>CM064064.1:1348333-2656666 GCA_032594955.1 Panicum miliaceum
AATTGTCTTTTGAAATGAACGTGGTTTTCCCAACAGCTCGCATGGGCGGTGTAATGTCACTTCTTAGGTCAATCTTAATGGGAGTATCATGTGTATTAAATTTGCTGATATGGCAAGAGAGAGAAGAGGCAGAGAGTCATGAGGTGATGTGATATAGTTTTTAAGGTCCTAATCTTGGTAACTGTGTGATGATACTCTCCACTTAAATTAACCTTAACTACTAACATCTTATAGATTTTTCTTGGCTTGGTTTAATTCGGGATACAGCAGTTCTAGTGTGAGTCTTTTTTCCTAGATGACGTGACAAATATTTGTCGCGATGATATAGCTAGAGTTATTGTTACATAAGAACCCACCGAGCATTATTCATAAAGATAATCAATAAAAAATATAAAAGGCAAAACGAGAAAAAACCGCGTGAGCATGGGGGCATGCGCCCACCGAGATGCTTCACCGTCAGATGGTGCTAACGGTGGAGATTTATTCGCAAAATGGAGTCACACCAGAGGTTGCGTCATCCGTAAACAGGTCCATCATCCGTAGCTTGCGTAGCGACGATGGCCAGGACCTTGCCAGCGTCAGCAATTGTGGCAAGGCAAGTCGAACGGTCATCGTCAACGATTGATGGTAAGCTTTCTCGGTTAGATTTGGATTGAGATTTTCAGTTTAAACTTGTTCCTGGACAATAAAAAAAAAGGTAGACAAAATAGTTTAGTTTTGAAATCAAGATGGAGCATGCAATGCAAATACTAGAAAAATATCTAGTATTTCATCTCAATACATATTGCTTAATGTTGATGAGGATTGTTTTACGGAAGTACCAGAAACATTTCTTATTGTTCATTGGTTTGTTCCATTGTGCGGAATTGAATAAGTAATAAGCAAATGCGCAAAAAGATTTATGAAAGTACACCAGGATTGGGAAAAAAGGTGCAATATGTGATTATTGTTCATATCATTGTTTGTCTGACGAAAGGAAGTATCTTATCTCCACCAACTCGTCTTGAATGCAAATCTCGAAGCAGGATCTGATGATGGCTACAGCTTGATGATGTTCATGTTTGCACATCTTCCTGGGTTGCTGGGTCGACATGTTTTATGTCGCGTGATGCAAATTTTCGAGTTTTGTCGTCCCCTGAGACCCAGTTACCAAAAAGGAAAAAGAAGCACACCCCACCTAACCCAAAGTTGTAATGTGACATTTTATCATTTTACTATACTAGCTCTATCTCGGTTTCACCCCACCTAATTTTAATTTCTTTCACCTAATAATTTGTCATTGTCAACATTTCTTATGAAATACAAACACAGGAAAGTGGTAATACTGACATTGAAGGAGTTGACTCGAGCAACGCATGCTATGGTGGAACAGCTGCCCTGTTGAATTGTGTGAATTGGGTCGAGAGTAAATCATGGTATGGAGGTTTGGACAGATAGCGCAGTTTGTTACTCAAAATCTCCTAGTTTTAGAACCTAGTTGTTCACACATAATTCTATTGCTTTTGCCCCTGTGCAGTATTTAGCACTTAACAATGTTATGAAATTATATTCAGGTTTATGCAGAAGGACCAGCTCGTCCTACTGGTGCTGCTGCTGCTATGGCAATGCTTATCGGCCCAGATGCTCCTATATATCTCTTTTGAAAGAAAATACAAAGCTTCGCATATGGCTCATGTTTACCATTTCTACAAGCCAGATCTTGCTAGTGAATGTCAAAGCTATATATATATATATATCACAAATGATACTTTTGGTTATTCATTTCTCAGACTTTCATATTTTCACCACTCCAATGCTTATTTCCTGAAATTAACTAGGTTGTTGATGGAAAGCTATCTCAAACATGCTACCTGATGGCTCTGGATTCATGATATATGAGTCCGCCGCCTAGTCTGAACCTGCTACCACGATCATTACCAATCACACAATCCCGGGAGTCTGAAGAAGAAAATCCAGAACTCGTGTGGTGTGTCCTCTCCTGCTGATTGCAGTTGCAGAGGTGGCAGTTACTTTTCGAATTTACAAAGCATGGAGGAGATGGACATTCGAAAGCAGCCTGAGACACCGGAACAAACGGCACGCAATGGCATTTGCATTCTGAAGACTGTAATCAGCAGTACACTTCTGCACTCCGATCCCCTTTTGACGAATCTACAGCTAATTTCCTGCCCTACTAATCCGTTTCCCTGTACCAGAACTAGTAGTAATCTATGCACACTTTGATTGCTACCCTCTTCACAACCACAGCTTCCTCTACAGTTTTTGTTAGAAAGCGGTTACCGTCTGATCTGACTGGAGGCGCGTATTCTCTTTGTCCGTCTGCAGCCGCCGCACGGCAAATCTGCCTTTGGCGGCGGCGGCTGCTGGCGGCGGTGCGAGACCTCCGTCCGTTCCCCTACCTGCGCTGGAAGTTGAGGTGCTTGATGGCGAGGAAGAAGAGGAAGGCGAAGAGGCCGATGATGACGAGGTGGAGGCAGGTCACCAGCTCGAAGTGGCTGTCCTGCAGGCCCAGGTACCCCTCCAGGAACTCGCGCACCGTCTGCTCCCCGACCCCCGGCACCAGGATCTGCTCCGTCCGGTCACCCAGCTGCGAGAACATCAGCCCGTACACCGTCCACGCCGCCGGGTCCGCCCAGTACACCCACCGCCACCACACGGGCATCAGCTGCACCATCGGTTACCATTCCCCTTCATCAGGTACTGAGGGTTTGGGAATTATTTGGGGGGAATTCTTCCACCAGCACTATGAAATGTAGCTGCTAATTCGATCCTTTAATTTCTCAATCGATTAGGGATACCTCATACCTCTCTCGCGATGATGAAGCCGGAGAAGACGTTCCAGAAGATGAAGATGAGGAACGACAGCCCCATGGCGATCTCGATGTTGGGGGTCAGCGCCACCGTCATCATCCCGTACAGCGTGTAGTACATGAAGCTCATCACCAGGTACAGGAAGAACCAGAAGAACTTGCCCGCCGTCAGATCGAACCCGATCATCGGGTACACGATCAACGAGAAGATCAGCACCTGCACCAGCATGTAAGGTAACTCCACCGACACCTGCAACACATAAAACCACACCTCTGTTCATAGTCCGTGCCAAGCTTGCTTGCAGCATTCAGAACAGTTTCATTTTCCTTCCGTGAAGGATAGAACGTTACCTGGGCAATGGCGTAGGCCATGGTGGAGTACATGCCTGCCGCCTTTTCACGGTAGAGCACGACTCTCTCGGTTCCCACCACCGGCTGCAGGATGCTGCAATTCATGAAACCCAGAAACAGTGCCGACGCGTATACGATCCCAAGTATGTTGAACACATCTTGCTCGTCCTTGCTGTTGCACAGGAATTCGTATTAGGATCTTAATCGGGGCACCAATAACTGAAGTGTTCATGTTAGATAGTCATTATGCATCAGACCCCCACTTACATGGTTGAGCCGATTTTCCAGAATACAATTCCGAACATGATCGAAACAGCAATAGTGTTTATGAACCGAACAACATTGTGCTCCGAGTTTTTCCAGTACGCACAACTTTGCTTCCACAGGCATGCCACACATTGCGTCGTGAAGTTTTGCCAATAACCCTGAGGAAAATGTAGATCCTCTGTGTTTGGTTCTGGTTGTTCCAACTCATCAATTAGAAGCCTGTTCTCCCTGCAGAGACAACCAGTAATTCGATTAGATTCACTTTCACCTTATTTTTTTTTCTGCCGCAGTTATAACATAATAAAGTGATTTGCAGCTTTGTGGCTGTACTACTGTGGGTACCTGTAGAGGGAGGAGTTGCGATAAATTTCTGCATAATCCACTCCAATCTCATATTCTGTTATATGTGAACTGATGTCTAGCATCCATGCTGCTGGATTTTGGCCCTTGTTTATTCTAGGAACGCCTGGTATAGCCTGTTAAAAAGTGATATCAATATTTTCTTCTTGCTGCATCTCACAAGTAAAGATAGTTCTAAGGCAATCTTACCTCGAAATACTTTATCATGTTGCTAGATAGTGGTCCTAGCGAGCCATTGTATATGAGCTGACCTCCTCTTTTCATAAGCAGAAGCTGCAATCGGCCAAATTGAACTGAAACTCAGAAGATGATTTTGTAGCGCTTACTTGTGTAAAAGGACAGTTACTATGCATTTCCTCGATCTTTTTCTACTTTAGGTCAAAGACTGCAGAACATTATGGATATTACTATTTACATGGCCAATTTATTTTGTTGTTCTATGCTGGAAAATTAATATGAATCGATACCTTCTCACCCTAACATCACTTGAGCATTGGACTATCATGTTTCTTAGTTGATTTTTTAATTATATTTTTCTCTACCCATTTATAGTTACACACCATTTGAACTTCATACCTCATCAAAGGATTCAAATATCTCAATGCTTGGCTGATGAATTGTGCAGACAACAGTCCGTCCAGTGTCTACTGTCTTTCGTACTGTTCTCATGACAATTGCTGCAGCACGAGCATCCAAGCCAGTGGTTGGCTCATCCATAAATATAATAGAGGGACTAGCTACCAGCTCCACAGCTATTGTTAATCTTTTCCGCTGCTCAGCTGACAGGCCCGTTGCCCCTGGAATTCCCACCATGGCATTCCTCAACTCTGTGAGTTCAACTAGACTCATGACTTCGTCGATAAACATCTGGAATGAATTTGAAGAGAAATATTGTGTCAGGTGCTATCTTCTAGCAATGGTAAAGAGGGGTGGGGGAGGTTAATAAACATACGTCTCTTTGATGAGGTTTAACATTTGAAGGCAGGCGAAGCCATGCAGAAAACTTCAGTGACTCATAAACAGTGAGATTAGGGGAGTGAATATCACTCTGCTCACAGTAACCTGAGATCCTTGAGAATGTCTCCTGCTTCTTAGGGTAACCTGCTATTTTAATAGTCCCTTCAATATATCCCCCAGTTTTTCTTCCAGCTAATACATCTAGCAATGTTGTCTTGCCAGCACCAGTTATTCCCATTAGAGCTGTTAGCACTCCTGGCCTAAAAGCACCACTGACATCTTGTAGCAGCTGAAGCTTTTTCTCCGCTACTCCATTTTTTGTCATCTCCTGGTGGGATATTTGTATGCTTTTCTTCAGTAGGTGATTGGAATTGATGCAGCTACTGGGTAAGGTTTGATGTAGTCAAGAGATTACCTTAGGCATGTCAACGAAATAGTTGATGTGATCAAATACAAGGGAGAGGGGTCGAAATGGGAGGATAACTTGAGCATTTGACGAATTGCCATTCGCAACCATCTGACTGTGGTACTCGAAATTTGCCTTGGTGGTCTTGATGTTAACCTGATGCTTGTGTGGAGCTGCAAGTAGTAAACGAGACATATAATTATCTTTTTCATTTATATTCAAAATATTTATAAGGTTCATGATAGATTGGTATACATACAGCTCATGAACTCCAATGCCAATATGCTGAGGATGTTGAAGACCAACGAGTATCCAAATAAAATACTGACACAAATCCAGTACCACTGCCACTCCGTGAGCAGCCCCCTGATCTTGAGGATAGCTTCACCAACGGTGTTTGCATCAGCATAATAAAACTCCTATCAATACCAAAGATCAAGAACCTTAGTGTAATTTGGAAAAGGATATGCTGGCATATAGTTAGCAAGTCCAGGTGTTGAAATTAGTGCTTACTGTAGCCCATCTTTCGTCATGAAATTCATTGAGGGCGATCGCATTCTGTGCATAGGTGAATGGGGACGTCCAATATCCCCAGCGCAACCATGGTTGGAGATCATCTATTGAATGTACAGAACTGGTTAGCAACTTATTTCACATAAGCTGTATTAATATTTATCCTTTGTTATGGGGTATGTCATACGCAGATATGCTCATGCTTCATGGTGCATGATAAGCTGAATCATCTAACCTTTTGATATGACAAAGCCTCCAAGTATGTAGATTGCTATAAGAGCTGCAGTGCCTAGCATGTTGGCCATCACTTGTGTCCTTCCTATGGCCGCTAAGAAGCGATACAGGCCCATTGACATTTGATGCATGGCAAAAAGTACCAGAAAGTGCTGGATGAACCTGCCATTAGCAAGGGAAAGTTTTTTTTATTATTTTGTCCTACTGAAGTACCAGAGATCATTAGCTATGTAAGTGTCAAGAGATGATTACCTGATAGGGGAAGGTGCATATCCAATCACGTAGTAGGTTAAGCCTGTCCAAAGGCCTGTCTCAACAAGTGATATCGGGATACTAATAAGGAAAACTGAAGAAAGGAGTGCCCATCCTGGCAATGCTAGTAGTTCCCTCTGCTTGTAGAAGGTGGGAAGCCGCTTTATAGTCATTGCAATTTCAGTCATGCCATTGAAGTTTACTATCACAACAGCCATAAAAAGCGCTCCCATGTACTTATTGGCATCAAGTACGGATTTATGGCTCATTTTTGTTCTCAAGAAAAGTGTGGAGATCACCAAAGCCATAACAGTTATCTGTATGGTCTTGAATATATGTACCGGAGAGTTTCGTTTTAGGAGCAATACTTCTCTTGAAAAGCATGCCTTGAAAATGTTCCATCTGGAGATCTGGCGACTTGCATTCATTTTTACGTCCTTATTCTTTCCAGTATTGTTTGTACTGCACAGTTTTTCTTCTGCTAGTTGAGGGAGATATGACATTCGGAATGCTTCTGCAAAATTTTCAATTGAATGGTACTGATACTTATTTGGATCACCAGCCCAGTACTGCTTTTGGTCCATCTTTGAGGTTACCTGATCAGTGGCCAATTGGAGAAAAAATATTAACATTATTTTGCACAGCATATAGTGCAGAATACTGATAGTTACTGTGTGGAATTGTAAGTCGTCTATTGCCTGCTTAATTTTCGGATTTAATGTATTGGGTGTATATAAAGTAGGTATCCATTTTTTAGTCAGCTAGCACTATTGTTATATTTGGCTATTCCTTATAGGTAAATTTGATAATTGATTACCTCTTGAAGGAAATCCGCTTCGTTCTTCCTGCTAGGGCATTTGAATCCCATAGTTTCAAAGAAGTCTGTAGCATTTTCTCGAGGACCATGATACACAATTTGCCCCTCACATAAAAGTATAATGTCATCAAATAATTCCAATGTCTCGGGAGGTGGTTGCAGCAAGGAAATAACCATTGTGAGATCCATCAAATGTGCCATCTGTTGGAGAAATTTCATGATCTCAAATGTGGTGGAGCTATCTAGACCTGTTGATATATCATCCATAAAGAAACATCTTGCAAGACCAACTAGCATCTCCCCTGCATTAAAAAAATCATTTTAATAAACTTGCAACATGATGTCAATGCTTTCATGTGATTTCCAAGAATGCATGCAAATCCTAGTTTCATCTAGTTATAAGACATCGAGGGATGCTTGCTCTGATACAGTCGAATAAATTGTTGAGTTTTTTATAGTTTATTGAAGGAACATAGTGTGCTATTGCTTTTTACTGATTGAAAAGTGGTATGCTTACCAATTGTGGCTCTTTTCTTTTGCCCTCCTGATATTCCTCTTCTCAGCTCGTCTCCTACTAGGGTATCAGCACACTCAGACAAGCCAAGTATCTGCATATAATCAACTGTTACTGTTATGTTGTTAAGATATATATTATATAGCAAACTGAACAAGTGGGTTGCCTTGATAATGTAGTTTGTTGTAAGGTTGCTTCCTTCTCCAAAGGTGGTAGCCTGCAGAAACAGTTGTTTGAGTAACTGAAAAAAATACAATCCAGTTTTGTAAGAAGCATAGTACAATGTGAAACTACCTTAATGAATGAATCAAGATCCTGGTCCAATTTATTGATGACACCTTTTTTCCTTCTTATTGCTTCTCCTAGCATCTCTGAGGTTATCATTTCAAGCAAACAGGAGTCTGTATCAGTTTTTGTGCCATGGAAAAGTGGATACATCTTGAACACTCTATACATACTTCTTGCATTACAGTGTCTCATTGCTGTTAACTGCAGGACATTCCAATGATGTTCAGAATGAATAGCTCACTATATGCAAGAGGATGTCTTACCAAATTCATTATTGGTTCCCAGCATCTTGGAAGAGAAGTCGATCGTCTCTCTTACTGTCATCTCAGCATGGTGAAGATCATACTGGCTAACATAAGCACGCAGGTACTGTGGTGTTGAGGAACTCATTTCTTCTCCGTTGTACAGTACCTTTCCTTTGAACTATTGGGAATCATTGCATCATTAAGAAAATGCATTTCTGTCAGGTTATCTCTATTTTTTTCCCCTTTTCTCATTAACAAATACTTCTGATAGCATGTGGGTAATTTGGTCTACCTTCAAAGAAGAATCCAATTTTCCTGCCAATGCTTTCAAAAAAGTTGTTTTCCCTGAACCTGGTGCTCCTAGAAGTAGTGTCATCCTGACAGAATGGGATTAAGTTCAATATCTTAGTAAAGACAATAGATACTCAAGTGCTCGAATACACATAAGGGACTTTTTTAATTGGCGACGAAGAGGAGGGAAAGCACAAAAAGGCTAACAAATTCTGGGAAAGCACAAAAAGGCTAAGGGAGTGCACATATGGAGGCATTTACCTTGATGGTCGAATGACCCCGCTTACTTCATTTATTATCCTCATAGGCCTTTTCCTTGTAACACACATATGAGCAGATGTTGCTAATTCCTGCATATCAAAACAAAATTTCATTTAGAAATATGTTTTATTTTTTTCAAATATGGCCTACCGATTTTGCATTACAAAACAAACACATGCATGGCATACAAATGTATTTTAGTGCTTGCTAAAGTACACAACAGCATAACAAGATTTCAGTCCATTGGCTCGATCCAAACTGCTGTCAGCTCTATTAACTTTTAGCGGTTGTTGTACTACTTTTTACTTCATAAGTACTGTTGTGATTTTGTGTGCTCATGCCACCAGCTCTATTAGATTAGATGTCAAAAAGAAAAAAAAAACTTTCTGCATAGCACTGTGGCTTGTGCATAGTCCATGACTCCATGTATGTATTTGTCTTTGTGCAGTGTAAATTCTGAACTGTGAACCTTAATGTGCACAGGTAGTCTTGGATTATTTTGCTATGCTAGGCTTGCTGTACATTCTGGGAAAGAAGTGCATAAGAAATGAAGAGCTAATAAAGTTTGAAGGGGTATGGAAGAAATGTTTATTATCAAGAAATAATCTTGCTAGTATGCTTAGGGTAGGGTTGGCATATCCGTTGAATCTCCACAAACACGGTCAGGCAGTACTTCGCCGCGTCAAGTCAGGTACCATTTATAGCCAGTGTTGGGCGGCCGTAGCACGTCGCACATTAAAACACCAGGACCTGTTTGAAGTTTTCGATTTTGCATCAACGTTTCGAGTTTCAGGTACTAGAGCAGGTCTTAAGCATCTCCGAGAGTTCCCAATCTCACTTCACCATTCTTATTTTAAAAAAAAAAACTCATATTTTTTTAAAAAGGAAAAAACTCATCTTCAATATTTCCCTATTCCAGTTCCCAATCTTCTAACAATTGGCAAATTTCTGTCTCCTTAGCGTAAAAGTAAGCACGCCATCGTCCCTTCCCGCGCCGTTTTTCCGTGGCGGGCGTCTTCCCCGCGCGCCCAGGTGCCGCTTGAGTAAGCTTGAGACCCGCGAGTTCTGTGACCCCATTGGCCACCACCATGCGTAGCACCTGGAACTCAGCGATTTCATGGCGGTTTGGCAGCGGCCGATGCAACTGAATCTTCGGGTCATCGTCTCGGGGGTGGTATTACTAATCTCGCTGCTGATCCTTTGCGACCGCGCCGGCGCGTGCACGGCGGAGGAGAGGGAGGCCTTGCTGTCCTTCCTCGCCGATCTCTCACCGCGGCCCGGCGACGGCATCGCCGCCTCGTGGCGGGGGTCGCCGGACTGCTGCGCCTGGGAAGGCGTGAGCTGCGGCGGCGATGGCGCGGTCACGCGCGTGTGGATGCCGCGCCGCGGGCTCGGCGGGATGATCTCGCCGATGTTCACCTTTCTCACCGCGCTCACGCACCTCAACCTCTCCGGCAGGCGGCAACGGCTTCGACGGCGTGTTCCCGTCGGCCTTGCTCTCGCTGCCAAGTGCCGCCGCCGTCGACGTCAGCTACAACCGCCTCTCCGCCCTGAGTCTCCACGGCCGGCCCTTTGCCCTCCTCCCTCGTCGGAGCTCCACCGAGCCGAGCCGTAGCGCCGCCATCCGCACCTCCACGCCGGCGAGACATCTCCGGCCACCCCAGGACCGCCCAAGACCACAAATCGGTGCGCCTCAACCCCCTCTCCCTTCCCCACCTCTGCCCCTCGCTGCCGGCCAAGGGGATGGCCGGATTTTGGCCGGAACAGTGCCTCCCCCGCCATGAACTCCGTCAAGGACCCAATTGCGTTTTAGTTTTCGAACGTAAGAAATCAGGGACTGGTTTGTAGATTCAAAATCAGTGAACTTGTAAAATTCATAAAAAATCATAGAAAAATCCTAAAAATACAAACTAAAATGTTCTGGAATCCCTGAACTGAGAACTATAACTTTGTCAACAGGACCTTGGACTGCTTCTAAATATTTTTTGCTCTGAATGTAAATCTAAATAAAACGACACTTAAATGTAAGGCAGCGGCGTCGAAGAATCGCGGGAGCAGGAAAAGATTTCGTGCGGAATTCATCTTGTGGGGTCACAATTTTTCATATTTGGGAAGTTAAAATGGGGTACTCTTGGAGATGGACTCTTTTTTGTCTCCCCATATCTATTTGGGGAGTTGGCAAACAACAAGATTTGGGGACAAAAAATGGGAATAAATTGGAGATGCTAGGTGAGACAAAAATGGGGAGCCTGTTTTGAATAGCTGCATGTCTAAATAGGCAAATAGGTGCATGGGCACTCCTCATGCTCTAACCGACATACCGAAATCTTGGCAGAGAATGAACCTCATTAATCATGGCTGCTGATTCCTTTAATTATATTTGAAGGCGAAATCATCAAGAGAGATCTAACAGGGACGTGCTGTGTTCTCTTCCTTCACAGGGCCGGGAAAGGCTACAAGCAGCAGGCCGGGGCATCGGACAAGCTCATTGTTGCCGCCGCCATTGACACCGTTTATGAATTATGAGGTTGGAGTGGCCGGATCAAGAATTTAAGGTGCTCGCGGCCGCACTCAGGACGCCAGCTTATGATTGCCGTTCACCCCTGAGGTGTGCGATGCTTCTCCTACGCCGAGGGACTTGGTAGGCTGAAGACTGGCTGACCTAACCAGACGTGTGTTGAAGGCTACCTTACCCAACCAGGGCCCCAGCTGGCTACGAGGCTCCGCGCCTCTGTCCCCGTCGAAAATCTCAGGACATGGGGTCTGTCGCCAGAGCTGCTCGATGGATCGATCACTTCTTGTGTTAATTTATGATACCATATTTATTATTATCTGGTCATCCGGAGATGTGGTCCCGTATGTGACATCGATAGATACAGTATTGGAGAAATTATTATACGAGTAGCAGGATCCAGCAGCTCCAGCTGATGCTTGACAGAACACTCCGCTTGTCCTACGTGAGGAAATCCTCGGATTTTCAGTTACCGGACGTTATTGTGTTCCAGACACTACAACCAAGTTACTCCAGGTGTACTATTTTGGTAGGAGAAATTCTACAAGAGTAGATTTTTATAACCTTTTAATTTCTCACTTAGCTATATAACTAACTTCGCCTTAAAAATACGGTACAAATCTACCTATATGCATCTCTCTCTTTTTTTTTAAAAAAAAGGATAGAGACGCATATGGTTTTATTTACTGATTATTGATTACAACTGACAAAATTCGCCTTTTAAATTACAAATCAAAATGCATCATCGATCTTAGTTACACATCGACGGGGAATGACTAAACACCCGCAGGAGAGGGAAGTGATCATTCACGCCAAGTGCTAACTAACTGTATAGCTAGAGGCGACTGCTATGCTAACTAACTATATTCTTGTCGATCGAGCTTGTTCCTCATGCACTTGTTGCTCAAAAGCTTCGATCTTTGGTGCCGCGTAACCTACACGGACCTCAACGGACCTACAATCCATTCGACGTGTCTCACCAAACCAAATCCCTCTCCATCTCTTTCTCGTCTCTCTCCCTCTCTCTAAAACTAAAAGAAAAAAAATCCTTTCAAAAAGAAAAATGAAAAGAACAACAACAGAAAAAAAAGAAGCTGCCTTGCAGTTGCAGCTAGCAATGCATGCACCCAGGAAGGAGAAGAGACAAAGCCAGAAAGAAAGCCAAGGAGCCAAGCAAGCACATCGCAGCAGCATGCATGGCCATGGGACGCAACGATAGATCCAGCAGCTCGCCGGCGTTGGTTGGTTACCTGGGCGGCGTTGACGGCGCAGTTGAGCAGCGTCGGCACGGCGCGGCGGCCCACCCGGACGTCCGCCTCCACGGTCAGCCTCTCGAACCGCACCTCCACCTTGGCCGCCTCCACGCTCAGCCTGACCATGATCCATGCATGTCGTCGATCAGTTCAGTTCGCAGCGCAACCATATATGCGTGCAATAGATTGATGATGATGATGCATGGATACATATTTTTTTTTCTCAGCATAAATGTATATATAATCCCCACACGGATCTCGGACCTCTCCTTCTTCTCGCGGAGCATCCGGAGGAAGCCGCGGTTGTCGTCGTGGGTGAGCGGCGGCGGCTCCCTCCTCCCCCCCGCCGCCGTCGTGGCCACGTCGCCGTACCACCCTTCTTCGCGCCCGGCGGTCATCTCCACGGGCGGCTGCCGCCCCGCATCCCTGTACTCCATCCTCCTCCGGCGGCGCTAGAAGCTAGCTAGCTACAGCACGACGGACGACGACACGGCCGGCCGGCCGGCGCGGCTAATAGGTCGCTCGCTACCTACTTGTCCTAATAATAATATGAAACATGAATGGTCGGCACACGGGCGGTGCATCGATCGATCGATCGCCCGACCGATAGATATGTGTATGTATGCGCGTGCATATCTGGAGCGAGCCAGATGCAGATGGGTATATATAAGCGGAGCGGCGCGGCAGAGGGAGCGAGGTAGAGGGAGGCATGTGTGTGTGTGTGTTTAAATCTCGAGGCGTTTGGAGATGGAGTTTTAAGGCGAATGGAATCGTTTTCTCCAACAGCTAACGACCACGTATGAATATGATTGTGCGGTCCGGCCGACAACCTTTGCCCACTTTAGTTTGATTTCCTCTTCTTCTTCTTCATTCTCTCCTCTCTCTTTTTTTTTCAATTTATATCCTATTTTGGACCTAAACCCTAAATTTCTTTTAAGACCTAGTTTGACAAATGCTGATCACATATATACACATAAATTTGTTGATAGTATAGATGACATTATTCCGACAAATTAAAACAACGCGATCTACCGTCAGCGCCATATATATTTAAATTAAGGGGTAATTAAGGATCTGAAGATAGATTTCTTGCAAAATTCAACGTCTTTTCTCCGCGCACGTCACAAGCAAAAATAGCGTTATCTTATTGTTACCATCCGATCCTTTAATGACTAGCTAGCTGTATATATAGATAGCAAGTAGGAGTAGCATGCATGCATGTGTTGTTTCACATATAGGCCCTGTTTGGATCCAAGGGCTATTTTTTAGCCCCCCATTCAAATAGCCCAAATAGTCTTAGAGGAGCCAAACAGGAGGGTTATTTCTGAGCTATTTGCAAATAGCTCACCCTAAAAAATTATCTCCTCCAAGGGGTGCTATTTGGGGCTATTTTGGATGGGATCCACCGATTCTCTCTTTCTCTCTCTTGTTAAAGTGGTAGCCAAACGATTGGAAAAATACTTTAGGAGCTAGATAACTCTTAGATCCAAATATCTCAAGGGCTATTTCATTGAAGGGCTATTTTCTTAGGATAAATTTTAGCCCTCAAAATAACCCTTGGCTATTTCTCCAAACAGGACCATAGATAGATAGACTACCACTATTAACGACGCAAGAGCTAGATTTTTTTTTGTGGGGAAGCCATTCGGCAAGCTTTATTGATTTGATAAAATAGTTACATCATTCACTAAAGCATTCAAAATGAAACTAGGGGTTCATCGACCCAAATACAAGAAGATTTCGAAGAAAAAGCTTTCCTAGCAAGCTCATGAGCTACCCGATTAGCCTTCCTATTACAATGTTCAATGGATATGCTATCGAATCCGCTCCACAAGATAATGCACTCATCATAAATCGCAGTCGCCGCTGTTGCCGAGAAACCTCCATCATTCATCGCCTCTACAACCAGCATGCAGTCAGTCTGAATAATGAACCGATTGCATCCTATATGTTGCGCCAACATCAATCCTTCTTTAAGCGCATAAGCCTCTGCCATTGGTGCATCAATTACGTGTGATAAGAATCGGTGACTGGCTGCAATAAAATGTCCTCTTTCATCTCTGATAATAACTCCAGTACTCCCACTTCCCGAATTAGTGTCAAAAGCTGCATCCACATTTACCATTAGTTTTCCTTCCGGGGGTTTCTTCCAGCCATGGCTTATCTTGGTTGTTTTTCTCATAGACCTCATATAATTGCTAGTTAGTGCTGCAATCGACATTGTTGATCTGAATGGAGTTTGAATGTTTTCCCCATGCACTAGCTCCACAAAACCCACATTATTCAGAGAAGGAATTTTCCCTCCTAGTCGAATAATCTCCTCCATCATAATTGAACTTGAGCGGTCAATGTTTAGCACTTCTTCAATTTTGTTCCACGCTCCTAGATTATTGCATTGCGCCCATGTTTGAACCATCACGCGCGGCAGCGTCGCATCAATTGATGATCGTTGATCTGCGGCGGCGGCCGTGCATGCATGCACCGCCGGCGCGGCCATCCTTTCATCGCTATCAGTGGGATCGGAGATTCAGACAAGTCGAGGGCCTCTCAAACGGGTGCTTTTCTTGCATCAATTTCATTTTGTTTTTGCTCTATGGAGGACAGGGCCGCCGACTCGTCGAAAAGTCAGGCCTAATGAGCTATTTTTGCTGTTTTTTTTTTGCTTCGGCTGATAAGCAATATCGGCTTATTTGGAGTTTGCAGAGGAGGATGAAATAATGCTTAATTAGGGTTTGTTTGTTTCTCCACCAGACATTGCAACAACCGCACATTGGATGTGTCACCGCTTTTTTCAGACTGTTTCTTGGTTCACTATCGCAATCGTGACTTGCTATGCATGTTTTCTTATTAGTAGTCTCGTGGCCTGCACTGCATGTCATCAGACATATCTTTACCATAGTCATGCATGGCTTCAATTTTGTTCGTCACTTCTTGCGGCAGGCACAGTAGTTTGCATAAATTTATTTAGTTAGTTGTGGAAAGCTCAGGTGTGTAGGTATTATATTGTTCATTTAGTTTGTTTGAGCCAAAAGAGGAGGGCTTCTGCATGCGTAGTGCATATGGCCACATGCTCCGTCAGCAGTGTAACTGTTCGCTACGCATGCGTGCAGTTACTACAGACGCGCACGACAGTTGAAGGGGGAAAAAAATAATGTCAAGCTAGCTAGCATATCTAAGATCAGACCAAGCAATGTGCTGCTCCAGACTGCTGCCATGACAAACGGCGACACACATGAGCTCGATCGGGGCCATTTAAATCGCCTGCGGAGATCGATGCAGCTGCTCTCGCTCGCGCCAGCCATGTTCTCCGAGTCCGACCCATCCCCGGCAATGACATGAGAAACAGTAGCCTGCATCATATTGTTGGCGCTAAAATCGGCCGGATAGGAATCAGCCAATGGTCTTCAGCATCGGACACATGATCCGGGAGAATCTGCTTAGCTCCTGTTCGGGTTATCGCCCTGGTACGGTTCGCGCGGCGTGCCAGTCAATCTGACCTGTTGATTGACAAGGAAATAGAGTATTAAATTCCAGACGCCTCGATCGGCTGGAGTTCCGATCTGCTGTAGAGATTTGCGCGTCGGCGGTGAATCGGCCGATTTGCTGTAGAGATGATCGGCTATGGATCAGCCGATAATCGCGTAGTAATTGTAAAGAAAACTGCAGGAGTGATCTAAACGATTACTACGGTGACAACACTTGAAATAGATCTAATCGGCTGTATGATAATAAGTTGAAGAAGGACGGTGACAAAGCCGATTACTCTGATTTCAAGCTGGATAACTGGTGATAATACTAGAATAACAGGTAAAACTTGCAATTGTAGTAAATATCGATAACTGGTGAATAAATCCAAACGAAACCACAGCGATGCGCCCGTAGTTAAAGCTCGGATATTACTCGATAAGCGGAACCTACCAATTGGCCGGAGATCAAGTTGATGCAGCCCTGTCAATCCGTACGAACTCGTGAAAGAAGAAAAATATTGGCGAAGTCGCCGGCTTGAAAGTAAATTGCTGGAAAAGTAGAAATATTGTTGTTGATTGATGTGTTGATGTTCTTTGCAAGACCCTGACAACTCCTGTTTATACCCTAAAACTAGGACTTCTGGTCGATCACAACTCAACAGGAAAACTACTATATCTATAAGAACTTTAAAAGGAAACGGACTCCCGCAGAATCTTCCGCCGCCGTTCCCTAATCCAATCAGGATTCCCTTCAACTGCTCCTTGACCGACTTAGCGTGCCCTGTTGACCAACTTTTGATCAGGACCCTCCGAAATAGTCCCATCCTGTTGGCGCAGGCTGTATTATCAATCGGCTGATTTCCAACTGTTACCTCAATCGGCCGATTCCGTACTGTAGCCTTCAGATCTGTTGCATCGGCCAATCTTCTCCTCCTGACGCCGATTCAACACGTGTCAAAATCTGGCGTCAACACATATATATGCATCGATCGCTTGCTACCGCATACTACATATATACGGGAAAAAAAAACCCAAGGCCATGGTATCTGGAGAGATCATTATTGCACTCTCCATCGATCGATCTCACCATCATGTACTCATCGAGTTTACCCATCACGGATTAAAAGAAACGTCTATACATACATGGTGAGATGATCATCCATGTCAGCTGCTAGATCGATGGAGAGCAGCTTTGTGTTGTACGTACGTGATCGATGCTGCATGTCAGATGCTGTCCTGCCGCCAGTCCTTGGACACGTACGGTTGCTGTCAGGTAATAGCATAGTAGTATTTCTGTTCATCTCTGATTATTCCCTGTCTCGTCGTCTGGCATGGCTGCTCGTCTTCGGTTCGACCGTTAGTTGTTTTCCATTTCCTCGTCAGTGTAGATAAGCACTAAGGGAATAAGCATGGAAATTAATCCTTCGCTCCAGCTTGCTTGGAAGCAAGCTGGAAGAACACATCTCATATCTATTCTATCGTCGACGACGATAACTAGTTCGATCTCCTGTACTTAGTCGTCCAGCCATAGGCACGCATGAATCAGTAATACAGGTAGCAGTGGCGTACATTGCAGTACAATGCTGCACAGTGCGCGTGACGCGGACAGCAACGACCTCGGTAACGACGACGAGACGGTCACTGTCGCCAAGTGACAGCTGCGATCGAATTGACATCGCCGCCGTTAGCAGCGTCGTCGTCCCTCGATCGCCAAGTGATCGATCCTTGCTGAATGACTGCATCCAGATCTATCAGAATTAGATGGACACATACGAACGCACGCATCCACAATTAATTATTGTATACAAGATACCAACTAAGAGTAGTTGTAATTCAGCAGGGCGATCGCGATCGATCCAGCAGCTGGGCCGCCGGCGTCGTAGTAAATTAAAGAGGGTAGTTGGTTGCTCAGCAGGATGGCCGGCCGGCGGGGCACCACCACCACCACCACAGAATGCAGGCATGGACACGCCGCCGCTCATAATACACGCCAACATGCTATCTACAGACCGTCTATGGAAAATCCATGAACTGGCCTGGTATATGCATGCTGTGTCCTTGCATTTCCACCGCATCCGGCCAAACACAAGATATATATCATTCAGATTCAGCAAGCTAAGCGATAGATGCTGAATGACTGATGCAACACATCTGCATCTGGGCTCCTAGCGTACGTTGACTTGGAGCATGCAGCACGGTGCCCAGCTCGATCATTTGAGATGCGTGTGTGTAGCAGGTATACTGACTGCTACGACTCAGTTGTCAGAACTGAATAACTGATCGATCAGCACACAGTTTCTGGCTCATCAGCAAACAACTGCAGCACTGCATGCGTATGCCAGTGACCGACCAGCAGTGACCTCGTCTTCGATCTGCCACGCCCATGCTCAATCAGTCATGCCTGATGAGTTGACGCATTTGCATTGCGTCGTCAGCCCGTGTAGACAGTCGATGATCGTCGTCTATCTACAGCTCGATTAAGGATGGGTATTCATTCATTCCATGAATGCGCGATCGAGTACATCATCATAAGACCAGCCGTCATTTGACTACTACTCTGCCGATCGATGTCAACTTCGGATTGGTTAATGCAAGATAGATCATGGGCAAGGAGGAAATTAAATTGAACAGATAATAAGTTAAGCCTGTCATCTGCCACCTGCATGCAGCTTCTATTCTATTTATTTCAATGCCAATGGTGGTGTATCTTCTGCCAAGCCTGTACTGTTGCTTTGGCATCACGCACGCATGGCTGTAGATCATCGGCCGATCACGACTGTTCTCTCGACCGGTCCAAATACAAAGCACGCATGCATGCATTCTTCTGACACTTCTCTGCTGCTACTTGCATTTTAATTTGCATGTATTCTATCTGAAAATGGTACAAACGCGTCGTTGAATTAGTTACTTGACGCACGCGTCTCCTTTCCTAAATTAGGCTTGCAAGCAACAAGCTACACATAATCCACGCACATGTGCAGTGCAGGGAATACAATTGGAGTTTAGGCATGGTGATAGCCAGAGTACACGTCACCGGCCGGCCGGGTGCCATGTATGCATTACGGGGAGGGAAGGGAACGCTTAGCACAGACCCTCTAAATAGCTCACTATCTCAAATTTAAAGGATTGAATAAAAAAAATGCACTCCAACAGACGCTCTATTTTAGAAGGCCTCCAAATTCCCTCCTCCACCCTCCATTCCTATGGGGGTCTCTATGGGGGTCTCTAGGGATCCCTCTATTATAATTTACTACCTCCGTCTCAGAATACAAGTAATTTAAAAATTCTAGGACAGACTAACAACAAGGTAAAATGATCATATTTTCTCCTATTTATTACCCATATTTGGCAGTAATTGATTCTTACATGCACATGCACTTTCTAAATAGGGTAAAATTTTGAATCCTAGAATGACTTATTTTTTGAGATGGAGGGAGTAGAATTGAAGACTATTGCTAGAGTTGAAGAAAATTTAGAAGCTCTTAAAAAATATAGGCAGCCTCCATTTAGCATTAGAGGGTCTGATTTAAAGGCTATTCCTGTAGTTTGCTGAGAAACCATATCCAAACTGCTCACACCGTACCATTCCTTAAAAAGCTCATCCTTCCTAGCTTATTATTATCTCATTGTCAGCCCTTGGCTTTTAAGGACTGGTTTATCCCTACGTGGTGCGTTGTGTGTAAAAAATTTCTTTTCTACCTTAATACGTACAAAGATGCGCAGCTCTTCTAGGTATGTGATAAAAAAGGCCTGGTTTATCACTTGATTTCTTTTCCAAAAAAAAAACTCTATTCTTTGATTGCAGCCGATTAGTTGGTTTAGACGGAATTTAACGAGGGCCACACGCGTCTCCGATCACCCTATCCTCCTTAATCTCCCCTACAAATAAAAGCCTTGAATCTCTTATATTGTTCCAGGATGGAGTGTACGTGCAGACGATATATCCGCATGCTATAAACAGACAAGATTTAGCGCGATTATTGGAAGGTGAGACAGGGACTCGCGCCTAACATTTTCTTGCATCATCTCACCAGAGCTAGCTGCCCCGGCCCCGCACATGCAGTAATACGATACGACGATGGATTATTAGATGCCAAGAAGTCAGCCACAAGTCGTGCTGCATCAAGCAATGCTAGCAGAGGCCGGGGGTTTCGTGTGTGCGTAGGTCTCTGAGCGACGGTATGAACGGACGCCTTGCACACAGGGGCGGGGGGATCTTCTACTCCGGCGGACCTGCCATCGGAGCCAGGGCGTCGGCGTACGGTGGTGTTCAGGTCCACCGGAGCTCCTCGACTCTTCTGCCGTTTATTTCCGGTCAGCGTGCGTGCTCGATCTACCTCCGGCAGTTGCATTGCATGCACCGGCCATTCTTGGCTGCTTGCTTGCGTGGCAGCAATGGCAGCCAGCTGGTATATATTGCTCCTGGGTTCGGACAATGTACATTGAATTGGCAGCCGGTCTCGCCTTTGTCGCGTAGTGGTACTGTACACACGTGTAACGCGCCTGGAACTCGTGTTTTTTCTTTCCCCTTCTCGGGATAACAACGAGGAAGCACAGCGCATACAGGCCGGGCTTGCCGTGTGACCGTGTCCAGGTCCCGTTGGCTGCTTCCGCGCGCGTGCCTGGCAGCTTGCAGGTCGTCCAGGTGAGGTGACCGAGTACGGCCGGGACACGCACGAGGCCGGCCGTTCACACGTGGCACGTGCCAGCCACCGCCTTCTGCGACGGTCGGAAAGCAGCAGCCGTCCGCGGGCGCGCGCGCGTGCCGCCGCCGATCCCGCCGGCATCCCGCAGCGCCCCGGTTGAAAAGTCGCGGCGGCGGCTGACTGAACAAAGGCTTCCTCGGCCCGTGTCGCAAGCCAGTGGGTTCCGGCCCACCTCCTCCTCCAGTGGACGGGCCGGGCCGCACGCTCATTTTCGAGCACGCCGCGCACCGACATGGGATACAGATTCCTTTTTTTCCCAACTGAATGTGATACAGATTCTTGACGACAGGAAGAAGGATTCAGACATCCGTGCAGACACCAGGACAGCTATACCAAACACGTACAGCAATCATCTAGGCCACTTCGTGGCGTGGGCACCGAGCCTTCACCTCATGCTTGGCACTTTTCGCAGCTCGTGCACAGCCCATTCCATTCCACGCCAGGATTCCACAAACACACTCCAGCACCAGCAGCAAATGGCGAATTCAGAACGCCTCTTTCGCAGAGCGCAGCGCACTCATGCACCACGCGCTTGCTGCCTTCAATCCACAACAGGTCATCAGCCAACACCAACAGGAACAAAGCATAGCAAGCCTTTTGACAGCCACTAAGGTAGTACGCTATAGATAATAATTACACTATTACACCGGTACATTTGTGACACCCTCTAACCCTCTTAAGACAAAAGGTACTGAAGAAGACGCCTCAACACTTCATGTATGGTACGACATCACAACATACTCCAACTAAGGTATCCAACAAAAGAAACCCATGGGACCATTGCTGCTATCCTACAACCTGTCTGATATACGCAAAAGATTGCCTTTTTTTTTTTACCCTCACGGACATCCTTCTCAATCTGCCATGCTCAATTAGCTTCCGCATCCTTTCCCGGACCCCCGGTCTACGCCGATTTCTGGGGCTGCTGCTGCTGCTGTCGCTGGCCTTGCTGCTGCGACTGGGCTGCCTGCTGCTGCTGTATTTGCAGCTGCTGGAGCTGCAGCATCTGGGAGTTCATCTGCTGCTGTAGGCTCTTTGGCATGCGCCCATCGGTGATCTCCCCGGTGGCGAGCTTCAGACGCTGGACCTCGGCGGTTAACGCTTCATTCAGGGCTGCATAGTGCGTGCACATGAATCAGACTACAGTGCACAAAAATAGTGATTATACAGCAGGCACTAATACATCCTTGTAACAGTTCTCCTGTGACAGAAACCTACACTATATATACATGGATTTCAAAAGCAAGCAAGCACCCAGTGTCATGGAAGCAAAATGGCTATATTTGTAGCTGAGCTAACATTGCAACTTTGACTGACTGAATCTAAAATCTTGAAAGAAATAAATACCCTTTCAAATGAAGGTTCAGCAAGTACAAAAGAATCACAACATGACAGGTGGCATGAGTGGCACCGTACATGCTGATAACGCAACATCACAAACATATAGGCTTCCTATACAAGTTCTTTTTGTGAACACACGTGCAAGTTCCAAAGATAGGCCTAGCAGTTGCTAAATAGTATCATCATGAAAATAAATCAATTTTCTGTACACAGCCACCAACATTTTATCATGCAAAGTTGGAACTTGCAGTCACCTCTATGATTGGCAAAACAGTACTTCTGCCTAGCTTTATCAGAGTTTGACATATGTCAGCACTGGTTACACTGCAAGAACCTTAAAATCAACCAATAGCATGACCTCATGGCAATTAGTTCACTAGTTAATCCTAGACTCAGCGCAGAATTTTCTGAAATCAGTTGTGAACTTGTGATATGTACCAGAAACAATAAATAAGCATAAAAGGAAAGATTCAGGGAGATGGAGAGAAACAGCAATTATCCCTCCTGTAAGATTCAGAAACAATAAATTGAAAAAAAAATAGACATTCAGAATTCATCTAGCTAGCAAATTATGTTTGATAATCACTAAACTAAATTATTTGATTAATCAAAAAAGAAACAGCTAAGTCTTTTATCAACCATAAGTTAGCATTTGACATTTATGCAGAACTTCGCAGGATAAGCAATGGACAGCAAAAACAAAAGAAGGCATACATGCATACCTAACTAAGAATATGGCTGTGGCTGATATATTAACGGGTTGATAATCCATAGATGATACATTCATAGTTCACCAAAGACCATGTTATATGTCCAACTCAACCAGATACTCAGATATATAACAGAACTCTAAATCAATTTCTTAATAAGTTTATTGAAGATGCCAAAAGTCATGATGTTTAATTTCATCACAACCCTTAAGTAGGGTACTATTGCGATGTTTCTGATCGTCCATCAAAATTCAAGTGTCTGACCAATTTGGAACTGACAAATCATTCTCATGGTGTTTATCGAACACCTATGACAGAAAAAGGCAAGTATTTACCTAGTAATTAAAAAATTAATTTCCACGACAAATTTATTTATGGCCATTTCACATACTAGCATTAAGAGAATCAATACACATTATTGTCATTATGAGTTTGCTCTACAATTGACTGACAAAAAACATGTTTTTTCCCTACATATGAGAATTGGTATTTTTTTTTCTAATGCTGCTAGATTGGTTGTAAAACTCAGCATATTCATCAAGTTCCAATGTAAATATGCAACTTAAGTAATAATAGCCAGACTCAACCCAGAAGAAGAAGTTTAATAAATCCCACATTCCAAAATGTCTAACACTACCAAAGTAAAGCTGAACATGAAATGCATCAACCATAAAAAACACTGCCACAGGATTCACAACAGCAAGCAACCTATGCATGCATAACTTCCGTGAGCAACTTGACAACTGGATTTAAGAAATCAAACAGAATGGACAATGTGCACAAACGCAAGGTATACTAGTCAATACGCTAGCTTTTGAAGGAAAAAAAAGGCATTTTTCATTGTTACTAGAAAACTTATAACAGGCGCAGGCAAGGGTCACAACTGCAAGAAGCTTACCATCTCTCAGCTGTGCTTGTTGCTCCATTGCTTGCAGCCTGATTTTTAGCTCATTGTTCTGAGTGGCCAGTCCAGCTGAGTCCCTCTGCAAACAAGCAGAACAAGAGAAGCTTAAACCATAAGAATCATAACCCAAAAATCCAAAATATAATCCGCACTAGCTCTACGGAACAAACCTGCAGCATTGTCAACTGTGCTGAGAGTGTCGTAGCCTCTGTTTGCAACACTTGCACCTTGTGCTCAAGCTCCTGAATGTACCTCATCTTGCGCTCCTTTGACCTTGCCGCTGACTGTCGGTTGGCAAGAATCCTGAAAATGCTCACAAGCCACCGTGCTCAATTTCAGGAAAGGAGGAAATTTTATCCACTGCTCGAAGAAATGCACACCTTTTGACCCTTTTGGGATCAGTCAAAGCAATCTCAGCAAGACGCTCATTTGCCATGATCTTCTTCTTCTCAAACTCAGTGAACTCTCCATTGGCAAACTCCATATCAAACAGCGCCACAGCACCACCTTCCAGGGAGCCACTCCCACTCCTGGTGAGGCCGCCGCCCGGAGAAGGGAGTGGCAGCTTGGGAGACTCATCCCCAGCAGCAAAGTTGAGCTTCCCCATGAAGCTGTCCATGGAGAGGCTGCGACAATGCCGGGACCTGCCCCCGTCCTTCCTGTCCACCGACGTGGACTGGCTCTCCGCCTCGTTCTCGCTGCTCTCGGCCGCGCTCCCCGCACGCGTGCCGCTCGCGCGGCTGTCGCGGTCGTCGTGGCGGTCCTCGGAGGAGTTGAGCGGGTCCAGGCCGTCCAGGTCCATGTAGGCGTTGACGAGGTCGTAGAGCGCGGCGTCGTCGCCGCCGTCCGATCTGCACCCCTCGGCCGCGACGGTGACCTCGCGCTTGACCGGCGCCGGCGGGGGCAGCGGCGGGCTGAGCTGCGATAAGCCGCCGAAGGGGATGTCGCTGTGCGAGCGGCGGTGGGCGCCCTTCCTGGGCGGCAGCCCGAGCGGCGGCGGCGGCTGCTGCTGCGGGTCGGAGCTGGACGAGGGCGGGGACGGCGGCACCGCGTGCGCCGCGGCGCCCAGATCGGCGTACGGCGGCGGCGGGAGCGAGTCGAGCGAGAAGAAGAGCGGCTGGGAGAGGGAGCGCGCGTGGTGGCCCCCGCCCCCCGGCGCGGGGATCTGGGCGTAGGGCGACGGGAGACGCGCCTGCGGGTGCGCCGGCGGGCGGAGCGACGGCGAGAGGCGGCGGTACCCGGACGCGGCGGCGGCGGCGGACGCCAGGTCGAGCGGGGTCGGGGAGCGCGGCACCAGCGGCTGCCCCCCGAGCTGCGGCGAGAGGTGGTGGCGCGCGGCGCCGGGGTCGGCGGCTCCCGTGTCGTCCATCGGGGCGCGGCAGCGCGGTCCCGGAAGGCCCCGCCCGCAGCAGGAACTGCCGGAATGCCGGCGGCGAGCGCAAGGCGGGATTGGGGGGAGGCAGAGCCGAGGCGCGCCGAACCCGCAGCAGGAGGATGACGAAGTGGATGGACGCGCACGCAGTCCAGCCGAGGATGGAGAGCGAGCAGCAAGCTATCGCTAGAACCAAAAACCAGACCCAAAAAAAAACTATGGTTTTTCCGCGGAAGCAATTGGAATTTTCAAATTGTTTAGGGGGGTTCGGGGGTAATCGGTGGTGGGTTCGCGTGTGCATGTGGCCCGAGGCCGGGTTACGTGACGCGTGATACTATTGGAGGAAATGTCTAATCAGCCCCTCCTTTCCGGCGGGTATTCCCCTTTCCGCGTCGCCCGATTGACCCAGGGCGGGGTGACGCGCCGCTAATATCCGGTCCGGGGGGGTATTTTAGGTAATTACGGTCTTGGGTTTGGTTGTTAATGATTGATGGCGCCGCAATTAGTGGGTGCGTGTGCGTGGGGTTAGAGCCCCCTGTTCTTCGCTTCGGACCGTCTCTCGTGGTGGATCATTCCACTGTGTCTGTGTGTAGACTCAGTAGACTACGCTGTACACCACCTCATGGGTCTTGACTCGTGACTTCCTCGGCGATTGGAGTGAAATAGCGATAGTCATGGTTCTGGATTTGCGGTGGCAATTGGGAATTTTTTGTTGTGAAGGAGTGCATGTGTTGTTGTGCTATGCTTCATTCTATTTTGCAAGGAAACATGAATTTGTTGACAATTTGACTAAATATTTTAAACAACGTTTTGATGGTGGCATGCTCAACTCTAAAATAGATGTTGGCTCCATGGGTGGTGCATATGGATGAGTAGCAATATTTGTTGAGTCTAACCTTACTCCAACCTCCTAATAAGTGGTTTTCATTCCAACCGTAGTGAACCTGTAAGTGGTCGAAGCACGCTAATAGATTGGTGGGTATTTAGCGGAAAAACTCAGATGGGACCCTAATCTTATACGTATAGACGGCACAATCCAAAATCTGACGTTGGCTCGGCAAGATACGGCGTGTTTGGCTATGTGCCAATATTCAGCGACCTTATAGCCTTATGTCACCCTGCCATATGTTTTCTTGGACTGCGGGCCAAACCGACAACGGCAGAATTGTGCACCGGTATTCTAGGGCGGCAATAGATAGTTGGTGAGTACAAGGGCTAGATTAGATGGATACGACGTGTTTGGCAAGTCTAGACTTATGTCACCTCCACCGATGTGGTCTTCAATTGCAGGCCAAACTGATAGTGGTAGAGTTCTGAATCAGTATTTTGGGGGTGCAATATATTGTTGATAAGTGCGAGAGATGACTCATCCCCTCGTACTAACGGATGGACGGTTCAACACGAAAGTTGGTGATGACTCGGCAGGATGCGGTGTGTTTGGATGAGTGCTAGTATATATGTGGCATGTAGCCTCATGTCATATTCTCTAGATGTTTTTTGAGCCTATTTTTTCGAGATTAATGATTGAACTCAAATAGCTTTAGGACTAGATTAATGATTGAACTCTCAACTCAAACGTTGGTGTATGGATGGGCACTAATATTTATTAAGCCTATCCTCACTCTATCCTTCAAGATGGTTTTTATTACGACTATACGATAAACCATTAGCGTCATCTTTGATAGTTGCCATGCCAACATTAGTGGGTGTGTGATGGCTAATCCAAATGACCCCTTAGTCTTATACGGATGGGTGCCAATATTTGACAAGCATATGCTTTAGATACGCTTTAGGTTACCTACCCTCCATATTTTTGTTCTTAGGATCACAGGCCAAGCCAACAAACGGCGTGATTGTGCATCGGTATTTGTGGACGGCTATAGATTGTTGATGAGTGAGGTCTGGTATTTTTGCGCGGCAACATCTTTTTGGTGAGTAGGAGGGCTGAATCATCCTCTAGTTCTAAACAGATGGATGGCTCTGCATTAAAACGGGTGCCGACTCGGTGAGAGCGGGGGGACGTGTTTGAATAGGTGCCAAAAATTAAAGTTTTGCAAGTCTAGACTTATGTCGCCATTCCAGATGTTGCTTTGGATAGCAGGCCAAACCGACAACGATCAAGTTGTGTATCGGTATTTTGGGACGTCAATTGATTGTAGGTGAACGTGAGGATCAAATCAGCCCCTGGTCCTAAACAAATTGAACAGCTCAATCCAAAAGTTAGGGTTAACTTGGCTGAGTGCGAATATATGACAAGGTCTTGTATTATGTCACACCCTATTGGATGATGTTTTAGATTGTGGGCCAAAACAACAGCGGTAATAATTGTGCATCGGTATTTTAGTGGCGGCAATAGATAGATGATGACTGTGAGGACTGAATTAGCCTCTAGTCTTAGAGTTGAACCGAAAAGAAAGCCTTTTAATTTCCCTATATCTTGCCTATCTACGGGTAATTAAGGAAGAGATAAAGAAGTAAGCAAACAATTTGCTAGGCACATATTGCCAGTGTCTATTTTTAACATGATCCATAACAATTGTTATTTTTAATTTACTTGTACCAATACGAAGATATTAAATAAAAGTTGTATTAACGCTCCAAACAAACATAGTATAGTTTTACATCCAATAAAAAACAAATTTAACATCTCTGAGAGATCTAAAAAATTATACCTAGAAAATTGTATCGGACTGTTGACGCCAGATTTTGACACGTGTTGAATTGGCGTTAGGAGAAGAAGGTTGGCCGATGCGGCAGATCTGAAGGCTACGGTAAGGAATCGGCCGATTGAGGTAACAGTTGGAAATCGGCCGATTGGTGATACAACCTGCGCCAATGGGATGGGGCTACATCATAGGGTTCTGGTCAAAAGTTGGTCAACAGAGCGACGCTAATTCGGTCAACAAGCAATTGGAAAAGCCCTGATTGGATTGGGAGACGGCGGCGGAAGATTCTGCGGGAGTCCGTTTCTTTTTTAAAGATATTACAGATATAGTAGTTTTCCTGTTTTAAATAAAGTTGTAACAAGTCGTAATCGACCAGGAGTCCTAGTTTTAGGGTATAAATAGGAGTCGTTAGGGGTTTGCAGGACATCAACACATCAATCAACAACAATACTTCTACTTTTTCCAGCAATTTACTTTCAAGTCGGCGACTTCGTCAAAACTTTTTCTTCTTTCACGAGTTCATACGGATTGGCAGGGCTGCATCAATTTGATCTCCGGCCAGTTGGTAGGTTCCGCTTATCGAGTAATATCCGAGCTTTAACTACGGGCGCATCGCTGTGGTTTCATTTGGATTTATTCACCAGTTATCGATATTTACTAGAATTGCAAGTTTTACCTGTTGTTCTAGTATTATCACCAGTTATCCAGCTTGAGATCAGAGTAATCGGCTTCGTTATCGTTCTTCTTCGATTTATCATCTTACAGCCGATTAGATCTATTTCAAGTGTTGCATCCGCGATAATTGTTTAGATCGCTCCAGCAGTCTTCTTTACAATTATTACGCGATTATCGGCTGATCCATAGCCGATCATCTTTACAGCAAATCGGCCGATTCACCGACACGCTCTTCAGGACAGATCGAAACTCCAGCCGATCTGAGCACCTGGAATTTAATACTCTTGTTTCCTTGTCAATCAACGGGTCAGATTGACTGGCACGCCGCGCGAACCGCACCAGGACGATAACCAGAACAGGAGCTAAGTAGATTCTCCCGGGTCGTGTGTCCGATGCTGAAAACCATCGGCCGATTCTTGTCTGGCCGATTTTAGCGCCAACACGGACGCTACAAAAGTAATAAGATTTGCTCCATCTTATATAAACAAATACTTAGAGCGGTAAAAAAAAATAAGCGTGGCCGGCTTAGTTGGTCAAATTCTTTATGGCGACATCTATTTCTTGGAAATCCTCGTCATAGAATGTGTTTGTGAGCGTGAGCGCCCAAAGCCGTTGGTATGCGCACGTAGGCAGAAGGCTGCGCCACTTACAGTATAACTGCAGTAGAAATTATAGGAAAATGGTGTCTAATCAATAAAGAGCTCGAGCAGGTGTTGTCAAGCGAAAACAAGGCAAAAGCATATTCCAGTAGTTTGTCGTGGTGGTCTAATCGTCTAGAAGCTAGCCTTCTAGATCATTCTGGAAACGTCCAGTTCGTGAAGCCGAGCAAAAGAACAGAAGGGCAGCAGGGAAATGAGGCAGGCCCGAACGAAGACCATCGATCTCAAAACGCGGCGGCGGCTTTGAGGCTTTGACGCCGGCCAGGATTGCACCGCGATGTGCGCCGAGATTCGGGAGATGCTGCTGCTTCCCGTGTATAATAAATAATTTACTATTATCCGCTAATTATCCAATTATGCATGCTGCTGTTCTTGGCGACTACTATGTTAATTAAGCTGATGATCCGACGTGCCGTGCTGAGTCAGGCAATGCACGGCGGAGGCAGCGGCGGCGGGTCAAGAGATGAAGAGAAGGAAAAAACAAGGGGGGAATCTTGCACGTTCTAGACGATCCAACGGAGAGGAGCAAGATTTGACCGAATTAAATAGCGAGCCGACGGCCGGCGCCGGCGCCGGCGCCACCCGTCCGTCGCCGTTCCGCCTCGCCTGTTCACCTGCACTGCATGGGCGGGCCGGTGGCACGGCGTCGAGAGAGGTGGTCGGCCGGACAGCGAAATAAATAAAGGAAGAAAAGAATTGAAGTTTCACGCCGCCGATCTAGCAGCGCGAGCGAATCCGGCGACCGACGGACGGGTGGACGGGCGACCCCGGCCGGCGTCGGTGTCCGTCCATGTCCATGCAACGTGGTCCGCGGCGCCGCTAGCTCGGCGGCGTGCGCGAGAGCGACGGCGGCTCGCGTGGATTAATTAATCGGCTCGGCCCACCCGCCGGTCCACGGCCGGGGAGGCGGCACGTCGAGCGCCGCGACAAACCACGCTTTCCGCCGTCGCTGTCGCCGCCCATCCCCACCTCCCCCTCCCCCGCTGCGCCACTGCCACCGGGCCGAGCGCTCGACGACTGGCTGACGGATTTCCTTTTCCTTTTCTAATGGGCCTCACAGGCCCCGGGGTGGCTTGTGTTGGGCCGGACCATCGGCCCAAGATTGCCGCCGTGCCTTGGGCCGGCAGAAGTCCCACGCAGCGGGCGGGCCGGGCCTCTCTCGTCTTTCCCGCTGGATGACACCAGGCCCATCGATCGTAGAAAAGGCCCTTGGAAGCAAAAAGGACTTGAAATTCCCACTCCATCGTCTTTTGTTTTCTTTCCCTTTTTGTTTTCGCAAGGAATCCGTCCGGGTCTGCCCGATCGAGAGCAGCATAGCATCGTTCGCCGTAACAACGCGGGATCCGCGAAGGAGAAGGTCGAGGGCCGGAGCACATATGGCGCCGCCGCAGGGCGGGCTGAAAGGTTTCTACCGGCAGAGGAAGAAGACCGAGCCGCCGGCGCCCGCCAAAAAGAAACCCAAGAACGCCCAGCCGTAATTTGACATGGAAGAGGCGGCAGAGCACGGCGGCGAGGTAGAGGAGGAGGAGGAGGTCCTGCGGCAGTTCGACATGGACACGTCCTACGGCCCGTGCATCGGCGTCACGCGGCTCCGGCGGTGGGAGCGCGCCGCCGCGATGGGCCTGCGCCCGCCGCCGCGCGTCCGCGACCTCGTCCTGCGGCGGCGCCAGCATCACGGCGACGGCTCCTCCGATCCTCTCCTCTACTGCCAAATTCAGAAGAAGAGCGACAGCTCGTCCCAGCAGCAGCAGCTCGACGAGTGCCTCTGGGCAGGCAAGGTCTAGCAGCAGCTTCTACTAGCTATAGCAGCTATAGCGCTCAATCAATGGAGCATCTCTAGCTAGCTGGAATACCAGTCTCAGCGAAGAGTGTCATTATATGGTTACCAAGACTGTAAACTAGATAACTGAGCTCGAGGAATATTATGGTGATGACACTCCTCTCACGTCCCATGACACACTCTCTCTTCTCTCTACTGCTATATCAACAAATTTAATACTCGTGACACTACCATGACACTCCCATTAAAATTAACCTAACTACATGCATGTGTTGATCTATAGCTAGCTGCCTAGCTATAGGTATTATCAGATGCTTTAATAATCTGCTCTTGATGCTACTATTCATGTCCAATAATCGATCGAGTAACTTAACTGGTCTCATCGACCAGCAGGGGCGTGTGGTGTCATGCATGTATGTGCAGGGTGCGCAAAATTAGTCTCAGCTGACCGCAGTAAGGTGATTAGCGCTCACACACAAACAAACGAGAAAAAAAAGAGAAGATGGAAGGTATGCAACTTTTATACATCAATAATCTCGTTATGTACTTATATTGTCTACGTTCAGAAAATGGATGAGTTGTTCCAAATTTGTTGTAGAGTGCTGTGCTTAGCATTAGCATGTATGTGGTGATACAATGCAAATACGTAACTTTGGTATTTTCTCGGTTCTAAATTACAGTTCACTCTAGCTTTGTTCTAGGTAAAATTCTCTAATTTTGATCAAATTTATAAAAAAAATATATTAACATCTAGCTACAAGACCAAATAAATACAATATTGAGACATATATTAATATATGTTTTTCCAAAGTTAGAGAAGTTTGAGTTCGTTAGGACAAAGCGGGACTGGTCTATATATATAATAGAGCGAGTAGCATGCATGATTCATTATATGCAGTGGAAGAATGAATTTCATAAACAGTTGACCAAAGCTTAACCCTTTTGAGAGCCAGTGGGCAGTATGCATGCCGATTTTAAAATGTTGAGAAAGATTATATACTTCAAGATAGTAGACCTTCTAGGAATTGTAGAGTTTATTTAGCAATCGCATCTCTACACACTTAAAGATAGACCTTCTAAGATGATTCGTTTTTTCTTTTCACTTTCTTTTTTAGACCAAAGACCATTTATTTTTCTTTTCACTTCCAGATGGAAATCGAAACAAAATGGAATTAAATAACCATTTTCCCAAAAACAATGGATTGCACAGTCTACGACAGATTTAGAGCATGCAGGCATACGAGTACTTTAGGGTTGGTGTTGGTGTTTCTGCTGGGAGAAGGGGATTTTAAGGTTCAGGGCCCTGGAGGTGAGATGAGGTACCTGTGGCAGTTCCGTTGGTGATAGGAGGGTATATACGGTAGATCGCGAACTCAGGCTACGAAAATGGGTTGTGTTATGGTACAAGATCAATAGAATGACACATTTACCTGCTAGCTATAGCTAGGATGGTTCTCCTTAATTTCACGTGCCTACTATCACCTTTAATTTCGAGACGTACACCACAACTTTCTATGGCCTATGACTCGTCTCTGCTGTCATCATGAAGTTGTATGCACCAAACAGTTCATGACAAAAAGATTAGAGAAGATGGAAAAAAGGAGGATAATTAACCTATACTTCAATACTCACCGTCTGCCTCTACACATTCATCTCCTTGCTACTATCTGGACTCCCTCTGTCCCATTTTATTCGTCGTTCTGTCGATTTTAGGCTAGATTAACTAAACCAAGGAAATGTCATTTCCGCCCCTCTAATTTGAAAAGTGGAAACAATTACTACCTCCGTCCCAATAATTATTGGTCGTTTTGGCTTTTCTAGATGCATAGTTTTTGCTATGTACGTAGATATATATCATATCTAGGTGCATAGCAAAATCGGTGTATCTAGAAAAGCCAAAACGACTAATAATTTGGGACGGAGGGAGTAGATAATAGCTGTTCCGTCCAGCTGTACAAGCGGCGCATGTTTCACCGGAGCGCACCAGTCCAACTGTACAGGCACTTTGAAATTCAAATCACTCCCACGCTCTGCTGTTTCGCCCTCCGGCCGCCGCGATCCACCGCCCTCACGCTCGTGCTTGCGTCCAGCAAGCAAGCAAGTGCGATCACCGCTTGCGCTGCCGCCGACATCAAGCAGTCTCCCTTGTCGCCGGCCGGCCGGCCAACCGTACTCTCCATCAAGCAGCAACTCTCACGCTCGTGCTGGTCGTACAGCAAGCAAGCAGGTGCAATCACTGCTTTCACTACCGTCAACATCCTCCAGCAAGCAGTCTCCTGCCCGATCGTTGCTGCCGCCGGCCGGAACTCACGTCCAACTCCAGCACCGGCAAGCAAGCAACTCCTGCGTGTGCACTCTCCGGCAAGCAAGTCCTCGTGGCCAGCTTTCTGCCTTGGTCCTCAACAGCAAGTTTGACAGATTAGACACGCATCTTCGCATCCATGGCGGCAACTCTCCTACTGGACCTCAACGCTGCTCCTCCTGAAGAATTGGATGGTGAAATAATACCTGGAGGCATGGCTGCAGCTGATGCTCTCACTCGGAATGAAGGCAATGCTCAGGAAGCCGCAGGTATAGCTTGTGCATTTGCCTACCTCTTCTTTTCTGCATTCAAATGAATATGTAAACGTGTGCCGCACTATACACAATCACCCGCATTCAAATTTGGCTAACACTTTGCCAACAAAATTTAGAATTATTAATTCAATCACCTGTTCTGTAGAGTACTCCAAGTGCAGAATGGAGGGAGACATATTTACCCAAGTGCAGAAACTTGTGCTAATTTGCTAAACAGAGAACTGATATTTGCCAACTTGCTAAACAGAGAAATATTAATTCAACCGCCTATTTTGCTAAACAGAGAACTGATATTTACCCAACTCGCTAAACAGAGAAATATTAATTCAATCACCTGTTTTGCTAATTTGCTAATTTAGTGAAAATTATTTGTTTTCACATGGCCATATTCACCACAAATTATTTGCCCTTGTAGATGTTGATATGGAAATGAGTGTGTTCCTGGACCTCAACACTACAACAGAATCCGTCGATGAAATGATACCTGGAGGAAGTGAGTCTGCCGACACGGCAAGCAATGCTATGGCTCAAGATGAAGAAGGCATCCCTCCCGCTCAAGCTGCAGGTACAATTCTTACTTTAGACAGAGACAAAGTATCATGATACAGAACATTTCTAGTAGCAAATGAAGTTGCTGTGAATAATACTCAAAGTATGAACCAGTTAATTTGACTATATCTAACTGTCCTGTCTCACATTACCTTGCAGGTGTGCAACAACTAGAAATGAGGTTGAACAAATGGTTAACAGATGCTCAGCGATATGCTGCTTACACAGCACTGCATGCAAAAAGCAGAGATGGAAAACTACCCAAGAATGCAACAAAAGAGGTTGCTACTTTTTTCCAGGCACATGTTCGAGTTATTCAAAAGATTTGGAAGCGTGCAAGGGAACAGATTGCACTGGGGCAAGAGGTTGATGTCTCCAATAAAAGAACAGGTCGATGCGGTTGGAAGGCAGCTGAGCTTGATCTCTCCCGAATCACCACGGTTCCACTAAATCGAGGATCCACCTTAAGGTCGCTTGCTAAGTCTTTGGATGTCAGTATTTCGACACTGCATCGGAAATTCAAATTAGGAATGTTAAGACGCCATTCTAATACATTAAAGCCGCTTTTGAAAGAGAGCAACAAGAGGGAAAGGCTCCAATTTTGCATTTCTATGTTGGATCAGAATACTATAGGGGATGATGAACCTAGATTCATGGATATGCGCAATATACTGCATATGGACGAGAAGTGGTTTTATATGACTAAAAATGCAAGGAAATATTATTTGCTTCCAGAAGAGGATGATCCTGTGCGCGCTATTCAAAACAAAAACAGCATTGGCAAAGTCATGCTCCTGACAGTTGTGGGAAGACCAAGACGTGACGCTCAAGGGAATGTGACATTTTCTGGAAAAATTGGTGTATGGGCGTTTGTCAAAGAGGTGCCTGCCGCTAGAAAGAGCCCTAACAGGCCTAGAGGGACTTTAGAGACCAAATCCATGATAGTCAACAGAGAGGTCATGAGGGAATATCTGATTGAAAAAGTTATTCCAGATATAAAATCTGTATGGCCACAAGATGCTGTTCAAGAGACCATTTTCATTCAGCAGGACAACGCTAGAACACACGTTTGTCCAAACGACCCAGCCTTCCTTGAAGCTGTGGCAGCTACAGGCCTAGATATCAGACTGATGCAGCAGCCACCTAATTCACCAGATATGAATGTGCTAGACCTTGGTTTCTTCAGGTCCATACAGTCCTTAACTGATTCCAGAAGCCCTACTACTATTGAAGAGCTAATTCAAGGTGTGGAGGAGTATGAAGGATATGACGTGGAAAATTTGAATCGAGTATTCCTAACTCTTCAGATGTGCATGAAAGAAGTGATGAAGATTGGAGGAGGAAATAAGTACAGAAACCCACATTTGAATAAGCGACGGTCAGAACGAGAAGGTAGACTACCTGATCGGTTGTCATGTGATAGAAGTGTCTACGAGAGTGCACTAGCCTATCTAGCACAATATGGTTGAGGGTGGTCCAGTAAACTAGTTATACAGATAAAATTTGTGCTATTGTTCAATTTTTGTTATAGTTGTTGTGTCGTGGTTGTATATATGCAGATACAATAGCTATGCTGAAGGTGATCTTGTTAATGTTCAGACATTTATTTGTTGTTAACCAAAGGAGTATATTTAACTGAACAAATGAGTGAACTGTTGGGTCAATATCCTGTATGTAGATACGATGGCATGGTGCTTTCACACTTGATTCAGCTATGCACATTTACTGTATTGACATGTGTTACTGTCATGTATGCAACTTCTGGAAATAGCCAATACTATTCTGAAAAATAAACTTATCTGATCAAATTCAGGTATAATACTCCAAACTTTGGTTCTGAAGCCTTGAAAGGGAACCTGAAAAAAAAAGAGTAATCAGTAAATGATGCTTAAAGCATCACAAAAATATGTAGGTGATGTATCCAGTGACAAGTATCATGAAGGTTTTGTGACAGATACTCCAAAAAATGATAGTAGAAGATTGCAGAAAAATTATACTCTCCAGACGTGTATGTACATAGTGGCAATTGAAAAGTTTACGTGCATCAGTTCCTACTCTCCAGACGTGTTTCTCACCCAAAATAGGCTGATTGGCTGAATGGGTTTCAGTTAAGGAGAAGTTCAGAGACGACAAAAAATAGCAGGAGATCAATGTATCATGCATGGTGATGTACACCTTTGTTTGCCTAGGAATTGTAGTCGTGTGCTTCCATGAAGCTGCAATCTGAGACTTCAGCAAGCATTGCTGCGACAGTATGCAAATTCGCAGAAAAAAGATTCATTTTTTGATCACCAAATAAATCTTGCTAAAGTTGATTTCCTTTTTGGATCTCTGGCAATCAACAATCTCTGGCAAGATTAAGAACGGAATCAAAACCGGCCACCGGACACCAAAAATACAAAAAAGATTTGGATCTATAGAACCAAAGCTTGCCACGGACAAACGTATAGCATTAGGATCTAATAGATCCAATCGAGAACGCCATCGACGAACCACTAATCAACAAAGAATTCGTCTTTAGATAAATAAGATGAGATGGAGCACCTTGTAGAGCTCCACCTCCCCGCGCCGCCGATGCTCCTGGGCGCCGCCGCCGCCGCCAGCCGTTCTTGCAAGCGAAGCCGGCCGAGCGGCTCCTGTAGGAGGTGCTATTCGAGGGACTGATTGAATCCGAGTGGAGGAGGGGATCAGAGGCAGAGAGATACGCGCGCGGTGGCTGCGAGCCTGTGATGCTGCGACGGCGATTTGGGAAGGATTGAGTGGAGAGAAGAAGGGCAACGAGTGCGAGGGTATTTTTGGAAACGATAAAAGCGAAATGAACTGGCTGCCGTAGGACGACTAATAATTTGAGAAAAATGGAGGAGGCCAGAACGACGAATAAAATGGGATAGAGGGAGTACTTATTACCCATTTACTGTAAAAGCCACCATGACAGTCCTGAGGAAGAGGACGAAGAAAGAAGAAAAAGGCCCGTCAACGTACGTGCGGCCCGGTTCGTCCCAAGAAGTGAAGAAGAAGGCAGCCCATCAAAAGATAGCTCGGCCCTGAATTATTTGGGCAAGGCCGTAGTAGCCTATCCGCAACAGCGCGATCAAATCTCCGCAGCAAGTAGTAGTCGAGAGGGGACGGACAGGGTGGCCTGCCTGCGTGCGTGCTGTCCTGCCATGTCTGCGAGCGATCCACCACCAACACCGGCCGGATGTACATGCAGAACAAGAAGCCACGCCCTTTGCGTTTACGGTGCGTAGGAAAACTACTGTTGTTGTTGGGGTCTTATTAGACCGAGTGCCAGTACTACCTTGCTTCTCAACTACCCTTCGTACTGAGAATAATAATAATAATAAGGTTATATCATACTGTTTGTGGATGAAATAATAATGTTATATCATACGCCCTTTAAATTTTATCTACACTTGCTTATAGCTACTCTCGCCATCAATATACCATTATGCGTATATCCACATACTCATTTATCACTTTGAGTATGTTCACATACTAATTCTAAGATATTTCAAAGGGATATATACAAAAAATTTTAACAACACCCCTATATTGTAAATATATTATGATTATACCTTAATACTAGTATATAAAAATTGGAATTGGAATGTCCGCGTACTCCATGTATGGTCATATAGTACCCAAGTCTATATCATCATAGATGGTCTAGTATGATCATATACATGCTCTTCGTTAGGTCAGATATAACCTACATCATGAGATATAGAGTTGAAAAAATTGCTCGTGGCTCGTTAGCTTGCTCGACTCGCAGCCAGCTTGGCTCGGTCCAATTCCTAACGAGCCGAGCAGAATTTTGTGCTTGTTAGTATAACGAGCGAGTTCGAGCCAGCTCACGAGCCTAACGAAACGATCTACGTGTGCTAGCAGACTACCGGTCCATATTACGATGTTTAGAAGCTCAAAATATGGCACAATAGGCCCAATATTGAAACGCGAGTACCCATCATCGTCAGCAACCCACCCAGCCCCTCGCGACAAATTGAGCGCAGAGCTTGTCCGCCGGGCGGCGGCCCCCAAGATGCGCTCGTCCACCGCCCCAAGAAGCAGCGCTCGTCCGCCGGCGCCGGAGCGCCGCCATGCCCCCACCCTCCTCCTAAAAACCCCGCTCGTCCGCCACCTGACCCGCGCAGCCTCGCCGCGTCAGCGTGCCCCTGCCCCCTAGTAATCAAATCGGTTGCCCCCGGTCTCCTCCAACCGCCTCCCTCTCGAGCTCTTCCTTCTTCTGCCCAGGATCCACCGCACACGCCATGGATGACAAGGAGTAGCCTCTGGCTGAGTGTTTGGCTCGCGAGCTGAACCGAGCCGAGTCGAGCAGCCTTTTTTCTCGTTAGGATATCGAGCTAAGCCGAGCCAGCTCGTTATTTAACTAGCCAGACCGAGCCGAGCCGAGTCGGCTCGTTATCTAATCCTAATGAGATACACATATGAAAGTAGCTACATATGCGTGTAGAATATATTATACACACATGAATTAATCTAGCCCCGTGATAACGATGTATAACAATGTAACAACAGTTTGCGTTTCCATATATACGAAAATCCGCAACCTGATCGATGTGGCCCATTAACAGTACCGTATGTGGCTAAATTACTAGTTTGCATGTGTTTTTTACCTATCACGCTACTAACCGTACGTGCATCAGTATCAAACCAACTGCGGATGCATACCTACCGCCCCATCGTTTCAGCATCGCTATCATATATATCCCTACTGCGGATGCATCCCCCCGCTACCAACCGTACGTGCATCAGTATTAAAATATTTGATTACAAATTACTGGTCAATGTTTTTTTTGCTGAGAATGAGTTGCTGAAGACGTTATTAGAACTTGTTACTCCTCCGGCCGGTCCAGACGACAAATAAAAATCTGATGGGAGCGAGGTAGTATTTCAAGAAACAAATTATTAAGAACGCATCACAAAAGTCATAAGGATACCCATTCTGCTGCTGAAAAGGACAATCATGTTCATAGACATCCGAAGGGTATATATAGTACCACACCAAGTTATAATTAAGAATGTACCAAATTTTAGTACATGCATCATTCTCTTTGCCAACAACAACAAAATTGTGCATGTGCTTTGACATTCTCTTGTCAACTGCAAAAAAGGTAGCGTACGTCTATGAAGTTTTTGCTGCCAAAGAAAAGTTACATTCTTTCTTTCCTGTGAACTGAGAGGAACCTATCCACTTAGGTTCAAGTCTCTAGCTTAATTAGTACAATGTTCACGTTTTCAGCTAAATATTTCTTAAGTGGTAGATGATGTGACTATCAACAGTAAGACATCCACAATGACTTTGCTAATCTCTAGATTTGTGATCATAGTCTCTTGAAGGTGTTTAAGAAACTTGATGTGTGTGCATGTATATAATTAAGCACTTACGCTTGTATTATGTTTTGAGAGAAAAATGATATATACTCTCTTCGGTCACCGGTAGTAGACGACGGGTGTAGGAAAAAGCCAAATTGTTTCGAAATTTTTGATGGTGCAAGTATCTACGAACAATATATAAAAAAGAAATATTGCAATTAATATTAAGTTACGACAAAGTATTGTTGTTAGACAGTTTGGGCATTGTGGGCCAGCAGCAGAAATGCAGTGTCGGTCTCGCCGGCCCCTCACACGCGTGCTGTTCTGTTCATGGGCCCATCCGCTCTGATCGACGCGTGGGGGCAGCAGACTTTGTCAGTCCAACAAAATTGGTTAAATGTTCGCCCTTTTGTCTTTCAAGCACCTCTGAAAACGTCATATTCCCAACAAAATTTGTTCAGCACGGACTAATACTAATTGGTCCAAGAAAGGCCTGTGTCCATACATTGTAGCCTGTCGGATTCATTTTAAGTTTTTAACAATGGTGACCGTTAATGATTACATTTGATTCATGTTACAAAATTGTGAAAACCCTTCAAGCATATATCAGTACTATTTACTTTACATGATGATGTCCGTAAATGGGTGTCCCATCGACTCGAACCACCTCAATCCCAATCACACCACTGCCAAAATTGGCTTGATTTCTTCCCGGTGCTACAACCAACAGTCAGTGTCATTTCTAGCTCACAGAGTCACAGTGCAATGGGCGAGCTTGCTGCCTTATGATTTGTCCTACTGGTACTAGTCGACAGACATGGACAATAAACATGGAGTCAGAGATGCGAGCGATAATGGGATTTGAAGAATAGTGGTCGGTGATCACGATTCAGAGTTTCAGACTAACGTGAACTCACGAACAGACGTGGCGGCGTCTCGGCGGCCAGCGTGGTGTGGCCGGCAGAGGTGGCGGCGGCGGGTCCAGTACTAAAGTTGTTCCCATATCATTTTAGTATCGGGTCTAAATTTGAAAGCTTCCGAAGCCATTTTAGTACTGGATCGAGACACCGACCGGTACTAAATATCGCATTTTGTACTAGCTGGTGTTCTGGCCCGGTACTAAAATAGCGTGCCCATTTAGTACCGGATCAAGACACCGATCGGTACTAAATGTCACCATTTAGTATCGGCCTGTGTCTTGGTCCAGTACTAAATGAGCCTCCACGGGTTACTTCAAAAGAAATTCATCTCTCATCTAGTTACATATGATGCATAGATGGGATGGTAAGTAAGCTACGCGTGAGGTCGGAGGTCGTGGGTTCGAATTCTCACGACCGCACATGCATTTATGCGTGAATAATTCGCATGACTTGTGCGGGCCTCCACGGGTGGTCTGTTTAGTACCCTAACCGGTACTAACCCGACCATGCAGCTGGTATCGCCCTCCTTTAGGGCCGAGTCTGCCTACTGTGTTTCTTAGGAAAAAACGTCCGGCTCCCCTTTCATGTCTAAATCACCAAAACTACGAGGCCCTTAACGTAAATACGCATGCGACAACCTACAAGAGCGCTGAGAGCAATAGAGCATGAGGCTGCTAGCTGCGAGCCTGCGAGTGCAACTGCAACCAACCACCTCCATCCATCGTCCTATCGATTTCGTTCGTCCCCTTGCCTGCTCCCACCACAATCAGTGAATCAGAGCTATACCCTTTTTAGCAATAGCCGTAGACGAGAGAGGTGACACTGCAGCTGCCCAGTGTGTGTGCAATATAATGGATGAGCTCGTCTCCTCCAGCAGCTCTCTCTCCACGGTCCCCTTCTTCTCCACCGCCGGCCACCTCCCGCAGGACCTCGAGTTCATGTCCTGCCATGGACTGGACCAATGGATGGGGGCCAACTACTGGCTTGACGAGCCCCTGGACCTGGATGGCGCCACGTGGGGCGACGACGGCTCGGGCGGCTCGGCGTCGGCGGGCAACGACGACCTCCTGTCCGGCGAGCCGCCGCCGCCGCCGCCGGCCGCGCCGAAGAGGCGGCGCGGCCGGAAGCCCGGGCCCCGGACCAACGGCCCGCCCATCAGCCACGTGGAGGCGGAGCGGCAGCGGCGGGACAAGCTGAACCGCCGCTTCTGCGAGCTCCGGGCCGCCGTGCCCACCGTGTCCCGGATGGACAAGGCGTCCCTCCTCGCCGACGCCGCCACCTACATCGCCGAGCTGCGCGACCGCGTCGAGCAGCTCGAGGCCGAGGCCAAACAGGCCTCCGCTGTTACCACGGTGGCGGCCACCACACCCTTGTTCGGCTTCGGCGGCGGGCTCGGCCTCGAGGAGAATCTGGAGGTGCGGGTGGTCGCGCGGGACGCGGCGGCGCTGCGCCTGACGTCCGCGGCGCGCCACGCCCCCGCGCGCCTCATGGACGCGCTGTGCTCGCTGGACCTGCCCGTGCAGCACGCGTGCGTCACCCGCCTGGGCGGCGTCACCGTGCAGGACGCCGTCGTCGACGTGCCTGCCGGGCTGCGGGACGAGCGCGGCCTCCGCGCCGCGCTGCTGCACAAGCTCCAGCGGAGCGTCTAGCTATTAGCTCCGTCGTCGCCGGAAGGTTTGAGCTCATCTACTCCGTCGCAGAATCACGACACCTTGTGTTTCGTGTCCGCCCTACACGAATTGTTTGTGTAGCGTCAAGTGTTGTTGCAATTCCTCAGCATATACATGTGACTCATTAATATATTATATTATTATGATGTTTTCAAAAAAAAATACTATGCTATGATTTTGGCTATTGAAGAAAAATATGAATTCTAACTGATGAGAAATACCGAAATGCGCGGTTATGATTTGTTCACCTACAAGTCTGAATTTGAATTTTCTTTTCATGCTGGTGCTGGATCTGAGTTTGAAAAGAGAATCACAATGCTACGCATATGCAGACAATTTCTACTTAACCAGCGGCCACCATTATTGTTGTTACGTATAAGGTCCTGATGAACTCGATTTTGCATTAGTTGGACATATATAACCTTCAACATTATATTAGCCTTGTTTGAGAGGTTACTGGAAATTTAACAGCAAATTTGGAGCTGCAACTTGCAAGTGCAACAACCTCCATCCCTGTCACCTCCCCTGCCCAAATTAGCATGATTCGTCCCTCTACCACAACCACAACCGAACTTTAATTTGCCGCTTCAAGCAATAATCCGTTAAAGGGAAGTGACAGTGCTATGCACGCAACACTGCCCGGATGTATGCCATCTGTCCCTCATCGACCTCAGAAGCCAGTGCTGATTACTCTTCCGACAGATCGAGTGAAGCCAAAAGGCCATTCCCCTCGCATTAGAAAGATGCACATTTCCGGTCATCAAAACTTGTTCCACAGTGCATGCCATCTAGATCTCTAAACTCTTGGCGCGTGGACTCTGAATCACTATAATCAACTAGCTGGTAATTACATGTATGACACTCTAACATAGTGCCCCGCAAACTCTACTACTCGCTCGTGGCCGTCACACAAATAAACCATATGGTGATATGGACTTTTGAGACCGATTTGCGTTGTTATATTTATCACTGGAAACGAAATGAGCCGGCTATCTACAAGGAGCCGGCGGCAAGCTAAGATATGCAGCATGGGGGCCGTCCACGTCGCCAACAATGATGAGCGCAAGACGTACGGGAGGAACTCTAGTGGCAATGGCGCCAACCTCTTCCCCTCCATGGTTTCCATGGTGTGGTTGTGGACTTGTAGCAGTTGTATCGATGGGAGACGACATGCTGCTCATCAACGAGTCGGTGTTCCAACGACTACCACCAACGAAGTTCATTCCTCTCGCTCCCCTTCCGTGGCTTGTAAAGCCCAAACGTCGCAACCGCGCGTCATTGCTGAGCCTGAATGTGTCGCATCGCAGTAGTAGATGGGGATTCTGTTGTTGCAGGCAGGAGAGGCGGCGACGACTTTGCTTGTTCTGACATGGATGGACGGAGCCTGCTGCTAGCTGCGGATGCAAGTTCTTGAGAAAATCTTCTCCTTGACTTTTTTTTTCTTGTACGATCACAAGTTCAGAGCTAGCAGTCCTCGTTGATCCGTGACCGACCGGCCGGTGAGCCTGACCCTAGGTTGCTCGTACTCGATCGTACAGCTCAAGCTCACGACGAAAAGTCAGAGAACGGCCAAGATCTTTGTTGGGGCCGGCCAAGAGAGATTCGGCGGTCGACAGCCATAGGATAGGATGTATGCAAGCCTTGCAAGGGATCGGATCACTTATTGGAGAGGATTGATGCGCACGCAGAAGAGAACGAGCAAGTCGTTTGCGTGTACAGAAAAGGGATTGATGGACATGGACTGATGGCTATATGTGGGTGACACGACGATCGACATCGAGCAAACGAAAGCTGCCCAACTCCACTAAACTTTTTTTTTCACTGGGCCGTCGATTAGTGGTACGCGTGACACGTGCTTGAAAGGATGTTCTGTGATCGTGAGCAACCGTGGATTAGTCCGAGATAGAACGATGCAGTCGCGTCATGCACGCAGCACAGAAGCCTGTCACAGAATTGATACCCCGGCCCGTTTCATCCAACGCTTTTGAATTGACGATAGATGTCCGTCGAATCAAACTTTAATTCGGTGGCTTCGGCTACTAGCAAAAATTTCAAACTGTCTATGCTAATAGCTAGTTCTGTCATGAAAAATAATTTTGTATCCAGTGGCGTATCCACGTTACAGATATAGGGGTTGAATACTTCTTCTCTTCTCTGATATCTTTTCTCTTCGTCTTCTTCTTCTTCTCCTTTTAACTCCCCTTATTCTAATGGAGGTGGCAGCCATTAGGCGAGCTGCATCCTCCAAGCCCCCTAGATCCGCCACCGATTGTATCGTATGCACCGAGACACTAATATAACAATATTTTCAAGCGACTAGACCGACAGATATTATATTAATTAAAATTAATAAAATCGCCCACCATTTGAATTAACGAGAATTACCGTTGTAGGTGTTGTATTTGCTTCTTAGGTCAGTCTCAGTGGAAGGTGTCATCGAACAGTTACCTAAACTGCCACACCAGCTTGACATTAGAATGAAATAAACACTCTCAGTGCACAGTTTTATTGCACAGTTTCATAGTCGGATTGCAGTATTTAATTGTGCAATAATGGTGTGATCAAATGTGCCATATGACTATGTAGCACTGTGTAAAACAACATACTAGATTTTTTTTTTGCATCCAATCAATTGTATTAACTAACTTTAACAGAGAAAAGCTAAGAAATGAACAGCAACACTCTGATTCAAATTAAGTAACAGTCTAGTACCCAACAATCCAAGAAATATCAAATACCAGCTGGGTCACCTAAATCAGATTGATTCTTCAAACTGCTAGACTGAAATAACTAACTAAGCAAACATCCTGTCCAAATGCAGAAACTAAAATAGCACAAATGCCAAAGCTTGACAGAAGCAGTGAGATTTCAGATATCAAGAAGAACAAGATAAGCTACAGAACATTTAGAACTGATTCAGTGAATCATATTGGTGCTACAACTGCATCAACCAATTCCATGAAAAATTAAGCAAAATATTTCGCGACTCCTGTAGGTCCTATCATTGCCCGCAAACCCACCTACGCAGCCTTCTCCGTCAGTAAGGTTCCGAACTGTTGGAAACTGAGGTGGCCCTAATCCCCACTAAGCTGAGGACCTACACTTATAACACAACAACTCACTCTAGAGTCGGTCAGCCTCTTTAATTTCTAGTTACTTAGTGTATCGGGTCCTTGTGACGGCAGAGCCGCCTTTTTGCTTTCGGGTGGCAGAGCCTACCAACAGAAGCTGGCTTCTGGGTGATAGAGCCAACCTACGATGAAGCGCAGACCCTTTGTGATCCCGGGTGATAGAGCCAACCTTCGATGGATCACAACTTATACACTGAGCACTTAGACTTAACCGGAAGACTAACACTTACAAGAACAAGATTTTATTGCAACACAACAATATTACACAAGAGCATACAACACTCTCTTCTTTAGTGGCTAGCCTAGCATTCACTCTCCTCTTCTACCTAGCACTATCACCACTCATGTATCATGCTCGCATGGATAAATACCATGGCAAGAGAGGGGGTCTCTATTTATAGGCCAAGGGGGACCATAGTATTAGGACAAGTGTCCCCTTCTAGAGAATTCCCAAATATTCTAACATTTTCTAATTTTATTACTAATTCTAGAATACTCCATGAAAAAAATCTCATTCTTGCATTGTGGAGAATATTCTAGAAGATTGCCTTACTCTTTTCAACAAGAACCATATGAAAGGGCATGAAAAGGGAATCAGAGAGGGCAAAGGATGGCGATTTGGAGGCAGGGAACGCTGGATTAGGCACAGACGCTGGTTTTGGCGCTTGGTTTGGAGGAGGGCAGCTGGTTTTAGTGCTCGATTTGGAGGAGGCGCTGGTTTTGATGGGCGAGCAGAGCGCCGAGCGGAGCGAGCACGCGGGAGGGGGCGTGCTGGAGCAGATGCGCAGGAGCGGAGTGAGCCTGCGAGAACAGAAGCGCGGGACAGAGCGAGCGGGGGAGGGTGGAGGCGGCGCGAGCGCAGGCAGCGGGAGGAGCAGGAGATCCGGTGATGAAACGAGAAGAGCCTCAGTGCGAGTTTCATCAGGTGTCATACGGCTTGGTAACTGCGCCGATACCGTTTCAACGCTTTCCCTCTCTCTTCTCTTAATTAGCTCGTCAACTCAGCAAAACTGATGATGTGGCGTGTGTTTTAATTGCTATGAAACTTTAATTAAACATCCATTGAGACTGGTCTTAGAATTCCCGGACGGAAAACGAAGGCCGCCGGCCGTCGCGTCCGACCCAACCGAAATCAGGATGGGAAATGATTGGACGAGACGACCAAGGAACAGCTAGCTCACTCACTTGTGCCCGCCGACTTTTCAAGTTTTGGCATGCTGCCGTCCGTTGCCTCCGATCCGGACACTAGTTATATGCAATGTGTCCGGTCGAATCAAACACCCCCAACAAACCTCGGATGCACCGAGCGAGCTCATCAGTTTTGCGTAGAGCCTACCCCCTACCACAAGCTAGTACAAATGGATGAGCTTCTGTGCCCCGATTCCACCGCCTGCAGCTCCCCCTCCCCGGCCTCCGTCTTCTCCACCGCCGGCCCCCACCACCAGGAACCCGGCTTCGTGTCCAGCGAGGTCCTGGAGCGATGGCTGGGGATGGATCAATGCCTGCTGGACGACGAGCACCTGCTGGAAGATGGCGCCGCGTGGGGCGACGAGGGCTCGCGGGCCCCGGACAACGAACAAGAACTGCCCGGCCGGCCGCCGGCGCCACCTGCTCCCAAGAGGCGGGGGCGGAAGCCCGGGCCGCGGAGCAGCGGCACGCCTATCACCCACGTCGAGGCGGAGCGGCAGCGGCGGGACAAGCTCAACCGCCGCTTCTGCGAGCTCCGGGCCGCCGTGCCCACCGTGTCGCGGATGGACAAGGCGTCCCTCCTGGCCGACGCCGCCGCCTACATCGCCCAGCTGCGTGGCCGCGTGGAGCAGCTCGAGGCCGAGGCCAGGGCCGGGCAGCAGGCCGCCGCTACCGCCGCGGTGGCACCGCCCGCCCATGCGTCCAGCGCCCAGGAGAGGCTGGAGGTGCGGATGGTCGGGATGGAGGCGGCGGCGCTGCGGCTGACGGCGGCGGCGGCGGGCCACGCCCCCGCGCGCCTCATGCTCGCGCTCCGTTCGCTGGACCTGCCCGTGCAGCACGCGTGCGTGTGCCGCGTCGGCGGCGTCACCGTGCAGGACGCCGTCGTCGACGTGCCCGCCGCGCTGCGGGACGAGCGCGGCCTCCGCGCCGCGCTGCTCAGCAGGCTGCAGCAGCAGAGCGGTTATTAATGTCGCCGCCGGCCGGCCTAAGCAATCTGCTAATACTCCGTACGTACGATGGCATGACGCTACAGGTTGCATGTATCATGTATGTTGTTAGGAACTTATCATGAATATATTTCTTCTGACTGTGGTATATATTGTGTCCTTCGTCCGTGCAGGGTTTATTTACACATGACATGTACATAGCTCATGATATTATATATATTTATTTCTTCCACATCTTTATTTTTATTTCTTCCATAATGAAAGATGTACTTGATTTTGAATAGCCAACTTTCTATATTGGGATCAAACTCATTGTCAAATTATGAATAGGCTCATGTAGGAAATTATACAATTAGGTTCAAATTCCAAAATGTTTCCATACCTTCTTTTAACTTGCGGAATTAAAACTTCCGTTATTCCTTCTTTTTTGTATAATGTTTCCAAACTTTATATATATTGTCCTTCATATTCAGTCTTCATCCTTTTGAGGCATCAGCGGCATCACATATGTGCCCTTAATCTCATAGTTGAAGTCTCTAGCTAGGTTAACCTCATTTGTCCTATATATTGTCATGTTGTGCATGATCACATAACAAGACCTTTGCAAAACCGAGGCATCACATGTGTAAGACCCAAGCATCCTAAAAAAGTATGAATCCCAAACCCATTTGATTATTCCATGGAATTTGCAATGCGCAAGAACAATCCCTCGATATTCTGAACAATCCCCTGAAATTAGGTGCACCAAGCCAAAGCATTGGGTCGGTGGCGGATCCGGACATTACGTATATAGCCTGGGCCATATGTTGCTGTGCCTAGGCAAGTTGCCCATGAGCACGCTGAAGAGTTTTTCTTTTGCCGTACGCAGTGCACATCCTCTCATCCTCTCATTCAGAGTCCACACACCCACGCTGGATCCGACCTTAGTTGTTGATGCCTCCTTTTCAGACACTTATGTTCGCTAGTGATTCACACTGTTCACTGACGTGTTGCCACCACAAGTCTATAAAAATAGTACAGTGATTGAGATAGCACGTAGTGTTGGAATATTAGGCCCATACGTGCTGCTGTGCGAGCCATTGGGCTGCAGCTCATTGGGCCAAATAGACCATGGAAAGTCAATGTGGTGTGAAGAGAGGGCATGGAAATTTACTACCACCTTGCCACTCTATGGTGGTAGGAATCAAGATAAAAGGGGAGCTCTTGTATGAGTTCCAAGTTGAGAAGCATACACTAGGGAACACGCGCGTGTATCGCATATTTTTTGCATGCTGATCGCGTGAGAGATACCATAGGGCGGATATCTGACGGATCGAAACGTGGGCCGTCGAGTCCTAGGAGATGTGACTGATGTCCGACCAATCAAGCTCCATTTTTTGTGCCAACAAAGCCTAGTTGCTATGTATTTTTATGGATGCCCGTGCGCAGACAACATGAGAGGAACATTAGCTGTCCTATTCACGAGCCCACACCACCATGCACAGGAAGACTCATGCAGCTGACTTTTCTAAATTTAGTATGATGACGCTGATTGGCTGCGTGCGTAGTCCTTTACCTGAAACAACCTCAAAACCTAGGATTTCTCAATATATGGTATAAATATACGTATAATTCGCAAACATCCATCTATCAACAACTGCCCTTCATAATTGTTAGGTTTGCGACTTTAGTTTTCGGAAACTTTGTTGGAATTCGAAAGTGGAAGCGAAGGACCGTTTAGGAGGGTTTCTCCTAATACGATTTCACAGGTGAAGGCAAAGCCTTTAAAGTAAAAAGAAAGTTAGTTTCATTCCGCTTCTAGTTCATTTTTTATATTCTAGAAATAGATTCACGTTATAGTATCTTGGTTTGCACAAAATATGAAGCCTAAGCTGGTATAAGTCTTCTCAACGGACCCTAAACACTTCAACATCCAACATTATTAGATGTTTCATGTCGCTGCCTAAAATACCATAACTAATAGGATGACCTGTGCAATTGCGCTGCTAGGATGCGCACTTCATTAATAGTGTAATTTAACTCTCCTATGCTTCACCGTTATGTCCTGATCTTAAGCCAACTGCTTCATCAAAATGTGTTTATCATCACTAGAAGTATCTGTTCCACAATCAATCATATGCGAGCTACATCTTGCATCCCTGCTTAATTGGGTAGCATTATGACCTCGAGCTATCTATATACAGGTTTAAGGCATTGGGAAAAGAAAGGAAGAAAGAAATAACGAAATGAAGATACCTAGTAAGCAAGAAATTCTAGGATGCATGGCATTCATCTGTTAAAAAAAAGATAAAAACACTACGTGAGAACCAGAAATTAGTAACGGGCACGGATGACCTTTGGTAACGGGCGCGACGCCCGTTACCCTTTTTGCATTACTAATGACAGGTCAAAGGTAACGGGCATAGGGCATTATGCCCGTTACCAATGATTTGGTAACGGGCAACATTCTATGTCTGTTACCAATGTGGAATTGAAAAATAAAAAAAATTGCAAATGGTATTTTTCTTTATTTTACATATTGAATATATTGAAATCAAAGGTACATCAGTACATGGATACACAACATGAATACACAAAGGTATATTCAAGTTGACATCGAGCAATATGTCTAACAACATGGATACACAAAGTTATGAATGATGGTCAGATCTTACAGACATAAGAAGGGCAAGAAGAATGGGATGTAGGCAAAGGATGGAAAAAAGCAAACCTAAGTATCTCTACTACTGCTGGACCAGTGAACACCTTGATCCCATCACGTCTCCAAGTGTATTTCACTCTTCAACATATTCAAATCAAAGGTGTCCATACACAATATGGATACACAAAGGTATATTCAAGTTAAGATTCGGTAATATGTTAACATTGAGTAATATGTCTAACTATCTAAAGTATGTAATCTCTTACTGCATCTTTCCATGCATCTTTGGCCGCTGCTCATTGCACTCAAGGCACCTAGAGCTTCTTGCAAAGTTCATGAAGCTGCATCTGAAAGTTGCAGAGCATTATCACTTAAAAATTAGTGGAGTAAAAAAATTAGAGAAAAACAGGTTGAAAGTTACAAGCTAGTATGAGAGCAGTGGCATGTTGTAAAAGTAAACTGATTGTATAGGTACAAACTTGTGCTAGGCTACTTTGCAGCAGTAGAAGAAAAACATTTAAGTACACATCTAGTTAGACCATATCTAGTTACACTGAGCAAAGCACAACTGGAAAGTAAAAAAATAGAATAATAGAATTGGCATAGGCCTGTGCAAATCCAGTCACCTCGCTTCGATATTTTGTCCTAGAGGCCTGGAAACTCGTTCATGTTGACTCAAAGAACTTTGCTTGGGCTGGAAGCTCTCTCTGGAACAATGACCTGGCAAATTTTTCACATGTTTAGTGTGCTGACCAGTACCTTCTATTATCTGTGAACAAATTAGATTGGAAGTCATAGTATGAATGGAAAATTTCAACTTTACTGAAGCTAGAGTTTAAGTAATTTCAATCGCAGACAACTGTCATAAGAACATGAAGTTACGGAAAAAATGGAGCCAAAATACAGAATGTTTATTTGGATTTTTTTCAGGGATTGGCCGCGAATTGATTATGCATCTCAGTGTCTCATTGAAAACATAGTGGTTGCAAACCAATTGAAGCCATATGCCTACTCAGACAGTAACTAGAGCTCAGTAAGATTATGTTCCAACAGACTGGTGAACAATAGATGATGGATAATAGATCATTGAAAATATTTGCTACTGAGTTGCAATGTTTGGTCATATGCGCCACTATATTTCAGTGAAATATAAAGAAACATTATCATATGAAATCAAGTAAACAATGTATAGATGATCAATTTCATGCATTCAGATCAGCAGGACAGGATCATCATTGTAAAGATTGGGGGCAAAGAGATAATTTTAAGGCAGGGTATTCATATGATCTACAAGACATTCATAAGATTGGGGAAAACTAAACCATAAAATCCAACTAAACCAACACACATTCAGTACAACAGCTAACTAGCACAGTACATGGCATTCACAGAGGTATTTTGGCGAACAACTAACGAGCACAGTACACAGGGAATTCACACAGAGACATTTTGACCCATAGCTAATGAGCACAGTACAACTATTAGCATCAGACTAATTTAAAATGGAAAACAAATCTACGTTTCTAGAGATTACCATGGATTTCCGGGATGGTTTTCATGTGGGGGTGACGAGTTGGCGCTGCTAACTCCACATCCAGGCCGCGCTTTGCCGAGCCACGACCGAGCAGGGAAGGTGGTTTCCCTCGGCGAGACATTCCTCCTACGCTGAGTGTCAGGGGGAAATATTAATGACCTCCTAATGACCGTTAAAACAACAGTCATGAAGGCCCAGACCCACCTGCGGTAATGGCGGCCGCCGTTGGCCTAACTTGGGAGGGGGGCGCCCGCTCCGCCTCGCCCGACCAAGTGCCTCGGGGTCGGACGCTCCCGGCCCCTCCGCGGCCAGACTCCGCCTCGCCCGACCAAGTGCCTCGGGGTCGGACGCTCCCGACCCCTCGACGGCCAAACTCCGCCTCGCCCGACCCGGGGCGTAGGGGGTCGGACTCACCTAGGCCCACAAGGCGAGTATCCGCCTCGGGCGCAGACGGGAAGATAGGAGTACGGATCTCGTGGGCCCCCCTGCCGATCTCGCCATAAATGCGCCGCGGCTCTGGCATGCAGAAAGGCGCCCGCGCCCCCGAGGTGGCCCGTCACAGGTACCCAAGCACGACCGCACAGCGCAGGCTACAGTGGCCGCAGCTTTCCCCGATTCGCTACAGGGCACTCATGTCCTGCGCCGCCCGACACAGGAGGAAGTACAGCCCGTCCTCGCGCCCCGGGAATCCGGCGACAGGGACGGGACGTCCGCGTCCCACGGGCCGTCAGCAAGGCAACAGGGTCAGCCGCCTTCCCCGACGGGCACGGATGCCGCGACCGGACGCCATCATCACGCCTGGCGGCAATGGCCCCCAAGGAGATCGTCGACAGGATCCGGAGGCAGCCGCCCTCCTCCGGTGGACGCGCTGACAAGAGCCGAAGGCCGGAGCAGGGGGCGGCGACCCGGGGGCTTGGTCCTTCCCCTTGTATTCTATATTTTACTATCTCCTCACGCCTGGCTCATCTGTAACCCTGAGCTTCCCTTGCGCTATAAAGGGAAGACCGGGGGCCCTGAGACAGGGGAGATTCGCTCTCTGGCACACTCTCTCTGGGAGGAACTCTGACTCTCGGACGGACTCTCTCTTCTCCGGCGAGAAGGACACACACACTCTCACCATTAGAGCTTCAGTGCACACCCAAAAGACTTGGGACCAGCTCCCTCTCTCGCCCTCCTGTAACCCCTACTACAGACCCCGCGTGGGCAACACGAGCAGCTCCTCACACTAGACGTAGGGCTTCTCCTAGCCCGAACCAGTCTAAACCCCGTGTCTCCCACGCCACCATCCGAAGACTTATGCGCATAAAAGAAATTTACTAGTCTTAGTCCGGATCATCTAATCTTGACGACGACGCTGAGGCTGAGGGGAAGGAGCAACCGGCGCCTCACCTAGCTCGTCGGCGAGCACTTGAAGCGAGGAAAGGGGATCTGGGAGCGAGGGGAACAGGGAGAGCACGTTTTGGCCGGTGATTGGAGTGGGGAGGGCGCGATTTGGCCGGCGATTTGGAGTGGGGAGGGTGGGATTTGGCGCGGATTGGTCGGAGATTTGGTGCGCCGGGGAGCGAGGGAGGGTGGAGGTAGCGCGAGTGCAAGTAGCGGAGACGGCGGAGATGCTCGAGGGAGGCGGCGCGGGCCTGGATGCAGGCGCCACCGGCGGCGGTGCGGAGGGGATCTCGTGGGCACGGGGAGGCGGAGGTAGAGGGCGGCAGCGGAGAGCGAGGGGGAGACGCAAGAGAGAGAAGACTGGAGAGAGAGGAGACGAGAGGGAGCAACGGTGGAGAGCGAAAGTGGGTCACGGGCGTGGACGCGAGAGCAACAAAATCAAAGTGAAGTAAAATTTTGGGTCCCAATTCTAGTAGTGGTAACGGGTATTTAATATGGCCCGTTACCGATCACATTTGCAACAGACTTTGTTCAATACCCGTTACGAATAACCGATTATCAGTAACGGGCATCAAATTGGCCAGGTTGGAAAAGTGCCTGGAGACTTTATTAGTAACGGGTGTGGACAAACGCCCGTTACTAGTTAGCGATTTTATAACGGGCCTCGTAGGCCCGTTACTAATGACACGCTACCTATTAAGGTCTTTCACGTAGTGAAAGATGAACACACCCTTGCTTAGCTTAGGCGCATACCTTACCATGAACGTGCCCTTGTGTGTACTTGCACTATTCCAACCTACAATTTAATCCAAGGAGAAAGGTGAGCCTTTATGTTTATTTGAATTAAATTGGAACTAGAACTCGGTAGGCAGAGGATCCTCAATAGAACCCTCTACTCTACCAGCAATGTTACCATCAGTTGTGTTCATTTTTTATAAACGAAAAGATTTTGAAAAGGCGGAATAGCCATTTTCGTCCCTCAACTATCGGCTGAGGTTCAACTTCGTTCCTGAACTATTAAAATGGTTATTTCAATCCTTCAACTTTTATTTTGGGCTCAGTCTCATCCCTCCTTCCCTCCTTCTACGTGGCATGGCACGCTATCATGCCACATCAACCAGCATTCCACATTATTAATTTTGCGCTGATTAGAGCGTTACTATCTTTAAAAGAGCAAGAATGTCTAGGAGAATAGTCTTAAATCTTAACTGCTTGAGTGTCCAAAAGCATCTTGGAAGGAGAACAAATCTGTTTAATTTGCAATGCTATTTATCAGTACTTACATGCTAATAAATGAAATTCCAAAGTACCATAACCCTACAACTCCATTCAAATCCAACTAAAATTTTTCAGTCCAGCATGGTGTGCTGTAGGCCTGCAGCTGATGTGGCACGGCTGCATAGCATACCACATAGGAATCATAGGATAGGGATGAGATTGAGCCTAAAAGATAAGTTTGAGGAATAAAACGATCATTTTCATAGTCCACGGATGAAAGTGGAGCTCGATCGATAGTTGAGGGATGAAAAGGCTATTTTACGTTTTGAAAAAGGCTACCAGATGATCTCGCACTGCTGGTAGCAATAACCAAAAAACGGAAGCAGCGACAATACTGCCGCAGCACAGTGACAAGCGCAATGGATGAGCTGGTCTGCCCTGCCTCCTCCGGCAGCTCTCCCTCCCGGGCCTCCTTCTTCTCCGCCACCGGCCAGCACCAGGAGCACGAGTTCGTGCCCTGTGATGTCCTGGAGGGATGGCTGGAGGACGACGAGTGGATGGATGGGCCCCCGAACGGCGGCGACGAGGGCTCTCGCTCGCCGGGCAACGACCTGCTGTCCGGTGAACCGGCGGCACCTGCGCCAAAGAGGCGGGTCCGGAAACTAGGGCCCCGGTCCAACGGCCCCGCCCTTACCCACGTGGAGGCGGAGCGGCAGCGGCGGGACAAGCTGAACCGCCTCTTCTGCGAGCTCCGGGGCGCGGTGCCTAACGTGTCCCGGATGGACAAGGCGTCCCTCCTCGCCGACGCCGCCACCTACATCACCCAGCTGCGCGGCCGTGTTAAGCAGCTCGAGTCCGAGAACAGGCTTGCTGCGGCGGCCGCCCCAGTGGCGGCCACCTACTCGGTGGGCGTCCAGGAGAATCTGGAGGTGCGGATAGTCGGGAGGGAGGCGGCGGCGCTGCGCCTGACGACCGCGGCGCGCCACGCGCCCGCGCGCTTCATGCTCGCGCTCCGCTCGCTGGATCTGCCGGTGCAGCACGCGTGCGTGAGCGTCGTCGGCGGCATGACCGTGCAGGACGCCGTCGTGGACGTGCCCGCCGCCGCGCTGCGGGACGAGCGGGCCCTCCGCGCAGCATTGTTACACTGGCTGCAGCAGACCGGCTAGCCTCGTGGGCCGGCAGGTTTGCGCTGATCGATCTGCTCCAAATCAAGCTAGCTGCATGTCATCTCGTGCATCTTTCTTCTCCATCTATTGCGATGTTGCTGTCCGTGTTTAATTTGCACATGCATATAGTGCTTATTAGTGTGTGTGTTTATAATTTTGGTGGTGGCGCATCGACTCAAAAAGGAATAATGGCTAGAATATAGGGCTTGTTTCAAGGAGAGGGGTTAATTAGATTGTGTGCTATTGGATTGGTGAGGAAATCAGCTCATCTTCCTGATCTACAAGTCCAAAGGAATTGGATCCAATCCCTATGCATATACAACTAAACCCGAGGGTTTAGTTTGTTTGGATTATTAGATGTATTATTTCTTGGGTAGTTCTGGATTTCTTTCGTTCCATCTAAACTAAATCGATCGAAAAGTGCTTCCCAGAGAAATGCAGTCAGTTTTGTGTCATGTATCAGTCTATTTGCTTCAAGTGAGATGCTGTCAACAGTGTGTTCTTCCCGTGTTCGTCTTCTGAATTTCATGTTCCATGCGTGGTTTGGTTCCCCGCCGCAGCAGTGTTAGTTCATGCGTTGAAGGACAATTCGTGACCCAGGCATTACACGTGGTCATTTTATCCTATCTGGTCTATGATGTACAACGAGCTGTGCATTTTGTTGACTTGTTGTTTGGTTTGACAGACCTCTGCTAGCTCTTCTTTTGAGGACTTGTTAATCTCTACTGCTTAATTGATTTTCAACATCTCTTCTGAATTCAGATTAGTAACTACTTTCTTAATTACTTTCTGCTGAATCCATTCTCAACACACACACACACACACACACACACACACACACACACACACACACACACACACACACACACACACACACACACACACACACACACACACACACACACACACACACACACACACACACACACACACATATCAATAACATGCTCAGGGTATATATTGAGGGAAAATATGAATTCTCACTGACATACACGGATATGTGGGTCATTCAGTTTTGTTCACTACATATAAAAATTTTGCAAGCGCCTAAGAGGAATTCAAACTGATACTTTGGATTAACTTTGTTACTATCCTTGATTTTGTTTGAAAAGAGGATCATATTTATTGCAATGTGCAATCCATGCTTTATATTGCATTATCTTTTTCCTTTTAGCTAGGAAAAAGGAAGCAAGCACAACTCCCATTCTCTACAAAAACAATATTTGATTTAATGATAATTTTGTTGTGATTGCTAAACTATTGCCTTCTGAAGCGAAAAAATTGGAAAGATTCGTAAATGAATATACTGTAAATATTTTAAATGGATAATTGCAATGAGAATAGGAATCATTGACGAACATATTTTTTCAATAAGGGAAACTTTATAGATCTTATTAGACCATTACATCAAGGCGATGAGGACTACATATTTAGCCCCTTCTTTACCGAAGAAGAACAAACATGCTTACTAATCTGATCTATGTATGTATAATCAACCACAGAAAAATGCTCATAAGATGGCTTCTTCAACCTTGTAAGGAAGGATCAATTTATTGGAAGATTTTCTTATTATTCCTGGAAAACTATGATCTACATGATGAACAATGGCTCAGCCAAATTGTGCTTCAATTCTGCAGTCGCATGGAGGATTGAAATGCATCTCATGCTTTTTGGACGGTGAAATTCCCAGTATCGTATGAAAGGGATAAATGGAGACGCAGAAAAGGTGAAAGGAAAAGTCTTTTGCATGGTTTCACACGGCACACAATTTGTATCTAAAAAGGACACATGCATGTTATGGTCATTTGAATAATAAATTGGAGACAAAGTAAACTATTTGGTGCACCCAAATATATTTGAGATAAATAAACAATGCTATAATAAATTATATACTGATAAGAGGTTATTACTACTTTGTTTTTTTTTTGAAAGACCTGAACGGATGTCCAACATTCATTAATAAGAAGAGAGTAGAGTTTTACAGGGGTGCCTTTTGCACCCAGCACAACTTCCTTCCTGACACAGTTCCAGGAAGGAACAGAAGGGAAACGGTAAAGTTAACTCTAGAAAAAAGTCTTTATATAACCCTCCAACATATCAATAGTAGATCACATCACCCCCTGAACTATAAAATCGGATTTCTAACTCGTTCACCTTTGCAAAACCAGATATTTAACCCCCAAGATGGTTTTGCAGCCCGGTTTTGCTACAGTGGCATGGTTTTATCCTTTTCTTTTTTTATTTATTTCCGCTAAATCTTTGAAAAATCACAATAAATCATAGAACAATCATAAAATAGTAAATCCAATCATAAATATGATCTACTCAAGTGGGGTCCAACAAAATTGAATTTATTATTTTTTAATTTTTTTTATAATTTATTATGATTTTTCAAAATTCAGTGGACATAAATAAAAAAAAAAGATAAAACCGTGCCAGTGTAGCAAAATCGGGCTGCAAAACCAGCTTGGGGGGTTCAATGTCTGGTTTTGCAAAGGTGAGGGGGTTAGAAATCCAGTTTTGTAGTTCAGGAAGTGACGTGATCCACCATTGATACGTTGGGGGTTATATCAGTACTTTGTCCTTTGTACCTTTTGGGGTATATATATATATATATATCATTTAGTTATTCCTTTTCTACATATATATGTTCCATCTTATCATCTATCACTTGTTTTTTTCAGTCACCAATCATTTATGCTGCCCTCCATTGGCCGGGAATTGAAGCTAGGATAGGCCTGTCTCACTGGTGTCGATTTCAGCATGTTTAGAACGCTATGCTGATAGGTGTACAGAACCCATGACAACGTCTCGGTACAGACAATCTAGAAGCCACAGAGTACAATGCATGGCACAACCAAGGCACATTAAATCTCCGCCCCTCGCTTGTCGATCAACAGTTTGCTCGATCTATCTAGAAACAACTGGTGGGGTAGCAGGCCACTCTCATCAGTCACAATGTGAATCACGGCCGGAGATGCCGACGATCGATCTGCCTCGGCCGCTGAGCCGCCCGCCGGCCGGCCAGCAACGGGAGAAGGCTTTCTGTGCAGAGGAGCTAGCCATCGGCACACACGAGGGCGCTGTATGCCTGTATCGACGATGGAGGCGGCTTGCCAGCTTGGAGGCCGGGCTGGAGCCGGACAGGGCTTAGGGCATCACTGTCACCTCACCTGCCGGCGACGGAAGCGGCACATGGAGGTGACCCATATATGTGCTGGCCTGGACTGCTCGTACGAACGGCCTCACACCTCACCACTCTCACAGCACGGGCCGGCCGGGGACCCCCCGCAAGCCGGGAGACGTACGGTAAATGGAGACGAACGGCGTTGGGGGCAATGCAATGTGTGGGGGCGGCCGGCCGGCGGGCCGCGCCATGCGTGCACGCACGGGAACCACGTGCGACTTGTGTGCGTGAGCGGCTGCCGTTGGGCAGGCTGCTCTGTACTTTGATGCTTTTGCTGATTTTCTTTGTGCAGAGGCGGCTAGGGGCTCCGTATGTAGATCACGTATATATAGCGACAACCAGATGGATATCAACCCGTTTGAGACAACACCTTTCGTCTTTCAAAATATGGTTACCTGGAAACTCTAGTCACTACCGGATTCAGCCTAGTTGCTGTGTGTGCCAGTGGCACACGGCAGAGCCTATAGTGCATACGGTAAAGGTTTTGCTGTGTGCAACACACGACAAAGGGCACACGACAAACTCCGGCCGGCAAAGTCAGGTTTGTCGTGGGCCCTTTTTCGAGCACACGGCAAAATAAAGCTGCCCTAACGGATGCCCAACGGTGACGACAGCTTTATTGTGTGCCTTGACGGCGAGGCACACGACAAAGCCCCAGCTTTTATCGTGTGCCAGGGGCAAAGCACGCGGAAAAACCCCAGCCTTTGCCGTGTGCTTTGGCCATGGCACACGGCAAAGCCTGTTTTCAGGTTGGCAGAAATGACCTTTTTATCGTATCCCTTGGTCATTGCACACGACAAAAAAGCCATATTTTGCCTGTTTTACTGATTTGGTCATATATATATAACCCCTAATCAAAATAACAATCACAGGCAGTTTATATATATCACAATAAGCATCACAAGCATTTCATATGTCACAATAAACATCACAAGCAATTTATATAGTCCAGTAATCCACAGATGCAAATAAACTTGTTCATACAAAAGTCCATACAAAGTCCATACAAGTTCATACAAAGTCCATACAAGTCCAAATGCAAAGCAAGCATATATGTCCATACAAAGCAAGTTCATACAACTCACTGGGTCGGCGGCGGAGGTGGAGGCGGAGGCGGAGGCGGCTGCTGCACACACGGAGGCGGCCACTGAGGCGGCTGAGACAGCCCCTGAGGTGACATTTCTGGTGTGATTGGCCCATCATTGGATGTTGTTTGCCGTGTGCCTAGCGTTTGCCGTATTCTTTCTTGTAGGCACACAGGTTGTTTGCCGTGTGCCCGAGAAATAACACACGGCAAAGCCTTGGTACACGGTAAATAGACGGTTTCTAGTAGTGAGTGTTGAGCCAAAACTTCTTCTTGCTTTGATCAGCATGTCATGACTCATGAGGCAATTAGGACAGGAACCACTGTATATGCACCAATCTTCAACTAAAAGAGCATGTGAAGAAGATGTGGGTTAGGGTCATATATATTATCACTTCATGTAGCTAGCACAAAGGACACAAACCATACCTTATTTAATTTCTCACCACATTCTTAATTTTCATTGTCAAACATAAATGCAAGCTGTAGAACTACCCCAGATAGGTTTTTCCCTAAACCGTCGCTGATGATGTTCCCTGACGGTGACCATCAGGGATTGAGTGTCAGGGTAAGTCAACCTTCGCTAATGGCAGACCGTCAAGGACTAGTTCGTGACGATTTGTACCGTCAGGAAGCTCTCTCTCTCTCTCTCGTCGGTTTTCTGGATAGCCGTCGTCAGAAGTCAGAACAACTCTGTTCGGCTGGTCTAAAAACCCGCTGGTTTCGCCTGTTCAATAGTATTCTGTGAGAGAGAATAAACTGAAAGAAGCCGGCTGGTGCTGGGCTGCTGGCCAGCAGAACAGAGTGAACATCCCCGGTCGGCGCGCGTGTCGAAAACGACAACAAACGGTGGGCTCTCCTGACGTTGGCTAGCCAGTCGCAGGGGTTGCTCCAACACCAAAAATAGTAAAATGGGCTGGACAAAATTATAAAGTTGGTATACCATCAGCAAACGTTAGCAATAATTCCTTTAATTGAGGGATTCAAAGTTACGACCTTCCACTAATTGAGGCAAGAAACAAACTACATATACACCAAGTAGTGTTTACTCCGTGTTTGTATAAGCCAATGTCGTCTTACACAAAGCACTGGTGTCCACAATTAGCAATTCCAAAATATCCAATTGTACCACACTACATATGTAAGGTACTTATTAGAATTGACTTGCATATACCAACCAGTTCAACACGCGTTGGAGCTGCAAATTTGGGTTATTTGTTCACTGACACATGATCATCGACATCCCTCTTGCATTGGATATAGGTATATGAGAGCAGCTCCAGCGTATAATTTTTTATAGGGTGATACAAACTGCCATGTCAACAAGATGCTAAATTTTGAAAACCTCTCCAGCTTATTGCACCTTCATTTGGACTAAGGTAGACCCCACAACTTGTTAAAATTATCATCACCAACTCTCTTCCAGAGTACCCGGTGGACGTGCGGCCAACTTTAATTTGGATGTGCAAAACCTTAGGAGAAGGCTTTGGGGATAAATCCAGAAGTTTTAATATGGGACCAGCGCATGCATGCATGCATGCTGACTGCCGAGGGACGCAGCACAAGGATCACATGACGCACAAACAGCCATGCATATGCATGCATGCATCTGAATTGTGGCCTATGTATGATGTGTATATGTGTACACCAAATAGTGAACAAATTTATTTGCACGTATTTGTGGCCCGGGCATACGGTGACAGGAATTGCATGTATGTTGGTGCTGTTGCTTTCCATATCCGTTCAAGTCCATGGACCACATACATGCATGGTCCAAGCAACTATGGATAATAAACACGGTGCTGACTTGTCTAAATTAACTTAGCTAGGTAGCATGGCTCTTGCTGGCTCCATACCTGATTATTTGCCAAAAATACCCCTCCCCCAGAATAATTAGGTTAGGTCTTGGATCGTCTTTTCCATGTTGTCGATCTGGCTTTCTATGTAGTATTGGATCTCCTTCGGGGGATGTGTCATTTTCTTTGGAGACGCCGCGTTCTTCATTGAGGGATCGAGGTGCATTGGCCTAATCCTCTTTGAGGAGGGATTGGATCTGTTTTCCCCTCTGGTGGGATCGTCTTTCCGATCGCTGGTGCTACTACTGGTGGCGGCGGATCTGCTCTTCCGGCCGTCGTTGGTGATGGCTAACGGTGACGGTGGATCTTATATTCGGTTCAACGTTCAGAAGATATGGTTGATGTGCTCTCGGCGCCTCTTAATCCCTGCAGTGGTTGAGCATACAACGCCTCTTTTGCGGCCTCCACATATGTGGAGTCTTCTGTTGGTGGGGACTGCTGTTCTATTTTGATGTGTTGCTATTCTACGGCGATGGAGTTTCTCGAAGCAGTGAACCGCACCGGTTGCAAGGAAGACGAAGGATAGAGACCTAGTGGCGTGCTTCAATGTAATTTTATTTTATATTGAGATCTCAGTTGTAAAAGAGAGTTTTTTTAATGAAATCCGATCCTCTCAAAAAAGCACATACAGGGACTCATTCCCTCCCTAAGATTCTCCAACCACCCCCAAAAACTTGTCTACTCAAGAAAAAGTCCATTTAACAACCTTCAACTATTGCGTTCGTTTGATTTTCAACCTCGATGTACAAAACCAATAATCTTGCAACCTCCAAGTATCAAAACCGTTTGTGTTTCACCATTCTCCGGTTTTCAGGACGGTTTGCGCCGACGTCAGAGTGGTTTTTCCTTTTTTTTCTCTCTCTCCAACTTTAATAGCAAGAAAAAATAGTTAAATGGGTCAAAACATTATGAATTGTTTTACTGAGGTAGAGTAGGTGATAGGGAACCTATTTTAACTATTATTTCTAGTTGGAACTCAAAAAAAAATTGAAACATAAATATTTGAATATGGGTAAATTTAAATTTCATTGAATTTTTAAGGCATCAAAACATGCTCCAAAATTTACTAAGTTCGAAACCTAAGGTTCATTTTGAATCTAGTTTATCATGTTAATTTCATTTCACTCATGTTCTGTGGAAAATTTTCAAAATCTATTAAAATAATCAAGTTTGGCGCAAATTTGGCCTTTATGAACAAACTTACAATATTGATATGGAACATGAGTGAAATGAAATTAACATGATAAACTACGTTAAAAATAAACCTTAGGTTTGAAATTTGATAAATTTTGTAACATGTTTTGATGCCCTAAAAATTCAATAAATTTTAAATTTTACCCATATTCAAATATTTATATTAAAAATTTTTAGTGTTCCAACTAAAAAAATAGTTAAAATAAGTTCCGTATCACCTACTCTACCTCTCTAAAACAATTCATAATTTTTTGACCTATTTAACTATTTTTCCCTTACTATTAAATTTGGAGAGAGAAAAAAAAGAAAAAACCGCTCTGACGTCGGCGCAAACCGCCCTGGAAACACGAGAAGGGTGAAAAACAAATAGTTTTAAAATTTGAAGGTTGCAAGATTCTTCGTTTTGCACATCAATATTGCAAATCGAACGAACACAATAGTTGAAGGTTGTAAAATAGACTTTTTCGATCCCCTTACGTATAAAGTGGTCTGTGTATATAGCCTGGGCACTTGTGGGCTTGGGCCAAGGAGGGCTCCACCGGGATTGCGGGCCAAAAAAGGAAGTCCTTGCCAACCAGCACCGACGACGGCCCACATGTTGACATGTAGGCCGATCGAGCTCGAGCGGGATCTCTTTATAGCAAGAGTTCCTCATTTTTTTTTTCCCGGAGGAGACAAATTTAAAGATGAAAGTGCCGGCGATGGAATGAGCAGTCGACAGTGCAGATCGTGCCATGGACTGGATGGTGCAGCGCAACAGCGCAAGTGGCCAAGTTGCAGAGCAGCCTCTGCTGAGGCCTCCTCCAACGGCAGGCTCTTCAGCCGGCTCATAGATTTTTCTATTCGATGAACAGTGCCAAACAGTGGCAAAACGAAGTGACCGGCGCTCTGCGGAGCGCTAGCTCGCTCACGTCCCGAGATGCTTCCCTCTTTTAGCAAAAGCACCGTGCCGATTTTTTTCACTGTAGGATCATTTTAGCTACTGTTTAGTTTCCAAAAATTTGCTAACGCTACGGTGTTTGAACGTTTGATCACTAATTAGAAGTATTAAATGTGAATAATTGATAAAATCCATCCCATAACTTCCCAGATAAAATTGCAAAACGAATCTTTTAAGTTTAATTGGACCATGATTAGATAATATCGTGCTACAGTAAACATCCTCTTATGATAGATTAATTAGGCTTAATAGATTCGTCTCGCGATTTTCCGTTCATCCGTATAATTAGTTTTATAATTCATCTATGTCTAATACTTGTAATGGACCTTGTAAAATAATGCCTAAAAATTTTTACCAAAAATTTTTGGCACCCACACCCTGAGCCATGATAGCTCTAGCCGTTGGACACGGCCTGATGGAGCGAGTCAGCAAATGGCTGCACAGAGCTGCAGAGTGCAGACACCAAGCCTCTGAAGATTGTAGCCCCCCACACAGGCACAGGCATGCAGAGCAACGCAGATGTTTCTGCCTAGGGATTCCCCTATGCGGCTGCGCCCTGTGGCGTGCTGCGCATACTGTTGGAATTTTGTCATACCAGGATAACAACTGAAGATCGGCATTAATTCCATAAATTAGAGATAGCATACTAAAAATAATATGTGTACCGTGATTGGCAAATACACATAAGATTTCCATCTATAAATCGGTCCCGGCCCCACATGCTATCTATATAAGATGGAGAGGTACCCTGTGTAACCCTAATTACAATCTAATCGCGAGATTAGTCTAACACCAATCAGTTAGGGCACTGAAGGGGCTGAAAAGCACGATTTTTTCATCTACTTCGTGGCAGGCAATAACGGGAGTTGCTGGTCGTCATCGACAATAAAAACTTCATCAACAGAGAGCTCTAAATCTTTCTAATTGGGGAAGAAAGTCTACTTCATCTACATCAGCCCTACTACTACGACTACAACTACAGAGGTGTTCATGGAGTTGAGAGGCTATGGTTAGCATTAATCTAAGATTTTCACATTAAGTTAATAATTAATTATCATAATTAGGTTAAGCTAAGATCTTGTTTATAATTAATTAGTTCTAACGCATACTACTACTCCCTCCGATCACCACCGAGCGAGGAGCTACTGAGAGAGAGACTGGTGTACATATGCTTGATCTGAACCATGCATGTAGAACCGAGCGGAGTCTGTAATCTTTCCGAGAACCACGCACACTAGAGAGAGAGAGAGAGAGAGAGCGCTCTTCACCGGCGCATGGACTGTGGCAGTGCAAGTGGCCCTGCTTGCCGATATGCAGATGAAGCAGTGTATTTCGATTTTAGGAGCCCCCAGAACAAAAGGTATATAAAATTTAGACAAAATTTACAATCAGCATCGTGACTTACCTTGGGTTCATTCAACTTGGCAAAAGGAGCTACATACATAGATGGAAAGCCTCCTCATACGTACTAGCAGTTGGCTCTTTCTTGTCGTTAGGCATCATGTTCTTATTGTCCTTCCCACTTCCCACTATTATTGAATTGATCTTCAAGCCCCAACAACCGTGGTCGCTAAGAGACAATGAGCCCCTTCGGTACAAAGAGCTTTTGGAACGGCTTCACCGATAGCTTCACCCTAAGCTGTACCAGCAAAGAGTTATTTTGCAAAAAGGTATTTTTGGAAACGGCTTCATGCAAAAAGCACCCCGTGAAGCCGGAAACGGCATACACTATGTTGAAGGAGCCAGAAATACTAGCTTCACCGGCTTCACCTCTTCGCTCCATTGATGAAAAATAGGGAGATATCGTTTCACCAAATTTTTTTCAAAACCGCTTCAACTCCACCAAAAAAATTTGTTTCACCAAAGAAACCGCAGCCGAAGCCGTTTTTGAGAAGCCACAGCCATACCAAATGGACTTAATAATAATACGGGCTTGCTAGCGCCCGAACGTCCGATGCGTCGGACGGTAGTTTAGCAGTAAAAATTTCCACCGCAACATGTGTAAATATTGCATGCAACTTGTAATTTTTTTTTGCAACATTTAAAATTAACATATGTAACATCGAAATAAAATATCTGAAACATGAAAAATGTAAGATTGCAACATTGAAGAAATACGAAAAAATAGTTCAATGTAAACATCATGTTCTGAGGAAAAAAATTCCCGCCGCAACATCGAACGCATGTTTCATGCAACATTCCCCGAACATCCAAAAATATCTGATGCAACACCACGAGGTACCCATTGCAACCATCCAAAATCTCTACTGCAACATATGAAATATCTATCGCAACATGAGTCATCGGTGCTCCCCTACCTCATCCTTACTGCCAGAGCTACCCGCCATGGCCCCCGCCCGGAGCTCCTCCGGCGGCCGGCGGCCGGCCCTGACGGGGGAGCAGCGACAAGGGCCTGACCCTTCCACCTCATGCCCTCCCTCTCCCTACCTGTTGCACCCGCCGCCCCGGAGTTGCCCGCCATGGCCGCTGCCCGAAGCTCTCCGGCGGCCGGCGCAGGGGGATGAGGGAGCAGCGAGCCCACGCGGTGGCCGGCGCAGGGCCGCGCCCCTGCGCTCAAGCTCGCGCAACAGCCGGCGCAGCTCGCCCCGTGGCGGGACAGCGATGACCAGAGCAGATCTGCATAGGAAGACAAGGGGATGGTGGATGGGGGGAGAAAGGGAGAATGGAGGAGAAAGAAAAACAGGAACGAGTGGATAGGGCGTCCGACGGATCAGACGCCCTAGCATTAACGATAATAATATGTAGGGCAACGGCTGGCGTTGGCCATTAGCTGCTCCCATCCCATCCGTTCGGCTGGTCCTTTTTCGATAAGGATCGTTTGGCTGGTCCTAGGTTGCATGCACATACAAATTAACATAAGTGGAGCCACAACACCTCATCATGTATCACAACTGAAAGAACAAATATAATGATTGGTGTCTTGGAGGATTAACCAACCATTCTATTCTTTTCGAGGCCGGCACAGTGCATTACTAGAAAAGAGGCTTAGAGTACCAGGTGGTAAAGTCCTTAGCCACCGGTTTGCCACCCGGTACTAGGAAATCAAGACTAAAAGTCTCGGCTTTCTACACCGGGCATTTGAACCGGTGCCTAAGGTCACCTTTAGTACCGGTTGGAAAGACCAACCAGTATCACAAGGGCTGCCATGCTGACGCAAGCTGGCAGCCATTAGGTACCGGTTGCAATTTCCAACCGGTACAAAAGTATTCCCCCTGTTTTCCAAATTCTATTTCATTTCTATTGTCTGTTGTTAATTATGCATGCAGAATTGGTATGCGTACCCGAGCTATACACTACTATATGATCATTAGTCGCGTTCGAATTAAAATAATGTACGAAAATAACTAAGTGTCACTGCAAATTATGTAATTAAGTTATTTTAACATAATAATATTTATAAATATACAAATGTCATGATTAGAAGGACTAGAAACCATTTGTATCACGACGTCGATTCGGGTTCTCTACGGACCGAATGGCCATCGTGGTAGAACTCGCCTTTAGGATCCCGGATCTCCCTCAAAATGAATCCTATGAGCTGCTCCGACACGGTCACAGTCTTATCCACTTGGAGAACTTCATCCCTTACTTGTGTCATCTATAATTTCATATAAAAATAAAGCTCAATATATCAATTATTCGCGTCAGCATAACTAGAAATATATTTATCAGTGGTTTGTGCATGTACACTTATGTCCTCCGGTGTAGCTCTCCCAAAATGGGTTAGGGTGTGCATGTAATCACATACATAGTACGCGGACCAATTATTTCCTGTTTTTTGTCTCGAACACTAAAAAAACAAATGAGTTATAATTGTATATGTATACATAATAGTAAATGAGATATGCAAAGAGTAGCGGACCCACATACCGGGAAGTCCATTCTAACATCCAATTTATTCTTAAAATCACCAGGTTGCTTTTTCACAAAAGCTTTCCACACCCTGCGCATAAGAATGAAAGGTAAATATTCGATCCAAAAATAGTTGTCTTTTGCGTAAATAAAATAAACTTGCATGTTCAATGGTTGTAAAAAGTGTTCGATGTTGTCCCTAGGGTATTTCATGGAGTCGAACACTATTACTCTACTAGTCTCCAGGCAGAGTGAGAGCAAAATCCAATGGAAGCTGCACATATAGATAAATAGGCATATATATAAATATATACATCATTAAAGTAATATAAAAGAGTTACTAGTCGATTAGAACATACCCATAGTTGTAAGGTATGAATATATAGGATTTGTAATGTTGTTCCATCAGGGCTTGGTACATGTTTCTACATGTTTCCTGATAGTTGTCCTTTAAATTTTTCTGATTGATAAGCATGGGATTCATAAAACCCAACTGATGATCCCATCCTTCTTTTCGGCACCTTTGAAGCTCCATTCTACACGATACAATATAATTAAATTAGAGAGATGTCACAAAGAATAGAGTGTTGATTAATATCAACATATGAATGTAGAGATTGCTCCATACTTACAGAATCCAGCAAGTCACGATAGAGATGTTGAGGGCGTCTCGACGGTATATTGCATGCACATCTTCAAAATCGACCCAGAAGTCATCGACCCCACGGTAGAAATCATGATTACGATACTTAACTCCAAACTTGTCCTGGCCGTCCTTCGAACGTTCCATGTACATGTTATGGAATGTGTGCATCTGCGTGGGTAGGTTGAGGAACTCCTCATCAGTGACGATGGGTTTTACATGCTCGTATGGATGTGCTACAACGTCGGCGATTGGGATATCCTCATCTTCTCCAGTTGCCTGCTCAAGGATCAAACCCGCTTCTTTCAAAAACTCCGCGGTGGTTTGCTCTTGCTCCGTCGTCACCCGAAGGGGCTCAATTTCCTTTTGTAGTGTTCCTAGCTGAGGAACGCCCTTGCCACTTTGCCTCATTGTCCGGTGGGCCTTCGTAGTCCGAGGGTAGTTTTACTGGTCTCTCAGGGATGTCTCTCAAGCAGTTGTAGACCTTTTCTGCCATTGCAAGATAAACCCGCACCCTCTTCTCTTTCGGTTTAGGTTTGAAATGTTCGTCTAACCATTCGCGCACATGCTCATCCAGTTCATCGCCGAACAACTCGTACTCCAATTTCTTGTTAGGCCCTATTTTCTTTACGACAACCTTTCGCTTCTTGGGGCCCGGGGTTCCAGCCCGTGGTGGGAGGGATGAGGTCTTCTTTTTTCCTTTGGCTTGTGCTGGAGGAGTTGGAGTACTCCTAGCCCTTGCCGGAGACGGTGGTGAGGGCGCCCGTGGTGGTGTAGACGAAGGACCACCAAAGTCGCCGTCATCATCATTACTATCCAGGCCTGGCGGAGAAGGAGGATCTTGGGGAGCCGCTGTACGTGTATTCCCAATAAGTTTGATGTCGACTTTGCGCCATAGAATGCAACCGTGGAGTGCCTCTCCCAACGTCCGTTCTCTATCCCCTCCAACAAAGTTGAGGTCGAGTTTTTCATTTTCTCCATCATCGACGATCTGCTCCACGGAGACAATGGAGTAGCCTGGGGGTACCGACATACCATGAATTGTTCCACCAGGAATCACCGGTAAGGCCGACCCGTAGGCTACCAGAGCGGTGATATTTTTAACTCTCACATGTAGCTCACATGTTGTCTGCATTGTGATATCATCCACTGGGTATCTTTGTGTGTCGACCACTGGCACGTTATCTGTGGGTTCATCACCAGGGGCCACCGTGGATGCGCAGCTGCTACGTCGCTGAGAGGTCGGGCTAATCACAACTTTCTGGTGCACCCCAGTGCTCTGCTGCTGGCTGAGAGCTTGTGCCACTGCCTGTTGGACCCATGCGTCCATCTCATGTTGTAGGTCTTGCACTTTTCTGTTCATCTCATCTTGTAAGGCACGGAATTTATCCTCCTATTTTGCCTTGCTTTTGCGATGAGTCTTGTAAGTGCTATCTTCGGCCCAAGCAACTTTCCAAGGGACCACGCCGATGCCGCGTGCTCGTCCTGGGTGTTCGGGGTTCTGTAAGACCCTGGTCAGCTCATCGTTCTCCCTGTGAGGCTGGAATGTTCTTTCTTTGGCCTCTTGTATTGCTGTGACTAAATTCCGGGCCACTTCTTCCATTACAGGGGGGACGACCAAAGAACCATCCTCTTGGTTAAGCGTGACACCATTAGCAAACATTCATTGCTTTGATCTTTCTGGCCAGTCCCAAGTCGCCGGCCGGATACCTCTATCCATGAGGTCCTGCTCCATCTTTTGCCATTTCTGAATCGCCTTCTTATATCCAGCTGGCCCGAGGTGGTGGTTGTATTTCTTTTGCGCCGCATTGATCGCGTTCTTTTCAGATGCCTCTTGAGCTTCCTCGGACAACTTGTATTGCTTGAACTCCTCCCAGTAAGGTTTGACCTGGGAGAAACTGTCCCAATCCGGTTCCTTGTCCTTCTTGATGTAATTTCCAAATAATTACTTCTTAAATGTTGCAAATGCAAGGGGCATCTTTTTCAAGGCACATTTCTTTACAAGTTCTTCATCTACTCCTTCAGGAAGAGTGAACATATCCTTGAGTTCTCTCCACAACATCTCCTTTTGGTGTGGAGGCACGGCGTAGCGTTCTTTGTCTGGATTCTTCATTTTCCAGAGTCTTATGGTGATCGACACAGGTGCCCAAACAACAACACCACACTGGGTTGTAAATTTTGTACTAGCCTCCACAGGAGCACATGAGCAGCCTTCTACGTCCACTTGTGTGACGACCTGTCTTCCCTCCATCTTCTTGGTCTGCCGTCGTTTGCTTTTCGATGAGCTCTTTTTTGAACCGGACGAGTCCTGAAAAAAGATATATTATTAACAAAACTAATACTAATACAAAATGGTAATTCAAGATTCTGTAAGCATATATGCATAAGATAGGTACCTCGATAGGATTATCGCTACGAACGGGCTGCACATTCATTGGCGTAAAGTCATCATCTTGTTCTTCTGCATTGCCATCTCCGAACATGTTTAGAAAAGAATCAGCAGTCCTCTCATCTTCTTCACCATAATGCTCATAGACGGCCCTACTACCTTCGTTGATTGCATCCATAAGGATCCGTTCTGCTTCTTCTCCAGTGCCGTCCATCTAAACTGACACCCTTAGACATCAAAGATAAAGAAATTAGCAAGTGTGTGTGTGATTGTAAGTGTATGTACATGTGTGTGTGTGTATCTAAGTGTGTGTGTGTGTGTGTGTGTGTGTGTGTGTGTTGTGTGTCTAAGTGTGTGTGTCTAAGTGTGTCTAAGTGTGTGTGTCTAAGTGTGTCTAAGTGTGTGTGTGTGTGTGTGTGTGTCTAAGTGTGTGTGTATCTAAGTACATTTACATGAAATGACGCTTGTAATTTCCATAAACAATAATTAATAAATCTACAAAATGATGCATGTAATTTCCATAAACAATATTATATATATATCTTTCAAATTACACATCATTATAGTACATATACATGAAATAAAACTAGTTGCTAAACTAGACTAAATTAAACTAGACCAAATTAAATAAATTGTTAAACTACAAAATGACGCATGTAATTTCCATAAACAATATTGTTTGTCGGTATTTCAAGGCTACTTGCTAAACTAGACCAAATTAAACTAATTTAACAATTCACTAAAATACATCTAAGTGCTAATAAAACTAGTTTTTATTCTAGAGATCAAGATATGAAGAAACATAGCATCGACATATAAGCAAAATGGTAGATCTAGTTTGAAAGATTCCAAAATATTTTATGTTGCATTTTTTCAATTTTTCTGTGATTTTATATGTACTTTAAGAGTTCACTGATTTGGCTTTGCAGATAGGTCCCTGGTTCTTGCATATATGTCCCTAGAAACATGTTTGTGCTCGCAGTTGGGTCCTTGGCGGGGCAACCATGGTTGCCGGCCAAAATCCGGCAAGGGAGCTCGCCGGCGGCAAGGGGAAAGTGGAGGGGGAGCAAGAGGGGATCACCTGCGACCGATTTGGTACTGGAGATGGTGCTGGAGGTGGTCAGGGGAAGGCCGGCCACGGTGAGCGGGGGCGGCGGCCGGTGCTGTGCCGCGACGGCGGCACTCCAGCGAGGGACGAGGGGCAAGGTCGGGCCGGCGAGCTTCACTGCAGGGAGGAGAAGATGGTGGCGTGCTCAATTGAGAAGGAGGGAGGCCGGGGAGGCTGGGCACCGTGGTGGCGTCCTCAATTGAGGAGGCGAGGCGTCGCAGCGGTGGCAGCCGTCGAGGTGAGCTCCGGTCGGCGTGGGGATGCACGCGTACAGTGGTGCGGCGCATCGCGTCGAGGCGGTGGCGCACGGTCGAGGCGAGGGCACAACGGCGGTGGCGCGGTGGCGTCGGGCGTCTAGGTGATCGAAGATGGAAGGAGGAGAAGGGGGGAAGGGGCAGGGAGTTATGTACCAGGGCCTTTAGGTACTGGTTGAAAAGCAAAACCGGTACCTAAGGAAGCCTTAGGTACCGGGTAGAACTCTCACCTGGTACCTTTGGTGGAGCCTTAGGTACCAGGTGAGCTTTATACCCGGTACCTAAGGCGCGCCAACGGGCGGGAAACGAATTCCCCCCGTTAGGTACCGGGTCAATGTTTCAACCCGGTACCTAAAGGCATACAGGGAATTCGTTTCCCGCTGTTTTATTTTTCTTTTTTTGGTTTTGTTTAGTTTTTGCTTTCTCAGTCTTTTAGTTCCCTAGAAAATTATATATGGGTGCAAAAATTCAAAAAAATGTATGTAAATATTGCATTTTTTATGTGTGTGTGTGAGAGAGAGAGTGTGAGTGAGTGTGTGTGTGTGTGATTGAGAGAGTGTGTTAGTCAAAAAATTATATGATGACTAAAAATTATTCAAAATAATATAAATATAAATGATGATTAACCTTGTGTGTGTGTGTGAGAGAGAGAGTGTGTGTGTGAGTGAGTGTGTGTGTGTGTGTGAGAGATTGAGAGAGTGTGTGTTAGTCAAAAAATTATATGATGACTAAAAATTATTCAAAATAATACAAAGATAAATGATGATTAACCTTGTGTGTGTGTGTATGTGTGTGTTTGTGTGAGCGAGTGAGTGAGTGTGTGTTAGTCAAAAAATTAATAGATGACTAAAAATTATTCAAAATAATACAAATATAAATGATGATTAACCTTGTGTGCGTGTGTCAAGATATTATATGGATACTTGAGATGATAAGTCAAAATATGTCAAGAGAATACTAAACATCTAATGGAATATTAACAATAGTTTTCTTTACAATGATTCTTTCATTATGATCATGTCGTACGTAGGGAGCGTCCTCTTGGGCTAAAAAGATACTTGTGTCAACATCCACTGCGAATGGAGTCATGTCTTCATCCTTATTGTATTCTTTTTCATCAGTAACATCGTCGACTCCCATAATTTTTCTTTTACCTGCAAGAACTATGTGAAGCTTTGCCTCATCGTCCTTCTTGGGTTTGGTAGACATGTCCCTCACATAGAAAATTTGAGTGACATCTTTGGCTAGGACGAACGGTTCGTCTCGATAGCCAAGCTCTTTGAGGTCTACAGTTGTCATTCCGTACTCGTCAATATCGATGCCTTTTCCAGTTAGCTTCGCCCATTGGCAACGAAATAGAGGAATCTTCAAAGGCCCATAGTCTAGTTCCTAGATGTCCTCAATGTAACCAAAATATGAGTTGCTTTGGCCATTAGTATCTATGGCATCTATGCGAGCACCACTATTTTGATTGGTACTCTTTTTGTCCTGGGATCTTATGTAAAATGTGTATCCGTTAATTTCATATCCTTGGTATGTCATGATTGTATTGGAAGGACCCCTGACCAACCAGGCAAGTTGTTCATGAATGTCCTCGTTAGCCATAAGTTCTGAGCGCAACCAGGTGGGAAAAGTTTCAATGTGATTCTTTGTGATCCAGGTTTCAGACTTCCAAGGGTACTTATTTCATACGAGCTGCTTGTGCTCATTGATGAACGGAGCCACCAAGGCTGACTGTTGTAGAACTGTGAAATGTGCTTTGCTCAACGAAGCGTGGTCATTAGCTTTTATTGATTTCTTTCCTAGTGTGCCCTTCCCAATCAGCCTCCACTCATGCCGTAATGTTGGAACTCCAATCGGGCAAAGCTCATCCACATATTCAACACAAAACTCAATGACCTCCTCTATCGCATAACCCTTGGCAATGCTTCCTTTTGGACGAGCACGGTTACGAACGTATTTCTTTAGGACTATAAAGAATCGCTCAAACAGAAACATATTATGGAGGAAGACAAGCCCAAGAATACCAATCTCTTTGACAAGGTGAACCAGGAGATGCGTCATAATATTGAAAAATGATGGAGGAAATGTCATCTCAAGGCTAACAATACTTTGGACAACATCATCCTATAGCTTCAGTAGACTCGTTGGATCGATTGCTTTCTGTGGAATTGCGTTGAGGAATGTACATAGCTTTATGATTGTTGCTCGAACATTATCTGGTAGAATACCTCTCAATGCAACTGGAAATAATTGCATCATCAGGACATGACAGTCATGGGACTTTACGTGTGCGAATTTCTTCTATTTCATATTTAGTAGCCTCTTTATATTTGAAGAATAGCCTTACAGGACCTTGATACTGTTCAAACATTAAAAAATACTTTCCTTCTCTCTCTTGCTTAGAGTGTAGCATGCAGGACCTAGGTAATGGCGTCCTTTATCCCTTTTCTCTGGATGTAGGACGGCTCTCTGTTTCATACGTTGCAGGTCTTGCCGCGCTTCCAGTGTATCTTTCGGCTTGCCATACACACCAAGGAAGCCCAGCAGGTTCACATAAAGATTCTTTATAAGGTACATCACGTCAATTGCGTGGCGGACCTCTAAGACTTCCCAATAAGGTAAATCCCAAAATATACTCTTTTTCTTCCACATAGGTGCACGTCCTTCAACACTGTGCACTGCTTTGCAACGAGGACCCTTTCTGAAGACTACTTTTATATCTTTGACCATTTCAAATATCATTTTCCCACAAATGTGCCTAGTCTTCGTACGATGATCCGTCTTTCCACCATAATGAGCATGCTTCTTTCTTAATAGATGCTTGACAGGAAGAAATCGACGATGGCCCATGTATACAATCTTCCTACAGTGCTTCAGATACATGTTGTCGGTTTCATGTAAACAATGGGTGCATGCCCTATAACCCTTATTGGAGTGTCCGGACAGGTTGCTAAGTACAGTCAATCATTGATGGTTATGAAAAGAAATGCACGCAGGTTAAAATGCTCCCCTGCGTGCGCATCCCACACACGAACCTCCTCCTCTTTCCACAACAAAATAAGATCGTCAACCAGCGGTTGCAGGTACACATCAATATCATTACCAGGTTGCTTCGGTCCGGGTATAAGCACCGGCATCATAATGAACTTCCGCTCATACACAACCAAGGAGGAAGATTGTATATACAAAGTGTCACAGGCCATGTACTATGGCCACTGCTCTGTTCACCGAAAGGATTCATGCCATCCGTACTTAAGCCAAATCTCACGTTTCTTGCATCATTTGCAAAAGTTGGGAACGTTCTATCCACCTTTCTCCACTGGGACCCATCAGCGGGGTGTCGTAACATATTATCTTGCTTTCTCGTTTCTTTGTGTCATCGTATCAACTTTGCATTTGTTTTGTTCATTAACAGACGTTTCAAATGGTATTATAGGAAAATACCACATCACCTAGGCAGGCACTCTCTTCTTGGTACGCACCCCCTCAACATCGCCTGGATCATCTCAAGGGATCTTATAACAACATGCTTTGCATACCGGACAGGCATCTAAATTTTCATACTGCTCACCACGATAGAGGATGGAGTCATTAGGACATGCATGTATCTTTTGTACTTCCAATCCTAGAGGACAAACAACCTTTCTTGCCTCGTACGTTGTTTCGGGCAATATGTTACCCTCAGAAAGTAGGTTTTTTATAAGTCTCAGCAACTCCTCGAAACCCTTGTCAGATAAACCATTTGATGCCTTGCATTGCAACAATTCTAATGCGGTACCCAACCTTTTGTGGCCTTGCTTGCAATCTGGGTACAACAATGTTCTGTAGTCCTCAATCATACGCTGCAAATCCCTGGATTCCTTTTAAGTTTCACAGACTTCCTCCGCTTCGTGCAACATCTGACCAAAATCATCTTCTGGAGCGTGTGCTCCAACATCTTCTTCAGTCTCACCCATTGCGGTATCTTCAAAAAAAGCACCATAATCATCCCCAAAGTCAGGAATGCTCTCCTCCTCCTCTTCTCCATCCTGCATCATAATCCATCTCTCTCCATGCTCGGTCCATACAATGTAGTTGGGCATGAAACCGCTTTTAAACAAGTAACTATGAATGGTTCCTGTTGATGAGTAATCTTTCTCATTTTTATAGATTTTGCATGGACAACGAAAGAAAACGTCATGCTTGTGTTTCTTGGCCGCCTCGATGAATTCGTGCACGCCATTAATAAACTCCATTGAACGCCGGTCGGCGTTGTACATCCATTGACGACTCATCTGGAAACATGTTTAATAAAAAGGTCTAATCATCCATTACACAACATGATTAATGAAAAGGTCTAATTATCCATTACACAACATGATTAATAAAAAGGTCTAATTATCCATTACACAACATGAACTCTCGACACTACTCAAGGGACCTATTGACCGATGCCTCATGAACCGCCTTGCGAACTCTCGACACTAAACGGTCAATTTCTACCATCCCCGACACTTCACGCCTTGCATTACGTCGAGCCATCAACTCGCGATCATCATCCTTACCATGCAACTCGACGTCAATTTCACACTCAAATTTGTGTCTTGCATTACATTGCGCGAGGCAATCAAATGCTTTCTTAATCCAACGACGAATACGACCGCTAACAAGTCCAAGACGCTCTTCAGGACGGAACTCAAGGGAATGTCCAGTGCGCTTCAAATTATTGCGTACTGATGCTCGAGCGGACGCACGGCGCTCTAATGCATCATGTTGCAGTGCCATTTCTAAGGATAAAATATTAATTGCTCATCAATAAATTCAATGAACTCAAGCCATTTCTAAATAAATAATTGAATGCAAAAGTAAATTGAATTGTTCTAAATAGATAGCTAAATATATCTAGCTACATCTAAATTATATTGTTTACAAAGTAAACTCATTGGCTAACTACATCTAGATTACATGCAAATAAATAATTGATTGCCAAAATATAGAAGCTAAATATATCTAACTACATCTAAATAAATAATTGAATGCAAAAGTAAATTGAATTATTCTAAATAGAAGCTAAATATATCTAACTACAGCTAAATTACATTGTTTGCAAAGTAAACTCATTGGCTAACTACATCTAGATTACTTGCAAATAAATAATTGATTGCTAAATATAGAAGTTAAATATATCTAACTACATGTAAATAAATAATTTAATGCAAAAGTAAATTGAATTATTGTAAATGGAAGCTAAATATATCTAACTACATCTAAATTATATTGTTTGCAAAGTAAAACTCATTGGCTAACTACATCTAAATTACTTGCAAAGTAAAACTACAAAAATTAATTAGCAAGTGTATAAAAAAATGTAAAAAAACCGTAAAAATTCCCCTCCCCTCCCCTCACACGGCTGCCATGAACAGTGCTGCATTCATGGCAGCTCGGGGAGGGGGCGTCGGTATATATAGGTAGCGGCATTAGTACCGGGTCGTGGCACGACCCGATGCTTATGACCAACACATAGTGTTGGGGGGAAATGTTAACGACCTCCTAATGACTATTAAAACAACAATCATGAAGGCACTCATGGCCTGCGCCGCCCGGCACAGGAGGAAGCCCCGCCCGTTCTCGCGTCCCGCGCATCCGGCAACAGGGACGCGACGTCCGCGTCCCACGGGCCATCAGCAAGATCACAGGATCAGCCGCCCTCCCCGACGGGCACGGATGCCAAGACCGAACACCATCATCATGCCTGGTGTCAACGGCCACCAGGGAGATCGTCGACAGGATCTGAAGGCAGCCGCCCTTTTCCGGTGGACGCGTTGATAGGAGCCGAAGGCCGGAGCGGGGAGCGGCGACCCTGGGACTTGGTCCTTCCCCTTGTGTTATATTTTACTTGAATTAACTTATCTCTTTACTTCTCCTCATACCTGGCTCATCTGTAACCCCGAGCTCCCCTTGCGCTATAAAAGGAGGACCGGGGGCCCTGAGATAGGGGACTCTCTCCAGCGAGAAAGAGAGGATACACACTCACCATTAGAGAATCAGTGCACACCCAAGAGACTTGGGACCAGCTCCCTCTCTCGCCCTCCTGTAACCCCTACTACAGACCCCGCGTGGGCAACACGAGCAGCTCCTCATACTAGACGTAGGGCTTTTCCCTGCCCGAACCAATCTAAACCCCGTGTCTCCCACGCCACCATCCGAAGCCTTACGCGCATAAAAGAAATTTACTAGTCTTAGTCCTGATCCGCTAATCTTGACAACGACAGTTGGCGCGCCAGGTAGGGGGTCTTTGCGCGAACATCACCGGCTTCAGATGGCCAACCACGAGGCCAGCTTCGCTCCGGGCTCCCTGGTCCGCTTCGGGAGTCTGGACTTCCTCGCCACCGGGGAGGGGATCGAGTTGATCCCTCTCCTTGTCTTTGCCCGCTCGCCCCATCATCTCTGACTCCACCGCCGGGATAGTGGCGAGCGGCCGGGCGCGCGCCGAGGGGCCTCCTTCGGAGGGGCGGCCCTTCGGGCACGCAATGCCGCGGCGACCTACGGTCAACCCCTGGCGCGGTCCTTGACCGTGCCGCCCGCGAGCAACGAGCTCGCGGGCGTGGCGAGGACGACCTCCGACGCCGGCTCCAACAACGGGAGCCACCATCCCTCGCGCGAGTGCTTCATGGCTGATGTGCACTCCGAAGGATCCAATGATGACGGCGCCCGAGGGAGGCAACGGACTCCCCCACCGCGCGCCACGGCTACGAATGGAGCCCTTGCCCGGGGCCCAGTGCGACCATGACAGCCAGAGGCGCGCGCGGCGCCCCGCCAGGAGGTCGAGCGCCCCCGCAACAAAGGCGGGGCACGACAGCGGGCGCACGACGTCCAGCAGCGCATTTGCGCAGACGAAGATCGCCCTCAGCTCTTCGCCTGCGCCAGCCAAAACATCACCGCAGCGGCAGCCCTACTCCGACGACTCCCCGAGCCGGCGACGCCCGAGGAGCGTCAGGCGCACCGAGAGGTGCGCAACCTGCTCGAGTGCGCCGCCGTCCAGCAGGCGGAGAGCTCCGCGTCCCGGCGATGCGGGCAAAATGCCAGCAGGGCATCGCCCACCGCACCCCCCGAGAGGCGGGGGGAGTCTGTCCACCAGCCTCCTCCTAGGGCGAACCGGGCTGCGCCCGCTCAACGGACACCGCCGCCCACCGGAGGCGGGGCTCAGTCCGTTCACCGGCGTGTCGGTCACATCCGCGACGCCCGTGACACCCTGGACGCGCGAAGCGCTCCCGCGCGGACAGGGAGGAGGGGGTGGACCGCGGCTATCACGTCCACCGTGGTGGCCGCTACGACAGCGAAGAAGACTGCAGCCCGAGCCCCGACCCGACGGGGCCCCGGGCCTTCTCCGCGCGTATCCTGAACGCGCCGTTCCCGCCGCGCTTCAGGCAGCCAACGAACGTGGCCAAGTACTCCGGGGAGACGAACCTCGGGCTATGGCTCAGCGACTACCGACTCGCATGTCAGGCCGGAGGGGCGGACGATGACCTGTTCATCATCCGCAATCTTCCACTCTTTCTGGCCGACTCGGCGCGAGCCTGGCTGGAACATATCCTTTCGGGTTGGATCCGCAGCTGGAACAACCTGAAGGAGATATTCATGGGAAACATCCAGGGCACGTACATGCGCCCTGGCAATTCCTGGGACCTCCGGAGCTGCCGCCAAGCGTCAGATGAGTCCCTCCAGAACTACATCCGACGCTTCTCCAGGAAGCGCACCGAGCTCTCCAACGTCGCGGACGCCGACGTCATAGGGGCTTTCCTGGCAGAAACTTCCTGCCGGCCCCTCATCCACGAGCTGGGGCGCCGAGGCCCACGGACCACGGAGGAGCTCCTCAATATCGCCACCAGCTTCGCCTCGGGCGAAGAGGCCGTCGGAGCAATCTTCGACCGCTGCAAGGGCGAGGCAAAGCGGAAGAAGGACACCGACGAGGGCACCTCCAACCGTCAACAGAAGAAGAAGAAGAAGAACAAGCAACGGGCCGAGGTTCCCCTCGTGGCTGCTGTTGAGCGCAAGCGGGGACAGCCGCCCCCAGAGGGCACCCCCGGCTTCTTCGACAAGCTGCTCGAGGGACCGTGCCCGAACCACGAGTTCCCCGCGAAGCACGCCTACAGAGACTGCAACCTCATGAAGAGGTATTTTATGGGCAACCCGGTGAAGGGCGACTGGAGATGGAAGCCCGACGAGGGGAAGAAGGACGGCGAAGAGAAGGAAGACGGCTTCCCCAAGGTGGACGGCTGCTTCATGATCTTCGGCGTACCGGCGGCTTACGACTCCAAGCGCCGCCGGAAGCTGGAGCGCCGCGAGGTCTACGCGGCCGAGCCTGCAACACCGGCCTTCCTCGACTGGTCGGGATCCGCCATCACATTCGACCGGTCCGACCACCCGGGACGCGTCTTGCAGCCAGGACGCTACCCGCTCGTCGTCGATCCCGTCGTCGGCACGACGCGTCTCACCAAGGTGCTCATGGATGGAGGCAGCGGTCTCAACATCCTCTAACGCCGAGACTCTCGACGCCATGGGGATCCACCGCTCCCGCCTCCGCCCCAGCAAGGCGCCGTTCCACGGCATCGTGCCGGGGAAACAGGCAATGCCTCTCGGGCAGATCGACCTGCCCGTCACTTTCGGGACTCCGTCCAACTACAGGAAGGAGATCCTCACCTTCGAGGTGGTGGGCTTCCGTGGAACCTACCGCGCCATCCTGGGGCGGCCGAGCTACGCCAAGTTCATGGCCATCCCCAACTACACCTACCTCAAGCTCAAGCTGTCGGGGCCCAACGGGGTCATCACCGTCGGCACGTCTTTCCAGAAGGCGTATGAGTGCGACGTAGAATGCTGTGAATACACCGCAGCCATCACCTTCATGGAGGATCCGGCGGTCCAGCTCGCGGAGAGCGCCGAGGACCCGCCTGACTCCAAGCGGTCGGCCACCTCCTTCGAGGCCACCGAAGGCGTCAACGAGGTCCCCCTCGACCCTAGCAGCTCCGACGGCCGGACCGTACGGATCGGCGCTACCCTATCTCCCAAATAGGAAGGCGCGCTCGTCGACTTCCTCCGCGCGAACAGCGACGTCTTCGCGTGGAAACCCTCGGACATGCCCGGCATTTCGAGGGAAGTCACCGAGCACTCCTTGAACATCAAGGCCGACTCCAAGCCAGTGAAGCAAGGTCTGCGCCGCTTCGATGAGGAGAGGCGCAAAGCCATCGGCAAGGAGCTCCAGAAGCTTTTGGCGGCCGGATTCATCAAGGAAGTGTCACACCCCGAGTGGCTAGCTAACCCTATTCTTGTACAAAAAAAGAATGGGAAATGGAGGATGTGTGTCGACTATACCGGTCTCAACAAGGCGTGTCCAAAGGATCCGTTCCTTTGCCGCACATAGATCAGATAGTCGACTCAACCGCCGGTTGCAAAACCCTTAGCTTCCTTGACGCGTATTCCGGCTACCATCAAATCGTGATGAGAGAGTCCGACCAGCTCGCAACCTCTTTCATCACACCCTTCGGCCCCTATTGCTACGTTAAGATGCCGTTCGGCCTCAAAAACGCGGGGGCTGCGTTCCAGCGATGCATGCTAAAGTGTTTTGGGGACCTCATCGGGCGAACCGTTGAGGCTTACGTCGAAGACATCGTAGTCAAGTCCAAGAAGGGCGACCAGCTCATCCCCGACCTCGAACTAGCCTTCGAAAGGCTGAGAGACAAGCGCATCAAGCTCAATCCTGAAAAGTGCATTTTGGGGGTTCCGAGGGGCATGCTGCTGGGTTTCATCGTCTCCGTACGCGGCATCGAAGCCAATCCGGAGAAGATAGCGGCCATCAACGACATGGGGCCGATTCGAAACATAAAGGAGTTCAGCGCATCATGGGATGCCTGGCGGCCCTGATCCGCTTCATCTCGCGCCTCGGCGAATGGGGGCTCCCTCTCTACCGACTCCCGAAGAAGACCGACCGCTTCGAATGGACCGCCGAGGCCCAGGAGGCGCTTAACCGGCTCAAGGACCTCCTGACGAAGGCCCCGATCCTAGTTCCGCCAACCGACGGGGAGCCCCTCCTGCTCTACATCGTGGCGACCACCCAGGTAGTTAGCGCAGCTCTGGTGGTGGAGCAAGAGGAGGAGGGACACGCCCTCAAGGTGCAGCGCCCGATATACTTCGTCAGTGAGGTCTTGTCTGAGTCCAAGGCGCGCTACCCGCAGATCCAGAAGCTCATCTACGCCGTCCTCATCACGAAGAGGAAGCTGCGCCACTACTTCACCTCCCACCCGGTGACGGTCGTTTCGTCGTTTCCCCTCGGCGAAGTGATCCGGAACCAGGACGCCACGGGACGGATTGCAAAGTGGGCGCTCGAGCTCATGGGCCAGGGCATCACCTATGCCCCCCGCACCGCCATCAAATCCCAGGTACTCGCAGATTTTGTAGCAGAGTGGACAGAGATCTGGACGCCATCGGCGCCGGGGAAGCAGGAGTACTGGACGATGTACTTCGACGGGTCGTTGATGAAGGCTCGCACCGGAGCGGGTCTAAACTTCATCTCTCCTCTCGGCGTGCGCATGAGGTACGTGATCCGCCTCCATTTTCCTGCATCTAATAATGTCGCCGAGTACGAGGCTCTTCTCAACGGGCTTCGCATCGCCATCGAGCTGGGCATCCGGTGGCTGGACATCCGAGGCGACTCCCAGCTAGTCGTCGAACAAGTCATGAAGGAGTGGAGCTGCCACGACCCCAAGATGGCAGCCTACTGCAACGAAGTCCACAAGCTCGAAGACAAGTTCGACGGACTGGAGCTCAACCACGTCGCAAGGCGTTTCAACGAGGCGGCTGATGAACTGGCAAAGGCGGCATCCAGCCGAAAGTCCGTACCCGACAGCGTCTTCGTCAGCGAGCAGTTCAAGCCCTCGATCCGTTACCAGGAACCGGGGAGGGTCGGCGACGCCACCTGTCCCGGACTGGAGCGTCGACCCGGAAGAGGTCGGCAACGCGCCACCTGTCCCGGGCTCGAGCGCCGACCCAGGCGAGGTCGGCAATGCTCCACCTGTCCTGGACTCGGAGGCCGACCCCTCCGACCCCGAGATCATGGAGATCGATGCGGGCCCAGCAGCGGGGCCCGACCCCCCACCTGACTGGAGAGCCCCATACCTCGACTATCTCATCCGCGAGACGCTCCCGGCGAACAAGACGGAGGCACGTAGGATTGCACGTCGCGCCAAATCCTTCGTCATCATTGACCAGGAGCTCTACAAGCGGAGCCACACCGGCATCCTCCAGCGCTGCATCCCGACCGAACAGGGAAAGGCGCTGATTCAGGACACCCACGCCGGAGCCTGCGGCCACCACGCCACGCCAAGAACCCTCGTTGGAAACGCCTTCTGGCAGGGCTTCTACTGGCCGACGGCGGTCGCCGACGCCACCCACATGGTCCGCACCTACGAAAGGTGCCAATTCTTCGTGCGCCAAACTCATCTGCCCGCACAGGTGCTCCAGACCATCCCCATTACGTAGCCCTTCGCGGTCTGGGATCTGGACCTCGTCGGGCCCTTCAAGAAAGCGCCCGGGGGCTTCACCCACCTGCTTGTCGCCGTCGACAAGTTCTCCAAGTGGATCGAGGCACGACTGGTCGCGCAGATCAAGTCCGAGCAGGCGGTACAATTCTTCACTGACATCATCCATTGCTTCGGAATCCCCAACTCCATCATCACGGACAACGGCACGCAGTTCACCAGGAAGAAATTCCTCCGGTTCTGCGACGACCACCACATCCGAGTGGACTGGTCGGCCCTGGCGCACCCCCGCACGAATGGGCAGGATGAACGAGCCAACAGCATGATACTCCAGGGTCTCAAACCGCGGATCTTCGACCGCCTCAAAAAGTTCGGCGGCCGGTGGGTCGTGGAGCTCCCCGCGGTCCTATGGAGTCTAAGGACGACCCCCAGTAGGGCGACTGGCTTCATGCCATTCTTCATGGTCTACGGGTCTGAGGCAATCCTCCCCACCGACCTGGAGTACGGATCGCCGAGGGTCAAGGCGTATGACGAACAAGGGAACCAGGCATCACTCGAAGACACGCAAGACCAGCTCGATGAAGCATGCGATATGGCCCTGCTGCACTCGGCCAAGTACCAGCAGGCCTTACGATGATACCACAGTTGCAAGGTGCAAGGCCGAGCCTTCAACGTCAGCGACCTGGTGCTTCGCCTCGTCCAGGACAACAGGGAAAGGTCCCTTCATCGTCGCGCAAGTACTGCGGCCAGGCACGTACAAGCTGGCAACCCTTGACGGGCAGATCTTCAACAATGCTTGGAACATAGAACAGCTTAGACGCTTCTACCCTTAGCTTTTGTTTCGAAGTTTGTACATACGTACTTCCATAACTTTTTAGTCCACGGAAAAAGGCAATTTTCAGTCGATCTCGTTCGAGTCTCGTCCCGAGCTCAGGGATATTCGACCCTGGCCTTGCCTCAGGGTCGCATATCCCTCGGGGGCTATCAGGGGCTCCGGCCCAAGTCGCTCGACGTCTTCTCAAAACACCTTTTCTCCGAACCAGCCCTCTTCCTAAACGTTTGGGCGTGAAAAGGAGAGAGTGCGCAAACGACGCCCAGGCAAGACTGATCGGACTGCGAAAAAACCTACGCCCCAGCGGCTACGGTGCCCTCGCTCATCAGCGCTTACCGACGCGTCCGACCCGCACTCTAAACTTTCCAAACCCAAAAAACAAGAAAGAGGATCGAAAACGTCTTTCGACAAGTTATAGAAAACGCGTCCACGGCCATCACAAAAACAAGTTCAAAGTTAACTAACATATTTACATTCTGGGGCGTCTAAGCCCGATACAGCTAACCCGTCCCTGGGTCCTCCGGCAGGACGGCCTCATCCTCCAGAAGCTTCGCCAAGGCCTCCAGAAGCTTCGCCAAGCCTCCGCTGGGTCCAGCTCGGCCTCGGAGTAGCCGGAGGCGTATCCCCCGCTCATCCCGGCGAAGTTGATGCCGGAGTAGTGGGAGCCGAAGACGCTGAAAGCTCGCCTCACGCCGACATGAAGCGCCTCCCGAGCGATATCGCGGGCCCGCCGGTACACCCCAAGGGCACGAGCCGCCAACGAGCTCGTCCCTTCCCCCTGGACCACGCCGAGGCCGTCGCAGACAACACGGACCGCGTCCAGCAGGTTGCCGTGCTCGGCGCGCTCCGCGTCGAGGACCTCCCTCAGCGGGGCGTGTTCGTCTGCAAGGCCCGTCCAGAAAAACCCGCCAAATCAGAAACCATCACAACACCACAAAGGCAAAGAAACAAGAAGAGCCTTACCCTCGGACCGAGCCTTCAGCTCACGCTCCCGGTCGAGCCCCTGGGCCACGGCGGTCTGAAGCCCCTGCACTCGCGCATGGAGCTGACTGCCCTCCGCCCCGAGCTCGGCCACCATCTTCTCGGCCTCATCCTTCCGGGCCGCCTTGAAGTCCCAGTCCTGCCAAGCCTTCTGCCACTCGCACTGGATGCGCTCGACGGTTTTCTGAAGGGCTTCATGTTCCCCCTTCAGTCGTACGATCTCCTCGACATCAAGGCGGGCCTTCTCAGTAGCGGCCTGGAACTCCTCGCGATCGAGGCAAGCCTTCTCGACAACGGCTTGGAACTTGTCCTCCGTCCGCCGCGCGTCTTCCCGCGCCGCCTGCTCGCGCCTTTGCAGGTCGTTGATGACTTGCTGGGCGGCGCCAACCTGCGCGGTCAGCTCCTCGGTCCGCTGCCTCTCCGCAGAGAAGCGTTCCCAGAGCCGCCGCTCAAGCCAGAGGAAATCGGACTTCCCCCAGCTGCACTCCTGGAGGGCCTACAAGACAATTTATACTCAGTAACAGAGCGACGGGAGGAAAATAACCGCCAGGGAGAACACCATGCCTGACCACTAGGAACGACGACGCCGTCCAGCTCCCCTATCGCCGAGGACAGGGCAGCGCGGACGTTTGCAAGTCCGCCCTGCACTGCCTGCCACTTGCCCCACTCCTCGGCATCATCCAGCGTGAAGAGGAGTCTCTGCGGGTCATCGCGGGACATCCAGTGCAGGGTAGTCCCACTCCACGCCTTGGGAACGGGATTGACCGAGACAAGGGTAGAGGCCGCTCCGGCCGCCCCCGACGCCACCGTCCCCGACGCCGCCGCCGGGGTAGGCACCGCCGCCCCGGATGTCGCTGGCCTTGTCGAGGTCGCCACGGCCATCGTCGACGCCGACGCATGTCCCGATCCGTCCGCCGCCGCCACCGTCTCTGTAGCGGCTGTCGGAGCAGGCGTTCCCATTCCCGCTGCCGCCGCGGCCTTCGTCGCGACCACCGAGGCAGGCGTCCCCGACCCGTCGTGGCCGCCGGAGCAGGCACCCCCGCCTTCGCCTCCGCCGCCGCCGTTGCCTTCGCCACGGCTTCCCGGGCGGATGTCCCCGCCTCCGCCGCCGCCGCCTTCGCCGCATCCGCCGGGGCGGGCGTCCTCGCCTCCCCCGCCACTGTTGTCCCCGTCGTGGCCGCGGGGGCGGACTCTCTCTCCTCCGTCGCCACCACCGTCCCCGTCGCGATCGCTAGGGCAACTACCCCCATCTCCACCACCACCGTCGGAGCCGGACGCTCCTCCTCCGCCTTGTCGTCGAGGTCTATCACCTCCCCGGTTGGACGGCCCCCAGGGGCAATGCCCTGTCCCGCGGGGTCGGCCAAGGAGGCAAAGGCGGAGTAGGGGTTAGACCATGCGCCGTGCCCGGCTACGGCACGACCCCACCGGTTGCCGCCGCAAGAGCCACCTCCGCGGTAGGCTCCGCGGTCTCCCCGGCGACACCGTCGCTCGCTGCTGGCGGGGTCGCGGTCCGCCCGCGGAGGTGGACGACGCCCGTAGTGCCTTCTTCGGCGCCAGCGGCAGGACGAGGCCTCGAGGGGCGGCGCTGTGAGACAACAAACAACATCAGCAAAAATGACTCGATGCCAGGAAAGGAACGAGACGCGCGAGGAATTTCCACTTACACTCCCCCAGCACCAGGACGACGGGTGCGTTTCGCCTCTGAGCCTGACGCTGACCCCGGGGCATCTGGCAATGGCCACTTGCCTCTACTCCTCTGCTCCTGGGCCACAGGCAGAGGGACGGGGGTCGGCTCCATCGACTCCGGAGGCGCGCCCCGCGCTGACCCCTGGGGCGCGGCCACAGAACTTTGCGGGGTCGAGTTCCGGGCAGGCGGCCCGTTCGGTTTGTCCCCCGCGGCCGTTTGAGAGCGCTGCTCCCAGATGACGAGTGCGCCCGGCCGAGCGGCCAGAATGAACTCCTCCTCCTCTTCCTCCTCCTCGTCTTCCTCCTCCTCCTCTTCGTCATCGTCATCGTCGTCGTCTGATACGACCTGGCCCTTCCACCGCCGCTGGAACTCCTTGGCGGCCTTCCTTTTCTTCCTCGCCGTCTCCTTGTCCTTGTGCTGCTTCTGCTTCTCGGCAAGGAGACGGTTCTGCTGCCGCCGCTCGGCGTCCTCCGGCACCAGCGGACGCGAGTCGATGACATTAGTCATGTGGCCCTGAAGACACGAAAGCTCCGCGTCAAAGCGACGAACCAAGAAACGCAGGAAAAAGAAACGGGCGCGCGAAGTCCTCACCAGATCGACGAAATCATTGTTCGGGCGCATCGGAGGGTGGCCGGGCACCGGGTAATCGGCGTCCTTATTCCCAGCGCCTCTCGGACTCGCTGCCGGATCTCGGAGGCGGCGAGCGCACCCATCGCAAGGACGGTGCCCTCGGTCGGCACGCCGAGAGTCATCTCGGCGAGCGAGCGGACCCGAAGCATCAGGGGCGCCACCCTCCGAGCATGGTACGCCCCGATAACTCCGGCCCCGGTCAGCCCCTTTCCCTTCAGGTACTCGATGGCCTGAAGCAAGCCGGTGATCCGCTTCTTCTCCTTCTCCACCGGGCCGTACGACCACAGCTCCGGCGCCACTTCAATGACGCGGCCGGTGAACTCCGGCAAGGGGGAGTTAGAGTAGTTCTTCACGTAGAACCACTGCTGATGCCACCCCTTGTGGGACGCCGCGGTCTTCATCGCCATGTACTCCTTGGCGCGGGTAAGGCGGAGGTGGATTCCGGCGCACCCTATCGACACTGGCATTGCCCGCTGCTGGCTCCCTTTCTTCTTGGCCTTCTGGTACAGGCTGACCGCAAAGAAATACTTCCAAAGCGAGAAGTTGGGCTCGATGCCCAGGAACCCCTCACACAGCGCGACGAACGCCGCGATGTGTTGGATCCCGTTGGGATTAAGGTGCTGCAGCTCGAGCCCGTAGTAGTGCAGCAGCCCGCGGAAGAAAAGGCTCGGCGGGGTCGCGAACCCTGTCTCGTGGAAGTGGGCGAACGACACAGCGTAGCCGGCGGGCGAACTCGGCACCTCCTCCATCTCGGGGAACTGCCATTCGCCCCTTTCGGTCCTCTCACAAAGGAGGCCCTTCCTCGTGAGGCCGTCGGCGCGCGAGGTGCTAAAGCTGGTGCGCGCCCAGGATCCCATTGCAAAGGGGTGAAAAGCTCGACGGCGGAAGGCGAGGAAGGTTGCGGCGCTGGGCGGAGGAAGACGAACGGCGCGCAAGAAAGCTAAGGGCGCGCGAGGAGGTGAAAAGACTTGGGGGCAGATTGCGGTCGGAACCGGCGAGGCGGACTCCCCGTCTTATAGGAGGGCGCGGGGGGAGCAGAACAGACGCCCCCATCGCAATAAATGCGGCGCCAGGTACGCCCCGTCATGCCCGCCCTTTTTGGAAATCGTGCGCACGACCTGCTGCAGGAAACATCCTTTCCTCCCTCGTTTCGCATTCATACCTGGAAATGATCAAGTGTTAAGATTCACTAGTAATCAATATGGTTTCAGGCAGTATTCAGTATATCTTGCTAAAATCAGTAGTCCCTCAAAACATAACTATGATTAAAAATTTTGTTGTAATGTATGCGTTGCATGCATGAACCCCATTTTAAGAGTCCCTTTGGCAGGGCTCCACGAACGGCTCCACAGCCGAAGCTCTTCGGCAGGAGCCCTGCCAAACAGAGTGCTCCACGAACGGCTCCGGCTTCATGACCCCTGAAAATCCGGTGACTAGAGCACTTCGGGCGAGGCGGAGCTAGGAAAACGCAGCTCCATTCGGCTCCGCGCGGCTCCTTCTCGCCCTTTCCCAGCATGCCCCCGGGTGGGGCCCGTCGGGGCGTGGACTGCGAGCTGGCGCGGTGGAAAGGGGCATTAGCGGCACGGTGGAGAGGGGTCGCGGCGGCGGGGCCCGAGATGGCCGGCGGCGTGGAGAAGGGCGGCGCGGCGGAGGTAACTCGCGGTGGCGGGGCGGGGAGGCCGGAGTTGCGCAGCGGCCGCGGGCTGGGCCGGAGGCCGAGCGGTGCGGCGGCCGCAGCGGCGAGCGCTGGGCAGGAGGCCGAGCGGTGCGGCGGCCGCAGCGGCGAGCGCTGGGCAGGAGGCCGAGCAGCGTGGTGGCGCACGCGGCCTGACCGACCGGGAGGGAGGTGGGCGCTGGATGGATAAGGAGGAGAGGAGGAAGAAAGAAAGAGGGAGAGAGAAAAATGAAAAGAAGAGGAAAAAATAAAAAAGGAAAAAAGAAGAAGGGAAGGGTAATTTAGATATTTTACATTCTCAATCCAACGGGTGAAGCCGTTTTGCCAAACGTTTTCCGAAACGGCTTCTTCTCCACCAGAGAAGCCGCTCCACCGGAGGAGCTGGAGTGCTTTTTGGAGAAGCCGGAGCCGTGCTAAATGGGCCCTAAGTCCCCTTTGATAGCGCTCCAACAAAGCTCCATGAGCATTTCCAGGTGGAGCTGTACCAAACGGAGCCATCCAAATTGGATTCACACTGTATGTAGCATATGAAAGCTATTTTTTTCTCTCATCTCCCTCTGCCTCACAAGACCACAAGGAGCCGGGCTCCAGCTCCTCCACGCTACAGCGGTGGAGCCAGAGCCAGGTGGAGCTCTACCAAAGGGGCTTTAATTTGCAAGGCAAACCTACTCTTATATATCACCCAAACTCAACATATATATAGAAAGCAATATGATCTACATGAACAGTGTATTTGGAATGGTTTTGACAGGACACAGCCTATAGAAACGCCACTAGTGTTCGGATAGGAAACAGCCCCTGATGCCTAGCTTGTGTAGAGCAGTTCCTCTTGTTTGATGTTTCCCCTAGAACAGGATGGAGACAGTGTCAAGTGCACATGCTATCAATGGAATACCTGCTGCAAACTTGTAATGCAAGTGGGCAAGTGGAACCTGCAGCAGGGGCACAGAGCCACAGACAGAGCAAGCTAGCAGCAGCCTCTGAACTTGGATGGAGAACCGCGCACGTACAGACCACTACACAACTCGTCAATCGCCATCAAAGTGGAGGCCCACGCATATTTGCTCAGCATCATATCTAAGATAGTATTGTACTGTATATACTATGAATGATTCTTTTTTTTTGTGACTGAATATACTATGAATGATTCGTTCACTGAATTATTGCCCTCTTGTGCGTGTGTATATGTGTGGTAAATTGGTAGTAAGGCCCCGGCTAATTAGGTATTTAGGTATCACATTTGCATGGTTGCATTGCTATAAACGTGTAGTGCGTGAGATCAGAGTTGAGCACGTTTCTAAACAAGCTTGGAAGGAAAAAGAGTGGCAATGGAATGATCAGTGGATGGGGTAGTAGCACATATAAACATCAAAGTTAGCTGTCACGACCAATAACATAATGGAGCTGTATCGAGAGCCAAACATACATACCTCTTTATTTCTATCGATCTGAAACGTGCCTCGATGGCGACTCTAGAAATCACATTCGCCCCATGTGCGTAGAACTTTCAAACCTCAACACACATCTTATCTTCTGGCCATGCTCATCCGGATGGGGTCGATCGATTCGCGTGGCTCGATCTTGGGAGGCGGGGGACCACTGCATAGGGACAAATAATCCAAGGGCGGAGCTAACACCTGTTCGTCGGTGCATAACGATATCCAAATCAATGAAAAAATATTATTATTATTATTATTATTATTATTATTATTATTATTATTATTATTATACACTATTTATATACGTAGCTGACACCAGTGTCCAATAGAGCTGACACCCACACCGATAGCTCATTTGGCTGGCTCCTGTCCTTGTAGATAAAGCCCCTCCTATCCATGAGACACAAGAGAGCAAGATGAAGGAAGGCCGTGTCCATGGCCATGGATCGCATGGATCGATCATGCACGCACCCCGGCACCAGCAGTGTCCAAGGAACAAGTGGCCGGCCGCGGTATGCAGGCATGCAGCCTGTATACGCGGTTGCTGCTCGTGGATGGAGTCCAGCCAATGCTACCTCGTACGGCCTCACATGCCAGAACTGAATCCTTACACCTGAAAAAAAAGAGACTATTTTTTTAAAAAAAAAACCGAAGAGTGCAAGCATGTATGCCAACGCCCAGCCTCCTGCTGCAGTGCAGGTGCAGCAGTGGCGTGGCCCTAGGCGGCGGGGACACGCTTGTTCTCGTGCCCGATGGGGGGACAATAAATGGGAGCATCGTGATGTATTAAATTTTACACATTCATATCAATATTTGAACATATATATAATATATTAAATATAGTTAAAAAAATTATATTACACAATGTACTGTAAATCGTGAGACGAATTTAATGAACCTAATTAGGCTGTGATTAAATAATAAATTGCTACAGTATTACTACAATAAATATATGCTAATGATGGACTAATTAGGCTCGTTAGATTCGTCTCGCGATTTACGGACGGAATCTACAATTAATTTTTTAATTAATCTATATTTAGTACTTCAAATATGAAAATATTCTATTTTAAAAACTTTACACGGCGACTAAACAATCCCCAGGTCTCCGGCACACACGCCTACGGACACGTGGACAATTTGGACGTGGTGTCGGAACCAGCTTGTCGGTTAATGGAGGAGGCCCCGTAACAACAGTTGTTTGCAATCGGCCTGGAGATGGATGGATGGGCATGGGCTGCTGGCCGACTTGTACGGTCCATTTGCGGAACTTTTACGGCCCATCTTTCGTGGGCTGTACGACGCGCCGTGGGCTCTCTCGTGGCCGAGGAAAGCTCGCACCGTGGGCTGGGCTTTCGTGGTGTCGGATCCAGCTCGGGCAGCCCGGTCAATGAATGACAATAGCCCAGCAACTCCACAGCCCGCATTTCTCATCTTTCACACAAGGCAATTAGCTTTCAAGCACTTGCAGTTGCAGCGCGCGGCTCAACGGGCCGCGAAACTCACCTGAAACGCACCCAACCCACCAAGAAGCCCGGCGGCGGCCGTCGCCCATCATCGGCTCATCGCCCTCTTACAACTACAAAACGACACACCCACTCTCCCCGGGTCAGTCTCGCCCCTCGTCGCCTCCCCCCTTCCATTCCTTTCCCCCAATCGCACGCCACTTCGCTCCCGGCAGAAATCCCCCACCCGAATTCCCGTCCCCCGATCGCCGCCCTCCCCCGCGCGCGTAAACCCTACCCCCGCCCCCCCCCCCCCCCCCCCGCCTCCGTCGCCCGCGCGCCGCCCTCGTGCCCCCCACGCCGGCCCCGCGGCGCGCTGAGCCTCCCAAAACCCTAGCCGCCGCCCTTCCAGATCCCGATCCCGCCAGTAGGGCGGGGCAGGGAGCGCGGCCCCCACCGCCGCAGATGGAGACCGCGGCGGCGCGCAAGGAGTGGCGCGCCGTCCCCGACGCACCGCTCCGCTCCAATGGCGCCGAGGTAAGGCCTCCCCCGCGTCGCTCTTCTCGCCCCCCAGCAGCACAAAATCCTCCTCCCCACCATCATCCGTTCCCACTACCCCACTCACCCCCTGCTATTGCTTGCTTGCTTGCTGTTCAGGACGCCGCGGACCACGGGAAGCTGGTCCAGTCGGAGGACCGAGCCATCTACGAGGTGCGTGCTGCGTGCCTGCTCGCTCGCTCACACGCGGGACGCCCAGAAATGCAGCCATTTTTCCTCTCTTCGACCTCCCATGCCGTGAATGACCGCTTCGGGCGCTGTGCCTTGCAGGAAGGGGCGGGGGGACTGGACGACTTCTGCGCCATCACCATCGACGGGAGCGGGGGCATCAGCGAGGACATCCTGCAGCAGCGCCTGCAGAGCGTCGTGCGCCAGCGGGAGGAGCTGCAGCAGGTCGAGATCGAGCTGCGCGCGCAGGCCATCGCGCACCCGCAGATCATCGAGGCGCAGCAGAGCTTCCAGGCGGCTGCCAAGGAGCATGCCGCGGCCGCAGTGAAGCTTAAGGTTGTGCCTGTCGCTTCACTTTCATGGACTCAATTGTTTCTCTCTACTGACTACCTGAAGAAGCACATGCTGGTTTACTGATCGCTCATGAGGTGGCCGAGAGTACTGATAATGGCTGCTAGGGCTGTGTAGTTTAGTACCGCTTGTCTTTCTCATGACCTCTGACTTTCTGAGAGGCCTCGTGGGCAGGAATTCAAAGTAACTGTAACTGGTTGAATTACAGTAAGGGTTCCAAAAAAATCATGTCATACTGGTGGAGAGAGTGTAGCTCTGTTGGCTTCCTAGTGCTTTGTTGGATTTGTGCTATGATTAAGCTGTTCTACGCGTGTTGATATGCTGATGAACAAATTCGATTAGTTGATGCTCAAGACATTTACATGATTCCTTGTTATCGGTGGTTTCCTTTTGCTTCTATAATGATAAGACACAGGGTAGCTTCTTTGGAACTTCCTAGTCTTATTGTTTTGATTTCCTGTTCTGACTTCTTACATTGTTTTATGTCAGTGACACATAGAGTATGCTCATACAGATACCTGGCGATTTTCTGGCCCTTATTCGAAACTAAATTTAATGTTTGGATTGAATAGGATCAACTGCATGAGCGGGAGCAGTATATTCTGGAGCTAGAAATGAAACTCAATGACAAGGATAGAGAATTGAATGCTTTGAAGATTGATCATCAAACGGTTAGTGGTCTTCTTACATGTTGCAATATTCACAGTAAGAGGTGGTGAAAATGTCTGACATCTTTTTTCCTTTTTGTTTTGTCAGGTGTGGGCAAATCAAGATCTTCTTAGAGAACAGACCAAAGAACTGGCAACTATCAGGTACTATTCATAACGTCTGAAATTGCTTGGTGTAGAACCAGATTTCACTACATGGAATAGTTTTTCATAGAGTTAAAACACCTTTACAATGTGAAAAGCAACACTCAAATTTCTGTGCCATATGTGCTGTGGATTTGTTAAGTTGCTCTGACGGGCTGCTTCTATTGCAAGCCACCTTACTGGTCGCCTTCATCTCGGTAAAAAAAAAGCCCCACAGATTTGTTCACGTATTCATGTACAATTCGGAAATTGGCTTTAATTATTCATAGTTTTCACAATAGACAGTTCATTGCAAAATAAAATGTATACTCATTTTTTTTTCTAATTTCCTGCAGAAGGGAACGTGACAACTCTGAAGCTGAAAGAGCCCAACATCTTAAACAAATTCATGATCTCCAAGAACATCTGCGAGAAAAAGAAAGCCAGTTCATTGCATTAGAGGAACAGGTATTCTTTGATACATCATCTCCATTCCACTCTTCTTATATAGCCCTTGTCTTCTCTGGTTACACCGTCAATAGATTAGCTTGCTACTAAAACTGAACATTTCATCTCTGATAGAGTATTATCCTTTTGCATGATCTCTCTGACAAAAGCTGGTGTACCTTCCAATTTTCAAATCACTAACATGCTAGTTATCTGAAATGAATTTACTGCAACAATCCTGATAGCATGTGCTAAGTAGCTCTGTAATATGTTCCAACGCTTCCACATCCTTTGTAATTGCATGTCTCTAATTGTTTTATTGGTATATTTGCTTATCATCTTGAGTGAGAATCTTAGGCTATAGCACCTTTTGTAATTGCATTTCTCTAATTATTTGTTGGTATATTTGCTTATTGTCTCGAGAATGTTAGGCTATAGCACTTTTTGTTTAGTTTTCTATACTGGTGCCTGAGCATTGAAAATGTAATTTAGTTATAGGAGAGTTCCTTCTTGAATACTCGTTGTTGCATGATTTCTTTCTCAAACTAAAAATAATTGTAATTCTAAATCCAGGCACCTATGAATAATTGTTTTATTTTTGTTTCCAGCATAGGGTTGCTCAAGAGAACATTCTTTACAAAGACGAACAGTTGAGAGAAGCTCATGCATGGGTTGCCCAAGTTCGAGATATGGATGTTTTGCAGTCTCAATCCCTACAAGTTGAATTACGCGAGCGCATGGAGCAATTTCATCAATATTGGATTAGTTCCCAGCAGCAGGTAAGTTTTTTTTAGCTCAAAAACACCATTCCAGTATTCATATATGCTTTGGTTTCCTATATTACACTAGTTTTTGTCATATTCCTTTTGTTAGACTGGAATTTCACTTCTTCCTCTTATCTTTCCACAGTATGCTGAAATGCAGCGGGGATTTTTGCATTCGATACAACAACTTCAACTAGAATTAGCTGATGCAAGGGAACGGTCTGGTGCACAAAAAGATGGTCCGCAAGTTTCTCGGGAGGGGTCAGCTGAATCATCATTTGTTCAGAGCATAGCAAACAGCGTGGCTTCAAATGGTAGTGCTACAGCAGATGGCAACCAGCAATTGAAAAATAATGGAAGTGTGGATGTCTCTGTAAAGGTATTATTGATTTCAAGTAATTTCAGTAAGCAATTTAAATATTTGTCTTTTGGAGGTGATGGTTCAATAGTCACTGTTGTTTGGTGACATAAGTTTACCGCAATTCATTATGCCCTTTTCTCTTTATATTTTCCGGTTACACCTTACCTGTTTCTTGAGTCCTTTCTGTCTTCAGTTATTGTTGTTGTAGTGTTCCTTCTGTCATTATTTTCTGAACTTTATGTTTTTAATGACCGTTATGGTGGTAACTTCTGTATTTAACACATAACTTTGTTGTTACAAAGTACTTACAAGATGTGCAACTCTTTTTCTTAGGGCAATAACGCCTCTGCTGTACCCATTCCGTCTTCTCTTTTGGGCATAGGTGGCTATGCTCCGCCTGCACATATTACTGGGTTGCAATCTTATATGATTCATCAAGGCATTCCTCAACCTTTAGCTTCACCCAACTCTGTTGTTCCTCAATTTGGCAGTTTTCAGTCACAATCTACAATTCAACCAAACCTACATTGGGCAAATCAGCAGGTAAGTACATTTTTGAAGCACTTTGCACATCATAATTTAGTGTGCGAATTCTGATTTTGCATTGAATTTATTCTCATTTAGGAAGTACAAAATGTCTCGCAACCACAAGATGAAACAAACTATCAACCATCCCAATCAGACCAGACTTCATTACAGCCAAGTGCTAATAATACTGATGAGCTGTCCTCTAAGCCAAGTAAGACTAGCCATCCAGATCATCTTAATGCCCATGGGAAACAACAGCAGAGTCCTGCTAGTGTGCCTACTGAATCAACTCATGAACTTACGGTTAGTCGTTTGCTTGATGCTTGCTTTTTCTGTAATTCAGAATCAGCTCGTGAACTTATGTAATAGTCCCTGCTAATATTTTTTGTTTCAAAAACAGAAAACATCACAGGTTGTGGAACCGAATGTAGCTGAACATTTAGTCTATGACGAGCAGCAAAAGGCCTTCAAAGAACAGGATTCACCATCAAATGTGAACATCCTTACTGGAATGGTTGAACATCAAGAGAAAAAGACTGAATCAAAGGTTTTTATTTTACTATGTGTTTCTTGTTTGGTTTTTCATTCTATTTGTGAGCGTCTCACATTGAGCTTCCTATTGACAACCAGGATGAAAGAGCTGCAACTGACAAGCAACATGAGCCTGTACCTATGCAGCAGCATAAACCTTCAAATTTTTCTGCACCAGCTACCCAGATTAACTTCAAAAATAATGCAGTAGAATTCAATCCTAATGTTGTAAATCAGGTTGACACAGTGAAATCAGCTGCGGGTGGTTTTGGTTCACAGTTACCTCGTACAGCAAAGGAGCCTGCTCTCCTAGATGAGAGATCTCTATTGGCTTGCATCGTACGTGCAGTTCCTGCAGGACCTGACGGTGGAATCAGAATTAGTACAACTGTGAGTTACTTCTCATCCTAATTAAGTTGCTAGGGTAGAGAAGAAATTCTGATTCATGTGCAATTTTTTGTCAGCTGCCAAATAGGCTTGGAAAAATGTTGGCTCCTCTTCACTGGCATGACTATAAGAAGCAATACGGGAAGCTGGACGATTTTGTGGCTAGTCATCCAGAGGTGTGCTTTCATGCAGCATCGCCAATCTGTCAATACTAGATAGTTTGTGGATCTGACATATTAATTTCTTGTGCAGCTCTTTGTGATTGAGGGAGACTTCATTCACCTTCGTGAAGGAGCACAACAGATCATCTCTGCTACTACAGCTGCTGCAAAAATTGCTGCTGCTACGGCATCTTCTGCCCCGTACTCATCGTTGTTACCTTCTGTTGCTGTTACTCCTGTGGCACAAAGCAGTCGGCAAAAGAGAGGGCCTGCAGTTGATTCCAGATCAAGCGCAATTCCTTCTGGAAATGGATTCACAGATCAATTTAACATCATTCAGGGGGTCAGTGATGTAACAATATCAGGCAAAGTAGGAAACACCCAGGACAATGGGTTCTCAGATGAAGTTCAAACTGGGCTGCCATCCATGCACACAGCTGCTGTGAATGGAGTAAGACATGACAAAGGTGCAAGTAATATCAGACATGGTTATGGCGGAAAGCAACAGGGGGGGTATAGTCCATTCCTGACTTGATTTGATATCACAGCCTAGCTTGTCTTCCAAATGCTGAACGGCTGTAAATTTCGTTTATGTTTCAGGTCAACTGGTGCTGCATACATTTCCAGAAGATGAAGTGGCGTTCACTGGGTATGTGAAATATATTCTTCTCATTGTCATCTAGACCCTTATGTGCATGGTTGATGTGAAGTTTCCTATTTACTCCGGTTCCTTTTCTTGTCCACTAACATCAGTTTGTTGTCCTAAGCTTTAGCCTTACTATAGTTGGTCTTCAATTGAGATGGTCATGTCCCATCAAAGGCTTAGAATCAGCTAAAATATAGTATGGTATTAGAGTACTTAGTAGTAATGTTTTTGAAAATTCGGTTGTATAACAAAATTTCAAAATGTTTTCCTTCGTGCTTTTTGTAAGAGCAAACGGCTGTGCTGGTTTGCAAGAACTTGTTAATAGCTAATGTAGTGTGCTTTTTTTGCAACACCAGTTGGTCTTACTGTGTCTGTTTTCAACTACCATCTGGTCTTGCGTCAGACTTGTCATCATACTAGCTATATGGATTACAAACTCTGCATGGATCTGAACTACTTTGCTGTTTTGCTTGTAGATGCAGCTGGTTTTTGAGGGTGGTGAAGTGGTGGGGAACCATGAAAGTGGCAACCTTCTAGAAAGCTTGGAAATGGTCGATGCTGAACATGACCATGATTAAAATCATTCTAGATTTATTTTTGCACCATTGCTCTTCACAGCGCCTACCCTGGACGCGGGGGCCTTGTTTCGGTGAAGCTGTACTGAAATCCTCTAGCCCCAGAATCAGAAAAAGGCTGCGGAAGTTTTGCGTCTGTGTAACCTGTCTGTGCTTGTATTGTGGTGCATTTGAATGAAGTGGTAGCGTCGTTATATGTCTTTGGCATGATCTTCCGTGATTTTTGCATTTGGAAAACGAACACGCGATTTTAGCTCTCGACCTGTGGCATCAAAGTCCAACTTCTCGACTGTGATTCGCACCTGGTGCTGCTCGTCTCCTGCATTTCCATCTATTCATGTTCGGAAAACATGAACGGGATCTGGTTCAGTTGCAGTTTGGCTGTTCGCATTCCTGCCTACTTAAAGCTGGCTCCTCGCCACTCATATGTCTCTAAGCATGCTCTCGTTTTGGATGTTGGTTTCGTGAGATTAGTGGATACTGACGCCTAGTTTATACACACACACACACACACACAAACACACCACTTTCGGCTGTGAACATGATCTACTCAGCCATCCGAATACAAACTACTAGTAGTAGCTTTCTACAAAATCTATTGTAAAAACTAATTTCAGTTGCATTTGCGCAGTTGTATTCGGTGGCAGTGTGTGCTGGCATAAGCTGACTGCCGCCTTGAGCCACGTGGATGAGGCGCCGCCAGCTAGAGCCCCGGCTGCTCGGCTCGGCGACGCCAACGCCGCGCGCGCCTCCGTTGGCCTGTCTCGCGAAGCGGCAGCGCCGGTCCCGGCGCGCACCGAGCAAGCCGGCCGCACCTGCTTGTGCTTCGCTCCCACCAGGTCGCATTCTCTCTCCTTTACCTCTGTTCATCACCTCTCCTTTAGCCATGCACTCGGGATGCTTGTAGAAATGCCTGACCGGATGTGTTGCATTTGCATCGAGAGAACGAGCTTGCCTTTCGCTTATGTGCCTGTGGTTTGTTTTGGTCTGCATTGTTCCACCTCTCATTCGTGTGACATGGACAACATTTTTCTGATCTTTAGATCACAGAAATTTGGAAAACCGACCGATTGATTGAGCTGTGGGCACCGATGCAATCAATCAAGCACTATTGCCACGCAATGATACAAGTCAGTCAACTTGCGCGTCCATCCTGCTGAAATATCTTCCCCGTCACTGTTACCCACCTGGAACGGTCCAGCTTGAATTGATTGGTTGAGGCTGACGACCAGAAATATCAGCGTGTCTTCCCGCTCCTAGTGAGAAGTTTCTTCTTTCTTTCCATCAGCTGCTGCTTCTTCTCCCTGTGGCTGAGGAAGTGCAATAAAGGCCTGCGAGCAAGGAAACATGGCCGAGTCGCTGCTTCTCCCCGTGGTGCGTGGCGTGGTCGGCAAGGCAGCCGCCGCGCTCGTGCAGAGCGTCACCCGCATGTGGGGCGTCGACGAGGAACGCCACCGGCTCAAGCGCTACCTGGAGTACGCAGGCCGACGCCGAGGCCAAGAGCGAGACCAACCACGCCGTCCGGGCGTGGATGAAGGAGCTCAAGGCCACCGCCTACCAGGCCGACGACGTCCCCGACGACTTCCAGTACGAGGCCCTGCGTCGCGAGGCTGAGAGCGGCCAGTCCACGGGAAGAAAGGTACTGAGCAACTTCACCTCAAAGAATCGGCTTGTGTTCCGTTATAAGGCGAGCAGGGACCTCAAAAAGGTGCTTGACAAGATCAACAAGCTGGTGGTGGAGATGAACACGTTTGGGCTGGTGGTTCTCAAGGAGGTGCCAACACATGCTCTGTATCGGCAGACACACTCAGCGCTGCACGAATCAAAGGATATATTTGGCAGAGATGACGACAAGGAGGTCGTGGTGAAGCTGCTGCTGGACAGGCATGATCAGCAGGATGTGCAAGTGTTGCCCATCATTGGAATGGGGGGTGTGGGCAAGACCACGCTAGCCAAAATGGTGTACAACAACCACAGAATTCAGAAGCATTTTGAGTTGAAGATGTGGCACTGTGTGTCGGAAAATTTTGAAGCTATTCCTCTTGTGAGATCTATAATTGAGTCGGCTACAAATAGCAGATGTGATCTGCCTGACACCATTGAGCTGCTGCAACGGCGACTGCAGGAGGCTATTGGTCGCAAAAGGTTCCTGCTCATTCTCGATGATATATGGAACGAGGACCAATGCAAGTGGGAGGATGACCTGAAGCCGCTGCTCTGTTCTTCTATTGGTGGATCAGGAAGCATGATAGTTGTCACTAGTAGAAGCAGACAAGTGGCATCGATAATGGGCACCCTTCCACCCCATGAGTTAGTGTGCCTGAGTGAAGATGATTCATGGGAACTGTTCTCGAAAAGAGCATTTAGTAATGGAGTGCAAGAACAAGCAGAGTTAGTCACGATTGGCAGACGAATTGTTAACAGGTGCAAGGGACTGCCTCTTGCACTGAAGACAATGGGTGGCTTGATGAGTTCGAAGAAACAAGTTCAGGAATGGGAGGCCATTGCAGATAGCAATATTAGTGATACCGCTAGAGGCAAAGATGAAGTATTGTCCATACTCAAACTGAGCTATAAACACTTGTCATCTGAAATGAAGCAGTGCTTTGCCTTCTGCGCAGTTTTACCCAAGGACTATGAGATGGAGAAGGGCATGTTGATCCAACTATGGATGGCAAACGGTTATATTCATCAAGAGGGAAATATGGATTTGGCAAAGAAAGGTGAACTTGTTTTCAACGAGTTGGTTCAGAGGTCCTTTTTTCAAGATGTAGATGTGAAAAGGTTTTTTATCGGTGGATATTATGATTATAGTGCAATTGGATGTAAAATGCATGATTTAATGCATGACCTAGCTAAAGATGTCACAGATGAATGTGCATTTGCAGCAAAGTTTCTTGATAAAAAATGCCAATAAAAGATGGAGTACGTCACATGCAGGTTTCAAGTAATTTATTGAAAGAAATCAATGGATCATTGAAACACATATCATCTCTCCGCACTTTACTCACTCACTCAGAGAAAAAAGATCTTATGGAATTTCAATTGATGTCATTAAGAGCTTTGCAATGTGCATGTTCTTCTGTCATCCATAACCAGCTCCTAAATACAATACATTTACGATATCTTGATATTTCTGGGTCCAACATTATTAGATTGCCAGACTCGATATGTTTATTGTATAACCTACAATCGCTAAGGCTCAATTTTTGCCGCAAGTTACAGTATTTACCTGAAGGTATGGCAACTAGTTTGAGGAAGCTCAGGCATATTTATCTTTTTGGATGTGGTAAGCTGGAACGCATGCCTCCAAAACTTGGCCTGCTGCACAATCTTCATACACTGACAAGTTTTATTGTGGGCACTGGTGATGGCTTTGGAATTGAGGAGATCAAAGAGCTACGACTTCTTGGCAATAGGTTGGAGCTGTACAACTTGAGGAATGTAAAGAGTGGGTCAAAGGCCAACCTCCATGAGAAACAGAATTTAAGTGAACTGTTGTTGTGTTGGGGCCGCGGCAAATATGACACACCTACAAATGTTGATGCCAGCAACGAGGAACAGGTGCTGCAATCTCTTACAACACATCCACAAGGTGAGCTCAAACATTTGGAGGTACATGGGTATGGTGGCCTGGCAATTCCACAATGGATGAAAGACTCTCAGATGTTCCTGTGCTTGAGAGAACTCAATATTTCCAGCTGCCCAAGATGCGTTGATCTCCCAATAGTATGGCTGTTGCCCTGTCTGGAGCACTTGTCTTTGTCCAACATGGGTAGCCTGACCACGTTATGTAAGAACGTTGGCATCGGAGCTGCAGGACACAATACCCATCTGCAAATATTTCCAATGCTAAAGTCGATGCATTTATCAAATTTGCCAGAGTTGGAGAGATGGGCAGTGAACAGTGCAGGGGAGATTAATAGCTCGATAACATTTCCCCGGCTTGAGACGCTAAATATTTGCAACTGTGATAAGCTTCCAAGTCTCCCAGAGATGCCAGTTCTTAAAATGCTAGTTCTATCTCGTAGCAAAGAGAATAACTCTGCTACAGGTGCTCGCGTTCCGATGTGCATGCCCTTGTACTGTTTGTCGTCTCTTGTCTACTTAGAGATATCATTTTTGCTGGTAGACGCGGTGATGCCTCCAGACGGCCAGCAAAGCCAGAGTCAAAAACCTCTGGACACCCTGCGATATTTGGAACTTAAGGGTGACGACAGCTTCGTATCAGTATTTAACAAATCCAAACTGCAACTTGGGCTTCGTGACGGCTTGGTCTTCGTGGAAAAATTGGGTGTCCAGTCATGCGCCAATATTGTCCGCTGGCCTGTGGAGGAGCTCCGGTGTTTGTCTCGCCTTCGACATCTGGAGATTTCGAAGTGCTTCAAACTGGAGGGGAAGGGCTCATCATCTGAGGAAGAGGAAATACTTCCGCTGCCCCAAACACAACAACAACAACAATAATAATATAGCCTTTTTTATCCCAAGCAAATTGGGATTGACTAGAGATGAAACCCATGAAAAAAACAAAGATCACGGATCTTCAGGTACGTGGATGGCGAGTCTCCAAGCGCTCCTATCGAAAGTTACCTCTTTGGAGATATTCCACTCCTTAAGGTCTCTCTTAACCGACTCGTCCCAAGTCAGTTTAGGTCTACCTCTCTTTACATTTTCGGCCTGCTTTAGAACCCCACTACGCACCGGCGCCTCAGGGGATCTCCGTTGAACATGTCCAAACCATCTCAACCGATGTTGGGTAAGTTTCTCCTCAATTGGTGCCACCCCGACTCTATCCCGAATAACTTCATTCCGGACTCTATCCCTTCGTGTGTGCCCGCAAAACCACCGCAACATCCGCATCTCTACTACACTCAGTTGTTGGACATGTCGTCATTTTGTAGGCCAACATTCAGCACCGTATAACATCGCCAGGCGAATCGTTGTCCTATAGAACTTACCTTTTAACTTTTGTGGCACCCTTCTGTTACATAGGACGCCAGAAGCTTGACGCCACTTTAACCAGGCAGCTGAGATTCTATATCTAACATCTTCACAAATATCTCCATCCTTTTGAAGCATCGATCCTAAATACCGAAAAGTATCCTTCTGGGCCACCACTTGCCCATCGAGGCTAACATCTCCATCCTCATGCCTAGTCGCGCTGAAATCGCACATCATGTACTCGGTCTTGGTCCTACTGAGTCTGAACCCTTTCGACTCTAACGTTCGTCTCCACAGCTCTAACTTCCTATTAACCCCTTCCCTACTCTCGTCAACCAGCACCACATCATCAGCAAAGAGCATACACCAAGGGATATCATCTTGTATGTCCCTTGTGACCTCATCCATCACCAAAGCAAATAAATAAGGACTCAATGCTGACCCCTGATGTAGGCCTATGTTAATAGAAAAGTCAGTGGTGTCACCATCGCATGTCCGGACAAACGTCATCGCATCCTTATACATATTCTTGATGAGGATAATATACTTAGTTGGGACTTTGTGCTTCTCCAAGGCCCACCATATGACATTTCTCGGTATTTTATCATACGCCTTCTCAAGATCAATCAAGACCATATGCAAGTTCTTTTTCTGCTCTCTATATCTCTCCATCAATTATCGGATTAAGAAAATCGCCTCCGTGGTCGACCTTTCAGGCATGAACCCAAACTAGTTTTGGGTTACACTTGTCACTCCTCTTAGACGGTGCTCGATAACCCTCTCCCAAAGCTTCATCATATGGCTCATCAGCTTAATCCCACGGTAGTTAGTACAACTTTGAACATCTCCCACGAGCATTCAGTATACTTACGTCATGAGCAGTATTGTAAGTATACTGAATGCTCGTGCGTGTAACTGCATCCCATGCTTGTTTTTACTTTTCAGTAGTCAAGTGTCATTCATATTTATCCTGATCTCTTTATCCACGACAGCTCTCAATTCTCAAACAAAGGCACACAGTCATCACCTGCATCATAATCTTCAGAAGAAGAGAAACTTCATCGGAAATCCTTCTGCCATCTGCAAAGAGAGGAGCCAGACTTACACAGTAGATAAAGAAGAGATGAAGCCACACAGTTCGCAGTTCCAATGACTAGGCGGCCGTGCAACGCTGAGAGAGGTGCTATGCAAACCAAGTGCTGAGGGCTGTCAAGATACTGACTGACCTGCCCTGACTGCCATTTTCAAGTGCAGATGGAAGGTGGACCGAATAATTAAGGTAGCATTTTGTTTATGTGGCTTGCAAATGCAATCTCCACAGGAACTCTGTATGTGTTTGCTTTGCCGTCGTGTGTGGCGCGCTTGGCTTGTTCACTGTCAGTTGTGTCCATCGTTTGGTTTAAAATGCCAAAGTTGTTTTATCATTGCCCTGAATCTTTGGCATGTAATTGTGAATCCACACACCTACATCTCTTTCTTTTAAAGAAATCGCACATCAAAGTGTTTCGAAGAAAAAAAAATGGCCAGATAATTTACTGGGCGTGGCACAACAGTCAGGAGGATCTTTTCGCTGTGCGGCCCGAGCCCAGCAACTGGCCCAGGCCTGCTCCGGAATCGGAGGAAATGTCAGGCAGCAGCGGACAGCGGTTGATTTCGCGCCGTCGCCATCTAGCGTCGCGTGCTCGCCGCCGGCGTGCCGCGCAGTGCTAGCGCCTATCGTCTCCTGTCCAGGTGGGGTGGGTCGTCTGGCGCGCACCGATGCGTCCGTTCGGCGGCCGCTACTCGGGCATTGGCAGCGCCTGCGCCGCAGCCCCGCGCGTCGCAGCTGGCACCTCTCCGTCGCCGGGCACCCGTGGACTGGCTGCTCACGCTCGCGGAGCGAGAGCGGATGCGGCTACGCCCTCCACAGGTCTCCCTCTCCGTCTTCTCTGACCGTCTCGTGTCGCGTCACTTCCCCCCTCGTGTAGCCAACTAGCTGTACTAATAGCCCAGCTGCACACGGGGTGCTTGTACAAATGCCTGAACCGAGTTACATCGAGCGTTCGCCATCCGTGCTATGGTCGCGCGTGGCTTCAGTTGTTTCAGTGGTGTTTTCAGTTGCTACTACTTTCAGATTTCCCACCTTGCCCGTCCACCCCCTCCCAAAGTCCCAATCACCGCTGCTGTCTGAACGGCCGTCGCACCCACACCGAGGCCGTCATGGGCGAGCTCTGTCCTGTCCGCTTTGCCGGCTTGGCCCTCATGTCGTGGGTGTCTGTCCCTCTTACGCCCCTTACATTATTTATGCACTGGACATGAATTGATTTCATTCTTTTCAGTTCCTGCTGTGCGTGATGTTCAACTTAATGCACACAAATATAATGCTCCATGATCAACCTCCGAGGCTACTACAAATGTAAGGCACATTTTTTTACAGCCAATTTGTACTTCGTGTACATGTACACCTACTGAAATTTCGAAAAAAAATCCTATATGTACACATGTAAAATTTGAGAAAAAGGTATGCTCGTTTGTGCTGTAAAAAAATTACACAAAAGATGGGTCTTTCCATTTTCTTTTTCATACTGCACGTACAAACATCCCAAATTTCTTTTCCTGGTGTAACATTCTTGAAAACGATGTACATTTACAGATTGTTCTTTGAAATCCACAAGTGGACAGATGAGCCGAAAGTTTAGAAATGAATTTCCGAGTCAAAGTCCGTGTTCCCAATGGAGTATTGACCAGAAAGATTTGGACAGATTACAGACAGGGACAGCCACCACACCGCACTAACTGAATCTTCGCGGAAAATCCTGGTGCAGCCAAAACCAGTGCGGGTTGGAGTACTTTATGAATTTATGGGCTGTTTAATTAATCATTACACTACTTAACTCTACTGATTAACGCTCTATTACGCGGAGACCTACTGGACCACTGAGGTGCATGCTGCCTTTTGGATCTGGGTTCAGTGGTTGCTCGCTATTGCCACGAAGATTTTTAAGATGGTGGAATCCCTGCTTCTTCCGGTGGTGCGCGGTGTGGCTGGCAAGGCCGCCGATGTGCTTGTCCAGAGCGCCACCCGCATGTGGGGGTTAGACGCCGACTACTCGCCGTGCACTGCGTCCTGGCCGACGCCGAGGTGAAGGGTGAGGCCAACCCTGCTGTCAGGAGGTGGATGAAGGAGCTCAAAGCAGTTGCCTACCAGGCTGACGACGTACTCGACAGCTTCAGATATGAGGGGTTGCGCCGTCAGGCTCAGGCCGGGGAGTCAATGGCACGCAAGGTACGGAGCTACTTCAGCATCCAAAGCCCCCTCCTGTTCTGCTTCACTATTAGCAGGAATCTGAACAGAGTTCTCGAGAAGATGGACGAGCTTGTCATGGAGATGAACACGTTTGGCCTGGTGGAGGGCACGGAGGTGCTGCAAGTTCTTCATCGGCAGACACACTCAGCACTGGATGAGTCTGCGGAGATCTATGGCAGAGATGGTGACAAGGAGTTGGTGGTAAAGCTGTTGCTCGACCAGCAAGATCAACATATCGCGCAGGTGGTGCCAATCATAGGAATGGGGGGTTTGGGTAAGACCACGCTAGCAAAGATGGTGTCCAATGACAGCAGAGTTCAAAAGCACTTTGAGTTGAAGATGTGGTACTGTGTGTCCAAAAATTTTGAAGCAACTGCTATTCTGAAATCCATCATTGAGTTGGCTACACATAAAAGGTGTGACCTGCCCGACACCATCGAGCTACTGCAAGGGAGGCTGCAGGAAGTCCTTGGCCGCAAGAGGTATCTGTTGATTCTTGATGATGTATGGAATGAAGAGCAGCAAAAGTGGGAGGACGACTTGAAGCCACTACTATGTTCTTCTATTGGTGGACCGGGAAGCATTATAGTTGTCACAAGTCGAAGCCAGCAAGTGGCCTCTATAATGGGCACCCTTCCACCCCATGAGCTTGCATGCCTGAGCGAAGATGGTTCATGGGAGTTGTTCTCAAAGAAGGCATTTAGTAAAGGAGTCCAAGAGCGAGCAGAGTTTGTCAGCATTGGCAGACGTATCATCAACAAGTGCAAGGGACTACCGCTTGCTCTAAAAACAATGGGTGGCCTGATGAGTTCAAAGCAACAAGTCCTGGAATGGGAGGCCATTGCAGAAAGCAATTTGGGTGATACTGTTAGGGGCAAAGATGAAATCCTGTCCATACTTAAATTGAGCTACCAACACTTGTCACCTGAAATGAAACAGTGCTTTGCCTTCTGTGCAGTTTTCCCCAAGGACTATGAGATGGAGAAGGACATGTCGATCCAACTATGGATAGCAAATGGTTTTATTTGTGAAGACAGAACCATGGATTTGGAACAGAAAGCTGAATTCATTTTCAGTGATTTGGTTTGGAGATCTTTTCTTCAAGATGTTAAATTAGTGAAGCAAGCCCTTTATGGCTCGAAAAGAGAGTCAAATGGATGTAAGATGCATGACTTGATGCATGACCTAGCAAAGGCTGTAGCAAACGAATGTGCAACTGCTGAAGAGTTAATTCAACAGAAAGTATCTATAAAGGATGTCCGTCACTTGCAGATGTCTAACACTGATGAATTGAAACAAATCAATCGATTGTTCAAAGGTACAATATCTCTTGGCACCTTGTTGACACTATCAACATCAGATAAGGATCTTACAGACTTAAAACCAATGACATTAAGAGCATTGTCTTGTCACTCTGATCATCCTTCTATTGTCCATAGCCGGTTTGTAAATACAGCACACTTAAGATATCTTGACCTTTCTGGGTCACACTCCATTGTTAAATTGCCAAATTCAGTCTGTATGATGTACAACTTACAGTCGCTCAGGCTTAATAACTGCTATGGGCTACGGTATTTACCAGAAGGTATGGCAACTATGAGGAAGCTCAGCCATATTTATCTTTTAGGATGTCATAATTTGGAATGGATGCCTCCAAATCTTAGCCAGCTGCACAACCTACGGACACTGACAACATTTGTCGTGGACACGGAAGATGGCTTTGGAATCGAGGAGCTCAAAGAACTAAGACATCTTGGCAAAAGGTTGGAATTGTGCAATTTGGAAAAAGTAAAGACTGGGTCAAAGGCCAATATCCATGGAAAAAAGAACCTGAGTGAACTCTTGTTATATTGGAACCACAAAGAAAGTGTCATTCCTAGAAATGGCCAGGTTGGTAATGAGGAAGCAGTGCTGGAATCTCTTGTACCTCACAGTGAACTCAATATTTTGGAGGTACACGGGTATGTTGGTCTTGCAATTTCACAATGGATGCGAGACCCTCATATTTTCCAATGCCTAAGAGAGCTTCGGATTTCCAACTGCCCAAGGTGTACGGATCTACCAGTTGTATGGTTGTCATCCTCTCTTGAGCATTTGTCTTTATCCTGTATGGTCAGCCTGACCACATTATGTAAGAACATTGATGATGAAGCTGCAGGATACAGTAGCACTCAAATTTTCCCAAGGTTAAAGAAGATGACCTTGGATAATTTGCCAAACTTGGAGAAATGGACTGAAGATAGTGCAGGAGAGACTAATAGCTTCTTGATGTTTCCCCAGCTTGAAGAGCTTAGAATCTATGATTGCTTTAAACTTGCAAGTCTTCCGCAAAGCCCAGTTCTCACAAATCTAACGTGTATCAGTTACTCTTTAAAAGCTTTTGTTTCCATGAGCATGCCTTTAGGCTCGTGGCCATCTTTAGTCAGCTTAAATGTTGGGTTGCGTATACTCCTGCATTGCCTCTCTCCCACTATATTCCTCTATTGCCAATCTAACAGAGGTGCGTATACTCCTGCATTGCCTCTCTCCCACTATATTCCTCTATTGCCAATCTAACAGAGTTGAGCGTTGTTTTATTATTCGTTTTTACATTTCAAGTATACACGGTAGACCTCGATGTACGCCGATCTGAATGAATATTGACTCCCTTCTATTTTATTGTGCAGTATGTCAGACTGAGATATAACTTGGATTTTATTGGAAGTAGTGCTCTACACATACGCCACTCCATTACTCCATGTTGGTCTTGCTGCATAAATTCTGCTCTGTTTTTGGTTGGCAAACCTGTACCTTTTAGCAGCATGATCGGTAAGAGCAAACCTTCCCCAAGGGATGACTAGAATTGGTTCTTAGATGCACACTTCATTTCAGGCCGAAGACACCTCCAGCTACATGTGCATCTGCTTCCTTCCATTGAGAATGCACCTACCCCTCCTCGACAAGCAAAACATTAATCCTGGAGCACTTATTCTTTTTGGATTGCTGTTGTGATAAAACAAGGTTACTTTTGCTTCTTCACTCCCCGGTTTCTGTCATCATTGGCATTATAGTTTCTTATGGTGAGCTTACGGCCTTTGTCTAGCCTTGCAATCTGTGGTCTTCCATGCTGCTCTGCCGTTACTGCATGACGGTTCTAACCGTCAAATTTGTTCTTGTGCAGTGGTGTAGGATGACTGTGCATTTGATGAGCGCTAGAAGCAGCAGCAAAGAATGAAAGAAGGTGTTAACTCGGAGAACTAGATGATTGATCTAGAAAAACGCAGAACATTGTGATGGCTCTCTAGATTATGCCATCAACCAGTCAAGCCTATCAAGATAGAATACCACTTCCAGGTTATATTTTCTTATCAGACGTCTGTAGGCTGGATCTTGTACTTGATGGCTCCTGTGTGTTGACGCAGGTCAACCAGATACCCTGGAACTTAATTCTGGGAGAATACCACAGGGTCTCTTTGGAAGGTTATGACAATATGACACTTGGTAGCAGAGTTCAGAAGAGGGCTATTGGAATTTTGTCTTTTACTCTCTGTATTTAATAGAATGTGACAGAAGAATGATCCAACAAACAGTTTGCAAAGAGATTTTTCCTTCCTGAACTTCACAGTATCTGAGGCTGCATTGCGAGTAAGATTTTTATCCACAAGTTTCTATGTGTATCTGTTAACTCCTAATTCCGTAAAAAAAATTATAATTTTGCCTTTAAAAAATTAACATATTAGGAAAAATAAAAGGACCTAGACCGGGACATAGAACTCGGAATGACAGGCATGGGAGACAAAAGGAGAAGACATTGTTCCACTAGAGGACAAGAAGAAAGAAACACTGCTTATTAAACAATTGAATCAGTCAATAATTTTCCATTTGGTTGCATTGATCCATCCGTGTTCACCAATAATCAAATATATTTCTGTACCTGTCTGCAGTTAATTCCAGCAAGCCTTGGAATTGCCGGCAAATTTGGAATCTTTTGAGTAGTATTCATGTAACCTTTGTCAGAGTCTCGAAACCTCTGATCATCTCATTTTTGTAGCAAAGGTGCGTTCATTTCTTGATGATGGAACGCATGAGGAGAATTGCAGGCATCAGCGCCTTCTGCGGTTCAAAAAGACAAAGATGAAAGCATCGTTTTCTTCAGGGAGCTGTACAAGCGTGAGAAGGGTAGGGATGTGAACCTCTTGGAACCAATGTACTCGGTCGAGTTTGAAGCTATTCAAGGTGACCTATTTGGCTGTGGCAATCCTTTTTACTGGGTATTTTATCAGGAATTTCATGAACACATCCATTATCATTGCAAATCTTGTGCAACTGTTTCCCTCAAAAGTGGATCCACTCACTTGGTGTTTGTATGCTTATTGATGTTCTAGGTGATCATGCTTGCAAAGTTCCCCCAGGAAAAAGAGACTTCCTCATACCAGTGGACGAGAAGCATGACTATGACTGGTAGGATAGGATTAAACTCAGTCTATACCCTCAAACATATTCTTGCATAGGATGGAATTGTTTCTTGAAGAACAGTTCATTTCAGGTTGATGACACCTCCAGCTGCACCACTGTTTCCTTCCCTTGAGATTGAAGCCAAGTCCTCCCAAATGGTGTTCCAAAGGGAGCTGCCAGTCCCTCCTCATCAAGTTAAACCGTCAGCTTCAAGGGTACACTGGATGCTAATACTCCTAGACATCTATTTACTACTTATTTCCCAAAGAGTGTTAGAATATTCTCTAGAGAAATGTGCTGAATATCTTTCTCTTGATCTTTTTATCTGTGATAGCTCTTAGCTAAGCCAGAGGCAACCAAAACATCGACACGGTCAGCACCACCTACATCTAACACTTCGTCAAGAAAAATATTCATCAAAACCTCTCCAACCATCTCCAAAGAGAAGAAGCAACCTTCCACTGAAGACCAGAGATCAAGCCACAAGGTTCCGGTGAATGGGCATCAGAAGGCCGCTGATGCAGCTATTCCAGGTACCCGAATAGGTGGCGCGCCGAAGAAACACTCGGAGACATGCTACGCAACCCAGACCAGCAGCACAAGCGCGGTCAAGGGAGTGACAGACCAAGAAATCCCTTTCAAGACACCGAAGAATCTGGTCACAACAACCAGGTCAATATTCTGGCGCCACACTCCATCGACGGAGAATGCTTGGAGCAAAGATCCTGGGCCCGGTGTAGATGTCAAGAAGGAAAGTGGCAAGGTGAGGAGGCCGTCACGTCCGCCGGCGGCAATGAGGGGCATGACGGAGCTGCAGTTACAGGACAGGCGAGATGCGCTGCCGCCAAGAGGGAAGAGTGTGACTGGGAGCGGCGGTGAGCCCGCTTCCAGCACCGGTGGCCGTGCAGGGAGGGCGGCACTGATGAGGGGCACAGGAAGAGCTGATGGGAGAGCATGGATATGACTTGGAAGCCAGGCTACGAATGAGGCACAAAAACAAATTAGAAAGGCCTATGCCAAATCCTTCAGTTGTTGCTACAGATTTATGCACGATTTTTCTGCATCCCAATCAAAATCTAGCCAAAAGCTGCTGGATACTGGCAAACAATTTGGGATCGCTATGGTAGCGAACCAAACATGCTTCGAATATTTTTAGAGCAGAGGAGACACTGTAAATGATATAACCTCCTTTTTTTTGTCAAGTATGATTTTTCTACTTTAACAACTACATATCACAGTACATGTTCACATGTTTAGACCTCCGGTGTAGGTATACACGCATGTAACACGGTACCAGCCATATCTTTTTTTTTTCTCTTTTAGATCTCACATCAAAATGAACCAACACACCACAGCAATCGGTTTTAGAACCTGAGCAAAGGATCACTACCACGGTTTGTACGAGACTGATGACGAGCAGAACAACAGGCCGTCACATGGATGACCACTAGGCAGCATCTGTGACGGGCGCAGCATCTGTGATAGGCACAGCATCTGGGGTAGGCACAGCATCTGGGGTAGGGTTGAGCGGCTTCCCTCGGCCCATGGTAAACCCTCTTGTGCCATCCGGCATGCGGGGGCCCGGGGGCGGCTTTGGGATAGCTGGGTGCTCTGATGGAGGAGTGCCAATCGGATGGTGCGCATCTCGGCTGTGGCCGTAGTACTGGCCACGACCGCGGCCTCTGCCTCCACGTCCTCGCCCTCTTCCTTGCCTCATTCCCTTGTCATAGTAGCCATCTTCAGCCTATGAAATTTTCATGGTTAGCATATCCATCATTAAGAAGTTTGAGCCAGTGATAGCAACATGAAACTGGGCCCACGGCAGTACCTGATGATCAAGATGTGCTTCAGAAATCTGGTTAGTATCATCTGTTCCATAGTCATGTGGGTGGCCAGTTGTGTCAGGGCCATCTTCATCCACAGCATACTCATCTCCACCTTTCCTTCCTTGACCCAATTCATGCTTCTACAAAGAATGAAGATGAGTAAACAGAGGAAATTGCATAAGCATTTTCTTCACTATCATCCCATTACTGCATCCAACTTCACAAAAAACAATGGAATGGACTGGACATTGAAAAAACAGCACAGTGGTAGAATTCAAAGTACCAGACAAGCAAGCAGCGAGCGAACTCTAATCCCACCATCCCTCCACTTTCCCTCACCACTGAATGCAACCTATACATATTACAGGGTGTTCCTTCTGTTAGTGAACCAAAAGGTGGGAAAGCACAACTGGATAGAAAGGCCAAGTTGACAAACCGCTTTTTCAGCATCCTCAACAGTCCCATACTCCACAAAAGCATGCAGCTACAAGAAAAACAAAACAAAATAGCAAAAATAGTTTATTTATTGTTTCATGTCACAAAGATTGCGTTCGCTGAACAACTTTTAGTATTCATACAGGCACAGACCTTATTAGCAAAAAGTGTCTCAATCCTTGATGTTTTGCTAGCAGCTGCAGAACCATCCTGTGGATAGCAGGTACGTATAGATTTCACACTGCAATGTAGATAACATCATGACTCATCAGCTCACTATAGCATTGGGCAACTGTTTGTGCTAACAGACATGCATACCTCCCAACATCCGAGAAAATCTTCATAAGAGTCTGATACTTTTGATCAGGTAAATTTTCAGCAACAACGATGCGTGACTGGATGCACAAAGGACAGATTTCAGTAGTCTATACATAGTGAATAGATCATTAGACTAGTTTGGTGCTAACCTGAACTTCTTCAGTGTTGAAGGGCCGTAGGCGTTTAACCTTTTTCCCATCCTCTGAAACAACCTATCATTGACACAATACAAATCAGTATTTTAGTGAAGGCTAAAACATCAAAGCATCCCTTCCGGATGTGGGGAGGATAGAACAAAACATGACAAGAAAGTTCTTTCCATGGGATGATAGAAGTTTATAAAGATATTTGTTTTCTGCTTTACCCCTGCATTGAGTTTGAGACAGCCAAATCCCAGGTTTGACTAATGGAACCTTATTACTTGAGAGCGAATATGTAAAATATATGCAAACAAGAATGTACCATAAAGAACAAAGTGAGCTGATATTTGACAGAACATGAATTGAACAAGTGGTAAGTACGATAGTAGAATAAGATGTACCAGCTCTGATGATGTGCGCAATGCAGCAACCAACAAGGATCTGTCAGAAACTATCTCCCGGATTTTCCTAAAAGATGCAACTACAGATATTGGCACTGCAAAACACAAAATGAATTGTCAATATCACACTCACCAGAAAATAAAAATCTAACAGAACTGAGATATCAAGGTGAGCATTTGGTTAATTCATGCCCATTGCTTGCTGACATGACAGAATTAAAGTGTTGTTTGATCAACAAAGAATGCAGAAAAGGCATTGGATAGTTCACGAGCACATGTTAACCTTTCTGAAGGGTGGACAGCTACCATTAATGAACGGCAAATAATGCGAGAAAAATAGAAACAGCTCAGTATAGCATTTGCCCATTTCTAAAAATGTGCTGCTAGTTCAGCATAACATGATTATTGGCAAATGGTAGTCCCCAAGACTCATAACTTACAGTAATACATGAAAATAATCAATTAACAAACAAAGATCGGATGATGGGAACATGTACCAGAAACATAGCAGAAAAATAGCTTCTTTTTTTAGAACATCATATAGACACTACTTTTATAGTGCATTTTCAAATAGTCTTGACAATAATAAACCGTCTAACAAAACTGTTATATACCACGAGACTGGTTGATTGGGTAGCTTATTTGAAATTACACAGTTGAACTCACCAAATCCATCTGGATCATTAGTGATGAACTTCATCAGATGTTCAGTTGTGGCCAAATTGATATCACTGAAGTAAAATTCCACCTGCCACATTGTCAAAATACATTTAATCAAAGAGATACATAGTAACACAGATGGAAATCAAGCATCCGATGAATGAGCAACTATAAAAGGGAAACAATAAAAGCCTAAAAGTGAATTTAGTACAGCCGGCTTGCTTTCAGTAATTTGAGAGATAAATAAAAAGGTAACCAAGAAAATTTACAGTAATAAATAAGTGAAGCTATTTTCTGTTGTTTATGATCCTTTTTACCTGTATCTATAACTCCAACCTTCTGTTACCACCTCAGAAAGAGCAAAGCAGGAAAGTAATGAAATCGTGCATGTTTTAACGCCTTTCTATTTTCCGGAGTATTGTCCTAAAATAGAAAACAGTAAAGTAACGCTTCCACCTACCATGCATGCACCAGATACAGGTTAAATTAATTTCTGAAACACGACATATCTGTAGTTTGTCGTATTTGCTATACCCTAATAGTAACGGATGAATCCGACTTGCACGTGTTTACCAAGCATTGGCATGCACGCTTATAACTGTTCTAAGTTCCCGCCATGCCCCCACCACCTGTCACTCAACCCTAACACACTCAAATGTGAATGCAGCATGTCCCCTTCCCTCCATACAATGGATTTGCATGAAGTATGAACCACGTAGCAGTAGCCAAGAAAAATATTTCACGAGTTACCTAAGAACTTGAATCTGACATACTATTTTCCAGTTTTCTGTATCCAAATACCACTCTTCGCTAATGAATACCGTGCCACACTACAGTTGCGCCATCCTCTTATATTGCTAGCAGTAGCTACGAAACCTAACATGATGATAAGATACTTCTTCTAAGCCATACATCAAAATTGAGGGATGCCGCACCATGTAGTCATCTCAGTCGAGAGTGCATCTAGAACTCAAAATCAAAATTTTCCAATACATGGCAGTGGCAGGTTCCAACAGAGTTCTGGAGCAGCAAGCAAGCAATCAAAACTAAAGCGCATCAGGTCACTCCTTACGATTAGTTCACCAACACAAGGATGAAGGATCTAGGTTCGCGCGACACTCCAGATTCGCACCACCCCACCGCTCACAATCGACACGGAGATGCAGCAACGCAGGCACATAGCGAAGTAATCGAGCGCGGCGGCGCAAGGAAAGCTACCTGCTTGACGACCTTCCGTGCATCGGCGTCGTTCAGGCGGGGCTGCTGCGCCTGCCCCGCGCCCGCAGGCCCCTCCTTATCCTCCCCCGCCGCGGCGGCGCTCCCATCATCCTCGCCGCCCTGGTGGTGCTGCTGGTGCCGCGGCTGGTAGTGCTGGTGCGGCAGGTGGTGGTGGTGGTGGTGGTGCGGCTGGTGGTGCTGCTGCTGGTAGTGGTGAGACCCGCGGCGGTGGGGGTTGCTGCCGTGGTGCTGGGCGGTGGATCGGGGGGTGAACTCGGGCGCGGCGGCGTTGAGGCGGGCGGCCGGGGCGGCGGAGGCGGCGGCAGAGAAGGAGGAGTCGGATGCGGTGGCGGAGGGCTCCGGGGTCTCGTCCTGCGCCATGGGGGATCGGGGAGGGGAGGGGAGGGGAGAAGCCAAGGAGGGTTTCGTCTGATTTGCTCGCAGGCTTACTTGGGGGTGGAACGAAGTGGGAGAAGAGAAGAGGAGAGGAGACGGGCGGTTTCCAATTTCCAAAGGGCGGCTTTTTCCTAACCCTGGGTTTAGCTTAACCAGAGGGATTAGAGTTGGAGTCCCACACCGTCCATGCGGTGTGGTAGGGGTTTTCATCTCTAACAGCTAGCGCCGTTTTTACTTCAAATACGACATTTAAAAGGTTCCTTGAACAACCTTTCGACAGCTTGGTACCAGTTTTGATTCTTTGTGGCGATGAGCCATGGCACTGAGTGGAGGTGTCATGGAGCACCATTCTAAGAGTATAAGGCTTAAGATGGAAGAGGTTTTCTCTCTACCTTGAGTAAAAACCAAAAGGTAAATTATCGCGACAGTAAGTTGAAGATGGCAGATCGAGAGTGGTATGATATGCGGCGAATGCTTGTCAATTTAGATGAAACAGAAAGTAGTTGCATGGCGAGTAGTTACAATGGGTGTCAATGGTTACATGCCCCGATTCGATGGTTATAGATGTGTACGGTACTATTATTGATCTTATGAATACATATTATAACTGTGGTGGAGTGGTAAAGTACGGAGAAGGTGAATATATGAGGAAAGAAATAAATTTGATAGTTAAGTATTGATAAGTACGTTTGATTAATGATTATTATCTCTACTATTTTTAAAGCAAGTTTGACCCGTCAATCTGAATTCTAATTGGAACCCGGACAAATCAATTGTAGTCCCAATCGGAACCCGAACAATCAATGTCTTACGCGGTCACGACACTGCACACGGAGTGAAAGAGCATAAAGTTGGTGACCTCGTATAGATCCGGATAAAATTTATATTACTCGTTGCAACACACGGGCACGGTAAAAGTATTATCTTGGTTATTGATTATGTCGATATTTAGGTAGATATGAAAAATTACTGGAGAAAAAAGATCGTATTTCCGAGAACAGCAGAATCAGGTACCTACGAGGAATTCCGTTTTGTGATATACTCCCTCCGTCTCAGATATAAGGCGCGCACGTCATTCAAGGTTTAAACTTTAAAACTTTGACCTACGATTAATATTGTATAATAAAAATTTTATCTTGCAACACTGATATTATTGTATTCATATTTAAAAGTAGTTTCATATGACTATAATTTTATTGCTGCAAATATTATATTATAAGAGATATTAAGAGTCAAATATTATTATTGAAGACCGTGCCAAGTTTGATCACGCCTTATATCCTGAGACAGAGACACTAATACCGTTTTGACTTTTGAGACGATTAAAAAACTTGTATTCATCCCGTTTGTTGTTTTCCGGGAAGGCCCGTAACCTTGTACAAGAGGCCCCCATCCCAGTCGGATATGGCCCAAGAGGCCCACGAGGCCGAGGCCATGTGGACCGGTTGCTATTCTTGCTCCGGTTCTCTCTCTCTCTCTCTCTCTCACGTGCACAGGTTTTTGACTTTTTGTCCCGGTTCTACACAACTGATGAAGCTGAAAACAATGGGACTTGTGAACACTGTGGTGCCAGTGAGTGCTGAAAACTAAAAATTAAAAAAATACCCAAACAAACTGTTTTGATCGTCCTGCTGATGCACTGACAAGTACAAGATACCGTCCACGAGGCACGAGCTTGCTTTATTGGAGCAAGAGACTGTCAAATGGTGCTGACAATCTTAACATGACGTGTGTTTCCTTAATGATACCACAATCCGTTTTGCATGGGGTCTGTAAGTTGCTATGATTATGGTCTTTTTTCAGTTGTATTAGGTACAGTGCTCCAGCCGCTGCATCATCCTGAGCTTCAGTTCTATCCCGGTGAATGCTACCCGGTATCATCAGGTAAAACAACACTGTTATGTACAACGAATCCATCATCATGTAACTGTTATGCTACAGCGCGTACATCTTCGTCTTGTATTCGCTGTTAAGTATCTCTTCATCCGAGTCGACTGACCGGGACCATGAACCTCGGGATTGGCTCGCGGATGCCTTCCTGATCTTCCTTGTGTTCTTCTCCTCCAACCTGTGGGCGATGATGCAGTAGCACATGGAGCCAAGGGTGGTGAGCATGATCACAGTGCCAATCGCCATGGTGCACCAGGCCAGCCACCAGTCATCGCGCCCCACCACGACATAGGTCAGCGCGATGAAGGCCACCGAGATGAAGAGGCACGCCAGCCACATCAGCTTGTTCATCACGAACACCATCCGTTTCTTGGCCTTCTGCTCCACCACGATCAGCGAGGTCTGAACCACGACGACGGCGAGCGAGATGAAGAGAGCCAGGGCGTCGAAGACCAGGAAGACTATGAAGGCCGGGTTGCTTGCGACATATGCCTGTCCCAGGGACATGTCGGGAGGCGCTTGGCTCAGATCCTCTACGAAATTTCCTGGGACGGTGAATATTGCAGCAAAGGCGACAGTGGCGATAAGCACTGCGACGACGGTGTTGGAGTTGATGGCGTTATTTAGCCCACCAATATGGAGCTTTTCCAGTCTCTTCTTGATCTTATGGACTTGCATCTTGGTCTGCCTTGTTTGTTTGATCTGGGACTGGACATCATGTCTGATATCACTGACTGTTTGCTTAAGTTGCTTTGCTGAATTTGGAGGATGTACTGGCTCTTTTGCAATTACTCCACCAGCCTCCTTAAGGATGTTAACAAGTTCTTCATTGTTCATTTTCTCAGCAATGGCAAATGCAGTCTCTCCAGATCTATTAACTGCATTCACGTCAATCCCCTCAACTGCTAGTAGAGTCTGCACTATCTGTAAGGAAGTACAGTCACATATGAGCCAAAATTCAGAAAGCAAAAAGTTGGTGAGCTTTATGCTCAAAACTATCCTAATAAAATAGGTTCATCGAGTGAAAGATTGGATGCAAATGATGGAGAAATTGTATAACCTAAAGAAGGTAAAAAAAAGACATTCCAAAATGTGATCACCTACAATGATATTCCCCTTGCGAGTAGCAACATGCAAAGGTCGGTTCCCCTGTTTATCTTCAACACGGACAACTGAGATATCAGGTTTCAACAACTCAACCACGATATCAGCATTTTGTCCTTTCGAAGCCATATGAAGTGCTGTTTGCCCCTTCTTGTCAGTCCTTAAACCAATGCCGGGATCCTTATTCAACAATGATCTTACAACTTCCACATGGCCCATTCTTGCTGCTGAATGCAAAACCGTTTTCCCATTATTTCTCGCAATTCTGGCAAGGCTAGCATCCGTTTCCAGTAGAAGATTGACAATATCAACATGTCCCTGAATTGCAGCAGTGTCCAGAGCTGTAGCATTTACAGAATTTGTTGTCATGGCAAGAGCAGGAAAAGCCTGCAGCATCTCCTTCAGAACTTCTGCAAAACCAAGATGGGAAGACTATTAGCCATCGAAGTACTGGTACCATTGCAATTCCCTGTCCACTAACATGTGGTTCATGTCAACTAACCAATAGTCACACCATCATTGTGCTTGTGCACAAAAGGAACACAAGCAACTTAGCAGATCATAGTATAAATTTCTTTAGGAGAACAGACTCAAGAAAGATCAAGAAAGGATTGATGTTTTTTCTCGGTCATATGAAAAAGGCGGATACGGTAGTATATAATTGATGTTAGGTGTTAAAACTGCATGCTGCTGCTCTGGATCAAAAAGGACTGTTGAATAAATCATTCTTCAAGTGAGCACATGTATTTTTCTGAGTCAATCAAGATAAGCACAATCACTTTTCTAAGCCTAGACAATCACATGTATAAATAGGTCAACAGTCAACAGGACAATCTCAACTCATGCAACATCATCTGCCCAAATTCTAATTACATTCCATAAACCCCTAATCATCATTTGATTGACTATTTTGGCTAAGAAAACTGGTTGTGAATAGACTTTTTTTTACGTTGACGGCAAGGAAAAGGCAGATGGCAATTTACCAAGATGGCCTTGCTTTGCGGCGATGTGGAACGCATCGAAGCTGTTGCTCGCCTTGATCCCGGCCGTCTGCACATCAGAGACCTTGAGGATCTCACGAACGACCTCGGCGTGGCCCTTCTCGGCGGCGACGTACAGCGGCGTCTCGCCGTCCTGGTTCTGCTTGGCCGCCATCTCGGCGACCAGCGCCCGGTCGAGGTCCGCGAGGATCCTCTGGGCGTGGGCCACGCTCCCGGACCTCGCCGCGAGGTGAAGCGGCTTGTCGCCGCGCTTCCCTGGGCTGTCCCTGCTCCGCCGCTCCAGGGACATGATCCCCCGGAAGCTCTTCTGCTTCTCCATCCCCCGGAAGCTCTTGAGCTTCTCCAGCGCGCCCAGCCGGATGCTGGATTGCCGCTCCATGGCCGAATCCGATGGGAGAGGACTAGATTGAACCGGGAGAAGGCTTCAGACTGCGATGCCTCTCGTTCTTGACGAATCCCGGAAACCTTTGCCTCACCAAACTCTATGCGACTCCTCAACAAACTCCCCAAAGATTGCAACTTTGCCTGATACTGCAAAAGGAAAAAAAAAGCCATTTGCATTTATTCCGGCTGTTGCACAGTTATCCTGACTGAGAGCATGAACTGAAATGGACGCGAAACAAATCAATTTCAACATAGAAATCGATAACGAAAAGGAAATAAAACGAGAATATTACAGATTCCATTCCCCACTGAACCAAGAACAGGCCAGACAGCTCGAGAATGCAAGAAACCAAAGAAAAGAAAAAAAATCAAATGAATCATCCAAAGAGTCCCCCACCAAAACCTCACCTTTCTGGCACCAGCGACCGCAACACCCCACCCATGAGGGAAGCAGGGAACGAAACCAAGGTCCTGGACTCCTGGTGGAGATATTGATCGGATCCCTGCTCCTGGCTTTTCTTGGTTTGGCCCCTCTCTCTTTCTTAGAGCTCACTTTCAGGCTTCGCCACTTCTGCCTGGCCGCCGCCGCTGACGAGAGAAGACTGTCGAACAAATATGCCAATTGCCACCCTGACCACAAGTTGGTAGGGTTGGGTCCTTTAATTTTTCTGGGAATAAATTATTATGCTACTTGGCAGCTGTCTATTGGCTGCAAATTTCGTCTGCTGTTAGTGTTATTTTGTGGTTGTTCTCTCAGATAAAGTTTGGTTTGTGGTGCTCTATGCCTCTGTCATAAACTCAATCAATAAAAAGAGTAGAAGGCCAACATAGAGAAACAAAACAGCTGTACAGAATAAAAATGGTACTATGACAATACCTTTTTATTGGAAATTGTGGAGACGAACTACAATAACTGTATGAAGGTATAGTGTGGTCCTTGAATATGGAAATGTTTCAATGGAAGATCAACCATCACTGTCCAGACTCCAGAGAGGCTTGTGCACTGTTTAACAGTATGGTTTAATTAGTAGGTAGCTCGCATTTTCTCTGAAGGTTAGCTGCTGTATGGTAACTCTTGCAATGAAACAGTAAACCAACAATGCTGATTAAGCAGTACGCAACCAGCTCACAGTGTAAGAAATGGTTTTAACCAGCGAGCTGTATGTAGCAGCTCCTGTATACAATTTATATGGTCAGCAACACCCTATCCTATTGTACGTACATCACTAACAGAAGCATAAACAAAACTTAGTGGACGCTTGTCCTTTTCTCCCTTTAACCTCTCTTTACATATTCTAAATCTTTTTAATAACAATCCAACAAGGACGTTGCCGGCCGGCCATCACATTCACCGGTTAGGGTAAAAGCAGATAAACAAACTCGGATTAAAAAAACAAAGTCACCATACATTACACGTGATGCCGATCGGGTAGTGGCTCGCAGCATTATGCATCCGGGCCCACATGTCACCGTGGTGAGTGATGCTAGCAGTAAATTTATGTCCTGGATTTTCGGGCCCCACGTGTGTGGGCTCCTGCAGCCGAAAGCTTCCGAGGCATGATCAATTAGGAAAGAGCAAGGAAGAACATGGTGGTGGTTTCATGGCGGAGAAAGAGGACAAGAATGCATGTGGCTCCTGTCTCCTTCCCTCTATTATTTTTTGAAAAACTATTCCCTCTATTGTCAACAAAGAAACTTAAAAAAGACGTATCTCCTTTTAAATAGTAGGAGTGTGCCTTTAGGTTGGCAGAAGTTTATCCATTTTCTTTCAGAAGTTATGTAAAACTCAAGTACTTCATATAGTTTGAAGTAGTAGAAACATACATTTTGTAGAATGTACTCATAGTTTGAAGCATCTAGCAGAGTTCAGTAACACACAAGTTAGCAGAATTCAGTAACACACAAGTTGTGGTTGTCTGAATTTTGTAGGATTAGACTGAACACTGCATCGTTTTTGCTGCTTATTACATGGGTGGATCATGCAATTCTGATGACAGATCTTGCAGAGCCACCTAAAACATATATAGTATATTGGAGTGTATGCACAGGCACACAGCAATAATCTTCCATTAATGTGAAGAGCATATATGTTCGTGTCCCAAAAACGAAATAATGTGATTGCGACAGACATCTCGCAGGATCATGTAAACTAATACTATCAAGGTGCATCATCATGTGCTCGTGCCCCCCCTGATGATAGCACCTAATCCTTGCATTTGTATGTAGGCGACAGGGGTCATGCATGATGCGCGAGATTAGCATAATCGCTACAGCACCTAACGCCACTCTGCAACAACGATTCTTTAAGGGCGCCCGGCTGCTGCTGCCTGCGCCCCATGAGCAGAATCAGTATAGTATTCAGAGATGGGAAAAGGGGCCAAAAGCAGGTAATCAGGGCCACACGTGGATCAGCGATTAGTGCAGTGCTTGTTCTGTAGCAAGTGGCAAGCTGCTGCGTGGCCGTAGCAGCATCTAAGGTTAAGATAACAGTGTTCATTTATCTCGGATAATCTTGATAGGACGGCGAGGTGCAGTGTACCTACTGAAGAAGGAGCATTGATCTTTCCTAGCCTAGGGGGGAACAAAACGCCAATCTGACAGTGGTTTAGACCCTTTTTCTGAAAACAGGATATGCAGTGATTCAGTGCTGTTAAACTAATCTGCTTGTGTAACTGGAGATCTGACAGTGGTTTAGACCTTTTTTGACAGAAGAAGATTAGAAGAGGAGGAAGAAAAAAAGATGAGTTGCCACGAGGACTGGACGAGGAGGACGAAGCATGGGCCATCGACATGGAGAGGCTGGAGCCGTGGGGGATTGCAGTTGGTGGTGTCTGATGGAGTGATGGATGCATGCACCGGTGTGCGTAGGTCGCCGTCGTCAGAAGCAAGCGATCAATCAAACAAACCCCCCGTACTGCTGCTGCTCCACTGCTGACACTGAATACCGGTGATCCGTTGAGGTAGCCGGCCAACCTTGACCTCCGCGGTTTTGGTCAATTCAGCACGACTCCCACGCGCGCGCGCGCCCTGCATACACGGCTACGGCTGTACCAGGCAGCAACTAGGCATGGATTATTGCTTTCTTTATCCTCATCTTTCAAAAAAAAAAATACAGTTAGGTTCCGGTTGGATCTTGGCTGCCACTTGTGGACTGGTAGTAGTCAGCAGCAGGCCCTGGAGCGACGCCGGTGATGAACTCCTTAATCCGGCCTAGCACTACTGCTCTCTATTGCTCACCACTAGTAGTTTAGTTGTTTCTCAAAAAAAAAAAAAAAAACTAGTAGTCTAGTTTCTTGCCAAAGCTAGCGTGCGGTGCCGCCTAACAAGTCAACAGGGCCGGTCAACTCGCGGTTTGTCGGACCACCCTAGAAATGGCTTAAACTATGTCTGTTATATACCCCTTTCTTGGATTGGATTCAATTCCTTTATTTAAACTAAGGCCCCGATTAGTTCTCAGGGGCTAAACTTTATCCACATCACATCAAAAAAAATCTTGCTATTTAGAAGTATTAAATAATTTTTTTTAATTTTTTTCACAGATGGATGCTAATTCGCAACATGAATTTAATCAGCCTAATTAATTCATAATTTGCAGCAGTGATACTACAGTAATTATCTGCTAATCATAAAATTATATACCTCATCCGATTCGTCTCGCAGTTCACTGTCGAGTTCTATAATTAATATTGATATTAGTCTACGTTTAATATTTTAAATATTTTAAATATGTGTTGACATATGCGATGTGATACGCCAAAACTTTACATCTCTGGAACAAAACACCCCCTAAATTAAATAGCACTAGATTCCTCGCCAAAAACAAATTAACAGCGAGACGATTGCGACTAGTTGCACGGTTCCGTCCATCCCATCCGGTGGAGGATGCGCAGTGAGTGAGTGGAAACCATCCATTAGAGTTCCATGAGCACTTTGCTTTCTCGATGGCTCTCTCCTCTCCTGATCTCCAGGAGAGGGAATTGAAGGCAGGAAGGCTGGGTCACACTCACACATCACGTACGAGCAGTCGAGCATGCTGCCAGTTATGGCTCCATGGAATTCCACGGCTACCTCGAATTCATTCCTCCATCATCTGGACGGAAGCTAAGCTTACTGGCGTGCAAAGCACGTGGGGAATACGGGATGCAAGGCCGGGTCAGCGAGTGGGGCCATTCTCCAGAGCTTATTGTAATTTGTCACCACTAAGCAAAGTCAAAGATGCTGTTTCTTCGTTTTCTTCTGAGTAAATCTTTCAGGTTGAAGCATTACAGGATTAGCTTTTGTTTTTCAGACGATTTACTGGAGTAGTAACCGGATGTTGAAGCCTTTTACTACAGTCACGGCGGTCAGCGAACGCCTTCATCTACAAGAGCTCCCACGCGTCGTCCTCGCGCAGGCGGCGCGGCGGCTCGTGGATCGGGAGGCTGCGGGCCGCCAGGGACGCCACCCGCCGGCTCCAGGTCGTCACGACGTACGGCCACGCTTCGCGGCCCGCCGACGGAGGGCGAGCCGGCGAGCTCCGTAGGTTCCTCACGACGTCCTCCCACCTGCGCCAGTCCAGTCGAGTCCCCACATGTCGTCGTCGAGCACGACCAGGAGCCTCCTGCCGGCGACGGCTTCCGCCGACCGCCGCCGCACGCGCGTCCGCCGTGGCGTTCTCCGGCAGTAGGGGTCTTTACATAAAAATGTTATCTACGGTAGGGGGTTTTGTGTAAATATTCGGATCGCGATTGGTAACCGCGATCCGAATTAGGGGGTTAAATGCAAATACTCGGAACCGCGATCCGAATTAGGGGTTTATTATAAATTACGATCTGAGTATTTACATTAAACCCCCTGGTTTGCAAATGAGAATTTGCAAATGTGTGGGCTGAGCCTGAGCGCTCCCCCTCTCACGGCCGCGACGCTCCCCCCTCCAGCCGCCGCCGCCGGCGGGGGCTGCAGTATCCCTCCTCCACGGGAGAACCCTTTTGGCGCCAAGTTGCTCCAGGTGTTCACCGTATTCTCCTGGGAGGCATCAGCGAGAGGCGCAAGGGCACCGGCGGCGCGGGGCCACCGCCGCCACGGCCCGGCGCCGCTGTCTCGGCTTCGCTGCAGAAATCGTGGCCACCGCCCGGCGCCAGGATCGCTGTCCCCGTCCTGAGTCGCCGCATCCGAGCGCGACGGCGACGATCTGGTCAGCCCCGCCCGCCTCCTCCCCCTTCCATTATTCTCCTTCTCCCCATAATTTTTGTTCTTTAAAAAAATCCTTGTTATCTGCGGAAAGCGTGCGCGTCTTACACGCTCGAGCGAATTCTTTGTTGGTAGCAATCGAAACATGACAGCGCGATCAGCTAACCATTCAGCAGCTGCAAAATTGCGGAAACACTTGGTTGATTTGAGGGTACTGGAGCTGGAGGTGAGCCAAGTCAACTTGCTGTTCGTTCCTCCTCCGGTAATTTTGAGGTTGTCAAGTTGATGCATCCATCTCACGATCTGGAGCAGATGCTAATCTCGATGACCCTTCACCGTGCAGGCGAGTTTGCCACGCACAATGCAGACATGACATCAAGCAAGGCTGCTGTGCTTCTGACATTGAAGGATGCAAGGGCAGTCATGCTGTTGGCCGAAGCAAGGGAGATAACTGTGTCGATGCTCGAATCAACATCACATCTCCTGTCAAAGCAGATCTGATGCCAAGTGCTAGCAAGTGGTCTCTTGTCTCCAAGGCGTTCCAGAAGAAGGGAGTCTTGTCCGAGGAGGAGCCATTGCAGGCGTTGGAGTTGGATATTGTTGATTTCGGGAGTGGAGTTGAAACTTTGTTCAGGAGAATGATCCGGAGCAGAGTTTCTCTTTTTCTCTTCTGAACACTCTTAGCTTGTAGAGAGATTATACACCAACTCTTGTCCCATGTGAATGGCGTCCACCTTCTAGAGGATTTGCTGATCATCCAAACATATTTTGATGTATATATGAGAGTGTATAGAAAATTACTCAATTGGAAAGAAAAGTTTATGGTCCATTTCATGCTGTCGATTTTGTCTTTCCCTTTTGTGAAGAACTTGCCTGTGATTCCTACCTTCTTTAACATCATACAGAACACAGGTAAAATTAAATGGCAAAATTTAGAGTGCTTTGCTCAAAACTATTGGACAATTGATCAGGATGATCCATCATTGGTGTCGACAATAGCTTGCAGATTAACATTCAAAAATAAATTGACTACTGTATTTTCCATCAACACCACAAAGTCCAGAATAAAACTCGTGCGAAGAAAAGCTCAGCAAGTTGCATTGGCAGCAGTTTCAAGATGATAGGCGAGCTTCTCCATATTCTTGCTGCATCTTGGCGGTTCCCGTTGATAGCCCCTTCAGAAGTGGTGGTGGTACCAGCAGATGAACCACTTGTTGCAGATGCACCTAAGTTCGGGAATGAAAAAAGAAATAATAGTTAGGGGAAGCCGACTAGACACAAATGTGGAAGATCCAACATTCTGATAGAAACAAAATTTAAATTTCAACGTGTGAATGAACTCCAGGATATACCAGAAGAAACTCAAGAACAGAGTCTTGATCTAGCAAGTAGCAAGTACACTCATGACGCCTGTCAAATCTGACAGATACCGCACCCAACACTAATGTGAACATCAAATATACATAATATTACACACTTCTGTCCAATTCATGCCAGCGCATCAGTAATATAGATTTACAAGGTAGATCCAATTCATGATATTAGGATATCAATTATGAGATGATAAATATCTAGCGTCTCAAACAAATTAGGAATAACTGTATAGTGTAATTAAGAAATACATTAAAACAGTTTTTAATGTTGTGAAGAGGCAACTTTATTTTTAAACGCAACTTATGATCATCTAACAATTCAATACAGAAACAATTTGTTCAGAGGAAAAAATTCTGGCAGCTTCCTGCTATAGCTTGAGACCCTAACAGGAGTGAAAAAAAAAAGATGAAATGTGACCTTACCACTACTCTGGACATCAATATTCTGAAAAGGATCTCCGAAACCAGATGATCGAGAAGGATCAACTATACCAAAAGCACCAGAAACTCCTCCCAGAACTGGTATGTTCGAAACTCGAAAAGGAGGAGTGTTTTGAAAAGATGGCTGCACAAATAGAGAAATGTGTTGCTGTGATTAGAAGGCTCTGATCATCAAAATTAACATGGGAAAAGGTGCAATAATTGTCACCTGAACCATGATTGGATTTGGTCCTGTGGAGTTTATATAAACAGCAGGCCCGGAATTCACAAAAGCTTCAGGGCCTGTTTGGAATACAGGATTGCAAAACAGAGGAATGGAAAAAACGTAGGAATTGGGTGGAGCGAAAAGTAGAAAACTACAGGATTCCAAAATACAGGAATGTCCTATTAAACAAAATAACCACAATATCCCCTTCAATGAGTTGTTTTGTACTAAGTTCCAAGATAATTAACAGTACAATCTTCTTGATGCGTGGATCATAATCAGTAACCACCGGATCCTTCATCCTTCATTTTTCTTCTCAATCTTGGACATGAGTTTTGTTGCTGAAATCTAGCACAGAGGGACACACATTCTGCTATCTTCCCAAACGAAATTATTGATTTTTTACTGCCTTGAGAAAAAGAGAATCGAGTCACAGACATGTCTGAACTAGCACAGGAGGGAAGAGAGAGGGAGATAGGAGACAGCAGCAGAGAAGAGAAAGATGCTTTCACTTGGTTCTAAGTGGATGCTTTTTTCCCTATGAAATCTACATGGACAATTCCCTTTCCTCTGGAATGTAAATCTGCAATCCTATGTTCCAAACGCACTCACACAATTCCTTTCCAAAGGAACGGAAACCTTCAAAATTCCTATGAAAAACCTTTGATCCAAACAAGCCCTCAGACTGCAAAATTAAAAAAAAATCAAAATGGTGACGACATACACAAAGTTACATAACACGAAGGAAAGGAACAATTATGCATACAGGAGAAAGCCCTGTTCGAAGCACTATCATTGTCCGACCAAGCTAAAAAAACATAGTATCCCCTTCTGTTTCTTCCATTTCATAATCTCCACTCTGACTTTTCTCCTTTCATAATAAATTAGAGATCCTTCCGTTCGCTTCAAGAAGAGGCAACACTTCTGTTGCATTGCTACACCAGATCAAGGTTTGGAGCATATCCCTCACGTCTCATCTCATCTACCAGTATGGCCATGAGTTGATACATATCTTCCGCACCATGTTGTAGTTCAGTGCTTGCATAGAACTCAAGGACTTTGCCTTTAACCTCAACCCAGCTGCAACCTGGAGTCTTGCTGACACCCCTCTCTCTCATTAACCCTATCATCTTCGCAGAGTCATCCATTCTATCCGAGGTTGCGTATATCTTGGACGACACCACATAGTTCCAGGAGTTCGATGGCTCCAGCTCCATAATCCTATTGATGACCCTCTCACCAACCTCAACATTTCTGCATTTCCGACAAGCAGAAAGCAAAGCGCCCAACATCACAGCATCTGCCTTTCCAGGGATTTTCTCAGCAAAATCCCATGCTTCTTCCAAATGCCCAGCACGTGCCAATAAATCAACTATGCAGGAGTAGTGCTCAATCTTGGGAATGATTTTAAACACAGGTGTCAAGGAATTGAACAAACGCCGACCATATTCAAGTAGCCCTGCATGCACACAAGCAGAAAGCACTCCTATGAATGTAATATCATCCGGCTGGAGCCCTATCTCATTTATCATCAGTTCAAACTGCTGAATGGCATCAAGGCCTCGACCATTAAAGGCAAACCCACAGATTAAGGCATTCCATGAGGCTTCATTTTTGCATGGCATACTTCCGAAGACTTGTATGGCTTTATCAAGATCTCCGCACTTAGCGTACATGTCCACTAAGGCTGTCCCCACATAGACATTGCTGTAGAGACCTCTAATTGAGGAGTACCTATCCAGTTCAGCCCCTAGCTCCAGAGCACCAACTGCAGCGCAGGATGTAAGGACTCCAACCAAGGTTATCTTGTCTGGACGCATCCCCACTTCCCTCATGCTATGAAACAATGCAATAGCTTCATTTGACATGCCATTTTGCGCATACCTGCATCATCTGATAGGACATTTGTAAATTATTATCAAGCTAAAAAAGTGATTATTGATTTATATTTGCTGGCAATAAGAACATAAGCATGTTTTCATAGACTTGCCCGGTGATCATGGCATTCCACGTCACAACATCCTTGTCAATGATGCCATCAAACACGCGCCTAGCCTCTGCCATCTCCCCACACTTCTCATACATCCCCACAAGCGCCGAGCCAATGAGCGAGTCCACCTCCATCCCTGCAGACCTCACCCACTCCTCCACCCACCGCCCTAGAACCATGTTGCCGGCATCCCTGCACGCCGTGAGCACAACTGCCACTGTCACCCCGTTGGGCGCCACCGTACCCTCTGCAACCATCGACCGGAACATCCCTTCCACCTCAGCCACCATCCCTGCCCGCTCGTACGCCTTGATCATAGAGTTCCATGAGACGACGTCCCGGTGGGGAATTCCGTCGAACACCCTGCGCGCAGCAAGATGATCGCCAAGGTAGGAGTACATGGTGATGAGGGAGTGGACGGTGTGGTCGTGGTCCCTGAGCCCAAGCTTCTCAAGAAGCGCGTGGGAGGAGCGAGCGAGCGCCCGGGACGGGCTGCGCGCGGCAGCGAGGAGCAGGAAGGGGAGCGTGTAGGCGTCGGGGCGGAGCCCGGAATGGAGCATGCGGAGGAACAGGCGAAGGGTGGTGCCCGGGCGCGAGGAGGCAAAGAGGCGGAGCGTGACGTTGTATGAGAAGGCCGTGGGGGCCGGGTGGGAAGAGAGGAGGAGGAGGGCATAGTCGGAGGCGGCATTGGTAACGGCGACCGTGGCGGAGGAGAGAGAGAGGAGCTTGGAGAGGAAGTGGTTGTAGGGAAAGGGGCGGTTGGAGTGGGAGAGGAAATGGGCGTGGAGCTGCTTGACTGCGGCGAGGGAGCGGCAGCGCAGCAGGAGCGTGGAAGCGGCGGCGGCGGAGGGGGAGGTGGAGGCGGAGCCGGCGGGCATTGTTTTCGTTTAAGAGAGCAAGTTTTTTTCCGCCCAAAGGCAAGTGTCGGTAGGAACATCAGGTGGGCACCGGAAGTCAGCGAGGACGCGACGCGGCCGATCTCGCCCTCCGCGCTGGCTGGCCTTCCTCTCGGCGCCGGCTCCCAGGATCTCCAGGTCCACCAAGCGGCGCTCCAGTGTGGCTATGGTGTTCGAGGCGGACGGGTGCTTGGTGGCAGCGTGACGGGAACGGGATCGGAGACCAACCATGGACTCACTCTGGCGACGGTTCAAGTCAGAGCAACTCCGGCAGAGTCCTTATTTCAGCTTCTACTTCTACTTTTACTTTTAAAGTAGGAACCGAGCGTGAAAAAAATTCATTCCAGCAAGACACCTAATAATTTATGTAAAGTACAGCAATCTGAGGAGGCATAAAATTGGGCAAAGCAACAAGAACAAACAAATTTGCCTAAATATACAGATCCACCACCATTACATAGGAGATATCCCTTGCCAAATTATCCACAGAATTAATCCAGACAATTCCACCTTTGGAACTAGCTGTATGTACCACTAGCAAAATTGGTGATAACCATTTTAACCACAGTACGCAATATGCTGCACCAATATCTCGGGGAAAACTATAATGGCACATTTACACCCACCGGGCGCCTCATCACGAAAACGCCCCCAACGACGCTTCAGTTCTGCTTTTCCATGTTAGCGAAGAATTTAGCGGTGAATGGCTACACAACCTTGCCAGTCGATGCTTCAAGACTGGCTCCCCGACTGAGATTCTGACTGTAACCTCTGCCGAACTTGTTCGACCAGGAGTTTCAGGTAGTCCTAACAAAAGCAGCAAGTTTGGGTTATTATCCGGGTAACATCAGAAAGAAAACAGTGTGATAATGCAATTGTAACGGAGCAGAATGCATACATTGGTAAGCTCTGGATCACTGGCAAGCTCTTCGAGCATGCTCTGAATGCTGTCATCTTCACCATAAGCCTGAGCAGCAGTCTCAAGGACGGCGCTGAAGATATTCTCTGGAGATTCATGTTGTTCAATGCTTTGTCGAGCTTGATGGAGATCAAGCTGCCCAGGGAATACAAAAGGTGAGATTCATGCTGTTCAATGCAAATTAAAGCTATTATTTACTCAGCACTCAACAGAATGACTCACCTGAGAGCTGCTGTTGTCTAATACATTTCCTCCTGCAGTGTCACTTGACCGACGCTGTGATCTAGATTGCCCATTATTTGCACCAACAGGGTGGGCCCCTGCTCCTCCAAGAACTTGGGATACAACGGGCATCATTTGCTGCAACATTCTAGACAAATCCATGCCACCTTGACCCCTGCCTGAACCAAACATGGCCCCAAGGTCTTGCTCATCCACATTCTGCACAATGTTGCTTATAGTATCTACAACAGCAGGGCTTTGTAATCCTTCCATCACGCTCCTCATGTCAGCACTTGAGCCCCCTGCTTGTGTTGCGACATTTGACAATAGGTTGCCAAAAACTGGGTTGTTGAGCATACCAGATATCATGCTGCCAATATCAGGTTGTCCTTCACCACTCTGTCTTCTTGGAGGAACTCCAGTAGGCTGTCGCCTAGAGGATGGAGGGCCAGAGGTGGGGGCGTTGCTTCGGCTTGCGTTAGTGTTTTGTGAAGCAAAACCTTGCAGAAACTGCTGGGCCACTGAAATAGCATCTTGGTTTTGGCCGATTGAAGATGAATCTCTACCAGAATCAGTTGTGCTCCCAGATGGCTTCGCTGCTCTGCTCCGTCTCTGCAAGTGTTGTTGAAAGAAGCAATTAAACAATAGCAAAACACAACAAACTCCTCAAACATGTGACTTGTGGATATAATCAACATCAAAATGAAAACTGATAATAGAATCCCAACAGGTTAAGGCAATTAATACCTTTGGAATCAGACCTCCACCAAGACCTACTGGTTCTGAGCTACCACTTGCAGAAGGCTCAAGAGATTGTGAACCCACTCTATCCGAGGATTTGTTCTTCAGCGCAGAATTTTCTGCTGATGTGCTCGAAGGAACATCAATAGCACAGGTGACTGTGGGGTCTCCTGATAAGTTGGTTGTACCTGCACTGGTATCTTCCAATTGTGGATGCTGATGCAAACCATCCTGAGATGGCAAAGTGGAACCGCAAGTACCTAACCACAGGAATGGAAAATACCAGTAAGATGTCAAGAAAGAACTCACACCATCTTTGCCAAAAAGATCACTTGCACTTTATTAATGAAGTTTGTCTGTGATTCTAACCTGAGGGATCATTCTGCTGTGGCGTAGTGGCTGGGGTTGAAGAACTCAGCACACCAGCTCTGCTGTCTGTGGTCTGGTGAAATCCCTGGTCTGCTGCACTTTGTGCAGATGAAGAAACCTGTCCTGGTGCATTGGCAGCCAAAGCATTGGCTACCTGTGCTGTCACCTGTGCCACTATAGGTGGAACACCAGGGGTACCACCTACAGAAACTTGTGGAACAGCAGGTGTTGAATTTGGTTGAGCTCCATTGCCCGCTGCTGTCTGAGAACCTTGAAAGGAGGCAGACTGGTTAGGTACGGCAACTTGACCCCTCACTTGAACAGGCAGGAAAACACTTAGGACATGGTTTGGAGCCTCCACTGAGGACCGTGCTGGAATAGCTGCAACAACTGTTCTGGTTGGCAATCCACGTGTTCCAGCTGGGTGACCTGGTGGGTTACTTCCTTGAGTTCTTGCTGCATCTTGGCGGTTCCCGTTGACAGCCCCTTCAGAAGTGGTGGTGGTACCAGCAGATGAACCACTTGTTGCAGATGAACCTAAGTTCGGGAATGAAAAAAGAAATAATAGTTAGGGGAAGCCGACTAGACACAAATGTGGAAGATCCAACATTCTGATAGAAACAAAATATAAATTTCCACGTGTGAATGACCTCCAGGATATACCAGAAGAAACTCAAAGAACAGAGTATTGATCTAGCAAGTAGCAAGTACACTCATGACGCCTGTCAAATCTGACAGATACCGCACCCAATACTAATGTGAACTTCAAATATACATAATATTACACACTTCTGTCCAATTCATGCCAGCGCATCGGTAATATAGATTTACAAGGTAAATCCAATTCATGATATTAGGATATCAATTATGAGATGATAATATCTAGCGTCTCAAACAAATTATGAATAACTGTATAGTGTAATTAAGAAATACATTAAAACAGCTTTTAATGCTGTGAAGAGGCAACTTTATTTTTAAACGCAGCTTATGATCGTCTAACAATCCAATACAGAAACAATTTGTTCAGAGGAAAAAATTCTGGCAGCTTCCTGCTCTAGCTTGAGACCCTAACAGGCGTGAAAAAAAATAGATGAAATGTGACCTTACCACTACTCTGGACATTAATATTCCGAAAAGGATCTCCGAAACCAGATGACCGAGAAGGATCAACTATACCAAAAGCACCAGAAACTCCTCCCAGAACTGGTATGTTCGAAACTCCAAAAGGAGGAGTGTTTTGAAAAGATGGCTGCACAAATAGAGAAATGTGTTGCTGTGATTAGAAGGCTCTGATCATCAAAATTAACATGGAAAAGGTGCAACAATTGTCACCTGAACCATGATTGGATTTGGTCCTGTGGAGTTTATATAAACAGCAGGCCCGGAATTCACAAAAGCTTCAGACTGAAAATTAAAAAATCAAAATGCTGACGACATACACAAAGTTACATAACATGAAGGAAAGGAACAATTATGCATACAGGAGAAAGCCCTGTCCGAAGCATCATCATTGTCCGACCAAGCTCAAAAAACATAGCACCCAAATGTTGCATTGCAATTCCCAGCTGAACCGATTCAGTTTGGATCTCACGACGAATAGATGCATCCCCAGTGCTGCCATCTTGCCGAATACGTTGTGCGATGTGCTGAAATATAACATTAGGTATACATAAATGTCACATCTATCATTCAGGAGTTCCTCAAAAAAACAACTTAAAGATATCCAAAGAAAAGTTTGCATTTATCAGTTAGGAAGTCGATAAGGCATCTTTCAGATAAATAAATAGTATTTAAAAATGTCCTAAAAACTGAACCGTGCTACACAACATCACCAAAGCATCCAAAAAGGAACAAACAAAGCCAACATGGAGAAAATGTTAAGGCATACTCAGAAAATCATGCAGACATTAAACGATAAATAGTCTTCGGGCTTCAAAATTTAACCTTGAAGCCCGGACATAGCTACCTTCACTATAAGCCAGGGTTGCTGTCCAAGGGTGGTCAAGAAGAGTTTTTTCACTTGTCCTTCAGTTTATATAGATTCCCACAGAATAGCACAAAAAGACAACAACCCACAAAGATGTGAAAATTGTAGTAAATGTGTTTGCAACCACCACCCCAGAATAGAAGGTTTAAAAAATGCAGGATATAACTAGGGAGGCAAATATTTTAGATGAACAAGATATCAACCTCAAAGTGTCAAGAGGTAAATCATTTGATGATTGATTAACATTGCAAGGTAAAAAGTACATAGCACAGACACAGAAGAGAAGTAACATACAGAAAGAGCAGAAGATGCACTGCCACTAAGAAGTTGTTGGGCTCGCTCAATAACTGAAGCCAAAACCTCAGGACTTGGAAATCTTGGGTTAACATTGGCATCATCTGCTGTTGGTCGTTGCTGGCCTTCTGAATCCCTGGATGGTGGAGTACCTTCATAGAAGAAAATATCAGATCTTTGATGGGAAGCAATGAATTAACCAACTGTAAGAAAAATATGATACCATTATTTTGTAAGACTCGGTCTACGCGTTCCATGTACTCCGTAAGAGTTGTCAGAGAATCCGGAATAACCTGTTACCATTGGTTAAAGTCAACTTAATGCTACACAAACTGAAATACAGGAGCAAGAGCAAGAAAACACAAAGTATCTACCATGCTGCGAGGAATAGCTCCTGGTTGAAGCTGTGTTACATGGATTTGATGATTCGGAACTGAGAACCCTGGTTGTGCTGGGTTTACTGGCTGAGTTCTTCCAGGGACATTATTGGCCCCTTCTGGTGCAGTAGCCAAAGGAACCTAATAAAGCAGCCATAAAATAATTAAACTCTGAGATGTCTCAGGTACCCAAATTAGATCTTGAGAAAACTGCCTTCTTACCGAAAATGACGTATTGGTGAGACCACCAGACATCGCAACACCCAAGGAACCAAGAAGATCCCGAACACTCTGTAAACAGTAGAAGAGTTAGAGGGCATTGTACCATTTGACAAGCCAATTGGTTTATATTTTGGCAATATACAAAACGCTAGACCAAAGTATAAACCCTAGCCATGTCATCTATCATCCCATCAGAGTGCAAAGCCTCTATGGTTTGTTACAAGAGAATTAATAAAAAAGGAATTAAAAAGGTACAGTACAAATGTAGAATAGCCATGAGCCAAGCAAATCAGGTAGTTTCATGGAGACAAACCCAACAATAAGAGAATCATACCCTTGAAATATCGTCCAACAATGCTCCATTTGCAGCAACATTTACTGCACAAAAAAATGAAATATGTTTTATCAGGCCCATGTCCAGCATCTTCTTGTAGCTAAGCACTGACGGATCGATTAGGTTCAGCACCAACCTAAGCACTCACTATTCAACATTACTTAACACAAGTAGCAAATTTTTTGCAGCCCTTAGACTGAATGAGCTGTCTGTTTAATGTTCTAATGATAGATACGCAGAATAAAACACCAAGTCGGCAACATATCATGGAAGCATATCCAAATTAGAATAGATGATGTAGCTGACACAGCAACTGTACGATGACTTACCATTAGCATGTGTGTTTCCTTCAGAAGCCCCAGAAGAATTCTGGCCCTCAGCTGCACGCCGAGCAACCAGATGCAATGTAAATCCATCTTCCAAATCTTGTGGTTGTCAAGGATACAGGTGACAGAACTCAGATGGAGAGAAACAAACACATAGGAAGGTAAACGACGCAACAAAGCATTTGAAAAGCCGACAAGTAGGAAAATGGAAAAAGCATTTTACACAAATCAATATTTTCAATAGAAATTTATATGGAGGTAGTCTCCTTTATGAAATGACAAATCCAACCACCAGGTTATGGAAGACAATAATCTAGCACTAGCCTCCGCATAGTATGAAGCATTCTGCATAGGGTTGCATGTATTTCAGCTGAGAATGCACTTGATATGGCATTAAACAACCTATTAACCAACTTACAAGCAAATATTCTGATTCCGTAAGTCAGCAAATCACCCCAACATTAGAGTTCAGAAAAATAAATTATTTCATTACTAACCCATCATCATACATAACTAAGCAATTAGGGAAACAGGGTAACAAGGAAACATGCAGTAATTACGGTTTACAACGTACAACTCATCAAACGATAAGGATGACGGAAAAGCAGATGGTTCAAGTATATGCTTTATAGCCTTGGTGCAAGATGCATAAACTGAAAGGATACGGTATTCTGACAGGAGGTGATCATCCTTCAAGACCCTTCCTCTAAAAATCAACCTCTGCTGATCCAGAGGAACACCAGTTGCATCAACTATCTTCTCCTTAAGGACCAAAACAGGCGCCTAAAATTGTGACGGTTAGTTCTTCCGAAATATTGGCGCTCCTCTGATAAAAAGGAAGGGAAAAGCACCCTAATGCTAATTACATGAATTAAAGTTCAGCATGAAAGGTATGGCTTATTACTCCACAATAGTTCAAACAGACAGACAGACAGACGCACACTAAAATGCCAAGCAGGTAGGAGAATTCTCACATTCTTGTTCACGCGGAGCTTGTGGACTTGCGAATCCAGGGTCTTGATGTTGATCTCAATGGTGGTCTCCGGATCATCAGCTGGTTTCGCCGTCGAACTGCTGGCGCCATGGGTATTATCATCAGCCATCCTACACAGCAGGAGAGATGGATACACGAATCAGGCACCGCAAAACCCACAAACACTCAAATGCTCAGGCGTCCCGTGGAAAAGAGCAAACTTTTCGCTAGGCTTCCCGTCCCTTCCACTCTAATCTACGGAACCAGCTGCTCCCTGCTACGCGTGACCCCCCTCGAGCCTCCCTAGATGTATCTAGAGCGCCGACGCAGAGCGAACCGATCACACCACGGAGGAGGGGACCGAAGGAGATTCCCGGGGCGCCTCCGCGGCAGAAAACACAAAACCTAACGCAATGGAAGTAGAAGCGAGATTTGGATTCGGCCGCCCACCGACGCAGCGAAGAAGCGCGGCACCCTAGAACAAGCACGAGCTCCCCTCCTGCAATAGCCTGTCCGAGCAAGGCAGGGCTACTCACCGAGGCGACGAGGGGTCGATCCGAGCCCCGATGGGGTGGGGGTGGGGGGGGGGGGTGGGGGGGGAGGGATGGGCCGCTGCGGTGAGGCGGGGAGGAACGCGACTCGTCTCGACGGGGGAGGACTTGGGCGGAGAGAGGGAGACTGGGTTGAGACTTGTGAGGGAGAGGAGAGTCAGCGAGAGGAAGGTATTTGGGGAGCGTGCGTGGGCACTTCTGGAAATTTCCCACCTCGACGGCTGATTTGGTTTCGGAGAGCGGAGCGGAGGAGACGGCGGCCGGCGATACTTGCACTTGGGCGGAAAAAGCTTGTTCTCAGTTCATCAAATCAGTACCGAGGCGGTCTCACGACGAGCCATGAGGATCAATAAAAAGATCTTTTCTGTTACTCCTTTTGGACATAAATTCAATGTTATAAGTGTATTTTTTTTTCTTAGCACTCGGACTTTTTATACGATTTTTTTATCTAACGGTTTATGATTTTTTCGCCAACTTTTACGTCACCCTGCAACTGCCAAAAATTTTAATTGACAGATATGCAATGACACCTTTAACAATGGTCCCACCTAATTAAAACGTACGTGGAAGCAAAAGTTCACGTGTTCACCATTTATCATCTTGATACGAGTCGTCTTCTACTCTTTCTCCTCCAGACACCTTGCAATTTGCAAATCATCCGTAATATCCATTCCAACTCAAAATTGGCCATTGGCGCTAGTGATTGCTGGACGATAAGGTCGTTCTGGGTTCAACGTTAGGATTTAGATAATGAGCTAACCTCGAAAAGATGGTCGCAAGCTACCAGCATAGGTGGTGGATTAAGGGTAACGATGTGAGACGGTGCTCGTTAAATGGTACTGAACAATCACTGGGTGGGATTGGTGGTGAGGTACGGTCAGTAGCTATGGGGTGTGGAATTGACTAGTGGTCCTAAGGTTAGGACTTCGGCGGTAGATGGAGCTCTAACGAATCTGTCCACGAAAAATGAATTAGTGGTGGCCTGGTGGGAAGGGAGTGTTTGAGCAAGAAGACATAAACGGAAAGAAAAAAAAGGAAACAACATCACTTGGTTGTCGCTATATATTAGCGATGTGCGATTACTGTGCAATAGCCCTAAACCCTACCCCCAGTCTTCTTTATATATTAGATATATTATCAAAGTAAAATGACATAATTTAATAGATATGATGGAGTGTTTTTACATAATGAACTTACAATACCATGGGTCCATGTTTGAGAAAATTCTTCCATTTACAGTAATTATAGTTAGCACACGTCTCAAAAAGCTCATCATTTAATCGCCTATTTCATAACAACTTTTTTGGTTTATCATTAATTTTTTTCATCGTTTTTTGAAAACAGATACCGTGATCATAACAATGCAAACAAGGAAACACCTGATGGAGGACAAACAGTGATTTTTAGTAATCTTAACTTGTTTTGGCATTCAGTTTGGGCTTTCTAACCCATTTTCAGTTCAAATGAGACGATTTTAATTAGCATTGACACTTGTTTAATCTGTAGAGTTGCTAGGTCACATTCTTGAATCTTGAGAGACTGCAATACGACAAGCTGCGTGTTCGAGAAGAAAAGAGACTACAAAGGAAAGTATAGGGAAATTTCCATCCTGGTTCCAATGTCCTGAAATTTATTCAGTGATCACATGCTAGTTGTCGTGCTGAACTGAAATAAGCAATGTTTCATTTGGATTATTCTTTCTTGAAAGTTTGACGAGAAACAATTAAATCTCCTTTCTCAAGCTCTTAACTTCACTTGAGTACAGAAAGTGATGCCTCCAAGGGCTTCATCGTCCTGCGACTCTTCCAGAACAATATTTGCCTAAAGCCACTTTCCAGTGTTAAGGGCGCACCCCAAAAGAAATAACTGGACCGCGTTTCTACCATGTAAATGAAGGCGAAACATAAGAGGGATATGATCCATGCTTGCTACAGAGTGTATTGACGGCATCCTCCCCAGCAGTTTCTCCAGATTCACTGAGCCCAAGTTCAGCTGCATGAATCCCTCCAGTAATGAACGCAGATGCGATTCCTGATGCATTTGCCCCTTTGATGTCGTGGTGCAGTGAATCACCCACCATGATACATTCATGAGCATCAACTCCAGCTAGGGACATTGCTGAATTATAGATCACCTGACAAAGTCATAACACATTAATAGGTAACAAAAGTTTATTCCCACCTACCACACAAAACTAAAATTTAACAGGGGAAAAAACTATATGAGGCCACAATCATAAGCGCACTAGCTTGTGGTTCATCATATACTTTTGAGTGCCATTACAACTATGTACCATGTTGACAGTGGCTGAGCTTGATGACAGATGTAAGAGGGGGCCAAGCTATCATGTTATGTTTAACAAATTTGTTAACTTAAATCAAGTGATTTCTTAAGACAGAGGTTTGTGGTCCCCTTTGGCCAGGCTTAAGCTCCACTGCCGCATTCTGATATACTAGTTGATTTCTTTGTTTTCTTTTTTCTCAAATAGTTGAATTGTTCTTAATCTACATAAAGCAGACATGCAATGATTGGTTGAATACCTTATCAGGCTTCCCCATCCATTTCACTTCACCACCAAGATTCTCATATTTAGCTGCCAGAGTGCCTAAAAGACAGAGTTTACCATTTGTGTGAATAACCAGAAATCTACGAGTGAAAGGCAACATAGGCTTACACAGCGAGCAAAAGTTTTATATAATACTCCAGAAATAAACAATATCTAAATTTGTAGTGCAGTCATACAGATCCATTTTAAGTTAAACAACCTAATACTTTATGTCATGATCATACCAGGCATGACACGTAAATCTCGAGCTTCGACAGTGACAAAATCTGGATTAGCTACCACCATTGGAAGTCGCCTTTCTAGGCCAAGCATTAGAACCTGCTCAAGCTCCTCAAGACTTTTGGGAAGAGGGTCACCGGAAGGTGAACCAAGGGCTTCAGTACCATGGGCTAATATAAACTCGGCATCATCAACATTGTTCACAACTTGCAAACCAAGACCCTAGTAAGGGAAAAAGGAAATATTGATTAGACCAACCATTCCAATTCTGAAGGAGAAGTGGTAGGACAACACACCTCTAGAGAAATTGCGCCACGATTGCCCCAGGTGATATGGATACACTTTCTTCCAAGGGCAGCAAACCATGGATCATTCCTCCTACATTCATGTCATTGAATGAAACATATTGTTTCAAGATCTAGTCTCCAACTAAGTACAAGAAAAGAAACTCCTCTACTTGGTAGTACACAATCATAAGCATTGCTTGCTCTGTGCAGTCCAAATAAAAAGAAACCATTAAAAACCAGTAAATGAAGATAGAGTCCACATGAGGCTTACTTGAGAAGGTGTTGATGTGTGAGCTCCCCACTGGTGATGGTCGCAAGGAAACAAGATGTATCGAAACCCAGGCTCTTCAGCTTATCCATTGTCACAGACGACCGCCTAGAGGAATTGCTGATTATCACCATCTTCGCCCCATTCCCCGCAAGCTTCTCCACTGCAACAACCAACTGATACTTCACACAAGTAGCAGCACCCGAGCACAAAGGAGACAAAACGATAATACAATCTGAACAAAAGAATTTCTGTGCCAACATACATGCCAAAATGGCGCCGGGGTACGGCTTCTTGCCGTCGTGAAGGACGCCGAACTGGTCCAAGAACCAGGCCTGCGAGACAGATTTAGCTGTAAGCAAATGAGTATGCGGCAGTAGCAAATGGCAAGGATGCACCACAGGTTCTAATTCCTACAACGATAAGGCGATTTCTATACCGAATTCGTGATCTGGCGATCACAAGGGCAAATTTTGCGATTAAAGCCGGTAACTTGGTTCCTGGGAAGTGGGGAAAGAGCTTGCCTTAAAGCGGCCGGACTCGGCGATGGCTCGGATCCCGGCCACCCTCTCGAACACCGGCGCCGACGCCGCGGAGGCCATTTTCTCCGCCCCGGCGCCGCCCGGACCTGGAGGGGACGAAGGCAGGAAGCGGAGGGTGGACTCGACGCGAGGAAAGCCAAGGTGAGGGTCCGTTTGGAAGTGGGGGTGGACTCGACTCAAGGCAAAGAAACCACCAGCCACGCAGGTAGATGCTGGGTACGTTTGGTTCCTTGCTTTCCTGAGCTATAGCTCAGTTGGGCAAGCTCGTCCATTCCAGCCATGCTGTGTTTAGCTAGGCTAATTATTTGGTTGGAAACAAATAAAATTATCTGTTGCAGTAAATATTCTTTGGCTAGCTGCGATACGTGCTCCTATTTTTCCGGGTGAGAGAAGCGCTTGAGTTTGCCGTCAAAAGAGAGCGAAATTTGCTCTCCGTCAAAAGCGAGGCTTTTGTTGGCCGGCGAGGCGCGCTCGCCCCAGGAAGCGAGAAATCTTTGGAAGTTCCAAACGTCCAGCCTAGCCTAGCAAGGCTAGCACGGTTTTTGCTAAGGATCCAAACACACCCTGTGTCGAACACTGAACTGCACCCAGCGTCGGCGAGACTGGACGGTCGCCGGCAGGCAAATGTGAGGCCGTCGCCGGCCATCTTCCCCGTTCGCGCATCAACCATCAACCACCAATCGATCCATGCACAGGAATTTTGACAAGGCCGGATGCAATGTAACATGGATGGTAGTGTGATGAGATGCAGGGAACAGTATCACCTACAGCAGAGGAATCAGGATATGCTCAATGCAACAAACATGAGCACACTACAATATAGAAAATATGATAATGAACTTTTTTTTAGTGCGATATACTGACACAAGGCACATATCAAGCAGAAGACGGGGGACGATGAAAGCAGCTTCTGCTATTTCACGATCTGATCGCACAAATTCAGATAACGTTTCAAAGTTAACGGTACATCCAGCTATGCTATTACAAAACTGATAAGATAACAGACCCATCACTCATACGCAAACGACAACACGGAACAAGTTCCGCTTTAGTTCAACTTCTCAATTAGTTCGTTGATTTTGTCGCCTCGGTCGCCTGAGTCACCACCATCCTTGTAGGGCTTCTTCTTCATCTGCAGCCTCCTCTCTGGACACTTAAGCTTGAAGGGCATGAGGAACTTTGACGTGTCCTGGAAGTGTGGCCCAACAGTGGCAATTTCGTGCACAAGGTCTTCCAAGCATATGATGCCATGATCTCCAAGAGCCTGTTTGGCACCAAAGGTAAATTCCAATGTAAGTCACAAGTCAAAAACAAGTCCAATATCTCTGGAAAACAAACAACAACCACCTCAATGTTTATAACTACAGAAGAAAAGACTAAAACCTATCATGAATTCAAAAGGTTCAATGCTGAGCGTGAACATTTTGTTTTCATGATTACTGGGGACCCACAAAACTAATATTGCCACAATGGTGAATATAAACATGAAGCTGATCATCATCTAAATCTAAGTGATGCCATTTTTTAGAAAATTTGTAAGTGTTGCCATTTCAATTTGCTATAATTGGATCTTCTTGACCTAACAAATGCAATAAGAACCAGGAGACTCAAGTTCCATATCGATGCCCACTGTAGATAGTTTGTTGTACTCCATAAAGTCTTTAAGGATGTTGTGAAAGTGTACCTTCTCAATTAGATCGTTGCTGGTAAGAGGGAAAGGCTCTTTGTCCAGGAACCCACGGCCCTTCTTGTAAATAAGCTCTTTCACATTCTTCAAGTTCGGGAACCTATAATTACACAGAAGCAACCCAAGTGTTAACATCGCAATACCGCGAAACAATTGAAAAAGGTTGCTTTCATTCAGTTACCCGTAGGTGACGAACGGTTCAACCACGAGAAGCCTCTTGAGCGTCAACTCGGTGGCCTTCAGGAACACGCCGGTGAGCACCTTCGTCAGCCGTAGTTTCCTCAAGATCTTTCTGATGTGCGGATGCAAGTCCACAGAGCTACATCGAACAAACATCACTAATTGTAAACCACCATTGCAATCCAGACAAATAAGGAAAAATTGAAGAAACAAAAGGGGTGAAGGCTACTTCTTCCGCTAGGAACCACCTACCCAGGGATGCGGATCGCGAAGATGAGCCTGGAGCTGAGCGCCTCGGCGGGCGGCTGCTTGCGGACCTTGAGGCGGGTCCTCATCCGCAGGAAGTCGCGCTCCTTGTTCCGGAACGCCGTGACGAACTCCTCCGGCCGCTTGACGATGACCTTGTTCTCCTCGCGGATGCGCAGGCGCTTCGCCGCCTTGCGCTCGCGGTTCCTCACCGCCCAGTCAGCGTTCTCCTTGCGCTTCTTCAGCACCGTCTCCTTCACGAACGGGAGCTCCTCCCGGGTGCCCCCCAGCGCCAGCGGCGGGACTGTTCGCGAGGCCTCATCCCCGCCACTACCCATCCTCCTCTCCGGTCGGGTGGGCTCGGCCGGCGGCGTGGAACCCGGCGTAGGTCGGAGGCGGCGAGGTCAGAGGAGGGCGGAGGGTGAAGGCGGCGGCCGGGAAGGGGAGGCGAGGGTTTGGAGGATTTTTGCTGCCGCCCCCCGGCATGGGTGTGTTAAGGTCACTTGCTGGGCTGGGCCGGTGAATTTGGGCCCTTCAAGACACATCTGGCCCGGTCCGGCTTGCAGAGGGCTTTGGGCTGTACCTGGGCTTTAGGCTGGACCGGGCTTTGATGTACATGGCAGGTGTGGGTCCCACGCGCCGCCGTAGCGCCGTTCCGTTTCGGTCGCAGACTGTAGCCGCGACGAAACGTAGGAAGCCTTCTCTTCTCGCAAGCCAAATCCAACCTAGCCGACAAGGCGTCGAGCCGCCGCCACCTCCGCCTCTCACGAAACGCGGCGGAGCCTCCCTGTCCCGCCCTCATCGCCGTCGCCCGCCGCTTCGCTGTCTCCTGATTCGGCGACGCCAGCCAGTTCTCGCGGCCCCGAACCGGGAGGAAGGTATGGCTTTGTTGGACCCAGCTCGTGGCCACGCGGTATAGTTTTTCGTTTGTACCTGCGCAGCAAACGGTTACGACAGGCGATTTCTAAATTAAGCTGATAATAATCGGACTTTAGTTTCTGAAACACTCACCCGGGCAATTTGTTCTGTGAGTTTGTGGATTCTACGAATTTCTCCATATGGAACGATATGATGTTCCTTTTAATGGTTTGCCGACGCAAACTGGATGGCTGTAGATTGCAGAGTGCTTATGCTATGGGTTACTATAATAGTTGCTGTGAGCTTCTGATTAAGCATCCGGCTCTCTTGTCGTATAATGCTTAAAGGACATGTTTCTAAGGCAGTATACTATTCGTCTCACATCCAGTTTGCAACGCAATGGCAAAACTTGCTAGGTAGACTAACAAATGAAAGAAAGCAATTCAACCAAGATTTTTATCCTGCTATGAGAGGTCAATTTGATTATTGTGTGGACACTAACATACAGGACACAGTTAGTTCCCTGTTCCCCTCTAGTGTGCATATAGCTAATGCTGTATTGAACAATTTGTGCATGATTCATTTTAATGAGCATTTTTAGCCTGACTCGAAATCTTGCTATTTACTTACTGAGTGGATTCAGCAGTCCTGTTAATACAAACAGGATATCTTATTGAATTTATTCTTCATGAATGTCTCCAGTTTCTGTTGCGCTGGTGAATTGATGATACACTGCCCATTTGCCTTACCATTGAGATACATTTTAACATGTAATCTGTACTGAGCTATATTGGTGCTTATGGTTTTGTTTATTCTTCTCATTCAGGTTTGAACCTACTTTAGAAATATACAATATGGCTGCGGTTGATACAGCTACCAAGGAGATGGAGGCATTGCATGTTGGACAAAATGAGGAAACCAAAGTAAGTAACTGCAGTTCCGCTGTTTTCCATGGCCCATGAAATGAATCACTAGTGTTGTTTCTACACAAACATAGAGCAGGTTTGCATTGGCATCTATTTGAGAATGGAGGGGGCTTTTTTTTTTGCAGGGTTGATGTAGCCACTATAACTGCCTATTGTTGTTGCATCATATTAATGCAATATTTGCCTATTCGTTGTTCCATGTTGGAATCATGCTTTATCTTGTTTTACCATTTAAGTAATGGACAGAATTGTCCTATATAATAGTCATTAGTCTTTTGACTAGAGGACATGGTAGCTTTTCTGGAACTTTATTTGAAAGTGAGTAAGTGACATGCTTAGAAGATTCCAGCAAGTGATAGCAGCTACTATTTTTACATGGATTATCGAACCTTATATGACATTTCCCTTGCTTGACCCTTGTTTTGCTGTATATTTGCTTTTATAGCAATTAAAGATCGCTTTTTTTTCAGGAGAATATGATTAAAGAAGGAAAAGCTGCAAACAGCAATGGTGCAGTTCCTGCAGCTCAGTCCTCACCACCAGAGGATGATGATGAAGCACAAGCTGATGGTGCATCTCAAGATGGAGCACCAGGTGGAAACTCTGCCTTGCAAGTTCTCTTTCCCAAATTTCTCATATAAAGCTGAAGATTCTTTTGTTCCATGTAGCATTTCGGGCTCAGTTAGTCTAACAGTTGTTTTTGAAATGGATATTCTTCAGAAGCTGAGAAGAAGAAGAAGAAGAAGAAAAACAAATCCAAGTGAGTTCTGCTGTTAAATTGAAATACCTTTTTTTTCACGTTTGGTCTGTTTCCATTCATAAGGAAATTTAATGTCTTCTGTAGAAAGAAGAAGGATCCTCTTCAACAGACAGATCCTCCATCAATACCTGTTGATGAGCTTTTCCCTTCAGGAGAATTTCCTGAGGGTGAAATCCAGCAATATAAGGATGAGTAAGTGCAAGTCTATCACCACTAGTGGAAGTTTTATTGAATTAAAATATCCTATGTCAGCATGTGTTGGTTTTTAATCGTATGAAGGCTTTCACTCACATCTGAAATGCATTTTGGGGCAAATAAGACCCACACCCCACCCATTATGTACAACTGCTTACAAATTTATACTCTCTTTCTACTCAGTAATTTATGGAGAACAACTAGCGAGGAAAAGAGGGAGCTGGAACGACTGCAAAAACCAATATACAACTCTGTACGCCGAGCAGCAGAAGTTCATAGACAGGTTAAAACTACCCCTCTCTAATATGTTTGCAGCTTAATTTGAATCTTATGTGTTCTTGGTTGCAATTCTACAACGTATTTCTGATTTTTCTAGGTGCGGAAATATATGAGAAGCATTATTAAGCCTGGAATGTTAATGATTGATCTATGTGAAACATTGGAAAATATGGTCCGGAAACTTATCAAGGAGAATGGACTCCAAGCTGGCATTGCCTTTCCAACTGGATGCTCCTTGAATTGGTACGCTATTCTTCTTCTGTGTTTGTCTTTCCATTGGTATGGTATGCATCTATCTTGCTTCCAAGTCTTCAATCCATTCACAAATTGATGAAGAAAACCCGATTCTTAGGGTTGCAGCTCATTGGACCCCAAATGCTGGTGACAAAACTGTGCTGCAATATGATGATGTGATGAAGCTGGATTTTGGAACACATATAGATGGTCCGCTAATTTTTGCCCTGTTATCTTATATGGTTTTTTGTTGTGCCTACTTGTGTGGGTTTCTTGTTGCAAGTATATATTGATGTCATCTGATTGGAAAAACTAACTTATTTGTTCCAGGGCACATTGTTGATTGTGCATTTACTGTTGCATTTAATCCAATGTATGATCCATTGCTTCAAGCCACAAGAGATGCCACAAATACTGGGATCAAGGTAATTTCAACATGTTTCTCTGCACTCTCTGTAGGCTGCGCTTATATGTTAATAGACCGCCGTGGGGTGGTGGTGGTGTTATAGGTTTTTTGTTTTTCTTAAAAGGATGCATGATTTCAAGTGATATCCTTTGCTCAACTGCAACACATTCATATGTTCATTGGAATACTGATTTCCATTGGGCAATATAGCGTGGCTCTACCTGCTCCCATATATTGTTTTATGTCTTGGCCTAATTTGAATTTCTACTGTTAATGGCCTATGTGGTGGGTCTGGATTGTTTTTTCTTTTGTATCATGCACTCATTGAACTTAAATAATGATTTGATTACTTCATTTCAGGAAGCTGGAATAGATGCAAGGCTTTGCGATGTTGGTGCTGCAATCCAAGAAGTAATGGAGTCATATGAGGTTGAAATCAATGGAAAAGTTTTCCAAGGTGCTACAGCTTTAGATATTTTGTCCTGCAAAATAATGTAATGTGAAAAGGGCAATGACAATCAAAACTACTCTTTTTGCTTGTGACAGTAAAAAGTATTCGGAACCTCAATGGACACAGCATTGCGCCATATCAGATCCATGCTGGAAAATCAGTTCCGATTGTGAAAGGTGGAGAGCAGACAAAAATGGAGGAGGGCGAGTTTTATGCCATTGAAACTTTTGGATCTACCGGTATGTTACTCTTTGTTGTCAACTGATTCATAAACATATAGGAGGTACTATAATATGTCATCATTAATAGTTTTTCAAAAAAGATAAAAGTCACTTCACTTTATATAGCTAGAATGACCTGATTAGATCCACAGCATAAATTTGTTGTCCGTACTTAGACATATTTTTAAATCCTTGAAGACTTCTACATGTCCTAAGATTCATGACATTTGCAGGAAGGGGAATGGTCAGGGAGGACATGGAATGCAGCCATTACATGAAGAACTTTGATGTTGGACATGTGCCTTTGAGGATGGCAAAGGCTAAGCAGCTACTTGGGACCATCAATAACAACTTTGGAACACTCGCTTTCTGCCGCCGGTACTTGGACCACCTTGGTGAGACGAAGTACCTCATGGCCCTGAAAAATCTATGTGACAATCATATTGTTCAGGTATGTGATAAGCTCCATCTCCACCCCATCATCCAAACTTTGTTGTCAACATGGCGATTCACTGTTTCCTGCTCTGTTCGCAGCCATACCCTCCATTGTGCGACGTGAAAGGGAGCTATGTCTCACAGTTCGAGCACACCATCTTACTCCGGCCAACATGCAAAGAGGTCATTTCCAGAGGCGACGACTACTGATTGCGGCTGCTGCGGATCCTCTTGTACTGGTTGTTTATGCAACGAGTACACCGTTTTTGTGCAACCTGTGTACCATCTGTTTATGGACCAATAGGACACATATTGCATTTGGATAAATAACTTGGCAGTCTTGCTATAATATTTTGAGTTTGGAATATATCAAAGCGTGTATTTCTCATTGGGCTGAAATTGATTCCCTCGTATCTTACCCACTAAACCTGGTGCATTCCCTGCACCAGGAAGATGGCCACGTGGCCGAAAAAACATGGACCGTCCGCAAAAAAACCCTCAAACTTTGGTGAAATCCGTCCGCAAAAAAACCCTCAAACTTTGGTGAAATCAACCCGCGGTCCATGGATGACAATTTTGCAAAAGGGCCCCCGGACTTTGTGAATGTTAATTTCACAAAAGACCCCCTGAACTTTAATGAAATCAACACGCACTCTATTGACGGCAATTTTACCAATTGCAACAGTGCGCTCCGAACCATGACATCTATGTGAAAATAACAAAATGATAAATTTATCTTAACTATATTGCTTATAAAAAATTGTACATTTATCTGTACAATTTTTTATGAAATCAATTTCCCTGCACCAGGAAGATGGCCACGTGGCCGAAAAAACATGGACCGTTCGATCGGCCGATCCGATGGTCAGGAACTGGTGGGGATGTAAATTTTGCAAAAAAACCCTCAAACTTTGGTGAAATCAACCCGCAGTCCATGGACGACAATTTTGCAAAGGGCCCCCGAACTTTGTGAATGTTAATTTCACAAAAGGCCCCCTGAACTTTAATGAAATCAACACGCACTCTATTGACGGCAATTTTACCAATTGCAACAGTGCGCTCCAAACCATGACATCTATGTGAAAATAACAAAAGGATGAATTTATCTTAACTATATTGCTTATAAAAAATTGTACATTTGTCTGTACAATGCGAGATACGGGTGTAAGGGTTAAATCGCTTCGCATATTTACACATTGCATATACCACAGCATCGACACCTATGATGACTACCACCTACAAGCTTTCTCGCTACGGATGCATGGACGATCCATAGACATATTTCAATGGTCCACATCTCACACATATACATTTAACAATCCAAATCAAATTTGACCGAGCCCTCAACAAAACTTTATAAGCATGGATATATACGTCCGTGATGGACCTCTCGGGGGCGCCAACGGCGAAGCATTTTTCTAGTTATGTTTAAAAACTTTGAAACGATAATCTCCATTGTCCTGGATTCTTGCTGCAATCTTTGCGAAGTGTCATGGTTGCCTTATAGACACGTTCCGCTGCTGTGTTCTTTGATGTGCTACTGCAACCCTCAAATGTACAATTTATTCAATAAAATTTGAATACAAAATCGAATTGGCTACTTTTTATTGGTTTGAACGAAACTGCTGCCCATTTTGCACTCAAAAAGATGAATGAACTCCGTGCAATATTTCGAGCCCACACGACCCATAAAGCTAAGGCCCAACTGGGCCTATCCGTATGCGGGCCTTCCACCGCGGGAGAGCCCTCCCGACCTCCAGGGCCCACCTACAGCGCGAGAGGACGAGGGCATTTCCGGAACCGCTCCTTCCTAGGGTTTTACTACCGGGTCCTATATAATCTTCTCCCCTCCCGCCCGCCGCCGTCTCTGCATTTCCTTCTTCCCGTGGGGATCCCAGCCGCCGCCGCCGCGTGAAGAAGAGCTCGGCGACTCCCCGGTCTCACGAGAAGATGGTAACTCTCTCTCTAATCCGTCCCTCTTCCCTTCCCCTCGGTCCTATCCTAGATCCGCCATCCGATGTTCTCTACAAGTCAGTAGCTGTGTAATGAGTTGCTGGGAAGCAAGTTGCTTGTGTTCGTAGAGGCGATGAAAGTTTTACACCCATGTTTTTGCTGTGGCCTTATGGTGGATCATCGTGCAATAGATTGGTCAGATTGCGGTTATGCTGCTAATGATGTTCCGTGACCTCCGTGTGATCGATTGGCATATGCAGTGGCTCTTGTACTCTTGTTTGTTTACTGCCTCTATGCAGTTTTCTTGCGACTTGTTACGCGCGGGATTTGCTCTTACCCTCCACCCCTTGGTTCCATTGCTGCGAACATGGAAAGCTTGTAGTTAGTTGCTGTACCGTGGTTGCCATGCGTGTTTGATGTTAACTGGATGGCGTGTGGCTGCTTGGATGAATGTTGTGCTTTTGACAGTATGCAGCGATTATATTTGTCAGAACTGGAAATGTATGATAGGTTAACAAGTTTAAATTTAAATTATATAAGTAAGCCACCATTGAAGTAACATGTATGGGGGGGGAGTCTGGTTTCTAGTTGAAATATGTCTTTTGCTATCCAGTTAGTAGCGCATTGTCATCCTATGTCTATGCTTTGTCTAATGGTTTGTGAAACAAAACTGACTGCAGCCGAAGCAGATCCACGAGATCAAGGACTTCCTTCTCACCGCGAGGAGGAAGGATGCCCGTTCTGTGAAGATCAAGAGGAGCAAGGATGTTGTCAAGTTCAAGGTGCGCTGCTCCAAGTACTTGTACACCCTCTGCGTCTTTGATGCCGAGAAGGCAAACAAGTTGAAGCAATCTCTTCCCCCAGGTTAGCACAGCTTAAATTCATATGGTATTGTTTGTGCTATGCTATATGAAAACTCAATGCCTGTCTCCTAAGTTGTGTTAGGGTTGCTTCTTTTTCCTTGAATTGATGCCATTTTCTGAGTTGTGTAATTTTGATCAAGTAGCTGTCCCTGTGAAGATAAAGTTTCGGTCCAAAGATGGTTGAAGATCGGTTTTAGCTTCAAGCCATTGACATGTCTTCTCGGTTAATGGGTGGCTTGTGGCTAAAACCAATTTTTGAAAACCATCAATGATGGCCAATAATAGCTATGAGATCTGAGGGACCACTGTTCTTTCTAAGCTTTTACAGTGAGTTGGGTTCAATATTTTGCTGTCGTAGTTATAATTTATCAGGCTCAATTAGGGGGTGCCCCCTTGAAGATAATATTATTGGACCATAGATGAATGCTTGATTAGTTTTAGCTTCAAGCCTTCATTGTCTCCATTCCTTTTGACGTGCAGGCTTGTGGTTAAAACTATTCTGTTCTTAGTTCATCGATGATGGGCAATAGCTATGAGATCTGAGGGACAGGATTATCTCAATCTCCTTTTGATTTTGTAATCTGGACTCTGAATGTGTTATTTCTTCGATTACAGTTTGGCTTTCAGTTGTTCAAAATGCTGTTATTTAGTCTGCCAATTTCTGCATTCTTTGTTTGATAGATACACCACTCCACTAGAAGTTCAGCATTTTTGACATTATAATGTTTGAATGCAGGTTTGACCGTCCAGGAGGTTTGAAGGGACACAAGACAACATCTAGATGAAGTACCAAAGCTTCCTTATCATCAGCAGAGCATTCTCTTCTATGTACCTTCGGAACCTAAGCTTTTAGACCTGTCAGTCATGGATTTGTGGATCTTGGATTTTTGGAGAAATCATTTTACCGTATTCCAGATTGCAGTTTTTCAGTTAATTTCTTTTCTGAACTGCATGCTGCTTGAGAATTTGTCTGTCCTCTTGAATTTAGATGGATCTCAGATGCTACGCATTGGGCAGTAGCTAGAGGAGACATGGTTACGTCTACCTATGACCGTTTGCTACTAAATTTCTTTTTGCGTATTCTGTTTGTCCCGGTGCCCTGTCATCACGGCAGTAGTAGTAGTAGTAGATGCATTGCACCCTCTGCTGATGCGTTGTGTTATAACGGCAGCCATGGCTGACATAGTGACTTGGTCACGTCGAGCTTATCCTGGCAGCCATGGATTTGACATGGCGTTCTTGTTATGGAGCTATGATGGGCGAGGTTTGAATCATGCATGTAATGCAAATGCAGCAAGTGTTTGGTAATGTGTATGCCAGAGTGTGTTAATCAAGAGGAGATTTACAACTTTTATTTCAAAAAATTGGAAAATCCCCTTTATTAATTCTACAAAAAAACTAAGAATTTGCCCTTAGCCTTTAGCCTAAAACATTATGGATAATCAGATCTCGTCGGGGACAAACGTGGTGGAGAGCAGAAAGGAATTTTTTGGGTGTTGACGAGAGGAGAAGATGGCCAGATATATCATAGCAATTACAAATAATTCAAATTGCCCTTGAAATAATTCGCACATTTGAACATCCATGATGTTTCAAAAATCAATATTTAGGATAGGCACGTTGAATAGAGCAGCGAATTTTGTGACTCTCACAAGGTAAACCAAGCATGCTTAGAGGAAAAGTTACTTTAATTTATCATCCGGCGCTACGGCTTGTTTAATTAACACGTGGCTGACTTGCGCATACTCGCACGGCAGTGGCGATGCTCAAGGACGCAAGAGCCGACGGCCGGAGCGCCGACGTTTGTCACCCCAGAGGAGATCGATGAGGTCGCCGGCGACGCTGGCCCGGTCCTTCATCCTCCTGTCGACGTCCGACACGGTGGACTCGAGGCGGCGGTCGGTGAACGCCTGCTCGCAGCTGTCGGCGGCGCCCTCCGCGTCACCGGCCTCCTTCTCGGCCTCGCCGTACGCGCCGGCGTCGAAGTCCTCGCGCGCCGTCTCGAGCGCGTCGATGGCGCCGCCGTAGTACCCGACGCAGTCGCTGAGCGCGTCGCCGACGTCCGTGCGGTCTCGCCTGGCGGCCTCCCCGGAGAGGAAGCCGGAGGCGTCCCTGGCGGCGGCAGCGGCGACGTCCAGCGCGATGCTGGCGAACTCGCGCACCGTGGTGGCGTTCGCGCTCCGCGGGTCCGCGCCCAGCACCGCCGCGCACTGCGGGTTGTCGGAGCTCTTGCACGTGCTCGCGACGAGGTCGGCGTCGGCGAGCGCGGCGGGGAGGGAGGCGGCGGCGGCGACGGCGAGGAGAACGATGGCCATGGCAGCCTGCTTTGCCATTGCAGCAGAAGGATTTTCTTGTGATCTTTGCTGCAGAATTGGCTAGGTCGTTTAATTTCTTGTGTTTGATTTGATCTGCAATGAAAATTGCCGAGACTTTGATCTTGCATATATAGGCAGTAAAAAGGATAGTTCCTGCTGGAAGAATGCCAACTCAATCTTACAAATGGGAAATATATATATGAAGATTAATGTTGCAATTCACAAAACCATCATGAGAATCGGGCGCTCTTGCGAGAATCATGTAGATACGATCGCTCTTTCCAAAGAGTTTACCTGCAAACATTAACCTCTTAACTGCTGAATGCATGGAGAGTAGCAGCAAATAAATGAAAAGATACCACTGCTTAACAGCAATATAATTTCCACGCCAAAATATAAGAAAACAATATGCAGTAGTAGAAACTGCGGTGGCATGCTGGCATCATGTCGACGAAGAACCTGTAGCAGAGTAGCAGTAGCAGCACCCCTGTTTAGTTCATCATTAGTACAGGCACATACAGTAGAAATAGCAGTCAACCAGCAGTAACTCATGTTGAGTTCAGACTTCAGAGCTCGCACAAATCGATCGAGAGACATCAGAAACCCCTTCTCGTGCGGTGTTGCAGAAGCGATCGCAGTAGCATGCATCTTCACCGGAAGGCTTTGTCCTGTCGGGCGCACATCAGGAATTCAGGATTGATCGATCTGAACTTCTGAGCATGCAGAGAGATGGATCCTGTTCTGGAGTGCGTGGAGGAGCTTGGATGATCCAGGGCAGGACACGCACATGCTGACACGCGCAGCCGCCATCAAGCATGATTCAACTGATGATGCAGCCATGCTGCCCATCATCCATCCCTGGCAAATCACACGGGGGCCATGCCCATGGCTGGCATCGCATCATTCGCAAGAGGCAAAGATTGGCCTCCGTACCCTGTCATGCTGTGGCCCGGCGGCCTTGGAGCACAAGCTCCATAGATAATGCTCAGAAAGCCAGGAGCCCGGCCGGCAGGCCCCCTACACATGCACACGCATGTGGGATGTAGCCGGCCCTTCTAGTCGAAGATTACTGATGCAAAAATTGTGTAGGAATTTTACATGAAACGGGGTTCGTTCCAACATGATTTGGTTCCTTAAGTTCACTGCTGTTACCATCTGGTTATCGTCGTCTCCTGTTCCTTGCGATGCGATTCTTCGTCATGATGCCATCCATCGCCTGCAGATGGCGATGGATGGCAAACCTGAGGCTCATACTCATCGATCTGCTCCGCCCACGTTGGCGCCGACATCCTGTTCAGCTGCCACATGCGCACGAAACTAAAGAAATTAGGAGGCGTTTTGTATAACCAAAAAATGCCAAAAATAATTCCTTTTGTAAGTCTTCAGGACATGGCGACTGTGCGAAAGCACATGCTCACCAACTGTTTTCAGTTGCCTCGATCACTACTCTGTGCTCCGTGATGATCTGTCTGGACCATATGCACCTTGGTGATGACAAGTTGCAGATCTGAACTGGGTTATTACTAATCAGAAAGCTTTATTTGGGTCTCAGTCTCACTGTCGCCATGATGGCTGATGGGTGCATTTTACCGAGCTTTTACAGGAAATTATGTAAGCTATCAAGCCCCTCTGAATCTCCCTGTATTATTCCAAGTTAAAGAATGTATTCAGATACTACAACTTGTACGACATCAACGGAGGAGATGCTATGAAAGAGAATACATTGACAAGAATTCCCGTTTTTAAGAGAAAAAAAATAGCATTATCAGGCATCAACATTATTGATAAATCAAAGATTTAACTTTTGAAGAGAAAAAAAGAATCATGCATGATCAGGCATCAACATTGATAAATCAAAGGTTTAACTTTTCTAAGCGAGTTAATGCAATAAAGTAGTAGTTCCTTGCAGATTGAGCAAAGGCACGAAGTACCCTGAGCTCCTTGAAATGGAATGCGACAGTACCAATTCAAAAGTCGAGACCATTTTAAATACCCGGCTTTTGCTCTTCGAGACCTTGGGTCTACTGCCGCATGTTTTGTTTTTCCAGTTCGAGAAAAAGTAGACGCCTCTAGCTTCCTTTCTAGGTTATTTTTTTAAATAATATCATTTTAGTTCATGCCCATGTACCTTTCACCTTTCTTGTTCTAGTACTTTACATAGGACCTAAACAAACAAGCATCCAAAAATCAAAAGAAGAAGAATATATGAACTACATAAATGTTAAATTTGGAGACATAGCAACGTGATGAATCTCATCAACCATTAGCTGCTACCACATGTATGCTGCATGCATTATGTGGGTAGCGAGGTCAACTGAACCAAGATACTTCTTAGCCTAACTTTCTTATCCATATGGATTGCCGATTTGCCGGTACCGACAGCTCTAGTTGATACGCGATGATAGCAGGCATAATAGAGGAGAAAAAAAGGATTCAGACGAATGTATACTCTGGCATGCAGCTGGTTTACCAACCGGCAATACATTATACAGCAGTTACGAGATCCCTATCAATTATTCATCGGTAGCGACTGCATTATTATCATCCCGACGCTGACGGAATTGCCTGTACAAACAGTCATATTTTGGATTATGCAGCCATCTAGATCATGTTCAAACCTTTTATTTCTTCTTTGCTTTTAAAGAAAAAGGAAATTGGTCGGAATTATAATCCATTTTTATTTTTCTTCACGAATATGCAGGAGAGCTGCGTATCTTTGTATTAAGTAGAAGTAAATTTTAATACAACGCGTCCAAGACGCTCTTACAAGAGAGCAAAACGTGGGAAGGTTGTAAGAATTTGTTGTTTGTTTTAATATAACCTAATTTTATTATAACGTGGAAAAGAAAGGAAAGAGCTGGAGAGACTGCAGTAGGAATTCGCTGTTTGTTTAAAATTCGTGAAGTCAAAACGCTGCAGAGTGAAGTGTCGGCAGGCAATCCAGTTCGTGGTTCTCCGTGCAGCCGTTGACCAAACTAGGTTTGACTCTGCGTGTTTTGGTTGCTGCAGGCAAAGCAAAGCTTCGATCGACAGGAGCTCACGTTCAGCTGCTCTGACCAACTAGGCGATCACACCTGGAAATTTTGGAGATCTCTTTCCAAAACCCCCTTACTTGAAACAAACCTCCACTGTTTCTCCATGATCACGGATAAACGTAGCAAAATTAGCAGTAATGAGCCTAGATCACTCAAGAACACGCGCTCATCAAAAGATGGACTCCTGGTCCCGGGAGTAGCAACGAGAAGATGCAGAAAATCTGCTCCAATCTCCGTGACATAGAACAAAAAAAAGGTTTTTGCCCCTTCTCCACCTCGTCATCGGAACTCCGCTTTTGCCCCATGGAAAGCGACGCCTCACCTCAACACACTCCACCCGCGGCCACTGACTCCACGGGCCCCACCCCTCGCTTTCCACGCAGCTTTTCCGCGGTACAGTAGCATCTGTGCTCGCAGCTCGCTGCCCCGCGTGCGCTCTCCCTCCCACACTAGCCGAGACTCTTCTCTCTTCTTCTTTTAGAGAGAGAGAGAGGGGGGGCCGAGCAGAGCAGAGGCGAGGGGAGAGAGAAGCGCAAGGCGCCAGGGCACCGTCTCCTGGCTCGTCTCGCCACCGGTCACCGCCGCCCACAGCCAACCGGCGGGATTCCGGATGCGACAAGCAGGGCGAGGAGGCCGCTCTTTTTATAGGATCGCAGGCTGCTGAAGCGGTAGCCGCCTCGGGGCGAGTGTTCGGAGGAGGAGGAAGAGACAAGAATCGTCTCCTCCCCGCAGCGAGTGTTCAGACTCCAGAGCAGGAGCGCGGAGGAGGGGATCGGCCTCGCGGGACTCGGCGGCCTCCTGTTCCAGAGGTGTGTGTGTTCTCCACTTCTCCTCAATGCTGCTGCTTCATCTTCTTCTTCATCGCCTTCTCGATTCCCCTCTCTAGATTCGTCTTCTTCTGGTCTCCGCCCATTAAAGCGCATCGGAATTTATGACGTTGGTTGGGGCCGTCGGAGATTTCGGTTTCTTCCGTCTCTCTTCGATTCCTGCTGCCAAAAATCTTGCCTTCCTGAACATTTTAGTCTCTGAAGTGGTGATTGCTTTGGTTGTTGTCATCAATATTGTTTCTTTACTCTCCCTGTTGACTGCAGACTCTAACACGAGCTCTTGCCCAAGATTTGATTCAGTTCTCAGCCCTCTCCATGTGGGCTGTGGCAATGTTCGTATGCAGTTTTTTTTCCTTCCGAAAAATAAAAGAATTCTAGTACAAAGCCAGCTCGTCGATTCTAGAATGCATTGGGCATCCGATGTCGTTGGTCCTCGTTGCATCCGCTCGTACTCATCAATCATCATATATCTTGTTCCGGACTGAATTCAATGCCTTGCAACGAACAACGCCGTCCTTACCCATTGTAGCCACCGTTTCTAGTACACCTCTTTATGTTCTGCTTTACTTCACTTCCTTTCAGGTAGTAATGCGTCGTACCGACACTGTATATCGTCTCTTTTCTGGACATCATAGCCATCCCCCTTTCGCGTCGCTTGGATTTGTCTTGCCTTTTCTGGTTCATAATTGTCTCTTTTTGTTTTTTTAAATCAATTATGTTTTCAGCTATTCTCTTGTTTTGTATGAATTTTAGTTCAATTCCGAGCCATATGTCCCTGGGTTGCATTTGTTTGGTGACAAATGCAACTTTTTTTTATTCATTGTGACTCAACAAAAATGGTTTAGGCTACCGACATGTTCATTTGGATTTAGTTTGGTGTAAAGCTGCAACCTTTATTTCATTATAGGTAGTTGGAGATTCACTTTCGTCACGGCTAGCCCAGGTTGTCCACGGTTAGCTCATCATTGTTTTTTTCTTTTGACTACAATGCTTTATGTCCTCTGTATGATAGTGATCACGGTTTCTGAATCGTGCTCAACAATGCGCAGGTAAATGTGCTTTGGGAGCTACAGCAATGGCGTCACTGGTACCCGGAGTCCTTCTCAAGCTCCTCCAGCACATGAACAGCGATGTCAAGGTTGCAGGCGAGCACCGGTCATCCCTTCTTCAGGTTATCAGCATCGTTCCGGCACTTGCAGGGAGTGATCTGTTCACCAACCAGGGGTTCTACCTCAAGGTGTCTGATTCGTCACACGCGACTTACGTCTCCCTCCCGGATGAGCAGCATGATCTCATATTGAGCGACACAATTCAGCTGGGGCAGTTCATCCATGTAGACCGTTTCGAGGCAGCCACTCCGGTGCCAATCTTGAGGGGAGTCAGGCCAGTTCCAGGCCGGCATGCTTGTGTCGGCAATCCGGAGGATCTTGTGGTGACTAGCTCCTCTAGTTTTCTTGGCAGCAAGAAGGCCCAACCATCCGTCAATGGCAATTCAAAGGATGCTGGTGCCTTGTCACTGGAGAAAGAGCAGAGCAAGTTAGAGAAGATAAATGCTTCTGTCAAGAACAATGGGACAGAAAGCAAGAAACCCCAGCTCACCAAGTCGAACTCTTCACTCTCGAAACAAGCACTCAATAGCCTTACAGCAGATAAGAAAGACATAGTTAGCTCAAAGCCAAAATCTACCACCGCGAGGTCCATGCCGTCATCTCCGACCAGCGTCCATTCTCTGCCTGCATCATTTGATAAATTCTCAAATGACATGAAACAAAGAACAAAAACGAAAGGAGCAGAGAAACCATCACCATCTAGGCTATCCTTGTTAGAAAAGGCTGCTTCCGTTTTGAAGGCTACCACGGCAGGGAGAAAGTCCTCCGTAAGTAATTCACACAGTAACACCATAATGAGCATTGAATCAGGACCAAAGGCCTTGCGAAGAAGCTGGGAAGGGAATGCAGATGCAAAAGGCAAAGGAAATTCAGATGCAAAGCCTGCCAAGGCTGAGAAGAAGTCGGAGAACAGAAGCTCTTCGGTACGTGTTGACAATGCTTTGTCATATATATATGGGTATATAAATGGGATTTGTCAAATATTTTTCAAGTTTTTTGCCAGTATATAGGATCTACAACTCTCGCCTGAGCATATTTGTTGCAATTTAGGAACGTGTAGCTCATCATTGATTCTATTAATGTCCATCACCAACAGTTTCTTTGGTAAATGATCTTTGTCAATTCTTCTGTGACCAGACTCCCAGACGGAAACCAGTAGTAGAAGAGAAACCATTGCAGAAGGATGACAGTAAGTTTCAGACTCCACCCAGGAAGAGCTCAGCAAGTGCTCCTGCAGATGATTCTGACAAAGTTGTGAATAAGCATTCTTCTCCTATAAGGAGGACATCTGGTGTTTTAAGCAACCCAAATATCACAAATCTAGTGAAGGTTGCAGCGAATAGCAAGAAATTGACAGATGCTAACACTTCATGGACAGCGCTTCCTCCATCACTTGCTAAATTAGGAAAGGTAGGGGTGAACTCCCCTTTTGTTTGCCACTTAGTCCATTTGTTGCTGTTAACAGTTGTATCCATTTTAAAAGCAAATAAGCTTAGCAATACATTATGTTAGCCGAAGAAGAGAGGATGATATATCGTTTTAGCTTGTGGTAGTTGAATGCTTCATATTTACTCGTGCTTAATGAGATATTGTTGTAACAGGAGCTTTTGAAGTACAGGGATGCAGCACAAATGGCTGCTGTTGAAGCCATGCAAGAAGCTTCTGCGGCAGAGAGCCTTCTTCGCTGTTTAAGGTAAATATTTCCATGCACATTAACCAGTATGATCATGCCATTACAGAATTTGTATGTAGTTTAAGGCGTCTGAATTCTGAAACTGCATTTCAAGGCACTGTTGGCACAATTGCTTCTGAGATCATAATATGTGTGCATAAACAATGACGAATGGTTCTTGCTACTCTGAATGACTCAGAAATATTCCTGCACTGAGCTGCTGCCTTTTTCCTCAGTTGATTATACCTTAGTAATTTTTATTTCCAAAGACACTTCTTCCATATTTAGACATACAAGGCAGTAAAATTTCCTAAGTATTATTGGATCATGCATTGAGATACCACTTCAGCATGCTGTTTTGTATGTTAGTAAAATAGTACTGTGAAAATATAGATGCAAGGATCCTGGCTTTTATTGGAACATGCCATGCACCTGATGTTAGCACCTCTTAAAATAGATTTTGATTACAGAAAAGTGCTAAGTATTGACATGTGTGCTCTAAATAGTTGGCAATGAACAAAGACACATCAATTTTGTAAATTTTGGTTTGAATTTCCGCCAAGTTCTTATTACCCTGGCCAGAGTGTTGTTTATATCCACTGACTCATTATTTGGTTAAAATGGCTCTTGAAAGGTTTTCATTTATCTATCCAGATTTTGAACATCTCACCACAGTTATAAGAAGCATATATCCATGCTTTACATGGCTTATAATAGCCGACGGTTTGGATGGTGGTTGGCTCTCTTGACGTCTATTTCAATTCTCACATGTCTCCTAAAATATTTTTCCACAATATTCTGCTGGTATCACATTCCAAGTGTCGTAGCTATAGCTGTCATGCATGATTCGATGATGCTGTCACCTACTCCCATCTTTGTTTCTTCTCCCTTTGACCAGGCATGGACTTGCCATTATGCCCATGCACATGTTTATAATTCAGATTGCTCATTGCTCCCGTGTTCCTTTGCTCTGCCGACAATCTAAAAATTTTTACTGAATGGCTGAACCTGGAGTGCACGGATGGCCAGCTGGCCAGCATCTCTTGTCACAATATTTTGCCAAGGAAAGAGTGATCCAATTTGTATTTGCCACTGCAATGTCTGTCCTATTGACAGCAGTATGAAACCAACAGTTTTTACTTCACTTCTAGTTGTGATCAGTGGTAATTGTGAATCTGTCCTGTTCTAGCCTTGCAAAATCTGAATTTTACTGATGCACGTTAGCTGCTGTTATGTTCTTACAGAACAGTAATGCAAAATTCAGGTTTCTGCAATTTAACTAGCACTGCTGCAGTGGGAATTTGACCTCATCTTCTTGTTGCTCTGAGCAGCTCGTACGCGGAGGTGAGCTCGTCGGCGGAGGAGCAGAATCCACAACCAGCCGTGGAGCAGTTCCTTGCTCTGCATGGAGCTCTCTCCCGCGCCACCGTCGTTACTGAGTCGCTAACCAAGGCCACAGCCACGGCCTCCACCTCGACGTCACCGGACCGATCAGCAGCCAGCGACGCATCCACCGCTGACGAGGAGACCCTGGCTGTCGCCGCAGAGCGCCGCCGCCGGGCAGCTTCCTGGGTGGGCGCCGGGCTCGCCACCGACCTCTCCGCCTTCTCCCTCTATAACCTCAAACCGGCCCCCGCCAACATCGTCTCCCCGCTGGCCGTCGTGGTCGTCGACGAGTCAGCGAAACCGGCGGCGTCGGCGGCGAAGGCGTCGCCGCCCGCCAAGTCGCGGCTGTCACCGGCAAAGGGGAAGGTGAGGCCGGGTTCCGCCGCCGCGGCCGCCGCCGCCGCTGCTGCGGCTGCAGCTGCAGTGCCTTCGCCGGAGTGGGAGCGGGGCGGTGGCGCGGAGGAGCGGGGCGAGCTGGCGCGGCGGCTCGGGGAGGAGGCCCGGGGGTGGTTCCTGGCGTTCGTGGAGCGGTTCCTGGACGCGGACGTCGCAGCGGCCGCGCCGTGGGACCGCGACCGCGCGGCCCGGATGCTCCCGCAGCTGAAGCGCGTCAACGACTGGCTCAGCGAGATCGGGAAGCCCGCGGAGACGCCGCAGCAGCAGCAGCAGCCGCCCTCGGACGCGGACGGCGAGGCCGCGGCGCCCGCCGCGAACGGCGGCGCGGCCAGCGGCGTGCCGGAGGAGACGATAGAGCGGTTGAGGAAGAAGATCTACGAGTACCTCCTGACCAACGTGGACTCCGCGGCCGCCGTGCTGGGCGGCGGCGAGGCGGCGCCGGCGCCGGTGGCGAACGGGAAGAAGGGGTGACGTGCGTCGTGGGCCCTAGTTCCAACGGGCAGGGCTGCGAGCCCGCGAAGGCTCGATTGGGCCGTTAACTTGGATGGGCCAAAACATGGGCCGGTCTGGATTCAAATGTACAAAATGGGCTGGATTGAGATTGTAGTGGTGTTTTTTGGTGTTTTTGTCCTTGGTGTTGGTGGGTGCTTGAAAATGTTACAGAAAACTTAGAAATGAAAATGGGTGGTGACTGAGATGATATGCAGCCATAGAAAAATGTTTTCTGCCGCCTAAAGAATAGAGATGTTTGTTGCATTTTTCCGAAATTATTCTGAAAATATCATGGTTGCTTCTGTTCTCCACGATGAGCTCAAAGGCTGCTGCTAGTTTTTGTCTGGCATTTACTGGCGTTGAGCAGTTTGTTTTTCTCTCCTTTCCTTTTCTTTTGACGAGAGTAGGAGAAAAGCAAGGGCAGCACAGCATATTTGAACTAAAATTATTTGAATCATCTTCAAATATTTGTACTGTTTCTCCAAGTACAAAATAAGGTTCTATTATAAAGAAAATAACATAAATATTTGAATTAAAAAGAGTTGGAGGTGCATCTAGGAGTCACCAATTTGCACCTCTAACAAAACATCAACGTGGTAATAAGCTCGTAATCGTCAAAGTTAGTAATTACGAAACTCTCTCTCTCTTCCATAGAAAAGACTCCGGATCGGAGAGCGTTGAGAAATCGGCGCCCCCTAATCTTGATACCGACTTCCGATAAGCGATACCAAAATAGTGTGATACCACTTTTCCGTGGACCATATACCCACACTATAACGATGAGATCTTCACCTGGACACCAATATGGGAGACGAACTCTCTACAAGGAACTCAACTTCTCTATTCACAACCAAACAACCCTTACAGTTTTTATGTGGCTACCCTACCGCACTCTACTCATGACATCCAATGGCATGTCACTCAATTATCCATGATGGCTACCTATACCATTTTCAAATGGCTTCTACTTGACATGGCTTGGGAGAGGCAAGTGACCCCATATATATAGGACTCCATGGCTCATATGGTGTTGCCATGTGTCCACCTTCTACACTCTTCTACAATTCTAGACTTTTCTCTATCTTTATCTTATCATACAAATATATTTTCTCTAGAACATTCCACACTTCACCATGAAGCATGACAACTATGAATCATATATGTCCCCCACTCTTCTAGAAACTTCTTACCTTGTCATGATCTTATTCTTATACTTATGGTTTGCAAAGGCAGTTTATTATGATTTCCACAATCTCCTAGAATGTTCCAAGTATGCATTGCATATTTCAACACTCCCCCTTAATGCATACTTGTCTCTGGCGGCCAAACCATTTTGTGTCGCTGCCCTTGCATATTTTGCGCTCTGCCGTTACGAACCTTCTTTTTCACTTGCCCTCGTGATATGATTTTCTCCTCCTTCAACTCATATGTCTCTATCTTCCATCGGAGGTTCCCCGCAAACTTGATGCATCCATGCATCTTTTCTTTCTTCTTCACTCTTCTAGTTGTCTTTCCTCTATATGGTTCCTTGCACGAAGTCAAAATAATAGCAAGTGAAGCATTGTCATACCTGAGATTTTCACAATTGCATCCTTCCGGAATTTTCTTCATCTTATAATGCTCTTCCAGATCTTCGTGGACCACCAATGCTCCATTTTTATCTTCACCATACTCTTGTAACTCCACATCTTTATGAAGATTAGGCTCATTCTTCTCATCTCTATTATCTTCCCTCCTCATCGTTTAGAGCCTCTCAGTTTTCATCATTATCACATTCAAATACTATAAATCCAGTAAAAATACCTGAATCTCTTAACTCCATCGAGACACCAGCTTCTGCATCTTCTTCTTCTTCTTCTTCTTCTTCTTCTTCTTCTTCTTCTTCAACTCTGGTTGATAGAGTTTCACCCTCTGTCAAGTCTTCCACAAAGTAAGCTTCATCATCTTCAGTTGTAATACATGCCTCTGCATCCCACTCTTTTTCACTAAGCCACCCACTATGAACGACTTCTTTCATAGTAGCCACACTTCCTTCTGTGTGCTTCCTTAGACTTGGACAATCCCTGGCAAATATCCCTTTTTACCACAGTTGAAGCACTCACCTCTTCTTCTCCTCTCATTTTGACCAACTTCTGGTCATCTTCATCTTGTCTTCTTGAGCTCCCCTTGAATAGTTGTTCTTCTTTATGCAATACCTATCACCTCTTGTCCACTCCTTCGCCTCTCCTCGGTCTTTCGGTGGACCCTTCTTCCTGATAAGAGTGCCTCCTCCTCATCCTTCTCCTCCAAGGTGATGCTGTCCATCCTCTTTGTTAATGCCTCCTGATTAGCCAATAGATTCTCCAACTTCAACAAAGACGGCTGTATTGGCCATCCGCTCACCGCAGCCATAAACCCACTATACGCGTGTCTTAGGCCATTGATGATGATCCTTCTCATCCGAGCTTCGCTGACCTTCTCCTCCGGTTCAAGCTGGGATATCTCTCGGCAAATATTTTTTACCTTAGTAAAATATTGATTGATGCTTAGTGTGCCTTGTGAGATACCTGCAAGCTCTTTCTCTAGGAGTTGGAGTCGCGCCTCATTCTTCTTCGAGAACAGCTTCACGAAAGTCTCCCAGGTCTCATTCGGTGTCACTGCATCTCTGATGTGCTCCACCAATTCTTCCTTGATCGTTGTCTTCAAGAAGAACATAGTCTTTCCTGCCTTGATTCACCACTTCCGTAAGGCTTCCGCGTTCTCCTTCGACGGAGGAGTAGTCTCGGTGCCTGCCACGATTTTTTCATAGGTCCTGACCCATCAAGTATAACTCCATGCAGGTTTTCCAATAGCCATAGTTGTGGCTATTGAGTCTCCTCATGCCACTTGCGCTCAAGAGATCTGCCATGTCAACTGACGCTCAGCGTCACCTACGCTTGGTCCCAAACCAGCGTTCCTTCACAGTCCCGGATTGTGATCTCTGGCAGAGTCTCCCCTTAGCGCCTCTCGGTGCCACACTGAGCAATGTAAGCGCCCTGCGCCTACCAACCAATCCACCGACCACTATGAGTACCCTGCACTCACCACAAACTCCTCCTAATGACGGTCCCTGACCGACCTGCTCTGATACCAACTGTTGAGAAAACGGCGCCCCTAACCTTGACACCGACTTTCGAGAAGCGATACCAAAGTAGTGTGATACCACTCTTCCGTGGACCCTATACCCACACTATAACGATGATCTTGAAAGAGAACTATTCAGTAAGGTACAAGTTAGAGAACTATTCAGTATCCTCCAAAGGGCTTGAGCACATGCCAAAGGGCTTTTACTACTTTAGAGAACTATTCAGTAAGGACCCTATACCCACCTTATACCCACACTAGAACAAGTTAGGGAGTTTGACAAAATCATATTGTCAGGTTCTATTGCTTTCAAGAATGGTAAAACATATCGATCTTTGAGTCTGACCGGTAAGCATGATTTAAATTTACCTTGTCTTTGATTGGAGCTAGTATTCCAAATATCTGAATTTATATGCCTTCTTGTTCAGATGGAGAAAATGAAGTGGTAGAATTGAATGATCTTGAAAGAGAACTATTCAGTAAGGTACAGACAATTGACTACTATACTACTGTTGTTAAGATTGAAGGATTTGAGCACATGCCAAAGGGCTTTTACTACTTTGGAGAATACATGGAGGATCCAACAACAATTGGGCATCCAGTGGCAATGCAAAGATTCTTTGCTGATACAAATATTTTCTTGTTCTGGTCTTATGGGAATTCAGCAGACATCAAGGGGTCAGATGTGGCTAAGTATGTAACTGATGTTGTGATTTCTATGGGGGGAACTGCGCAAAATGTGCTTTTACAGTGGCGATTCAAGTATTTCCCTCATGTCAGCAGTGAAGGTATAGTCGACAGGGTGTTGCCTCTGATTACCAAATAATTTAATTTTCCTGCATTCCAACGGCAATGATTTCCTGCATTGCAGACATGAAAAATGGATTCTACGAGAAGGTGGAGGCTCAGTTGCAAGGCTTTCAGAACACTTACTATGTTGGAGGTCTGCTGGCATTTGAGCTAACTGAAAGAAATGCATTATACTCCATTTCGGCTGTTTGCAAACACTTTGGCATTGGCAGTGAGCTACCTCCGATTCCTTATGTTAAGGTGATCTAGAAATACTGTCCTGATATACTTCAAGTATTTTTGAACTTCTATTGCCAAAAGGAATTGTATTTACGTTTGTCAATGCTTGTTTATGCAGAGATTGTTTCCTCTGTCCATAAGAAATCCTTCACCTCCTAGAGATATTGGTGAGCTTGAAGGGGTTGAATTCCCCAATCTTCCATCCCTGGATGGATATTTGCAATACTGGGGAACTCATAAAGCCACCGCAAAGAAGGTTATCTACACTTGGATCAATGAAGAAGGGAAGATCATGAATCGTAGAACCTACCAAGAGCTTCATGATAATGCATCTCACATTGCGTATAAACTATTGACAAGCACGAAGCCTATTATCAAGCCTGGTGACAGAGTTCTCCTTATTCATCTACCTGGTTTGGAGTTTGTTGATGCATTCTTTGGATGCATCAGAGCAGGAGTTATACCAGTATCAGTTTTGCCCCCTGACCCAATGCAAAGGGGTGGGCAAGCGCTTCTGAAAGTTGAGAATGTCTCTAAGGTGTGCAATGCTGTGGCAATTCTATCCACCTCTTCATACCATGCTGCTGTACGTGCAGGCTATGTCAAGAATATTGTCACTCTAGCAAAGAGTGCTCAGAAATGCTCAGCTCAGTGGCCTGACCTCCCATGGATTCACACTGACTCATGGATAAAGAACTACCGGCGAAGTCCAGACAGCTACAACTCAGAAAATGCTGAATCTATGATGACCAAGCCCCAGCCAAGTGAATTGTGCTTTCTACAATTCACTTCGGGTTCCACTGGTGATGCCAAGGGTGTGATGATAACACATGGTGGACTAATCCACAATGTGAAGATGATGAAGAAGCGATATAGAAGTACCTCAAAAACTGTCCTTATCAGTTGGCTTCCACAGTACCATGACATGGGTCTCATAGGGGGTCTTTTCACTGCTCTTGTAAGTGGAGGAACTTCCATTCTGTTTTCACCAATGACATTTATCAGAAACCCCCTCCTGTGGCTGCAAACAATAAATGACTACCATGGAACACACAGTGCAGGTCCAAACTTTGCATTTGAGCTGGTGATAAGACGGCTTGAGGCCGAGAAGAACAAAATTTATGACCTTTCTTCAATGATATTCATCATGATTGCAGCAGAGCCAGTAAGGCAAAAGACTATCAAAAGGTTCATTGAGTTGACTAAACCTTTTGGCTTTTCTGAAGGTGTACTTGCTCCTGGATATGGCCTGGCTGAGAACTGTGTCTTTGTTAGCTGTGCCTTTGGTGAATGCAAGCCCATTTTCATAGATTGGCAAGGAAGAGTTTGTTGTGGGTATGTTGATCCAGATGATACAGATATTGTCATCAAAATTGTTGATGTGGACTCTTTGACAGAGCATCAGGAGGATGGTGCTGAGGGTGAGATATGGATCAGCAGTCCTAGTTCTGGAGTTGGTTATTGGAACAATAAGGAAATAAGCCAGAAAACTTTTTGCAATCAGCTTAAGAATTACCCTAACAAAAAATTCACAAGAACTGGTGATTTAGGACGGATCATCGGTGGTAAACTTTTTATTACAGGAAGGATCAAAGATCTTATCATTGTTGCTGGTAGAAATATTTATTCTGCAGATGTAGAGAAAACAGTGGAGGGTTCTTCTGATGTTCTTCGACCTGGTTGTTGTGCTGTTGTCGGTATTCCTGAGGAAGTTTTAACCCAGAAAGGCATCTCAATTCCTGATTCTTCTGATCAGGTTGGACTTGTCGTGATTGCTGAGGTTAGGGAGGGTAAAGCAGTCTCTGAAGAGATTACAAATAACATCAAAACACGTGTAGCGGAGGAGCATGGAGTAACTATTGCATCTGTCAAGCTTATCAAACCTAGAACCATATCCAAGACAACATCTGGCAAAATACGGAGATTTGAATGCATGAAGCAGTTTGTTGATAATACTCTTAGCTTGGCAAATAGTAACCATATATCTAAGAAGAAGTCTCTTTTTCGTTCTCTCACTACAGGAACTGGCATAGAAATCAGGAGGCCCTCCTTGAAGCAGACCATTGCTCCCACCATTCGCCCTCAGAGCAGAAGCAAAGTGAAAAACTTCATGGAGATTATTGAGTTTTTAACGCAGATTGTATCAGATCAAACAGGCATTCCGAAGGAGAAAATTTTCCCAACTGACAGCCTACCTTCATATGGCTTTGACTCGATTGCAGTGGTCCGAGCAGCACAGAAGCTCTCAGATTTTCTTGGTACACCTGTTGGAGCAATTGACATCTTTACTGCAAGCTGCATTTCAGAGCTTGCTAACTTCTTGGAGAATCTGGTGCATAAATCACAACCACAGCTGGCACCTCAGCCCAGAGGCAAAGTGAAAATGTCCAAGGAGATTATTGAGTTTTTGAAACAGATAGTATCAGATCAAACAGGCATTCCAAAGGACAAAATTTCTCCAACTGACAGTCTACCTTCTTATGGTTTTGATTCAATCACAGTGGTCCAAGCAGCACAGAAACTCTCAGATTTTCTTGGTATTCCTGTTGGAGCCATTGACATTTTTACAGCAAGCTGTATTGATGAGCTTGCTACCTTCTTGGAGAATTTGGTGCACAAGTCACAACCACAGTTGGAACCTGATGTATCCTGCTCTGCTGAGGATGAGAATCTAGCGATTATAGATGCCAGTAGTTCAGATCTCAGTGTGTTTGCTACTGGGACCCTCCAGCTCCTGGCTCTTACCTATGTATGTTTTATCCTGTTACTCCCAGCATATCTTGCAAGTTTGATGTACATGGGCATGCTATCTTCGGTCAGTCTGGTGAAATTACCACTGCTGAGCTATCTTAGTTCTTTGGTCCTGGCACCCATTGCATGGATATGTTATGCCTTGTTCACCTCATTATCCCTGTGTATCTTGGGGAAGTCATTCCTTCAGCCAAATTATGTTCTAACCCCTGATGTTTCAATATGGTCAGTGGACTTTGTGAAATGGTGGGCACTAAACAAGGCGCAATCATTAGCAGCAAAGATGCTAGCTGTGCATCTAAAGGGTACAATCTTCTTGAATTACTGGTTCAAGATGCAAGGAGCTCGGATTGGGTCATCCGTTGTCATTGACACGATAGACATCACTGACCCATCCTTACTAGCAGTCGCAGATGGTGCAGTGATCGCAGAAGGTGTTCTCATTCTGGGCCATGAAGTCCGTAATGAAGTGCTGAGTTTTAGGCATGTCAAGATTGGCTAGAAGGCATCAATCGGCCCTTACGCTGTCCTCCAGAAGGGCACCATTGTGCACAATGGTGTTGCGGTTCCATCGTTGCAAAAGACCGAACAAGGGAAATCGACATATCTGGCTAGTAAAACTTCTGCATACATGAAGGTAACTAGAAATAATTGAATTTATACAACTAAGTACTTGTGCTGATAACCTAAGATATTAAGGCATAAAACAAGTAGAATATTAGTTGGTTATTTCTAGACATTGAAGTTACTGTGCTACATAAATACACGTACGTACATAGATCTTGTGAACCTTTCCTCACCTCTTGTGTCATTGATGAAGTTACTGGCAATTGCGTTGCCTACTTTCCAGTACAACAACTAGAGGTGATGCTTTTGAGACATAGCAAGGGACAGAGAAATTTTATAATGAAGCCATAGAAAATAAAGATAATGTAAAGGTGTACTGTTGTGCACAAACGAGATTATTTTTTCTCTGTTTTTTTAGCTCGACACGATGATATTGGAAATTCTCATCTGCACCTGCATCTGCAAAACATGCTCTGCCATTTTCAGCACCATTTTCCTCATATCTGTGTCTGTACAACTGAAGAATAATTTTTGTTATGTTATTTTTGACCATCTATTGCAGGAAGAAGCAAGTATTGCAGACATGGCATTTGAACACCTTGTTAGCATCTATGCAGTAGCCTTCCTGGGTGCTCTGTCAAGTGCAACAGTCTTCATGTTGTACAGCCACTTCTCTGGCACCACGACTTCACTTCAGCACTTCTCCTTTGCATGTATTGCTGGTGCCTTCCACTGGTTACCAGCTGTCATTGCTGCTTATGCTGTGATTGTCCGGGAGATGACCATGAGCCCAGTGTCATCTGCTCTCCTTCTCGCCTTCGCCTACTTGAGATATGGGATCATCGTCAGCCTTCTCACCGGCATCACCAAGAAAGCTCTTGCTACAAAGTCAGGGGCCAAGGATAAGGATATTGCAAGTTTAATCCAGCGGCGCATAACCATCGCTGCACACCTCAGATTTGCAAAGATGCTATCCGGAACAGAAGCCTTCTGCATGTACTTGAGGCTTCTCGGAGCAAAGATTGGCAGGCATTGCTCTATCCGAGCCATCAATCCAGTGGCAAATCCTGAGCTGATCAGCATCGGTGATGGGGTCCATCTAGGTGATTTCTGCAATATTGTTCCAGGGTTCTACTCAAAAGGGTTTACCAGTGCGGCGATAAAGGTCCAGGACAACACTGTGGTTGGCAGTGGCAGCTTGCTCCTCCCTGGCTCAGTCCTCCAAGAGAATGTCATCCTGGGAGCACTCTCTGTCGCACCACAGGATTCGGTTCTCCAGCAAGGTGGCGTCTATGTTGGCGCGCAGCCTCTAACCTTGGTGAAGAACACCTTGATTGAAGAAGATGAGCGGATTGAAGAGATGGACCCGATGTACAAGAAGATTGTTGGGAACCTTGCGGCAAACCTGGCCATCACTACCATGAACGTCAAGTCAAGATACTTCCACCGCATTGGCGTCAGCGGGCGAGGCGTCCTGAGAATGTACCAAGACATCCCTTCTCTGCCCAAGCACAAGATATTTGGCGCCGGCAAGTCTTTCCCGGTGATCGTCCGGCACAGCAACAGCCTCAGCGCAGACGACGACGCAAGGCTCGACGCGCGCGGTGCGGCGGTGCGGATCCTCTCCGACGATGGCGAGGTGCCTCTTCTTGACCGTACCCTGAAGAGCGGCAAGGCGTTCTACGCGCGCACGATCGCCGACTTCGCCACCTGGCTCGTCTGCGGCCTGCCGGCTAGGGAGGAGCAGGTGAAGCAGGCGCCGCACATCCGCGACGCCGTCTGGGGCTCCCTGCGGAACACCGAGTCTTACACCGTGCTGCATTACTACTCCAACATCTGCCGGCTGCTGCGGTTCGAGGACGGCAAGGAGATGTATGCCAAGTTCAAGCTTCGCCCGGCCGACAAAGACGTATCGGAGGACTCCGGCCAGGTGGTGCCGCTGGGCATCCTGCCGCCGGAGACCGGCGCCATCCCGAGAGACGCCGACGACACGCGCCCGCTGCTCTTCCTCGCCTACGACTTCCGGCGCAAGGTGGAGTCCCCCGAGGGCGTCGCTACGTCTTCCAGCTGCAGCTCAGGGATGTCCCCGCCGACAGCGCCGCCCGCGACGTCGCCCTCGACTGCACACGGCCGTGGGACGAGGCCGAGTTCCCGTACATCGAGGTCGGGGAGATCAGCCTCGCTAGCAATGTCCCGACGGAGGAGACGGAGAAGCTCGAGTTCAACCCGTTCCTGCGGTGCCCGGAGGTGGACGTGATCCCGGCGACGTCGTGCACGCAGAGCGCGTCCATCGACCACGGGCGCTCGCTGGTCTACGAGATCTGCCAACGCCTGCGGAACGGCGAGCCGCTGCCGGCGTCGTGGCGGGCGTTCCTGGAACAGTGGGACACCAAGATCGACCTGTCAGGCTGCCCGGTCATGGCGGCGACGCGCTCGAGCTCGAACGTCCGTCACGCCACCACCAAGGTGACGCTGGCGAGGACATGGTACCAGGCGCTCTGGGCCACGCTGTGCCAGCCACTGCTGCAGACGCTCGTGCCGTACTTCGCCATCGGCCTAGTCATCTTCCTCCCCCTCCGTGGCCTCCTCGCCGCGTCCACTGCCACCGGCACGCCGCTGTACTGGTCCCTGCCCGTCTTCTGGGTCGCGTCGGGCGTCGCCGCGATGGCCACCTGCGCTGCGGCGAAGTGGGCCCTGGTCGGCTGCCGGGCCGACGGCGACACGGTGCACATCTGGGCGCCGGCCGTGTTCCTGGACACGGTCTGGCTGGCCGTGCGCACGGCCACGGCTGAGTACTTCGCGGAGCTGACGCCCGGGTCCGTGCTGTTCGCGGCGTGGATGCGGGCCATGGGCACGTCGGTGGCGGCGGGCGACGGCGTGTACGTGGACTCCATGGGCGCGCTGCTGAACCCGGAGATGGTGCGGCTGGAGCGCGGCGCGAGCGTGGGGCGGGACGCGCTGCTGTTCGGGCACGTCTACGAGGGCGAGGGCGGGGAGGTGAAGTTCGGCGCGGTGCACGTGGGCGAGGACGGCTTCGTGGGCAGCCGCGCCGTGGCGATGCCGGGCGTCAGGGTCGACGACGGCGGCTGCCTCGGCGCCCTGGGTCTGGCCATGAAGGAGGAGATCGTGAGGAACAGGATGTAGCAGGGCAGCGATTGAGGAAGGCCACGGGCATCGGTGAAGCATGCATTTCTTTCTCGTTGGGTTTGATTACTAGTCTGTCTCTGGTACTTGTACACGTAGGATCGTATATAGGAGTAGTGATGGTATGATCAATAAGTGGCCACAAATAATCGGATGTAAGCTACAAGTGTACTCCTCCGAGTTTTTTCCAAGCCTACTTAATTATTATCTCTTAACAATTGGATCCATCGGCGTTTGACACTTCATGCTCCTGGACTCTTAACAAATTACAGTGTACACATATACTGTAGTGTTTGTGGCACAGTACAATTCAATGAAAAACATGTCCAGATCAAGCATCAATAGAAGTAAAGTAATTGCCAGCAGGCAGCAGCGCACCCTCTCAGCATTCAGATTTCACCTAATAATAAACACATAAATGACCTTCTGTGTAGCCCTTCTGATGCATCAGCGAGTTTTGGATGCAAGTGATTAGAATCATTCGATCATAAGTTGTACTTAAAAGTACATTTTTTTGAGAAGGGGAAGTACACAAATTGTTGTACATATAGCAATGCTCTTATAAGTAAAGAAGGAACTCGCACATGCAAGAAGCGAATTTGCAGCACATAAGGATAGAGATCTTGGAGTAACGCAGTGAGATCATATATGATCCAAGATTAACATTAGCATTTGTAAATTCATAATTGGAATAATTAAGTACTGATTTGGGCATAATTGCAATACAAGCGGCTCCATTAATTTCATATGAATAAAATATATAAATATCAAGATGAAAATAATCAAATATTACGCAACGTTATTTCACACTTTTGGAAAAGCTTGATTAGTCTTTTATCATTTACTTCTAAGAGAAGTATTACGTCAGCGTAGTTAACATTTAGATTATCTTCATAAAAAACCAGGTTATCACAACCATGTGGGCCAAAACAATCCTTTAATTCTAAGAAAAATTTAATAAGATAACATATTTTTATTACCCAAAAAATAAAGAATTAAAGGATGGTTTTGGCCCAAAATAAATTGTTATCTTATTACATTCGTACACGTGATCCACACCCTCATCAAATTTTTATTACCCAAAAATATCCTATATAAATCTCCCAAGTCTCAGATGATTCTCCTTGTTCCATTCTATACATTTTTTCTGATCCAAAATTGAGTAACTTGCTCCGATCAATACATCGTTTCCTTCTCTTCTCTCTTCGTTTGAACACTGAACTTGCAGGTTATAAGTTCTTCTTTGCATGATTCCAATTCTTCGTAAGCAAATTCAGATCTAATATTCTTCTTTCTCATGAATTTTTGTTCGACATTCCCTCCATCATTCGCAGCCTAACTTGGACAAACGTATTTGCGTCAAGGCACCTCCTTCGAGCAGATTCTTGGTACCAATCGCATATGAACGTGGACAAGACACCGATCCCAGGACCAGGAGGCGGCGGCGGCGATGCGGGAGGAGGAGGAGGCGGCTGCGCCGGCAACGTTCCGGCGATGCAGTCCTCGTGCGACGCGGTGGCGGCTTCGCCGGCTCCTCACACGGAGTGCGACATCAGCCGCATGCCGGACTCCCCCGTGCGCAAGCCCGGCCACCGGCGCGCGCTCTCGGACATCATCGGCCTCCCCGAAGACCTGGACCTCGGCGCCCCCGGCGCCGGCGACGGGCCCGCGCTGTCGGTCGAGAACGAGGAGGAGCTCTTCTCCATGTTCCTCGACGTCGACAAGCTGAATTCGCGGTGCGGGGCGTCGGAGTCGGAGTCATCGTGCGCCATGGCGGGGGCTGGTGGAGAGGCGACACAGGCGTCTGCCGCGCCTGGGGCAGGGCTCAGGCCGAAGCACCATCAGAGGCATTCGATGGACGCCTCGAGCTCCATCGACACGGAGAATCTGTTTGGGACATCGGCGATGGAGGGCGTGTCGCCGGCAGAGGCGAAGAAGGCAATGTCCGCCGCAAAGCTCGCCGAACTTGCGCTCATCGACCCCAAGAAGGCAAAAAGGTATCATTTTTGTGGATTTCTTCTGTTTGTTCTTTATGCAGTTTCATCTGTTAGATTATCTTTCGTTCATCTGAATATGTTGCACAGTCAAATGCTATTTTGTTATTAGTTCGTTTAAGTAGATGAATTTTCTACTTTTTGGGCAGCTATTCTTGTTCTGCTTTGAGTTGTTGCATGACGATTCTGTAACTGATGCAAAATAGATGGCATGAAACACATGTAGTAGATACAGGGAAGGAGAGAATATAAAGTCTTACAAACTCATCAACTGGATTTTCTCTTATTGAGATATTGTTCAGAGTTCATTTCAGCCAACCAAACATGCCTTTCCATACTAAGAACAATGAAATATATGGCATAGAAGCCATATTAATCAATTAAGAAGAAGGGTGAGAGCCTGTGCCGAGCTGGGCTCGAACGTGGTTGGCTCGGGCGAAACTAGCACTACTGACCAAACAACCTAGCACTCGTTCTCGCCTTGCCTTACTAAAGAAAATTACTGAATAATAGAGGCGGCGCACCTTAGCACCTAAGAGAATTTTCTTTTTGACAAACATGTGCTGAATCTTTGTGCTATAAATGGTAGAGATGTATATGTATATATGAGGTGGAACTTCAATGTTTTTTTTCCAGATCATGTTGCAGTGATACTGGATAGTAGCATCTTATTGATGAATGATTTTGTTCTGAGGTTGTCATTCTCTATATTGGTATACATATAGGAGAGCTATCAATTTTCTGTCATGAGACAAACCTAATGGCCATGACTTATGAAGACTTTTTCCAGAAAAAATAGCTTATGAGAAATTCCGCATCAGGCGTCGAACAAAATGTGCATTTTGTTTCTTGTTCTAGTCCAAAGGAAATTGTATAATGTATTCCTTCACTTCCGCACTTATGCTGAGACTTGGCACTTGGGCAGCTTGTAACAGTAGTTGCATTCATATCGTTTTCTTCTGAACAATCATATTTCTGATGCAAGTGAAATAGTTTGAAGTTTGTCCCTAAATTTAATCCTCCTCATTGTGATGTATTAATGTAATTTAACTTATTTAATTGTTTTTGAAATGACATCCTTGTGTGTTTTTTTTTCTTGATAAAACTGGAGAACTGGTGCTCAATAACAAATGAAGCTGTAAGGATAATGGGATAGGACCAGAATAACTTGTGAAACAAACATTTTTTTTTGGCCTGAAATATGAAGCGCAGTTAGTTCTTTTGTTCCAGAAGTGCTTAATTACCTACTCTGACTGTTACCTGGTGAATCATATGTTAGGATTATAAATAATAGACAGTCAGCAGCAAGATCAAAAGAAAGAAAGATGCGGTATATTGCTGAACTTGAGAGGAAGGTGCAATTCATGCAGAGAGAAGCCACAGCATTGGCAACTCAACTGGCATTGTTACAGGTGTGGACTCTTCTGGTCTTATGGCGATCACATAATTTTGAATTGTTAATTACTGTTCTATAGTATTATGACATTATTTAGGATAGCCATTCACGATGTTCTAGACTATCAGAAGGATCTGAATGATGCAACATTTAGTTTTTTTTTTGCTGTGGGCAGTTAAAGGCTTTTTGCTCTGTATCTTCGGTTACCATGTTGATTTTCTACTGCTGTTCACTCCATGCATATAGCTAACCATTATTCCCTCCATTATACTGATGCAGAGAGACACAGCTGGGCTCACAGCTGAGAACAGTGAACTGAAGATCCGTCTGCAGAACACAGAGCAACAAGTCCACTTACAAGACGGTAAAGCTTCCATCATACTAACACCTGTTTCTTTTAAATTTGTTTTCCTGTTCATTTTGCTACAAGTGGAGCAATGCTGCAATTTATGCTCTGGTGACAACACAATCAAAAAACTCACACACCACCCGGCTTCTCTTGAATAATGCTGCCCCAGCTCTGAATGAGGCCCTGAAATCGGAGCTCCAGCGACTGAAGATGGCGACAGGCCAGATGGGCAACGGCGGCGGAGGGGCGATGACCTTCGGCACATCACCGCACCCATTCGGCGCGAGCCAGCAGGTGTTCCACCCTAACCAAGCGATGCCGCCCTTCGTGGCGATGCAGCAGCAGCAGCATCCCAACCAGCCGTTGCACCCTCTGCAAACCCAGCAGCTGCAGCAGGCTGCTCTCAACCTGAACATGAACGGGCCAGCGCCTGCTCCCAACCAGTGGCAGTGGGGCGACGCATGGTCGGAGAGCAGCTGCAGCTGATTCGCCAGTGATGGAGATGGAGCAGGGTGGTGTCGCCAGTGTGGTCTTGGAAATTGCGGTTACATGTCAGGATGATTTGGTTTTGGGTATTGCCCAAGTATAGTTATGTGATGAATGATGATGGTATATGTTCCGGTAAAGAAAAAAGTGATGTAGTTTGAGGAGGTTGTAGTACGCTCAGATGTCAAGTTCGTGTCGTGTGTCTTGCTTTCCAAGGATGTTATGGTTTGGTTATACTGAATAGTCAAAGAAAAATTGTTACATGTTTCTGCAGTTTATGCTTTTTTTTCTCGGATGTGCAGGTTCTGCAGTTTATACTTGATCTGCCATTTTGATCAGATAGTATGTCACTCCCAAAATGGTAGAAGTGAGCCAGGTGATCTGTATGATGTCGTTGGGTATGAAGAGCAATTTGTCGTCAGAGTCAATTCATGCCCTTTTGTTCAACTGAACATGGAAACCTTTTCTTAGCTGATAGATGAATGTTCAACGGCGTGCAGAGAAATTCAGAACTAGTGATTCACCAACGGTCATTTTGAAGGCGAAGGAGAAGTTCCCGACGAGCCACGGACGGAGGACGGCGGAGTGACGCGTCGAGCTCAGTTCCAGGCTGCAGCTACTCCATTCAGGTCCAGTCAAGCTGCGTTGTGCTTTCCTAATCCTGGAACACTTCGAAAGCAACGGTGCGGTGGCCGGCCGGCCGGCGACGGAGGAGAAGGACCCGACGAGCGCCGCCGGCGGTGGCGGAGCCAGACGTCCCCTGTCTCGTCATCGTCGTCGCACGGTCGTCCGGTCCCCTTCGTGGCTTCGTCAGGCTGGTATCAACGGAGAGTGTCATCACACAGTTACTACCAGAGGAGTATCATCACCATGACACTCCTCTTTCATTCCATGATTTTCTCTCTCTCCTCTCTTTTGTCATATCAGCAAATTTAATGATTATGACACTGCAAGATGATTGGCCTGTACCTCGGTAACGAGTGGGCCGAGCTGATTGGGCCGTCTATTGGCCCACATAACACTCCCAGTCACCTTCGTCAGATCGAATCCCAGCCGCACACCGTGGATTCAACGGCCTGGATGACCTCAACCCTGGACGGTAAATGAAATACCGTCCACCCTGACGGTAAATGGAGTAACGTCCACCCCCGACCAGGTCCCCGTGCCCCTCGCTGCCACGGCCGCCGCGCTTCCTTCCGCGGCCCGCGCTCGCCGGCGGTCAGGACGGCGTCGATGTGTGCGTGCTGGGCACCAAGGAGATCCGCGCGCACCGGACGTTGGTTAGACGCGGAACCACGGTGGAGCGACGCCGAGTGTGCGAGCGCGGCCGGTGCGTGCGCGTGAACAGCCGTTCTGCGCCGCCGCGCCGCGCCGCGCGGCGCTCAGACAGCGGCGGCGGCGGATGATGGCGAGGGACTCACTGGATACAGCGTCCAGCGCGCCGTAACTCTTCTCCCGAGTCCCGGCTGTTAGATCGGTTAATCGGATCACTAGGTGCATATAGGCTTGGGTTCTAGCTCTGGGTCTAGATCTAGAAAGAACACAGACGTGTGCGTGCGTATGCGTGTGTACGAGATCGAACCGAGAGAGATTAGATTAGTACCTTGCTCTGAGGAAGACGATGCCATCATCGTGGTTGATGTTGTCTGCGCTAAGGCAGCGTCGCGTAGTGCAGAGCTCAGAGCCGATCCGCTCTAGGGCGGCGGTGGCCGGTGCAGTGTAGATCGGCCGGTGGTGCTTCCCGCCGCCGCAGCGCCACCCCTCAAGATCGGGTTAGGATTTTGGTGTTGGTGGGGAGTCGGGGCACGACGAACCTTGGCGTGCGTGCCCCCGGCCCCCACCTCTCTATTTATGTGGCGCTGGCGACGGGGGTCCACCAACGAGAGTTGGGTTGGGCGCCCCCGATCAGGGCGCGGACCAAGGCTAAGGCCTTTGGGCCTTAGGTTAGAGATCAGTCCAATAATCTCCCCCTTGATCTCACATTATCTTTCTCTTTCACTTTTCTATTTTCCTTATCTCATCACAGATTTATGTATAGGGCATATCTCTTCGTCACGGGCAACTGCCGATAGAATCAATAGCCACAATACACGCCTCTCTTCAGAAATAGATTCTTTATTCTATTTTGGGCCTTTATTATCCAGAGATCATAGGTTGTACCTCATTCCCATGCCGGCTACGTGTTCCATGAACACGCTGGGTGGTAGGCCTTTCGTTAGCGGATCCGCAAGCATATCTTTTGTTCTTATATGCTCGAGACTTATGGTGTGATCCTGGATTCTATCTTTTATCGAATAAAATCTTATCTGTATCGACTTTGTAGCCGTGCTCTTCTTGTTATTATGAGCATAAAACACTGCTGGCTGGTTATCGCAGTACATCTTTAGTGGTCTTTCTATACTGTCCGCCACTCTTAAGCCAGGTATAAATTTCTTTAACCATTCTACCTAACTCAGCATACATCGTCGATGTTGCTGTGACCGATTGTTTAGAGCTTTTCCATGAAATAGCTCCCCCTGCGAGAGTGAAGATGTAACCCGTCGTGGATTTTCTATCATCTTCATCTCCCGCAAAGTCTGAATCTGCGTATCCTTTAATCTCTAAAGAATCGCTTCTTCTGTATGTTAGCATGAGGCCTTTTGTGCCTTTCACATATCGCAAGGCTTTCTTTACAAGTTTCCAGTGTTCTAGACCTGGATCTTTCTGAAATCTGCCAAGCACATTAGTGACAAAGGCTAAGTCAGGGCGTGTGCACACTTGAGCATACTGTAAAGTTCCGACTGCCGAGGCATAAGGAACAGTTTTCATCTGTTCTTTCTCATACTTATTTCTGGAACTCTGAAAGTCTCCATATCTGTCACCCTTGACTATCGGAGCAGGAGTAGGTTTACTCGCATGCATACTGTATTTCTCTAGAATCTTTTGTAGGTATGTCTCTTGTGACAGACCTAGCACCCCATTCCTTTTATCTCGGTGAATCTCAATCCCTAGCACAAAAGAGGCTTCACCAAGATCTTTCATGTCAAAATTTGATGACAAGAATTCTTTTGTTTCTAACAGTAGACTGACATCACTACTCGCTAGTAGAATATCATCCACATACAGTACCAGGAAAATGTATTTCCCTTTCTTAAATTTTGCATAAATGCAATTATCTTCAACATTCTCTGTAAACCCAAACTTCTTTATAGTCTCGCTAAACTTCAAGTACCACTGTCTTAAAGCTTGCTTTAATCCATAAATGGATTTCTTTAAATGACATCCCATATTTTCTTTTCCTTTTACGACAAAACCTTTAGGTTGTGCCATGTAAACTTTTTCTTCGAGATCCCCATTTAGGAATGCCGTCTTTACATCCATTTGGTGCAATTCGATATCGAAATGTGCAACCAAGGCCATAATTATTCTGAAAGAATCTTTACATGAGACCGGGGAAAAAGTCTCATTATAATCTATTCCTTCCTTCTGTGTGAATCCTTTTGCCACAAGATGAGCCTTGTATCTCTCTATATTCCCTTTGGAGTCACATTTAGTCTTGTAGACCCATTTACAGCCTACTGTTTTGGCTCCTTCAGGAATTTCTTCCAAGTCCCAAACTCGGTTGGTCCTCATCGATTTTATTTCATCTTCCATGGCTTCAAACCATTTAGATGAATGTCTGCTTCTCATGGCTTCTTCGAATGAGATGGGATCATCTTCCATTCGAAACTCTTCTGTGTTATACACTTCATAATCAGCTGGAATGGCTGATCTTCTTTCTCTTTGAGATCTCCTAGGAGCCTCTTCTGTTCGAATATTTTCTGCTGGAACCTGTGACGGCTCCCCCTGATCTGTGGAAACGTTATTATCTATAGGATCCTGAAAGACAGGTTCCACATTTTCATTTTGCGTCGCCACAGAAGGGATCAATTCGGGAACTGGCATCGCAGTATCAGTCAGTGAGAAAAACGGTTCCTGAATCATGGGAGTGGGTGCGTATACCCGCTTCTCCTCAAGAATAATCTTTCGAACTGTTGTGTTTCCCCGAATCATCTCTTCTTCTAGGAAGGCAGCATGTCTCGTTTCTACAAACTTTGTAAATCTGTCTGGACAGTAGAAACGATATCCTTTTGATCTATCTGGATAACCAATAAAATGGCAACTTACTGTCTTGGAATCCAATTTCCCAATGTTCGGGTTGAATATCTTTACCTCAGCAGGACTCCCCCACACCCGTAGGTGATTCAGTGAGGGTATCTTTCCTGTCCACAGTTCATACGGTGTTTTTGGCACCGCTTTACTGGGCACTCTGTTGAGAATATAGACAGCGGTTTTCAACGCCTCCATCCATAAACTCACTGGCAGTGTGGAATAGCCGATCATGCTTCGTACCATGTCCATCAAGGTACGATTTCGTCTTTCAGCCACTCCATTCTGTTGAGGATCGCCCGGCATAGAGTACTGGGCTACTATTCCTTGTTCTGTTAGGAACCTCGCAAAAGGTCCTAGAACCTGTCCGTATGGGGTATGCCGACCGTAGTATTCCCCTCCACGGTCGGAATGGACAACTTTTATCTTTAAATTGTGCTGATTTTCAACTTCAGCCTTGAATTCTTTAAATTTATCTAATGCCTCTGATTTCTCTTTTATTGGATAGATATATCCATAACGGGAATAGTCGTCTGTGAACGTTATGAAAGAGTCATAACCGTCTATGCTTTTAACTGAGAACGGTCCGCAGATATCTGTGTGAATTAATTCTAAAATACCTGCGCTGTGCTCAGCCGTTTTCTTTGTTATCTTTACATATTTACCTTTAATGCAGTCAATGCATTTGTCTGAGTCTGGGAACTCAAGAGGAGGTAGAATTTCATTCTTAACCAGCCTTTCTATTCTCCCCCTCGAAATATGGCCTAAACGACAGTGCCATAATTTCGACGACGTGTCTTGAGTTCTCTTTCGTTTTCTGTTGTTATCTGTGGTTTGAGACACAATCGCATTCACATCACATACGGAACTCACACTTTCACGTAGCGATAATAAATAAAGATCGTTTCTTCTAAATGCAATCGAAGCAACTGTATCATCAAATTCTATTACACACATGCCGTCTCCAAAACGACATGCAAATCCATCGTCATCAAGACGAGATACACTAATCAAGTTTCTCTGAATTACGGGAACATAAAATACATCTTTAAGCAATAAATTAAAGCCTGTGTCGAGCTCTAAGAGGAGGTCTCCAACCGCCTCAACATCTGCTTCGACTCCATTTGCGACTTTAATTCTGTTTTCTCCTCTTCCCGTAGTTCTCGTTGAACGGAATCCCTGTAAGGAGTTTGCAACATGAATAGTTGCTCCTGAATCAATCCACCAAGTAGATTTCGAATAATCTTTATACAAGAATTCATTTATAAATGAGATAATGTTCTCACCTCTTTTCTCCATGATCATCTTTAGATAGTCGGGACAGTTTGACTTGTAGTGTCCCTTCTGTTTGCAGTGCAGGCACTGATCCTTGTCCACTAGTGGTTGCCCAAACTTGGGCCTGTGCTGTGGCTGTGGCTGAGCCAACTGGGGTCCCTTTCCCTTGGATGAAGAGGGAATATCTTTATTATATCTCTTCTTGTTCACATAGTTTATGGATCCACCATGTGCACTCTTTATCCTCTCTTCTTCTTGCACACACATCGCTATGGTCTTTTCAATATCCCATTTTTCAGGGTTCATGTTATAATTGACAACAAAGTTGTCAAACTCTTTTGGCAACAAGGCAAAAACCAAATGAACTATGTGTTCCAATCTGAACTCCATATCCATTGGCTTAAGCTTGTTGTTAATGTTCACCAAGCGATGGATGTGCTCTCTTATCCCACCTCCCAAGTAACTCTCTGTCACCAGTTGTTTGATCAACTGGGTAGCATAAGTCTTTGAGGAGCCAGTATACTGACTCCTTATCTTGTCGAGGTACTCAACAACAGTGGGTAGATCTGTGATTGCCCCCAGAATAGCGGGCTCTATGGTGTTCTTGACTACTGCCAAACATTTCTTGTTGGCAGGTAGCCACCTGGCATGATCAGCGTCATACCTCTGTTTGCTCGCCCTGTAGGCGAGCTCTGTTTGCTTCCAAGAAGCATCTGTAACATCTTCCCCCCTGACCGGTCTCTCAGGTTCAACTGGAACCGGTGCAGTGAGGACCCAATCTAGCTCAGCCATGGTAAAGAAGAGATCCAACTTCTTGTACCATTCATTATAATTATCGCCTTTCAGAATTGGAATATCCTTGATGGAAACCATCATAGGAAAACCAGCTGAAAACAGGTTAGCTCAAGTGAGAACAATATATCAATAATTACAAAAACATTGAAATCATAATGTTGTCATAATCAACTTTGGTCAGAAAATAACAACATTACAATTTAATCTGGAAAAAATATTCTGTAAAATCATAATATTGTTATCATCAACTTTGGTCAGAAAATAACAATACTACAATTTAATCTGGAAATTATCTGTGACTCAAAATTTAAATTATCCCTTTGGTTCAAATTTAAATTCAAGTCAAAAACAATTATCTATGCAGCGGAAACATGAATAAAAATTATTCTATTTTGAAGCAATATCTGTAAAATTCTGCATTTCTATTCTCTAAACATTTATCCCTTTGGTTCAAAATGAAAAGAGATCAAATTCTGTGCAAAAATATTCAAATTTGTGCAAAATATTCAAATTTGCCTCAAAACAGAATTAAAATTATCAAAAGTTACTGCTCATCTGTTTAAACGGGCCGGAAAACTATTACTGTGCAGCCCGTTAATGTGCAGCCCAAAACCACGTCCGCGGCCCGGCCCACTTCGCGAAAACAACCTGTCACTGTGCGGCCCGCGGCTAACGGGCCGCAACCTGGGCCAGGGCCGCGAAAGCGGCCCATCCGCGCGCGCGCCGGCCGCCGCACCCCCCCCCCCCCCCCCGCGTCGATTAAGCCGTCCATCCCGATCGGACGGCTGAGCGCGCGTCTCGGGAGGTATAAAAACCTCGCGGCCGGGCGACAATCACGGAAACCCTAGGTCATTTCTCTCCTCGCTCGCCCGCGTTCACTCTGGCTCTCTCTCTCGCTCTCTCTCCTCTCCTTCCTCTGCCTCTGGTCGCCGCCGGCTTAAACTCCGGCGCGGCGGACGACATGGCCGCCGGCTTACTGCTGGCGGCCGGATCTACTACGTCTCCTTCCCTTCTCCCTCTATCTCTCTAGTTCCCTCTCCCTCTCCCTCATGTCTCTGTTCCGGCCAGGGGTGCGCCGCCGCGTTCGTCCTTGACGCCGGCGGCCGCCACCATGGCCGGATCTATCTCTCCAGTACCCAAAACTCTGCTTGATTTTGCTCGGTGTGCGTCCACACGAAGCCGTACTGTGCCCTATGGGCCTCCTCGCCGGAGTCGCGTGCGTCTCGCGCGCGGCTCCGTCGAGGGGATCTCTGGGGTACGGGAAAAGAGGGAGAAAGCGGAGGGAAGAGAAGAAGAAGAGACGAACAACAAGAAGGAGAAGAGGAACAAGGGCCAGGTACGCCGGGTTCACTCAGATCTAGGGTTAGGGTTTGGGTTTTATCGAGCTCTGTTTGGTTTTCCCGTTCGATTTGCATCTATTTGCTCGATCCCTTCCCCTTTTCTTTCCATAACCAAGCCTAAACACAACCTAGGATGGCTCTGGTACCAATGTTAGATCGGTTAATCGGATCACTAGGTGCATATAGGCTTGGGTTCTAGCTCTGGGTCTAGATCTAGGAAGAACACAGACGTGTGCATGAGTATGCGTGTGTACGAGATCGAACCGAGAGAGATTAGATTAGTACCTTGCTCTGAGGAAGACGATGCCATCATCGTGGTTGATGTTGTCTGCGCTAAGGCAGGGTCGCGTAGTGCAAAGCTCAGAGCCGATCCGCTCTAGGGCGGCGGTGGCCGGTGCAGTGTAGATCGGCCGGTGGTGCTTCCCGCCGCCGCAGCGCCACCCCTCGAGATCGGGTTAGGGTTTTGGTGTTGGTGGGGAGTCGGGGCACGGTGAACCTTGGCGTGTGTGCCCCCCGGCCCCCACCTCTCTATTTATGTGGCGCTGGCGACGGGGGCCCACCAACGAGAGTTGGGTTGGGCGCCCCCGATCAGGGCGCGGACCAAGGCTAAGGCCTTTGGGCCTTAGGTTAGAGATCAGTCCAATACCGGCACCACTACCGACCGCCTGTACCAGGCGCCCCTTGCCGCGACTGCGGAGCTTCCGTCGCTGCCCGCGCCACCGGCGGCAGTGCGTCTGGCCTTCTGGGTGAAGCTGCGAGAGAGTACGGCGTCCCGGACGCGATGGGGGCTCCTCCGTCCTGCACATCTTTGTACCTCGACCCCCGCGGTTCACTGAGCCTCATGCCCTCGTGCTCCCGGGCACCGATGACGGGCGACGATGCATCTCAAGCACGGGATATTACAGATTTAATAGACTCTTCTCGTGAGTTAGCCCCGGTTTATGCAATTAGTTTTATAATTAGCTCATGTTTAGTCCTCTAATTGATATCTAAATATCCGATATAATCCGGACTAAAAAATAATCCCTAGATCCAAACACCCTCTTATTCTAGCTAATAACTGCGACACGCTCTCAAATTTGCCCTAAAAAGACATTTTCCGCGAAAGCGGTGATAAATCTTGCGCTGGGGAGCTGAACAGGAAGGGTTAGGTATAAGTGCCGGACGGGGAACATTACAGGGACCATGAAGATCATGCAGACGATGAATCGCTGGTAGATTGGCTCAGCGTAGTGGAGGAGGTGGCGGTAGATGTGCAAGAGCGCGAGCACGGTGGCCGCCGCGGCGCACACTAGCGCCGCGGCCGTGTACGTCGCCGACGCCCACTCCATCAGGCCCCGAGGCGCGGCCGCCACCAACCCTCCCTCCTTTCGGTCCCACCCTGGCGACGCGGGCGCGGCAGCTAGGCGAGGAAGAGCGGGGCCAATACATCGCCTCAACCTACTTTGAGCGCGAGGCCGCGGCGGCCGACGACGACCTTAGCGCGGTGCACGACCTCCGTACCATGGTTGAACAGCCCTCCCTCCCGGACCCGTCCTCCCTCGAGGAGCGTCGGGACGCACTCCTCGCCTCAGGGTGGCAACGGGGCGGGTCGGGGCCGGGGAGACGACCCCCGTCCCCGCCCCGTTCCCCGAAACAGAGTCCCCGCCCCGGCTCCGATATCTTTAGCGGGGCGAAATCTTTCCCCGTCCCCGATCCCCGCGGATCCCCGTTCCCCAACGGGGCCCCATGGGGGGCCTGCTCGGATGCTCCCAAGCCGCGAGCGTGAGAGCTGGCGGCGCTCGGCGGCAGGCGGCATCGGCACTTGGCGTGGGCGTCGGCGGTAGGCAGCTGCGGCACTTGGCGTCGGCAGCAGGCGGTTGCGGAGCTCAGCGTCGGCACCAAGCGGCTGCGGGCTTGCGGCGCTCGGCTCGGCGTCGGTGGCAGGAGCCTGCGGAGCTCGGCGTCGACGGCAGGCGGCGGGGGAAATGGAGGCGGACGAAATGGAGGCCGAGGACGGGAGGAATGAGGAGGCAGGAGAGGAGGGAGAGTGAGGTGAGGGTTAAGGTTTCAGGGGGGTTCACTATATATATCTCTCGGTTGGATCTTTGTGGGCTGCCTATCATATGGGCTTTTTAGTTTTCGGGGCTCCACGGCCCCCGCGGGTCAAATTCGTCGCCCGGTCCCGCCCCGTCTAGATTTCGGGTCCCCGACCTGCTAGCCCCGCGGGGGGAAAATCCACCCTGTTACTGTTGTTATCGGGGCGGGTCCCCGCGGATCCCCACTCCCATTAGCCCCGTTGCCAACCTGATCCTCGTCTACGCGCGGGCGCGGGCGCTCGCGCTCGTGGAGCCATGCTTCTGCTTCCCCATCTCCCCTGACCGCGTCCACATCCACTCCCTCGCCTGCACCTGGCACGATACCTTCAAGGTGCTCTTGAGGAGCTGCGGCGCTGAGTTGGTCACGGGCGAGGAGCAGCGGCACCAGCAACGCCGCCTGGCAAGCCACGGGCGAGGAGCCGGGGCGCGGGGCAGGCCGCAGGCAGGCAGTAGTGGCGCCGGATCGGCTGTGGGTGAGGACGGCGAAGCCGGGCCGGCCACGCGCCGCCTGGCCGAACCGGCCACGCGGGCGGGGAGCAACGACGCCGGTCTGGCCGCGGGCGGGGAGCCACGGCTGCCGCCTGGCCGGTCGCGGGCGAGGAGCCGAGGCGCAGGGCAGGCAGCGGCGGCGCCAGATGCAAGCAAGAGGTGAGAAGTAGAAAGGGCACCGTGAAAAGGAAGGAGAGGAGCAGCCGCGTGCAGAAGGGGAGAAAACAGTAAAGTTGAATCTTGAAGCATAGAGACAAGCAGGAACACCATGAGAGAAGTGAGAAATTTCTCGGAAGGAACGGGAAGCGTCAACGACTTTCTTTGACTTGTGAGGGGAGGAGGGGCGATGCAGGTGTATTTTTTGGCCCACCCCTGCACGCGTAGTAGAGGGGAGCAGCGACAAGGAACAGTATGTGAACATTTTACATTTGACTCGTGATGCCCGGGCTGAGTTGGGCTGCGGAACAGTATGTGAACTGGAGACTTTATGGTACAAACGTTGGAACCAGCTGAACCAAATCACAACCACAGACAAGAAATCGAAGGGGTGGAATTTTTAGGGGCGACGTGGGCACTACGAGAGGCCTCCTAGGCGTGGGGGAATAACATATAGAAAAGAAATACATTTGGTAACTGAAAGTTTTCAAGTTTTATCTCGGTTTCTGAATGCAAGGTTAGGTTTGATGATTGCCAGTGGGACATACACTGGCTGATGACTTGAGTGAACATTGAGTCAGCGGGGTCAATTATCTAGCCAAGCAATGATGTGATTTGAGAAGCTGTTGTCGTTTACGCGCACCGATGCGAAAGAGTCGGCTGGTAAATAGGACACCGGCACAAGTTTGTTTGCAAAAAAAAAAGAGGCCAGGCGCGCAAGGGGATCTTGATTTTCATGTTCAATTAATAATAATTATGAAAAAAATCGCACTGCAGATACATAAGTACCATCTTACATGAAACTCCGAAAACATGGGACATCAATCACAACACTTCACCAAGCACACATTGGCAGGAGAACCAATGCAACTCATGTACGGGGAAGCATAAACGACCTATCTGCAACTTCTCTTCCCTTCTACGACCTCCTCCTCTTTGCGTTACTTTTCGGGTGTTGTACCTGCTGCTGGTTTCGGGCACATCCTCTTCTTCGGTCGTCAGCCTTCGCATAAGTGTGCCCCACCATGTAGAGAGTACCAACTGATTTTGTAAGAAGTTAGCTCTGGCTGACGTAAGAAGCAATTGATTGCCCGTGATTCTGCCATCTCGGCCACTTCTTCTACGCTGGCATATCTAATCTCTTCATTGCCTCCAACTGTCTCTACGGCATGACTCTGCCTAGGCCCAAAACCATAATGAGGTGAGAAACTTACGTGCGCTTGCAGAGGTAAGTTTCTTGTGGTGTTTCTTTTCACTTTACGCGAGCTTGCACCTATTGCTGAAATGCGGCAACCAAAAGAGAAAGAAATAACTTCCTCAGGGAATAAGTGTGATAGTCCTGATGTGATGCCGTTGTTAGCAGAAGGTATGTACCCATTTGGTTTGCAACAGAATGGATCTTGGCGATTAATTTGAGCATGTTGATTATACAACTTTGTCAAACACACCGTTAAACTGTCAAAGTCTCCAGGAACAAACCAATGTGAAGTGTCTCGTAAATCAGCCAGTAGAGTGAGTCGTCTTCTTGCAGACTGAGCTGGAAGCTTGAGCTGGGACGTTACTGATTGCAAGCATTTATCAGCAATCCCAACTATATCTGTGCTTTCCGATAGTTGCAGTAGCAACTGTATACAACTTAAGGAAATGCATGCCGAGGAAGCTAAGGGTGTGTTTGGTTGGAGCCACAGCTCGCCACGCCTACGGTGCCGCCACGTTACAGTCAACTGCGGGAGCTGTGGCTGGCTGTGGCGTCTGGAATGCCCGCCACACGTTACCGTCAACTGCGGGAGCTGTGGCGTCCGGAATGTCCGCCACAGTCTGTGGCGTGGGCGTGAGTGGCGTGGCGAGCTGTGGCTCCAACCAAACACGTCCTCCGCGTATAGTCGTCGGCAACTTGCTGCTGCTTGCATTGCATTGGTGGGGGCTCACCTCACCAGGGCATAAAGTTTCACGCGCGGTTACTTTTTACTTACCTGGTGCCAGGGAAAGGTCCAGGAAATGCGGGGGAGGCTTCCTTGATATTTGGACATATGTACGATGGAAAAAAAATCATATTATATAAATAGGCTGTAAATTGCAAGACAAATTTAATAAGATTAATTAGATCGTGATTAGATAATAAATTGCTATAGTAAATATGTGCTAATAACGAATTAATTAGGCTTGTCTCGCGATTTACGAACAGAATCTACAATTAATTTTTAATTAGTATATATTTAATATATTAAATATGAAAAAATTAATTTTAAAAACTTTACGCGGAGTATCTAAACAACGCGTGAGCAACGAGCAAAGCTGCTCTACTACTGTGCAACCGATGATGCCTTTTCTTTTGCATGTGTCTTTCTGGCCGCCGTGTCCCTCCATGCACGCTGCTGGCAGCCTTGCATACGAACGTACGTTCACGTGGTTACTATGCCTCCGCCCCGTGGGATGCTCTCACGCGGTTTGGAACTGTTGCACGCCTTGCTCGTCAAAAATTTTACATATCAATCACGTTAATATTTGAATACATGTATAATATATTAAATATAGTTAAAAAATACCGTATTGCACAAATAAACTGTAAATCATGAGACGAATCTAATGAGCTTAATTAGACCGTGATTGGATAATAAATTGCATACAGTAAATATATGCTAATGATGGACTAATTAGGCTTATTAGATTCATCTCGCGATTTACGGATGAAATCTACAATTAATTTTCTAATCAGTCTATATTTAATACTTCAAATGTGAAAAGATTCCAGTTTAAAAATTTATATGAGGAACTAAACAAGGCCGCAGTAGAAAAATGAAAGAGAGAAATGATAGGTGGAAGTGACTTGTGTATTTCATGGATGGGAAACTATATACATGGCCAAGAGGCTGAGGAACGAAGGGACACACCTCTTCTTGGCCCTTCCATAATTAGTAAGCAACAAATGATATCATTAATCACTAACTAATTATTAATTATAATAAATTGATCATTAATCTAATTTCTTCATAACACCCATCCTTGATTAATTTGTTTTTTTGGTCTTGGAAACAATGGAATAACTTTGTTAAATCCTATGGAAAGAATAAGGAGAAGTGTGGATATATCATAGGAAAGCCTTTTTTAAAACCCTTTTGAAAAATAGAAGAAAATATTGATATGATATATGTGATAGCTTGATAGCATATTGCCTTATTAAAAACCTATGTATATAAGAAAAATCTTGATAGGAAAACTCATTAAAAAAAGAGTGCAATTTTATAGTCAGAAGATTATAAACATGTTCCATCAAGGGTTTACGCCTAGAGACGTCTCATACTAATTCTAAAAATATATTTATGGAATAACGATGTAGGTAAGAACTTTGTGAATAAATCTGCAAGATTATCACATGACTTAGTTTGCAAGATTTTATCTGTCCATTTTTCTGTAGCTCATGAGGATAGAATAATTTGGGAGCAATGTATTTTGCGATATTGCTATTTATATAACCTGCATTCATTTGTGCAATGCAAGCTGAATTATCTTCATATATAATCATTGGTTTCATGGTTGAACCAATATCACATGACTGTTGTATGTGATTGATCATTCTGCGAAGCCATACATATTCATGTGAAGCTTCATATAATTCAATTATTTCAGAATGGTTAGTGGATGTGGATACAAGAGTTTGTTTGAATGATTTCCATGATATAGTCGTTCTACCATGTAAAAATTACAAAGTCTGTCTGTGATCTAGCAATGTGGGGATCAGATGGATAGCCAGCATCTGTATATCCAATGATAGCTTTATCTTTATCAAACTGATATAATAAATCAAGATCTGTTGTATCTTGGAGATATCTGAAGATACTCTTAACTCCCGTTCAATTATATTTTGTTGGAGCCGCGCTATGTCTAGCTAGTAAGTTTACCGCAAATTCAATATTAGGTTTAGTGCAATTTGCGATATACATTAGCGCTTCAATGACACTTAGATATGGAACTTCAGATCTTAGTAATTCTTCTTTTCATCCTTAGGTCTGAATTGATCCTTATTCGTATCAAGAGACTGAAAGACCATAGATGTTTTTGAAAGATATGATTTATCCATGTTGAATTTCTGAAATTTTTTTTGGATATATGCAGACTGATGTACTAATATTTCTGACGGGAGATGTTCAAGCTGAAAGGCTAAAAAAATTGGTTTTACCCAGATCTTTCATTTCAAATTCCGTCTTTAGATGGTTGCGTGCTTCATCTATATCTTGTGTATTTGTAATGATATTGAGATTATCCACATATATGATATGATACAAAATTTACTTAAAGATTTTCTGATGAATACATAGATAATCATCATTATTGCTAAAGCCCTTTTGTAGAAGGATGGGTCTTGGGCGCTCCTTCGGTGCAAGATGTTCCTCTGGTTTCTCAACAGATGCTGGACAGTGGATCGGGTGCCGTCAGGATCTCCAACACCCAGACAAATGCTTCCTTTGCGACCAAGAGGATAAGACGGTTCAGCACATTCTCGCGTCTTGTGTTTCCGCAAGACAAGTATGAACAATCGTCCCTGGAAGAGTTGGCCTGCAGCACTTGGCTCCTACTTTGGAGTTTGACACCTTCAGGGATTGGTGGAGATGGGTTGCACGCAGAGCACCGAAGGCAGCTAGAAAAGGGCTGAACTCCCTGGTGATCCCCATATCTGGGTCGATCTAGAAGATGCGCAACCGCAGCGTTTTTTATGGCTGCCACCCGAACATCCGTCCCGTGCTGCAGGAGATATATGAGCAAGCAGTCTTGTGGAAGATGGCGGCGGCAAAGGCATTGGGGAAGCTGCTGCCATAGATCGTGTGCGGCAGTGTTGTGTACGTGGTTGTTTACCTCTCATAAGGCGTGTATGTAATAAAAAACTAACTCAGGTCGTGAATTCGGTATTGTAACCTGGATTGATCTTTCTATCTATTAATACAATGATGCACAGTTTTCCTGCACATTCGAGAAAAAAAAATTCCAAGTACATTCAACGATGTTGCTATGTACTGAACACAAATACTTGCACAAGAATTTCAGCCGGAAAAGAATGTACAGTGCTCCTGCTTAAATGCAATGCGGTGCTCCTGCTTTATTTCAAAGAAAAGAAGAATGTGCAGTAAGTTGCTCTTGCAGTGTAGAGTGTACTACACAAAAAGGATGACTAACTCAGCAGGATGTTTTCACTCATCATCAAGACCCGGTATGTACAATAAGTTGACGTCGAATACGACGGGGCTGCTGGGTGGTACCCTTGGCCTTCCTGGAGCTGAAGTAAGACCCTTTGGAAAGGCTAACTGTTCATGATCAAGAAAAAGGAAACCGTCACTACCCTGCCCGAGTCTCCAGAACAAGAAGCTCTTCTTCGTCAGATTGCTAGCTTGTTTGCCTTCATTTTCAATTTTGGTGAGATTGCTCGGCGAAAAAAAAGAAACAATATGGTGAGGTCTATACTACTTACTGGCCCAGGTATGTACAGCCGACGTAGTCCTCCAACCTTCATTGACAAAATCCCTTCATCAAGCCCCTGTATCACCTAATGTTGCATAAAAGGTGATGAGTTAGTGAACAAAACAAAAGCATCTCAAACTTGCAAATTCAAACTTCAGAAGTGTTTTTTTTCTTCAGTTATCATTTCCTTTTCAGCAAAGTGGTTTATCTATTAATGAATTGAAGATGAACACTTCAAACATCAGTGATTTTATATTCAAACCAATTTATCATCGCATCTCTCAGTCCAATTGTGGTATATTTTTGAACATGGATTGAAATCAATTTATACTGCATCACTTGCTCCAGTTATGATACATTTCTGAACGAAGATATTAATCAGAACATTGAGAAATACCTGTCCTGATCCAACCCGGAATATGTAGGGCTGACCTTTCTCTAGTGAACTGCCCAGACAGCAAAGCACATTAAGAACAAGAATGGCTTACATACCAAAGGATCATGATTTGAGTTTGCAGATCTTAATTTGAGAACAGAACATCAGGGGTAGAACTTTGCTGCCTTGTAAACAAAGTACATATAAAAGGCAGCTCCCTAGCTGAATGTCAGACATCAAATGTCCAAATCTCACCTGTCGAATATCTGCCCATTCGGTACCATGGCAACATAGTTGGCAGCAACCTACATGGCAAGAAGTGAAATTATTTGTGAGTGTATGGCTAGTAAAAACAGCAAAACATATTTGAGAACATCATGACCACATGACAGCAACCTGGAAACCAACGGGTGGGCTTGGCCCTTCGCCTACTTTGATGTCCTTGTACTGCAGGCCGGATTCTGTGGTTACCATAGGCACCTGGATCACATGAGGCAATTCAAGTTTAGCATTCTTCCTGTATTTCCTTTGAAACAAAATATGTCTTGTGTCCCATATCGATTGTGTGAGCATATCATAAAGCTGCTGAAAAATTCAAACAGACATCCAATTTCTGAAACCATCATCTTCTGAATGTTGTTGAGTCATTTTACCAATTCAACTGAAAAAATTAGCAGCATTATCCAAGAAGGACGCAGGAGTGCAGGACAGACACAGAGACTGAAGACTGAACCTACATTTTCGAGCTCGCTTTCGCAGGCGGCGTCGCAGAGCTTGGGCTTCTCCTCCGGCGGCAACCCGGCGGCGACGGCATCGAGCGCGAAGAACCCCAGGGCAGCCGCTCCCAGGGCCACCCCTAGCAGTAGCAGCCCCCTCCTGGTGCTACTCCCACTGCTGATCACGAAACCGTCAGCTGCCCCGCATTGCGCCGCGCTTCCGCCGGAGGCGGCCTTGCAGCAGCACGGCGCGTCTGAGCCCAGCGCCCTGCTCCTGGACGCGCCGCCGCCGCCGCGGAGCCACGCCGACGCACGCCTCGGCCCTGTGTGGACAAGCAAGCGGCGCGCATTCCGTCAGGCACGGACGGATGAGCTGAGACGGCAAGGAAAAAGTAAGCTTTCTGCACGTGCGGGGGCAACGGTGGCGAGGGGACAGACCTGAGGGGAGGAGGAGCGGCGAGGCGGAGGCGGATGAGGACGCTGGTGCTGCCGCCATGGACGGACGGGGAGAGACCGAGAGAGGAGCGAGCAGAGGAAGTCGGGGAAGAGTCAAGAGTGGATAGAGAGTTCGCTGGTTTCCACCACTCGCTGGCCGCCAAGCGTGCCGACCAGAATCTGCGTCCGTGCGAGATGCGACCCCACCTGGCAGCGGCCAGTTGATACGGATCACAAGATTTGAAAAATTGAGCACACAAAATGATCGAAGAAAATTCAAAACATAAGATTTGGAACTTGATATTGACCAAATTTGACACGATCAGAAACACATTTTACAGTGGCCAGCAAGCAGAGAGAAAACATTTACACGTTCAGGAAAAAAAATTACAGCGCATGGTCACCGCAGTATGCCGTTCCTCCGGTAGTAGACCATGGCGACGGCGAACAGCGCGGCGGCGCCTCCGAGCATGCCACCGGTGGCCTCCCAGAAGACGGCGGTGCTGGGGATTCTGTAGAGCGCGATGGGATGTTGATGCCGAACACCGCGGTGACGACGATGGCGGCGCTGATCATGAGCGTGGCCGTGGATAGCACCACCCCCATCTGCAGCAGCTGGTTCTGCTTGTCGTCCAGCATGATGTTGATGTAGTCCTCCGTGTCCTCCACGTACTCCCGCAGCTTTTTTTAAAGCCAATCCATCGATCAAAAGAAACTCCATTAGTTTTTCAGTCCATGATGAGTAACCATTAATCGAGCGGCGGCGGCGGCGGCGGCGGCGGCGGAGAGAACATCCTTACGGTGGAGAGCTTGTTCAGGGTGCCGTCGATCTGTACGAAGTAGGCCTCCAGCAAGTTCTCCAGCTCGTCGATTTTGAGCGTGAAGGCTACGGATCCTTCGTCTTCTCCATCGACATCCTCTTGTTCGACCTCGCCATCCTCCCTGCTCGCTCATCATGCAAAGCGAAGATGAAGATTTCAGCATCTCCAGCAGAGTGGAATTAAGAGCTAATTTGTGGAATGAAATTAAATGTTAGCTTGTCTGAAGGCGATCGCCGATCAGAATTATTCAGTACCCCTCTTGGTCGGATTCGGCCGGTTCTTTGCCGGTGTCGAATCTCGACGACTGGCCGGCTGCTTGGTACGCGAGCTTCTCCGACAGGTGCATGGCTGCCATGTCCGTGTCGTCATCTAGCAGGTGCTCCAGTTCATCCCTGACCTGCCAAAATGCTCAAGATCAAGAGTGCTTCAGTATCACTGGGAATGTTGAAGCTAGGTAGCAAGCGTAACCATCGTTATTCAGGGACTCGGTTAATTACCTTATGAACTCCACCAGAAATCGCAACTAATCGGCTCTTGATCTGCCTCACACGCTCAAGATTCAGAGTGCTGACTTTGGAGGTGAGCGCATCCAACGCTTGGTATGCCTCTTTCTCCAGCACGGAAGTCTGATGAGAAATGTATCAAGCAAAGTTTTCAGGAATCTGTTGCAGTAAAGCTAACTCCATGTCTGATCATTCTTCAGCATACCCAACTGACAGGGCAATGGATCGCACCTCATGTTCGAGGGACTTGCAGGCGAACTCGAGGCACACCTCGAGCGCCCTGAACTCGAACGGCAGAACCTTGCCGTCGCCGCCCCCGTCCAGCGGCGAGGCGGCGGAGAGGCGCGCGTGGAGCTCGCTGACGAGCGGCGTGGCGGCGAGGGCCCGGGGCCCGGGGACGAGCACCTCGGACGCGGTGATGACGGCGCGGACGCGCTCCAGGTTGACGACGACGGCGCGGTCCCGGCCCATGAGGCTGGACGGGTACGACAGCGCCGGGTCGAGCGCGCGGAGGTCCCGCGCCGGCAGCCCCGTCCGCCGCATCAGCTGGTGCTTCCCGATCGCCTCCACCCGCCACGCGCCCGCGCCCGCGGAAACCACCGCCCACTCCCCCGCCGCGGCCCCGGCCGCCGCCGCCGCCGCGTGCCTCCGCCGCGGTGGCGTGGTCAATGCGGCCATGGCCGGCAGCTGGCGCGGGCTCGGACTGGCGCGGTTGGCATCCGGTACGGGCCGGCCGTGGCGTGGCTGCGCGTTATTTGTACTCGCGCGCGTGCCCCGTGGCGTGGCTTGCCGGAGGCGGCAGCATGCGGGGGAGTGGCCACACGGGCGAGGCCGCGGTGAGATCAACGGATCATGCCGCTGCCTTGTGGGCCCGAAAGCATTTCCTATGCGGTGAGCCGGTGAGGTCAACGAGCACGTCACTTGCCACCAGGGCCGATGCGCTTTGGGCTCAGAGAAATGGGTTGAGCCTCAGCGAGAAGACAGACGAGGGAGGAAGAAGCAGATGTAAGTAGCGATGAAAACGGTCGCAAACATCCATAAAAGGTTCTATCATTTTCACTTTCATTGCTTTGTTCCGTTTGTCTGCTTTCGGCTTCTTTCAGCTTCTTTCGACTTATTCTCTCTTACAGAATATTATTGAACCAGTTAAAATCTGTCTGCCAAACAGAACGCATATTTTTTTATCGAAAATGAAAACGATACGATATTATCGGAAACTGAAACGATATCAGTATTACGGTAATTTCGGAAACGAAAATATACGATCGAGAACACATCAATAACGATCGAAAACCATCAAAACGATATTTTAAAAAACGATAAATATATTAAATCATAGAGCACAACGCTAACTATATAACTTGACATATTTCATTTACAAGTACTAATGGTTAAGATATTAATTCAAGTATCCATCCATCCACCCATACATGACATGTATCTTATTTTATAGTACTGAAAATTTAGATATTAGTCCCACCATCCATAAAACTATACATAATCCTATAAATTTAGGTCGCTAGGTTGTAATTTATAGTTATGATAAATAAGTCATGACTCTCTAAAAATATAGATATGACATTCTAAAAATACAGATAGCAGAGTGTGCTGTTATTGTACATGAATACGGTATTTCTATCGATAAAATATGGTAGAATACCTCGAAAATACGATATTTCTCGAAACAATCGCTCTAATTACTTTCGTTTTCACTTTCATATTTTTCTACCATTTTCGTTTTTATTTTTACGGTAACTGTTTTCATTTTCGTTTAGCCTTAAAAGTCGATAAAATTTCAAAAACGATCCTCGAAAATTAAAAATTACCATTTTCATTTTCATCCTTACATGTAAGGGTTGAAATATTTTCAATATTTTACACAAAACCTCATAGTTTGGATCGCGATTCGTAATCGCGATCTAAACTAGGGGTATTATGCAAAATGTTTGACGCAATATTTTCATTTAAGACCCTAATTAGGATCGCAATTAATAATCATGATCCGATATTTTAAAAAACGGTCCCTGCATTTTACAAATCAACCCCTCCGATGAAATTCGCCATGGCTCCGCCCGTCCCGCGCCGCCGGCGACGGAGAAACCCGCTGTCTTTCTCCTTCCCCACAGTCCGCAAGTCGTGGGCCGGCACAGCCTCCTGCCGGGTGGCGGACCCCGCGCAGCACCTGTTCGCGTTCAGGTCAACGGCCACGCACCGCCGCGGCGAGATCATCGCCGTGCCGCAGGGCGGGGAATCCTCCTCCTCCCGCCACGGCCGCGCGCGCGCTACGCCGTCCCGCAGGGCTCTCCGGCTGCGGCCTCACGAGCTCCGCGGTGGCCACGCCCCACGACGCCGCCTCGCTGTCCGCACGGCGGCGCGTGGTGTCTCCGTCCGTGCGGGACCTGGAGGCTGGGCAGCTAGCCAGCTACGGTACCGCGAGGTCGCCCTGGCGCTCGCCAACCGCAACGGCGAGCTCGCCCCTGGCCCCTGGGCGGCCGCGCGTGTGGCGGCGGTCCCACTCCCACCGGGGGAGCAGCGCCGGCGCCAACAGCCTTGGCTGACCCGCGCGCCCTGCCCCACCTGCCGCGCGCCGTCGCTGCTGCAGTGCCGCCGTGCCTTCGTCGCTCAGACCGGGATGCGCGGGGACATGGAGATGCGCGGGGGCCTCTTCCCGTTGGCGTCGGAGTGGACGAGCAGCAGTGGCAGAGTACTATTCTGCTTCTGCAGGCTGAGACTTAAGAGTTCAGGCTTGTCATGCACGAGCACGAAGCAACAGGTGGTGAGCATCCTTGATCTGCCTTTTCAGCATCTGAGGCATACAGCAGCAGTACGCCAATGCCCATACATACATCATAATCTCATTCTCCAAGTTTCAGACTTTCAGTTGTACATCAGATGAATGTCTCTGTGTGCAAGGTACTGCAACCTCAGTGCAGCTGAAGATAATCTCCATTTCATCACTCACTTGCTCAAGCTTAAATTCAGCTGGCCCCATTTAGAAGGGCATTAAGAATAGCAAGTGGGCAGCCGTTGCCTGAAAACACAAGTTATACCAATGAAATTTCTGATAAAAAAATTACTCTGCACGGTGTGCGCCATAGACAATATAGTTGCTGATCTACTGATTGAAAACACGGCGACCTGGTGAAGTGGTGATGCTTGTAAACTCCACTAAATTTCGAAGAGGAAAGAAAACGGGGTTAGTTTCAATATAAACTGAAGAGAGTTAAGCATGGCATGGTAAATCTCGAGAATAAAAAAATTGAAATAAAAATGCCCCCACGCAGGATCGAACTACGGACCTTCAGTTTACAAGACTGACGCTCTACCACTGAGCTATAGGGGCACTTGTTTCAATATCTTAAACTTATCTTATATGTACGTAGATTCCTCACATCTGAATACCCTCGTTCTACAAGAACACCGAAAAAGGGCACCTGCAGAACCTCACTAAATATTCCAGTAACGAACAAAGGATTTGCCCGAGAGCCGAGAGGCTCACATCTGATACTCAGAGGCTGGTGAGCATCCATGCTCGAGTAGCTAGTGCTGGCACTGCCAGTGGGCAAGGCCCATGAAATGGCAACTCGCCGATGAATTCTTCTGAATGCAACAGTGTCGGCGCTCGTCTGCTTGTGACAGGTCAACTTCAGAAGCAAATTTCCATTTTGCATTAAGAAGTTCAGCTGCAAATTAACGAAGAAGAACAGGAAATTGTCTAGCTTCAGTTATCAGATATGCAGATAGAGGCCATCTCTCTTTAGCTGGTCCCGGCCATGGCCGCCAGCCCGTCCCAGGCGCTGCAGTAGCTCACCGTCGGCGTGCGGCCGTACTTCCAAGGCCACGCGCGCGTGACCGGCGTCGCCGTGGGCAACGAGCTGAGGTGTTCACGCGGGCGCAGGTGCATCTCGGGATGAGCTGAGCTGAGCTGAGGTGTTTGAAGTGTTTCCGGCGGCACGGACGGCGAGGTCGACCCCACGACCCCGCGGCCGGTTGGCCATTGCCCTGTCCGGCTGTCCTCGAAGGAATCGGCGACGGATCGGCGTTCCCCGAGTCCTCGGCCGACGAGCCCGCGGGGGTGCTCCATCGCGTTCAGGAGGCCATGGCGCTGGCGGGGCATCCAGCTCCCGCCCGGCCGCGCTTGCCTGAGTCCTCGCTCGATCTGGGCCACACGTGTCACATCCAACAGGTTAGAAGGGTACAGGGGTAGGACGGTATTTGAAATACCGTCCACCCCCGGTCGGTATTTCGAGCACCGTCCTCCCCGGGGACGCCGTCTTGGCTCGCCGGAGAGCCGCCGCGCGCCCCGAATTTGATCGCCTACCTCTTTCGAGCACCCTGAGGTCGTACAGCGCCGGCGCGGCAGGCCGCCATCGTTGGCGATGTGCCCGACCAGGTACGCCGCATCCTCGTCGCCGTCCGACGCGACCAGCGCGCCGCGGGGCATGGCGTGCGCCCTGATGCCCGCGCACACCCGCCGCGGACCGCGCCGGCGGACCAGCGCCCAGGTGCAAGTGGATCTGCCACACGCGTCCGCGCAGAGCCAGCTCGCTGTCGCGGCTGGCCAGGACCAGGCCGACCTGCGCCGGCGTCGCGCGCTCGACGCTGCCGCGGACGGGCTCGTAGGTGTCCTCTAGCGTGTGGGGGAACAGGAATGTGGTCTTCTTCATATCGGAAATGGACTAGCGATGCAGTAGCTCATCGCCGGCGGGCGGCCGTACTTCCAAGGCCGCGCGCGCGACCGGCGTCGCCGTGGGCAACGAGATGTTCACGCGGCCAAGCGCCGGTGCAGATCGCGATGGACGGGTGTGTTGGAATTTTTTAGTGGTCCAAAAGGTCGAAAATAAAAGGAGAAAAATGGATAAGTAAAGGCCAGTTATGCGTTTTGATCGGAGGTCCAAGCCCAATAGTGGTTGTGGCCCCAGGTCGTTCAGCGCCATATTAAATAGTGGGACTCGACGTTTTTACGATTAATCTAATCATACTCAGAAACCCTAGCCGCCCACTACAGCCGTCCTGATCTACGGCGCCGCTGGAGCCACCTGAAGGCCACCGCCTCCGCTTACCGTCCAACACCGGACAGCCGGTATAGGCCGGAAGGACGGCGATACCCGGCGAGATCGACTACTTCATCTACATCGGGAACACCTACGGGAACGACTACGAAAGCGCCGTTTTCGTCCCCAACACAAACCACCGCCGAAATGTCGTCCTCAGCGGCTCCTATGATGACTGGCGGTCGAGATCTAAACACTTCTTTGTTATTCATATCGTTCTATAGGTCGTGCCTATATTTTAGGTGTTAGATCCTGTTAAGATTGAGTTTTAAGCCGTGTTTTATCTAACATTTGGTATCTTTCCCCTAAGCACCTAACCGTGAGCCTTAAGAGCCTATAGATCTAGTTCAGTTTTAGATCTTGGTAGGTTATTTCACGTTTAGTTCTCGGTTAAGTTTTATTTTTTGCTTTTATTCATGTTTTAGTTTATATCTATTAGTTCTAAGTTCGATTTCGTATGAATAAAGTCAGATCCGAGAGAAATAGAGCATAAGAAATCATAAGATCAAAAGGAATCCCACCCGAAAACTCCTCCAAACTCTCGGAATAAGCATAGAAACCCCACGGCGGTGCCCGGTTTTCCGCTAGATTTCAACGTACTTCTCGGGTACTCGCATGACGGTTTTCGCATAAGGTCGCGCGGGGCATGTAGCACTCGTGGCGATGAAAAAAAAAGGTCGCGGCCATGGCGGACCGCGGAAGCGGGCCGCCTCCATGGCCGCCGTGAAGGCGCCGGAAACGGCACGCCGCCGCGGCCCCCCAAGGCAGCGCTCCGCCATAAGCACCGGCGGCCAACGCGGCGGTCCCGACGCGCGGCCGCCCAAGGCGCGGCGGCCCCGACGCGGGGCCGCGCCTGAGGCGCGGCCGGCCCCACCGCCGGCGGCTGCCACTGGCCGGCGCCCGACGCCCAGTGCGGCTCGTGGCGCGGCCGGCCTCGAGGCGCGGCGGCGCCCTGAGGGGCGGCGGCGCGAGCCCAAACTGGCGGCGCCATGAGGGGCGGCGGGCGGCTGGAGCCGGTGGTGCCATGAGGAGAAGCGGCGGTGGCACGAGGAAAGGACTGTCGGCGGCTCGAGGAAAGAAGGAGGAGGAGAAAATGAATTAGGGTTAGGGTTTTCAGTCTCCCAATGAGTATATATACCTCCGAAATCTAAGCTCAGCCGTCGAATCTAGGTTTTGACGATCCGACGACCGAGATTGAGCCGCGGGGGGGGGGGGGGGGGGGGGGGGTGTTGGAGGCCGGCGCCCGAGTTGGCGGCCCACCCGTCGGTTTGTGGGCTAAGAGTCCAATAAAGTTTAAGCCCATTTTCTTTTCTGTTTTATTTTCAGTTTTATTAATTTCTGAGCTGATTTTCAATATATTTTCCTCTTTAGCATTAAGAAATTTTTTAAATTGGGGATTATTACGCTGAAAATTATGAGAAAATTGTGAGTTGCTATTCTGAGTAAATGAAACAAACGTAAATTTTATTCAGAATTATTTAGTTTATTTTGCGAAATTAATTAATTTCTGACCAACATTGATTTAATTATTTGTTATTAAGACGCTTAGTTTATTTATATTTATTTTGCTTCTGCCCCACGGTGATGCAAAATTAAGTTTTTCGCTGCGTTAATGACGCTAAGTCATTATGTTTATTTTGTTTCTGCCCAACGGTGATGCAAAATTAAGTTTTTCCGCTGTGTTAACTACACTAAGTCATTAAGTTATTTTGTTTCTGCCCAACAGTGATGCAAAATTAATTCATGAGATGCTAAATTTATTTTCTTCTGCCCAACGGTGATGCAAATTGTTTATTCAAAATTAATTAATATTTTAATCTGACCAACGTTGATTACATTCATTATTTTGTTGTCGTTACTGATTAAACTTTATTTTATGAACATAAGTCACCCCCTCCAGCATCATGACTTATATCGATGGTGTTTCTCAGTTGGGAGGGGACAACTTCGTCAATTGGAAGACTGAGATTGGTTTTATTCTGCTGACGATGGATAAGGATCATTCCCTGAGGATGCCCGCGCCTGTTGCACCAGTGTCACAAGGGACTGAGGATACTACCCTTGCCGCACGCACTGCTGCTTATGAGAAAGAAAAAGAGCATTGGGAGCATTCTGACAGAGGCACTAAGTCTTATGAACATGACCATTAACCTTTCTATCAGGGGAGCTCTTGACAAAGAGTCTAAGAATGCTAAGGACTTCATGGATAAGATTGAGAGCTACTTTAAGGGGTCTGACAAGGCCAATGCTAGCACTATCTTATCTCAGCTCGTGAAGGATAAGTATAATGGGCAAGTCAGTGTAAGAGAGCACATTATGGGCATGGTCAACATGTGGGATAAGCTTCGAGACCTCGACTGTCCCCTTAATAATGCAGCGCTGCTTCACCACGTCATGATGTCACTTCCATTAGTCTTTGAGCCATTTAAGATAAATTATAATGCAAGCGATCAGAAGTGGGACATCACCACACTTGTGTCTAAGTGTGCTCAAGAGGAAGAACGGCTACGTTCTCAGAACCCCGACTTTGCCAACGTCGTAAGACATGAGGGACATAGGGGAGGAAACAAGAGGGCATCCCGCCCCAATAAGCCAAAGAAGGGTAAGAAATCTTATGAAGCTCCTCAGCAGAATGATCCATCTGCTCCTAAGAAGCTTCTCTGCTACCACTGTGACAATGAGGGCCATGAGAGGAAAGACTGCCCGAAGTTTAAGGCGTGGTGTGAGAGAAAAGGTAATAATGACATCATTTCTATAGTCAATGAGTCGTTTTATGCATATTTCCCATTAAGTACTTGGTGGATTGATTCTGGTGTCACCATTCATGTTACAAATTCCTCATAAGGATTGTCTGGCGTGCAGACTATAAGAAAGGGGACTCGAAGGTTAAGAGTCGCAAATAGTGTTGAAGCCGACGTGGAGGCCACTGGAGCTCTCGAATTAGAACTTCGTGGCGGCTTTATTCTTCACTTAGATGATGTCCTTTATATTCCGTCTATTGAGAGAAACTTGATTTCTGTTTCTAAATTAGATCTTGATGGTTATTCATGCACTTTTGGTGAAAGCAAATGTGTAATAAGTTTGAATGGTGACATTATTTATCGAGCACCTTTACACAATAATCTTTACTTACTGTCCCATAATAATATCTCTGTGATGAATGTAAGCGAAGTTAGTCACAAACGCAAGAGAGGACATGAGACTTCGTCGAAATTGTGGCATTCTCGTTTAAGCCACATTTCGAAGGGGAGAATGGAGCATCTCATTAGAGAAGAGATACTTCCAAGATTAGATTTCTCTGACTTAAACCAATGCGTTGATTGTATTAAGGAGAAGTTTGCAAAACAAATTAAGAAGGATGGAGCTAAGCGCAGTTCAGGAATATTATAATTAATTCACACTGACATCTGCGTTCTATTCAATGTTAAGTCAGTGGATGGTTTTAGTTACTTTATAACATTCACTGATGATTACTCCCGTTATGGATATATTTACCCCATAAGAGAAAAATCTGAGGCACTTGATAAGTTCAAAACCTTTAAAGCTGAAGTAGAAAATCAGCATCAGTCAGGATTAAAGTGGTACGGTCAGATAGAGGTGGTGAATATTATGGGAGACATGCCACATATGGACAAATCCCAGACCCTTTTGCTAGATTCCTTCAAAAAAATGGAATAGTAGCTCAATACTCAACTTTTGGTGAACCTCAGCAAAATGGTGTAGCAGATAGAAGAAATCGCACTCTAATGAATATGGTGCGCAGTATGCTAAGCAACTCTACACTGCCAGTGAGTTTATGGATGGAAGCGCTGAAAACTGCCGCGCATATAAATAATCGCGTTCCTAGTAAGTCAGCACCTAAGACGCCTTATGAGCTTTGGACTGGTAGAAAACCCAGCATTAATTATTTTCATGTCTAGGGTTGTGCAGCTGAGGCGAAGTTATTTAATCCGTCCCTTTGAAAATTAGATCCTAAGACAGAAAGTTGCTATTTCATTGGATATCCAGACAGATCAAAGGGATATCGATTTTATTATCCTAAGTGTACTGCTAAGTTTGTTGAGACGAGACATGCAATATTCTTAGAGGAAAATGGATGCACTGAGACTAGGCAAATCGATCTCGAGGAAATGCGGACTTATGATACTGCACCGCTGAATCGTGATTATTATGTGCCTATTTTGTCTAATTTTCAGAATACAACACCAGCTCAGACAGTTGATTCCCCAGAAGTGAATGTGGAACAAGCGCCTGTTATAAGTGAGCATGAGAATGTGCCTGATGAGCATCAAAGTGAAATTGCGCAAGAACCTATTGAAGAAGCACAGGATCAGACCGCCGCTGGGGCGCCAGAAGCACGGCAAGAAGTTACTGCTGAGCCTGTTCCAGTGGAGGAGCCACAGCCTCTGAGAAGATCAACACGAGAGAGGAAAACTACTATCTCCAATGATTACGTGTACATGAGTGGAGAAGAACACGATATGGGAAAGGTTGATGATCCAAACTCGTTCAAGGAAGCTGTGAGTAGTGAGCACTCCCACAAGTGGATTGAGGCTATGGAAGAAGAGCTGAAATCTATGAGTATAAATAAGGTATGGGATTTAGTAGAGATTCCTGATGGAGCTAAGAAGGTGGGCTGTAAATGGGTCTACAAAACTAAGTATGACTCCAAAGGAAAGATTGAACGTTTCAAAGCAAGGCTTGTGGCTAAGGGCTTCACACAGCGAGAGTGAATTGATTATACTGAGACCTTCTCGCCCGTCTCGAAGAAAGACTCGTTAAGAATCGTTATGGCTCTAGTAGCTCATTTCGATCTCGAGCTGCATCAGATGGATGTTAAGACTGCGTTCTTAAACGGTGATTTGCATGAGAATATATACATGGCACAACCAGAAGGTTTCGTTGTGGAAGGCAAAGAACAGTTGGGATGCAGACTAAAGAAATCCATTTATGGGTTGAAACAGGCGTCCAGACAATGGTACCTAAAGTTTGATGAAGTAATTAAGAAATTGGGCTTCATTGAAAATATAGTGGATAATTGTATATATATTAAGATCAAGGGGAGCTCTTTCATCATTCTAGTTTTATACGTGGATGACATCCTATTAGCAAGCAGCGATAAGAACTTGCTGCATGAGACAAACGGTTTTCTCTCATCGAATTTTGATATGAAGGATCTCGGTGGTGCCTCTTATGTACTATGCATTGAGATACATCGAGACAGATCCAAGGGTGCATTAGGACTCTCTCAAAAGGCTTATATAGAGAAGGTTCTTAAAAGATATAATATGCATCAATGTTCAGACACAGCTACTCCAGTGGTTAAGGGCGATAAGTTTGGGCAATTTCAAAGTCCCAGGAATCAATTAGAAATTGATCAAATGAGTTTGATTTCATATGCTTCAGCTGTTGGAAGCGTTATGTACGCACAAGTATGTACACGTCCTGGCTTAGCTTTCATTACCGGGATGCTTGGTAGATATCAGTCTAATCCAAGAATGGATCACTGGAAAGCGGTCAAGAAGGTCTTATGTTATTTGCAGGGCACTAAGGACTACATGCTCACATATAAGAAAACTGAGAATTTAGTAGTAGTTGGCTATTCAGACGCCGACTTCGCAGGCTGTATTGACACTAAAAAGTCGACATCAGATTATGTCTTCACACTTGCGAATGAAGCAATATCATGGAAAAGCTCCAAACAATCACTTACTGCAGCATCAACTATGCAGGCTGAGTTTGTGGTATGTTATGAGGTCGTGGGGCAAGCTGTGTGGCTTAAAGGATTTATACCCGGATTAAGAGTGGTAGACAACATAAGCAAACCACTAAAGTTATACTGCGATAATAAAGCCGCAGTTTTCTATGCTAGTAACAAGTCAAGTGGTGGTGCCAAGCACATTAACATTAAGTTTTATGTTGTGAAAGATAGAGTCCAAGATCGTACTATTGAGTTAGAGCATATAACTACTAAGGAAATGCTCGCGGATTCATTAACGAAAGGCTTACCTCCCAATCAATTTCGTGAGCTAATATCCGGCATGGGACTATTGGATAGCCTGTGATCTTGGAACTAAAGGGGTCATAAGACAACCACCTCCCATTACGATAAGTGGTTTAATGCATTGTGGATAATTGTGTCGCGATGGGATTATACACTGTTGTGATACATTGTCTCTTTACATAACTCCACTTTAAGAATGACATCAGTTTTAGGCCTTTAAACCAAAGGTGAGAATGTTGGAATTTTTTGGTGGTCCAAAAGGCTGAAAATAAAAGGAGAAGAAACGAATAAGTAAAGTCCCGTTACGCGTCTTGATCGGAGGCCCAAGCCCAATAGTGGTTGTGGCCCCAGGTCGTTCAGCGCCATATTAAATAGTGGGACCCGACATTTTGTGATTAACCTAATCATACTCAGAAACTCTAGCCGCCCACTACAGCCGTCCCGATCTACGGCGACGCTGGAGCCACCTGAAGACCACCGCCTCCACCTGCTGTCCAACACCGGATAGTGCCGGTATAGGCCAGAAGGACGACGATACCCGGCGAGATCGACTATTTCATCTACGTTGGGAACACCTACGGGAACGACTACGGAAGTGCCGTTTTCGTCCCCAACACAAACCACCGCCGAGATGTCGTCCTCAGCGGCTCCTACGATGACTGACGGTCGAGATCTAAATACTTCTTTATTATTCATATCATTTTACGTGCGTGAGTCCACGGACAAGGACAAGTCCGTCGCCGTGCTCGCCTCTTCGTTCCCGCCGGCGTCAAGGATGGCGAGGTAGACCCGACGGCCCCGCGGCCGGTCGCGTTCCTGAGGTGCGACGGACCTGGGCCTCCGGCCTCAGTGATGGCGCTGGCGCGGCATCCAGCTCCCGCACGGCCGCAGCTGCCTGACAAGTGACAAGGACGACTGAGTCGTCGCCTGATCTGGGCCGCAGGAGACAGATCCAACGGCTAGGAAGGTACAGGAGTCGGACGGTATTTGAAATACCGTCAACCCCGGTCGGTATTTCGAGTACCGTCCTCCCCGGTCTTCGCGGGGACGCTGCCTTGGCTCGCCGGAGAGCCGCTGCGCGCCCGGTATTCGGTCGCCTCCCTCTCCACGAGCACCCTGAGGTCGTACAGCGCCGGCGCGGGAGGCCGCCATCGGCGATGTGCCCGACCAGGTACGCCGCGTCCTCGGCGCCGTCCGCCTGTCGTCCGACATGACCAGCGCGCCGCGGGCGCGCGCCCTGATGCGGTGATGCCCGCGCACACCCGCCGCCGGGTCGGGCAGGCCGGCGTCGCGCGCTCGACGCTGGCTCGGAGGGGCTCGTAGATGTCCTCTAGCGTGTGGAGGAATAGGAATATGGCCTTCTCCATATCGGAAACGGACTGGCCTTTCTTAACTGCAGTAAATAGCTGACATGTGGGGTCATACATACTCGCATCCGTGTCGGAATCGGGACCAAATTTTCCGTCTACAAAGGCACACCAACGGGGGTCTTCTCCAGTCGACCGATCTCCAAGTTCGACGGGCAACGGTGTCCGGCGACATCAGCAAGAGATTGCCATCGATCGATCATGGACGACTCCACCGGCGACGGCAGCAGCAGCGAGCTCTCGCCGGCGGCGCGCCAGGGGAAGCCCGCCGCCGCCAGCGTCATGTGCGACGGCGTGACGTTCACGTTGACGGAGGGCAACGAGTTGGCGGAGGTGGCCAGGGACGGCGCGGCGCGCGTGCTGGACAGCGAGAGCTTCGTCCTCGACGCGGGCACCGGCACGCGGCTCCACATCGTGGACGTGCAGGGGGAGGCCGAGGCCATGCTGTTCCTGGTGTCCGTGCGCGAGGACCAGCGCCGCATCGTCGCCGTCTGCAGGTTTTCTTAGGGCTTAATAGTAAGCTAGTTTATTTGGCGCAAGACACCACACCATCGTGTGAAAATTAAAGACACGTGTCATGCATGTTCTAAAGGCACCGATCGACCCTCAGATCGAACTTGTATGTTTTTGGATAATGCGCGCGATAAATGTTCTGCATCTTTTGGTTGAATGAATCTCGTGGTAATGGAACGCTAGAGTGATTATTATCTTTTGAAACAGATATGATCTAGTACAATGTAGAGTATTAGACTATATATTGCTTAAAAAGCAGACAATTATGAATTACCTGTGCCGAATCTAAACTTCGGAACCCAAACTTCGAACCCCGATCGATGAATAGGTTTCACCATAACCACCCTTAGCTCATTTCACCGCTACACAGAAATTACACTAACAATAATGTCATCGTAGATCATTGTTCCTATGGTAAACGGCTAGCCGAGGTTCAGGGGGCTGGGGTGAGCGACGTGGCGCGCGTGCTCCAACGTCCAGGCGGCGGCCACCAGCCTGCTCCGCCACCCGGCGGCGGCGGCACGTCGTGGCCGGGCTGCCCGAAGATCGCCAGCCCGGCGCCGCCCCACGGCCCCACGTCCTCGTCGACGTCGGAGGTGGACGGGCTGTGGTGGTGGTCGTGGTGGTGGTGGTGCCCCGCCGCTACATCGCCGCAGAGGCACCGCGCCATGGCGCTGGCGAGCAGCCTCGCCACGGCGACGGCGGTGAGGACGACGACCACGGCCAGGAAGTAGTCCAGGGCCGACGGGTGGGTGTCCTGGCATCCGCTGAAGCCCAGGCAAAACATTGTGCTCCAGGTGATCAGGCAGTGTCACAATAGTAGAGGGCGCGAGCTTGTTGCCTATATATTTTGCCGAAGTGTGCTGGACTGGAGTGAAGTGAAGGTTGTTGGATTCGTTGCTTGGTTCGGAGCCTGCAAGAGAAACACTTGTGCTGCACCGGTGCCTTCCTTGGAGCTTTAGAATGAAGTTGCATTTCAGACAACGACTGGCCACTTGCTTTTCTGAATACCTTTTGGAGTGGGGTCAGCCTAAGCTTGAGCAACAAGCGACCGATGAACTGGGGATTCTCTTCGGATGTACTGAAGTTGGAGCAAGAACACACAGCCCCTGATATTGATATGTAATGTCCTTCGAAATAAAGGCAACATGCATGCATAAAGAATGCAGCTCCATGCAAATTAGCACTTGAATTCCACACAGCTGTCGCTATCAGCACCAGCAGTATTACTGACATTGTCTGCATTAAAACGAACTCTTTGGTCTGACTTGACTCAAATTAAGCTACTGAAATCATGGACATATGCATTGAAAAAAAAAGTAACCAAGAAAAAATCACAATGTTCATAACTGTCAAAAAATCAAAACATGAAATTCATGGAATGCTTTTTTAAAAAAGAAAAACTTTCAGCACAAGGGTATCTATTATACATTTTATACAAGAACAGATCCACTCACAAATTCCCAAAATGTAGTGAACACAACATCGTACCACCACCCTTCCATCTCGATATTTTGACCTCTAAACTATTACCTTCTGCAATCCAGCACCATGCAAAGCTTGCATTGTTGTACTTGTACCCAATCAGTCAGAGAGCATTTCAAAGCTCCACCAAATCATTTGGTTAGGGCATGTGCATTTGGGCAGGGATGCCACAATCCCTGACCCGGGTCTCATCATTTGTGGTAAACTTCTATTGGACGATCGAAACCAGTGGCGGTACCCACCAATCTGTCCATAATCAACTCTACCGACCTAAATCCAACCTGAGGACAAAAAACAAATGGTTTAGTGAAAATTCCACTGAAGGGGCCAAGAACAGAACTAAGAGTTTGCAGCCAATATAGAACACCTTGTCTAGAAGTATCTCCCGAAATTTCTCTGGGTATATACAGATGGTGTTGAAGTTCTCTCTTGCAACCTGAAAACAGGTAGTGCAAAAGGGAGTAAGAAATGCAAATTTACTTATTCTCCAGGGAAATTTAAAGGTCAAGAAGCATGGAAGAACCAAGCACTTCTCTTAAAGGTCTATCTACAGCCCTGTGTATTCTTCCTTTTCTTTTTCCTCGGCTTGTAATGGCTACTGCTTTTGTTTGTTAATATATGTTCAGGCTGATCCGATAAACGGTCCCGCTGTAGTTCCCGGCAAAAAAGGGCTCTATCTACAGCTCAGGATTTTGAGCTTATATGGTATGTTCACAAATGCTTAGGATCAGAAGTGCAGCAGATAAGAACATATACTTGTCAAGACTTGAGCCTTTAACCTAAGTCAAGCAAGCTCTACATAACATCATTCTGAATCAAAAGAACCAACCTCTGAAACTAATCTGTTTCTCCTGTATGAAGTCCAAGGTTGAGGCTCCATGATAAAAACCCCACCCTGCAAAACAAGAGAGCCAACAGCGAAAATATGTAATTTCATATTACCATTGATGCACAATTTAGAAAAGCTCAGCAAAGAGAGTCATAGATACCGGTCTTAGAAGCCTCCAGATCTTTACGAATAAAGTCACTAGGCCATCATCACCCCAGTTCAGGTGGATCCATTTTGTCACACTTAAACTACACATTGGAACAACAAAATAAACTAGTGCCACCATGAGGTTGAATAGTAGAAAGAAAAACATAAATTCCTGAGAGATCACTATTCGTAATGTGTAACTTACCAAAGTATAGTGTCATATTGTTCTGAACATCCATCCAAACTTTCTACAAAATTTTCACATCGAAAAGAGACAATTTTAAAAAGATCATGGTGTTTGTTCCCATTTGAAAATTCAGGTGCCCCTTCTCCTGGAGAGCTCTGAGATGGGGAATTTGATGATTCTTGAGCTTTAACATTTTTGGTAGCCACCTTATCCTGCCGCATTATCCTTCGCAGATTCCACTTAGCAGTCTCGATCAAACCTAACAGGGCAAGATCACAACCACATAACATACCAGGAGAAAACAAAATATTTACAAGGGTTTATTATAACAATTCAAACCTGAATCAATATCAACTCCAAGGATTCTTCGACAATTAAATTTCATGGCTGCACAATATTAAGAAAACAAAAGTGAGAAACTCTAATGGCAGTCGTCTTGCACTTGAGACCTTTGGCTACAAGAACAACTACACAGCACCCTATGCGAATGATGTATCAGAACTTAGCAAATGGAATTCAGAGTTCATCGCCAATACTCAATAATAGGAATAAAATATAACATTTACAGCAACAGCTGTCTACAATAATCGCAATGCCACATGAGCAGCAAAACAGAACCAAGAATTACCTAAGCCAATCGTTACCAGACCCTGGTTGCATCCAATATCGAGACAATCCTTGTTTTCAAACCACTGCTTGTTGAATGCCTCAAGGCGAGGATCTTCACCAACATTACGATCAATCTGTAGAACCAAAGAAGGTACAATTATCAGCTTAGAAATGTTAAATCCCCTCTCTCCCTATTCAGGCTTGGTACGCTATACAGTATAAACGTTGGCAAATTATGGAAGGAGGCTACATGTAACAGGTCATCTACTCCATACCTGCCCACTAGCCCGGCCAGCAACCACACTCAGGCCAGTACCAGTGCTTCCATCCCTTGAATCATCTCATAGGGCCTAGGCTCACACTTATGGGATGCAAGTTTACTTTCTCTGGGTCACTGGGTCATCATCCAATTGAACTAATCCAGATTTCAAAGCAAGAAAAATGGGGATACAATCGGTGGCTCAGAACTGCACATCGGGCACCCACTTGCACCCCACACACTAGCTAAGAACTATAGGCGCTTACCAACTAGCAGCCATCTATTTCAATCAAATCTGAGATCAAGTTTAGCAATGTGCATGCAGCCATGAAGTTATGGCACGAATTGTAACAAAAACCAAATCGGTAAGATAACAGCAGACCACCCTTGTCATCTGTCTGCGTTCCTCAATTGCTTGAGAAGCACAAACCCCCAGCCACGGAACTGTACGGCCCTAAAGCAAATGCAGCTCAAAAAAACAGCGCTGCAGCCTGTCAGACCTCAGGAGCATTTCGTCGAACAGCTACAGGGCACGTTAAGCAACATCAACTCTGATCCGAATTCGAATCTTAAACTAAAACACCCAAATACCCAAACACCACGAGCACCGCAACCTCCGGTGATGCACACCGTCGAACAGCTGGTGATCAAGCCTAAACAGCAACGGGCCGCGGATTCCCGGGGGGAGGCGAAAACGGAGGCGGTTTTTGCGCTCACCCGGTAGCCGTAGTAGTTCCTGTAGTTGCCGTAGATGAAGACCTCCTTCTTCTTCCGCTTCTGCCCGCCGCCGCCTGCGCCTCCCTCTCCCTGCTCGCTGCCCCGCTTCCTGTTGGCCTCTCCTTTAGCGCCCTCGGCCGCGGACGGCGCGTCCTCCGTCTCCGTCCCGGTGGTGGCCATGCTCCGAGAAGGGATGGGACGGGATGCGAGAGGGCCGCAAGGAGGGAGGCTTTTGGAATTGGAACGAGGGCAACGGCGCGACGGCGACGCGGCGGGAGAGGTGGCGGGCTGGCGGTGGAAACCCTCGCGCGCTTTGCGTTGCGGCGCCGAGTTTAGGAAGGAAGGAGGAGAGCGAGGACGGTTTGGGCCACTTGGATGGTTGGGCTTGAGCCGTGGGCTGAGAAAGGAGCGGGCCGGGAACGGGAATGGCTTCTAGGCCCAAGTACGTAGTATGGCGGTATCCAAAAGCTTTCCTCTCTCCCGCCTCCCTCCGATTGGAAACCCGATTCCGAATTTTCGTTTGGCCCTTAAAAAAAATAACGTTTGGTAATATGGTATGTTTAGGGATGAAAACGGTCGGAAACCATCGGCGAAAAATTTCACATTATTTCAACGGAAGCGAAAATGATATGTTATTATCAAAAACGAAGATGGTATCTGTGTTACGGTAATTTCAAAAATGAAAATATACGATCGAGAATATATCGATAATAACGGAATTCATCGAAACCATATTTTAAAATATGATAATTATGTCAAACCATAGAGAACAACACTAACCATATGACTCGACACATTTCATACACAAGTACTGCTGGTATATTAATCCAAGAATCAATTCATCCATGATATATATCTCATTTTATAGTACTAAAAATCTAGACATTAATCCCTCTATTCATAGTCCCATGAATTTAGGACGTTAGGTTGTGATTTAGGGTTAGAATAAATAAATCATAAGTCTCTAAAAATATAGAAACGGTATAATATAGATAGCATGGTGTGCTGGTATTGTACGTGGATACAATATTTCTATCGGTAAAATATGGTAAAGTAGGGTGAAAATAAGATATTTCTTGAAAACGATCAGAAGACGCTCAAATCATTTTCGTTTTCACTTCCATAATTTTTTACCATTTTTATTTTTCTAATAATTATTTTCATTTTCGTTTAGCCTTAAAAGCCAATAAAATCTCGAAAACAATCCTCGAAAATCAAAAATTACCATTTTTATTTTCGTCCCTAGGTATTCTAGTACCAGATCGGGAGTGGGAACGGGTATGAAAGCACCTTTGGATGGTGTATTCTTTCTAGAATTCTACTTGTAAAAGCTAAAATAAACAGACGATTTTGAAAAGGACCGAATGGTTATCCAGCCCTCTTTAAACCATAGTCCACAAGTTGTATCCCCCAGCTTATGCAATTCTTATAGGAGTTCAACTCTTAACAACTCGTAATCTACGCATGTCGCTCTAAGAATCCAAGGTGAAAATAAACTTAAAAATACCAAATAAAAAGACTCTATGGCAGTTGTTTAGAAAATTTGAAAATGTTTGTACAAATGCAAACTGATTTTGTAAGTAACTGCGAAGGCTTTTTCCAGCCGTTGGTTGCCTTGCCAACGTCCAGCTCGCAACGGCACCATGCGCCTAGCGTCACGCAACCCAACCCAATTCGGCTACTCCTACAATCTACTCGACGACAGCTAGCCAGGAGGCGCACAGCGCCACAGCCTCGTACGCGCCAGCGCCAGCGCCAGCGCCCCTCCCGTTAATAACGCACGCGACACGGGCGCGACGCGCGCGGCGAGCCGAGCGAGGGCAGGGCAAACACGGGCAGAGCCAGCGCGCCCCCCGCGCACGCGCCGAGGCGACCGGGGGGAAGGGGTGGGGGGTGGCGGCCGGCCGGCAAGGCGCGCGCGCGCATCTCCTCCCGCGCGCTCTCCTCCGATGGGGGGCTGCTACTCCGCCTACGCCTGCTCGCGGAAGCTGCGAGGGCAGATCTCCTTCGTGCTCCCCGTCCCCGAGCGCGACCGCGACGACCGCTCCAGCAGCGACGGCGCCAGCACCAGCACCGCATCCCCGTCCCCGTCCCCGCGCGCGGACGCCCCCGCCGTGGTCCGCACCACCGCGGCCGAGTTCGCGCGCCGCTACGTGCTGGGGCGCGAGCTGGGCCGCGGCGAGTTCGGGGTGACGCGCCGGTGCCGGGACGCCGCCACGGGGGAGGCGCTCGCGTGCAAGACCATCCGGAGGCCCCGCCGCCGCGGCGGCCCCGCGCGCCGCCTGGGTGGCGCCGCGGCGAACCCCCAGGGCGCGCAGGACAGGGCGGCGGCCGCGGCGGCGGCGCACGCGGCCGACGTGCAGCGCGAGGTGGCCATCATGCGCCGCATGTCGGCGCGCGGCGGCGCCGCCGTGGTGCGGCTCCGCGAGGCCTGCTGCGAGGACGCCGCGGCGGGCGGCGCCGTGCACCTCGTCATGGAGCTCTGCGAGGGCGGCGAGCTCTTCGACCGCATCGTCGCGCGCGGGCACTACTCCGAGCGCGCCGCGGCGAACCTCTTCCGCACCATCGTCGACGTCGTCCAGGTTGGTGGCACGCTTTGATCATCATCAGCAAGAACAAGAACATAAATCTCTACGGCCGATCACTAGCACAATCTTGTTGCTCTGATCGACGATGCAGCTGTGCCATTCGAACGGGGTGATCCACAGGGACCTCAAGCCAGAGAACTTCCTCTTCGCCAACAAATCCGAGGACTCCCCGCTCAAGGTCATCGACTTCGGCCTCTCCGTCTTCTTCAACCCCGGTACAGCATGCCGCATCTCATTTTGCTTCGTCAATCCTATAACAATATTGTCGATTCCATGATCATCGTCGCCACCATATATAATCCACCTGATCGATCGATCGATCTCAGGCGATCGGTTCACGGAGGTGGTGGGGAGCGCCTACTACATGGCCCCCGAGGTGCTGAAGCGGAACTACGGGCCGGAGGTGGACGTCTGGAGCGCCGGCGTCATGCTCTACATCCTACTCTGCGGCGTCCCGCCCTTCTGGGGAGGTAGGCGCCGGCGGCGATCACCGTACCCATCGGTGATCTTTAATTTCTTCCTCTGTGCCGAACGAACGCTGATCATGACGTTGAGCAACAACTGAATGCAGACAACGACGAGAAGATCGCGCAGGCGATCCTGCGCGGCGGCATCGACTTCAACCGGGAGCCGTGGCCGCGGGTGTCCGGCAACGCCAAGGACCTGGTCCGCAGGATGCTCGACCCGGACCCCTCCACCCGGCTCACCGCGAGGCAGGTCCTGGAGCACCCGTGGCTCAAGAACGCGGACGCGGCGCCGAACGTGTCGCTGGGCGATGCCGTGCGGGCGCGGCTGCAGCAGTTCTCCGCCATGAACAAGTTCAAGAAGAAGGCGCTGGGCGTGGTGGCGCGCAACCTGCCGGTGGAGGAGCTGGACAAGTACGTGCAGATGTTCCGGCTCATGGACAAGGACCAGAACGGCAACCTGTCGCTGGAGGAGCTCATGGACGGCCTCCACATCAACGGCCAGCCGGTGCCGGAGTCGGAGATCCGGATGCTCATGGAGGCGGCGGACACGGACGGGAACGGGACGCTGGACTGCGACGAGTTCGTGACGGTGTCGCTGCACCTCAAGAAGATGACCAACGACGAGTACCTGGCGTCGGCGTTCAGGTACTTCGACAAGGACGGCAGCGGCTTCATCGAGCTGGAGGAGCTCAGGGAGGAGCTCGGACCCAACGAGCAGGTCATCCTCGACATCATCCGCGACGTCGACACCGACCAGGACGGACGCATCAGCTACCAGGAGTTCGAGCTCATGATGAAGGCCGGCACCGACTGGAGGAACGGGTCGCGCCAGTACTCCAGGGCCAACTTCAACAGCCTCAGCCGGAAGCTCTGCAAGGACATGTCTTGAAAGCCAAACCAGTCTGGACTTTGGAGGAGGGTAGCCACGATCAACCACGGGAGCGCATCGAGAATTCTTCGCCAATCACTTCTCTGATCCATTGCCTGAAACGAACAGAACATGGATGTTGATGAGCGCATGTACTGTTGATGTTCATCTGACAGAAAATTCATTTCTCGATGGGCAACTAGGACTGGACTTACAGATTCAAACTTATACTTGCAAAAAAAAGAAGGGACGCACAGCGGAGGTAGAGGCACAGGATGAAATCCAACTTCTAAATTTGAAGCGTATAGCTCTCCGAATACATTACAAACTCTCATGCTCTCTGACTGCTGGCGAACACCAACTTTCGAACATCTTACACGCATTGCGTCCAACAAACAAACATATTCACATAAATACCAACAACTCCAAAGTTAGGTGAGCATACCATCGATACGAATTCAAGATACTCCAGGATCAGGGAACTGGAAGTGAGCATACCAACGAGGTTACAGTTTTTGCCATCTTTTAGAGCACACACAGATAACATGATGCTAGGCGTGGTAATATACACTAGCAGTCTAGGTAAGCAACCATAGTCAAGTCCTTAGATGCAAATACAAGGACCCTGGAATATTTTGTGGGAATAAATAGAGCTACCTCCAAGTTTAGTTTCACAGGTCGATCAGAGGCAAAACCCACCACCACATAGACACAGATTACCACTTCACAACTAATATTTACAAGGAACAACAGAAACGGACTAGCAAACCGAATGAACCCCAACACTCATGTAACGATTTTTCAGCCTCCACTCCATTTGCAACCTAGGCCCTTCGATGACTCCCTGTACACCATCACAACTGCTGGAAGCTCAACTTCATGGCATCCGATGCAGGATGGAAAGCGCCCCTCTGTCTCATGAGCTTTGAGATTTTCTTGAGGGGGCTCCCTTGAGCTATTCTCTCATCTAGTACCTACTTTTTTCGCAGACAGTGCACGCATCCACCGAAGGAAGGTTAAGATATGTGCAGCGCTCGCAGGGCCAGCTGTCATCAGTGTGGTCAGATGATGGTTTAGGGTGCTGCTTCTTCTTGGATTTAGTTCCACCTTTCTTGGAACTGGTGGCCGTGCTGGACGTACCAGCTGCCTGGCCAGTAGCACGGACATCCTCCAACCCAGCTTCCAAAGCTTGAACAAGATTCTCAAAGTAATTCCGAGTAACACTGCAGTGAAATTTAGCATAGTCATCACAACTGTAAACAAAGCTCAGCACAGGAAATAGAGCAACAATGGCAAGATGACACCCTTCTATGAGCAGGGGCTCAAAAGTGTTTCTATGATATTGGAAACACACAAAGGTGCTGGCAAAAGATATAAGAATGGTAAAACAAAAACCAGCAGAACCCCTGATATCAAGCATAGTAAACAGTACGGCAACACAAAGATCTAAAGTATGCTAAATGTAATACCTTGTGAGCCCAGCAAGCTTCACACGGAAACCACCAAATTCTGCCACTGATGGTGTCGTAGTTTCGTTGCTATCAGGTTTTGAAGAAGGCAAAAATGCTTGCAAATCTTTCTCGGCACATTGATGGAGACGTTCCAAACCAGACTCAGCTTCACCTGTAAAAAAATAGTATTCATTGTTGTTCCGAAAGTTTCCGCGAGTAATAATAGAACCTCAGTAATACTGTTGACATTCAATAGAAATAACCTTGGAGGTACTCGAAAAATTCACTCTTGACCTTATCATCTAAATAGTAGCCATAAGCATATGTCCATTTCAGTACTCGCCTGCATTCTATAATCTGCCAAACAACATAGTGGTGAAAGATTCAGATGAGAAAATATTGTAAAGTACAAAATTCATTGAGACCATAATATAAAAGCTACGATAGCAGACCTGTGACCAAGCTTCAATTATGAACTTCAGCTGGGTCTCTGGTATCCCAAAAATGTCAGTTAACTTTGCAAGCTGTGACACAGAGGAATAGTGAAAAAGCATATGGTTAGTCTATAATGGAAGGAAATCAGGTTCAAGACTGCAACATAGATAGTAGAGCACAGAAGAATATTAGGAACCACCCAATACAAGCAGATAAACTTCTACATGGAACACTTCGAGAGCCCTTAACGCCATAATAATATTATTTATTTTCTTACTTGTTCCTTTTCCGCTTTGTGCAGATCCGCTTGGGCCTTCTGCCTCGACTGTCAATAAAGGCAAACATCAGATCATAACAGGAATTACAGTTGATAGTTTCAAATATACATTAAGAAATACAAAAACATCTGAATGCTCAGCACTAACATGCACCGGGTATCCAGAACTACATACATCAGGTATAAAAATATGTCTTTTGGCTTCTTTAACTTCTTGGTAGCAATGAAACAATCAGATAGTATGCATACACATCAAAAGGTGAGCAATTATTTTGACTGAGACAATCGTCATGAAACTGAGTCTCAAAAATACTCATGGACCTCAACAATGCTAGACCTGGATGGTATACAGTTGACAAAACATATTTGGTTAAGACATTATTCTTCTAAGCACAGCCAACACAATATTACCAAATAGTAGTCCTCTAAGAACTATAGCTTACGTGATTGAGTAATAGCATAACAAGATAAGCGATAAGGTTGATAGCATTACAACACAAGCAGAAAACAAATATATATTCAATGTAAACCAAACTTGGGTATATGAACATACTGTCTGATTGGATGCCCAGCGCTCATAGTAATGCATATATCGCTCAAGAGAGTTTTTAGCTCTTTCCCTCCTTGCTTCAGTCTCGTCATACTGCAACATAAGTAATTAAGTTCAGAACAAAATATCCATGGAAAAGAACAGAACAGTGCATTCAGAACCACAGAAAACCACAACAGCATCCCAAATAAGATGAGCTGCTATTCTCCTACAATCAAACTGACACACTTAATCCCACTGCAGCAGCAGTCGCAGAAATAACATAATAATTATACTAGAATATTACAAAAGAATTTCTGTAAAATCATGATAAGAGACATACAACTCCCTCTTTCTTCGCTGATTCGTAACGATTGCAGGCATAAAAGCCACCAGTTCTCTCTCCATGATCTGACCATGCACCCAGACATAACCTAAAATACAAAGAACCTCAGACAAAAGAAGCTAAAACATGACATGTGCACTGTAAATCTTTGAAGCAGTGGAAGGAACTATACCAGCAGAACTCGAATTTGCAAGGAGGGGTGCAAGTCATATGCATGCATCCCTGGTTTTTCTCTATTGGCCGTTTGCATTTTGGACAAGGCTTAGAATTAGCCAGTATCCTGAAATAATTGAACATAACATGATAAACCTTTTCATACAACTTGCCATAAGGAACACAATTATCAGCTAAACATGATATTGACACAGTATCTGAATGGCATGTAAATGTTATTACTTTGCACTGGCATTGCCAGGTTCTGTTTATCAGAGTCTTGTCTACTTGTGCCTAGTACGTTAAATTTTTCAGAAAGCAAGACAAACAAATGTAAAATGAATTAATCCTGAAGTATTCAAAATCGACCTCAAAGCAAACTAGGTATCCCAAATTATAACTGTAACATCAAAGCCTTTTAATCCCAAGCAAGTCGAGATAGGCTGGAGATGAAAAAAAAGGCTATCCTAAAACTGTCTTAAAATTGCTAGCACATTTTCCAAAGTGGAAAAGACATGACTTAACCTCACAGAAATATTGGGCCTCGCTTCCCCACACGCACTTCTAAGTCACCTTAAATCACTCAGAAAGATTGTGCCCAAAACATGTGCAGTACAACTTAACTTAAGCACGATTATTCACCATCTCACAGTTAAACTGCTAAAAGGTTGGCAACGAAATAGGACATCAGGCTCCAACCACATACAGGAACTACTTAGAATTGTGCTCAGTCTGAACCGAAACACGTAATGTTACAAAACAAATAATCAGGTGGTGGAAAATTATAATAGGTTGTATTGTTCGAAACACAATCAAGGAAATCCTGTCCTGTCTGAACTAAAACATGGTGACATTGAAAACAGAACTTGAAAATTGCATAAAGTGCTACAGTATTGAGGTTGTGACAAACCAGTTCATGTTTTCAGATTCTGCGCTGTTCTTCAATATCCACTTAGAAACAGTCTCACAATTCACTGGTCGATGAGCTTCCTCAGTGCACTGCAAACAGTAATGAATATTGATGAAGCCTTACATACTTGATCACTAGGACCCATGAACATGAAAGCTAAGTCATTAGGAGAATGGAACCAGCATACATTCCAACAAAAGCTGAACTTGCAATTGCATAAGACATCGTAGTTCTCGTCACCAATAAACTCCACTGCACATGTACAGTCAGGAGCTGGACACCATTTAGTCTGCATGAAATGAATAAATGTAATAAATGAGTTTACAGGAAAAAAGAACATGATATAAAACGAAAGGAACTGCATAGCTGGAAGAATCAGTCAGCTTGTTCAAACCAATAATTACCTTCTTGCTACCTTCAACATATGCACGTAAGAGAAATCGTGCATATTTTTCTTTATCCTCATCTTTGGCTAATTTATTAACCATCCCTTGAAGAACCATGGAACCGCATGATGGATCAGGACACCGCAACGATAAACATCCTGGACCACCACTTATTGCAGCGCTAATATAACCTACAAAATTGACTTGAGCCATCAGAATTTCCTTTCTTAGGATGAAGGAGAGAATTGCATTGAAGTAAAAAATAGGAAGTAATGTGATGAACTAATAAGTAATAAACAAAACTAGACATGCCCCGATTGAATATCATTGCCTTATATTCTATGTATGCATAATACTCTACAATAATTCTCATTAGTCTACTCCTCACAACGGAAGGAGAGAAAGGGAGAGAGACCTTCCCAACATTCATGGCAATAAAAATGAGCACAACCAGCAGAGCTCATCATATCAGAAGAATACCCTTCAAAACATATTCCACAAGTTAGCTGCAATGAAAAGAGATGTTAGAGATTAAGAAATGATGAACATAGGCCAAAGGTTCTATAAGATCAGACATGCTGATTTGATGAAAAAAAAGCATAAATAATACAAATAAATAAAGCTTGCCTTCCTCAAGCGAGGACGATCATTTCCATTCAAAAGTAAGCCAACAGTATGGCGGACTTTTTCTTCATCTGCAAACCATTCATCACTCAATTTGCTGATGTTCCTGCATAGTGAATACAGAATACATTAGTTCCACTTCCACACAATTTGACAATACTAAAATATCAGTGCATTGCTTCTAGACCAGATTTTATTTATCATTGCCCATGTGCATTGGCTTTTGTGAAGCCCAGGAACCAAAAGGGTACGATTAGCAAATGGTATATCCGCTGCCCATTTGAGAGAGAGTATTTGAGGGATTATTTACAGGTTCTATCTTATGCTTCATAGAGGCAATTTTCAAAATTAAAAAGAGGGGCCAGCAAGATTGCTGGGAAGTGGTTAAAAGTAAAAACAACCTACACCATCTGCTGTATGATACTCTTGTGGTGAAAGAGATAGACATAGAGTACATTTGATTTGAGTAGCTTGTGTATTATTAGAATACCGTATAATGTGGATAAACGCCATCACAAATGTTTTTAAGAGTTCACTGGCTTCAGAAATGAAATTTGATGGAGCACTAACATAGCAAACTCACCATTTATAATGATGAAGGAGAACACATGCCTCTTCCCTTTTAATTGATAACACGGCAGATACTTTGCTTATATCTTCTTCTTGACGTCCAGAGATATCTTCTTCGCTTAAAACCGCGAAGGTCTGTTCATAGCAAACACAAACCCTCTTTTAGCGAAACTCAAGAGCATCCCACGAAACAATATTATGGGTACAAGAGTGAAGCAACATAAACAAAGATGAGCCCAAGTGTGATACTGATACTGAGGCGGCAAATCACTCATCTAGGAGCATGTTAATAGCTAGCAACCTATCCGGACGCTGCTTTAAGCTCGATTTCAACACAAATAGATGTTTTTAGTGCATATAGAGCAAGCATCAATCTGTCGGCTACAGCACTGACATAAGCATCAATTAGATGTCAAACATCTAACACTCTACTCTCTTTTGATGAATCGATCTAACCAGCTACCACTCCAACACTTGAGTATAAGAAAATATCACCAAAAGCCTCGTCTCACTGGCGCATCACCTACTCAACAACTAAAAAAACCCGAGCATTCCACACGAGCACGCCGGTTTTCCAGTCTATTGAAACACGTCCGACCTCGAACCCACCGGATTCCGGCGGAACCAGGCCACCCTAAGCACTGCGCGGCCCTATCCATATCCACCCCACCCGAACATCGCCTCACCAGCTCGCGCCTGGAGACCACCTCGTCGTTCCCCTCGGCCTCGAGGCCCTCGTCGTAGTCCCCCGCCACCAGCTCCCCTTCGCTGTCCCCGCCGCCGCCGCTCCCGTCGTCGCCCGCGTCGCTGTAGCAGTAGTCGTAGTCGTAGTAGTCCTCGTCGTCCATCGCCTCCTCGTCGCTGGCGGCGTTCATCTCGACGTCGGAGTCCATCGCGCCGGGCGATCGGGGGATCCGGCGGAGGGCGGGGGCGGGGCGGGAGCTAGGGTTCCGGCGGGGCGGGGCGGGGCGGGGTCGGGGGGAGGGTGGAGATTGTGGTGGGCGGAGATCGGCGGAGTTGCGTGCCCGAGTCGGCACCGTAATGGTGGGCTGCGTTTTTCAATGGCGTTTCCTTTTGGGTTTTCTATACGCCGTCGCCGCGAGAGGGGTGATTTGGGAAAGTGATCATGGTTAGAGGACGGGGTTAACCGAAGCTTATAGAGGTTTGGTGTCGTATTGGCTCTTCGTTTTCTTCACGGTTTGACTCGTCTAGTTCGAGTGAACTTCATTTATGTCTCTGAACCCCAAGCGCGAAATAAATACATAGCAATAGTTTATGAAAGTGCCTACAGTTAGGCCAGAAGTAAATACATTAAAGGTGTTTGGTTTGTACGATAAAGATAAATGAAGTTTGGCCAAAACAAAAATTTGCCTAATATACCATGGACATGGTAAAGAAAATTGAAACGCAAATCATATTGTGCAAATGAATCTTCCTACAACTTAATGTGGCTATGGCACATAGATAGGGATCTTGATTACTTGATTAAATAGTTTGGCCTAACTAACTCGTGGCTAAGAGCAACTCCACCAATAACATACCCTTTAAATACTAAATGAGGACTAAATTTCCTTCAACTCCAGCAATAGCCCTCAATTCTAAATTATAATAGAGGGCTCTCTAGAGATCCTCTAGGTATAGAGGGTGGAGGAGTAAATTTGGAGATCTCCCCAAAATAGAGGACATTTAATTAAAGGGTCTGCTGGAGTGCAACTTCTTTTTTGCTTGATCCTCTAAATATGAGATACAGGCTGTTTAGAGGGTCTGCTGGAGTTACTGTAAGAACATCCAACGTTGGCTTACCTCTATTCAAGTCAAGGTTTCAAGTTGCCAAAGAGAGCTCTGCCAAACCCAAAGATCTACCCAAACCACCCCTAAATCTTTCGAGAAACAAATAAGATACAAATCGTGTACGATAAGCTTCGCCATTCATGATCGACATACCAACGACTATGGTATTCTGCACGTCCCTCCAAGCGATGATGCCGGTGTTTGTTAGAATCTATGGACCACAGCATTGCCATGCGCAGCACGGCTCCAACGTACAACATGATTTGACGATTGACACCACACACCAGAGTCTGCCCGTGTCATGCTATAGTACACGCACAAGCATGCGGCAAGCTACCAACCACACTCCTGAACTCCTGACGTTACAAGAATCAGCCCCAGATATTCGCAGCCGTCAGATTACTGATGTTCAGTGGCGATGCATCAGAGAGATCAGAGGTTCAAGCTACAAACTGAAATACATCACATATTATCATTCTCTATTCAGTCCCTAACCAGTCTCAAGCGACGAGACAATGTAGTGGTTTCTACAATACAATGCTTCAGCTACAACAACGGTGCTAGTTTTGCACTAATTGTGATACACAATCTGCAATGACGTTTCACATTGAAGCGGCTTGGTGCACAAATTCTGTGATGACGTTTTACATTGAAGCGGCTTGATCAGACCTCTCGGTGTCTGCAGGAGCGGCGGCCTCCTCGTCGCCGAAGCTTGGGGCCTTGGGAATCAGGCCGAGGATCTTGAACATCGCCTGGTCCGCATCAAAGTCGTTGTTCGCTGTCGTGAGGAGCTTCTCGCCGGCAAAGATGGAGTTGGCACCAGCAAGGAAGCAGAGCGCTTGCTCTGGCATGGAGAACCGCACGCGACCTGCTGAGAGCCTCACCATGGCCTTTGGCATCACGATCCGGGCAGTGGCGATCATGCGGATCATTTCCCAGATCTCTACAGGCTGATGTAGAACTTTGGTTAGGACAAAAGGATATCCCAAAAAATCAGCGCGTATAATCTTAAACCCGGATACACTGCACATTGCAGTTTGACAATGTGCTACCTAAGTCATGTACTATGTAGACTATAGAGTTGCAAGCCTTTTTTTTTCCGTGTGAGAATCACAGGCTGCTTAAACACTAGCTACAAGCGTATAAATTGAAAAAACAATTAACAGTACAGAATACCTTCTGATCCTCAAGAGGCGTTCCTTTTACAGCAACCAATGCATTGATAGGAACGCTCTCTGGGTGTGCAGGCAAGGTGGCCAGTGTATGCAACAACCCTACACGGTCCTCCTCTGCTTCGCCAAGACCAATTATTCCACCTGAACAAAAGAATGGTGCACCATTTTTTTATACTGAAGACATATATATCCCAGGTTTCTGTAAGCGAGAAGAGGAACACTTATTTTGAAGGACAGCCCTCACATGAAGAAAGCTAGAAACACCAGTGACTTTAGATAATCACCTGAGCAGATACTTATTCCAGCTTCGCGGACATGCTGAAGAGTCTGCAGTCTATCATCATATGATCTTGTGGTAATGATGTTGGGATAATACTCTCTTGATGTGTCTAGGTTATGATTATATGCTGTAAGTCCAGCCTTCTTGAGTTCTTCAGCTTGCTGTTTCTCAATCATGCCTAGCGTGCAGCAGACCTCCATGCCCATACCCCTGCAAAGTTAGTTATCCAATGCATGCTAAAATGTTAAAATAAAATAATAATGCAGAAAAAATATTGTTCATCATATTCCATGCATTAAGGCCTTAAGTCAGCGACTGTGCTACATCATAAAGTTAATAGACAATGCTAGTTTGTTCCAAACAAGTACACAAACTAGGTGAGTAAGACATAATAACAGAACATCGACCTAGAATAGATGTGCATGGTTATACAGAACTCGCACCATATACCATAGTTCTATGGTAGTAATATAAGATTCCAGTGAATACCTTATTTCCTTGACATATTCAAGAATCTGGTTGAAATTTGTTTTCCTGCCGATGGTTTCTCTCCATGCAGCTCCCATGCAAAAACGGGTGCTCCCAGCCTCTTTTGCCTGTGCAACAATAGGTTAGAAGACGTAACGATATATAGAGTGGTGGACTGAAACGATAATAATACAACACAAAACTAGAGGTAAAGTCTACAGAACAAGAAAAATACAAGGTTTTATTGCCACTTTGCAGCAGTTCAAAAACAACAGCCAAAGTGAACTTGTTCACCTCCCAGCCAATTATTACACAAACAGTACCTTTTTTGCTGCTTCTAAGACAGCATCTTTGTTCATCAATTTTTGGGCCTTCAATCCAGTATTGTATCTTGATGACTGAGGGCAGTAAGAACAATCTTCACTGCACCCACCAGTCTTAATTGAAAGAAGTGTGCACTGCTGCACTTCTCTGAATTTGTGAACATTTCTGTGGACCTGAGCCTGAAAACATAAATATTTGCTCAATAATGAGAAGAACAAACGGCACAGTGACATGGTCACATGAATGCTAAACGCTCCATTACAGTAAACCAATATGGTAAAAGAACATGGTGTTCTTCAGCAGAATAATATATAATTTGAATTGTTTCATTATCTTATATATCAATTCTTTTTTACAGACTAATCATCTGTGGAGTGAATTGGAGTAAATGCTTACAATCCATGATGGATCAAGATGCACAGGAATGTAATCGTTGTACACCAAATAAATATGTTACTGTCAACATCAACAACATCAACATCAACATAGCCTTTTGTCCCAAGCAAGTTGGGGTAGGTTAGAGATGAAACCCATAAAAAAAACAAAGATCACGGATCTTCAGGTACGTGGATGGCGAGTCTCCAAGCGCTCCTATACCTCTTTGGAGATATTCCACTCCTTAAGGTCTCTCTTCACCGACTCGTCCCAAGTCAGTTTAGGTCTACCTCTACCTCTCTTTACATTTTCGGCCTGCTTTAGAACCCCACTACGCACCGGCGCCTCAGGGGATCTCCGTTGGACATGTCCAAACCATCTCAATCGATGTTGGATAAGTTTCTCCTCAATTGGTGCCACCCCGACTCTATCCCGAATAACTTCGTTCCGGACTCTATCCCTTCGTGTGTGCCCGTAAAACCACCGCAACATCCGCATCTCTACTACACTCAGTTGTTGGATATGTCGTCTTTTTGTAGGCCAACATTCAGCACCGTATAACATCGCCGGACGAATCGCTGTCCTATAGAACTTACTTTTTAACTTTTGTGGCACCCTTCTGTCACATAGGACGCGAGAAGCTTGACGCCACTTCAACCAGGCAGCTGAGATTCTATATCTAACATCTTCATCAATGTCGTCATCCTTTTGAAGCATCAATCCTAAATACCGAAAAGTATCCTTCTGGACCACCACTTGCCCATCGAGGCTAACATCTCCATCCTCATGCCTAGTCGTGTTGAAATCGCACATCATGTATTCGGTCTTGGTCCTACTGAGTTTGAACCCTTTCGACTCTAACGTGCGTCTCCACAGCTCTAACTTCCTATTAACCCCTTCTCTACTCTTGTCCACCAGCACCACATCATCAGCAAAGAGCATACACCAAGGGATATCATCTTGTATGTCCCTTGTGACCTCATCCATCACCAAGGCAAATAAATAAGAACTCAATGCTGACCCCTGATGTAGGTCTATGTTAAAAGGAAAGTCAGTGGTGTCACCATCACATGTCCGGACAAACGTCATCGCATCCTTATACATATCCTTGATGAGGGTAATGTATTTAGTTGGGACTTTGTGCTTCTCCAAGACCCACCACATGACATTTCTCGGTATTTTATCATACGCCTTCAAGGTCAATAAAGGTCAATAAAGACCATATGCAAGTCCTTCTTCTGCTCTCTATATCTCTCCATCAATTGTCGGATTAAGAAAATCGCCTCCATGGTCGACCTTCCAGGCATGAACCCAAACTGGTTTTGGGTCACACTTGTCACTCTTCTTAGACGGTGCTCGATAACCCTCTCTCAAAGCTTCATCGTATGGCTCATCAGCTTAATCCCACGGTAGTTAGTACAACTTTGAACATCTCCTTTGTTCTTGAAGATTGGTACTAATATACTTCTCCTAGGCATCCTGCTGGACTGAAAAATAAATATGTTACTGTGATCAAACATATTTAATTGGGCATTAGTCATGCAAAATTTGCTCTTGACTTGCATTATCAGACTATCATGCTATAGTTGCCTAACAATGAGTCATCATGCCTGAAGCATGATCTTCATTCCATGGTTTACAACAAGAACTAGCCTTTCTTATAGGTAGCATCAAACTTTAGAAATTTGTAGCAGTATAAACTGTAAACTTATACATTTACTTTCTCTACAGGATTATGTGATACTTTAGCACTTGCCCAATAGGTACGAGAAGATTCAACAGCCTACTAGAGGCGGATCTTAGAAAAGCTTCTCATCTATATCTGAAAGTGAAACCTTGCATTACCTGCAATCCCAACTATCCAAACCACAACAAGGAATGACCCCCCAAAAAAAACACCTTAAAGAAATGGTTGTTGTGAATTTCCACACTATACCTTTTAATTCCCTTGAGGGGTGTACCTTCCCACCAACACTACAGATGGATCTATAAATAGCTCGCACTTTTATAGACTCAAAAACTGACACCTAAATCCATATAAAAAACAACAAATTCTTTATATGACAATACTGCAGTATGCACCATCTGATATCTTTTCTTGCACGGGCAATAAGCTCAAACTTTTACATACTGAAAGGGCGTCATCAATTTACAAAACTCTAAATAGCAAACAGGCTCCAAAATGCAACCATCGTAATATGCTACTACTTATAATACTTTTTACCAGTGGTCTCATTTCAGTTTTTATAGATCATGAGTGGAAAATCATGTACGCTAAGTAAAATTAAACCCAATAAAGTTCACATCACTGTCAATAAATCAGGTCACTGCTAAAGGACTCCTAAAGCCTAAAGTGACAAAGCTGGTGCTTATTAGCATCATACAAAGAAACGAGTGGTGTATCAATATTTCTAAGCAAGTAAATCTATCAAGAGAAGGCTGTATATGGATGGGAATGCTGAAAAACATCCACCAGCACAGCTAGCATAAAGGCGTCATGTTCAGATATCTGATAAAACAAATAGAAATACCCACTGTCCTCATGACAAAGCCCAACAGAGCTGAAATGCCAATCGCTATCGCTTACTGCCACAAGCACAAGGAATCATCCCAAAATGAAACCTTTTGGCATTATACCCAAGCTGCAACAATGTAGCAATCTCCACTTGTCCAACCTCCACTATAAGCAACAGCAAAAATGACATTTAGCGAGCATCTGAGAGAAGGAAGGCTTCACCTCTGACACTACAAATCCAGCCTTCACAGCCCAAAGACCCTAAACGTACAATATAACCTTAGCAGCAAATCTATGGCCTTCAACGCCCGGAAGCTTAAAGACAGAATCTTTCGCTAAATTTCTGGTGCCACCACTAATCCGGTACCAAACACGAACACAGCCAGAGGATTAACGGCGGGATTTTGGGATCGCGAGTGTTCAGCCCCGGAGGGTGTACGTACCCCGTGGAAGAGGAGGTCGAGGAGCGGGGAGTCGTACACGGCCTGGATCTCGGGTCGGCTCCAGTCGTTCCGCGGCCCGTCCCGTATCGCCCGCTCCGCCTCCGCCGCGGCCGCCGACGCCGAGGAGAACGCCGCCGCCGCCGCGGCAAGCGGCGGGCGGAGGCTGGAGCGTAGGCTGCGCACTAGCAGCATCATGGCCATGCCTGATTCACTTCAAGAGCATACCAACCTGCTGCTCACCCTGAGAAGCTTACAAGAAGCGGAAGAAACGTGTGCCGCTAAGCCTGAGCACGTTTACACAAGTTACATCATTCTCCCATTTTTTCTATTTCGCGAGTTGAGACCGAGAAACGAGAGAGAGGTGAGATTGGGACGAAGAGACGGGCAGGAAAGGGATAATATAGGAGCAGCGGCGATATGGCCGAGGGAGTTCGTTGCAGCTCCGAACCGAGCGTGAGATTACGCTCGTTGGCTGGCCGCAACCAGCGACTGCCCAACAGTTTTCAATCTCACTTTCTTATCCTTATCTTTTTAGAAAAAAAAATATATTCAATAGTTCCATATCATAGTTTCCTATCTATAAATACGCACTCCGTCGCTCCTTCCGATCCCCCCTTCCTGCTGTGTTTTTTTTCGCGCTTCTTCCCCTTCTGTCGGTTAATCGACGGGACACTATGCCAAATTGAGGGAACCGGAGTTCATGGTGGCCGTTTGACCCCGGACAGTGCAAGCCTCACGGCGACGCCGACAGGACGGCACGCGGTGGTCGGGAGCGTGCCATCTGTGCAGCGGAGGTGCTTGCCGGTTGCCATGGTGCCGGCGGCGAAGGGGAAGCTAGTCTTGTCTATCCGATCGCGCTGACGATTGACGAGGCCAAACTGCCCTCTTGCACGTGGAAGATCTGGTGGCTGTAGCCGACGACTTCGAACACCCCGGGGCGCCACTTCTCCGGCACGCGGCTGACGTAGATCCAAGCGCCCGTGGCGTAGGCGAGCTCCATGGCGACCTCGAGCCCCAGCGCGAGGTAGCATGCGGCGTGGCCCCAGTTCACCCACAGCGCGTGCAGCGCCGGGAACACGCCCGACAGGCCCATAGCGAGGAACAACGTCACGCGGAGGCGGCGGTAGCGCGGGGACGAGCACGACGGCGAGAGCAGCGCGCCGACCACGAGCGTGCCCAGCGCCGTGATGCCGGAGAGGTACGACGCCCCGCGGTGCCTGCTGCTGCGGTGCCCAGACCCGCGCTGCCTGGCGCCCGTCGTGCGGGAGCTGGTCGACGCGGTGGCCGCCGACGGGGACCGGGCGCGGTACGCGGTGTTCGTGGTCCGGGCTGGGTGCTGGCCAACACAAACCACTGCCCCTGACCCCCCCCCCCCCCCCCCCCCCCCGGTGCCGGCGCGTGATCGAGAAGAACCAGGGATGCAACCACATGACGTGCGGCGCCCCCTGCGGCCACCAGTTCTGCTGGCTCTACCTCGGCTCCTGGGCGAATCACGCGGGCAACAACTACCACTGCAACCGCTACGCGGCGGACCGGTCGGAGTTCTCCGGTGAGAAGGCGCAGCGGCGCCAGGGGAAGGCGTCGCTGGAGAGGTTCCTGCACCACTACGAGCGCTGGACGGCGCACGCCGCGTCGTTGGCCAAGGCGCGGCAGGACCTGGACGGCATGCGCGGCGGCGGGCTGGACCTGTTCGCCGGCACCATAGGCGCGCCGCTGACGGAGCTAGACTTCCTCGCGGAGGCGTACGCGCAGGTACTCGTGGGGTCAAGAATTTTCATATTTAGGAAGTTAAATGGGATACTCTTGGAGATAGTCTCTTTTTTCTTTCCCATACCTAATTTGGGAGTTTGCAAATAACAGAATTTAGGGAGAAAAAATAGAAAACTATTGGAGATGCTCTAAAGAGCCTCGTCTACGGAATTGCTAGCCCGGGATTTTACTTTTCCAACGGGTGGACGTAATTAAAGGTGTTCTTGAGACAAACAACTTGCATATTAAAAACATTTGAAAAGATGAAGCACGCTGTACTATGGTTGAAAACCGCATAAAGAACTTTTAAATTATATAGCATTATTTTTTGCAAATAAATTATATAGCATTATTGTTATTACATTTTATAGAGAAAGGGCAGTCGCTCCTACAGCACGATGTGTCTTTAGTATTAAGAATCTAGATAGAAAAGATTGCCTGAGCACTTGAGCTATGATGGTTATACCATCAATTAGATAAAATGAAAAAAATGTAAAAAAGAATGTAAGACTAGACGACACAATAGATAGAATATTTTTTATACTTCAGCCGAAGTTGAAACTGGTAATTGGTGAACATCCTCTTTTTACCAACAAAATGATTACTCCTTCGGTCCCACAATAAAATACAAGTAACACTTGGGCTAGCAAACCAAGAAAGTTAGCAAATTATACTGTTGCCCTGTAAAGGGACTAAGCACAATTTAAAATAAACAATCCAAAAACAGTAGCAGAACAAACTAGTAGCTAGAAATTCCAAAGTGACAAATAATAAATAATTATTTATTCTACAAGCTCATAGCCACTTAAAAATGTTTCAGTACCATAAGTATTAGCGAAATCCTTTATGAGTTTAGTTCGTCCTTGTTTAGAAGTGAAATGTTAAAAATTGAATCGATTAAGAAAGAGCTGATAATTGTAATTCGATCAAAAAATTATTCATGTGGTCATTGTGTCGCAATATATAAGAACCCTGATTAACCAGATGCGCCAACTAAACTACATTTAATTTGCACATATGAACTATGGAGAATCAGATTAGATATGATTCTTTTATGTTAACCTCTCTTAACCACCATATTATTTTTATATGCAATAAGGAGTTTTTTTTATCATGTTGACAAGGGTCTTCAAGAGACATATTTCACGGGACTATCGTGTCTTGAATATATCATGCCTAATAGCATGTCATGTTTGGCCTCTTGAAATCACACCAATATCTTTGGCACGACTAAGCTGATTCATACCATATCAAACAGCTTGCGCACGATCAAGAGTCCCTTCTTGATATTTTTTTTTGAAAAAAAGCTGAAAATAAAAAAATTTACCGAATGCGGCAGTGTTGGTTTTAAACTCGGGGCTCGTCTGGACTTCGGAAGCCGGGAGCGCTTCCCCCATCGACTCGCTTGCGACGCCGCCTTGACCTCGCTTGCGAGTTGCGACGCGACACGCCGCCGTCTCCGCCAACCCACCACCGCCTCCCTCCCGGCCTCCCCCCAGTACTCCAGCGCACCCTCCCCAAGGCGGGACCCAGCCGGCACCTCCAAGGAACATCCCCCAGTCCGCCCCCACGCCCCCCACCTCGCCTCCCCACTCGCTCCGGTTACCCAGGCGGCGAGGCCCCAGCTCGCCGGATTCGCCTCACCTCGCCGGAGCCGCCCCCCCCCCCCCCCCCCCCCCCCGGTCTCGCTGGCGTAGCGCCTCGCAGGAGCCACGCCATCTCGACGGGGCCCTCACGCCGCCGGAGCCCCCGCGGGGTGGAATCTGCTCCCCTCGCCGCCGGACCGCCCGGCCTCGCTGGTCGGCTGGCGCTCCCCACGCCGCTGGATCTTTGAGGACTTTTGAGGTATTGGATTCTACTGCTAGTAAATTTGTACAGTGTACTGCTACTGCTGTTGATTGCTGTTTGGCTGAGGTCATGGAGCTGCTATTGTTAGTTGCTCCTTGTAGTTAATTTGTGAGCTACTCGGTTTTTAGCCTTGGTTCTGCAGAGGGAACCTTTTTAGCAAAGCAACACTAGAAATTCTCAAAAATTCCCCTGTGGCAGCGTGGTGAGGCAAGGCAAGGCCACGCAATACCACCAACAGCTGCCCCGATCGCCGTGGTTGCTCCCCGCTGACCCCATGCACACACCTTGAGGCTCCCTCCCGCTTACGCCCAAGCAAGGTACGCTGCCCACCTCAAAGAAATCATCACCCCTTGCCCTCCTCCCTTCCTGCTCTGTACTGGCGCAACCGCATTGGCGCAATCGCGCGTGATGGAAATCTGCCTTGACTGCGTATCACTTCGTTCTTATAGTAAGGAATCCCTAGATAGCCTATCGCTCCACAGGATCACACAGCTTCACTCGTCATGGCCAATCAAGTTCAAATCTTCTTTGCAGTCTGGAGGAGCGGGCGCGATGATGACAGTTAGTCTATTTTCCAGAACTTACAGGGATTTGTTATAACTGAACCCTGGTACCCCAATGCTGGCTTAGCTGCAGCAAGGTGCTGTGAAATTCCGAGATTGAGTAGTGTGCAAACTGCAAAGATCTTCCCTTGTTTTCTGTTTCTTCGTCTGTTTGTGCGATTATGGTGTATTGATATGGTTTCAGTTCCTGCGGGAGCAGTTGTGGTTGGAGTTCATGATGTCTTGTTGCTGTTGGGTTCATTTGGCACGTGTGAAAACTGAAATATTGGTTAGGTGTGTCGAGGGCTTCCCTTTGTCTGGAGCTTGTTAAAGTAGGAAACCTTGAGTGGCTTGTGTTGCCTTTTTTTTTGAGAGTAGGAAACCTTGGCTGTTTTTTTTTGGGGTGGGGGTAGGGGGATGAAGTGGCTGGTATTTGCTGTAGTCCATAATAGTACAGTCTAGGAAATTTCTCTGAAGTCAGAAACAGCTGAGGTGCTGAGCTGACCAGATCAGTTCTGGACTCTAATCTTTACACTTCTATAACCCCATCCTTCCTTACAGTGGCCTAGAGCTCAGGCAAATTGCCATTTAAGACTTGACAGTGCCACCTGATGTCTGCTTGATGAGGCAGGTTCAGGCCCCTTGCTTAGCTAGTTGAGTTGGAAACGATTAGTCGTCAATCTTGGCCAACTGATGATGATTAAGCAATGGCTTCACAACATTGTCCCGGACCATAGGAAACAATCATGATTAGCATGACACACAGTGGTACAATTCATGGTATGTCTAATGAATCAGTTATGTAGTAAATACAGAAGGAATGATCCTTGTCTATGTTTCAGGAGTAGCATCTTCCTCTCCCTGTGGATGTGTTTGTTGATGATGCTGTGCTGCTAAGCTATTGTTATGATATCTTGACACTTCCGATCCTCCCTTTTTTAGGACCACTGGACCTGACAATACTTCTTTACTATATCTTTTATCCCATATTTAAACTTCATGTTCAGAAAAAACCCCCCTACAACTCAGTTCTTTTCAGTAATATGATGTTACCACCTGTTTTCAGTGATAATAAAATTATGCGCTTCCACACCAGGTTCTTTGCACCAGGATAACATTGCTATGTCAGAAGCTACAGATGCTCAGCTGCAAGCAACAGAGCAGGAAGTAAGTGTCCATGCAAGTCAACAAGCAGGGCAACCGCATATGAACGCAACAGATCAATTCTCCAAATCAGAAATAGTAACTGAAGGTTCAAAAAGTGAACAGCCTGTCCAAGTAGAGCAACAGAATCCACAGCTACAACAATTTCAGTCAGAAAGTCAACTGCAACAGGCTGAGACAAATAGCTTCCAGTTAGCTGAGAAAGAAACAGGGACTTTTGGTCAGCAGAGTTTTTCAGGTTCCAAGGTCGATGTAGCTCAGCCCTCAGTAGCTCAGCAGAATGCAAAGCAAGTTGTTGGCCCGCAAGCACCATCTGGTGGCCAGGATACAAGGAAAGGGCCATCTATACCATTTAATATGTTAATTCCTATCCTACAGGCACATCTTGACAGAGACAAAGATATGCAACTTCAAACTGTATGGGCAAAACTTAGGGTGTGTTTTTACCCCTCTGTTATTATTTGCATGGTCCGCACAAATTAATCGGCTACATATGGCACCTGTTATTTGTTTCAACATATACTCCTGCTGTTGCTAAATTATGTTGTCTTAGAATACATGTAGTCAAGCAATACTAGTTTTGACCATTGATGGGAAAATTATGTAGGTTGACCATATAAATTTGGACCATAATATTCCTTTTATGAAATTTACTTTCACAGTATACATTTAATGTACAAAATGTCATATATAAGGTGATCCAAGTAGTATGGTGGAGAGCATGTCAGTGTCCAACTCTTCATACCACTGATATCATTCCATATAGTTTAAGTATGCTTTCGTTGCTAATTTAGTGGAGAAAGAAAGACATGTGCATGATAATGTAGATTACTTCAAGGTCTGCATCGTTCCACATAGTTTAAGTATGCTTTCGTTGCTAATTTAGTGGAGAAAGAAAGACATGTGCACGATAATGTAGATTACTTCAAGGTCCGCATTTCCTTAGCTACATGTGTCACCAAAACAAAGTAAATGCATGATGAGAAAGCACATTCTTTCTCTTGTTTCCACTAGTTTGTTCCTTCGTGGAGGTAGCAGATAAAACAACAGGGACAAAGGATCAAAGAACACTCTTAGGACCAAGTGTTTGAACCATAATCTAACACAGCTGTATTGTTCCATATTTACAGTGCAATGAAGTCCACAAAGATGATTTCTTAAGAGTGATCAGGAATATTGTTGGGGATCAAATGCTCAAGCAGGCAGCCCATAAAGTTTTTCAACAGGTTAATGAATTGCATAAACTTCATTGCTTCCTTTTGTTTCCTTAACAAATGGCTACTCATCAAGTTTGATAGCCGTTCTCAATCAGAATGTTTAGCGGGTGATTCAATTCTGTGATGAATATTTCATGTGTTTATTTGTTTTTTCTTGAACAATTTTTAACAGATGCAAGCCCAGGCACAAAGAAACAACCAGGCAAATCCAAGTCAGCATTCTTTATTCTCTCAAGTTTCAGCACAGCAGATGCCTTCCAGTGGTTCAGCACAGTTACATGATCAGAAAGTTCGTCCACCTGGACCATCCAACCAGGGTCAGAAAACTCAGGTGTCATCTTCACCTCAGGCTTTTGCACCACAGTCAGGCACTCAAGCGCAAACTAGGGCACAATATCTTTCTCATGATAACCCCAACCAAAACCCTGACACAAAGGTACCAAATGCTATACCGAATCAACCACCTAGAATGAACTCAGCAGTTTCATTGCAAACAAAGAACAAACTGCATCTACCCACACAATTTCAGCAGGCCTCACAGCAAATATATGGAGCAAGTAATCCCGGTGCCCAGGGTTACCCTCGGTCAATCACCGGCTCTCTTAGGCCACCAAATTCAGTTCCAGAAACACAGCCATCCATGCATGCTCAAGGAATGCCTCCTGCAAAAGTTGCCCCTCCCCCTACTCATCCAATGATGCAGCACAATGCAGTTGCATGGCAAATGCATCAAAACAAGGAGTTGAAAACCAATACTCTCCCTCCAAATGCTAACGCAAAGCAAAATTCTGAATCTGCTAGCAAGGCCCGCACGGTTGGCGCAGGAAGTTCTTCAGCTAAAGGAAAGCAGGTGAATCCACCTAATTCATCATTTAACCTCGCTTTGATATGGCACAAGCTAATTACATCTAGATGCCAATATGTTTCAGTTGCTTTAAATATGAACTTTGAATAATGTGAGACATCAGGTAAATTTCATTTATGCAATTTGTATTATATACTCCATATCTTTCTCTCATTCGAATTCCCCGTTTAATGCAAAAATAAAGAGATAATAATTCAATATTTATGCTTGCTAGATCACACATTATTTTTCAAATAGAAGTTTGTGCATTGACTCACCTAGGATACCGAGCACTTTGATTTATTAGCATATTTGCTATAATCAAGGTTTGTAATATTGGACCCATTGTAGTGTCCTGGAGTTAAGTTTTGTTATTCTGAATTTCAGACAAATACGAACTCCAGACCACCATTATTTGGTTCCTTTGCCAACATTTAAGCACGATATAATTTGACAGTGTTGGCTGGTTGGGCATCTATTGCACAGGTTCCCGTTGTTGCATGCAGGAAAGTTTCAGGACTGTAAATGCGGCACATGGTTATGAAACTAACTTCTTGGTGTTTGATTGAACTGGCAGGGAATAAGGGTCTAGACAGTAAAACATGCATGTTGCCTTGTAAATAGATCTAATAAGGTTATATTTTTCGGGTCAAATTTTAGGATAGTGTAGTATGTTAAAACTGCGGTTCTGACTTCTGAGAGCATTTACTTTTGCAGAAGTTACAAACGAGAGGCTTTGTAATAACAAATGAACCCATGCATAATCACTTGATATATAGTCATGTATATAATATTCCAATTGTTAGTTCTGTTGTCAGCCAAACTCCCAGCTATGAGTTTCATTTGCTTCGTTACAGCCTTCATCTAGATGGGGTGAAGTCCAAATGCATTTTTTAATGATAAACATTTAATAATTTATTTAGACATGAAATAATAGTAGGACTATTACCCCCCTGTGTGATCACATTTGTTCCCTTTTTTATGTAGGACTACAGATTTTTGCATGTCTTTCATACTTCATGACAACTATGCAATTTGTTTGATGCCTGTTTGCATGTAATTTGTATATGACTCATCCTTCTGTCTTGTCAGGGACCCCCAAACTCATCTACACCAAATGCTAGTGGAGGTGCAAAGAGTAATAAGAAATCGGGTGGTCAGAAGAAATCATCAGAAGCAGCAGGCTCTACGCAGCCTTCAAGGTTTTTTTAAATATAAAATGTTAACTGAAGTCTAAGTGTAATATACTACTATGCACTATTTACATTTTTTGGATAGGCCTAAGCAAAGTTCTCTTTTGTCATCAGCAAGAAGCAGAAGACATCTGGAGCCTTCCAGGAACAAAGCATTGATCAACTTAATGATGTCACTGCTGTTAGTGGTGTTAATATTAGGGTATGCCCATCTCTGGTTAATGTTAATATTAGTCTAGGCTATCTTCCTTGCAGAAATAACATTCTTCCTGATGGACATTGACCTAGTAAAAAAAATGTGGTTGCACTATGTAGCAGATGTGATGTTAGATGTACTTGCTAAATTATATATCAGTTTCTTTCATGCTGTAGAGTATCAAAAGGACAAGAACTACATCATCTATAGACTTTATCACATAGGGATGAATTAGGCATTAAATTTCCCATGAGTGTATATTTACATGTTATGCCATCAGTGTACATTTGCTGCTCAACTTGGGATTGCTTATCCTTGTCAGTTGGACCACAAGAATGTCCCAAAATAACCTTCTAAAATTCTTGCATATGATACAACTTTTTTCTTGTGTATCTTCAAAATTTCACAACTCACACACCATCTCCTGCATTCTCTGAGCTTTCAGCCCAGTGCATCATGTGTGCTGTTGGTGTCAAATCTGTGCACCCGTTTAATCTGTTTTCTGCATTTTGCTGATGCCTTCTTTCTTGACAGGAGGAGGAGGAACAGCTACTCTCTGCCCCAAAGGAAGAGAGCCTTGCCTCGCAAGAAGCACGAAGAATTGCACAGGAAGAAGAAGAAAAGCTTTTCCTACGGAAGGGCCCACTCCTGAAGAAACTAGTAGAAATAGGTCAATTTCTTTGAACTTGTAAAAAATGTGAAAACACATCCTATATAAACTTTAATGGCAAGATTAACGGCTCACATGTTTTTGACAGCTCGGAAATGCAATCTGAAGAATGTTAATGTTGATGTTGAACATTGTTTATCAATGGTGAGTTATTCTTACAATTTTCATGAACAATCTTGCAATATCTACATAACTTCAACTCTTTTGTAGTGTGTGGAGGAGCGATTGCGAAGATTCATAAGTACTCTGATACGAGTCTCAAAACAGGTTTGTTTTGTCTTTTGTTCCTAAGCACCCGATAATGGAATAGTTCCCTATTTGTGATACGAACAATTCCTATCTCTGTTAGAGAATCGACACTGAAAAGACCGGGCATCGACTAGTTATTACTTCAGATGTTGGCCGTCAAATTTTGCAAATGAACCAGAAAGCTAAGGAAGAGTGGGATAAAAAACAGGCAGAAGAAGCTGACAAGAACAAGAAGCAAACTGAGGTATTTCATAAACCCCATTCATTTCGAGTTAGTGTAAATTTGCTTGAAACTTAAATCTTATTGTAGTTGACTAGTTTATACTAGTATTAAACGTGTAACTATCTGTTGGAAACTTGGAATTGTATACTGTTTACACAGACCCATGTACACACGCATCCATCGTTCATCAATTTCATTTGTATTTCAGGTTTTCCTATACCAAGGTTTAGTTATTCTATATTTTCTGAATTTGGTTTCAGTTTTGGTGCCTATGTCTTGCCTATACTTAACAAGCTTGTTTGAATATAAATCTGCCCTGGTTTGCTACCAGAAGCTTGGTCTCATATGGCACGCTACTCTCCAGCCTCCACTATGTATTTGTTAAGTTTCTGGGAGTTTTCTTCATTATTTGACCATGGTGAACTCAAGTATAAGATGGTCAATTTGATTAACTAAATCCTTTCTTGTAGGCTGATGGCAGTGGTGCTGCAGAGTTGGAAAAGGAAAAAGAGGAAAGCCGCCCAAAGAATGTGAAGGTAACTTTTCCACTGTGATATCTCAGCTGTGACTTTTCTCCATTTCCTGAATCCTTAACCTCGCACAGCCCAACAAGGAAGAAGATGATAAGATGAGAACGAATGCGGCGAACGTTGCTGCTCGGCAAGCAGTTGGAGGAAGTGATATGCTCTCGAAGTGGCAGCTGATGGCTGAACAAGCCAGGCAGAAGCGAGAAGGCCTTGACGTGGGTGCTGCCTCGCAGCCAGGTGAAGGACCAGGTTCCAGGCCATTATCTAAATTTGGAAAAGGCCTCGGCGAAAACCAGGAAGGTTCAAAGAGGAGCCATTCTGCAGCATTCGGAACTGGTAAGGCAGCAATATCACTGGCATGACCTCATCAACCTTTCCTTTTGTAAATCCAAAACACATCATTGCAAAAATGTTTCAACTCATGATATGCATGATAACTATGGTTTCAGGAGGCATGAAAAGACCTGGCAGGACGCCATTTGCAGGACCGCAACGGACGATCTCTGTGAAGGATGTGATCTGTGCCCTGGAGAGGGAACCTCAGATGACGAAATCACGGCTCATCTACAGGCTGCACGAGCGGTTGCCCGGAGATTCTTCCGCGGATTAGGCCAGAGCAGTTGCCCATGAATGTTATTTAACAGTGTAGGAGCATAAACCGCCACGCCTTCCATCCGGTGTGGTTTGGAGAGTGGAGCGGCACTGTATATTGGTGACAAATCTGTAACACATATAGGCGGCGAATTGCCAGCAAGTCTTCTGTAAAAATTGCCGTGTAAGGTGCTCTGGCATTTGCCTCATCAGCAACCAGTGGCTTGGGTTGTCATATGCAATCGTTGTTCTTTCCATGAGATGATTCGGACCTTTTGCTCTTGTATGCATGACCTCTACACGAAGTCAACAGATTCTGGTAGTGGGCATACGACTATGCTTGGCACAGAATAATTTTGAGAAAAAATTCAAACAATTATTTAATTCGGATAATTCCTTGCAAAGATTTTTTTTTTTGAATTTTTTCTCCAAATCTCGGTGATCATACACAAACACACACTCGACCAATTGTCTGCAAATGCAACGCATGTCGCGGAGTGAAACGAGATGCATGGGATGGGAGCTTCAGCTTAAACAATGGCGGACAGGGTGGATCCAGTCCGGCAAGCTCCGGCCGACCGGCCGTCGTATGCCAGGCATGAGATAGCTAAGGCCCTTTGCTCATGATCTTTTTCCTCATCTTCAGACGCTTCATGGCGGCTCTGGTGGTTTCTTGTCTTCTTCCTTCAGTTCTTGGCGCTGATGCTCATGCCGATGGCACCATGATCGGCCTCGTCTGCCTCTCAGATGATACACGGACACTGCAGCAGTCATTGGCCTTTCAACGACCTCAGGATACTATTATTTGCCAATAAATTAGTTTCTGTAATTTCTGTTTTTTATTAATTAGTTGGGGCAAGTCCCTCCTGTCCCTTAAGAAAATTGATTTTCTTGTATACCAATGAAAATTCTTGAAATGTAAGGAGTTGAACGATATGGTGGGTTCAAACACAAAGTGCAACGACTTGGTAGTGAGTATTCTCTGTGTTCTGCAATGTAATATTCATAATACACCACATGTATACTATACCCAGTGGCAGATAGAAACCTAGGGCCACCAAATTTTTACACTGTGAATACTGTAGTACATATGGAAGATTCGAAACACTCAGCGTATTCGGCCCACGGAGTGGCCCCAGGCGCTGGACCGGCCCAGGTCCACCCCTGACTATACCAGACTAAAATACTATGAAAAATAGGTTTCCTCTCCATGGAAAACAAATGGAAGTTAACTACAGGTATTGTAATAAGGTCGAATCAAATCTGATCATTTAATTTGGATTGGAAGTTGTATGAGCTAGGGCTAGGTGCTCCGTATATATGTATGTGTTCTGAAATCTGAATAATCTGTATGGTAAAAACATATGGCGCGTATCGTTGTGTGATTGTATCCTTTTGAATGCATCGAATAGCAAGGATCATGTGCAGGACGGAGTCTCGATGTGCATGCACCAAATGGACAAATTCATTGCACTCTCTCTTTTATTCTTTTAAAAAAATCATTGCACCCAAATACAAGTGCCCTAGCTTTTGTTGCTGCCACTTAAGGCTTGCGCCCTTGTGCCGTTGTGCGTGCAGACAGAGTAGTAAGTAGCACTTGAACACTAAAGGTACACGATAGATGACACTATGATCGAGTGTCCATTTCTCACTCGCATATTTCTTTGTTAAGGACCAAACTGCATGACCCAATTCTTGTTTTGAAAAAAAAATGCCCTAGTCCTTGCAAGTACAATGAAACTGACCTACCTTAACAGAGGAGCTAAATAAAAGAACAGTTGAGGAAAGCCAGCTAGTTTCCTTGCACGGTTCGTTGCACTGCACAAGCAGCAAGCAAAGATCCAAGCCCGCAAGCGGTAAGCACGATCTGAATTGATCTCTGCTCGTCTCTTCCATCTCTCTCATCCCATCTCATGCTGCCATGCACATGACGTACCATCTTCCAGTCCGGATTATGTCAGGCATGAGCGAAGCTTTTGGCCCTTTGCCAATAATCTTTAATTTTCTCATCATCTCCGTACATTCCATGGCGTTCTGTTTCCTTCTTCTTTCTTCGTCTTGCGAGCCACTGACCGGTGCTCCTATATGATCTGCTGGCATTTGATACGCCAGTGACGAGTGAGTGACCGAGCTCGTCATCGTTCGCCGGCGATGGACGAGGAGGAGCTCATGAAGAAGATACGGGCGCTGGAGGAGGGCCAGGCGGAGCTCAAGCGGGAGGTGTCCAAGCTCCACCAGCTGCGGACGGAGCACCGCGGCGGCGGCGCACGGAGCCAGCAGGCCGCCGACTCCTCGCCGCTCCGCCGCCGCGCCGCCGGGCTGTCCCGCCGCCACCACGCCATGGTCATGCAGTCGCTGGGCCAGGCCGTGCACGTCCTTGACCTCCAGGGGAAGATCCTCTACTGGTAACCTTCGACCATTTGCATTGTTGCTCCAAGAATCATGGGAGATTTTATCTACTCACCAGTCACCACATGAACTTGATCAAAGCTCGATCGACTCTCTCTGCTTCCATTCCATGCCACCCAGGAACCGGAACGCCGAGCATCTGTACGGCTATTCTTCAGCAGAGGCGGCTGGTCAGGACATCACGAGATTGATCGTCCACCCTGATGACATCCCTTCCCTGAACAGCATCATCGGGAACATATTCACGGGGAAATGCTGGAGGGGCAACTTCCCTGTGAAGAACAAGTCAGGGGAGCGGTTCTTGGTGGTCGCCGACGCCACTCCTCTGCACGACGATGACTGCAGCTTGATGGACCTCGTCTGTCTCTCAGAGGACACACGAACATTGAGGGACCTAATCGATCCTTCAACCTCAGGATATTATTACTAGGCAAAGTAATGATCTATTTATTGCACACTATTGACTTTTTTTTAAAGAAATCCTGCTTTTATGCGTCAATGACGAACAGCAAGCAGTATATTACTGAGGGGGGTAGAAGATTCGATGGCATACAAGGAATTGCCCAAAAAAAGAAATTTAAGAAGGTTCTTTGGTACCTCATGCTTCTGATTAAACAGAAGATTGCTTTGAGATTGAAATTTTCTTTTCTGGTTTTCTTCAAGTTATGTCATAGTGTTGTTCTTTTAGAATAGCAATACAGCTTCCAAGGTTGTATTACAAGCGGAGCTTTATGTAACCATGTTGATGGATTGGACAATGCAAACCCATGCAGAGCCGAGGCATTCTTTGTTGACAGACAAGAACTTTCAAAGGTTATAAGTTTAAAAAACATGAGACAACTGGGTGACAACTCAAGCTGTTACAACAGGCGCAGCTAAACGTACACGCTAGGCCCTCACTGAAGAACACAAATATTATGAACACAGCAAAGAGAAAAATCGATGAAACATACAGATGCAAAGATTAATTGCAGCAGTTCTCAAGCATATGAAGTACACATGTTAAAAAAATCGCATTGCTCCTTTCTTCCCTTCCTCTACAGTAAACACACACATAATTCAGATGTATAAAAGATAAATAATTCATAAAATTGGTATACCGAGAAACAAATGCTACTTCTTTACATGAGTGCTGAGTTGAACATGTTGTCAGGCATCTGAAGGTGTATCAGGAGCAGCAGCAGCCTGATAGGGTGCATTTGCAAGAAGGGGAGACAATGCCTTGACTACAATGCTCATGCTTGGTCTGAACTCAGATTCATATTGAACGCAGAGAGCTGCCACTGCCGCAAGCTGCATCGACAGCAAAGAAAACAACTGTTGAGGGCATTGTATTTTACAAATTTGGTTCTAGCAATGCAGAGTTATGGGTTACTTCAAAATCTCACCAACCAGTTTGAGAAATATGTATTTTGGATATATTAAGTTACATATCACGAGCATAGACAGAAGGAGAGTTGAAGACATACCTTGGCAACACCCTTTGGAGGGTACTCTCCATTTAATCTTGGATCAACACATTGTTTCACCTTGTCCTCACCAAGCCTTGGTGTTGCCTGAGTTGAAGATGGAACAACAAACATGACAAAATCAATGTGCAAACAATAACAACATAAATTTAGGAATATTCATTCCTGCTAACCTGGTAAATATTTTCTAGATTATCACAAATATATTGTAGAAGTTTCTCTAAATACCTTGATGATAACTTTTCAGGGATGATAGCAAAAACAATGCAATTTTTCAGGAGACTGTAAATTACAATGTGAAAAAGTCAACACATACCCAAGTAACAAGACTCTGCTGGCCCCTTGGCATTGTATGATCTACAGGTTTCCTTCCAGTTAAAAGCTCTAAAAGGACAACTCCAAAGCTATAAACATCACTTTTTTGAGTCAGTTGGCCAGTCATAGCATACCTGCATTGAATAAGACATCTCTTATATTATAAAATCATGCATATATCTTTCTCCAATTAAAAAATTATCTGGTGCTGTTCATATCAGATCTAAGTATGTAAAACTAAAGATTATAAACTCCACTTATCTGTTAATTTGTTGGCACACATGACAGTCTTGTTTAGGTATATTAGAAGCCTATTTTCCAGTTGTTATTTTCTATTTGCAAGACAGTCAAAAGATTATTATATGTTTCTTACTATGACAATGAAGCCAAATACTAATGGGGGGAAATATGGGAGCGTAATCCCAAACACATTATGCAAAAAGTATGAACAAAGTGCAACTGATATCTGAGTCAAATAATTACTCTGGAGCATGATATCCAAAGGTTCCGAGGACACGGGTAGAATGTAGGCGAGCAGCCATATCTGGAGATTGACTTGAAAGATTGAAGTCCGCAATTTTAGCCTTGTAGTCCTCAAATAAAAGAACATTGCTAGATCGTATGTCTCGATGGACTATGGAAGGTTGGACCTTCTCATGAAGGTACTCAAGACCTTTTGCAGCATCAACAGCAATTCCGACTCTTTTCATCCAGTCGAGAGCAGGACCAGGCTGCGCACCTGCAACACCTTTTCTTCCTGTTGGAAGAAAAATCAGAAGTGAAAAAAAAGACTTGCACATTGTCATACATGAATTCCTTTTATCCCTGGGTTCATGGTGAGAATTTTGTTAAAAGGCTGATTAGCTAAGTCGCTAGATGCATACCATGCAAAATATCATGTAGGGAGCCCATTGTGGCGAATTCATAAGCCAACAGACGTTGATCTCCTTCAATGCAATAACCAAGCACGTCCACAAAATTTTCATGTTTTAATCTTGAAACAACGGAGATCTATATCCAAAGGATAGGAGGAGGGGAATAAATAGATTGTTCAATAAGAAGCATAACTAATAATTAAAAGTCTCGCAGAAAAGATAATTTGGAAACCAACTTTATTGCAGTTAATAAGTGGGAGAGTTCAATACATTTTAAGTCTTTGCAGTATTGGGGTCTGCGCAAAGTTGCAATACCTGTGCTAGAAATTCATTGTCAGGCTCAGGGTCAAGCTTCTTCACGGCTGCATGTTTTCCATCTTCCAAAACAGCATAATATACTCTTCCATATGACCCCTCACCAACCAAAGCCTTTGACCCAAAATCATCTGTCTTTTCTTTCAATTCATCAAATGACAATGCAGGTACTTCAATAGAAGGTGGTTTCGCAGGATCACTGTTTGAAGTAAGACCGTTTCCTGAAAGGCATATGTTGAATATGGTTATGATCTCAGCAGCAGAAGCATGGAATGCAGAGAAATTATACGCAGAACAATCATTGATATACCACGTAAACCATCTTCAATTAATAGCATGAAGCGATGAATAATTTATGAAGCGATGAACAAATTATTAAGAAATAACTATTTAGAAGGTAGCTGAGCCACAAAAAGTTCAAGCAGCATGAGAGTCTAACTAATTAGTGTCCTCATCTGTACCAAACATGCTACCTGAAAGGTCTTGCGTAAGCTTAAATTTACCAAATTTGCACTGCGAATATGGTTTGGTTAGTGGTTACACTCATAATTGTCTATACAAATCTTTATTTTACAGACTGAAGTCATGGTTTAGCGAGAAAGGAAAAGGTCACCTAAATGGTGAATACTGTGCAGTCAATTTTCCTTGGCTCTGTTTTCTCTATAGAAGCACATTTTGTATCGTTCGAACATCACACACATATGCTAACCCTGACCTGATAAGCAACTAACATAGCAGTAGCGGGCCTGTACTCAGTTTGCCTTTCAAAATAAAAAAATCAGGTGGTGTATGTGCCTCACTCTCACCATTGAGCTCTTGGAAAAAAGTAGCATCCTCCACCCTAAAAATCATTAATCTTTCTGAAAAATATACTGTATACAGCTAGCTTGCTGACTCAGGCCTACACTGGTATTACTTCAGGCTTCAGGTTGTGAACAGCAAGGTTCAAGTGCAGGTGCATAGGTCAACAATATAATGCATACATATGAAATGTATCCATAGTTGTTAAGTGTTGTAATTGAGATACGATATCATATAAGATTGTTTTTTTTCCATCAAAATGGAAAACCAAGTGTTGACAAGTTATGCCCGGATATGTTATCTAGTTTTATGCGCGCAATGCCACAATTACGTCTTGTGCTTTCAGGCACAGGCTGAAATTTGCATTCTAAATCCTAATCTGCTGTGGGATGATAAAGTAACACAGGTAGGCATCAGAAACAACAGACGTACCACTTGTTCTATCCGGACTGCTTTTAAATCCATTTTCATTTTCAAGATATGGCGTGTCAAAATGAGTGCAGCAAAACCACCGGCGCATGGTGACCTACTGAACTCTTTTTGCTCTTCTTTCTTGATGTAAGCAACTGCAAGAAAAAGGTAACAGTATTTGATGCAAATACCAACAAGTTTCATAAGTTATGTAGCTGGGGATCCTCCCCGCAAAATTGTTCGGAAAAAAAATTCCTTCACTCAAAAGGCCAAAAGGTTAATCTTTGAGTAAACTTCAACTACTGCAAATGGTAACACTAAACTAAGAAATACCGACTACTAGCCAGCCATTCAGTTACAGACATAAGTTACTTGTAAACCATGCATAAAGAAGGCCCATCAGAGTATTGTCTGTAGTCTGTACGTTGTTCACCCAAATGATCAACCAACAGAGACCTGTTCAAACAACGGCAGCAATTTGCAGAAAGCTACAAGATATGTTGATCCCCGGAACATCCAAAAAGATAACAAAAGGCCGAATTCGACAAATAACAAGCCGGGCAAGACCGGCGGCGGGGCGCATTTCCAGCCCACAAACCGCAACACCCCCAGTCTTCCCACTCGAATCGCGCAAGCCGAGGAGGAGCGGAACCCTCACCTGTGTGCTGCGCCGGGAGGCAATGGAGGCGGGCGCTGGACTGGTTCTTGGCTGGCGGCTCGTCAGCGAAAGGCAAGGGGATGAAGAAGCAGAGCGGGAGGGGGTGGCTGGGACCGAGCTGGGGGCGGGGCGGGGCAGAGGCAGATCAAATGGTTCCGCCGCTTCGACCGGGCGGCGGAGTCGCCTTTCCGGCTGCCGCCTGCCTGTCGGCCTCCGCGCGCCGGCTTTCCAGCTCGCCGCGGTTTTTCTAATGCGTTTGGTGATCATTATTGTACCGGCTGATTGATTGCCTCCGCCTCCGGCACCTGTTGTGTTCTGCTGCTGCTCTGGAGGATTTGGTCGCGTTGGTCCTTGGCACTTTGATTGATTGAACTGATCGCCGCTGGCATAAACAAGGCTTAAAAATTCGCTAACAAAGCTTCTGCTTTGAGAGCGAAATGCTTCATTTTTTAGGTGTGGAATTGGATACAAACTGTTCTTGGTTGACAGGTAGTAGTAGAGGAGCAGCGCCGAGGAGTCGCTTTCGTCGAAGGAAGACGGAGACCCCCCCGTCTGGCAAGTTGTTCTGGAGCAGCAGCGCAAGCCGTGGACATCTCGGCCCTAGAACATACGAGGCGGCGGCCCAGCCCGACACGGCCCGGCGAGAATTTCTGCCCACGGGCCTCACCGGAAACCATTCATCTCCATGCTCCAACACTTTCTCTGGTTCCACAAGGAGATGATTGAAGCAGCTTGACAGGTTTGGCTGGCTTGGGTTCTGAACTGAATGCAAGTCTGAACGCCGGCTTGCCGGCGGGCGGAAAGTCCGGCAGGCCCACCCAACTGCAGCGGGTTGATGGCTTCAACCGTGTCCCACAATTTTTTTACGTGCTCCGGTAATGCGTGCCCTCCTCACCTGGTCTACTTCTTCTAAGATAAAGCTTTTATTTACTGAGATCTTATTTAGTTTTCCGTCAAAATTTTTATAGATGAATCACGTCAATATTTGGACACATAAATAATATATTAAATATAGTTAAAAAAAGAATCGTATTATACAAATGGACTGTAAATCGCGAGACGAATCTAATGAGCCTAATTAGACCTAATTAGGCCGTGATTAGATAATAAATTGCTACAGTGTTGCTACAGTAAATATATGCTAATGATGGACTAATTAAGTTTATTAGATTCATCTCGCGATTCACAGATGAAATCTGCAAAAATTTAATTAGTTTATATTTAATATTTCAAATGTGAAAAGATTTTATTTTAAAAAATTTACACATGCAACTAAACAAGATCTGATTCGGCGATAGCTGCCATTCAGCACAAGCACACTAGCAGACTACTAGCGATTACCGTATTATCGGCTTATCCCCAATACAAATTCTTTTTCGGGTTATCGCAGGCCAAACCTTTTCAAATTTCAACTTCCACATGTTCGTTCTCGGTGGAGAAAAAACTCCATGAGAGAGACCATGCATGTGTCGATCCATAGAAAACGAGATGAGCTTGGACCAATGTGGAAGAAGTTGACCTTTGAGCATGACATGACAGAGGAGAGTGCAATAATATAATGCTTCTTTAGCTTTTCAGTTCCCAGGATAAAATAAAGCACGGGAGACACGTCGTCGTGGATGATCTTAGCTTGCGGCGATGGTACTTTTGGCCTTAAAAAAGCTATATTAAAGCATAAATCGCAGGGTCAAAGACGAAAAAGGAGCTTCTTGCCACACGTACGTCTCAAGTCTCCAACCCAATCATGAAAGCAAGGCTACACCAACACAAACCATCCGTTCGTTTTCACTAGGGAAAGCTATATAGCCTTTGTCGATCCCCAACCCGGAAAGGTACGGTCTGAATGAAGTCTGAATAACACAATTAATTTTGACCGCATTATTTCCCCCGTGGAAATAATGCAATTCTAGATTTATCTAAACTTAAACTATTTTTAGTTTGACTAAAAAATCTACAAAAAGACTATCAACACTTATAATGCCAAATAAGTAATATTAGATTTACCACAAATCATATTTTTGTGGTATATATGTATCTAGTGTTAGAAATGTTGACACCATTCTCTATAAATACGGTCAAATATGAGATATAGTTTTGACTTATGATAAAAATATAATTACATTTCTTTTAAAGGGAGGAGTATATTGGCAGACGATAAAAAGATGTCTTCTTGTGTTTAAAAAAACTATAGCATATTGTCGTAAACGCAGGTGGTTAAAAGTAGTATGAAATAGTAAAAACAAAATTATCACCATTTATATCGGAGTTTTTTTTAATCTCGCATTCTAGTTAACCCACCCGAAAATTATCTCAAACTTGATAAATTTTGTATAAGTGATTTAGAGTAACTCCATCAATAGCTTGTAAATTAGACCCTACAAATGCTAAATGAGGCCCGCCTCTATTTTTTAGGCTTCTAAAATTACTTCAACTTAAGTAATAGTTCTCATTTCGAACTTGTAAGTAATAGAGGGCTCTCTAACATACCTAGAAATGGAGGGTGGTGGACGGAATTTGGAGGCCTCCCAAAATAAACGGTATACTAGAGGATCTGATGGAGTGTATTTTTTAGATTTAATCTTCTAAATTTGAGATAGGAAACTCTGCTGGAGTTGCTTAGTGAAAAAAAAATCCGTGACAAGCCGACCATATATCGACGGGTCTCGTCGTCCGTGTCTGTGTATGCGGCACCCAATTCCGAGACGTCAAGGCGTCAAATTCCATCACCAACTTTCTGATGTGTGCGTTCATAGAGATGAGTGTGTATGTGTTGTGAGTGTCTATGCAATTAAAAAAACTCCACCAGAAAATTATCTCTAACTTTATAAATTTTGCATAAGTGCTTTACAGGGCGAAGGAAAAAAAAACCGCGATAAGCGGCCCTATATCGACGGGCCTCGCCGTCAAGGCGTCCAACTCCACCATCCCTCCGATGCGTGCGTCCAATAATGCCCCGCGCCAACCCCCATGTCGCCTCAAACCTCCTCATCCCCTGCCCCTCCTGCTCGCAACCGACGAATCCAATCTCGACTGTGAAGGGCACAGCGCGCGCGCGCCCGGGCTGACTGTTAGTTAGGCTTGGCTTGGCTTGGCTTGGCAGCTTGTTCGCTTCCCGCAGCCCCCGAGATATCAATGGCGCCGCCGCCTGAAGATGAGAGCGGCGCAGGTGGAGGCCGCTGCTGCGGCGGCGTCGCGCGGTGGGTGCTGCTGGGCCTCGCGCTGGGGCAGTTCGTCTCGCTGCTCATCACCTCCACCGGCTTCGCATCCTCCGAGCTCGCCCGCCGAGGTGCGTTCCTACACTCTGACACAAAGCCCCGCGCTAGATTGATTTGGTTCACGGCCTCCGCCGCGGCCGCTGCCGCCGCCGCCGACGACGCCGAGTGCTCCTTACTGCAATACTGCTGGCAACCATAGTAGTTCCACACGAAAAATCTCCCAAAGATCGCGCTTTTGACTCTTCCTGCGACGGGGTGAGCAGCCACGGGAATCTCTGGATCGTTTGCTGTTCTTGGCCTGCCGCCGCTTTTGCTTTGCTCGGCACAGAGCACAAAATTCCCTAGCCTTTCCTGTTAAAACACCGGTCTTGCCTTTCCGGGGCCTTACCCATCATCTAATGTGCTCTGCTGCTGTGGTGCTGCTTTTATCTACAGTACTTAATTTGATCCCTAGCTACTTTCTTTAACGAATCATTAGGATAAAGAGTTCAGTTTTTTTAAACAACTTCTGTTTCGAACTTGTGACAGACTGCACTTAGATTTTGTTCTTCCAAAGCAATTTTCGAGCTGACTGACAGCCACTTCGACATACTGAATTTTCAGGCATCAACGCGCCGACATCGCAGTCGCTCCTGAACTACATCCTCCTCGCCGTCGTCTACGGCGGCGTTCTCCTCTACCGGAGGCAGCCACTCACGGTACGTCTGCATCCTTTGTTTACGTCAGAATAATGATCTGTCAGTTCAGAGAGTTCATACACGGAAAATGTTCAGTGACGTAAAGAACCCCTAGATTCCTCTGTTCTTGGCCATTTGCGGCTTCTCCAGCACATGGCCAGCCTTTGCTTTGTTCGATTTTGACCAGTGGGTGGTCTTGATTGGATTGTCCTCTTTCCTGCACCGTTGATTGAAGCTTGCAGACTACAGTGTTTGACGTATCCAATCTTATCACTTATATGTAGGGCCTAGCCCATGATGGCTGCGTATTTGTTATCTGTAGGCGTATATAGATAGGAACAGGAGCACAGCAGGACTGATGCTTATTCTGATTCTGTTTTTCCTTATTAAGAGATCTAACTAAGCTCCTATTAAATTAGCTGGCACTAATCTCATGCCAGTCCAATTCCGTTTTTATTTAGAATTTTAGATAGAGCTTGGCACAGTTATGAAGTGAAATGTGTAACCCTTTTTGTGCAGATAAAATGGTACTACTATTTGATCCTTGGAATTATCGACGTCGAGGCGAATTACATCGGTATGTAGTTGCCGCAAACGAAAGATAGTGCAGTTTCTGTTGGTTCAGTGATTTCAATTGTCTTTTGTTGCCTTCAATTTGGGCAGTTGTGAAGTCATACCAGTACACATCTTTGACAAGCGTGATGCTGCTGGATTGCTGGTCGATCCCATGCGTCATTATTCTTACTTGGGTATTTCTCAAGACCAAGTACGGGCTCAGGAAGTTCCTAGGCGTTGGAGTTTGTGTGGCTGGCCTTATACTGGTTGTATTTTCAGACGTCCATGCCTCTGATCGAGCTAGTAAGGATATGTTTCTCTCAAGCTATTTTAAGTCCCAGACAACACATTAAACAGCAATATATTTTTCTTTCAGCAAATACTTTCGTGAATTCTGACCAGGAGGCATAGTAAAATTGTTTGATTTTTACGCTTAAGATTCAAGAGCATAACATATGTTGTATTACATTTGCCTCGCAGAAGGACCTAACCCTCTGAAGGGTGATTTGCTTGTCATTTTTGGTTCGATGCTTTATGCTTGCAGTAATGTTACCGAGGTAACCAACAACCATTTGTTTCTAGTTGGCTGTGCTGTAAAATCAGCCTTGATGAATGCATGTACCAATTTTCCTCACAAAATTTCAGGAGTTTGTGGTCAAGAAGAGCAACAGAGTGGAGTTGATGGCAATGCTGGGGCTTTTTGGAGCAATTGTCAGTGCAATACAAATGTATCCTTGGGAACTAATCCATTATAGCATCTTCGATCATATTCTATACTCTCCTCCCTTCAAAAGAAGTTTCTATATTTTTTCTCCTTGACATTTCTACAGAAGTATACTCGAGAGAAAAGAACTTCATTCGATCACATGGAATGCTGGTGCAGTAAGTATATCTCCCTATCCTTCTCAGTCCTTGCAGACAGGCTAACTTGCAGTAGTGACCCTCTTTTGTAGAACACATGAATGCCAAAATTCTGATTTCGATCCTTCAACTCTGATTGATGCAAATCCTAGATTGTTGCCCCCCCCCCCCACCCCCCTACAATTATGCAGACATTGATATGATTCTCCTTATCATGGCCATTTTCTGTTTCTTCAGGTGCTCCCTTTTCTTGGATATGCGGTAGCAATGTTCCTGTTCTACTCAACTGTGCCAACAGTATTGAAGGTATTGCAGGATTCCTGGGTTCAACTGATGAGTCTGACTGCTAGTATATGTTTCCAGGGTTTTCCTGTTGAATTTGCATTTGCATTCCCTTGTCTGTTGCAGATATGTGGCGCGACCATGCTGAACCTCTCGCTCCTGACTTCAGACATGTGGGCTGTCCTGATCCGCATCTTCGCTTACCATGAGAAGGTCTGTACACTGCATTACTCTACACATTCAGACTTCCTGGCAAAGAAACTGGCTCAAATTCAAGCCAAAGAGGATTCAGCTTTTCTCAGTTCCACGTTTCCAAGCAATACTCAAACTTTCAAAAAAAAAACTCATGGAGCATGTTTACACATGACCAGGTCGACTGGATCTACTTCGTTGCTTTTGCGTGCACGGCGGCTGGCATCATCATATACTCATACAAGTACGGTTCCTTTGTACCGTGATTTCAGCTATGGCCGCATCCTGGCAAGCCTACATACATGGTTCTCCATGACTACTGAGACTGATACCTCTGGTTGCACGCAGGGGCTCCATGGAAGTGGAGGAGACGGCGCAGGTCACTGGGGCCAGTGATGATAAGGGCAAGGAGGGGGATGAGGAGGCTGGAGCACACAACCCAGTGTGAAACTTCGCTAGCGGCAAGGGTGGTTTGGTCTATAGCAAGGAAGTGCCATACTGCCATCAGCTGCCAGCACATCCAGGAGATTAGTACTAGGTTAGCTCTAAGTTGTAGCATGCCTTGAACGGCGAATGCATATGGCACTGGCTGAATATATAGGAAGAGTATGAGAAAGTTTAGGCCTGAGAGCAGCAAATGTATCAGAAACAATTTGACGAAGTGTAGCAGCACTTACTTGAGACTTGATAGAGGTGGTGGAACTTCTGTAAACAGGAGCAGTTGGTAGCCCACCAACAGTCAACCACCAGAAATTTAGGCTGAGGTATTGCTTATTCTTCAAACTTAACTGATTTGACCTTACCAGCACCATCAGATTTACCAAACTACTGCTACGAAAATGAAGTACTTAACAGTTAAATGGTCTGTACGGAGACAAATAGAGGTCAAATTTGGTAGTTTTCTGAGGATTTATACAGCATCTTGCTTAGTGCTTTGTTATGTCAACACTGATAGAATGCTGACAAAGTTTTCCATAGTCACTTGAGTGCTTCACAAACCATTTGTGTCACTTGCCTAGACCCTAAAACTGTAAAGCTGAAGGATGTCAATGTGCTCAGGAAGCGATATCTCATCCAAAAAGCCATCTATAACCCATCCTTGGCCTCGATGCACATCGGTAATGAGTGTAAATATCTGCAGTTGGAGATGACAATCTCGATTTCCTTGCAGTTCTGTTAATGCAAATAGCATCTGGCTTGCACAATTGGGTAAAGCTTCTTGATCTCCCTCTGCTTGAGCTTCAATTGTGAAAATCTGACAACACCAAGAGTAATGGGTATGCAGGGCTTCAGTCTCCCAATCCCTCTTACGGCACTTTAATACCATACAGATCCATCTTTCTTAAGCAAGTCTTCAGACCTGACATGTTCCAGAGGAAGAATCTTCAGACCGTATATGTTTTCTAGATCCAAGACTTGAAGCAATCCCACCTTCCTAGAAATGAACAATGTTTCCACTCTCCAAACACTGTAACATAACTGAAAGTGGAACAAGTGAAAATTAAAAATCGATGTTTTGATCATCATGTCCACATTGCACAATGAACATGGAAATCCGTGCAGCAGTGTGTCAAAGCGAAAAAATTACTCACCATAACTTAGCATTAGCAAGCACATTGGGCATTCCAGGAGTGTCACAACTACTAAACTACTTCAGGGCCTGTTTAGTTCCATTTGGAATGCCAAAACTTTTTTGCCACAACTTTTGGTGCCAAAACTTTACACCTTTGAACTTTAGATCTTGGTGTTTAGATGCATGCCAAAAGTTTAGCCATGCAGACACAGCACGCGTCCCCATGACATTTTTTGCCCTCTTTTGGGCCTCTTGGGTGCCAAATGCCAAATGCCAAAATTTTTGTTGTTCTACATCATGGTGTTTAGATTCATTTTGCAAAAAGATGAGCCAAAATACCAAAACTTTTTGCAAAATGGAGGAACTAAACACCCCCTCAATTTCTTCCATCCGCAAGCCATAATCCCATCAACAATTCTAATTGAGTAAATGCACTGTCATACGAGGTTCTAGAACATAGCTGAGTATCATGCTACTGACATCTACATTTTGCTGTATATGCCTTACCTGAATTTGGGGCAGTCTCCGGATGAGGGAGGACGACAGCGTGGTGGTTAAGCATCAGGGCACGGCGATGGTGGATTGATCAGCGCAGCGTTTACCGATTCGTTCCCGTCCTCGAGCCTCTCGAGGCTACGGACCAGACAGGCCGGCCGGCCGCCGCAGACGGAAAGTGCGACCGCGGGCGCCGCCTGTGGCACCAGCCCTGGCTTGCTGGCGGGTCCATGCCGCCGCCGGCGGACGGGAGGGGACGGGGACCGCAACGAAGCCGAGCAGGCACGACGAGGGACTGCTGTGTAAAATTAATGGCCCAGGATAGGGGGTTATATGCAAAAAGTCGGATCGCGATTCCTAATCGCAATCCGATTCAGGGGGTTATATGCACAAAATTGGATCGAGATTATTATTAGCGATTAATATTTAGGGGTTTTGTGTAAAAAGTCAGGGGGTTACCGAAAATAATAGGATCGCAGGGAATAATCGCGATCCAAATGCAGGATTAATATGCAAATTGGTTTTGTTGACCGGCGGCAGGCTACCAAGCCGTCGGTTTCTGCTCCCTTCCGGCGGCCCGCGGCCGGCGCCGACGGCATAATTGCGGCCGCGGGAGCCGCGGAGGCTTCCGCTGCACTTGACTCGGATGGAGAACCATTTTGCCTTGGTCCTCACCGGCTCCCGAACAGGATGTCGCCATGTCGGCATCCGTGGAGTAGAGGATGGCGACGATGCCCCCAAGGGCCAAGGCCGCCGCCGCATCCATTGCTCCCCCTCTACGGAAACGCCGAGGAGGATTCGTTCAAGTTTGGTGGTCCGGAGGTACACACCTACACAGCTTCGCCTGGGGTGCTTTCTCAAAGCTTTCTTTGAGCTGCTTATGATCCATCAGAATCAGTGGGCACTTTACTGGTGTTTGATGCCAAATGTAGGTTCCGAGTAATCAATTGATGTGTTCGTCGACATTTTTCATGTGTAGGATTTTAGCTACCCATACAAACATTTCGTACTCGTATGAAAGCGCTGATGCCTCATTTCAGTTGTGCTTCCAGTTGTGGATATAATTTCAGAAAATATCGTTAAGTTAATGTGCCACTTGAGTTAAGTGGTTTCTGTCATTCTGTGACATGATAATTACTCCATTGTTCCTTTTTCTTGAAGATCGGTAATTGCAATAAAGCTTATTCAGTTAAATTAATTTGATGCTAACTGCCAGTCTGCTACATTCTCTCCTTGTCCTTGCAGATGTATCCTTGGGAACATACAGATGTATACATTTTGAAAGTAGTATACAGGTGTATCCTTGGGAACTGATCATTTTCCACTGAAAAGTATTTTACAATTTTTCTCCTGGACATTGCTACAGAACATACTTGAGTGAAAATAACTTTATTCTGTTAAATGAATGCTGGTATGGTTCAAAAGTAAATGGAATGCTGGTGCTTTGCTTTTTGAGTTGTAGACTGCAATAGCCCCGTGGTTGAACTAGACATTCTGATTTAAGTACGACCGCTGCAAATCTTAGATTGACTGTCTTTTCATATTCTCCTTAGACTTTTATGGTTATCCTTCTCATGACCTTTTTAATTGTTTCAGCTGCTCCCTTTTCTTGAGTTGGCGTTAACAATGTTCCTTTTCTACTCAACTGCACTCACAGTTCTGAAGGTACAGCAGGATCGCTGAGCTTTGAGTGATGATGATCCTAGCTATATATGTTCAGAGTCATCTGATGAAATTGCATTTGTGTTGCCTTTCCTTTTGCAGGTATGTGGAGCAACCGTGCCGAGCCTCTCGCTTTTTAACTTGCAGACACGTTGGCCATTCTGATCCGTATCTTTTATTATCATGATAAGGTCTGTTCAAATCATTCATATACGCTTTCATAGGTTTTGATCACTTAAGATAATGAGAAAAAAGAATTAGATACCTTCGTGAATAAAGACATCAAGATTCAAACCAAAGAAGACAACTTATCTTATTCCCTCATTTCTGAGCCATATTCAAGCTGTAAAGAAATTTCAACACGTGTGTTAAACTTATACATGGCCAGATCGGTTGGATCTCTTGCAGTGTGGCAGCTGGCCTCATCAATTTACAGAAGTATGCCATTTCTACCGTCCTTTCAGATGTTGCAGTATTGTGGCATTCTTACATAGTTATATGCTGTGCTATATTCTCATGACAGAGAGCTCTTGATACACGTAGGAGCTCCAAGAAAGTAGAGGTCTAGTGGAGATTGCACAGGTCACCAGGGCCGATAACAAAGCAGGGAAAGGTGGGGAGCGATGAGACTGGAACTGCGGAACCGGGCTTGGAGCTCCAATGTCGGCAACGGCAATAGGAGCCTAATCTCCAGCAAGGAAGTCTTTTTTTTTTTCCAAAGTGGCATGGAGAGTTCAGGGCTGAGAGAGGCAATGTATTAGGATCAATTTAACATGCTGTTTCGGACAGGCATGAGAAGAAACAAGAATATCTGGCAATTGTCTACATATTTTTTTTTCAAAAGGTATCGGGTGTGTGTGTGTGCGCGCGGTGTGGGGGGGGGGGGGGGGGGGGGGGGGGGGGAGTTCCCCACCTACTTTTCATTGCATCTTGTGAGTTCAGTTACAAGCAGGAAACCTCGGCATACCGAGGGGAGGTACATGAGAATTTTGGGAGAAGAGTGCGTGGTGGGAGAGTGGTTAACAGTTTACAATCCAAGATCGCCAAGCGTGCAGCTCGGCACTCAGCTTTCTGTATCTGCAGCTCCAAGCGTCGATGTCGTTGACGATGCGTCGCAACACGTCCGAAGAGGAGTGGTTCTGGTGATCAAAGATCATGGCATTCCTCGCCTTCCAAATGTGCCAGAGAATCATAAGCATCATATCTACACAGAGCGCGTCAGGGAGCGAGGCTGCGAGGTCGAAGTCCCAGGGTCGTCTTAATGTGGCCTCAGATATAGTGACCTGCAGTCGGGTCCAGATTTCCTGAGCTTTACCGCATCCGGAGAAGATGTGCAAGTCATTTTCCAGTGTGCCGGGGCAATGTTCCCACCATGAGTCTTCCAGTGGTTTAATATTCTGATGGAACATATGGGCTCGGGTGTTGAGCCTACCATGGTGGAGCCAGGCAAAGAATTTGACTTTCGTGGGTAATCGGGCCCGCCAAATCCTAGCGACGTCTGACACTGCCGGCGAAAGGTGGAGCGCCAGGTAAGCGCCCCGTGTGGTGAAAGGCTCTGCTCCGGGCGTTGCCAGTAGACGGACATCGGGTTCGGCACATAAAGTAACCTGGAGAAGGCAGTCAGAAAGAACTGCGAGTTCAGCATTGGCGACGCGAGTGAGCCGATTGCGCAGGTGTTGACGGAGACCAGTTGTTATCACCACTTGGACGGTGAGAGCGTCGTTTGTGTCGATTGCCCCGTGTGTTGACGGAAACACTTGGACGGTAGCGAGGGAGTTCTTCATGGACCAATTTGGCTAAGCAGGAGTCGTGGTTGGACCTGAAATCCTCACCAGCATGAGAGAGGAACCATTGTTTCCAAGGGAGCGGGGTTCTGTCGTGGAGTTTATGAATGAATTTTAGCAGCAGGCAGTGATTCATATCTTCCAGGTTCTTGATCCCGAGCCCCCCAGCCTCACGGTTTTGGCACACCCGATCCCAGGCAATCAGACAATTTGCACCGATGCATTTCTCTTCACCGGTCCAGAGGAAAGCGCGCCATTTTGCATCAAGAAGATCTCTGACAGTCTTCGGCAGCAAGGTGGACGACATGAAGTAAATCGGCAGGCTGCCAAGAACCGCGTTTACCAGAACGATGCGGCCACCAGTGCTTAGCAGGCGAGCTTTCCAGCCGGCCAAATACCTGTCAAAAGTAGTGAGGAGCGGTTGGAAGTCCGAGACCCGTAGCTTGTGTGACGACAGAGGCAGGCCAAGATAGGTCTGAGGGAAGGAGGAGACGGCGCACCCAAGTACCGTGGCCATTTCATTCGCGGTGTGTTTGTCAACGTTCATGGGGACGAAGGTGGATTTGTGGAAGTTGATGGTGAGGCCGGTGGCAAGGGAGAATTCATCCAGGATCCTCTTCAGGACAGACATGGAGTTGACAGTACCTTGTGCAAGGATGAGTGTGTCATCGGCGTATTGCAAGACGGGGCAGGGCAAGGCGGTGTCAATGGGGTGACGCAGCGTGCCAAGAGTAGCTTCATGTCTGATCAGGCGCTGGAGCACGTCAGCGACGATAATGAATAGGAAGGGTGACTGGGGATCGCCTTGACGTAGGCCACGACGGCAGTTGATCCAGCGGCCGGGTACGCCGTTTAGCATGACGGCCGTTCTGCCAGTAGAAAGGATGCTGGACACCCAGCCTCTCCATTTCTCGTCGAAGCCCCGAGCATCCAGAATTGCGTCAGGCTGGGCCAATTGTCTACAAAAATAATGAGAACAGTACATCTTAGGGGTACAAAGAAACAAACTTTTGTTTCGTCTCTCATATGATCTTCTCATCTTCTGCAATTTGGAGAAAAATAAAGCATTGACGACAGCAAGCATGCCAACAGACACGAACGGACAAGATCAGCCTCATTCAGTAGCCCAACTTCAGTTCAGACCTGTTCGGAGTGTCAGCCTCAAGGTGGGCCAACAATTCTTCCATGAATCTCCGTTCCTTCACCAAAAGTTCCTCCAAATCAATGTCCAAATACTGCAAGTGTTTCCAATCCGCTGCAATACAAACAATTCGAGGATGACTTCTTCAGACTCGAGAGAAGCGGAATTTCGGTAAACCAAAGAGCAATCAGTAACCCATTACCATCATCATTCAGAAGCTTAAGCTGAGGCATCGCCTACCGTAAGAGTCTGTGGTTGGAGTTGACAAGATCCAGTATGCACAGGCCACAGGCACCTGCCGCCGTCGAACACCCCCGAGACCCTGGAGCGGGGGACCAGCCGGCGGCCGGCGGCCGCAATGGAGGCAGAGAAAGGGGCTGGATGGTGCGAAGCGTGGAGGTGGAGGGGAGGAGGACAGAGGCCGCGAGGAGAACGACGACAGCCACGAAGACGGAAAGTGCGACTGCGGGCTCCACCTGTGGCACCAGCCGTCGCTTGCCGGCAGGTCCATGCCGCCGGCGGCGGACGGGAGGCGACGGGGACCGCAGCGAAGCCGAGCAGGCACGACGAGGGTCTGCTTTATAAAATTAATGGTCCCAGATAGGGGGTTTTATGGAAAAAAACCGGATCGCGATTAATAATCGCGATCCAATAAGGGGTGTTTATGTAAAATACTCGGATCGCAATTATTAATCGCGATCCAGTTTAGGGGTGTTTATGTAAATAGTAGGGGCTTTCCGCAAAATAATAGGATCGCAAAGAATAGATTAGGGGCTGATAGACCGCGTTCCCCTCGGCGGCCGGCGTCGATGGCAAGCCCTGAGGAGCGGCGGTGGCGTCCGCCGAACCTGTCCCCGACGGGCGGAGGCCCCGCCGTACACAGCACCTGACATTGGACGCCGGAGGTAGGAAACGGCGTGAGGGACACCGACGGGAGGGGTACGCAGGACGGACGCCTCCAAGGCCGCCACGGCCCCGTCGCCGGCGTCCGAGGAGGAGAGGATGGCGAATCTGAGCTTGTCAGGTGACTCACCGCATCCGCTGCTCCTGCTCGATGGAGATGGATGCTGAGGAGGAGTCGCTCAAGCTCAGCGGCCTGGAGTTGCGCCTGCAGCTGGAGATGTTCAATTTCTTCAGAGCTTTCATTGCGCTGCTGTATTTACTTCGTTGCTTTTTTCCGGCACGGCGGCCGCCGGCAAGCCTCGTCACTTGCTCATACAGTACATGTATACCCCCTTTTCCAACGTTGTTAGCTTTTCTGCTGTTGCTGCATTTGGACTTGGACATTCCTATATGGTTGTGTGCTATTGTCCTTGCCATTTTCTGACAACGAAGAGCTCTGGTTGCACGCAGGGGCTCCGGAGATGGCGCAGGTTCCCGGGGCCATTGACGAGCGGGGCAATGAAGGTGACGAGGAAACAGGAACACAGAACGGCTTTCTTCGACTTGGACATGTGAAAAACCGGATGTACTGCTGAAGAAGCAGGCAATAGCAGCTTGTAAGGGCCGAAAAAATTGAAGGATAGCTTCTGATTTGCCCTACCTGGTGCAAGGCACGACTGGGCCTAAGGCTGAATCTTCAAGAAAACCATGCCACCAATATTGAGTTGCCTCTCTGAGCGGTGATTGTCAGCTTGGCATTTCATCCGTTCCTGAGCACAAGGAAGGTGTTGTTTTATCACATTCTGCATCAGCTCCTTCTCCTGTAACCACTCATGCAACTCTGAAGCTGGACAAGCATCAGCAGGAGCAATACCAAGGAGCATGGCCGTACAGAACTTCTAATGGGCACGTGGACACAGATGAATGCCAGCTTATCTACCTCTACCATCGGGGCGCCGATCGCGTGGCCAGCGGTTCCTTCGAACCGGGCGCTCCTTGCGATTTTTACCGTCTGCCTTGCGTCGCCCTGCGAACCAGGTACGCGCCTGCCTGTCCTTCCGCTCAGCCTCTCGTGGACGCGTAACTGGCTTCTCCGCTGCGACATGTGGATTTTTACTGTTGTGGCGCCGTCGCGTGGCTTCTTATTGCTTCGGTGTCGCGGTTGCATGCTGCCTCGTTGCGGCCGTGCTTCCGTGTCGCGTCTGCTTGCTGCCTCGTTGCGGCCGCTTGCGGTTGCTTGAGGCTAAATTCTATCCGGCACCGATTGACTGAGCCTCTTTCGCTGTTTTTTTTTTCATCTGGGGTAACTTTTTGCTGTTCTCGTTCCCTCCGCCTTGCTCCTCTCTTCTTGCTTGCGCCGTGGAGGCTGTACCTGTTCGTTTTTGCTGGGATTCGTCTCGTGCGCCGCTGCGGGATTCTTTTTGTTGGTGCTTTCTGCGGTCTTAATCCGGCTCCCCGCCTTCCTTTCGTGCTTTGGTTGGATTCTTTGTTTGGCTCTTTTCTGGTCTGTGCTCTTTTCCTCTGTTTCGTGCTTTGTGTTGTTTGTTCGCTGTGCTCTTTGTTTGTCCGTCGGCTCCGCCCTTATCTTTGGTCGCCGGTGTGCAGCTCCTTGCTACGCCTCGGCTTCACCGGTCATGGGTTGGCTGGATAAAGTCAGTGGTAGTACATGCGGGACGGCGGCGTCGTGGCGCTGGAGGACGTCGCCGGCGGCGTGCGCGGAGGAGGCGACGACTGTGGTGACCGCGCCGAGGCGGAGCGCCATGAGCGGGCCGTGGCGCGACGCGAGGCGCGCGAGGGAGCGGTGCGGGTGGGCGCCGAGGTCCAGAAGGCTGCCGACGAGCGGCAGCGGGCGGGGGCCCGGAGGCAGGTTGCGGCGGCCGTCGGCGATGAGGCGCAGGAGGTATAGGGAGGAAACGGCGGCTATATAGCTTATGCATGCATTGAGTTCGTACGTTCACTGAATAAAAACAGCATCCTGCAGGATCACTTGATCCCAAAAAAAAATGCTTATAATGTTGTAATTGATTTGAAGGTTGGTGAGTTCATTTCTGATGCTTCGGTGGGAGGTTATGGTCAATGGTAATCTACAGAGCATAGCAGCTGTAATTAGAAACAATAGGAGAATGTGAATCATCGTAGCTGCATCTTATCTGGTGTTAATTCGAGGGCAACCATGTGTAGGTGAATGAAAATGTCTTTTCTGTTTTTCTTGCATTTCTTCCATAGCTCCATATATATATTATCTATTTTTCTCGCTTTTCTTTTCTCCCTTTGATCTTGTATCCCATCATAGAGCAAAAATACTTAGAAGACATGATGAACCCCGGTGCAAACCAACAATGTTGACCATTCTGAATATAGCTCTGATGACAAACGGCCTTGACAGGTACACACAATAGGTACGATTAACTCTACCATTTCATCATATTCTATTCATATTTAAACATTATACTATTATTCCTGATTATATTGACCTTTCAAATTCACTGATTTGCACCATGACTGTGAGCCCAGAGAATGGAAATACTGATGCTATTACAACAAACCAAGAACACTGCAAGAACAAGTACTCCACGCTAATGCCAGTTTCCTCTTATCTGCCAGTGAATCTGAAACTGTCAGTGCACCCGACGATGATCGCGGGCGCGGGTTCAAGAATTCGGCATGGACTGGATGAAACGCGAAGGAATTTTGTGCTGCGATGAAGCTGCAGCTTTTCTTGTGTTCTCTATTCCATTTATTGGTGATTACACAGTAAAACAAAGGAGCGTCCGAGTGCATTCCTCGTCCACGGCATTGTCGCGTCCATCCCCATGACGCCGTTCCAGCAGGCTAACGAACAATCTAAACTAACATGTACAAGGTTCTGACTAACAGAAACTATGAACTACCTCCCATTTAAATTATCCGTCTGTTTAAACTGAGATGTTTATGTACATATTTCCTCGAACTTGATCAGCAATGTTGCATGTACTATATAGTCTACTTTTCATGTACCAAGTTCCTCCAACTTGATCAACAATGAACTCTTAGTATGAAATTAGCTAAAACTGCCACACCGTGCTTATTGAATATGTGTAACCATCATTTATTTGACAAACTATTTTAATGATGCACTACCAAAACTCAGCAAGATGCAGCCACTGCTTGGGCTCGCCAAATGTGCCGGCGGTCTGGGGTTTGGAACTCTAGATGCATGGCTCGTTGAATTTGCTTGCTTGAATCAAGAAACAACCTATTATCTTCTGCGCTTTAAGATTCGAAAGGAAGATATGTCCTGGAACTTGGTCAAAACCTGAGCGCGCCTAAAACTTAAACATGAAGTTTGAACCCTGCGTTCAAATACCGTTACAATCTGAACTGCAGATCAAACATAATGTTCACCCCTACTCTGGGTGTTTTGACTTGCTTCTCAATGAGCTAAATCCGCTGCCAGTGGAACTTGACCACATGTGTTGCATCAAGCCTGATAAAATCCAAGCTTGTTTTGATACGGTTAACAAGCATATCAGCTTCAACGTCTGCCAGTGCGAGGGCATGAAACATATATAACATATAGTAATATTAACAATCCCGATTTCTATCGTGAAAACAACAGAAATAAAGAAAAGGGGGTACACAAGCTTCCGTGACAACATAACAGGGCAGTAGTTCCAATAGCTGCCCCCCTTCACTGTATCACGAATCGCAGCAGGCTAGCAGCCAGCTAGACCAGATAGCAAATCTTACAGAACAGATAAATGCTGATACCGAGTATCGACCATCCGAGCAAAGCAAAGACAACAGATGTGAAACATGACCATACTGGAACCAACTGTCTATGTGTCTACGGGAGCCATGGGATTTAAAGGAAGGCGTCCTTCTCGAGCAACTTGAGGGCCTCGTCCTGGTTGTTGAGCTTGGCGACGTCGATGGGCGTCTTCCCATCCAGGTTTTGGAGCGTGCTGCGGTGCACGGGTGGCAGTCAGAGCAACATTGAAGGTAGCACGCTTAGGAAAGGAAAGGGATTGAGTTAACTTACACGGCAGCACCATGCTTCAAGAGAAGATCGACGCACTCCTTGCGCCCGTAGCCAGCAGCGTAATGCAGCGGGGTGTTCTTGTTCTTGTCCAAAGCGTCCACTGCTGCACCGGCCTCAAGGAGGACTTGGGCACACTTCAACTGGAATCCAAAAGCACCAAATTACTTATCACTACTATCATTGCTGATACCTAACATGATCAAACAAGGAAGAAGATGCGATTCCCACTTTCCAAATGTATTTTAATACCTCATTCTAGATTGTACTATGCCTACCAAATCATGACAGATGAAATAAGGTGACCTCATAGATTTTTATTGTTTATCCAGCATGAATATATTGAAATCAAAATAGTACTGGCAATACTAAGAACCGAAAAGTTCAATTACTCTAAACGGCCGGATAATGAAAACTTATTGCCTGATATTATAACAATTATTTCTATTTCTAGGTGAGAAACGAACCATTACCAACTCCAAGGAAGTTATGTACCATTTGTGTTCCAAAAAATCAACCTAGATAGCCACCTTGGCCCAACGAAGTGTCTTGCAGCCTGATTATGGGGTAATCGACATGTCTAGGCTGTTCCTCCTCCGCAAACCTAGGGAGCACATATGTGGTCTAACAAAACAACTAGGTGCTAGGTGCTCATGGCAACACCTTCATTTTCCAATAGTAGTCTATGAAAAGGATGTTTACAAGCTAAACAAATTATGTGGACCCCAATCAGTAAGACTCAGAATGATCATATCGGAACAGTAAATGGCATGCCGTTTAGCCCCTGAACTGATCATTCAAGTGCTGGCTGGTTATAAAATAGTAATTAACAATCTGTCACTACTATTATAAACATTACAAGCATATAAGTTTCTGAAAACTTCTGAAAATAAGGATACCCAAGGTGCTTTGCAACCAAAATACTATGAAAAGTTGTTCATAGCTTGCCTAGTCATGTGGTATAGTAATAAACAATTTAAAAGCGTTCATCAATTGGACATTACATTAGCACCACAAGTTTAACTTTTATCATGTTTGAATAAGGCTGTGGATGTTCACATACCTCACCATATCCACATGCAAAATGTAAGGCCCTTCTTCCCTCGGAGTCTTCTTCATCCTTGTCTGCTCCACCATCCAGTGCCTTCTTCAGACCCTGTTCCATAGAGGTCAAAAGGCCAAATCGTACATCAGAACCCAATAGCAACATATGTGGAAACTGTATTTACTGTGAACCAAAAAGCAACATTGATGACTGTATTATCACTCAGCATACATCATACTAAAACATGCAGCAATTATATGGCTATATAAAGACAGACCAATAAGCAGATCTGATGCAGAGGTTGGTGTGTAAATTGCATATATTCATCTAATGAATTAACTGAGCATTGGAATATAAATGACCAAATTAGTCAAGAGACCTCATGTCTCAGTATACCAATGTAAGCCGTTCATCTTATTTGAAAACATTAACATCATTATAATACATACAGGATTTAAGTGTTCAAGCCAGTTCACTGTATTTGAAAACATCAACATGATTATGATAGCTATATTCCACTGATATCATTCAGATTAAGTAGATATGGCAAACACCAAGTTGTACTAATGGACACTGATAAAGTAGAGTAGCGTCACCAGCACAATATAAAAACATATACAAGTCTAAAACAGCTCAATTAAAAATAAAACAAAATTCAATCAATATCTCCATTACCTCATCATCACCAACACTGGCTGTGTGATGGACGATGGATTCATCTTCATCTCCACCTTCCTCAGTTTCTTCAGCACCAGAAGGTTCAGCAGAAGAACCAGCACCAAATGGGAAGCCACCTCCCATTGCCTGGCCAATCTTTTGAAGAGTATCAGGGTCGTTCCAGTACCTAGATGAAGAAAAACAGAAATGTGAAAAAAACTGCAAGCTCTATAAACAAAGCACATCTACAGCTGATATGCCATACTTCATCATTGCAGCAGGACCCCCATTCTCTAACTCATCAAGAATTGATTTCAAAGCTGGATCTTCCTTAATGCGGGACATACGCTCTTCCAGCTGCTCCTTGTGTGGTGGACTACTAAAGGTTTCCAGCATACTGGACATAGCAGGATCCTGAGACAAATAATTGAGAGATTTAGGGAACCGGCAGCCAAATAACAGAATAAGGCTATGGAAACCAGGGCAGACCTCTGGGGGAAGAAGGAAACAAAATGCGGTACCTGCATAAGAGCATTCCCCAGACGCTCAGCCATTGTCATAAACTGGGGGTTTTCCATGACCTTTTGCATTGTTTCCATGTACTGTTGAGGGTCCAATGGAGGCATTCCCTGTTCTCCTGTACTCTGAGCGCCTTTCTGTAGCTGCTCAGCCATCTGGTTGAATGCAGGATCCTTTGCAATTTGATCTGCCATCTCCTTAATAGATGGATCCTGGTAACAAGGGTAGACTTTGAAGCGACTTGCAAAGAATCCATGACATGAAATGAACGACAAATGCAGGTTCAGGAAAGCTACGGTGGAAGCATGGATGCAGATGGCAGAATCATGTTAAACTGCTATAAAATGCATCGATATACTGATTGAGGGCACATGTACTTCTTTCAACAGTCATTAGGACACTCAGCATGTACTACAGACTCTTTATGACCATAAAGGGCCATACATTGAGCAAACTTTGCATAGAAGCAAAGTCGAAAGGATTCGAAAAGCCTGCTGGAGGGACCCCTTGGCGCTCGTTGGATGATCCTTCTGGTTTTGGGGTTTTCTTCTCATCTGCAAAAGAAGTGGATCAGAACATAAACACACATCACCTGGTAACTAACTATGACAGAAAAGCAAAATGAAACTGCCAAGAAAGAAACTGAATGTCTATGAATTGAGTAAACTAGGCCACATATTTTTCCTACAGCGACTCATCACTGGGCTGCCAAAAAAAGTAAGAAATTGTTATCGAACAACTACAGACACGTACTCCGTTCCTATAAAATAATATGATTGACATGGCTAGCTTGCAGGGGCTGACTGAACAAGGACGTGAGGGTTCAACACTTCAACTGATCCCCCAAATTTCGCTAGATAAACTACTACCAGTAGCAGCACTAGTTCAGCGTCACGAAAGCCCTAAGCCCCCTAACAGTGAGATCGAGCTTGCGCGGGCACCGAATCGAGCCACAGGTGAATGGATTGGATCAACACTCTCCGCACACATGAAACAAATCCGGGACTAAATGAATGTACCGCAACAGCTCCGTGGAAAAAATAGGAAGGTTTGTATTCGATTCGCCAAGCAAGGCGGAGATCGGAACAAATTCGAACAATCGAAGCAAGCAAGCGCTCACCAGTAGATCCGGGCGCATCCCCACTCGACGCCATCGCGATAGAGCGGAGGGGGAGGGAGGCCACTACTGTTAGATTGGAATTCGAGGCGGCTAAGGACCGTTGGAAGCTGGCCTGACGAGCGCGCTCGTCCTCGGCGGCGCGGCCAGACGAACGGAGGCGTCTTGGGCGGCGCTGGTCGGCGGTGGCGTGCGAGAGAGTACTCTGTGGAGAGGAAGCGGTCGTCTGGTGGAGTGGAGGAGGGTGGTGACGCAGCCGGGGCGTAATGGGCCGGGTCGGTGCAGAGTCCAGTCGAAGGCCCATGTTGCCTACGAAGGCCCAGATGGATGTCCGACCGGGCCCGTCGGTTGCACGGCATCGCCTACCTCCTCCCCTCCCAGCCGGGCTCCCAGCTGCAAAAAAAAGAAAAGGCTGCAATGGCGCTCTCCCCGTCCGTCCCGGCGCCGCCGCCGCAGGGCTCAGGACCCGTGTATTATGTCTATTTGTTTTCGATTCTTTTGGCATAATCGCACAGATCAAGAATGACGGGGGGCAAAATTCTGCGGGATTTCTTGCTCTGGTACCTGGGGCAAAGCTATCCACGCCGGCCACAAGCAAAGATAATCGAATATTTCATCGGTATTCTTCCCCAGCTCCTTTGATTTAGCTTTAATTAACTTTGACGAAAGACAGGAAAGCATCATGGCCTGTGCTTCTGCCTGCCTTATGAAGACTGAAAGGAACAAAGCAAGCTTCTTGATCAATAAACAGAGAAGCGTGATGTTTGGTGTAGTAGTACAGATCAAGATTGGCAGGGTGAGATGCTACAGTGGCGGGAGTACCCGTCTCTGGCATCTATCATTTGAGTGTGGCTGAATGTGGCATAGGCGCATAGCAGCACAAAGAAACAGTTGCCTTCAGAATCTATCCATTGAGTGTGCTAGCAAGCTAAGAGGAAATGCATCTTTGTTCTTCTCGTCACCTCTAAGCAGAGGATAAGAATGGATTCAACCCTCACTTGCAAACCAAAGTATCCTCTCTTGCTTGCCTTGATATACACAGTCATCAAGTCCGGTATCATCACAAGACTTGTGCCTTCAACATATTATTTCAGATGATCAATCTGTTCATTGCACATTGTGCTGGCACACCTTCCTCAACCACTTTATCCACATATATTCTTCTCAAGCCACAGCGTGTGTGTCAGCAACAAAGGTGGTGATGGAAGCTACAGGGTTGAGCTTGGGCAAGTCTGTGCTGGATGGAGCGCTCGGCTACGCCAAATCCGCTGTCGTGGAGGAGGTGGCCCTGCAGCTCGGCATCCAGCGTGATCATGCTTTCATTAGGGATGAGCTCGCGATGATGCAGGCTTTCTTGAGGGTCGCGCACAGCGAGCGAGATGACCATGAGGTGCTCATGGCCTGGGTGAAGCAAGTCCGTGACGTGGCCTATGATGCGGAGGACAGTCTCCAAGATTTTTCCATCCATCTCAAGAAGCCATCTTGGTGGCGCCTTCCTAGGACGTTGCAAGAGCGACGCCGCATCGCGAAGCATATGAAGGAGCTGAGGGCCAGAGTTGAGGATGTGAGCCAGAGAAACCTGCGCTACCAGCTCATTAAAAGCGCTGGCTCCAAGCCTGAATCTGCCGCTGAGCTGTCCAGCATTACAGCTGCAGCAATATTCGGCATCGATGAAGCACGGCGTGCTGCAAAGCATGACAAACCAAAAGCGGATCTTGTTGACCTGATCAACCAGGAGGGTGAAGATCTTAGAGTCATCGCTGTGTGGGGAACCAGTGGTGACCTTGGGCAGACATCCATCATCAACATGGCTTACGAGAATCCAGATATCAAAAAGAAGTTCTCATGCCGAGCATGGGTAAGGATCTTGCATCCGTTCAATCCGAATAACTTCATCCAAAGCTTAGTGAAGCAGTTTCGATCAGCCGTGGGAGTTGATGTTCTATTGCAGACCGAGAAGACAGGAAAAGAGTTGGCTGAGGAGTTCACTGGATATATAAACGAGAAATGCTACCTGATTGTGCTTAATGACCTCTCCACCTTTGAAGACTGGAATGGGATTAAAGCATGTCTCCCAAACCACAAGAAAGGGAGCCGAATCATAGTTTGCAGTCCACAAGTTGAAGTTGCAAGCTTGTGTGCAGGGCAAGAAAGCGAAGCATTGGAGCTCAAACAATTGTCCGCGGATCAGACCATTTATGCTTTCTATGAGAAGGTACTATTCTTCGTTCAGAAATCGTCTAATTAGTGTTAACTCTTTTTATTCTTTGATTAAGATCTCAGCTTGTTGGATCTGTTATTTTTTATGCCACATCTTTGTAGGCACAATAAAGAATGTATTGTTTCACATTACTAAGGACTAGCCTTCGTCCATGCATTTGCACGGCTACTAATTGTAGAGGACATTTTGTACAATATGGTTGTATGTTAACTTACCTATATTCTTTCAGCACATGTAGGTTGTATCTATCTTGTTTTAGCACATCTCATCTAAGGAAGTAAGGATTAATGTAGATGCTTTAAAAGTAATCTTCAATTAATAATACTATGTAAATAAAGATGAAATGTTGAAGGAAGCTATATATTACCCTGTAGTAGTCTCTGCACAGTATAATTCTTGTTTAAACACCTCTTTCATAATTGGGCTGGGTAGCAGCCTCCAATATAACTATTATATTCCTGTTCTTAGCTAAGTTATCGAGTTTTATTTTAATACACATGTATGGACATATGTCTGCAATAAATTATAATTTTATGCCAATGGTTGTTCTTTTTTCCAGTGAAAATATTATTTAACATTGAGATTAAAATCGTGTCACTGATTGTATACTTGTGTTCAGGGTTCTCAGGGTCAAGAAAAGTTATTGATGCAAGTATCTAGCTCAAATGCAGCCACAAGTACAAATGGGAGCAAGGCAGTCACAAGGAGCCTTACTCGCCACAAAACTATAGCAAGTGCTTTCGAGGAATCCCAACTTATCGGTCGAGAGAAAGAAAAGTCTGAGCTGGTCAAACTTATTTGCAACCAATCTAGTCAAGAACATTTAGTGATCTCAGTGTGGGTCATGGGAGGTCTTGGGAAAACTAGTCTAGTCAAAGATGTTTATGAAAGCCAGAAGTTCATTGGCATGTTTGAGAAGCGTGCTTGTATCACGGTGATGCGCCCTTTATTCTCAAGGAGTTTCTTACGAGCTTAATTGTACAGCTAAGTGTACAGTCTTCCTCTGAAAAGAAGGGAGCAATGGATTTTGGGCACAGCACAAGAAACACAGTAGCAATGATGGGAGTCGAAGCATTAATTAAAGAGTTAGCTAGGCTCCTTGAAGGGAAGAAGTGCTTGATTGTTCTTGATGATTTGTCATCTAGGGCAGAATGGGACCATATAATACATAGCTTCCCTAAATTGGATAGGTCATGCTGCATTTTAGTGACCACAAGGGAAGAGAGTATAGCAAAACATTGTTCAAAGGACGAAGAAAACATATACAAGCTCAAAGTTCTTGAATACAAGGATGCACAAGACCTCTTCGCAAGAAAGGTACTGTTACACGATAATCCTACCATTTGTGTGGATCTTTCATTACAGTATATATATTCTTGGATAGCCGTAAGGCTAATAGTTGTAGCATAGACATTTTAATAAATAAGTAAACACTATACACATACCATTCATAAGTATTTTCCAGTCAAACAACTTAAATTCTACTGATTTCAGGTATTTAAGGAGGCCAATGATTTGGATAAACATCCTGAATTAATTGAAGAAGAAAAGATTATATTGAAAAAGTGCAATGGACTTCCCCTTGCAATAGTCACCATTGGTGGCTTCTTGGCGAACCAACCAAAAGTAGCTGTAGAGTGGAGGAAACTGAATGAGCATATTAGTGCTGAATTGGAAATGAACCCGGAGCTTGAGGCCATAAAAACAATTCTTGGTAAAAGTTATGATGGTCTTCCTTATCATCTTAAGTCATGTTTCCTGTATATGTCCATCTTTCCTGAAGATCACAAGGTTAGTCGCAGACGTTTGATACGACGGTGGAGTGCAGAAGGTTACTCTATGGAGATTCGAGATAAGTCCCCAGAAGAAGTAGCTGACAGGTACTTCATGGAACTAATAGAGAGGAGCATGATCCTACCATCTCAACTATCGGTTAATAGTCGAAAAGGAATCGATTCTTGCCAAGTCCATGATCTCATGCGTGAGATTGGCATCTCAAAGTCAATAGAAGAAAATCTTGTCTTTAGAATGGAGGAAGGTTGCAGCTCAAACACCTCGGGCATAATTCGTCACCTTGTCATAAGCACCAATTGGGAGGGAGATAAGAGAGAGTTTGAGAGCGTTGTGGATCTTTCCCGCATACACTCGTTAACAGTGTTTGGGAAATGGAGGCCATTTTTCATTTCTGACAAGATGAGGTTCTTGCATGTGCTGGACTTGGAAGGCACGTCACGTCTAGCTAATTATCACCTTGAGCATATTGGGAGGCTTCGTCACCTTAGATACCTTTCTCTAAGAGGATGTAATGATATTTTTCACCTGCCAGATTCGATAGGTAATCTGACTCAACGCCAGACATTAGATCTTGCAGGTATATCGATATGGAAACTTCCAAAGACCATCACCAAACTTAGGAAGCTACAATATCTTCGTGTTTGGGGCCTTAGAGATGAAGATGATGAGGATCCATATAAACATATGACTGAACGTCTTCCGAAAGTATTTAAAAACAATTCATGCATTCTTACTCTGTTTTTGCTGGGATTTTGTGTGGCATGTTGCGCACCTCATATTATTAAAGTGGAAGACGATCTTGATGCCGTCATGAATAGGCGTGATGTCTGCATGTGTTTTTGCTGCTTGCAACTCCCTGCATTGATGAGTCGACAGGTTCCAACCCAGATGCCAAGAGGGATCAGGAAACTAAAATCCCTGCGCACATTGGGTATTGTGAATATTGGTGTCCACAAGGCAATCCTACGGGACTTAAAAATGCTTGCCCAGTTGCGCAAGTTAGCTGTGGCTGGCATCAACAAGGTAAATGGTCAGGAGTTCTGTTCAGTCCTTGCCAACCTCAGTTGCCTGGAATCTTTGCTAGTGCAGTCACGAGGGTTGCCAGGTTTGCATGGCTGTTTGGATGGTTTGACCTCTGCTCCGAACAACCTCCAGAGCCTCAAGCTTTATGGCAATCTGGTCGAATTGCCAGGATGGGTCGGGGGGCTGCAGAATCTTGTGAAGTTTACACTAAGGAGCTCTAGGATACCGGAGCACAAAACTGCACTCCATGTTCTAGGGAAGCTACAGAATCTGGTCAGCTTACCCCTGTGGCCGAAGTCGTTACAGGGTGAAGATCTCCGTCTCACTTTCCATCCTGAGGCATTCCCGAGTCTGATGGTGCTGGAACTGAATGACATAGTCGGCCTCAAATCAGTGGAGTTTGAAGACAGGGCGATGCTTCAGCTTGAGCGGTTGGATTTTCGTGGCAGTTTTGAAGAAGCCAACACAGGGCTGTTTTCCGGTCTACCATTGCTCCCAAGCCTCAAGGTTTTCCGGTCTACCATTGCTCCCAAGCCTCAAGGAATTTGTGCTGAGCAAAAGAACTTACAAGGACGACTTCATGGAAGACCTGCAGGCCCAGCTTGCCAGGAATCCAAATGGACCCGCTTTGAAGAGGTGGTGAGGTGCTGCAGAGTCAGTCGTCGATCGTGCCAGGTCATTTGCTTTCGCTCTTCTTCTTGTTACCCTTTTGTGTAACTGAACAATTGATGTGTGTGTTAATCTGCATCCCTACTGCTCCTGTATTACTATTTCGAATGCATGTAGTTAAGGTGTGTCAGTAACTAAGTATCCTGCCTAGTGTGGTGTCTCTGTGTCATCAGTTTTACTTTTATTTGTCTGTACGCATTCCCTTTGTGCTTGTGTCTTTAAATTTGTGTCAAATAGAATAATCTGTGTGCCTGCATTTTCAGGTGGAAGTGAAATGTTCAGTTCAGTAATTGTGCTACAAACAAAGACTGATGGTGGACTATGAATTGTAGAGGTCATTTATAAGAATGCTCATCATAATTGTGTGCATAATAACTAATGTACCTATTAATTTCTTCATCTCGTGCTACTCGTGTGCGTGTGCGTGTGCGTGTGTGTTGGTTCGAACTCGCACACATGTACAACTAGGCTTCATATCTGTACTCTTGAGTTGACTCTTGAGCGGTTGGCAAGTGTATCTTCCGGGCTCTGAACCATCTGAATTTGTTTCCTATGTTTGTGTCCAAATAGTTGGCATGCTTCATTCTACATTGAAATGCATACTTGTACGATAATGTAGTAGCCATCGTATCATCACCTTTTTACTGTTAGTCCAAGAGCAACTCCTCTACATGTAATGATTCGGAATACAATCCTTCACCTTGGGAATGAAAGAGCAAAACAGGGCCCGAACTAACGCCGGTTTGATTTTTCTCGCCTCACAAATGTAATGGAGAGAACCGGCGGTGAACCGGCGTCAGAGTCCAGTCGATTTGACCAAGCAAACAAGCTCAAATGCTCTACCAGAAGATGCTCAAATAGTCAAATGATGAACACATGAGCTTTTCGCTGCCGCGTGAGCATTTGCATTTCCCCTGCCTCGGCTATTTCCATAAAACCAGAGAATGACCACAACCACATTGCGGCAGAACCGCTGTTCAGCTTGTTCCGTTGTTGTTGGTTAAGCAGCAGTCCAGACCATATAATGCCGCTTCTTCTGGAGCTCCCATGGTGGGCAAAGGCTCCTAGCTAGAGATAAGGTGATTGCTGCTGTTACCTGCTTCTCTGAAACCATTCCGTTTACATCTGAAGTCGTTCTGTCGCTGATGAAACTGCTACCAGTTCCTATCGATTACCGACATGCGGATTATATGCATGCAATTCTTAGAATTATATATGCTTGCTGGAAATCCAACGCATATATACAACCACAACCTTGAAAACGCTTTCTTAGACATGTCGACCTAGCTACCCGGCCTTTTAGCTGAGTTTTCCTCTCCTTGCTAGTATTTCATTATATTGTTGCCTTCTGGATCTGCCGCCAGCCATCAGGTTAATTAGCTCTTGATTGAGTTCGTCACAAACTTACACACCGACACAGTCACATGCATGCTTGATGCTTATTCACTGCGTATTGTACTTCCATCGAGGCGTACTCACATGTGCCCTGCTCTCTCATCTATGCACGCATTTGACTTGACGTCGGTACGTACTCCCTAGGTTACTGGCCAAATTGCAAGGTGAGGTGCCCAGTAGGATTATTCGTCAGGCAATGAACCTGAACTGACACGATTCGCTCAGGTCCCGATGTCATCAACACGCAGGCGGCTCCATTTCACACTCTATTTTAGCTTTTAGAAGGTAGCTTGTTTGCTAACTTGAAATCCTTGCCAGCCTATAGATGTCAAATTTATTGAGAATTCCATAGTCCCAGATCTGACGAAGAGACACCCCATCGAAGAATTTGTGGAGCTCACATGCTACTGACAGAAAAACCGCAGTTTTGTTTAATCACACATATAATTTTCAGATTTCTCGAGCCGGGAGGTGACTTCTTCGTGCGTTGAACTCCTATGCTTAAAAAAAGTCACAGTAATAACCTGCAATATGCTAGCACCCTAAAAAAGGACGTACCAAGTGCAGAGAGCTCCCGCTCTGTGCGGGGCATAATACGTGCTAGCTAAATATGCTTGTCTATTGCAATTTGCATGTACTTCTCTAATACGGTCTTCGTCATGTTGAATATAAACAATATTATCCTACAGATCACTGATTGGCAGCCAAACTTGTTGCCAATATATGCAAGCATTATTGGTCCAAGGAGAAGGGAATCTGCTAGGTCTAACAAAATATAAGCTATGAGCTAGCCTTTCAAGCCATGAAGCGCCCACATGGTTGGCCCAACAGCTCCCATGTGAACATGTGTAGCAAAACGTTGTGGCCTTCGGTCACGACGAGAATTTGAATAATAAAGTCCACCAGCTATATTAATTTTAGGACTTCATCAAGCAGGTCAAGTCTTCATGCTCCTCAATCTTGCAGCTGGGCTCCTCTTTTTAAAACCACGGTTGCCTTCTGGATGAGCACTAAGCATGTTGAAATATGCAATGCATACTTGGAACATTCTAGGGGATTGTGGAAATCATAATAAACTGCCTTTACAATCCATAAGGATAAGGATAAGAATAAGATCATGACAAGGTAAGAAGTTTCTAGAAGAGTGGGGGACATATATGATTCATAGTTGTCATGCTTCATGGTGAAGTGTGGAATGTTCTAGAGAAGAGATATTTGTATGATAGGATAAGATGGAGAAAAGTCTAAAATTGTAGAAGAGTGTAGATGGTGGACACATGACAATACCATATGAGCCATGGAGTTCTATATATATGGGGTCACTTCCCTCCTCCAAGCCATGTCAAGTAGAAGCCATTTGAAGATGGTATAGGTAGCCACCATGGATAATTGAGTGACATGCCATTGGATGGCATGAGTAGAGTGTGGTAGGGTAGCCACATAAAAAGTGTAAGGGTTGTTGGGTTGTGAATAGATAAGTTGAGTTCGTTGTAGAGAGTTGGTCTCCCATATTGGTGTCCAGGTGAAGATCTCATCGTTATAGTGTGGGTATAGGGTCCACGGAAAAGTGGTATCACACTACTTTGGTATCGCTTCTCGGAAGTCGGTGTTAAGGTTAGAGGCGTCAATTTCTCAACAGTTGGTATCAGAGCAGGTCGGTCAGGGACCGTCATTAGGAGGAGTTTGTGGTGAGTGCGAAACACTCATAGTGGTCGGTGGATTGATTGGTAGGCGCAGAGCGCTTACATTGCTCAGTGTGGCACCAAGATGCGCTTAGGGGAGACTCTGCCGGAGATCACAGTCTGGGACTGTGAAGGAACGCTGGTCTAGGACCAAGCGTAGGTGACGCTGGGCGTCAGTTGACATGGCAGATCTCTTGAGCACAGGTGGCATGAGGAGGCTCAATAGCCACAACTATGGCTATTGGAAAACCTGCATGGAGTCATACTTGATGGGTCAGGACGTATGAAAAATCGTGGCAGGTACCGAGGCTACTCCTCCGTCGAAGGAGAACGCAGAAGCCTTGCAGAAGTGGAGAATCAAGGCAGGCAAGGCTATGTTCGTGTTGAAGACAACGATAGAGGAAGAATTGGTGGAGCACATCAGAGATGCAGTGACACCGAATGAGGTCTGGGAGACATTCGTGAAGCTGTTCTCGAAGAAGAATGAGGCGCGACTCCAACTCCTAGAGAAAGAGCTTGCAGGTATCTCACAAGACACACTAAGCATCAATTAATATTTTACTAAGGTAAAGAATATTTGCCGAGAGATATCCCAGCTTGACCGGAGGAGAAGGTCAGCGAAGCTCGAATGAGAAGGATCATCATCAATGGCCTAAGACCCGAGTATAGTGGGTTTATGACTGCGGTGAGCGGATGACCAATACAGCCATCCTTGGTGGAGTTGGAGAATCTATTGGCTAATCAAGAGGCATTAGCAAAGAGGATGGGCAGCATCACCTTGGAGGAGAAGGATGAGGAGGAGGCACTCTTCATCAGGAAGAAGGGTCCACCGAAAGACCGAGGAGAGGCGAAGGAGTGGACAAGAGGTGATAGGTATTGCCTAAAGAAGAACAACTATTCAAGTGGAGCTCAAGAAGACAACGATGATGAAGATAACCAGGAGTTGGTCAAGAATGTGAGGAGAAGAAGAGGTGAGTGCTTCAACTGTGGTAAGAAGGGATATTTTGCCAGGGATTGTCCAAGTCCAAGGAAGCACACAGAAGGAAATGTGGCTACTATGAAAGAAGTCGTCCATAGTTGGTGGCTTAGTGAAGAAGAGTAGGATGCAGAGGCATGCATCACAGCTGAAGATGATGAAGCTTACTTTGTGGAAGACTTGACAGAGGGTGAAGTTCTATCAACCAGAGTTGCTGAAGAAGAAGAAGAAGAAGAAGAAGAAGAAGAAGAAGAAGATGCAGAAGTTGGTCTCTCGATGGAGGTAAGAGATCCAGATATTTCTACTGTATTTATAGTATTTGAATGTGATGATGATGAAGACTGGGAGGCTCTAAGCGATGAGGAGGAGGAAGATAATAGAGATGAGAAGAATGAGCCTAGTCTTCATAAAGATAAGGAGTTACAAGAGTATGTGGAAGACAAAGATGGAGCATTTGTGGTCCATGAAGATTTGGAAGAGCATGATAAGATGAAGAAAATTCCGGAAGGATGCAATTGTAAAAATCTCAGGTATGACAATGCTTCACTTGCTGTTATTTTGCCTTCGTACAAGGAACCATCTAGAGGAAAGACAACTAGAAGAGTGAAAAAGAAAGAAAAGATGCATGGATGCATCAAGTTTGCGGGGAACCTCCGATGGAAGATAGAGGCATATGAGTTGAATGAGGAGAAAATCATGTCACGAGGGCAAGTGAAGAAGAAGGTTCGTAACGGCAGAGCGCAAAATGTCCAAGGGCAGCGACACAGAATGTTCTGGCCGCCAGAGACAAGTATGCATTGAGGGGGAGTGTTGAAATATGCAATGCATACTTGGAACATTCTAGGAGATTGTGGAAATCACAAGAAACTACCTTTGCAATTCATAATGATAAGAATAAGATCATGACAAGGTAAGAAGGTTCTAGAAGAGTGGAGGACATGTATGATTCATAGTTGTCATGCTTCACGGTGAAGTGTGGAATGTTCTAGAGAAGAGATATTTGTATGATAGGATAAAGATGGAGAAAAGTCTAGAATTATAGAAGAGTGTTGAAGGTGGACACATGGCAACACCATATGAGCCATGGAATCCTATATATATGGGGTCACTTCCCTCCCCCAAGCCATGTCAAGTAGAAGCCATTTGAAGATGGCATAGGTAGCCACCATGGATAAATGACATGAGTAGAGTGTGGTAGGGTAGCCACATAAAAAGTGTAAGGGTTGTTGGGTTGTGAATAGAGAAGTTGAGTTTGTTGTAGAGAGTTGGTCTCCCATATTGGTGTTCAGGTGAAGATCTCATCGTTATAGTGTGGGTATAGGGTCCACGGAAAAGTTGTATCATACTATTTGGTATCGCTTCTCGGAAGTCGGTGTCAAGGTTAGGGGCACCGATTTCTCAACAAAGCATTAGCAGCATCAGCTCCATCCACACAACACATTGGAGAGGGGCTAGGGCCATGGAGGCTACAGCGCTGAGCGTGGGCATGTCCGTGGTGAGTGGAGCACTTGGCTACGCCAAATTGGCAATTGCCGAGGAGGCGGCCTTGCAGCTCGGCGTCCAGCGAGATCAGGCTTTCATCAAGGATGAGCTTGAGATGATGTTGGCTTTCCTGATGGCCGCACATGAAGAGATCGACGAGCACAAGGTGGTCAAGACCTGGGTGAAGCAGGTCCGTGATGTCGCCTACGATGTCGAGGACTCCCTCCAGGACTTCACCGTTCGTCTGAAGAAACCATCCTGGTGGCGCATCCTTCGTATGCTGGTTGACCGCAACAATGTGGCCAAGCAGATGAAGGAGCTCAGAGCCAAGGTCGAGGATGTCAGCCAGAGGAACTTGCGCTACCGCCTCATCAAGGGCTCGGACACCAAGCCAGCCACCAGCACTTGGCAGTCTGGCATTGCTATTGATGCAACAATGTTTGGCATCGAGGAAGCAAGGAGACAGAAGGATAAAGCCAAAGTGGATTTTCTTCAGCTGATCAACAGCAAGGACATGGACCTTAAAGTGATCGCTGTGTGGGGGAACAAATGGTGTTCTCGGTCAGACCCCCACCATCATAAGGGCTTATGATGATTTGAAGAGGAGCAACAAGTTCGAATACTATGCGTGGATTAGGATCATGCATCCTTTCAATCCGCAGGAGTTCCTTGAGTGCATTATGAGGGAACTCTATGCACATGATATTGAAGAAGCAGGGAAGGGGCAAGAAAAGGTGACACTTGGGTGGCAAGTTTTCAAGAAGATGAGGATGATGAAACAGGATGATTTGGTTGATGAGTTTAATGAGTATGTGAACAAGAGGAGCTATCTGATTGTGCTTAATGATGTGGCTACTGTGGAAGAGTGGAATTGGATTAAGACTTACTTTCCGAACAACAAGAAAGGGTGCCGAATCGTAGTTTCTACCGGGCAAAGAGTAGTTGCAAGCTTATGCTTGGGGCAAGAAAGGCTCGAACTAGAGCTCAAGCAATCATCCGCTGATCATAACATTTATGCTTTCTGCGACAAGGTAATATTATTCACACCCTTGAAATCATCTACAGTTGCTATGTCAAGTTTCTTCAAATTCACAACTTCACGGCTAATTCATTTACTCATGGTGTTATGTCTTGTCCACCCATATTTGTATGATTTGACTTGTGAGTAGAAGTAACAAGTCCATCAACCCATGCTTCTGCATGGGTAGAACCTTATTAGCAGATATGAATATATGTGGAAGTCCGTGCAAAATTTAGAACCCATAGCTATGAAATTGGTTGTCTTATTTGCTCTCTCTTTATTCATTTTCTAACACAATACCTACAAAGAAACTCAATATTAATCTCTATCTGGTTGTGATAAACTTTAATTTGGCTACAATTACTCTATATAAGCCTTCTATATATACTTATAGTTTTTTCCCTATGCTTCTTACCAGCGTGTGTATTCAATATGTGTGAGGTTGAAACCTTGCCTAGAATAAATGTCAACTATTGTTGCAGCCTATCTGTCATGACTTCATGAATCTAGATTTTGGCTTTCAATTTTGATCTTAATAGTTTCTGCAATTTTTTTCTCTGCATTTTGAAACTGAAACTCTAGTAGTGCTTTTTGTAAAGATTATTCAAATTTCTTTTTTTATATTTTTTATTAAAATATGGATTCGAAGTCAAGAATGCACTCAGTGGCATAAACAGGCCTTTCAGCATGCACCGCAATGTTCAAGAAGTTGAATTTCCTCTATGAAAGAATTACTAGTATAGCAATATATATAATCTTTTATACAAAATATGGAGTGTTGAAAATGAAACTGTTAATGATGATGCCTTATAACGTTTCAGTCAAAATATATATAGTTGTCTGAAGTAGCATTGTCCTGGGAAATAGAAGCATCCTAATTAATTAACCATTTTCTGCTTGTGTGTTTAGGGTACACAATTCGGAACAGATTCGATGGAGGCTGGGCCTAGCTCAAACACAACCGCTACTGATAGTAATAGCCCTTCAAGATTTGATCGCACACAGACTATGATCGCAGCTGCTGCTCTTACGGAATCTCAGCTTGTGGGGCGAAAGAATGAGAAACAAGCAATTATGAAGCTAATTTCAAATAATGGCAGCCAACAGCTTGAGGTGATTTCCATATGTGGAATGGGTGGTCTTGGAAAAACTACTCTAGTGAAATCTGTCTACCAAAGCCAAGAGCTATATTCCCAGTTTGACAAGCGTGCTTGTGTCACGATCAAGCGTCCTTTTGATCCCAAAGATGTCCTCAGTAGCTTAGCAATGCAGGTGCGTGATAAGGAAATGGAAGTTGACGGCAGAGCAAAAGTGGGAGTTGAACAACCTTCGTTATCTAGCCTTTTAGAAGGACATAATTACTTAATTGTTCTTGATGACGTATCATCCACCACTGAATGGGATGCTATAAGACAACAATTCCCTGCAACAGCAGCAAGCCGGATTATAGTCACTACGGGGGTAGAGAATATTGCAAAGTACTGTTCATCAGAGAAAGACAGAAATGTACACAGGCTCAAAATTCTTGATGACAAGGATGCACATGATCTATTCACCAAAAAGGTAATGCTATCCTTTTATCATTCCCTGTTTTTATGACATGGAAATTACGTTATATCCGTATACAATGAAACGATGGGTTAAGGGAAGTCCCAATGTGTGTACAGTAAAGCATTCTCACAAAAAAAGCAACCTCCTAATCTTCATGTAAATTACCCACCTATACCAGTATACAATAATGCAAATAACCCCCAAAATTTGCATATAGATTATTCAATTGTCATTATTAAAAGTTAAAGTAACCCTTAAACTGAATCTAAATTATATAATTATAACAAAATATTAAAGTGCACCAATATAAAATCTAAATTATTATTTTTATTATTATTAATATATTATTTGTGTTATTATTTATATAAAAATATTATCCACGATATAAATTCATGTATGATGCAAGAGATAAGAATACAAATTCACAAACAAATGGTTCAATTAAATTCATGTATGATGCAACTAGATAATAATAAATAGTATTTTAGAGTATGCGTTAGAATATTTAATAGATGAAAAAACGCGTGAATAGATAATTATTAGTTATAAATTTTATTTTATATTAGTTCTAATTAGCCCGCGCGGGAGCATGAGTTGATAGGCTAGTAAAGAAAATTGGCCTAGCAACTTTGTCTATTGGCGAAAAGGAAAAAGGATGCCCTGGTGGGCTACGAGAAAAGGAAAAGAAACACAAAAGTGGAATGGGTTGGGTACCAGATGGCATTACGACTCCTGGTCGAGTAAGCGACTTAGTGACCTACAATACTTCCGTGTCAAAATAAGCATCGTTAGTATTTATTTTCTTATCTCGTGACTAATGTAGGATTTTTCCTTTTGCTCCGATTATATGATATAAGTATTATAGTGGTTCTTTGAACCCCTACTAATTGTTTCTATATAGCTAGCATGACAACTACATTTATCGGCAAAGCTACTCATTCTACAACAATCACTTCAACTTTTATGAAATAAACTAGTAAGACTAGTTTGTGTTGCTTTAAAGTTCCAGAAAACTTGGATTGATCAAATTTCAGGTATTTGGGGAGACTACAGATTTGGAGCATCAATACCCTGAATTGGCCGAAGAAGCAAAATCGATATTGAAGAAATGCAATGGACTTCCTCTTGCAATAGTCACCATCGGTGGTTCCTTGGCAAAGCAACAAAAGACTCCCATGGAGTGGAGAAAATTGAATGAGCATATTAGTGCTGAGTTGGAGATGAATCCAAAGCTTGGGCTGATAAAAATTGTCCTTCTTAAAAGCTATGATGGTTTACCTTATCACCTCAAGTCTTGTTTCTTGTATTTGTCCATCTTTCCTGAAGATTACAATATTCGCCGACAACGCCTAGTGCAACGGTGGACCGCAGAGGGATATTCAACTGAGGTGCGTGGTAAGTCTTTGGGAGAAATTGCCGACTGTTACTTCACGGAACTCATTGATAGGAGCATGATGCTACCATCAAGGGAATCAATTGGTTGTAGAAGAGGAATTGACTCTTGTCAGATCCATGATCTCATGCGTGAAATAAGCATCTCGAAAGCAATGGATGAAAATCTTGTTTTCAGATTGGAGGAAGGTTGCTGCTCAAATGCACAAGGCAGGATTCGTCATGTTGCCATAAGTAGCAATTGGAAGGGTGATAAGACTGAGTTTGAGAATGCAGTAGACTTGTCTCACATACGGTCATTAATAGTGTTTGCAGAGTGGAAGCCATTTTTCATTTCTGAGAAGATGAGTTTGATACGGGTGTTGGACTTGGAAGATACGTCAGGTTTAGTTGACCATCACCTTGAGCACATTGGGAGGCTTCTTCACCTGAAGTACATTTCTCTAAGGGGATGTGATGAAATCTATCACTTGCCAGATTCGTGGAGTAACCTTCAGCAACTAGAAACACTAGATATAAAAGGTACACCCATCTGCAAGTTGCCAAAAGCCATCACCAAGCTTAGGAAGCTACAATATCTTTTTGGAGGGGGGTTAGAACCTGCATGTGTTTACCAGGGTGACAGACTGCCAAACGATCTGGGCAAGCTTTGTCTCGCATGTTGTGCACCTAAGTTTCTGAAGGACGTCGAGCGTCTGGATGGTGATCCGAACATGCATGATGTGTGCAGTTTCTGGTGCCACGTTGTGCTCCCTACTTTGGCATCAAGGAGACTAGACCCAAATGGTGTTGTGGGTCTTGTGAACATCGCAAGTGGAAAAGCTGTCCTACAGGACATAAGAAGGCTCACCCAGTTACGCAAGCTAGCAATAACAGGCATTAATGAGAAGAACTGTCAAGAGCTCTGTTCCACCCTTGCTAATCTTAGCCATCTGGAATCATTATCAGTGGAATCAAAGGAGTCGGGCTTACATGGCTGCTTGCATAGTGTGTTGCCACCTTCGAAAAATCTCCAGAGCCTCAAGGTGTGCGGCACCCTGGTCAAACTGCCCGAATGGATCGGGGGGGGGGGGGGGGGGGGGGGGGGGGGGGGGGGGGGGGGGGGGCTCCAGAGTCTTGTGAAGTCTTGTGAAATTGTTCCGCATTCGAAAAAATATTCAACAAAAAATTATCCAAATGTGATCTTGTTTTGGAGATTTTCTTGCAAGGAACACAATGGCGCAGTTGAATTTTGATTTGGATATACAAAATTTTGAAAAATATGATGTGTGATACTTTGACGGCCAGCCTTATGTGTGACAGAAGTGACGAAAGTGACTTTGACAGTACCAAAAGGTTGAGTCAGTGGCTTATGGGGGGCAACAAGTTTTTCAGTGGCATTTAAAGAATTTTAACTTTTTATAATGGCTAACAGGGCCGATTCATATTGACTACATGCTTTAGGGCGCGTTTGGTTTACTGACTAGGGGAGCCTGACTCGCATCTACCAGCAAGGCTGAGCTGGGACAGACTCAAATCATGCAACGACGTGATGTTTGGTCACCTGAATCAATTTGTACAAGTTGAGCACATCCCTTGTTTGGTTGGCTACACTAGTATACGTTGCATGGAATTGAAAGGAAGAATAAATACTAAGATAATATCTATTTTGTTTGAATTGACTACAAAGTACTTATTTGTACCTGATTAAACCTTAATTTACTTTATAATGTACTAATATACAATAAAATACACTAATTATTTGCTAATACCATCATTAGCTGGTAAACTCCTGCATCCCATGAGCTGGCTCTGGAGAAACGTGTTTCATTCTCGTTTCTAGCATGCCAGGCTCGCTGTCTGCTTTTGCACCTGGGGGGGACAGGCTGTGACCTTGACGCAGGTAACCAAACGCGCAGCACTTAGCTTGCACCTATGCCAAGCCTGGCTAGGGCATATTCAGCAAACCAAACGCGCCCTTATAAACTCTTCCTCTTCTTAATGATATGCTCAATCAAGTGATAGAAAAAAATAAAGAAGTTAGGAAAGTTATCAGAAAAAGGCTAAAGGTTTTGCTGAAGACTTGAATAAAAAATATTCAGTTGTACTTTCATGACCTTTAAAATGACGCGCTTGCTGCTTGTTGACGATCATAGCAACGTGGGTTTTTGGATGACTACTCGATTCAGCTGCTCAAGAAAAGGAACCAATGCAAATTTATTTATTTCAATTGATCCACGAGTCCAACAATTCTATTTGTCACAACACAAATATGCTACCCATAGGTACGACACCGGGCTGACATTATTATATATTATTACATGCATGGAGGCTGGGAGGAATCATCGTTGGATTGGATCGGAGCCCTAAAACGGGCAGCAGCAGCTGCTGCTGCAATAATCTTGATCAGATCGATCAGGACGGGCATTGCGTCTGACAGTTGCAGACTGGTCGTCGATGCAAAAACTTAATAATATCCGCTCAGGTGGCTGCAAGCGGCGCGTGTTGCCCCAAGCGACCCCATCTCTGAATACTGCATGAACACGCACATATATTATATATACAGAGAGCAAGAAGCAAGGTCGTTGATTAGCTTGACAGATAAATTAAAGAACCACGCAGCTTGAATTAACATACCTGCGGCCACAATGACGAGTAGGAGCATGACGACAGTCTCCATTGTTGATTACTGCCATTGTTGTGGGTGCATGGGCACCCACTCTTCATAGAATATCTCCAAGAATAATGAAATTGTAATGTACAATTACAGTATCGTGAATAGTAATGGGACATCTGTGAACTCGGACAATTATAATGGTATATATCCAATTAACCCTATAAATTAAAGCCCACAAAACTTTCTATTGAGATTGGTCTAATAGATAACAAATAGATGAGATTGGTCACACGTGTTTCATATTATATTCTAATTACTACAAATACCGGCCGGCATAGTAGGTTTGGCTTCTTATGCATACTTAATTTGTTGTATTCAGATTGTGTTTTGTGTTCTACTAAGTTCGATGAGATCTGTGAACTCGAACAATTATAATAGTATATATCCAATTAACCCTATAAATTAAAGCCCACAAAACTTTCTATTGAGATTGGTATAATAGATAACAAATAGATGAGATTGGTCACACATGTTTCATATTATATCCTAATTACTACAAATACCGGCCGGCATAGTAGGTTTGGCTTCTTATGCATACTTAATTTGTTGTATTCAGATTGTGTTTTGTGTTCTACTAGGTTCGATGTCATGTTCACCTTATACTTTATAAACTCTTTCAGATGTTTCTTCGTGATATGCTGAGGCAAGTTAAAAAAAAAAGTTAGGTAGATTTCGTCAAATAACTAAAAACTTTGCTGAAGACTCGAATCAAAACGATTCGCTCATACTTCAGTGACCTTTAAAATTAATGATGGCACGCTTGCTGCTTGTTGACGTCCGCGACAACATGTTGGGTTTTGGGATGACTAGTCGATTCAGCGGCTCAAGAAGAAGCCAAATTTATTTATTTAATTTGATCCACGAGTCCAACACTTTTATTTAGTTTGTCACAACACAAGTAAGCTACCCATAGATATGACTCCGGGCAGATTTTATTGTATAGTATTACATATGTGCGTGGAGGCCGACCAGGCATCGTTGTATATATATCATTGTTGGGTCGTCGGATCGGAGCTCACAAAAGCGCAGCAGCAGCAACGATCTTGATCAGGGCGGACATGTGGTCTCGCAGTAGCAACGAGGGGGGAAGTCATCGCACGCGCCGCCAACGTAATCATGGCTTTCCTGCAGGCATTGGAGTTCGCACTGGTGGTCGTCGATACACTGCCTTCGTTGAGTCCCGCTCAGGTGGCTGCAACGGGCACGCGCGTACTGCCCCAACCGACCCCATCTCTGAATGCATGAATTATATTTGCAAGAAGCCAGGTCGTTAATTAGCTGATAGACAGATAAATTAATTAGGAAAAAGGTGTGTGTATACACACATACATATATATATATATATATATACATATATATATTATAATAAAACCACGCGGCTTGAACATACCGGCAGCCACGATTACAAGGAGGAGGACGGCAGCGGTCGCAGAGAGATTATTTTTCCTTCGTGAAGGCTCCATTATTAATTACTATTAATTGCTTATTTTTTTGGTTCGTATATGTTGAGGAGGAATGTGTTTAGCTGGGAGCAGATGGTAGACGAGTGCATGGTCGAGGGAAAGTTTGGCAGGCAATTTATATAGCGGATCGATCGGACTCCACTATAGAATGCTAGCTCCGACGGAGAAAGCAATTCTATATATAAACGTACGAGAGATTTCCTCCACCTGGATAAAATATTATATGCAATGGTGAGTATGCGCTGCTTCCACCTAGGTACAATTAGCTATACTAGCACCTATATATATGTTAATTAAGTCTATGATTGCATACTTACTTACGAGAGTACAACTATATTTACTATATGATTGCATACTTACGAGAATATGTACGTGTAGTATTTTATACCAAATGAGCATAGGTATATTTCTATGATTGCATACTTGCTTACGAGAGTATATATGTTAACAGGAGTATGAAAGCATATACGCAAATTCTATTTTTATAATAAACACCTCCGATAGACTGAGCCGATAGATTTTAATACGAACATCAATATCAAGTCAGAGATTTGAACGTGGAGAGGCAGGTTCCACCACAACAAACCTAGTTCTAAAATTGTATCAAGATAACTTATCTTGTCGAGGTTTATTATGTACCTTCCTGAACCTTAGGAACTCACAACGTAGTAGTATCCATAAGAATGGTGTCAAGAGTGATACAACATGCGTAGATGACGAGTAGATGAAGATAGCTTGGGTAAGTCTTACATTCAGCCTACATAATCATTTATCTAAGTCTTTTCTTTGTAATTGAATAGAGATAGATCCTCAATCGACTTGTAACTTTACTCCTCATACCATATAAGGTGGGTAGGGATCGACCATGCATGCTAGATATACGATACCATATTAGTGTCACGCCCGGTTTAAGGACAAAACCGAATGCATATCTATATGTATGCCAGGATCAAGTTTCATACATATACTGACATCATCAGTGAATAACAACAACAGTATCACGTAAGAAACATAAATAAGGACTTACAAGACTATCAGAGATATACGCTTAACATGGAAACGAAAGCTCCAAACTTCACAGGCAAACGACTGGGGGTTGCGTACGCCTAGAACTCTTCATCATCTTCAGTAGCCTTCACACCTTCTTCTGAGTAGCGGTTCGCAAGGGTGAGTACACTTATGGTTGGTACTCAGCAAGGCCACAAGATATAACCAGAGTAACGATTTAAATCCATCTTTAAGTTTATTAATCATGTGAGGGTCCAAGCCGCTCTTAACCGTGAGCACGGCTGCTATAACAGTTTTACACTCTGCAGAGGTTGTACACTTTCCCCACAAGTCGCGTAAAAGTTCAGCAGAACTTTGGACCCAACCATGCTGTGCTAGCCAGGCACAATAACAGTTTCTTAGGTGGTTCTCCATGTTCCAATTAATTCATAGTATTCTTGTAATAAAGCATAGGTAAAAGGATGGTTAGGTCACTTGCCTTTTTCCAACGAAAAGTTACTCTTACTGCTCTTCAGCTCTTGCTTACTTGGAAACCTTGATCTTCAAGCTTCAACAGCGATCATTCTACTCGAAGCAAACATCAAGCACAAACATACAAAACAACAAACAAGTACAGCTAAGAACAATACACCAATCACAAAACAAAAGCTTTTAAAAGAGCGTGCTAAAGGATAAGGCTCGCTGCTACGGTTATAAGAGCACAAGAAATACGGAAAACGGAGCTAGGGTTGAAAAGACACAACTATCGGAAAATTGGTATTATAAAAGAAACAAAAGAACTATGAGTTTTATTTATTTTAATTGGAAACAAATGTAAAAGATATTCAAAATAAAATATTCTTGATTATAATTAACTTATATTATATTTTTATTTATAAAAGCGGAGTATAAACTTAGTCATATTTTATTTATGATTGTCTATGTACAAATTACACTAATTAACAATTAATTAGAAAGAAACTTGTGAGAGCATCTAAACGCATAACTTTATATTTGGTGTTCAACTAAACAAATTATATTTAGAACACATTTGAGTTGGTATTAATTAAATTAACATTAGTTATGAAAAACTGGAGGTAAAGACCTAGGTGGATTTTAATTAGAAAAACTAGGTGAGAGAAATTTAATCAAATTAAATCTATATTAAAAACAGGAACTAAGGCACAACGACACGACTAAACGATAGCTTAGGGTTTTAGAAGACTAACGCAACAAGAATGAGTTGAAACGGATCTAAAACGACGAAGATAGGGCTAAAACAAGGTTCCAGGGATTTGTCTGCGAAGAAGCTGAACTTCCAGGGGCTAAATCTGAATAAATCAGGGGCTAAAACACAATTAAACCCTAAACAGAGGGCCCTGGGTGCAAAACTGGAGGTTCTGGTCGGCGGTTACTAATTCTAGAAAGGTCAGGGGCCTAAACAGAAAAGAAAGGACTTAAATCTAATTACTTTTCAACAGATCTGGACCGCGGGTTGATTTCTAGAAAACCTAGGGGGTTTTTTGCAAATGGAACTGGCGGCGGCTAGGGTTGGGCTCGGTTGGGCGGATCTGATTCGTTGGATCACGATCCGACGGCGGTGGTTGTGCGGCTCGGCTCGGGTGTGGCTTGGCGGCTAAGGCTCGGGTCAGATCCGATCTGGGCCCTTGGATCTGGATCGGATGGCAGGGTGATGGTTGGGGCGGCTCGGGTCGGCTTGGCAGGTGGAGCTGGGCGCCGGCGGTGAGCAGAGGCGGCGGCGCTTCACCGAAGTTGGCTGAAATGGCGCTCCGGAGCTCTGTTTAGGACGGGAGCTGGCTGGGGAGGGAGTGGGAGTCATAGTGAAGGTGATGGGGCTCATGGGACGGCCATGCGGTGGCTGGAGACTGGCGGCCACGGCGGCGGGCGGAGCTAGAGCTCCGGCGAGCAATTGCCGCAACGGCGGTGAGGGAGAAAGAGGGGAAAAGGGCCGCCGGCGGTCCTTACCGCACGACGAAGCTCTGGCGTCGGTCGACATCGGTGTGGAGGCGATAAGGCGGTAGATCGCCGGTGAGGTGGATGGTGTCGGCGCTCCGGGCTCTGGTGCGGCAGCGATGAAGTGAGAGCGGGCGTGGAGCGAGGATAGGGCGGAAAGTGGGAAGCAAGGGGATCGGGCGTGCGTTTTATAGAGGGAGGGAGGGAGGAGAAGAGGTGGCACGGGAGGGGCGGAGCTCGGGGGCCGGCCATCAAAGGCCCTAATGGCGGCGGCAGTTACGGTTAGGGAGGAGGGGGAAAGGAAGGGAGGAGGCAAGGGGATTGCGGCGGTAGTAGTGCAGCATTCAAGCAGGTCGTGGTGGAGAGGGGAGGTGAGCATGTGCGGAAGGGGAACCGGCCGGCGCGTGCGGCGCCAAAGGGGGGAAGGAAAGGGGCGGCGGAAGGTGGAAGGAGGAGCTGTCAGATGGGGCCCGCCCGTCAGCGGCAGGAGAGAGGAAGGGGAGGCGGATCGGGCTGTGGAGGGAACTGGGCCGGTGTGCGGTTTGGGCCGAGCGGGTGAAGGAAAAGAGAGGGAGAAGAGGAGGTGGGTCGGGTCGGGCTAAGGCAGGCCGGGGCGAGTTGGGCCGGTTGGGCCAAAAAGAAAAGGAGGGGGGTGGGGGGAAGGAAGGGAGCTGGGCCATGCTGAAAGGGAGAGAAAAAAAGATTTTGGGATGGTTTTTGGGTATTTTTATTTTGCAAAAAACTCAAACACGCAAACAAACAAAAACTAATGCAACGACATGAATGCAACATACATAGAACCATTTTATTTAATTCAGGGAGACAATCATTTATTTTTCCTATACTAAATTCTCTGTAAAGAAAATTAATGTTGAAATTTTTATATAATTATGAGAAAATCATTGCTTTATTATTATTATTTTTTCTAATCACATCATGAAATCCAATAATTTTAGGGTATGACAATTAGTGGTGCAACCCCAAGCATTCAAGCAAGAAGCAATAGCTGGTACGCCAGAATACACGACATATTCCCTCCCTCCAGAAAAATTAAGCCATTCTATTGTCCTAAATCCAATATTTATAAGTTTGATCAATTTTATATAAGAAAATATACTAAATAAGTACCATTAGATTTATCATGAAGTATATTTTCAAAATATACCTATTTGTTGACATAAATATTGATACTTTTCGTTATAAATTTAACCAAACTTAAAAATATTGACTTAGAACAAAATTAAAATGGTTTGTTTTCTAGGATGGGGGAGTAGGGTATTAGATTGTCGCCAGCGGTCTCCAATCCGTGTGTCCCATATTACCATCACGTTACAGATCCGGCCTTAGATATTCTTCTAGTGGACTGTCAGTACAGACACTAGCATAATAGGTTTGGTTTCTTATGCATGCTTATTAATTTGTTGTATCCTAATTATGTTTTGTGTTCTACTAGTTTCGAGTTCATATTCACTTAATGCTTTAAAAACTCTTCCTCTTCTTAATAATACGCTCAATGCAATCAAGTTATAGGAAAAAGAAAGAAGTTAGGAAAAGTTATAAAAAAGCTGAAGGCATTGCAGAAGAGTACTTGAATCAAAAAGATTCAGTCATACTTCCATGACCTTTAAAATTATACGCTTACTGCTTGATGCCTGCGGCAACATAACGTGCTGAGTTTTCGGGATGACTGCTCGATTCAATTCAAGAAGAAACTAAATTTATTTATTGAAATTGATCCAACACGAGTCCAACAATTTTATTTAGTTTGTCACAACTCAGGTATGCTACCCATAGTTACGACACCGGGCAGACTTTATTATATATTATTACATGTATGGATGGGAGGCCCGAGCAATGATCATTGTTGGGTCGGATCCGAGCTCTGAAAAGGGCAGCAGCTGCTGCTGCAATCTTGATCAGATCAGGGCGGGCATTCCGTCTGACAGTAGCAGCGACCGGGGAAGTCGTCGCACGCGCCGCCAATGTTATCCTTGCTTTCATTCTTGCATACAAATTCACAATCTCTGTCGTCGAAGTACACCCCAGGAAATGTGTCGCTCAGGTGGCTGCAAGCGGCCCGTGTTGCCCCAACCGACCCCATCTCTGCATGCATGAACACGCACATATAGGTAACAAGCTAGATAAATTTTGCTCCATTAAAGAATCACGCGATTTAATTTGAACATACCGGCGGCCATGATGATGACGAGGAGGATGACGGCAGTGGTTGCAGAGAAATTACTATTCCTTCGTGAAGGCTCCATTGTTAATTACTATTGCTTTTTTTTTTGGTTCGTATAAGTTGAGGAGCAATGTGTTTAGCAGCGAGCAGATGGCAGACGAGTGCATGGTAGAGGAGAAGTTTGGCAGCTAATTTATACAAAACACATGTCCAAGAGGACAAATTTGCACTGGCTGCTTAATTTTGCTCCAAAACTATCACTACCAGATGGATGGGCGGATCGGACTGGCCTAGAATGCACGGACGGAGAAAGCAAGTCTAGGTACGGCTGGGATTTCCTCCATTGGGAATAAAATATTTTTATACAACGGTTACGGTGAGTATGTGCTGCTTCCACCTAGGTTCAATTGGTTACAATAGCCCTTATATATGTTAATTAAGTCTATGATTGCATACTTACTTACGAGAGTATATTTAGATTTAAATTATATGATTGCATACTTACATACGAGAGCACATATAGTATTTTCTTATTTTGTTATTTGATAGGTTGGCCATATAGCATCCAAATATGTGATATTGTTAAAATAATAAAATTAGATCGGCACTGACTCAAGTTAGCATGACATGGAATAACTATGTGTGCACAGAATTAATTTCTTGTCACAAATAAATTTACCGGAGTGTGAACACCTATAGATCACTCGCCAAGCACAAATGCTACAAAAAGGAGATGGACAAACTACACCTATTTGTTCAAGTTAGCTCATGTTTTCAAATAATTCCCCTCAATGCAACAACGCATCAGTTAGGACAAACTACAGCGCTCAACAAAGCCTGAGTGTGTTGCGGGAGCCAAAACGCTAAAATACCAGCAGCATAAACATCATAGAGGTCGTTCAACCAACAAGTTTCGACGGTGCAGCGCAGCTGATCTTCTTCCCCCTGTTCTCTCAAGTCTAGAATCAAATAAATTTTATACACAGCAGTTGCAGAATAGCCTTCACTAATCACCAGAACGACGGCATCCTCTGGACAGGAGGCACAGGCTGATAGCCGTTTCTCTGGGCAATTCTACGGCACTCGCTCACCAGCAGGCCTTGTGGTAAAACTTCCATGTGCCGGGTTCTGCATAGGATTGAAGGTGCCCCACCAATTAATTAGACTCGCCTTCAGCAGGGATCCAAGGGAACGGCGCAAAGCCCTCTCGCCCTCATGGATATGGGTCTAGTGATGCCCTCAGCATGAGGAATGCTCCTGTTCACAGCTCCAGGGGCTGAAAATCCATGGGGCCCTCAAACCTCAGCTGAGGATGATGCTGCAATGAAAGATGTAATTGTCAAGGCCTCGGCCTAACCCTTTCTAGTGGTAGGAGGGAACATTAGGAATTTGTGCTGACACCGTCATTTTACCGTGCTAGCGGGCGTGTTTCGCAGCCGCCATCACAAAGCCAACAGGGCCCACAGACCAAGCGCCCGGCATCTAACAGCCCGCCAGAGCAGATGGGCGCCTTTGTGCTGGCGGGCCGTTAGGTGGCCCGCCAGCAGAAATGTCATCTGTGCTGGCGGTCGGTTATATTGCCCGTCAGCACAAATACTTCACTACAACTCGCGAACTGCCTCTTCTCCAGACAACCTTCCATTTGGAGTGTGCCTGAGAGGAGCTCGGGTAAAACTCCTAAATCACCAAATACAAGCAGGAAGGTTTTGTTCCTGAATTTCTTGGAGGAGGTCACTCTAAAAGGTAAGTTATGCCATTTCTAGCTTCTTTTTCATGTTTAAATCCATCTTTTGGAGCTTAAATTGTGTTTCTTTGGAGGAGGGCATCCATGGATATCTTCCTCATTTTAGAGGCAATTGAGCTAGGAGTTTATTTCCATCTTTCCTTGAATGATTAGGTAGAAATGATTGAACAACTAGTTATAAGTTTTACTTAGCATAGGAGCTTGAAAATCATCTAGATCTAGATCTAAATCTAGAACAAATAGGAGAGAGAAAGAGTACGAGCTTGGTTTTATTAATAAGAGTTTGTTTTTCATCTACAACAAGAATATCTAGTATTATTTATAACTAGGAGGTTGTCTTTCAATCTTAATAAATTTTAGATAATATTTTTCTACTTTAATTGTTATCAAAAATATTTAATTAAGTTTCATGGCATATTACATTTATTTCGATAGGGAGATCAATTGATCTACCACTAAGAGCTTGCCTTTCATTTTTAATAAAATTTAGAAAATTTTCTATACTATAATTGTTGTCAAAATAAATTACATTAGTGATTAATTGAGTTCTATTTAATGTTACATTTATTACCATAGGGAGCTCAATTGATCTACCACTAAGAGCTTGCCTTTCATTGTTAATAAAATTTAAAAAATTTTCCATACTATAATTGTTATCAAAATAAATTACATTAGTGATTAATTGAGTTTTATTTAATATTATATTTATTACCATAGGGAGCTTGAAGATGGACAGGGCATGGATGTACGACATAAAGAAGTATATCATGGCTCCATATGGATTTGAGTAAGTTTGCTTCAATTGCTGTATAATTTGTGATAATTAATGTTAATGTAGCATATAATAAATTATGTTATTATGCAGAAACTATTGGATTGCTATATTGATTTTGCCCAAGCTCGGAAGAGTAGTGATCCTAGACTCAGCCGACTATGACCAAAAACGTTACATGGAGTTCATAGGCATTTTACAAAAGTAAGATATTCCTTGATATTCAATTCCATGTATATTTATGTTGTCCATAATTTATGCTTCCCTAAATTACCTTACTTAATTAGTTTCTGTCATTCTGACCTTAAAGCGCGTATCGCCTTTACGTCATGAAAGGCGGGCCACATCCACAGGACAGGAAGGAAGTTATGAACATACGATATCATTTCTATGTAAGAGCATAGCACTTCATCTTTATTAGTTATATAATTACGCACTCCTAATGTATAATTATTTTTTTATGAAGTGTCACAAGCAACCTCCTGGCTCCGTGCTATGTGGATACTACGTGTGCGAGTTCCTTAGAAACAGTGGGAGCTACCGGACAAACCCCGAAGACGTAAGTCATATAAGTCATATATATTCTACTATATACCAACTACATGATTTATCATGACACATGAACATAATTAATACATCTTACTACTTTTTTCAGATACCTACTATCCCCAAGACCAACTGTAGACTGGTACAAAAAGACATCGACAATATTTGCGCTGATATTGCAAGGTTCATCCAACGCGAGATTTGTCATGTGGCGGGCGAATACTTTGACCACGGTGGGATGCTGGCGGACGAGCACGAGAATCTTAGCAACTGGACAAAGAATAATTAATAGTTGTTTACCTTTGAATAATTTGTATAAATACTGTTCTAAACATGCATGTTGGATGCTTGTTAAAGGATAATTAATGGTTGTTTATCTTTGAATAATTTGTGTAAATATTATTCTAAACATGCATGTTGTTGGATGCTTGTTAGTAAACATTATTTGCTTCGAAACATTTGTCATGTTAATTGATGCGTCATTTTAAAATATCAATGCAACGTACATTGATATCTGGCAAGAAATATTAACTTTAAATTAAAGGGAACTAAAATTATAGTAATACTAAAATCTGTTTGTTAAAAGAATTATTGTGGCGGGAAGTTGTGAGGACCGCCGGCACAGATTCATTCAGTGCTGGCGGTCGGTTATGTACCCCATCAGCATAGGTATGCATCTTTGCTGGCGAGTGTCCTAAGCTGACCGCCAGCACATATGGCCATTTGTGCTGGCACACGAGTGCTGGCGGACGTCTCACCCGCCAGCACAGATACGACACTAGAAGAAATGCAGGGGTTTTTGACATATTTAGTATGACAATACGACATAATGTCATTATATCATTCATTTTATGACATTATGTATTAGCCATTTCAATTTAGTGACAATAAAAAATCGTATGTCATAACATATGTCATACATGTAGTCCAATATCACCCAATGATGATAGCTGCTATGTCATAAGGCCTATTTGTTAATGTCATAAATATATGACAAAAGTTGGATGTCACAAAAATATTTATTGAATTATTTTAAATTTTTCTTGGCAGCGTTGGCATCCCTAATGCCATGTCAGAAATTGTTTTTCCTTTTCTTTCTTTTATTTATTTACTTCAGCCCAACTTGTTTCTTTAGGCCCAAAAGCCGCGTGTCTATCTGGCATGTGAAATTTTTTTTCCTTTTTCTTTCTTTTATTTATTTACTTCAGCCCAACTTGTTTCTTTAGGCCCAAAAGCCACGTGTCCATCTGGCATGTGAAATGGACCCTGAACGGGCCACAACTTGATGCTTTAGGCCCAACAACCGTGCCTCCACCAGCTATCCCCGTAGCGCAAAATTCATAAAAAAGTGTGGGCACATTTTCTTTCTTTTATTTATTTACTTCAGCCCAACTTGTTTCTTTAGGCCCAAAAGCCGCGTGTCTATCTGGCATGTGAAATTTTTTCCTTTTTCTTTCTTTTATTTATTTACTTCAGCCCAACTTGTTTCTTTAGGCCCAAAAGCCGTGTGTCTATCTGGCATGTGAAATGGACCCTGAACGGGCCACAACTTGCGTGTCCATCTGGCATGTGAAATGGACCCTGAACGAAAATTCGGGTTCGAACCCGCGACCGCGTGACTGACTGAGTTGAGAGCGAACCACTGAGGTACGTGGGCAGTTGTGATATCTAATGCACTTTGTTTTCTTTTGTATAGAACACTAGTATAGCTAGTGTCAAACACGTCCGCTCGTGTCAAACTCGTCCTATCCTCCTGTCAAACTCGTCCTCTCCTCCTATCAAACTCGTCCGCCCATCCCAGGACTCATCCGCTCCTCCTGTTGTCGGCGAGGCACGCGGCGCGCAGCCAGCAGCGTCGAGGAGACTGCCCCGCGGCCGGCGAGGGGAGCAGCTCGCGCCCGGCGGCCGGAGGCCGGCGAGGGGAATGGCTCGCACCCGGCGCCCGGCGAGGCGCGCGGCCTGCGGCACCGAGGGGATTGCCTCGCGCGCAGCGGCCGAGCAGCAGCTCGCGAGGTGCGCGGGCATAGGCGGCGAGGGGAGTGGCCAGCATCCGGTGGCCAGCGAGGCACGCAAGCGGCGCGGCTCATGGCGGTGAGGCGAGGCACGCGGCCGGCGAGGGCGGGTGGCGAGGCGCGCGGCTAGCGAACGGCATGGAGCGGAGCAGCTCGTGGAGCGGCTTGGCCAGCAAGCCGACTGGTGTTGCCAGCACCATGGCTGGAGCTGATGTCCGTCAAGCAATGGAGCACCCTTGATTTGTTCTGCTCAGAGTGCTAGCCTGCGACAAAAGGTATAATCTTGCATCTTAGTTCAAAGAATTTGCTTACTGCTTCGTGCCAGTTGCAGAATAATAGTTTATGGTAATACCAATTGGTATGTTTGTGTTTGTTTGTTTACAAGAAATATGTAAATTTTGTCAGATATTGTGTACAGGTTGCATATAAATATTAACATGTCACATGTTTCACAATTTTGCTCAAGTACCATATATTTGTAAATTTGTTTGACCAAGTGTATCTCATGATTTGGTGCAGATGGATAGATCTTGGATCAAGAGTAGGATGTTCAGCAAGGAACACATGGATGGGGCGAATGAATTCATGACATTTGTTTCTGAGAGATTCAATGATGATGAAGAGATACTCTGTCCATGCCGTGGGTGTTTGAATCGGGTTCACAAACCTAAAGGACTGGTAGAGGATCACTTGTATATCCATGGGATGGCTACTACTTACACTAGGTGGGTACACCATGGAGAAACGTTGGAGGTTGTACCACAAGAGATTGGTGACCATATTGATGAACATACTAGTATCAATGAGGATTTAGGCATGAATGTGGATGAAGAAAATGACCCTGACGATGGAATTCATGGTATGGTACAAGAGTTGTACTTAGCCGAGGAGGAAGGTAAAAGGAAGAAGTCAATGTTTGCAATTCTATTGGAAGAGATGAAGCAAGAGCTATACCCTGGTGGTGAATGCTCAAGGTTTTCTTTTGTGGTGAAGTTACTTCATATCAAGTCAGTTTACAGAATTTCTAATGTTGCATTCATAGCGCTACTGAAGTTGTTGTCATCAGCATTCCCAAATTGCTCTATTCCAGCAACATATGAGGAAGCAAAGAGACTTATCCGTGCATTGGGGCTTGGATATAATTTAATCCATGTGTGCCCAAAAAATTGTGTTCTATTTCGGAAGACCTTAGAAAAAAAAGATGTTTGTCCAATTTGTGGTGCATCAAGATGGAAAGACAATGGTGGAAGAAAGAAGATTCCTGAGAAGGTTTTGCGACATTTTCCTTTGATCCCTAGGTTGAAGAGAATCTTTTCTTCCAAAAGAACGGTGGAGGAGGTGCAATGGCACCAGTTGAAGAGAAAGCCAGTGGACAATGAGCTTAGCCATCCAGCTGATGGCGAGGCATGGAAAGACTTTGGCAGAAAGTATGAGTGGTTTGCAAGAGAGACTTGGCCTTGCTACCGATGGTTTCAATCCATTTGGTAAAATGAGCTCCTCTTATAGCATGTGGCCAGTGTTTGTTATCCCGTACAACTTTCCTCCATGGGTATGTGTAGAGCAATCAAACTTTATCATGGGCCTGCTTATCCCTGGTCCAGAATCCCCAGGAAAGGACATTGATATCTTCTTGGAGCCACTTGTTGAGGAGTTGCTAGAACTTTGGAAAAGTGTCTCTACTCTTGATGCAATTACTGGCAAGAAGTTTGATCTACATGCTGCTATAATATGGTGCATTCATGATTGTCCTGCTTTGAGCACATTGTCAGGTAGAGTGACAAGAGGTTATTATGTTTGTGTGCATTGTGACAAAAACCCTTGCTCCAAAAGGATATGGAAGAAGATATGTTACATTGGTCATCGTCGTTTCCTTGATAGGGACCATTCATGGAGGAGGAGCAAGGTGTTTGATGGTAATATTGAAAGGCGTGAGAAGCCAGAGAAATTTACCATGGATGAGCTGATGGAGCAACTAGAGAGGGTCAAGGACGTCAGACCAGGAAAGCATCCTGAAAGCAGAAAGAGAAAGCGTGACCCAGAGGGCCAATGTTGGAAGCGAAGGTCATGTTTGCGGGATTTGCCGTATTGGTCAAGTTTGAAGCTGCAACATAACCTTGATGTGATGCACATTGAGAAAAATATATGTGAGTATATCCTTGGTACATTTCTAGGCATGGCTGGGAAGTCAAAGGATACTATAAATTCTAGGCTTGATTTGGAAGATATGGGCATTAGGAAGAATCTACACTTGATCCGTTAAGGAAACTCATATATGTTACATTGGAACCAAATGTTGAATCTGATTCAAATGTGTGTAATTGTGTGAGCCGAATTTTGTGGGCTCAAAATTATGCTGAATTATGTGGGCTCAAAATATTGTGCTGAATTGTGTGGGCTAGTAAAAAATAGGCTCCATTTATAAAATCAATGGGCAAAAAACTTCGAAATAATGGGCTGGGCTAGCCAGCAACAGCCCAACTGGCAAATAAATTAAAAATTAAATAATGGCCCAACCATCAATAGCACAAAATATATTTTTGGCCCATGAAAAGACTGAATATTATGCGTGGGCTTTAGCAGGCCAAATCTCATTTTGTGACGTTTTTTTCTTCTGTGAGGTCACCGCCACGTCAGCTTTTGATTCTACATAGCATTTGCCCATGTGGCAAGGTATATAATTTTGTGACAACAAACTAATGTCATACAATTATATGACACCAAAATCTAATGTCATAGACTTGTGATATTACATATTCAGATGTCACATAACAAATTTGTGACGGTGATTTTTTGACGTTTTGATTTTCATCAATTGGATGTCATAAATCTTAAATTATGACATAAATTTCATATATTATGATGTTATTAAAATGTCAAAAACCCTGCATTTCTTGTAGTGCGATTTGGCCGCCGCGCCAAATCGTTTCTGGCCTAGTGGAATGGGCTGCTCTGCATAGAGGAGTCTCACGGTCTACCTCCCTCACGTAAGAGATATTGTACCAATAATGTCTTTGAGGATTAATATGGAGACTCTGATAATAATACACCAATTGTTCATAATAAAATGTTTACGTGCGCACCCGACATGCATCCACTTTATGTCTTTACATAACCCACATGCACACGCATGAGGTGTCCGTCAACTAGCAAAATATGGGAAAGCTAGAGCCTGTTGGTTTAATTTATTATAGCCAAGTCAAACTTTAGCGTTCTAAATTCTAGCCTAGGCCATAAAAAATGAACCAATATAATATGGCCCAATGTGAGGTCAGTCAAACCAAATTCTAGCACACATCTCGAAGTTGATAACTCAAAGTTGATCAAAGTAGCCAAATTTTGGTATGGCGAGCTTTGGCACGCATAGGCACCGAGTTAGATGTTGGCCGAAATATTTCTTAGTTATATTTTGACTTTTGACCACCAAAATGAATTAAGGTGGCCAAATATAAAGGTTGTCTTTTCAAGCAGCCTAATTTAGGACCCAGCAATAGTGCTCAAAGTTAATTAAAGTAGTCAAGTTTTCTTTTATTGGCAAAGTAGCTAAGTTTGAGCACCTTGAATTAGTTGCATAGGTCTCCTAGCTAATAATAACACGGGCTAATTCATATCACTAAGGACAATCTCATTGCAAAGTTTCATTACATACTGTTATCAAAACTAGAGTCTAGGTAATTAAGCCTGCTGGGTGTTATAGAGATGAAACTCCTATCTCATCTGATGAAACTCCACATTCTCTCTTCTTATAATAATCTATCCATAACAGCAAAATTGATGATATGATATATATAAATTAATGTTCATAAAACTCCATATTGAGACTGGCCTAACTAGATAACAAATAGATGGGTTGGTCACATGTGTTTCATATTATATCCTAATTACTACAAACACCAGCGTAGTAGTTTTCACTACTAAAAAAAGATTTTTAAGGGCGGGTAAAAATATATTTTTAGGAGCAGGTGCGGTACCCACCCCTAGTTCTCGCAGCTAAAAATACGATTTTTAGGGGCGGATAACACGTCCGCCCCTAAAAATAATTTCTAGGGACAGGTCACGACATGACCCGTCCCTAGAAATCGATTTGTAGGACCCGCCCCTACAAATCGATTCCCAAAAACTAAAAAAATTAGAAAAAAATTGAAAATAGCAAATAAAAAGGAAAAAATCTCAGCTAACCAGCCACCACCACAAGCCCCTGTACTACCGAGTTACAATTTTTTTGACAAAGTATACACACTTGCATTTCTCGGGGTTCGAACCACATACCTCAAGCCTCGCGCGTATCTTCCTTAACACCACACTACACAGTCACTTGTGACTTATGATATTCTTTTATATTAACTCTAGAATTGATTTGTAGGGGTGGCTGACACCGTCACCCGCCTCTAGAAATCATTTGTAGGGGCGGGTGACGCCATCACCCGCCCTTAGAAATGTTTTTCAATTTTATTCTGAAAATTTATTTAAATCTTTACATATAACAAAACAAATAAAAAAGTGAAACTTCTACACTATGGTTATCGTGAACTATAGATTAAAAAAATATGCTAATTATATTTCAGTGTATATAAAGGTAAAGGTTGTTGAAATCTCAAAGTATGACTTGAGTTGTATGAGATACTATGTAGGCATAGTCATATGTAGTTTTATAATAATTTTTTGGACCACTAAGTGACCTTAAATGAAAAAATTATCAACTATAAAGTTTTAGATCTCGTCATTCTCTACAAATTTGATACAAAAGTTGACTTCATCTGATACCATATAAAAGGTTATGAATTATTTTGTGTGCAATCATTTTTAGGGACGGGTCATGCCATCACCGGCCCTAAAAATACCACCATTTCTAGGGGCGGGTGGTGGTGTCACCCACACCTATAAATGTCATTTTCAGGGGCGGGTGATGCTATGACCCACCCCTAAAAATGAGTCTAATTAGGTCGTGATTAGATAATAAATTGCTACAGTAAATATATGCTAATGGCGGATTAATTAGGTTCATTAGGTTAATCTCCCGATTTACGGACGGAATCTGCAATTTACAAACGAAATCTGCAATTAGTTTTTCAATTAATCTATATTTAATATTTCAAATATGAAAAGATTCTATTTTAAAAAATTTACCCAATACATTTAAACAAGGGCGTAGTTGTCGAAGCACGACCCCGCTCAGGTGGCTGCAAGTGGCACGTCCTGCCGACCTGCCCCTACCGACCCCATCTCTGAATGCATGAATTATATTTGCAAGAAACCAGATAAATTAATTAGGAATTAATTAGCTAGATATGCAGATAAATTAATTAGAAACGAGGTATATATATTAGGAGCATAGAACTTTCTATAACAACTGAAAGTTTCGTAGACCAACTTACCCGGTAGCCCAACCCCATCACAGACCTTCCAAGGCCCACAGGACCCTCCCATCCCATATATATCTAGCTAGGTTTCTTCCCGCGTCGCCCCCCCCCCCCCCCCCCCCCCCCCACCCTATCCTCTTTCTCTCTATCCCAACCGCCTCGTCTGTTTTTCCCGAGCACACCCGGCGGCGGCGCTCCTCCCTGGCCCAGATCCGGCCGGCGCCACCTTCCCCACCCCTCTCCACGACCGGATCCGGTGGCTGTGGATCTGCTCTGGCGGCAGCTCTTGCGTCGGGGCAGTACTGCATCGGGTCGGCGAGGAGGCGACGTCGTGGCCGCGCGGCCTCCGCGGAGGAGACGACGACGGCCTGGGCAGGCCGGTTCTGCTCCTGGCTGCAGCCTGCAGGGAGGTGGTGCGGTGGCCACGCGCAGGGAGGAGGTGTCGCAGGGAGGTGGTGCAGTGCCTGCAGGAGGTGGTGCTGCTCCTGGCTGCAGCAGGTGCTCGTGGCCGTGAGCAGGTGGCTGCTCCGGGTGGATGCTCGCCGGTGGTGCCTTCAGGTGGCTGCCACGCGCCCACGCGGCAGCGACGCGAGCGGCGCGGGGCCAGGAGGACCGCGCGGGCGGGCGCGCACGGGAGCGACGCGTGGCAGCCGGCGGCGCTGCCAGGCGCGATGTCCACGGGCGGCCAGGAGCGGGCGCCGGGAGTGCAGCACTGCAGCCACGAGGGACAGGTGGACGGCCGCCATGAGGCGGTTGGCGGCGGCGAGGGGTTTGTTGACGTGCACGGCGCTGAACGGCGGCATCTCGGCAGCAGCTGCCACGCCCCCCATGTCTTCTGTCTTTGTGTCAGTGCAATAATGCAAAGCCTCGATCGATCTTCCATGCTCCTCCCAAAGCAGCAAATCCCAAACCCGTATGCTATTTTTGGTGCACATACTCCCTATGAACTGAACACGCATGCTATTTTTTTGCCGTTTTTTATGGTTCTTTTTATGGTTCTATGCTACAACCCACGGCTTTCTTTGACTTCTGATATGAGGTAGTGTAGATAGTTATTTCAAATTTCAAACTTTAGGGATAAAAGAAAACAGCTTAAACACTTTTTGTGATTGTGTTAGTGGTTTTCTATGATTGTCCTAACTGGATTCTATGCCTCTTGGTTAGTGGAGCAGAGCCTCCTTAACCTCGGCGCTCGCATGTATTTCTATTATATTCATAGAAACCCATCTGGGAGTGTAGAATTTTTTTCTATATTCATGTATAGAAACCCATCTGGCATGCATAGAATTTATTGGTATGTTCATCTATAGAAATATCATCACTTTGGCCTATTTTTTCAGAATCATATATACATTTGTGTTTGTGCATAGATACTGTTAGTTAACTGTGTACCCATACTTGCAATAATATACATGCTAGTGTCTGATCATAGATACTATATATTTGCTACTAGTCTTTTTAATGTATAGATCATAGTATCACACAAATGCTACCCATACTTTTATGATTTCCCTCACTGATTTTTATGCTTTTTGTTACCGAGGTGGGTTGCCGAGGTGGATCCAATTGATGACAGCTCCCATAGAGCGTCGTATATTTGTCTAGTATTTTTCTCCCATGTTTATATGATCGTCCTCACTGGTTTATGATAACATCCATTTTTCGGTACTCCATTGGAGCACTTATTCCTATCAGATGTAGTTGCTTAGATGTATGTGATTGCAATCATATTTGTTTTGTTATTTACGTCTCATATTTCTATGACTGCACTCAATTTTATGCCTTTTTTAGTTGCGAGGTGTGTTGTTGATGAGGATCTGCCGGACGATGACTTCCACAACTGCAACGTAGCGTCATAGTCCTCACCAGCTGCAAGCTAGCATCATAGTCCTCACTAGCGGAGTGCGAACATTATTGATTTTGTATTCTTAGTTTGTACATCTCTTTTAGAAAGTTTATGGTTTGCATAACTGTACATCTCTATTAGATTCAAATTCTAGATGGGTATTGGTTTCTATGCTTCCGTGCGAGATTTATATGCCATGTGAAAGTATAATTTGGAGATATATGCACATGTTTATATGTTTGCATGAACAGATTTGAATTTCAATTTAAAATTAAAAGATATTGATTTTTATGCTTACATGCATAGGTTTCTATGCACGACGAAATTTTTGCCCACGACATGTGCTCGACTGATCGAGCATAGAAACCCAGTAACATGATCATAGAAATGTTATTTTTTTTCATCGCATTTGAAATTTGTATCTTCTCATGGTCAAATATAAAAATCTAATGTCATGATCATAGAATCAAGTATTTTACTTTTTATTTGAAATTTGATTTTAACTGATCGACATAAAAAAGGATGTTGCTCAAGTATAAAATCAACCAGTCGTGCTCAGGTGTAGAATCCTAACGACATGATCATAGAATCAAGTTTTTTTATCTTTTAGTTGGAATTAGAAATTTGATTAAAAGAGCACGTTACTGAAGTACAAAATCACCGGTCGTCCTCAGGTATAGAATTCTAAAGACATGACCATATAAATCAAAAAATGACCACTACATATATATACACTAGGGCCAACCATGAATTACAGGTTTCTATGCTCGAATATTTCTACGCTCATACCTTTTTCTTTCATCATGCACGTATATTTCTATGCTCGGAACATTCCTATGCTCGGAAATACGGGCCGGTCAACATTTCTATACTCATGTCTGTAGGTTTCTATGCTCGAAAATATTTCTATGCTCGTATCCCTATGTTTCTATGCTCGTATCCTTATGTTTCTATGCTCGAAAATTTTTCTATGATTGTGCCCCTATGTTTCTATGCTCTTTGCAAATTTATGAATTTAAAAATTCAAAAAAAATATTCACAATGGATCTCAAAATGTGCATAAAAATGTCAGGAACCTGGTGGTGGAAACCGTTTTTGAGTTGGATCTTTGATAGAAGAATTATAGTGAAAATGGATCTCAAAATGTGCATAAAAATGGGAGAGAATTTTCTAGGATTTAACGGCGTTACACTTTCAGTGGTAGGCGACGTTTCCGTCGACAGCGAGGCACCCGTGGTGACTTCGTCAATTTCGAGGATTTGCCGGCTCAGTCTCTCGGAGGTGCTCATAGGGGTAGGGTTGCGTACGTGTATTCATAGGGATGAGTGTGCATGCGTGTTGTGAGCGTCTGCGTCTGTACTGTGTTTCTAAAAAAAGGAGGAATGTGTTAGTTTAGCAGGGAGCACATGCCAGACGAGTGCATGGTCGAGGGAAAGTTTGGCAGGCAATTTATAGAGTGGATCGATCGGACTTCACTATAGAATCAAAGTATAGAATGCTAGCTCAGACGGAGAAAGCAAGTCTATATATAAACCATACGACACATTTCCTTTATCTGGATAAAATATTATATCCAATGGTGAGTATGTGCTGCTGCTTCCCCCCCCCCCCCCCTCTCTCTCTCTCTATATATATATCTATATATATATATATATAGGGTGTTGGTACGCTTAAGTCGCGAAGATCCCATTCCTCTAGAAGAGCTTGACCTCGACCCGTTAGCGTTGTTAGCCGAGGATAGGCGTTGTTGGCGTGAAGCGTTGGACTAGGCGCTCTAGCGGAGGAATCGGTTGATCTTAATTGTGGGTTTTTTTTGCTGTTGGACTGGAAAACATATATCCTATAGGTTGATCTTAAATGTGGGAGAGTTGCTCTCTGCCGTTGGACTGGAAACTACCTTCCCAAAACTCCTTTGTCTTCGTATAAGATATCTTGGTTAGTGAGGTCTCTTACTGCTTCTGACAGGTCCATTGCCTCTTGTAGCAGTGATAGGTCGATCAAGACTATGTCTATGAAAAATGCATCTTCTGTTTATTTTGAAGATACAGAGAAAAGCATTGCTAATTGGAAAATCCATAAAGTAAATATTAAATGAATTTATTATGTAGGAACATTCTCTCTTCGCTCTGATTATTACATTAAAACTATTGAAAAAATATGTCACATCAATTCTTTGCATGAAACTTTGAATCTTCTTTTTGAAAAAGAAATTAATGCCATAAGAGCTAAACCCCAATATCATTATCTACATTTTGGTTTGGTTCAAATAGCTATCAGATCCTTGACAAGAAAAGGTTTAAATGTATCCGTCTTGGCCTGTCTTAGAGATTGCAGACACAAACGGTTTCAAGATTCCCTACTTGGGATGATTGAAGCTAGTCTTAGTAATGGCCCAGTGTTTTTCAACACTTTTCCTGATTTCTCGGTGTCTTTGTCCGACTCAAACATCCACAAAGCCCTTACCCTCAACCTACAAACCTTTGGCTTCGATCTTGAACCAGGAAATGAAAATATTTCTGTAACTTACAGAATATATTACAAAGCCATGACCTCTTTGGCCCCTTGTGCAAAACGTAATACACCCAAAGGCCGGAGTACCTTGCTCGAAGCCAATCCGAGAAACAATATTATCACTCCAAACACCTTGAAGTGGGATGAGATAAAACTCCCAGAAAAATGGACCCTCACTCAAGCCTTTGAACCACAAAGCCTTGAGCAATCCGAAGTCCAATCTGTCACCGAAACTCCTAAAGGGGACGTTGAAGTGACCTTCTCCTCAAAAAGAAAAGTCTTCATTCAATCTAGGCCCTCTGTTAGTATGGACAATAGACTCTAGATAAGACCACATAATATTGTCTATGCCACATATGTGGATAATTCCTATGAACCATCAATATCTTATTTTGAAATGATCTCATTGAGGTTGATGATCCAGAATGCCGAACAGATTGTGCCATTGTGTTAGAAGATGAGGATAATTTTCAAATAGATAAAAAAACTTCTTCTAGCCGAAATAGGTCTTCCAAAAAATAAGGCCAAAAAAGAAAGATACTTTAAAAACGTAGATCGGCCTTTTAGATTGAAGATTAGGGAAGTTTGGCACAAAGAAATGATTGAGAAAAAAAGGAATATATTCTTTTTTGATTGGTATGAAAATAGTCAGATTAGGCATTTTGAAGAATTCTTTAAACCAGATTCTCAACAAAAAGATAAAATTGAACCTGATTATGAGAATGATAAGATTGCCATGATAAAAAGAGTTTCTAAAGATTGGAAGACTACTAGTGGGAAGCAGATAGAATCTATCCATCCACCTTTTGGGCCCATTCAATTGGAAGTCAATACAAAAGGAGACACCGCTAAAGCTTGTCCACTCAAAAATATATCCAAGACCACACATGGTGAACCTGTAAAAGTGGAACATATTGGCCACCTTGTGGAACAACAAAACTTTTCAAACATATCCTTGCATGCCATTGGACAACAGACGGACCATATAGAAGCCATTCTCATGGACGGAACAAAGCCAAACAAGTGTGAAGTTAAGGTAAATTTTCCATCCAGCTCTTAGTCTGATATTTTCAACACTCAAATAGTAGTTCCACCATTTGTTCCTCAAATGACTTCATCTAATATCAAACTTAGAAAACAAAAAGCCATGGTGTCCTCTATATCTGAAGAATTAATCACTCAATTATCTAATAAATTGGGAAATTTAAAAGTCAATAGAAACATCAATCAGATTACTGATGGAGAAAATTAAGATGTGATAAACAAAATTAGATCTTTTAAAACAACTACGCAAACAGCTTTGACCAGAAATTATTACCCTAGGCCAACCTATGCAGACCTTCAATTCGAAGAAATGCCCCATATAGCTAACATGACATGCTTTAATGGAAAAGAAATAGTTGAATGGAACCTAGATGGGTTTGCGGAGTACCAAATTTTTAACATGTGTCATCAAATGAAAATGTATGCCAATGCTTGCATAGCAAATGGAAACAAAGAAAAAGAAGTTGCCCAAATGATTATTATAAGATTTTCTGGGCAATTAAGGGGTTGGTGGGATCACTACCTAGATGAAACCCAAAGACAAACCATAATCGAAGCTGTCAAGATAGATAATAATGGTAGACGAATTGTCTTAACAAATGACCAAGGACAACCCCTAGGAAGTGTTTCAGATGTCATCTCAACCTTGCTTTACAATATAGTTTACCACTTTGCTGGAAACTATCAAGATATTTATGAAAAGAATAGAGAACAACTAATCAACTTAAGGTGCAAAACTATGTCAGATTTTAGGTGGTACAAAGACTCCTTTCTATAAAAATTATACACTTTGCCAGATCCTAATCAAGATTTTTGGGAAGAAAAATATATATCCGGTCTACCTCCCTTATTTGCTGAAAAGGTTAGAAATTCTCCTAGGAAAGAAGGAGAAGGGAGTATAAAATATCAAGGGCTAGACATAGGAAAAATAACTCAAAAAATCCAAATGGTAGGAGCCGAGTTATGTAATGACTTAAAAATTAAGGAGCAACTCAAAAGACAAAGAACTATTGGGTAAAGGAAATTAGGAGATTTTTGCTATCAATTTGGTTTCCAAGATCCTTATGAAAATAGAAAGTCAAGCTCACAAAGGAAGCATAAGGGAAGTCACGAGAATAATAAAAGAGTAAGACAACCCATTAGAAGAAAAAGGCATAATAATATATATAACAAAGAAAGTGCCCCTAAGCTCTTTAGGAAAGAAACTAAGCCAAATGATCTGGTCTGCTTTAAGTGTGGGTTAAAGGGACATAAAGCTTCTAATTGTTTTAAATCTAAAGTAAAACAAGAAATCCAAGCCTTGCTTGAATCAGATTCTGAAGATATTAAGGAAAAATTGGGTCAGATTTTAAATCATATCCATAGTGACACTGGGTCTGATAACGAGGATTTTGCTGAGGTAAATTGTTGTGAAAATAGTGAATGTTCATGTTATGAACAAAACCCCTCTGAAGAAGAGTCTGATGAAAATATCCTAATCCTAACTGATCTAGAACAATTTGTGTTTGATACCTTTGATACTGTTCAAGACCTAGAAGAAAAGGAAATTATCCTAGAAAGATTCTTGTCCAGGATAAAAAAAACAACAAAGATAAGCTGGTCAAAGAAATACAAAAGAAGAAGTTCTGTTCAGCAGATGAGGTCTTCAAAAGAGTTGAAGATCTGAAAAAGAAAAATAAACCAATGAGCCTTGATAATCTCTCAATAGAATATAACTTCATTAAAGAAGAAATAAGAGATCTTAATTGGAGAATTCGAATCTTAGAATCCCATGAAAGGGATGAACACAAAGATATTGAAAATGAGCCTCAAGATGATGAAGTGGTTGGCTCCATAGAGAGATACTTTAAGTAAAAATGGTACACTGAATTATTATATAAATTCCATGATGGATTCAGCTTCAAATAAAACACTCTACTAGACTCAGGAGCTGATGTGAACTGCATACGACAAGATATTGTCCCAGTCAGGTACTTTCAAAAATCTACCCATAGAATTCACTCTGCTGAAGGCAACCAGTTAAAGGTAAATTACAAAATTTCTGAGGTCGATATTTGCATTGGAGAAGTTCATATTAAAACTACCTTCTTGCTAGTTGAAAATTTAAAACAAGATGTTATCCTTTGAACACCTTTCCTTTCTTTAATTCGACCTTTTATCGTTATGGAGGAAGGAATCCAATTTCAAAAAAAAAGGAAAAGAGGTAAAATTATTCTTTTCTTCAAAACTTGAAAAACCTAGGCTTAATCAAATTACAGAGTTCATCCACGCAAAAGGTTATATCAATGAGATATCTTCCAACAGATCTTTGGTTCGTAATTCCTCTCATCATAATGTGACTTTTCCTTCAAGCAGTCACCACGATATGAATTTTTACCCTATTACCAAGCTAATAAATTTTGGAGTTCAAGAAGGCAAACTATTATATGATTATTGGATCCTAATGTTAACAAAAGAGATTCTCTTAATACAGCAATACTCAGAGATGGCCCCTCCTTTAAAGTACAAAAGTCTCATACAGATGAGTACTTAGAGGTTGCCGATACTCCCAGATGGAGATAGTGAATGTTTCAACCACAACTTTAAGGTAAGCAAAATGCAACAAGGTTTGTTAAATATGCTTTGGCAGGTCAAAACTAAAAAGGACAAAGCTCATGCTTTAAATGGGCTTGCATACTATTTCAAAATTTTGAGCAAAGATCCTGCAATAAAAGGAAAATATCTTTGCGTACGAGATAATCTTCCTGTCTCGCAGGAAAGAGCTTTAAAGTTATCGGATGATCTTCCTTCAGTGGAAGATAAATTTCCGGATGCATCAAATGACCATCTTGAAAGAGGGTCTTCAAATTTATCAAATTCAAAATTGATATTATGGGAAGGACCTTATACAGGTCAACAAAATTATGCTTTCGAAAAAGGAAAAGGTTCCCCAAAATTATTTGATCAGAATGATTCTGAGCCAAAATTATTGGATCACAAGATATGTGATTCTGAAAGGAGATCATCAAAAATATTTCGATCTCAACAATCAGATATCTTTCTTCAAAATGAAAGGAAAAGAATACCACAGATGCTTCTACCCAAACCATGCCTGAACCGTACCAACATTATCCCACATATAGCTTTACAAAAACTACCTATGAGAATGCCAACCTTTCCATAGTCAAAAGACCCAAGCCAAACTCACAAATTACCAGCACTCCTTATGAGCTACTCATTCCGAGGCTAAGCTTCAAAACTGAACAATTTCTTGGGGTCCTTACCCAAGATATTGTTAACCTAATTTGGGAAAAATATCAGCAGAGACAGATGAGGATATTTCTTGGCCTCCAAGATTATTTCTTGAATCTATATACCGGGACGCACAAAAATCAAGGGATATCTGTCAATATCCATACTTTCCCATTCCTCCACCTTGATAACAAACTTATCATTCACCCACGACACATTCTTAGAGCTGATATAAATTTAAAGCATTTTAGAAATCTGCAGACATATTCCACTGAAGAGATCTCTCTGCAAAGCATTATAGATCAAGGGTTGGTCCATACCATTTATGGATCAATGGAAGAAATTCTCCATTCCGATCTGGGAGCTGCCATTAAAGAAGCAAGCAAAAGGCTATATTATCTCGAAGGAAGACTCAAAATTATTTTCTACTCTTCACCACCAAAGTTGACTCCACCAATAAGGCCAGCAATGCATGATATCTACATCAGCAAGGGGTGTTACACCTTTCCCAGTGCCGGATCTTATGATCTAGGTCAAGAATATAGTGAAATATTCTCTAGAGATACTAATCATGACAACTGGAGGCTCTTTAATGAAGCTAAAAATCTTGAAGATAATGTGAAATTTGATCCTTCATACTACATGGTTTGTTAGAATAAAATTATGAAATTTTTTCTTCCAGGACATCAAGGCACTATTACCAGATGTGTTGGAAGATTGATGAAACCAGATTATGGTCAAGAAACTCAGCTACGCAAAGAATATCGAGAATTCATATGTTGGCAAGAAATGTGGCAGCCCGATGAGATTGACGGCATAGAAGGGCCAGAAATGATGACTAAGAAGAATGCAATGGATCACACTATTGCAGATGGAATATGCACTATTGTAGATACACTATCTTTATGATAGTCAAAATGAAAATCATGAAGGACCTTTTGTAAAGATTAAAAAGAGGTATGATAATACCAAGATATAGTCAAAAAGAACATTATCAAGATTCTACCTACCATGAGATAGTCAAAAAGAAGAATCATGAAGAATAATACTTATCAAGGGTCAAAAGAGTCATCATCAACCCCATGAAGAATGCTCTCGCCACCGCTATATAAGGAGAAGAAGAGGCATGGAAGAGGCATCGTATTTCCACCCATCTCACTTCGACGCATCTCATTCCTCACACCGCCTCCATAGCCTTCACCACTCATAAGTATTGTAGTATTAAGTGTGCTATGTACCCTAAATAAGAGACTCGCATCTGAGTCTGTGTGAGTGTTAGTAAGAGTCTAATGAGAGTCTTGTAAATCAAGTCCCTGTACATGTGTATCGAGATCCTGGTGTACTACTCAGAAGATTCATCCTTCTGACTATCAAGGTACATAATATAAACTAGGACTATGTTATGTTAAATTCTTCGTACTTCTTCTATGTTTAAAAATACAAAAATATTTATCTTTATCCTTTAGTTTGTTTTGTATCTCTGTTCGTGTTCTTTATATTGTATTTCATTCCTATGTTAGTTTCTTTGTTTGTTGTTGTGTTGCATGTTGCATGACATTTAGATCCCTGCATATCAACTCCACCACATTACACCATATATCACCATCTCCACCGCATACGCCCCCACATCTCCACCACATACCACAAACATAATCCCCAATCCTACCTTAACCTGACCACCTGGGTAAGAAACTGGTATTAATTAAGTCTATGATTGCATACTTACTTACGAGGGGTATGTGTAGTATTTTTATACCAAATGAGCATCGTATATTTTTCTATAATTCCATACTTACGAGAGTATGTTAACAGGAGTATAAATGCATATACGCAAACCCTACTATTATGAGCACCTCCGATAGATTAAGCCGACAGATCTTAATATGAACTTCCATGTCAAGTCAGAGATTTGAACGTGGAGAGGCAGGTTTCCAAAACAACAAACCTAGTTCTAAACATGTGTCAAGATAACTTATCTTGTCGAGGTTCGTTATGTACCTTCCTTGATCCTTAGAAACTCACAAACTTATATTAGTAGTATCCATAAGAATGGTGCCGAAAGTGATACGACATGCGTAGGTGATGAGTAGATGAAGATAGCTTGGGTAAGTCTTACATTGAGCCTACATAATCATTTATCTAAGTCTTTTCTTTGTAATTGAGTAGCAACAGATCCTCAATCGACTTGTAACTTTACCCCTCATATCATGCATGCTAGATAGACGATACCGTGTTAGTGGTGCAACCGAAGCATTCATGCAAGAAGCAAAATACGCCATATTCCCATGCAGAAAAAACTTTCTAATTTTGTCCTAAATCCAAGATTTTTAAGTTTGATCAATTTTATATAAGAAAAGATACCAAATAAGTACCATTAGATTCATCATCAAGTGCATTTTCAAATTATACCTATTTGTTGTCATAAATGTTGATACTTTTCGTTATAAATTTAATCAAACTTAGAATAAAATTAGAATGGGTAGTTTTCTAGGACGGTGGATGACAGTAGGTGAGAACCGCGAGCAGGGATTCGTGGGAACCCCGCGTTTAGAGATTCGGCCAGGGGTGTAACATACAGTGGGATTTCTGTGGCGGGTGAAGAACAGAGAGATTTAGACAGGTTCGGACCGCTCAGAAGCGTAACACCCTACATCCTATGTGGTGCTCGTTGTATTTAGCTCTAAGAGTGTGCGTTGCCTTGTCTCTGGAGTCCAGAGTTCCAGTCCAGTTACATGTTGTCCTTAGGCTCTATTTATAGCCCCTCGAGGGCTTATCGCCTTGAGTGTGAATGCAGCGCCTGATGTGGAGCGCCGTCCTGCAAGTAGAGCTTGTTCGTCAGAGGTAATCCTGCGCCGTGGGCCACTTGGTCGGCTCCGGGATCCCTCCTTAAGATCGGAAGAGCACCCTGGGACTCTTCTGGGAGCGCCCCGGGGTTCCTGCGGGGCCCGCGTGGGGGACCGTGGTCTCCCGCGGAGCTCCTCCTGCGATTACTTGGTGCGACGGACTGCGCTGCTGGCGGGGGCCACGTCCTCCGCCAAAGTGATGGGATGTGACCATGGAGGGGGCTTCCCCTCGCTCTGGTCAGCGCGCAGTCCAAGCGTACGTCTCTTCCATAATCATATTATTGGTCAGCTCGCTGTCTAAGCCTACGTCTCTTCCATAATCATATTATTTTACGGGGGAAACACGCTATTGTGGGACCTGCCTGGCTTGTTGACGCTTAAGTTATACTTCCATGACCTTTAAAATTACACGCTTCCTGCATGTTGACGCCTGCGGCAACATAACGTGCTGAGTTTTTGGGAGTAGTTCGTAACGTGCTGAGTTTTTGGATGACTTCTTGATTCAATTCATGAAGGAACTAAATTTATTTATTTAAATTGATCCACGAGCCCAATAATTTTATTTAGTTTGTCACAACGCAAGTATGCTGCTCATAGGTACCACACACTGGGCAGACTTTATTATATATTATTACATGTATGCGTCGGAGCCCGAGCAGGGATGATCATTGTTGGATCGAATCGGAGCCTTGAAAAGGGCAGCAGCATGCTGCTGCAATCTTGATCAGATCAGGACGGGCATTGCGTCTGACAGTAGCAGCGAGCGGGGAAGTCATCGCACGCGCCGCCAGTGTTATCCTTGCTTTCAAGCTTGCATACATATTCACAAGTTGCGTCGTCGAAGCACACCCCAATAAATTTGTCGCTCAGGTGGCTGCAAGCGGCTCGTGTTGCCCCAACCGACCCCATCTCTGCATGATGCATGAACACACGCACATATAGGCAAGAAGCTAGATCGTTAAATAGCTAGCTATTAAAGAACCAGGCAACTTGAACATACCGGCGGCCATGATGATTACGAGGAGGAGGATGGTAGTGGTTGCAGGGAGATTATTATTTCTTCGTGAAGGCTCCATTGTTACCATTGCTTATTTTTTTTGGTTCGTATATGTTGAGGAGCAATGTGTTTAGCAGCGAGCATATGGCAGACGAGTACATGGTGGAGGAGAAGTTTGGCAGCTAATTTATATAAATCACATGTTCAAGAGGACAAATTTGCACTGGCTGCTTAATTTTGCTCCAAAACTATCACTACCAGATGGACGGCCGGATCGGACTGGCCTAGAATGCACGGACGGAGAAAGCAAGTCTAGGTACGAGATTTTCCTCCACCGAGAATAAAATATTTTATACAACGGTATGTGCTGCTTCCACCTAGGTTCAATTGGTTATAGTTGCACCTATATATGTTAATTAAGTCTATGATTGCATACTTACCTACGAGAGTATGTATCATTGTTTAACCGTCAAACCCACCAAGGAATACTCCATTTTATAAAGCTCACGAATACCACAGACCTAACCTTCAGCCTGCGCCACTTTCGGACCACACCACCGTCGTTATTCACCCTTCGTCGGTGATGAGGGGTCGGTTTTTACTCTTCTGAATAAAAAAATTTCACCCCTTCATTGGTGATGAAGGGTTGGATTTTATCCCTTCAGAATAAATTTTTCACCCTTCGTTGGTGATAAGAGGTCGGTTTTTACTCTTCTGAATAAAAATTTTTCACCCCTTCATTGGTGATGAAGGGTTGGATTTTATCCCTTCAGAATAAATTTTTCACTCTTCGTCGGTGACGAGGGTCCTTCGGAAAAAATTTCACCTTCGTCGGTGGTGAAGGGTTGGTTTTTACCCGCTTCGAAATAAATTCTTCACATTTGGTCAGTGACTCGGTGTCGTTTTTTCACCCCCTTCAAAATTAATTTTTCACCCTTCATCGGTGACTTGGGATTAGTTTTTACCCTTCGGGTTTGGTTCTCCACCCTTCGTCGGTCTTTACCCTTCGGGATTTGATCCTTCATCGCTGGCTCTGTTGATTTTTACATTTCAACTATAGCTTAAGAGTCATTTTTCACCCTTCGGCTGTAACTTCGGAATAATTCATTCGAACAAGTCGGTTGCAAAAATAACTTCACCCTTCGGTGTTGAGTCAGAGTGGATTCTCACCCTTTGGCGTTATTACGGAATAATGATTTACCCTTCGGCGGCGTTTTTAGCTGGTTTTTTCGTTCGGTATGTTTTCGGCCTGTGACGCGCGCAGCCTGCTTCGGCCCGGTGCCCTCCACCTTCGGCCCGTCACGCGCGGCCTGCTTCGGTGAAGCGCGCCGCCTGTTTCGGCCCGGCGCCGCGGCCTGCTTCTTCCCGAGGCGCACCTTATACCTGTAACTTCGGCTCATCGAGGCCGGCACGGACGGCAAAGCCCATGGGGCAGGCGACAGGCTGCGGCCCAGCTTGACGGGCCCCACGGCAAGGCTTCGGTACGCACAGGGTCAATTGTACAAAAATACTTGGGCAAGGGGCGGTCCGGGAATCGATCCCGCGATCCCCCCCTTCGGAGGTACACAATTGCTTGCATACACATGCTTTTGGCCTTTCGTTCAGATAATATCCAAGCAACGATATGTTATTTTGCGTGCCATATTAGCACACTTGCACGTACAGCTTTTTGCTAGCAGGTCTTTTATCCCTTCGGCTACAAGCACAGCACCAAAAATATTTACATATGATATATGCATTGGTTAGTTTATGCATAATAATCTTTAAATTGTGGTTGCTAGCACTAAGTTAACCGGTTACCCTTTGCTCAATTCGCCGAAGGACTCTTTTTATCTCTTTTGCAAAATAATACTGTTTTTAAAAAGGTCCGTTTGCAGTGCCGAAGCAACCTATCCCTTCGGTTCAAAGGGGTGTTGTCATTGGCGAAAGGGGCTGAAACGCCCAGGATAAGCGGTTGATTCAATAGTATTCTGTGAGAGAGAATAAGCCGAAAGAAGCTGAAAGAAGTTGAAAGCACACAAACCGAACAAAGCCAGTCCGTCCTTACTTTTATGGTAACAACGTACAATGCCCTGCTTAGTTATGAAATGAACATGTGTTTTGGGGGCAATGACATATCTCCATGAAGTGTCCTTCACTTTTTTACCCTTCGATTATATGATTATTTAATCTAACAATTACACTAACCCTTCGGTTCAAAGGACTTCACTTCCCTTTTTGCAAGATTTTCTCATCAAGGTAAGAAACTTGTTTTCTTGACATTCATTTTTAGAACGATCGTACTATTTCTCACTTCATGTATACTTATGCTTCAGTTGTGCTTTACGCCTAACCCACTCCACTTGAATTATCATGTATCGTACGCATACTTCCCCACATTTGTACAGGATCTTACCTTCGGGTTATTGGTTTTCACCCTGAAACAAAGTTAATGAAGTTCCACATGAAGCTCCGGTTATCTAAGTCCCATGCAGGACTCTACCTTCGGGGTACTGGTTTTCACCCGAAGCAAAGTCTCTATATGGAACCTTCGGTTATCTCAGTCCATTATTTGGCCTGCGAATGACAATGCCATATCAATCGTTCATCAGATTGGTCTCATAAAATTCTATTGGGCCTTCGGCACTACTTCATTGCAGTCAATTTATGGGATTTTCATCACATCAGAAAATGGGATTCAACTGAAGGGCCAGCATTGTTTGTCAGGCTAACCTTTTGTTTTTACTTTAAGTGCAAAAGCATTCATCCACTCATTCATTCCAATCATTCATCTCATAATGTAATCTTTGCATCAAGTTGCATTGCATTGCATTAAAGCGTGAAGCCAAGAGAGCTCGCGCTGAAGACAGAGGCATACGCGGAAAGACGGAGCCCTCTCCGCGGAAAGCCGAAGGCACTCGCGCTACAGAAAGACGGGACTCTCTCGTGCTAAAAGCCGAAGGCACTCGCACTAAATTGACTTCATCAGTGGGATTTCATCGGTGATGGGCCTTCGTGAGAAAAATTGACTTAATTATTTATTGGATTTCATCGGTTATGTGCCTTCGTAAAAAATTGACTTCATTATTTATTAGATTTCATCGGTGATGGGCCTTCGTCAGAAAGATGGACTTCATTATTTATTGGATTTCATCGGTGATTCGCCTTTGTCACAAAAATGGACTTCATTACTCATGGGATTTCATCGGCATTTGGCCTTCATCTCAATATTGATTTCATTGCTGATGGGATGTCAACGAGACGATCCCTCGAATTTAGGGGCTCGTCGACTGCTTTGACGCCGTCTACTTCGGCGATGACTGCTTCGCCTTCGGCCTCACCGACACTGTTCGGCTCGAGGGGCTCGACATCTACTTCTGCGACGACTGCTTCGCCTTCGGCCTCGCCGACACTATTCGGCTCGAGGGGCTTGACATCTACTTCAGCGATGACTGCTTTGTCTACGGCCTTGCGGACACTGTTCGGCTCGAGGGGCTCGACGTCTACTTGGGCGATGACTGCTTCGCCTTCGGCCTCGCCAACACAGTTCGGCTCGAGGGGCTCGCCAAATGCTTCGGCGATGACTACTTCGGCATCACCCGCAACGATAGCTGCTTCGATTACGACCACCAAAGCATCTTTGTTGCCTCCGCTATGAACCCCGGCCAAGAGGGGCTATGGTGGGGCCATGGTGGACTATGCACTTGGCACATCAAGTCTTTTCTGTTGCTCATGAGCGGAGACCCGAAGGTGCTGCATCCCCTACTTTGACTACTTTGAACGCTTCGACTACGACGAAGAATGTTCCAAGGAGAGGACGAGGCTCTACCGGCTCCGAGGGTGTGAACGATCGGGAACCAAACCTCTTAAGCCTGCACGATGAAGTCAAGCGACAAAGTTTTCTGCCTTCATCATGGCCGAAGACCCGCATCACCATCATCAAGACCGAAGTTAATCACTGGCTGGATTTAGTGTTGTCATATATGTGTGGACCCGTTGGACGTATGTGCTCTTTTCTCAATCTATTTTGTCCCACTGGATTTTCGGATGGAGTTTTAGTGAGGCATACGGGCGGGTGGTCCTGAGGGTTTTCCTCACGGCCAAAGTCATAGATAGGTCTAGGTCACTTCTTGTATATTTAGTTATTGTGCTTTGTTGTACCAGCCAAACTGCAGTAGCTGAGGGGCTACTGTTGGGGGAATGGCCCAGCCCAATAAGCAAATGAGCCTCTTGTAAAGGCCTAAATGTAAATATTATACTCTTCAGGGATCTGAGGAAAAATTGCCACCTCCCTCACTTCCTATATATAGAGGACCCAAGGGGTCAAGAAGGGGGTCGCCTAAGCTCTCTATCTTACCCTCTGTTCATTTATCCTTTGCCAATCTGGCGGACTCAAATCCCCAACATGCATATTTACTTACAAGAGTATGTGTCGGTGTTTAGCAGTCAAACCCACCGAGGGGTACTCCCGATGTGGTAGGTTGTAGTTAGGCAAGGTGCAAGGAAACATAAAGACTTGGACAGGTTCGGACCGTGTGGTGGTTTGTATTACTCTACATTGTTATGCATTGGAAGGGGTTTTGCCTACCGTTATATAGTCTGGGGGACAAATTTACATGGAATCCAAGCCCGATACTAGCTTAGGAGTCCTATCCGAATACTACTCGGGTAGTTTCCTTCTGTACCGACTAGTCCTACTCGCATACGAGTATATTACATCAGAGATAAGGTATGAGACATACTTCATCCCTTATTCTAAATAATTTATGCCTTATGCGTAGTCTTGTTGTCCCGAATCTGATAGTATTTATAGATTTAAAGTATATGATTGTATTTAAGAGTGTATGTATAGTTTTTTATACCAAACAATAGTTTTTTTATATCAAACAAGCATAAGCACGTACATGTTGTTAACATGTATATGTCAATAGGAGTATGAACGCACGTATTCAAACCCTAAACCACCTCAAAGTAGGGTTGGATAATGAACCAAGCCGGCTTGGCTCGGTCTGGCTCGTTATCTAAACGAGCTAGCTCAACTCGGGTCGTTAACGAAACGAGGAAAAAAGCTAGCTCGACTCGACTCTGTCAGCTCGTGAGCTAGAACATCAATATGCTATGACGGCTCCTCGCCCTCCATGGCAGCTCCCGGCTCCTGCCATGGTTGTACACCCCTACCGCTCGAAGGGGAGTGTGGGCTGGTTGAGGCCCAAGGCTGGACAGGAGCGGGTGGGAGAGATGGAGGAAGGCTGTAGGAGGCGGGCAGGAGGGCGTCCCTGGCAGCGGCGGCCCCGGCGGCCAGGCGGTGCGAGTCGAGGGAGGGGGAGCGCGATGCCAACACCAATTTCCGGCGTCTAGTGGCACGAATCGAGGGATTCGAAGGGGTGACGACGCCAATGCTCATTCCTGGTGCTGGCGTCCAGGTGGCGCGAGTCGTGGGAGGAGGAGACGAGGCGACGGGAATCGGGAGAGACGTGATAAGAGCTAGGGGTTCGGACTTTCGAAGGGGGTCAAGTGGGGGTTGCTCCCAGTCACAGGGAGCGGATTCATCACAGAAGCCATCTTCTTCCTCCCTCATCTCCACCGTCGTGGGCCGTACATGGGTCGGCGTCTTCTCCCCAGCCTCCGTGGCGCCTCTGCCGCCGCCCTCCACCACTGCCGACACTAACCCGGCACCTGTCCTCGATCCTGACCTTCTTCTTGCTCCCGACAGCGGTGTAGGATTCCGTGCCACCTTGCCTCCACCGTCGGCCGAACCACCACCGCCGCCGGATCGGCGCTGCCCTCAACCTTCCCTCTAAAACTATCGGCTATGGAAGCCACCCCAACCCCAGCAATCCAAAACCGTAACCCCGCCACCTCCACCAACATTGGCGGTCAAGTGCCTCTCGAGCTTAGCGATCATATGGGCTTGACGCTTATTGGGCCCTATGTTTGGGTTAGTGGGCTGCTCATACGCGCGAGCTTGATAAGCACGCGAGCCAAACTCAAGCTGGCTCGTTGTACTAACAAGTAAAATGTAATGCTCGTCTTGTAAGTAAATTGCATCGAACCGAGCCAAGCGAGCTGACGAGCTACCAGCATTTCGTCCAGCCCTACCTCCAATAGACTGAGCTGGCTGATCTTAGTACAAATGCCCGTGTTAAGTTGAATATTTCAACCTTGGACAGATTCCACCACAACAAAGCTAGCGAACTAAGCATAGTTCGCTTGTATATGTTTTTTTTACAAGAAGCTATATACGTACACTACAACAAAGATGAATTTTTGGTTATTTGGTCATGCTCTACAACCGCCCCTATCCAGACTGTTCCAAGCCTTTGAACTAGAATGGTCCATTTGAGACAACCTCCCTCAATAATAGTTGCCGCGTTATGTGGGAGTGAACAAAAGCCGCATGGATGCCTTTAAAATCCTGCATGAAGGGGGCGTGACTTCACGTCAAGATATCTAAGAAAGCCGAGCTCTATGAATTTAAATGAAATGCCTTTCGGGAGCCAACCAGTTCATTAAGTTTTCTTCGTGAGAATAAGAATGCTTGGCACCGCTCTATAATTATTAACTTGTGACTAATTAATCTAGATTGATTTTTATTTTATGATTCTAGATGACCATCAGTAGAGAAGCCGGAGTCCTATCAACGGAGGCCTTGGTATTTTCTATGTTAATTTCATAACCTTCGCAGTTGATGAATTTATTGGACCTATTACGACATCCTACTGGTGCTTAGGACTCCAAGGAGAGGTGATACAATAGGAATAGATGATGAGTAGATGAAGATAGCTTGGACAAGTTTTACATTAAGCCTATATAATCATTTATTCGAGTCCTTTCTTTGTAATCGACTAGAGATAGATCCTCAATCAACACGTGACTTTACCCCTCGTGCTATATAAGGTTCGTACGGGCCATGCTAGACAGACGATACACATTGGTGCAACCCAAGCATTCATGAAAGAAACAATACATGCATCTTATGCCAGAATACACGACATAATTCCCCCTACAAAAAAATCATTCTACTTTTGTTCCAAGTCAAAGTCTTTGATGTTTGGTCAAGCTTATATCAAAAACATATCAATAAGTACGATTAGATTCATCATAAAGTATATTTTCAAAATATACCTATTTGTTATCACAAATGTTAATACTTTTCACTAATTTCATCAAACTTTTCAAGTTTCACTTATGACAAAATTGGAATGGCTTTTTTATAGGACGGAGAGAATAGAGTATTACACTATCTCCAGCAGTCCGAACTTGTTCAATCCCCGTGTCCCATATTACCATCAGGTTACAGATCCAGCACCCCCCTCTATAGATTCTACAACATTGGGGATTCGCTTGGTGAACTGCAAATAGTACGAACATCGGCATAGTAGGTTTGGTTTCTTATGCATGCTTATTAATCTTTTGTATCCTAATCGTGCACGTGTTTTGTGTTCTACAAGGGTCGATTGCATATTCACTTCACACTTCATAAACTCCTCTTCTTAATGATATGCTCAGTCATGCTATAGGGAAAAAAAGTTAGGCAAGTTGTCAAAAAAGCTAAATGCTTTGTTGAAGACTTGAATCAAAAGATTCAGTCGTACTTCCATGACCTTTAAAATGACACGCTTGCTGCTTGTTGATGCCCGTGGCAACGTGCTGGGTTTTGGGATGACTACTCAATTCAGCTGCTCAACAATGAACCAAATTTATTCTTTTAAATTGCTCCATGAGTCCAACAATTTTATTTGTCACAACACAAGTACGCTACCCGTATACGTACAAGTACAACGCCGGGCAGACTTTATTATATATTATTACATGTATGGAGACCGAGCGGGGATTATTATTGGATCGGATCGGAGCCCTAATTAAAAACCACAGTAGCAGAAGCAGCAATCTTGATCAGATCAAGGCGGACATTGCGTCTGACAGTAGCAGCGAGACGCCGGGAAGCCGTCGCACGCACCGCCAATGTTATCATTGCTTTCAATCTTGCATATAGTTTCACAATCGTTGTCGCCGACGCACAACCCGGAATAAGTGCCGCTCAGGTGGTGCAAGCGGCGCGTGTTGCCCCAGCAAACCCCATCTCTGAATAATGCATGAACATGCATTTAGATTATATATAGAGCAAGAAGCTAGGTCATTGATTAGCTTGACAGATAAATTAAAGAACCACGCGGCTCGAACGAACATACCTGCGGCCACAATGACGAGTAGGAGGATGACGGCAGTGGTTGCAGAGAGATTAGTATTGTTCCTCCGTGAAGGCTCCATTATATTGTAAATTACTATTACTTGTTTTTCCTGGTTCGTATATGTTGAAAATCGAGGAATTGATGAATGTGTTAGCAGTGAGCGGATGGCAGATGAGCGAGTGATCGAGGAGAAGTTTAGCAAGCAATTTATTATATAGTAAATCACATGTCCAAGAGGACAAAACTTGCCTGGTTGAATGTTCAATCGGACGGAGAAAGCAAAGTTAAAAAAGGTACGAGATTCCTGAATAATCCTCCATCGGTGTATGATTGCATACTTACTTACGAGAGTATATATAGATTTAAATTATATGATTGCATACTTACTTACAAGAGCATATATAGTATTTTTATACCAACCCAGCATAAGAAAATACATGTTAACGAGAGTATATACGAATGCACGTACGCAAACTCTATCGTATAAGCATCTCCGAAAGATTAAGCTGACAGATTTTAAAATGAACATCATTATCAAGTCGAAGATTTGAACACAAGCGAGGAGCTTCCGCCACAACAAACCTAATGTTGTTATAAAAAACTATGTATGTATACTATTACAAAATAACTTTTAGACATGTCAAAATTAATTTATGATACCAAACAACCATCACAGGATGGCCGCCATCTATATGTTGGTCATGACCATGGGCCAGTTTAGAGCAAGTATTATAAGGTGAGTAGGCAGCCAGCAACAGCTGCCACATCAGATTTGTGATGAGTTGGAGGAAAGAGAAGAGAAGCGGGTTGTTGTCTTACAGTCGGCTGATGCACAGGTTCCTAGAATTTTTGTGAGAGAAAAAGATGGGGCAGGCATAATGATTTAGTCTACATCTTTTTTTAAAAAGGGATGTAACATCCCAGCTTTCTACTGGAATGTTATTAGTGTAAAAATGTGAAAATTTTAAAAAAATTTATGTGTGATTGTGTAACTAGCTAGATAACCCAAAGGTTAACTCTTTCTTTCTTTATTCCTAGAAAATAAAAGAACTAAAACATAAGTTTACTTCATGCTAGTGTGAAAACCCAATTGGATCTTATTTGGAATTTATGGAATCTCTATGTTTATGAATGTTGGGATTTAATTTGGAGTTTGTTTGATTGGATTGAGTGGAATTCAATTTAATTTGGGCCAATTAAATTGAATTCAAACCCTAACTAACTAACTAAACTAACTACCCTTGACCCGGGCCTAAACCCACCTAACATTCTAACCCGACCCGCCTAAAGGCCCGAGCGGCCTGCTAACCCTACTCCCACGCCGGCCTGCCCAGCACGCCCGCATGGCCCGCTAAGCGGCCCAACCAAACCCCGACCGCCCAGCACTGTGCACCGCCCTCTCATCCACCCTCTCTTCCACTTGAGCGACTGACAGGCGGGCCCCGCCTGTCAGCTTTCTCTTCAACCTCACCCACTCCCCACTCTCTGCCTCTCTCTCGGGTCACGCCGCCCAGTGTTGCAGCCCTGCCCCGCGCCGCAACAAACCCCCGCAACTGCCCGCCGTGATGCCCGCCGCGAAGCCCGCTCACTCGCCGACGTCACGCCGCACTCCCACACCCGCGCGGGAGCCCTAGCCCTAGCCGCGGCACCACGCGATGCGCGCCGCGTGTCCCAAAGCCCCGGCCATCCCATCGGAGCTACACCCTAGCCGCGCCCGAATAAAAGCCCGGCCGCCAGACCCCCAAACCCTAGAGTCCCAATCGAGGTTTTCCCCATCGCCGCCGCCAAGACTCGAGGAGGAGAAGGAAGGGGGGAGAGGAGGAGGGAGCCGGAGCCGCCACCCACAAGAAGGACGCCGAGCTGCCGGAATAGGAGGAGGAGGAGGAGCCGCCCGAGCTGCACCGCCTCGCTTCGCCACTGCCCGTCGACATCCTGCGCCGAATCGTTCCACCTTGATGAGCACTGCCACAACCCCTTCCTGACATTCCACCTTGCTGCCGGCACCAGCCGATGAACCCCCTGTAGATAGCCTTAGGGATCCCCTACCCCCCTTGTTGTTCGCCTGCAGGAGCCCGACGTGCCGCCGCCGTTTAACCTCGCCGCCCGCCGTCGCCTTCCTGACCCAGCACCGTCGTGCCGTCGCACGTGCCCGGAACACTGGTGCCACGCACGCGACGCGGCCGTGCGCGGCCTCAGAATGCTGAGAGCCCGCACACGCGTGCGCCACCCGTTAGCTGGTGGCAAGGCCAAGTCTCGGCCTTGCCTCGCCATGACAACCCCCGCCGAGCTAAACCCCCTCCGCTAGAGCACCGCCGCGAGCCCGGAACGCCAGTACCCCGTGTGGCCGTCCGTGCACCCGTGCCGCCCTGACGTCGTGGTTGTGCCGTGCGCGGTGACCACGCCCCTGCACCACGACATCGTGGCGTGGCGCACGCGAGCGCCACTATGGCATATTGCCGAGCGGCTCGCGTGCGTCCGCCCGCGCACACCTGCCTACGGCACACACACGCGCACACGCGGTAGGACCACACCGGATCCGGGGGAGACTGACGGTCGGGACCCACCAGCCAGTGAGGAGGAGGCAGTTGGCCAGCGGGCCTTGCCTGTCAGCCGCAGAAGGAAGGAAGAGGAGGAAGCGGACCGAACCGGGCCAAGATGGGCCATGACCGGGGAAAGCTCCAGCCCAAAAAGCAGGAGGAGCAAGCGACGTCCATGGGTCGTCACCAAGCCGAAGACCCGAGCCGGCCTGTTGCGACGCGAAGCCAAGGCCGAGCTGACCTGCTAACCCTAGCCGAATTCGAGCCGGCCTGTAGAGCCACGGAACGAGCCGAGCCAATGAGCCAACCTGTTAAACAGAGCCGACCCGTTAGAACCCAGCCGAGTCAAGCGGGCCAGCGAGTCGGCCCGTGAGCTTTCAGCCCGTTAACCCTGTTCTATTTTTCTTTTTTTCTATAAACCGACCTAGGGGCCCCGCGTGTCAGCCTCTGGCTGAGGCTGACAGGTGGACCCCACTGATCGCTGATCGTTGACTTTGACCATTGACTAGTCAACGCTAACATCAGCAGGGCCCATGCTGACGTCACCCAGCCCGGACCCACTAGTGACGTCATGCTGACGTCAGCATGCCACGTGGCACGCTCTGGTGGCGCCACGTGTCACTGTTGTGTGTTTTTCTTTTCCAAAATTAATTTAATATTTTCAGAAATGCTTTTAACCTTTTAAAATGCATAATAAATCAACCGGACCTCCAAAAATTATGAAAAAAGTTTCATAATTCATCTAAAATCATGATCTACCCATTAGAATAGGAAACTAGTGATTTGGACCTTCTTTTGGATACTATTTGTGCACTTTTTCACTTTGGCCCCTATACTTATACATATTTACGAGTAGGACCCGACTCTGAGTAGCTGATCGACACTCGGGACTACCAAGAGGAGCAGGAGTACTACGAGGACACGCCAGGTGCATGCCCATCTATGATCTGAATGCCTATTAGACATTACTTGCTAGAATGCTATTGCTTCTGACATGTTTTTATGAGATAAACCTGCATAGCCCTTGTTTATCCTGATTCCTTGTACCTAACTTGATTATATTATGAGATGAACCCCTTGATATGCATGTGTTTGTGTGGGATGATGTGATTATAGTCTTGGCGTGAGTGGAGACTCTTTTGAGGAGTTGGGGGATAGGAATCTAGCTTGGGCGAGTTAAACTTAACTCGATCTTCTGATCGAGGGATTGGGTTGTGCGTTGGGCACTTCCTACGGAGTACCTGTGGCAGGGACATGTCCTTTGGGATGTTGGTCCTTCGGGACTTTTTGGAGGATTTTTGAGGGCTATACATGTAATGGGTGCCATTGACGGACCGTTGCGCCGGACACGTCATTGTGGAAGATACTCGCCTCGGCGATTAAGGCCCGAGTTAGTGGATCTGGAGATGGAACTATGTCAAACGTGCACACCACTTCTTTGTTATGAGGGCACATCTGATCCGAGCTAGTGACGCGTGGCACCATGCCTGTAGGAGGATAGGGCATCAGTGTAAGGGGAGGATGTGCTGACCTCACGCCCCCCGAATTGCAGGGTCTTGCGAGGCCCGGTGTAGAAGGCATCACAGTTCCGGGGCGACCTCTTGCGGGAGGAAGCATCCCAAACCCGGGAAGGCAGGATCGGGGCCGTTGCAGCTAGTTTTGTTGACCGGTGTCTCGGAGTCAGACGGCTTGCTCCCGGTTGGCTTCGAGTCGAGTGAGTACAGGTGTACAACCCCTGCAGGGTGAAAACTATACGTATAGCCGCGTACTCGTTTATGTACAACTCTTGATTCGGCTTCGCCTTCATAGTTAGTGTTACTTGACTTCTAACTCCCTCTAGGCTTGTTTTCCTGCCTGGGGCAGTTGAGGTGCGAAGAGTAGGGGTTCTCGTACCGACTTGGTGGGTTTTGGAGGTGTGAGTGACCCGGGGACCTGGAGTGGTAGAAAGGCGCGTGTCGAGGAGATATGGATGAATTATTGATATATTCATTGCATAGGAAATCCTTGCCTTTATCCTTGATCTGTTTGAATACCTTTAGACTAGTCCACTTAAAGCTTGCATACAGATGGTGAGGTGGACCTATCCCATTCCTTGGGGATAGACTGGTACGATGCAGGGATGGACCAGGAGTACGACCCCAATGACGACGGGTGGTATGACGACTAGAGTTGGTGCTACGCTCAAGATGCCTGTGGAGGAGTTGCCCGAGATGAAGGATGGCCCGAAGCCTAGTTATCGCTTTTCGCTTTCAGTTTGCTTGATTTAGCCCAAGTGGCTTGTAAGGGATTCGTACTACAAAATCTATGAATTTATGTAATAATTAAATACTTGGATGCTTTTAATCGAAGAATGACTATGTTACTACTTGAAATGGGTTCTGTATGTGATAGCTACTGACCCAGGGACTATCATGACGATACATGGAGTCGGGTTTTCAGTTCGAAAAATCGGTTCGTTTCAAGGGAGGTGTTCTGGCCTCTGCAGACGCACACAACCAAAGGTTTATAGTAATATCAGCTTACAAGCTGATCAGAAATAAATAGGAAAAAAGTACGCAAACAAAATGATGAAATCAAAAGCAAAATCTATTATTGTTTCTCCATCCATTCTTGGTAAAGCTATCCATGGCAACAACCTCCAACGCCTTACTTGCCATACCAACAGTCTCCCTAGCGTCCTCATTCTGTAACTGGGACAAAAACGCAGCTAGTACACTCCACTGAAGACAGCCTGCATAATGGAGGTGAATCTTTTTTTCTCAAAAATCACATCATTACGCTACACCAAATTACCCACATAAGAGCTGCAACTCCAATAAAAATCAAACTTCTATCTTTTTCATTAATGCTAGTTAACCAATTTCCAAGCATATGAGATATTGATTTTGGTGAGGTTAACCCGGTAGCTATATTAACAATTCTCCAAATGATCTTTGCATGTTGACAGTAAAAGAAGAGGTGCTTAATTGTTTTATTAATCACAAAAGCAACAATTTTGACTCCCAGACCAATTCCTCCTAGCCAGGTTATCCTTTGTTAAAATAACACCTCGTTGGAGGTACCAAAGGAAAATTTTTATTTTTAGGGGATCTTTATAGCTTCCAGATAAATTTATTAAAAGGAATACCCTGATTCAAGAGGTATTGATACATAGATCTTACAGTGAAATTCCCATCTCTATGTAGATTGAAACGAACCGAGTTTTCGAAATGAAAACCCGACTCCCTGTATCGTCGTGATAGTCCCTGGATCAGTAGCTATCACATACAGAACTCATTTCAAGCAGAATATCACAATCATTCTTCGCATAAAAGCATTCAAGGGTTTAATTATTACATAAATTCATAGAATTTGTAGTACGGGTCTCTTACAAGCCCCTTGGGCTAATCTAATATTAAGAAAGCGGAAAGCGGTAGCTAGGCTTCAGGCCATCCTTCATCTTGGTCGAATCTTCCTCCACAGGCGACTTGAGCGTAGCACCAGCCTCAGTCGGTACCATCCGTCGTCGTTGGGGTCATACTCCTGGTCGGACCCTGCATTGTACCAAGCTATCCTCAAGGAATGGGATAGGTTCACGTCACTATCCGTATGAAAGCTTTAGGGTGGACTAGTCTAAAGGTAATCAATCAATTATTCAAGGATAAAGGCAAGACTTTCCTATGCATCAAGTATATCATAAGTTCATCCACATCTCCTCGACACGGGCCATCCTGGCACTCCAAGTTCCCGGGTCACTCACACCTCCAACACCCACCAAGTCAATGCAAGAACTCCCTCTCCTAGCACCTCAACTGCCCCAGGTAGGAAAACAAGTCTAGAGGGAGGTAGAAGATAAGTAACACTAACTATGAAAGTGAAGTCGGATCAAGAGTTGTACATGACCGAGTACGCGACTATACGTATAGTTTTCACCCTGCAGGGGTTGTACACCTGGACCCACTCGAATCGAAACCAGCCGGGAGCAAGCCGTCTGACTCCGAGACACCGATCAACGAAACTAGTTGCAACGGCCCCCACCGATCAACGAAACATCTTGCGGGAGGTTGCCCCGGAACTGTGATGCCTTTTACACCTGGACCACGCAAGATCCTGCCATTCAGGGGATGTGAGGTCAGCACCTCCTCCCCTTACACTGATGCTCTATCCTCCTACAGGAGTGGTGCCGCGCGTCACTAACTCATATCAGATCTGCCCTCATAACAGAGAAGTGGTGTGCACGTTTGACATAGTTCCATCTCCAGGTCCACTAACTCAAGCCTTATTTGCCGAGACGAGTATCTTCCACAAAGACGTATCCGGCGCAACGGTCCGTCAACGGCACCCATTACAGGTATAGCCCTCCAACTCCTCCAAAACGTCCCGAGGGACCAAACATCCCAAAGGACCAACCGTCCCGAAGGACATGTACCCGCCACAGGTACTCCGTAGAATGTGCCCAAGCTAGATTCCTAACCCCCAACTCCTCAAAAGGGTCTCCACTCACGCCAAGACTAATATCACATCATCCCACACAAACACATGCACATCAAGGTATTTATCTTATAAATATCAAGGTTGGGTACAAGGAATCAGGGTAAACAAAAGGAGCTAGGCAGGCATATAAACATCTCAGAAGCAATAGCATTCTAGCAAGCAATGTCTAATAGGTATTCAGATCATAGATGGGCGTGAACCTGGCATCTCTTTGTAGTACTCCTGCTCCTCCTAGTAGTCTCGAGCGTCGATCAGCTCCTCAGAGTCGGGTCCTATTAGTAAATACGCATAAGTATAGAGGCCAAAGTGCAAAAGTGCATAAAAGGCTCTAAAAGAACATCCAAATCACTCAACTCCTACTTTAACGGGTAGATTATGATTTTAGAAGAATTATGAAACTTATTTCATAATTTTCGGAGGTCCGATTGATTTATTATGCATTTTAAAAGGTTAAAAGTATTTCTGAAAATATTAAATGAATTTCGAAAAAGAAAAACACACCGCAGAGACACGTGGCACCACCAGAGCGCGCCACGTGGCATGCTAACGTCAGCATAACGTCACTGGGGTCTCAGTCGGCTGACGTTAGCAATGGACCCTGCTGACGTCATCGTTGATTGACAAGTTAACGGTCAAGGGTTGACTGGATCCACGGTCAGTGGTCCCACCTGTCAGCCTCAGCCAGAGGCTGACACGTGGGGCCCTCAGGTCAGGGTTAACAGAAAAAGAAAAACAGCAAGGGGTGTTGGGCTCAAAGCATATGGTCCAGCTCGGTGGCCCATCTCGGTCTGGCTCAGGTCGCGGCTCACAGGCCGGTCTCGGGCTCGGCTCGGTCTAACGAGCTGGCTCAGTTTGTGGCTCGTGGGTCGGCTCGGTCTTGGCTTCTTTCAGCAGGCCGGCTCTGTCTTCGTTTTGGCGACGGCCTACGGATGACGACGCTCTCCTGCTGCCCCCTCCTTTCCTTCTTGGGCTGACTTCCCTCCTGGGCGAGGCCCATCTCGGCCCGGTCCGCCTTCTCTTCCCTTGCGGGGCTGACGAGCAGGGCCCGCTGGCCAGCTTCCTTCCCTCTTACTGGCTGGTGGGCCCCATCTGTCGGTCTCACCCGGATCCGGTGTGGCAGTGCCCAGATCCGGTGCGGTTGTAGGTGTGTGTGTGCGTCTGTGTGACACCGAGCGGGGTGTGGGCGTGCGCGCACCGCAGGTGCTCGGCAAAATGCCGTAGTGGCAGCTGCGGGCGTTTTGCCGCGACGTCGCGGCGTGCACGCGTTCCAGAGCGCGGTCACCGTGCTCGCGGCCTGGGCATGGCGAGGTTGTCGACGAGGCGAGGCGAGGGCCAAGGTTGGCCCTTGGCCAGTTCGGTTCGGGTGCGCGCACATGCGCGGCATCCTGGTGTTCCAGGGCCGCGGCATGGCCACCCCGTGCGCGCAGGGTCCCAGTGTCACGGGCCCGCGGCAATGGAGCGGCGGCGAGGCGAGGTCACGGCAACGGCGGGCTCGCGGGTGAAGCTGCGGCGCGACAGGCTCCTACACGAACACGCAAAGGGCAAGGGGAGGTCCTAGGGTTTGCGACGGGCTCATGTTGGAGCGAACAAAAGTTGCATGGATGCCTTTACAGTCTCGCTTGAAGGGGGCGTGACTTCACGACAAGATATGTAAAAAATGTCGAGCTCGATGAGTTAATGAAACGCCTTCCGGAAGCCAACCGGTTCATTTAGTTTTCTTTGTGGGAATAATAATGCTTGGCACCGCTCTATAATTATTAACTTGTGACATTTAGGTCCAATATAATAATCTAGGTTGATTTTTGTTTTATGATTCTAGACGACCATCGCTACAGAAGACGGAGCCCTATCAAAGGGGGCCTTGGTATTTTCTATATATGTTAATTTCAGAACCTTCACAATGAAATAATATAATTTATTGGACCTATTGCATCCTAATGGTGCTTAGGATTCTAAGGAGAGGTGATACAATAGGAGTAGATGACAAGTAGAGATGGAGATAGTTTGGGCAAGTTTTACATTAAGCCTATATAATCATTATTACCCAAGTCCTTTCTTTGTAATCGACAAGAGATAGATGCTCATGTAGCTTTACCCCTCGTACAATATAAGTTTGATATATGAACCATGATAGACAGACGATACACATTGGTGTAATAACCCAAGCATTCACCAAAGAAGTAATACATCTTACGCCAGAATACACGACATATTCTCTCCCTACAAAAAAATCATTCTAATGTTCTAAGTCAAAGTCCTTGAAGTTTGGTCAAGTTCATATAAAAAACATATCAAATAAGTACCATTAGATTCATTACGATCTGAAGTATATTTTCAAAATACCTATTTGTTATCACAAATATTATTACGTTTCATTAATTTGATCAAACTTAAAAAATTTGACTTATGACAAAATTAGATTGGATTTTTTTTCTAGGACATAGGGAATAGAGTATTACACTGTCTCCGGTCGTCCGAACTTGTTCAATCCCCGTGTCACATATTACCGTCAGGTTACAGGTACGACGATCCCTCTCTATACATTCTACCACCATGGTCTAGGGATTCGCTTGGTGAACTGCCAACAGTACAAACATCGGCACAGTAGCTTTGGTTTCATATGCATGCTTATTAATATGCTGTATCCTAATTGTGTTTTGTGTTCTACTAGGGTCGAGTTCATATTCACTTCACGCCTTAGAAACGCCCCTTCTTAATGATATAATTAGGCAAGTTATAAAAAAAAAGTTAGGCAAGTTATTAAAATGGCTAAAGGCTTTGCTAAAGACTTGAATCAAAAAGATTCATTTGTACTTCCATGACCTTTAAAATGACACGCTTGCTGTTTACGTGCTGGGTTTTGGGATACCTACTCAATTCAGCTGCTCAAGAAGGAACCAAATTTATTCTTTTAAACTGATCCACGAGTCCAACAATTTTATTTGTCACAACACAAGTGCGCCGGGCAGACATTATCATATATTATTACATGTATGGAGACCGAGCGGGGATCATTGTTTGATCAGATCGGAGCCCTAATTAAAAAAGCGCAGCAGCAGCAGCAGCAGCAGCAGCAATCTTGATTAGATCAGGACGGACATTGCGTCTCACAGTAGCAGAGACTGGGGTCGCCGTCGCACGCACCGCCAATATTATCCCGGCTTTCAGCCTTGCATATACCCTGGATGAGTCCTGCTAAAGTAGCTGCAAGCGGCGCGTGTTGCCCCAACCGACCCCATCTCTGAATAATGCATGAACACGCACATAGATTATACAGAGAGCAACAAGTTAGGTCGTTGATTAGCTTGGCAGATAAATTAAAGAACCACACGGCTTGAATAATTAACATATATATACCTGCGGCCACAATGACGAGTAGGAGGGTGACGGCTGCAGTGGTTGCAGAGAGATTAGTATTCCTTCGTGAAGGCTCCATTGTTAATTGGTTCGTAGGAATTAATGAATGTGCTAGCGGTGAGCGGATTGGCAGATGAGCGAGTGATCGAGGAGAAGTTTGGCAGGCAATTTATATAGTAAATCACAAGTCGAAGATGACAAAACTTGCCTATTAGAATGCTTAATCGGACGGATAAAGCAAAGTTAATAAAGGTACAGGATTCCTCAATAATCCTCCATCGGTGTATGATTGCATAGTTACTTACGAGAGTATTTTGTTATTTTGTTGTTTCATAGGTTGGCCATAGCATCCAAATGTGTGATATTGTTAAATTAGATCAGCTTTGAGTCAAGTTAGCATGAGACGGAATATCTATGTGTGCACAGAATTTATTTCTTGTGACAAATAAATTTACCGGAGTGAGCACCTATTGGTCACTCGCAAAGCACAAATGCTACAAAAGGAAGATGGATATATGATCCATCACAATCGCAACACGAGTGTTGCATGACATAGCATCCGAGGCTGTCCAAACGCATTCTCGTTTAACGTTAAAAAATAGGAAAGCCTGCAGGTGTCTCCAGCATCGTGTGGAATTCGCATGTTCCCTGCCACAATCAACAAAATTTCCGCTTCTTCTGCAGGCCGTGGATCATTCAGAAATAGCACGGTTTATTTGCGATGACCTGCACAAATGAATACCAACTCTCTTGTATTCATCGCTGCACTCCGTGTCTTTCACTCATGACGACCAGAGATACAGTTTAGCTCATGTTTTCCAATAATTTTGCTCAATGCAACAACGCATCATTTAGGACAAACTACAGAGCTCAACAAAGCCTGAGTGCTGCTGGACCGAAAATGCTAAAGTACCAGCGGCATAAACATCATACAGGTCCTTTAACCAACAAGTTTCGACAGTGCAGCGCAGCTGATCTTCCCCCCGTTCTCTCAAGTTTAGAATCAAATAAATTTTATACACAACAATTGCTGAATAGCCTTCACTAATCACAAGAACGGTGGCATCCTCTGGGGAGGAGGCACAGGCTGATAGCCGTTATCTGGGAGATTCTGCGGCATCCGCTCACCAGCAGGCCTTCTGGTAAAACTTCCATGTGCCGGGTTCTGCATAGGATTGAAGGTGCCCCACCAGTGAGACTCGCCTTCAGCAGGGATCCAAGGGAACGGCGCAAAGCCCTCTCGCCCCCACGGATATGGTCGGTCGATGGGTCTAGTAATGCCCTCAGCATCAGGAATGCTCCTGTTCACAGCTCCAGGGGCTGAAAATCCATGGGGCCCTCCAACCTCAGCTGAGGATGATGCTGCAATGAAAGATGTAATTGTCAAGGCCCTCGGCCTAACCCTTCTAGTGGTAGGAGGGAATGGGCTGCTCTGCATAGAGGAGTGCATCGACTGTTGGTACATATGGCCTCTTGCACCATGACCATGGCCTCTAGTCTCTGCCACAACAGCTGGAGCAGACCCTAAGGGTGCCACCAAATTGTTTCCACTGCGAGGTGTTGGCCTGTAGTATTTAAACAGTGTAAGAGATACGGAATTATGTACTTAACAAAGCGGAAGAAAATCAGCAAAAATTTGTAGCACTCAGATATTTTAGTGAGCTTTCGAACTAGCCAATGGAACCATCAAACAGATCAAAATTTCAGGTTTCAGGGCTTGCAACTGAACTTCAGGATAATTTAGGTTGCAGCAGTTTTGTTTTCCTCAACTACATGTCATTCCATTAAGAAGAAAGCATATGGTACAATGAAGGGTGTAAAACGCACACCAACACACACAAACTGGAAACTAATTACAGCGGTGCCAATTACCTGTGTATAACAACCACCCTGCACTACAAGGCCAATTGTGCAAGAGGCAAGTGACCTCGTTGCAGCAACTAATAGGCACAATTATTAGGCGTCACCTATTTGAGGTGAAGTGTATGTACTTTTGTGCATAAAATGGGGTCTATGTAGAAAGTATAAATATGGGCAGGGGTGGAGTAGTTGCATCTAGTTGTTGGGGTCAGCTGACTCCAACATATTTTGGTAATTCCTTATCAAAAAACATATTTCAGTAATTCTACTATAATCCCACCAAAAGAAGTAGCAAATCTCTCTTTTCAAATATATAAGATTGCATCATGTACTAAAATCCCAATTACCCAAACGATAAAACTTCTAGCTTCAGCCTGAATATAGCGATCCAATATTTAAATGATACAAACCTATTTAGAATCAGATTCATGAACTGGGCATACCTATGGATTAGGGGATGATGACGTGCATATGATCTGGATCTCTGTTGGCTGCTGGTGTCATATCTTGGTAGTCCTATACCAAATGGAGCCATAGAATGATCAGGAATTCCTGATACAGGAAGATTACTCAAATGTCTGTGCTCACTGTCATGATTTCTTGACTCGGTAGCATGAAAAACTTGAGCATTACTCAAATCTGGAGTTGCATGGCCTTCCAAGCCAGTTGAATGCCGATGAAATGAAGTGCTTTCAGCACCAGAATTAGAAGTAGAAGGTACATGCACAGGATGAAGAAAACCACGCAGGGCAAGATATGGGCAAACAAGTGAACTACTTGCAGCACTTGAGTGATCTCCAATTGTGTGATCTTCATAAAAGGGAAATATCAATGCAGTAAAAAAGAAAGAACCTTAAAGGGTTGAGGTTTAAGTTGAATTCTTACAAGAAATTGGCTCAGCTTCACGCTCCCTACAAAAGAAAATATAAGCTAAATTAAGAACTTGAATAAATGAAACATTTTTTTAAGAACCTGAGGTTCCATATATGGTATCACCAGGAAACAAACAAGTGTTTCAGCAAAACATAATAATCCAGTATTAACAGCTAAATGCCATACATAGACAAATGGAATGGAAATCCACAGAGCAGGGAGGACAAAATATCCTGGTAGTCAACATTGGACTTAGCTACCACCTCGCTGGAATCTAAAATCATATATATACTCATCATAAGTGAAGACCCAAATATGCGCAGACAGCGTAATTTCGAGTCCTCCTCGAGGCAAATTTGGGTGCATATTTCTTCTTAATACGAAGCTGCCAAGTTCCTCCTAGGTTGGTCTAGTTTTACTTTTACAAATATAAAGGCCCCAACCATGTATTCATAAAAGATATGCTTACTGTATGGAAACTCCATATGGTACCAAGGAACATGGGACATGTCATATGGCTAACATAATGCATTAATCGTCATCATGAACCATTGATGGCAGCATCAAAGGAATTAAGGGTTATACCTTTCAGATAGTAGGCCATAGGTTCAAATTCATCTTGCATTTTTTTTGGCTTTACAATTTTCATAGCTGCTTTCTGATAGCTAAGAGCAAGTGCTTTTAAATATCCGTTGACATGCCATATGACAAAATAGGTACTCAGGTTTAAAAGGAAGAGCACAATCCTCATTCTCGCTTCTTAAACAATAAAAACATGATGCAAAACCCATCCAACCAAAGTTAAAGAGAAGTACTTACTCAAACACAGATGCTAGCTGGGTGAATCCACTAAAGGGGCACCACTGAAACCCAAATGGCTGTGAGTAGATCCATCAAAATAATGAGAAATAGTAGAGATGTCAGATGATATCAGACAAAGATGATGTACTAAAATTGAAAACTGCAACTTCACGGCATATTCAATACTCCCTCCATTCATTTTATAAGGTGTAGTCTGACTGCCCAAGTTCCTTAATATATGAGTTATGCAACACAAAATTGATAACATTAGGTTCGTATTTAAAAGCACTTGCTAATGATTATGATTTCGTAAAAAATCATAAAATATTATAGGGAAAATTTATGGTCACATGTCGATTTTGCACAGCCAAACTATGCCCCAAGCCACCACAACATTGTACTACAGAAGCACGGTAACACTTACTGTAGTGCCTATAACATACAAATTACAAACTAAAAGAGATGACTTTTCATGATGCAAAAATAACAGGAAAACTATGTTAACACTTGTATGGCCTAAATGCTCTCAGATGAGCACTTACAAGGTCAGAGGTGATATCATAGTTGTCACTAGTCGCCCAGCCACCCATATCAATATCAGCAGAAGGGCGGTGTCCACTTGCATAAAGCCAGCGACCTTTCTCAATCTTCCGACAGTTAGGACATTGCATTGCTCCTTTTGCATTAAATGCAGATCCAATACAGTCTAGCAGAAAAAAACTTGTTTGGTTCAGCAATCTGAGTAAGATATCACAATGTAATTTGGTGCTTGCATTCACAGGCACACAGAGGAATGAAGGGACAGAAACATTTTTGGAGATAGAAAAAAAAGCTAATGCAAAAATAAAATTATGCTGGCAGTATGCCAGTATTCAACTAAATTTAGGTGCTCGACAAAATGTGAAGGCATGATTTGAAGGTTTCTTTTGGATGTCAGTGCAAAATATTCACCTGCTTAGCTACATGATGTGAAGTTGTGGTTGATATTTTGAAGATGATTAGGTTCATTCAATTACAAATGTAGCAATGTGCTCTGTATGTATGCCTTCTCTTGGTTAAACTACAAGATCAATCAAGCAGTTAAAGAAATTGAGAAAATCTTGAATTGGGCGCCTATAATTTTTTAACTGAGAATTAAAATCTAAGATTTCTAATACCTGAACTAAATATATCATTTCATTATTTGACCAAACTTTCTAATAAATTCAGAATTTATTTCATATTAAATTTTAAAATCAAAAGACTTGCATAGGGAACCAACCCATCATCTCTAAAACGTTAAGTATCACAAAGCAACAGTTCAGTTTTTGAAACAGCCTAAGTCGATTGAAAAATAAACATAATAGAAACATAAAGAATACGCAGTAAAAGAAGTAAATAACAGATCAGAAAGTAGCAAAATACTCAATGACCAGTAGTGATTAGAATCGCCACCAGAGGAGTTTTAAATGCATGGAAAACAAGGTGAAGCGCCCTAAAGGTGATCGAAGCATCATCCCAAACATGCAAAATGAGACCAGTTAATTAAATGAGGGCCCCATTTTCACCAGATGCACTCGGTTCTTAACACAATGAAGGCATGAAATGAATTGGAACAGCAAGCCCTGAAACTGGCATATTTGCAGTAAAAACTATCCAACAAATGTTTCACTTTAATACGTAATCGAAGGGGCAAAAGCCGCTGTAGACCTAACGACTAAGCTAAGCCGCCTCAACCCACAAGGCAACAGGTGGTGAACCAACCCAAATTACCGCTAAATTCAAGCTGGGGCCCCAATTCTGAAAGCCCAGCACTAGTAATTCCATACATGCAGTTTCACCCCAACCCAGCTCACCCACCCACCCACCCCCTCAACGTCGTCGGACTCATCATCCATCATCAATCCATCATCCGGACATGCATGTACATATGCATATCTCATAATTCAAGTCCGAATCACACCGTGATACCCTATGAAATTCTGGAATTCAACCCGCCAAAATTCCTCTTTTAAGCCAAATTACGGCCGTATCTGCAGTATCCGAACCAACGCGACCATCCCAGGCAGATCCGGTTGAGCAAAAACCACAGCGCAGCAGGGGCGCGAGGGAATCTGACCTAGGTGGAACTCGTGGCCGCATTGCAGCTTGGCGACGGAGCGCCCCCCGCCGCGGGCCAGCACCGGATCCAGGCAGATGGAACAAGCCGCGCCCCCGCCCCCGACACCGGCCGCCTCCGCCGGCGACGCCGGCGGCGACCTCTCTAGATCCATCGACGCCTCCCCCAGGCGAGCCGCCTGCTGCCTCTCTCGCGACGGAGGCGCTCGTGGGGTGGGGGCGGGCGCTCGCACGGGAAGGGGAGGGGAGAGGAGGGAGGAGAGAAGAGGGTGGGGGACAGAGAGAGAAATGAGGACGGTGTGTCCGAACGGAATGGAAGGGGGAGGAGGGGGTGGACGATGGCAAAATGGTAATTAAAAAAATTGGATGATGATTATTTGGCTTTTTATGCTGTTTAGTTTACCTAGCGATATTTGGATATGTTTCGTGAAATTCGTGTAAAATGGTGTGATCCTATTTATCGAAGACACTTGTCATTGCTTGTTTTTAGAAAAAAAATTATTTTTAGATTTTCACTGAAAGTACCATGCATGCGTACACAATTCATTCAGCGTGAAGGCTTATAAAACGTTGTTATATTACTGAGCACGCATGGAGTATATTTTTTAGCGGGACGACATATAAAGCGCCTCGAAATTACCATGTGTGAACGAAACCTATTCCTTTAGCGAAAAACTTACAAAGCGCCTCCGTTACATTGCTTATTGAAATTAATTTTTTAAAACATCTTTTACATGTGTATCAAATGTCACAATTTTACATTACTTAATTCCGTCCTATATTATTCTTTTGTCTAAAAACAGTACTATGTTATCTCAACCATTTAGGTTCCAGAAATTATCACCCATATTTAAACAGGTACTTTTAAATATACTCGCTTTCAAGCACATAGGTTTACATCAGCTTACTATAAAAATTAATCCCTTTTATACAACAGTCAGCTTTCAGCCAAACTTCTAATTTACTCCGGTGCAAAGGTCAACTGAAAAGGAGGGACCAAACTGAAAGCCTGGAGTGCTTGGTCAAATCTCAGCTAGTATGCATGTGAAATTAACTAGTCTACTACTGGATGGTGGATGCCACTGGCTTCAGCAAGCTCCGGCCGTATGCGCGTTCATGATCCGGCGGCGGACCCTGGCGATGTACATGTCGGCGGCGCGGTCGATCTCGTCCTCGATCCTGAACTCCCGGCCGTCGCCCTCCAGGCGGCTCCTGATGACGTCGATCACCGACGGCTCCTCCTCCTGGACCTGGCCGACGTCGTCGTCGTCGTCGAGCCCGTCCACGGCGGGCGACGCGCCAGCACGGCGCTCGCTGCTGTCCTCGTCGTCGTCGAACAGCGAGCGCAGCGTGAGCGCCCACTCGGCGTACCCGCCGTCGCCGTCCTCGTCGGCTACTTGTTCGAACAAGCGAGCCAGCTCGGGGACGGGGAGGCCGCCGACGCGCTCGTCGTCCGCGTCGACCTCCGCCGGCGCGACGGCCGTGCCTTGGCACTGCGCCGCCTTCTTCTCCCGGCCCTGGCCCTGCCGCTGTGTGAGCGCGCGGATGTGGCGGGATATCCCGGCGACCACGGCCATCCTGCGGCGGAGCGAGGCGAGGAAGAGGAGGCGGGCGCGGACCACGGCGGCCTTCCCCTGCAGCGCACCCACCGCCTTCCTCAGCAACTCGGCCGCCTTGCCTATGCTCTTCATCGCAGCTGGTCTCGGTCGGTGAACTGATGAGGATTGGTGAAACGCAAATAAAGAAGATCAGAGAGTGGTGCAAATCAAGAAGAAGTCATTGGTCGATGAGTTTCGTTTGTAGGAGTAGGAGACAATCAGACAGACAGCAGCAGTTGCAGAATGCAGAGACATGCGTGTGCCTTGACCGATCGAGCTGGTGTGCTCAGTTTAGATCCTTTTTATAGATCGAGTTGTACATGCAGCTGGGATTCTCAAAGCTCAAAGTTTCGAGGACCTCAAAAGGCAGCTATGGGACGACTATTAGGGTGCTAAAAAAAGCACTATTGGAGATTATACTGATGGTGAAGCAAAAGAGGCTCCAAATAGCAAGACGAAATGACAACCAACTTAGATATATGCAAGGTTTGTGTCTCCAAACTCTCCATCGGAGTCTCAGAGAGTCATCAGTTAGGCAAACCGACGAGCAAGTGGCGTGTGATTCAGATACACCAGAACAGGAACCTGAATCACTGAATCGACCACGCCGCAGTCGACGCCACCGTTCGTGTCGTGCAATGCTCTCCAGACGACGCACACGCTTTGGATCGATCGATCGATGCCTTTGCTGCAGCTTAGCGTCATGCCGTCATGTACATGAGTTGGTTCATGCTGACGACCGTCTGTGTTGCGTCTCGATCTCTACCATGCTGCAGATATCTCGCATGCCTAACTCCTGCTTTATTTGTGTGTGTTTTTGCTGTAGCCTGCTATCTCTTCTCTGCTCCGCTCTGTTGGGTCGCCACGCGTATTTGCATTGTACGCGGCGCACGGAGTCGTATTAGCTAGAGTGGTTGGTCAATTATTGTGCATCGTCAATTCCGTTAGCAAGAATGGCCAGGCTTAATTTGGGCTAGCTTTGGATTAAGTTGGTGATGTGTGTATCTTCCAGTTGACTGCGTTGTTGATTGTAGAAAAGGGAGAGGTGTTAGTTGCATGTGGACCTATGCTTGCAATCAAACTAATTAAGAAAGCAGTGTGTGCCGCAATGATGCGTGGGAACTGCTTGCCTTGGCAAGTTTTCGGATGCTGCAACTTAATAATTTACTTACATACGTGCCCCGTGCGTTGCTACGAGCAAAATAAATATCGAAAGGATCTAAATGAGACAATGTATAAAGAAAATGAATATATTTTGAAGAATGTGCTTTATACTTGGTGTGAGATTATTCAAACAGCTGATTTAAAATGTAATGCCAACTACACTTATCATGATTATTGACTGAGTGTCAATAGAAAGATAAACTCAATTAGCAATGCACTCCTTAAATAATAGTCTTTTAGAACTGATGATCAATTGTTCAGTTTCAAAGATAGAAAAATATACACATGTCACGCATAATATTTCAATCGTTCTTTAATCAATGGCCGTGTTTTATAGGCAATGCTAAGTCACCGCCATATCAGTCAACTCAGGCAATGCCCTTCGCAACTCTCTGTGACCCACTGTCATGGTGACACAGCAACCAACAAGATCAGGGATGCCAAGGTTTCCAAAGTGCCTTGTTTGCATATGCTCTGCAAACGAGAGTGTTTCCAAAGTGATTTACAATAAAAGATTTTCATCTAAACCAACAGTAAGGGAGAAGATTCATGCATGCCAGAGATTGCATATTTCCTTTGTAGAGACTGATTTAGAAGATGGTTGATGCACAAATCAGTGAACCAGCAACGGTTACTCCGGGCAGCAAGTGTCCAAGGCAGCAAGCCACGGATGGAAGTAAAGCACATTGGCAGATGGCCAGATGGGCACTTGATGACTTGTCCTGAGGATTGGTAGATGCATATGGTGAGGGACCAATTCAGTTGAGTAATGCAAATGGCTGGAGAAAAAGCCACTGAAAATACACCTAAGGTTGGACCTGGTTTGGAAAGATATAATAAATCTAAGGGGTTTTCTGCAGATCTCACAAGATACAAGAAAAACAGAACTATTACATGGTTCTTCAGGGGCTAATATGCAAAAAGCTCAGGCAACAGCCATGGTGGCCGCCGACACCATGAAGCTCAAATTCCCGGTGATTTAGGGCATGAGAGAATGCGGTGAGGATAGAAATAGATAGAGGACGTCGAGGGGGTTCCGTTTTGGTGCTTACGAGAGGCGGAGATGAGATGACTGCGGGCCGCGAGGGTGAGGGAGGGAGCAGGCAACGGCGGGCTGCGAGGACGACGGCGTGACGCAGGCGATCGTGGGCGATGTCCGAGGAAGGGAGCACGCTACGGTGGGGCGTGATGGTGACGTCGTTGTGCACCAATCCGTCGCAAGGGAGGCGAGGCCGCGCCGTTCGCCGGATCTGTTGCAGGGAAGTTGCGCCGTCCGCGTCGCGGACGACGTCAGGCGCAGGCGAACCCTAGACAGGGTGACGCGGATGGGCTTGCAGCAGGGGAGGCGGGTCGCGCCGTTCGCGAGCACCATCTGCCGTTCACGGGCGGCGGAGGGAGACAGGGGGACGCAGCAGGGAGCCATGCTACGTTTCAGGGCACGCGGGGGGAGGCACGGGGGGGAGGCAGACTCGCGGAGGGAAAGCAAATTTGTTGCACCAAAAAATTGTTTTACTTTTAGTTTTTTTAGTCGTAGAAGATAGAGATAGAGATTTGGACTATTAGTGTACAGTTTTACGGTATATTTATCAAGATTTGAAAGTAGGTAATTGTACCAGATTAGGTTCATGATTTATGGTGATGAAACTCCTCACACATCAAACTCCATTCTTCTCTCTTCTCGCCATATCAGCAAAATTGATAATATAACACAGAATTTAATGCCAAGAAACTCATCGTGAAACCTGTTGACGCAAAAAAACCGGAGGTCGGCCTTCAACGCCGACACATGCGAGGACCTAGAGATCTGCTTAACTACATTGCAGAATCCAAATCGGCGCACGTGGTGTGCGCGGGTGTGCCAGTCAGTTTGATCCTGCAAATGATAAGGTGAAGATATTTCCTTTGAAGCTTACGACGATCGGCCGATCAGGCCGATGCGGTTCAGGCACCAGTAGCGGTAATAATATGATAAAATAAAGTATGACAAGTGAATAATCGGCTATGAGACCGATTACAACATTCTGATGAATATGAAAGAAGGCTCATCGGCTATCCAGACCAGATCTGCATGATTGATCATAATAAAGCATGAAAACTATCGTCTGGAAAGCCGATAGCAAACGGGGCGCCGTTGGGTTCCCGATCAATTATAGGTAGAGCTGTAACCCAATGTAGTTTCGATTAATATTATCCACATTGTTTCTAGATGAAACGACAACGATGCGCTTGGAAGTTGCAATCTAGAAATGTTGTCGATAAAAGGCTAATCTAAACTTCACCAGTCAACAGATCTATCCACGATAGAACTTTATCCCAACAGCACTTGAGAAGTAGCCGAGATTAAGATGCAACAGGCTATTAAAAGATCTATCGTCTATTCCAGCATGATAAAAGCTAATTAAAGCAATGAGGCAGCAAGACGATAGATTAAACAAATATGAGCCGATGCGGTCTTAATCAAGACAGGATAACTGGCGAGTACCGTAGATCGAGACGGAGGTGATGCGCTGTAGGTCGAAGATCCAAGATGCTCGATAACTTGGTAGAACTTTGGACTTACCCCTTTGCCGGAGATCAAGGCGATGCAGCCCGACGTCAAGTACCAAGTTCCGCCGATAAATAAAGTAAAAACATAAAATAAAAAGGGTGGCAATGCACCGAGTTTGATTGATCGAGAGATGAAAATTACAATGACACTCGTTCCTTTATATTTATAGGGACAGCTAGCTTGGTTGTCACGTAGGCAACAAATTTTACTAACAAGCAAAATCTAAACTAAAAGAAAATACTACGATACATGGACTCTAACTTCCCTTACGTAGAATCATCATTGTCAATTAAGCTTCCTTGCGATCCCCCCGTGAAGCAACTTGGGCGTATACTTTGATCAACTTGACATCTTTCTCTTCCCGCATGCACTTGCCTCTTTTACTGACAACATAATATTCCGGCCATAACGCTAATCACATTTGACTAATAAGAATCTTCACGTGTAACTTGATACATGCATGCAAACCTTATTAGCTTCTCCTCCTTCACGTGTAAGTTCCCAATTAACGGGTCTCCGGTTCCATCGGCAGGTACTGCTATTCATCGGCAAGCACCGCTAATAATCGGCCATCGGCAAGTACTGCTATATATCGACTTCACATCCAGAAATTCATTGGTCGCATGTTCTCAGCTCTGTCAGCAACTGTCAATGCATATCGGCTTTCACGTTAGCATAAATAGCTGATTGCTTTATAATTCAAATTACATCAGATTTATCAAAATCCGATGTCAACAAAAACCCATTAAGACTGGCCTTAGAGATATGAAGTCGAACAAGTTTGAGAACCGCTAGTGTATTTATTCCACTTTTGCAACAATCACATACCTCATTTACGACTACTTCTTGCCGTCACAAATATATGTCCATTTAGGTTTAATTGATTTGTCCTAGGTCAGATATTCAGATCTCTACATTTTGACTGCCCAACCCATTACTAGCTACTATTGTAGTTTGCAGCGAGAAGACCATCCAGCTTGGATTAACTTGGTGATGTGCATGTATATCCTCCATTTGGATCCATTGCCGATCGCAAAAGGAAAGGAAAGGAAAGGAAAGGAGAGATCGACACATGTAAAAAGGGAAAATGAGTTACTTGTCCATCTGTGCTTCCAATCAACAAAGAGTTCTGAATTGTGTAGGTTTGTAGGTTGAGATCTGATACTTTCTTTTCAAAAGGTGAAGAAGGATGAAAAGGAGTGGTTGCAAACCCCATTTACTAAGCATGTATAATTCTTCTTCCTCTTTCTTTTCACAAGAACAGAACGATCTGCTTTTTTTCTTGATCTTGCAAATAGTAGATTTATACACTGAGCATTCCTTTTACTTGAAAAGGCTATAATTGTACAGTTGTTTCGAAGATCTTCAAACCTGTTTATTTAATTCTTGGAAAAAAAAGAGATAAAAGGTTAGGCTAGCAGGCGCCCTTTTGCTCGATTGCTTGAGCAACATTGCAACAGCTCGTTGCATTTGCAAAACCTTATCTAGTCCACCCGAGAAAAACAAGTGGCAAAGACTTGGCATCATGGATCGACAGAAATCCTTCTTTTGTCCTTTCCATCGAGCATTACTTTATAGAACCACACAAGTCCACTAGCCGATAAACACGGCACTTGTTGCAAGAAAGAGGAGAGCACTTTGGAGTTTGGACTGATGACACGTGTTTTTAAGTTTCATTCATACCTCATGAGTTTGAATTAAAGGGTGATTAACATAAAGAATAATGTAAATGCGCGGAATGGATGTTCTAGTAGGAATAAAATAGGCTTTGAGTGACACCAAATGTTCAATAACATATATCACCCCAGCACAGAGAATAGAGTATTTCATTAGCGATGGGACCAGACTAATAAACTGAATAAGAAGACAAAGAAGTCTTAGTCTCCTTATGTGGATTCCATCTGAATAAGAACTGGTTGGTACCATTGTCTATTGGTGCTGGGCTACTCAACCAAGGCTTGGCTCCTCCCTTCTACAAAACTGTGGCAACCTTCCAATTTATTCTTTTAAACTGAAAAAACTGGATGATGGTGTCATATGCACAGGGCACACCCTTCACCGGTACCAAAGCTTCTTCACTGTCTTTCCATCTCAAATCTTTTGTTTTTATGCTGCTCTGAGCTCATGTCTTCATGATGAATCGCCTTTTGTTCCTCATGCAAGTTTCTTAGAGACAATTCATCCTGGCAGGCGTGCAACAAAGGATAAAGGTGACTAGAGGCCATGGTCATGGTGCAAGAGGTCATATGTACCAACGGTGGATGCACTCCTTTATGCAGAGTAGCCCATTCCCTCCTACCACTAGAAGGGTTAGGCCGAGGGCCTTGACAATTACATTTTTCATTGCAGCATCATCCTCAGCTGAGGTTGGAGGGCCCCCACAGATTTTCAACACCCGGAGCTGTGAATAGGAGCATATTCCTGATGCTGAGGGCATCTAGACCCATCGACATACCATATCCGTGGGGGCGAGAGGGTTTTGCGTCGTTCCCTTGGATCCCAACTGAAGGCGAGTCTCACTGGAGGGGCATCTTCAATCCTATGCAGAACTTGGAACATGGAAGTTTTACCAGAAGGCCTGCTGGTGAGCGGATGCCGCAGAATCACTCAGAGAATGGCTATCAGCCTATGCCTCCTCCCCAGAGGATGCCACCGTTCTTGTGATTAGTGAAGGCTATTCTACAATTCTTCTGTATAAAATCTCCTAGATACGATTCACGCACTAAAAGTTGGCCGGCTAGCGTGCCCACGTCGCCGGTCATTTCCGGGCGTTGGATCGGCCGGCCGGATGACCCAGATCATGCGAGTTCCGATCATTTTGCAAAAAATACCCTGGGACTTTAGAAAAATTAACTCGCGGTTTGGCCTCCTCTCTCAGGTAATTTTGCGAAAAAATTCACAACTTTTATCGAAATCAACCCGCAATCCAACCTTCCCGGTTCAGGAAAATTAGCAAAGAAAACCTTAAGTTTTCGCAAAATCAACCCGTCGTCCTGATCCTCTCTCAGAAATATTTTTAGAAAAACCCTTGGATTATAAATCAAACTACAATCTGTTCCATCCGTTACTTCTGCAATATTATACGTACAATTTGAACACGAAAATGCGTTGAAATCAACAGTTGTTCAATATAGAATTTGGTCAAAAAAATTAAAAACTATAAATTCATTACAAAGCAAATTTTAAAATTCAGAATGCTTTCGCAATTCGTTAGCACAAATGCTTGCATTGCGATTCGTCATACCTACAATATGGACATCAAAATATCTTCAAATTAAAAGGTGTTCAATCAATTTCAAATTCAAAGCGCTTTTACGATTCACCCGTATAAATATTTACGTAGGATCCATTTTACCTACGATTTGGACATCGAAGCATCTTTTTATGTCAAAAAATTTTGAATACAAAATTTTAAAACATAAAGCTTTGCTACACAATAAACTTTTAAAATAAATGATAAGCAAAAATACTTTAACCAAAAACACTAATATAACAAAAAAAGATAGTTCCATTTCCATACCAAAAATAATATCCTATTTAAATAGTAGCGTCACGATAATAGAGTCCAAAATATATACCAAGTACAACAACGGGATGCAGACAATGACACCTACACATATAATAAGTCTGTACCATTTACAATACGACGACATGAAATACAGACCCTGCGCGAGAAAGCCGTGCGCCTTTTCTAGTTTATTTGATTCTAGACTTCAGAGAACAGGGGGAAGAAGATCAGCTGTCTGCACTGTCGATACTGGTTGTTTAAAGGACATGTATGATGTTTATGCCACTGGTATTTTAGCGTTTTCGGTCCGGCAGCACTCAGGCTTTGTTGAGCGTTGTAGTTTGTCCTAACTAATAAGTTGTTTCATTGAGCAGAATTATTTGAAAACCTGAGCTAAACTGCATCTTTGGTCGCCATGAGTGAAAAACACCAAGTGCAGCTATGAATACAAGAGAGTGGGTATTCATTTGTGCAGTTCATCACATATGAATCGTGTGTTATTTCTGAATGATCCATGGCCTACAGAAGATACGGAAATTTTGTTGATTCGCGGTGCCAGGGTTACAATCATGCTGCGATTGTGAATTGTGATGGATCATATATCCATGTTCCTTTTGTAGTATTTGTGCTTGGCGAGTCATCAATTGGTGTTCACTCCGGTAAATTTATTTGTCACAAGAAATAAATTCTGTGGTGCACACATATTTATTCTGTCCTATGCTAACTTGACTCACAGCCGATTTAACTTTTTAATAATATCACACATTTGGATGCCATGGCCAACCTAACAACAAAATAACAAAGGAGTGTACTGGTGTCTTCAGTGGAGTGTACTGGCTGCGTTTTTGTCCCAGTTACGGAACGAGGACGCTAGGGAGATTGTTCGTATGGCAAGTAAGGCGTTGGAGGTTGTTGCCATGGATAGCTTTGCCAAGAATGGATGGAGAAGCAATAATAGATTTTGCTTTTGATTTCATCATTTTGTTTGCGTATTTTTTTCCTATTTATTTATGATCGGCTTGTAAGCTGATGTTACTATAAACCTTTGGTTGTGTGCGTCTGCATAGGTCGGAACATCTCCCTTTTCTAAAAAAAGATGTAGACTAAATCATTATGCCGCCCCATCTTATTCTCTCACAAAAATTCTAGAAACCTATGCATCAGCCGACTGTAAGACAACAATCCGCTCCTCTTCTCTTCCCTCTTCTCTTTCCTCCAACTTATCACAAATCTGATGTGGCAACTCTTGCAGGCTGCCTACCTCACCTTATAATACTTGCTCTAAATTGGCTCATGGTTATGACCAACATATAGATGGCGGCCATCCTGTGATGGTTGTTTGGTATCATAAATTAATTTTGACGTGTCTAAAGATTATTTTTGCAGTAGTATGCATATATAGTTTCTTATAACAAATTAGGTTTGTTATGGCGGAAGCTCCTCGCTTGTGTTCAAATCTTCGATTTGATAATGATGTTCATATTAAAATAATTATCAGCTTAATCTTTCGGAGATGCTTGTACAATAGAGTTTGCATATGTGCATTTGGATATACACTCTTATTAACAAGTATTTGCTTATGCTCGGTTGGTATAAAAATACTATATATGTTCTTGTAAGTAAGTATGCAATCATATAATTTAAATCTATATATACTCTCGTAAGTAAGTATGCAATCATACACCGATGGAGGATTATTCAGGAATCTCGTACCATTTTTAACTTTGCTTTCTCCGTCCGATTGAACATTCAACCAGGCAAGTTTTGTCCTCTTGGACATGTGATTTACTATATAATAAATTGCTTGCTAAACTTCTCCTCGATCACTCGCTCATCTGCCATCCGCTCACTGTTAACACATTCATCAATTCCTCGATCTTCAACATATACGAACCAGGAAAAACAAGTAATAGTAATTTAGAATATAATGGAGCCTTCACGGAGGAACAATACTAATCTCTCTGCAACCACTGCCGTCATCCTCCTACTCGTCATTGTGGCCGCAGGTACGTTCGTTCGAGCCGCGTGGTTCTTTAATTTATCTGTCAAGCTAATCAATGACCTAGCTTCTTGCTCTATATATAATCTATATGCATGTTCATACATTATTCAGAGATGGGGTCGGCTGGGGCAACACGCGCCGCTTGCAGCCACCTGAGCGGCACTTATTTCTGGTTCTGCCTCAGCGACTACGATTGTGAACTTGTATGCAAGATGGAAAGCAAAGATAACATTGGCGGTGCGTGCGACGACTTCCCGTCTCGCTGCTACTGTCAGACGCAATGTCTGCCTTGATCTGATCTGCTGCTGCTGCTACTGTCTTTTTTAATTAGGGATCCGATCCGATCCAATAATAATCCCCGTTCGGTCTCCATGCATGTAATAATATATAATAAAGTCTACCCGGCGTTGTACTTATTGTACATTATACGGGTAGCGTACTTGTATTGTGATAAATAAAAATGTTGGACTCGTGGATCAATTTAAAAGAATAAATTTGGTTCATTCTTGAGCAGCTGAATCGAGTAGTCATCCCAAAACCCAGCACATTGCTGCGAAAGGGCCGTTACAAGAGGCTCATTAGCACCCAAGGTCCTGGATTCGAATTCCTGTGGGAGCGAATTTTCTAGGATTTAACGGCGTTGTGCTTTCAATGGTAGGCGACGTTCCCGTCGACAGCGAGGCATATGTGGTGCGCCTATGGTGACTTCGTCAATCTCAAGAATTTGCTGGTTCAGTCTCTCGGAGGTACTCATAGAGATAGGATTACGTGAGTGTATTAATAGGGGTGAGTTGCGTCAACGAGTAGCAAGCGTGTTATTTTAGAGGTCATGGAAGTACGACTGAATCTTTTGATTCTAGTCTTCAACAAAGCGTTTATCTTTTTTGCCTAACTTAATTTTTTTTCCTATAGCATGACTGAGCATATCATTAAGAAGAGAAGAGTTTATGAAGCGTGAAGTGAATATGCAATCGACCCTGGTAGAACATAAAACACGATTAGGATACAAAAGATTAATAAGCATGCATAAGAAACCAAACCTACTATGCCGATGTTTGCACTATTTGCAGTTCACCAAGCGAATCCCCAATGTGGTACTCTATTCCCTCCGTCCTATAAAAAGGCCATTCCAATTTTATCATAAGTGAAACTTGAAAAGTTTGATGAAATTGATGAAAAGTATTAACATTTGTGATAACAAATAGGTATATCTTAAAAATATACTTTATGATGAATCTAATTGTACTTATTTGATATGCTTTTTTATATAAGCTTGATCAAACATCAAAGACTTTGACTTAGAACAAAATTAGAATGATTTTTTTGTATTTTAGGGGGGAATATGTCGTGTATTCTAGCGTAAGATGCATGTTGTTTCTTCCGTGAATGCTTGGGTTGCACCAGTGTGTATCGTCTGTCTAGCATGGCCCGTACGAGGGGTAAAGTTGCATATTGATTGAGCATCTATCTCTAGTCGATTACAAAGAAAGGTCTCGAATAAATGATTATATAGGCTTAATGCAAAACTTGCCCAATCTATCTTCATCTACTCATCATCTATTCCTATTGTATCACCTCTCCTTGGAATCCTAAGCACCAGTAGGATGTCGTAATAGGTCCAATAAATTCGTCCACTGCGAAGGTTATGAAATTAACATAGAAAATACCAAGGCCTCCGTTGATAGGGCTCCGGTTTCTCTACTGATGGCCATCTAGAATCATAAACCTAGATTAATTAGTCACAAGTTAATAATTATAGAGCGGTGCCAAGCATTCTTATTCTCACAAAGAAAACTTAATGAACTGGTTGGCTCCCGAAAGGCATTTCATTTAAATTCATAGAGCTCGGCTTTCTTACATATCTTGACGTGAAGCCACGCCCCCTTCATGCAGGATTTTAAAGGCATCCATACGACTTTTGTTCACTCCACCGTAACGCGACAACTATTATTGAGGGAGGTTGTCTCGAATGGACCGTTCCAGTTCAAAGGCTTGGAACAGCCTGGATAGCGGTTGTAAAGCATGACCAAATAACTAAAAAATTATTTTTATAGTAGTGTACATATATAGTTTTCTGTAAATATATACATGTGAACTGAGTTATCCGTAGTTCATTAAGTTTCTTGTGGATACAGTGGCGGATCCAGGATAATTGTCACGAGGGGCTTTCTTTCACCTCTAGAAAACTTCAACATCTTCTTGCAGTGCATCCATGGCTAAAAAATTATAGAAAGAGCATATGGGGGCTCTATGGATCCAGCGACGGTAGGAGGGGCTAGAGCCCTCCCGCCCCACCGCTGGATCCGCCCCTGCTTGTGGTGGAACTTGCGCACCGGGTTCAAATCTTGTAACTTGACACAAGCGTGTGTACTAAGATCTATCGGCTCCGTCTCTCGAAGGTGCTTCTAAGCAGCCTTTCACCTTTATCTTTTGTTGCACGCCTGCAAGGATGAATCGGCTCTAAGAAACCTGCATGAGGAACAAAGGCGATGAAAACAATCTCTATCTTAGACTCTTGATATTTATCTATCGTTTTGTTTCCCTAGTATATTCATTAGTAAGGGCAAGGGTAATGTTTATGCCCCAACCAGTCTTTAAGTTGTGCCCTTATGCCAGTAGACTATAAGCTAATACTATTGCTACAATGTTTATGGCCCTACCAGTCCTTCAGATGGGCCCACTTACAAATAAAAAGCTCCACACAAGCTGACTGCCGGAGCAGCATGTAGCAATGAGATGGGAGAGAGTGGATGGCTGGTGAGGTGAGAGAGAGAGTTTGATATTTTTTATTTCTTATAGGTGGTCTTTATAGCTATGGGTATCTTTAAAAGATTCCCTCTCTATTGTCCCCTTCTACAATGTTGAGCCGGTCTTTATAGACCACTTTTGAAGCACATTGCGGCTGCCCTAAGATGTTGATTGTTTTTAAGAGATAAATATGTCAGTATTTGATGGCAAATGAATGAATTTATACGAATTGTACACCGCAGTAATTTTTCCTAAATAGGGAAAGGGGCCTTTGTTTGAAATAAATTGGTTCTTAGGGGTTAATAACGAAAGTGACAGACAACACTTCAGTTTTCACTGTTCAGTCTCCAGTTCAGAGCTCCAAAATTATTCCTTTCTTCTCAGCGAGCACCGCTGGGATCCCAAAGGAGGCATCACCGCCAATCGATCCTCTCCGCACCCACCCAGTAATCATCTCCTTGCTCCCCTCTCGCCGCCGCCGAGCCTACTCTCTCAAGGTGCGGCGTCGCCGTCCCTCGCGGGCCCGTTTGATCCGACTCTGCGCGCTTCACGTGCCGGGATCCGCGAGAACCGCCTGCCCTCCGTGTTCTTGCGGGCGGCGGAGTGGTTGGCTCTGGAATCTTTGTTCTTGGGGGCTCATGAGCGCAATGGCACTACTTGCGTGAAAGGGAGCTTGCCTTTGTGGAGTCTGTGCGGGAGGGTCGAGCTGTGGAAGGGAGGATGCAGGGGAAGGCGCAGCTCTCAGATTCCAACCGGCGGATCATGGAGGTCGACGCTCCGCCGCGGCGGGTGTACCAGGCGTGGAAAGGAAGCAACGTGAGGGTTTCTTGCACTTTGCTTGGTTTATGATTCTGCTATTTTCCTTAAGATGGGCCATGGCTACTTTCAATTGTTGATTTTAGTAAGATCAAGGGATTAGGGGGAAAATTCTTTCTCTGTTGACCAGCGTTTGTACATGGAGACATTAGGCTGTTGAAATCTTGATATTATTTTTGGAATTAACTGTAGTGTCAGTTAGCGTCCAAAAGCTACAGAAAACATTCTAGTGCAGTGGTGTTAGTGTTTGCTGATGTGTGTTTTATTGGCCCTTTGGGTAGCAGAAGTGGTTCTTGTTTTAACGGGCTGTTATCCTCACTGAAGCAGCTAGTGTAGGAGCACATCAAAGAGACAAAGACGGTGACTATATGATGTTGATTTGCTATGCCACACAAATAGAGTGAGTGAGAGAGATAAACTGAAATTTGAGAGTAGTTATAAAAATGTAATCTAAGTTTGAGTTGAGGCAGAATGTGCATTTTGCAATCTAGAATACTGTCTGTTTGTTACTATGTTTCACATTCCATACGTTCTCCTTTGGGTGTGGGGTGGGGTGTGGGGGGGATACTCATATGTTCATGGATTTATACATCTATTGCGAGTTGTTTATTTGCAGAAAGAGATTCTCGAGCTCATCAGCATGGGCTTAGTTTGTTCTGTAATCTATTATGTACAACTTTACCAGGGGTTGAAATGCAGTGGCTACCAACTTAATAGTTGAAAGGATAGATCTAATTTTGGAAACCCATATTCTTACTTTTCAAAGTGCTGCCTTCTTAACCTGTGTCGGAATGAAGCTCATGCTCTTTCTCTTCTTTTGTGCGTTATTGCAGTTGTTTTTCCTTGGAGGTAGACTTATCTTTGGGCCAGATGTGAGGTCACTCGTGCTCACAGTATGTTTGATTGTAACCCCAGTGATATTCTTTGCTGCCGCCATTTGTCCACAGCTTGGTCATGAGTTCCAGAGCCAAATTGGAGGTTGGGTGGCATCTCTAGCTGTCATCTTTACAGCATATGTAAGTTTAGGCGCCATCAACACTCACTTTGTTACACACCAATCTATATTTTTCTCTCTTCTATAGTTCTAATTTTTTTCTTAATGTGAAATTATGCATTGGAAATTTGTAGCCATCTTTTAGGAAGAGTGATCTTCTGCATTGCTTCTACCATGTTAAGTTATACCGTAGTTGCATCAAGGAGAATAGTCAATAGCCATTACGCATATAGATATTGGAATAGAATGATTGTAGTGTCTGCAACTTGGTAATAGGTTGACAAGATGACTGACATACTGTTCTTGTTTTTCAGATTCTTCTTGTTCTACTTCTCACATCTGGGCGTGATCCTGGAATTGTTCCTCGAAACGCTCACCCCCCAGAGCCTGAAGACATTGGTGAATCCCCAGATTGGCCTGGCGGTCAACATGGTTCAGCAGGTTTACCACTTACAAGGGATGTTCTTGTCAATGGTGTTTCGGTCAAGGTCAAATATTGCCATACATGTATGCTGTATCGTCCACCAAGGTGCTCCCATTGCTCAATCTGCAACAACTGTGTAGAACGTTTTGATCACCACTGTCCATGGGTAGGTCAGTGCATTGGAAAGGTAAGTATAATCTTGTGTCAACAAAATGGATCGGATAATGTTATCTGATGAAAGAAATGAAGTGATAAGTAATCATTCTTATGGTCATATAGTAAAGGTACTTTTTGGATAATAATATAAGACCCTTTTAGATTGCTGAGGCAGCAGTTCCCTCTGCCAGTCTAACAGGGAATGAGATATATGCAGTTATATGCTTTCTTCTAATGTTGTGTGGGATATAGGTCTATCATTAATTTAATTTTAAATGTGGGTGTTACTAATCATGCCTTGAATTCTCTTTTCTTGCAGAGGAACTACCGTTTCTTCTTCATGTTTGTGTCTTCAACTACCCTACTCTGCATATATGTGTTTGCATTCTGCTGGGTCAATCTCAAGAGAATTATGGACATGCATGAATGTAAAATTGGTAGAGCCCTTTTGAAGTCTCCTATCTCTGGACTTCTCATTCTATACACATTTATTGCTGTTTGGTTTGTAGGAGGATTGACTTCATTCCACCTCTATTTGATTTCTACAAATCAGGTTAGCCTATTCTTGAGTAACTGGAGTAACAGTTAATCTGCTTTGCAGTTTATGAGCATTGATCAAGCTAAGCTGGCATATTGAAATCTCATGGAAAAACTTTTTGCAGACTACTTATGAGAACTTCCGATACCGTTACGACCGGAAAACAAATCCTTACAACCTTGGAGTGGCCCAGAATTTCATCGACATCTTATTTTCAAGGATCCCCAGCCCAAAAAACAATTTCAGAGCAAAAGTTAAGGAGGATTCTGCTACCTTCACGACATCCCTCAGTATGGGACGGGTTCTAAGTCCGCCCAAGATGAGCGTGGACCTTGAGATGGGCATGAAAAGGCAAGCTGTGGCTGCAGAGGACTTGGAAGACTTGCACAGCCAGATCGGCAGTGCTATGGGGCTGGAGAGATGTGGCACTGAACCCCCGCATTTTGTTGGTCGAAAAGGCTGCTCTGAGATTTCATCTGACATAGAGTCATTTGCAGAAGAGTTTGGCATGGAACGTGGGCTCAGTGAGAGGAAAAAGATTGAGCGACGCACAAATGATGGTCCATAGAAAGTTTCGTTATCATAAGCCCCTCTCCAATATTCTGCCAATCCCTCAACTTAGGCAGCAAAAGTTTGGAAAGATGGAAAGGAAGTAGGACAAAATGGTAGAATGAATTTGACAGGCATTCAGAAGTAATAGATGTTCATTAACGATATAGGAATGATGAGTCCGCACTCGGTTTGGATGATTTTGTACTGCTAGTTCTATGTACTCTTGGTCCTTGTGTTGTATTGTATGTGTGGTGTGGCAGTGTTGCTTCTGATTTTGTTGAAGCTGTAATTTGTAACATCAACCTGGCTATCAGATTTCCTGCACTTCTGTTTGTCAACCAAATAGTTTCCACCCTGTGCATTGGCTTACCGATGAAGTTGCTGCAATGGCTCAGTCACTTTACCGTGAAGCAGAGGCGACAGAGCACGCCATGCCGCTGAACCTGAGGTTCCGGCGCCCAACCCTCACCGTCGCAGCGCCCCCCGTTCGACATCTGCATCCACCACGGCACCACGTCCGCCGTGGACGCCGCCGCGTTCTGATCAGCCTGAAGCTCCGGCGCCCCTTTGTCGCCGCGGCGAGCTATGCGTCACCTCGCACCTCATCGCAGCACGTCAGCACGGACACGCCCGGCGGCGCGACGGCCCACCACAGCCACACCCCTCCTTCCAAGAAACCTGACGCCAGCAGGCGGCCGCCCCTTCCGCCCACTCATCCAACGTCACCGCGCGACTTGCCATGGACGCCGGCCACTTGCCGCCGCCATTGCGCGTGCGGAACTGGGGAGGCAGAAGCTGCGGTGATTGGTGCCGACGCAGGCGGCGGCGGGTGCCTCAACAGCGCTCCTAGCGTTTACTCCAGACCATTCTCCCCTTGCTTGCCTGGCTAGCGGGCTCTCGGCTCGCCGGCGGGCGGCCTTGCGGCCGGACACGACGACCGGGGGGTGGACGGTATCCTAATTACCGTCCGGGGGTGGACGGTATTTCATTTACCGTCCACCCCCTGGGCAGCCGGAGGCCGTCCGATCCGAAACTGACGTCCAGGATACACCCGATTTGGACTCTACGAAGCGAACGGGGCTCCCCTCCCCGCGCCCTGTCGTCGAGCCGTCATCGCGCGGCGCTGCCTCGCCAGCCTTCCGGCGAACTCCCGAGTGCTGCGTGCACGAGCCGGTGCCGGTTCGATCCGGCCGGGATCCAATTTGCTTCCGGGAAAATTGGATGCCTTGTTCGATCTTCTCTATGCAGATCCCCCTGAACATATCGCAGCTCGTTTCCGCTTTGCGCCCATGGCCGATCGGTCGGATGCTGCCGCCATGGCGAGCTGGAGCAGCACGTGCATCGGGGACGTTGAAAAGGCATTGTTTCAGTGTTCAGAGCAAATCGAGAAGAAGAAAACAACTCCCAAGAACCTTGGACCGGACAAGCATGGCATGGAAATCACTCCTGAAAAGCTACAGATATTCAAAGAATCAGCATCCGGACACAAAGACGGACCATTCTTGATCTGTAAATCACAGATAATAATGTGGTGGAGATCATTTGCAGGATCATATGAATTCAGAAATCAAGAAGATCGTATGAAGAATTTTTATTTGATTTCGAGGGCCCGGTGCCTCAAAAACCAATAATGTTGCCACTATATTTCCCAATGTCGTCTCATGTAGATGGCCAACCTTGGAACTCGAGTCAGGTCCCAGCGGAGCATCATGTGCCATGCCTGGTTAGGGCCCAAACTGTCGTGGCTCGCCACACATCATCTGAAGTATCCCATCTTCTTCGCACGACTGTCGTCGTGCGGTCAAATTGCTGGCTGATGGCCTTTTTTAAGGTTCGTGGTGGAGATTTTTTTAAAAGATAATAGGTCGTGAACAGATACATTTGAGACTTACTACACGCCGTTTATTCAGACTTTCAGAAAGTTTGCTGCACACCATTCATTCAGACTTTCAGAACGTTCACCGGTACCAGTACTGTTCATTGTTAAAGGCCACAGAACATCAGATGCAGCTCCGACTGGTTGATTTCAGACTCTGAACTCGGTTAGGCATTTATAGTGGCATTTTTGGGGATTCTGCCATCAGCCTAAACAGTTTATCAACCTAAGAAGCCGGAGCTAGAGGTAGGGTATTCTTTTTTGTGAATGCCATGAGGGAAATGTTCAGAGCTGCATCGCATCTGAATAATCCATGTCGAACTGAGCAGCTTTTTTCCTTAAAAATTACGATTTAGCATATTTTTTTAGCAACTTGGGCAGGTGCTCTGCCTTTTCATTATTAGTAGAAGCAGCAAAGTATTTTTACAGATTTTAACAGATTTTTGTATTAGCACTGCACAATCTCAGTCACAGACAAAGGCGTGTCAATGTTATCTGAAAGTAAGCATGATGTTACTTTTGATAACTGGGATTTCATACCTTGTGCATGACTTACACTTGAGGTGGAAATGGCTCACTTCACCCTGAAGTTGAAGCAGAGGAGATCAAGCAAGAAAGCACAATGCCGCCCAACCTGAAGTTGCGGCACCCTATGGTTGATTCTAGTGCTACATTTCATTCAGTAGTCTCTCAAAACTGCCTAGTTCGTTCATTTGCTGTAAGATATAATATATATATGTATGTATGTATGTATGTATATATACATGTATATATATATATGTATATATATAGATAGAGAGGGCGGGGGGGGGGGGGGGGGGGGGGATGTTTCATACAGTGGGCTATTTCTTTTTGAAAGAAATTCAGGGTTGTCAGCACACCTGAATAATCCCCAGTTCCCCATGTCTGATTGAGCTGCTCTGATTGTTTTTCACCTTGCACAACCTCACAGGCCAAGGAGTGTGGCAACTGAAATTCAACATGATGTTACTTTTGTTGCCTACTATGCAGTCTATAGATTTTTTTTCATCATGTACCAATGCACAAGGCGCAGAAATACCCATCTGATGACGGAAGGGAAGCACAACAATCAACCGTATAGTTTCCGAGATTCAACACCCTATGCATTTGCTTACTGATGAAGTTGCAATGGCTCGGTCACTTTACCCTGAAGCAGAGGAGACAGAGCATGCCATGCCGCTGAACCTGAGGTTCCGGCGCCCACCTCACGCCAAACACCGTCGCCGCGCCCCCGGTCGACATCTGCATCCACCACGGCGCCACGTCCGGCGTGGACGCCGCCGCGTTCTCGTGAACCTGAAGCTCCGGCGCCCATTTGACGCATCGCCTCGCACCTCATCGCAGCACGTCAGCAAGGACACGCCCGGCGGCGCGACGGCCCACCACAGCCACACCCCTCCTTCCAGTTCTAGGAAACCTGACACCAGCAGGCAGCCGCCCCGTCCGTCCGCTCGTCCAACGTCACCGCGGCGTCATGCCGGACTTGGACGCGGCACACCGTGCGACGGGACGCCATGGCGGCCTGCCACTTGCAGCCCCCCATTGCGCGCGCGGAACCGGGCAGGCAGAAGCTGGGGTGATTGGTGCCGACGCAGGCGGCGGTGGGTGCCTCACCGGCACTCCTAGCGTTTACTCCAGACCATTCTCCCTTTGGTTGTCTCGCTAGCGGGCTCTCGGCTCGCCGGCGGGCGGCCTTGCGGCTGGACACGACGACCAGGGGTTGGACGACCGTCCGGGGGTGGACGGTATTTCATTTACCGTCCACCCCCTAGGCACCCGAGGGCCGTCCGATCAATAGCTGACGGCCAGGATATGCCCCACTCGGACTCCAGCGAAGCGAGCGGGGCTGGCCCCGTCGTCGCGAGTCGTCATCCCGCGGCGCTGCCTCGCCGGCCTGCGGCGAGCTCCGGAGCATTGCTTGCACGAGCCGGTGTCGGTTCGGTCCGCCGGGAAATCGCTGTTGCTTTCCGGGTAAATTGGATGCGCTTGGTTCGATCTTCTCTTTGCAAACCCTCCTGAACACATCGCAGCTCGTTTCCGCTCTGCGTCCATGGCCGACCGGTCGGGTGCTGCCGCCTGCCGCCATGGCGAGCTGGGGCCGGAGATGCATCGGAAAAGCTTTTGTTTCAGTCGACAGAGCAAGTCGAGAAGAAGAAAACAACTCCCAAGTTCTCCCTTGCAATTTGTAAACTTCGACTAGACAAGCATGGCATGGAAATCACTCCTGAAAAGCTACAGATATTCAAACAATGGCTTCACCGTTCCGGTAGCTGCGAGGCTACAAGCTGCAATTTCAATAATGTATTTTTTCATCATCTGATACAGGCTTACAGCATCTCAAGGGGGACGATCGACTTTGGTGTGGAGCCCGGGGACGTGTTGGCCCTCGGGGCCTCGCACCTCTACATGGATTCCGTCGCCGACGCCGACCGTGTCCGGCGCCCGGCCGGACAAAGCGCGCCGCAACTGTTCGCCTTTCGAGGCCACGGGCACGCACCACCGCAGCGCGACCATCGCCGTGCCGTTGGCCGTTGGGCGGCAACGCTGGCCGCCGTCGCGCCTGCGTGACTCCAACTGCACATTCGAGAAGGGCTTCCTCGGCAACAGCGCCGCTGAGGCGGTGGCGGCGAGGCTGTTCCATTCCACCTGTCCACCTTCGCCACCGCGTGGGGCTCCGGGTCATCTTCTTCGGCGGGAGCGTCCTGTTCAGGCCTTCAGAGAAGCAAAGCAAGCAACACGTACGGCCGCTTCATTCGTCCGGCTGGTTAGCTGAGACACTGGGAGGGGTCGCTTCTCTGCTACCTCCGTTTGGGCGGAGCAAAGCATCTCGCCGCCGCAGAGCCCGGACGTCCGCCTGCGTCCCGCCGCCGTTGACCCGCCGGAATCTAGCCTCGGGACCCGACGAGACGAGGGACCTATATGCAAATCTTAAGGTCGCAATGAGGGGTCTATTTGTAAATATTCGGATCGCGATCCGATTTAGGGGGTTAAATGTAATATACCAGGGGGTATTTTGCAAATAACCGGATCGCGACTATCGATCGCGATCCAATTTAGGGTGTTATCTGCAAAAATAACTCCGCACCGTCGGCGATAGCTTCCGCCGGCCGGAGACACCCTCCACTCCTCAACAGCCACTTCGTGGACTTTCCCCTATCCCTCATCGGCTTCACCGCGCGCCGACTCGTCGCAACCAGGCGCCCCCGCACTCGCACTGTCCCCAAATTCGAAGAAGGTTTGAGATGGGGGAGAGAGATGGGTTCCGTCTTCCCGAATTCACCCAGACCTCGATGTCTTCCATGGATTGGACGGACGCACAGGTCGATACGCTGCTGCTGTCAACAGCAATTCAATCTCAATTTCATATGCCACAGTCGGAGCAGGGAACCGATTCTGGGAAGAATGCTGAGGAAAGCTCGCAGTTCTAGTTGCATGTGGATCTCACGAATTCACAGCCTCCCGCGTGCATTTGTAGTCTGCGCTCGTTGGCGCAACATGCCTGCAAGGATTTCCAGAGGCTTGCTTGCCCTTCATCAGACTTCAGTTGGTGGCATACATTACCTCGTCAACGGCTGACAGATAATGTTGTTTCTGACAAATACAGTTGGCGTGCATTATAACTTTTGTTTCTTGACCACACAAAAAATGTTGCTTCTTACAAATGAATCTTACACACAACATTCTATTACCACCACTAAATCTGACAAATATGTGCTCTCCGTTATGAACTAACAGAACTATAGTTACAGGATTGATGTTTCTTTCAGCAGCACCCTCTGCAACTGCAAGAACACCTGCCTCCTTCAAAATGATGAAACCTGTTTGAATCTCTCAAAACGATCTCTCTGTTGCACATCTTGGATATGAACTTTGCAGCCTCATGGCAGTGGCTACAAACCCGTGAGTTCTTCGTCACGCGGATCGGCCGCCCTTCTGACAAATTCAGCACGCCGAATGCAATGGCGAGCTTCGAGCTGCGCCCACAAAGTGCCTCATCGTGCACCGCATCGTTGGCACCCATCGGAGCATATTTTTTCTTGGGATCATGGCCTCCTTATTTCATCCTTTGTCGGACACATGAAGTATGCAAGTGTGCTTAAGAATGTCAAACATGGCATGATTCATGACCTTTTCTGTGTGCCTCAGGGTTAGGTCAGCTGTGTGATAGGAACCAGCCTGAAGCTTTGGCAGAATCTCCAAAAGCATTATCAGGGTCAGGTCAGAATTTTTTTTGGATGCCTCATGCTGCGGCTATCCGAAAGCTATCTTACCCAAATCTTCTGTAGTTACTTTCAGATCACTGAAACTCGATATCCATGTTCATTAATGTAATTATTCTTGACAAGATATGCCAGTGTTCCTTGGTGTTGTCCAAAGTCCAAGCTCCTAAAGTAAACGACTCCAGGTGGTGCAACTAGGGAAGAGATGTGGAAGAATCTGAACACCTCTGCAATTACACAAGATGACTCACCCGATATGCGGAATCTATTAATGACCTTTATGGCCTATGTAAACCCAGGCATTTCCATGGTTTCCTCACGGACAAGAATCATGAAGTGGAAAAGGTGGTCTTTCAAGGAGTTTTCTCTCCTTCTCCCTCAAAGGCCTCCAAGCGGAGGACTTTGAGGCAGAAGAAGAGCATGCCTCTTTGTATCATCAACCATTTTATGAGATATTTTTTTTTGAACGAACAGCCACAAGAATGTGTGCCATTTCTATTAGTAAAGAAGAAGTTTACAAGTAAACGCTCCCAACGGAGCAAATACAGGTCAAAAAAGGAAAAGGTATCTATACACCATATCTATGAAGGAAGCTCACGCGCCACTAATCAGCGAAACTAGGCGTTTTGCCCCTGCCAGGCCCCAAGCTCGGGCTTCTCCCTTGATTTATGAGACATTTGATCGCCGAAGAAAAACAAAGTGTGTGAGGTTTGGTAATTTGTTTTGTAAACTTCTGATTGCTGCTAGCTGAAAAATGTTAGGTGGGGTGAACTGGCACTGGGTATTTTAGGATCTCTTACATGAGATGTTTCTGGTGTAAAAAAAACCATATTCATACATAACTGATGGTTGTTCTTAATAAGTGCCAAAAGGCCGGGTGCTAATAGTGTAGGCACCACGATTTACTGGTATACGTAAACGCAGAAAACAGGCCAAGTTTCTGGAAAAAATGATTTTTGTTTTTGGCTAAACTGACAAAAGTTTGTTGATTTCCCTCTCAAGGGTAAAGAGATTCTGTGATTTGTGTTCACAAAATTTATCCCTGGCATGCCTTTAGATGGGCCGCCTTGTGGATCAGGAGCAACTTAATATGCACAAGGAGAGGGCCCAATGGCCCAAAAAGCCCTCAAAGTTCCAGCCCACACGGTGCGTGGAAGTGTTCCTCCACCTCCAGACTGCTCCGCCTCTCCCGGCTCGACCGCGCCGCCGCCGCCTGCCTGACCGCGCCTCCCGTTCCGGCCGTTCGCGTTCGATTCCCCATCCCCTCTGGCCCTCTCGAACCCTAGAATCCCAGTCCACGGACGAGGGCAGCCGGCGGCACCGCGGTGGGCCTGTCGCTTTCTGCCCCTCGCCGCCGAGTTGCGCTGCTGAAGCGGCCGTGTGCCCGCGCACCGGGAGGCGCGGAGCCGCCAAACCGCCGCGGGCTGCTGCGTCTGCACGTCTACGACGACGTGGCCGCAGGCGAGGAGGAGCCGACAGCCTAGCAGCCGAACAAACCGCAGCGAAGGTAGTATATCCTTTGCCTATTTTGGCCCCGTTGCTGCAAATTCGCAACTGATAATGCGTGCGTAGCCAGCTGGATTTAGAATTAGTCTTGGCGGCTTTATATGTAACAGACACGTGAATCGTGATTTTGGTACCCTTTGTACTTTTATATCGAATTTGAAGCTCGAATGGGCACAGCCAACAATGAAATTCTAGCGTCGGCACTGGCTCCTCGCAATGGCCAAAGTAGCTTTTCTTGGTGGCCTGCTTTTTGTCCTCACTGAGCAACATAGCAACAAGTTACCGGCGAAGAGGTCTAATCACATAAGTGCATGCCTACGCCTAATGCTCTCACACACAATATTTTTCCCCTTTTGCGTTTAGCTTTGAGGTTGGCATGGCAAGAGTAGTCAGGATGCCCAGATGGCCATCATGGCCACACACTGTCCCCAAGTTCACTGCAGGAATACTGCGGTGGAGACTCTTGTCAAAAGTGTCCCATTACCAACAGGGCCTGTTTGGTTTCAGGGACTAAAAGTTTAATGGGTTCGTCTCGACAATTAGCCGCGACTTCTGCAATTAGTTTTGCAATTAACCCTTATTTAGTCCACCTAATCGGTGTCAAAAGAGAGGACTAAAATAAGTCCCTATGGATCCAAACACCCCCAGTTAATTTTGCCCTAGGCCCCCCAAATTCCAGACTATGCCTGGTCACTGAATGCCACGCCACTACACTAGCAAACTACTGCAGTTAAGCTCTAAAAATAGCAAAATTCTTGTGCATTGAACCTGAGTGCTTAGTCCTGATACATAGATACACAGCCAACAGTCTGAAACTCAGCAAGATATGATCTATTGATCTCTCACGTCAGGTTACTTTGCAATGTAGGTTTCACTGTTGGACAACAGTTTTCCGTATCCTCCAATCACTTGCTTGCAGTGACAGATCCACTTTGCCCCGTTTCTTATTTGCCGACTCTGTTGTCTTTAATGAGCACAGCATCCCGAACATTTGTTGGGAAATCAAAACCCTTCTACACTGTCAAAAGCTCTTTTCCTGAAAACAAATGTATCCTTTCAATTCCAATCCCACACCTTTCCCATTGCCATATTCCCCTCCTACTCTCTCATGCAATTGTTTCGGGTCTTTTCCTCAAGCCACCCCTTGTCCATTCCATCCTCCGATCTCTCTCCTTGGGGCCTGTCCCATCTCTATCCCTCTCCTTCCTCTCCCTGCTCCGCCACTCTGGATATATGACCCTCGATAACTATTCCCTCAACATTGCTCTCTCTGCCACTGCCCGCCTCCAATCTGTTTCTGTTGGTGGCCAGTTTCATTCCCTTTCTGTCAAACTTGGCTGGGTTTCTGATACATTTGTCCTTAATTCCCTTATCAACATGTACTCGTCATGTAGCTATCCAGCTACTGCAAGGCTAGTTCTTGATTCTGCTCCCCAAGGAGCTTGTGATGTGGTTTCTTGGAACACAATAATTGCTGGATACCTACGAGGTGGGATACCTAATAAAGCATTGCAGGCTTTTGGCGAAATGGCCAAGGAGCAAGTTAGGCTGGATGATGTCACATTGCTGAATGCACTCGTTGCTTCTGCCAGGACAGGCACAGTGAAGGTCGGGAGGCTGTGCCATGCTTTAGTTGTGGTGAATGGGGTTGGAATTAATTGTCATATGGGATCCTCTCTGATTAGTATGTATGCTAAGTGTGGACTGGTTGAAGATGCCCGCAAGGTGTTTGATGGAATGCACGAGAGAAATGTGGTTTGCTGGACATCAATGATTTCTGGGTACACACAGTTGGGTAAGTTTAAAGAGGCCGTTGAGCTTTTTAGGGACATGCAAATTTCTGGAATGAAGGCTGATGATGCGACAATTGCAACTGTTGTGTCGTCATGTGCCCAAATGGGAGCACTTGATTTGGGATGTTATGTTCATGCTTATTGTGATGTTCATGGTCTAGGAAAGGAGCTTTCTGTGAAGAATTCACTGATTGATATGTACTCAAAGTGTGGGGATATAAAAAAGGCTTATGAGATATTCAGTGGATTGACCAAGCAAGATGTGTTTTCTTGGACAGCAATGATAATGGGCTTTGCTGTTAATGGCCTCTGTGGCGAAGCACTAGATTTGTTTGCTCGGATGGAAGGAGAGGGTAAGGTTATGCCAAATGAGGTCACTTTCTTGGGTGTCCTTACTTCTTGTAGCCATGGAGGGTTACTGGAACAAGGGTACCATCACTTTCAGCGTATGTCCACGGTCTACAATCTTGCATCAAGGATCGAACACTATGGATGCATGGTTGATCTATTGGGCCGTGCAAAACTATTGGCAGAGGCATCACAGTTTATTAAAGAGATGCCTATTGCTCCAGATGTGGTCGTATGGCGGTCGTTGTTATTTGCCTGCAGAGCTTGTGGAGAGGTAGGACTTGCAGAATATGTAGCAGAAAGGATCCTAGAATTGGAGCCAAAAAAGTGCGCAGGACATGTTTTACTTTCTAATGTCTATGCTACCACATCAAGGTGGGTTGATGTGAATAAGCTGCGGACATCTATGGACGGTAGCAGGATGAGTAAGCAGCCAGGTTGCTCTTTCATTGAAGTGGACGGATGTGTGCATGAGTTCTTTGCAGGAGATGAATCACACCTTGAGACAGAAGCTATATACAATATTCTTTTGGGGATCAATGAGCTATTAGTAGCAGAGTCCTTGGTCATATGAAAATTAAGATACTTTTGTGGCAACTAGATAGACAGATTTCAAATCTACCATACTATGATTTTATATGATGGAAGTGGAAAAATGCTTATACTTTTTTATTTCTCTGGGAGGTAGGAAATTCACTTTTCATGTTTTAACTTTGCAACTAGATTTCTTGATGGTTAGCGTTTGGGTCCCTGGCAATGTCTGAGAATTTGGGGTGTGTTCCTAGCATTGGGATTAATTCCCGAAGCATCCGAAAAAGGAAAAAATACAGTTAGCCTAGGTCTAAAAAAACTAGCATGTAATTGAATGTGTAGTGTGCATTATGACTCTATTTTTCTCTCTGCAACATCTGAAAGTATCAACTATTTTATATACAGAGATCACATTCACACCTTTTTTGCTGCTTAAAGTTTATTGTGACAAACGTAAATTGCCTTATTGTGTTTCATTGAGGAGCGAGGACTAGAGGTTAATACTCCTATAAAGGTGCTATGGGATTTATTTAGTATGCACTTATTGGTAGTTATTCCTCGCTTGTAGTCTTATATCTGATTTATGAATCCTTGGAACATGGTGAATGGTTTCACCCATCATTATATGAGCTGGCTTGATTAGAAAATTATATGCAGGTCATGTCGCTCATGAGTCATGAAACTAGATATTGCAGGAATTACTGTAGGATACTAGGATCACAATTCACTAAAATTAAACTTCAAAGTTCAAAATCTGAACTTTCTGCTAACCGATAAGTAGAAGTTTTGGGGACATATATTGTTAGCATTAATGAAAGAAACACCAGTGTGATTTTGCTTGTCCTCCAGCTTATGAATCTTGCCTTTCAGAACCATTTTCTATATATGCTTTTGCCGTTTGCTATAACATGTTGTGTTGGCCAAAAAATTCATGTAGTGGTATTGATAAGAATTGTGGCTCTTATGGCATGATGGCCTCGAGTGTTCACTGCTATGCTGCTGTTATCTAGCTGTCCATTGCGTTGGTTACCTGTTCCTTTTCTCGTGCTCTTGCAATTGGCCGTATTTGATTTAGAACTGATTTTTTGTTTCTCAGCTTTACAACCATCTGGTGGCTTGGAAGTTTATCTTGTGTCCACTGGCTTGTAGGGCTGTGCCAATCACTGGAATATAAACAAGCATGAGTCTGTGATTAACAGAAGCTTTTGACTTGTTCCGAAATTGAAGAATTCACCTGAACGGAGTTATGGATCGGAAGAATCGAACTCCTCAAGGTTGCTTATGCTTAGTTTTCTTGTCTGTTTCTCTGAAAGCTGGGGTTGCTGTTTTAATAGTTACTTGAATTCACTTAAATAGGTCAAATAGCGCAAGTGGTTGTGGAATTCCTTGAGGTAGCTGTCAGCTGCATTGTCTTCCTCAAAGGCTTCTATCCTCCTCAGTCCTCTTCCTTTTGCATTTAAGTTGGTTCAGTAACTCTGCGCTTGCAAAGGTTTTGTTAGATTAAACAAATGTATCTGTAGGTGCCTTTGAGAGGAGAAGGTACATGAATGTAGTGGTTCAGAAAGCAGTGCATCCGGAATTTGCTAGCTATATTCACTCCACGACTACTGGCCTTCTCCCTTTCATACAGAAGGTTTGTTCCTCCTGCAGTCCTGCTTTAGTTAGGTGCACCAATAGTTTAAATAGCTTGCAGGAGTTTTATTTGCTAGGTGTTTTCAAAGTAGATAGCTGATAGCTTACAATTGAAGAAAATGGCTTCTCTGGGGATTACTTGTTTTTATCTCCTTTTCTAGTTAATTGTTCGACACTAAACTTAATTGAAGTTTTCAGTGTCGATAATCCTTGATGTTCTGATAAGTACTAGATTGTAGAAATATTCCAGGTGGGCTCTACTTCTACAATTATAGCTAGCAATAACCTTAATTTATCTACTTGACAATCCAGGTATTGGTTGAGAGGGTTGTAGTCATCTTCTACGACAAGGAGCATGTACTAATCGAGAAGTTTGTCTTCAAGCTTGCAGTAAACCTATCGTACGGTTCCAAGTTAGAGGAGGCAGACCTGGAATTTGCACTGCGAGCTTTCTTGATCAAGCTGACTGTTGCTGAACCTGTCACCAAGTCTCTTCCATCAGGTTCTCTCTCGAGGCTATCCTTGTTTTACTATCTCGAGGCTTGCTGTGAGAGCCAACCATGTTAGCAAGAGAGATCTTAAGGAGTGACATGCTTGCATTGTGAATCTTGGTAGATGGCAGCTGGGAGGTCACCGCCTACTTCCGATCCCTCCCCGGCGATGGCGACTGAGAAGCTCAGCTGTGGATCCCCACGGACACCAAGCTGTGGATGCAACCTCCCCAGATCACCCCCATCAAGTCGGTGAGCTGCGACCCTCTGAAGATGCAGCTTTACCTGGAGCACCCTAGCCCCACGGAGCCAAAGAACCCTGCGGCCTAACAGGGATGTCGAGGACTGCCCATAACAGTTGATGTAACCCCAGCTGTACATCTCCCAGTAGATTCAGACGTACCGTTGGAGAGAAAATTCGAGCTGCAGGATTTGAAGCGAAGGCTGTGTGTGTCCATCACTTTGGCTGATCAAAATGCCGTGGAAGAAAAATTAAGCCAAATGCTTGGATTGTGCTGTACTGCTGCAAAAGTGTTGACTTGCATTCTGATGTAGGCAGGCAGTAAGGCAAGCAGGAAATAGAAAGGACGAGCTCACGGCACGGGCATGTGTCGTGTTTCAGACACCGTCAGGCGTCAGAAAGCTGGAGCGGAATCCGAGGCGGGTGGGTGTCACTCACTCGTCACCTGATCGAACGGAAGAACCTGCTCCTGGACGACAAGAAGAATGTGGTGTAGCATGCAGGAGCAGTCTGCTGATGTGGCCGTGACAGGCACAAAGGACTCGGGCTACTTGTAATAGCAGGTACTCCTAGTAGTACTGCCGCTAGCCTCTGATGGCTTTCGCTTTGGTGACGAGGTAAAATCCGTTGCCGTCCAGGTAGGCAGATGCAGTTGCACAGATTTTATTTTATTTGTTCCCTTTTCCGCCAATTCCACGCAATTTTTTTTGTTATAATCGTGTTATACTTAAACCACAAAAACTATATGGTAAACGCTCCAACTCTTTTTTATTTTTTGCACGAGTCGTGTCGTGTTCGATACGAGGCTAATTGGTCTCGATCAGCTAGCGCTAGCAGCCAAGAGCAAGGACTCGTGCGCTGCAAGCCTCCACTGCCTCTCCAGTATCCGCCGCCTCGAGCCTTCGGCGCCATCCACGTTTTTTTTTTTCTCGGACGCTTCTGCCCCTGCCCGCCGCAGCCGCAACCGCGCCCGCGCGGCGCACGTGGTCGCCGTCCCGCATCCCGACACGCCCGCCCATGGCTGGCCCACAGTCCCCGTCCCCACCCCTTCCCACCAAAATCTCCCGCCATCCCACCCCTCTCCCGCCAAAACCAACCGACCCCGCCACGCGGCGCCGCCCGCGCGGGGCCTGGCCCACCGCGCAGCGAGACGGGCGCTCCGTTTTGCCGCGCAGGCCACCCGCGCCGATATAAAAAGTCCGCGCGCGCCCGCCCGCAGAGAACCGAAATTTTTTTGGCGCGCATCCCAACAGACGCCGCCGCCACCGCCGTTCCCCGCCCCGCGTCCTTGTCCACCGCAGCCGTCGCCGCCGCGTCCTCGCCTCCCGCCGTCGGGAAAGTCTCGTCGCGGCAAGGGTTTCGTGCGCCTGGATTGGCTGTGCTTCGGGGGGAGGGGCCATGGAGGGAGCACCGAAGCCGTCAACGAGCTCGGGGTCGGGGGTCACGGACGGGGCCTCGGGCGGCGCCGGCACCGCCGCGGGCGCCTCCATGGAGGAGAGGTTCGCCGATCTGTGCAAGGTACGGATGCTCACTCACCTGCTGCGGCGCTTGCTCCTCTCCGCTGGGTTCGGGTTTTTACCGCCACTTGGGTGTCGGAATTTATTTTTTTTCCCTGCCCAAGGCGTGTTTTCCCCCCTGGTGATCTGTTCTAGCCTCTTGGTGTGGGCTCTCTCGGTGAAGGAATCATGCAAGGTCAAAGATTTGGGCATATTTTGTTGTTTGGAGTAGGTTTCTGCTGGATCTGGTGCTCTCCCATTGGTTTTGCATCTTCCACTTTTGGGGGGGAAATGTGGGAACTTTGCTGGTTGTGCTCCCGTCTTTGAGGTTCTGTGCTCTCGTCCTATTGATTTAGGCTATCTCAAGCATTTTCGCAACCCTTGAATCTTTCCAATTTAGATTTTTAAGATAAAGGAGACCTTCCAATCCTTTTATTCGGTTTTCGTGTCAGGTGTAGAAATATATGCTATTTTTCCCTGCAGTATTTGATAGCTAACCTTCTGTGATTAGGCAGGGGCAAATCGAATAAATGAACGTTCTTTTCGTTTCTCGACGCTTTCAAGTCTGGGCCTTACTGTCCTTTGTATTCTTATTATTACTGTCGGTTTAGTGTTCAATTTTACCACTACTATTTCTCTTGTGAACTATTCTCTTATAGTCAATTTTGAATTGCTATGTTGTTTGCTGGCGAGCAGAGCAAACTGGGACTGGATGAGAGCACGACGAGGCAGGCAATGCAACTTTTCAAGGAGACCAAGAACATCCTCAAGTCCAGCATGTCTTCCTTGGGTGGGGGATCGGTAAGATTGTATTTCTTCATCTCTGGTTTAGTTAGTGTTTCTCCCGTCCAATTTCAGGACCATGCTGTATAGCTAAAAGTCTAAAACCTGTGCTTCCTCTACCTATTGGGTTCATATATAGCCCGAGGAGATCGAGAGGTTCTGGTCTGCCTGTGTCCTTTACTGTGTGTCAAGGCTCAGCAAAGCAGGGAGGTCGAAGGAAGATGGTGGTGTCTCACTCTGCCAGATCCTGAGGGCATCTAAGCTGAAGTAAGAATCCTGCTAATTTTGTTTGGCTGAAGAAAAATCACATCTCGCTTGGGCTAATCTCTATATTCCTTCTGTTGATTCCGTGTAGCATTGTGGATTTTTTCAAGGAGATGCCGCAGTTCTGCATAAAGGTTGCGCACATTCTGACTGGCCTGTATGGTTCAGATTGGGAGAAGAGGCTTGAGGTACATATGTAACCAGTGTTCCCCCCTGTTTTAGAACACACTTCAGAATTGAAAGTGCTTTAGGTTTCTATCTTATTACTGACATGCATTTCCTCATTTGTGCTCAGTTGAAGGAACTGCAAGCGAACGTTGTCCATTTAAGCTTGCTAAGCAGGTAAAATTATACTTTCTATTGCTTTTGCTTCACCTGTGGCTACTCGTAGTGTAAAATGTCTAGCTTTTTCTTTTATAAATTTCAGTGCTAGAATGTTGATTCACTAGTAGTGCTTTTATTTGAAAAATCAATTCGCTAGTGTGTTGCTCTCCCCTTGGGTGTGTTTTTTTCACCAGTGTTGCTGAACTGAATCCAAACCACATTGGAGCATTTGGTAAATGTAATATCAAGTTTTAGTGGATTCTAGCTATATCTTATATAATAATCTGAATAGGTATATACGTAAAGGACTCTATACTCCTAACAGCCTGTACTGTTTGCATATATTCTAGGATTCTTATGTCCCCTGCAAAGGCTGATACCACAAATGTTGGGATAGCCAAGCTTGTGGTGCTTTTTTTTGTGGTGCTAAAACTTCCTTCTCTTTTATCCAACTTTTCTAGAATTGCATCCTAGAAAGCTTGAAACTGCATGCTAAAGTTATGAACTATTTTTCGGTAAATGACTATGATGTTTGTTTGGTTCAGGTACTACAAGCGTGCCTACCAGGAGCTATTCTTGTCAAACGATGCCAAGTCTTCAGAAAATTCTTCAGAATCAAACAACCAAGAGGCTTCAGATTATTATCGCTTTGGATGGTTGCTTTTTTTAGTTCTAAGAATCCAATCATCCAGCAGATTCAAGGATCTTGTGACATCAACGAACGAACTGGTTTCTGTGTTGGTAAGGACATCTGCTATGATCAAATTCACAAGTGTTTTCTCTTCTCATGCAGCACAGCAAATCGATGCTTAATGTTAGTCAACTTGAATGTAACAAATACTGCTTATTTTGCATGCCTGCAGGCTGTACTTATCATTCACGTTCCTGTGGGGCTAAGGAGCTTAAATATAAAGGATTCACCCTACTTTGGTAATGGCGACCAACTCTATATTTGACAGATACTGTTTGCTAATCATGGTCTGCTAGTTATTGCAGTTATGGCTTAAAACTGATACATTCTGTTGGTTTGAATCAGGTAAGAAGTCAGATCAGGGAGTCAATCTTATTGCTTCTCTGTGTGAAAAATATCATACTTCAGAAGATGAATTGAGCAAAGCACTGGAGAAGACAAACACTCTCATTATGGATATTCTGAAAAATAAGCCATGCTCTGCATCAGAATGTCAACAGGATAATTTGTCTTTCACTGATGCAGGTAAAGATCTACAATGCAAAACTTAATGTTTGGTATTCACTGTCTTTTCACGATCTCATCTGCTGCCCATTCTTACTAAAATTTCTTCTTTGATGCAGAAGGTTTGAAAGTTTTTAAGGATTTGCTTCAGGGAAACTCGTTGAAATCAAGTCTGCTAAAACTAGAAAAGGAATATGACAATGCAATTAACTCAAAAGGAGAGCTAGATGAGCGCATGTTTGCTAATGATGAGGACAGTTTGCTTGGCAGTGGAAGTCTGTCAGGTGGAGCCATTAATTTACCAGGCACAAAGGTACCGCTAACTAGTAAGATTAAAATTCATCCATTGCTTCATTACTTGAAAGCTTTGAAATTTGTTTAAACGTATTTGTATTTCGTGGTATTTCAGAGAAAGTATGATGTTATGGCCTCACCTGCAAAATCAATAACAAGCCCAAGTCCAATGTCTCCTCCACGTTTTTGTTTATCACCTAAAGGCAACAGCTTTGGCAACTCAAAGATGGCTCCTATCACTCCAGTGAGCACAGCCATGACAACTGCTAAGTGGCTTCGGACTACAATAACTCCCCTTCCTTCAAAACCTTCTGGGGAACTATTGCGCTTCTTCTCAGCATGTGATAAGGATGTAACAGAAGACATTACACGCAGAGCTGGCATTATACTTGGAGCCATATTCACAAGCAGTTCTTTTGGTGAACGCATATGTACCAATGTACGAAGCACAAATAGGATGGATGCTATCTGGATGGAGCAAAGAAAAATGGAAGCCCTTAAGCTATATTACAGGGTTCTGGAATCGATGTGTAGAGCAGAGTCACAAATCTTGAGCGGGAGCGGGAACAATCTTACATCACTCTTGTCTAATGAGCGATTTCATCGGTGTATGATTGCCTGTTCTGCTGAATTAGTTCTTGCAACTCATAAGACTGTCACTATGATGTTCCCAGCTGTTCTGGAGAAGCCCGGCATTACAGCTTTTGACTTGAGTAAAGTCATAGAGGGTTTTGTTAGGCATGAAGATACACTTCCCAGAGAGTTGAAGCGTCATCTGAATTCTCTTGAGGAACGGCTTCTGGAGAGCATGGCATGGGAGAAAGGCTCATCAATGTACAATTCCTTGATTGTTGCAAGGCCAGCACTGTCTGCAGAAATAAACAGGTTAGGTTTACTGGCTGAACCAATGCCTTCACTTGATGCCATTGCAGCGCATCATAATATCTCATTAGGGGGCTTGCCACCTCTTCCCTTCCAAAAGCAGGAGCATTCGCCAGGTAGCATTTTATCAGCCATCATCAGCACAATGCCTATTTTGATGTTCCTGAAGTGTTAATAAACGAGCAGTATTTCTTTGGCTTTACAATTTTCACTGTGCGCAATTAGTGATTGAACTTCCTCCTTGTTAATGGTGTTTCCTGCAGATAAAGATGAAGTCAGATCTCCCAAAAGAGCATGCACTGAGAGAAGAAATGTGCTGGTGGACAGCAATTCATTTAGATCACCAGTCAAGGATATCATCAAATCGAAGTTACCACCTCTTCAATCAGCTTTTGCAAGGTTAATGTTCCTCCCTGGCTTCTTTGTAAACTCTTGTGCGACTATGTCAGCCGGATGCTTAAGTGAAATTTTCCTTTTTGTATTCTTATTGCAGTCCAACAAGACCGAATCCTGCAGCGGGAGGCGAAACATGCGCAGAGACAGGAATAGGTGTGTTCTTTAGCAAGGTGAGTATTCTTTTTGATGCATCATAACGTGATGAGATAAAATGCTTGCTGTTCACTTCATGTCCATTTATCCCCGCAGATAGTAAAACTTGCAGCCATTAGAATCAGAAGTCTCTGTGAAAGATTGCAACTTTCTCAGCAAGTTCTGGAGCGAGTGTATTTCCTCGTTCAGCAAATCCTTAGCCAACAAACTGCTCTTTTCTTCAACAGGCATATTGACCAGATCATACTGTGCAGCATATATGGAGTTGCTAAGGTACATGTAGCAATTATGTTAGTTCCAAATCCATGGGTAAAATATATCCTAATATAACCATTAAATTTTGTGTTGGTAATAAATTTACAGATATCTCAATTGGAACTTTCATTCAAGGAGATTATTTTCGGCTACAGAAAACAACCTCAATGCAAGCCACAAGTTTTCCGAAGTGTTTATGTTCATTGGCCCCCAAGAAGCAGGAATGGGGTTAGTTCCATCTTGTTTTCAACTTTTAAGGATTTCTCTAAGTTGCTCTAAGTTTGCCTAACTGAATTTTTATCCTGCCAGAAAACAGGAGAAGATCATGTTGATATTATCACTTTCTACAACGAAGTATTTATTCCTGCTGCCAAGCCTTTGCTGGTGGAGGTAGGGCCTGGTGCTAGTCCAAACAAGAAAGACGAGGAAAAAGGTTCTGTTGATGGTATGCACCTATATATAGAAATTAGGCAACATTATCCTAGTGCTGACTCCATAAAGGTTGTGCTGAAGTGTTTTTGTTGTATGAGTAGGTCCATTTCCAGAATCTCCACGGCTAGCTCGGTTTCCAAACCTTCCTGACATGTCTCCGAAGAAGGTTTCTGCTACACACAATGTATACGTCTCACCGCTACGATCATCGAAGGTATATGCCTGTTAATTTTTTGTGTATCATTACATTTTCATCTGACTCAACTATTGTGTAATCATCTATCAATATTGTGACAACTTCATAACTGAACTCTCCAGATGGATATTTTGCTCTCCCCAAGCTCAAAGAGCTACTATGCATGTGTTGGCGAGAGTACCTATGCGTTTCAAAGCCCTTCCAAGGATCTGAAGGCTATCAATAACCGGCTGAACAGGTAAAATCTACAGCGAAGTTCGCAGAAGGTTTGCTCATTCCATTTCCAACAAAAACAGAGTACTGACGTCCAGATCACCTGCAATGTGCGCAGTGGGAAGAAAGTTAGCGGACGGCTGAACTTCGACGTTGTCAGCGACCTGGTCGTCGCCAGCAGCCTCAGCAGCGATCAAAATGCCAAGCCTGCAGCCATGGATGTGGTTCCGGTCAAGACGCCGGTGAAAAGTGAGCCATCTGAGTTGTGATCGACTCCGCGATGCTGCATCACCGATCCAACACAACCTATATATATGCTAAACTGTTAGGTGCCAGATGATTAGAGTTAGATATTAGATGCCCTTTGTTTCTGTTTGTCTCTTGACATGGGAGAAACTCCTCTGTGAGCAGCTCTACCTGCTGTAAAATATAAGAAAGGCTGCCCTGAGAGCTCCCCTAACCTCCCTCACTTAGTCACTTTTGTAGGAGCTAGTACCATAGTCATGTAACCTAACAAGTTGACAAGTTTTGTAAATGCAAAATGGTCTTTGTCTTGTTGATTCCTGCACGGATGTGAATCCCTTGTTCCTGCCCCCTCTTCATTGATGATGATGCTGTGTGTCGATGCTTGTCTCCCAAACTGTCCTTTTGTACAAAGACTGCATGTGTCTATCTAACGAGGCTGTTGTTGGACAATGCCGTTGATGTTGAGCTCCATTGCCGACGCTGCTGTCATTTTCATGTAATAAACGAAAGTACTAAAATCTACTGTGAATCATCAACGGATGGTGATCCTTCTAGAGCTGGGTTGTCAACTATAGCTCCTCGCACTCCTCCGTCAGCTTCGCCGGGTCGCCGGCGTCGATGTCGATGCCGTAAGGTTCAGGGACGGTCGGACCCAGGTGGCGGTGCGGTGCGGTGCGGCTTCCGCGGCCGCGCGCCGGCGGCGGCATCCGCGGCGTAGTACGTGTAACACGGCGTCGCGAGCCAGTGGTACGGTGCTGGTTGGTAGGTCTTGTGGAGCGGGACGGGGGCGCCGGCCTAGCTCGTCGGTTACCATCTCCGCGTCGAATTGAAGCTCCTGACCGCGACGTGGCCTGTGGGGAAGGCGACGCCATGGGGGCTCAGGCGGCGCGAGCTCGATAGTGGAGCCGCGCCGCGGGAAGGGGAGAGGCTGTAGCTTGCCATGGCGCCTTCTATCTCCGAGATGCTTATGTCAGGGGGGTTCCGGGAGGGCGCAGGCAGGGTCCCCGGGGCACGGAGGTGGTGGCGGAGGCAGGCGGCGCACTGGGGAAGAAGCTGAGACGCCGGCGTCGCACCGGAGAAGAAGCTGAGACGCCGGCGGCCGTAGGGAGTTTTTCCAAAGAAGTCCCCAATATTTTACACAAAACCCCCTGAATCGGATGAATCAGGGGGTTATGTGTAAATACTGATCCGATATTTTACACAAACACCCCCTTCGGCGTGGGTGCCCGAGCCGTACGGCGTCGAGACCGGCGACCCGGCGGCGCCGCCGGAGGGGTAGGAGGAGCGGTGGATGCTCAGCGTGCACGCCCATCGACACACGCGGCGCCGCCGACAGGCCGGGGTGCACCGAGTGCAGGTGCGGCCTCTACAACGTGACGGCCGACGCATCGCCGAGGGCTACGTCTGGAACCTTGGGGACTGTTGCTGCTTCATCAATCCGGTGGCGCGGAGATGCAGAGAGGTTGCCAAAGCTCCAGGCGAGGAAGAAGAGCTCCAAAGGTCGCTACAAGAAAAGCCAGTCAGGCGGAAGAAACACATCGCACTGTATGTAGCAGTAAAAATACTATATGCAGTAGACACTTTTCAGAGGTTGCTCGACAGCCATGACGGTAGGCACCCTGCAAGATTAATTTGGAGGGAGAAAATTTTAAACAAAATCAGATTCGAACAAACACCATGAAATTTAAAAGTTTCAGGCGCCGCAAGGCGATCAGAAAGCAAGTTCAGAACGTGAGAGATTCAGAAACATGTAGCTCACATGAGACCGGGAAGCTGAAGCACAAGCCCGGCTTGCCAGCGGCAGCCGGCAGCTGCTGCTGCTGCTCATGCTCGGCCACGAGGATGTACAACAGGCCCATCACGCCCGTGTGCTGCCGCTCGCTGCTGTAGTTGGACACCACGGTTAGCACCTCGCCGTCGCGCACCGCCACGGTGCCCGGCTTCGGGTAGCAGGTCGACATGCCCACGATGTAGCCAGCCTCGTTCCCGGCCTCCTGGCCCTCGCCGTAGTTTGCCACCGATTCACATAGCAGGCGGCCGTCCTGTGTGACAAGGTCAGTCGGGCATTTCATCAGCATTCAGGCTAGCAACTAAAATTTCAGGCCAGCATTGGTCATGTACTTGCTAGTACTTGGATTTCAGTTTTTTCAGGCGATGATACCCAGCCTTTCTGCGCCAGCAAAATGCGAAGAGATGGAACCGGTGGTGGCAGCTACCTCGCCGCGCAGAGAAGCGGCGATGACACCTGAATGCTGGTGCGCGACGCCGAACACGACGTCGCCTCCCCGCGGCAGGATTTGTTCGGCCACCTGAACATGGATGGGCGCAGTCGTCTTCTTGGCCCGGTTCTCGGAGCACCATTCCTCGACCTGGTACTCAATCCGCACGTACAAAACGGTCCGTGTTGAGAAATCGGCGTCTCTAATCTTGACACCGACTTTCGAGAAGCGATATCAAAGTAGTGTGATACCACTTTTTCATGGACCCTATACCCACACTATAACGATGAGATCTTCACCTGGACACCAATATAGGAGACCAACTCTCTACAAGGAACTCAACTTCTATATTCACTACCCAACAATTCTTACACTTTTTATGTGGCTACCCTACCACACTCTATTTATGCAATCCAATAGCATGTCACTCAATTATCCATGGTGGCTACCTATGCCATCTTCAAATGACTTCTACTTGACATAGCTTGGGGGAGGGGAGTGACCCCATATATATAGGACTCCATGACTCATATGGTGTTGCCATGTGTTCACCTTTTACGTTTTTCTACAATTTTAGACTTTTCTCCATCTTTATCCTATCATACAAATATCTTTTCTCTAGAATATTCCACACTTCACCATGAAGCATGACAAATATGAATCATACATGTCCTCCACTCTTCTAGAACCTTCTTACCTTATCATGGTTTTATTCTTTCCTTATGGATTGCAAAGGTAGTTTTTTATGATTTCCACAATCTCCTAGAATGTTTCAAGTATGCATTGCATATTTCAACGGTTCGAATCTCCGCGTCGAATTGAAGCTCTTGACCGCGACGTGGCCCTTGTGGAAGGCGACGCCATGGGGGCTCAGGCGGCGCGAGCTCGATGGTGGAGCCGCGCGCGCCGCGGCGAATTGGAGAGGCTGCAGCCAACTCCGAGCGGCGGATGATTATGTCAGGGGGTTTCAGGGAGGGCGCGGGTAACGACGGAGGTGGTGGCGAAGGCAGACAGCACATTGGGGAAGAAGATGAGAGGCCGCCGGCGTACCGGAGAAGAAGCTGAGAAGCCGGCGGCCGTCGGGAGTGGTTTTTCGATGAACCCCTCCATATTTTACACATAACCCTCTCATTCGGATTGCGATTAGTATTCGCGATCCGAATAAGGGGTTATGTGTAAAATATCATCCAGTATATTACACATAAACCCCCTGATTCGGATCGCGATAAAATATTATTCCGATATTTTACACAAACACCCTTTCATATGAATCCGCTCGCCGGAGGGAGGCCCCGCCGGCGCCGATGGAGGTGAAGCCGTGGGGAGAAGCTGGAGCGGGCGTACGCTTGCGACCTCGTATCCGCCGCTGACAACGGAGGCGGAGTGCCTCAGGCTCATCTCCCAGTTCAGCTCCCTCTCCTCGTTCGCCGGCGCCGTCACCGTCCCCCGCTTCGTCCAGGCGTGCCGCCGTCTCGACTGCGCCGCTGCGCTCAACCGCCTCCTCCAGTCGGGCGTCCCGGCCACCGTCGAGCTCCTCCGCGTTCGATCCAACTCCTCCGCACCGTCCGCCACCGCCGCCGCCATCGCGCACTGCGTGCAGACTGACCATGCATCATATCATCACCGCGATGGACGCCGTCAGCGTCAAGCTCTGCATGCTCGCAAGTAATTTGTGAACCCAATGCCATTCCATGGAAAATCATGTTGCCCAATTGCAATTCTAGAATGCCATGGATTCCCTGCAATACAAAGAAAGGGTGATCGTATCCATTGTATTCTGGGTCACAACATTCAGAATCTGAAAGAGTGATCGTGATACAAATGCATGAAAGGCCAGCACTGGTGATGGAAAAAAAAGTAATAAAGAAAGAGAGGAAATTTTTTACCTGCGCTCTCATTGACTTGACCGCGATCTACTCTTGATGCAGTCGGTTGATGCTCTGCTCTTTCTACGCGATCATTGGTGTTTCAGTTTGATGTGCTAACATCAGTTTTCTACCACGGTCAGAGATAGTTCTGAACTCCTGCACTATATATGCTGGTGAAACTCTGAAACTTCGGTTAAGCGAACCATCATTCTTTTGATCTGACCCTGCACTCGCGTTGATGATGTACTACTTAAGTGATCTTTTTCAAATGTTACTAGTGCAGAATTTGAAGAAGTTGCGTGTACTGCATCTGCGCTTTTACAGTAAAAGCAAGTAGCACGAATCTGTTTCTTAGTTTAAGCACCTTCGGTATTTTGGAAGTCTAATTCAAAACCTGGCACTACTGTTGTTCTTGTTAGGCGTCATTGCCTTGTGTTGCAAGAATTCATCAGTGCCGTTGCCTGGTGTAAATCTGCAATGTCAATGGATTCAGCAAAATAAAGTGTCAAAAAAATGAAGAAAAGATTCGTGCTACTGCATGCGCTGGAGTTTTTTTTTTTTCAAAGCTGAAAACTGTCATTTGGTACTAGATGACATGCATCTATGACTTGTGTCCCACATGCTGGTTGCCAGTTACCTGATGATGACTGAGGCCATCGTTGCTAAGGTCATCGCTGACGACGTTCATTCACACACTGCAGAACTCCTCGGCTTTTGCGTCGAACCGTGCATACGCTGCTCGTGGCCTGATGACAAAGACGAATCAGTCTCGTTCGCTGCCTTGCAGACGAAGACACGAGACGCCTATGTGGCATCGGAAGAGCCTTGACAGCAACGACGGTCGACGACGAACATACCGTCCAATCTCGCAACGATTTGCTAAGCACCCGGATGAGTCTGACAACGACAAGGCAGTTTCGTCGCACTACAAGGACGGTAACAACAGTAGAAAACTCGACTGTATATATACTTACTGGGGTACATCGTATACGTGTAATCTCAACATTTTTTTGTACAAGAGATGGTACATGCATCAGCTGGTTCTCACTTACAGTACGTAACTCTGAACTGATCAGTGAAAGGGGAATTAATTATTGTGAGAACAGTTCTTCTGCTACTAATAATACTGCTAACCCAAACTTAATACTAGTATGCAGGCCATCATATTAAAGATAACCCGATGGCTCATCAAGACAGCACAAACTACAACTCAGTAACACCTGCATCCATATATCCATCTAGAAGACTAGAACAAAGTCCCAAGCGTGTCATCTGTCTGATAGTTTTATTTTCTTTTCCTTCAGGCGTAACTCTTCCACTCTTATCACAGCTAAGATACCATGCTAGCCTCTTTTTAATTACAGGTTGCTCGACAGCCATGACGGGAGGCACCCTGCGAAATTTGGAGGAAAAACGTGGAAAAATCAGATTCAAAATAAATGCCATCAAAATTTCAGACTGCAAGATAAGACACAGCAAGTTCATTCAGAACGTGAGAGATTCAGAAACAGATAGCTCACATGAGACCGGGAAGCTGAAGCACAGGCCCGGCTTGACAGCGGCGGCCGGCAGCAGCAGCTGCTGCTGCTCGCGCTCGGCCACGAGGATGTAGAACAGGCCCATCACGCCCGTGTGCTGCCTCTCGCTGCTGTAGTTGGACACCACGGTCAGCACCTCGCCGTCGCGCACCGTCACGGTCCCCGGCTTCGGGTAACAGGTCGACATGCCCACGATGTAGCCAGCCTCGTTCCCGGCCTCCTGCCCTTCGCCGTAGGTTGCCATCGATTCACACAGCAGCCGGCCATCCTGCGTTGCAAGTTCAGTGCAAGCAGTTCATCAGCATTCAGGCTACCAACTACTATTTCAGGTCTGGGTCATTAATTACTTGCTAGTACTTGGATTGTGTAAAGTTTTTCAGACGATGATACTGAGCTCTGCGCCAGCAAAATGCAGAGATCGAATTAGTGGTGGCAGCTACCTCGCCGTGCAGAGAGGCGGCGATGCCACCTGAATGCTGGTGCGCGACGCCGAACACGATGTCGCCTCCCCGCGGCAGGATTTGTTTGGTCGCCTGAACATGGACGCAGTCATTGTTAGCCCGGTTCTCTGAGCTGCATTCCTCGACCTGGTACTCCACCTGCACATGCAAACGGTCAAGATCTTAAACCATCTCGACTCTGAACCTATCCAAATGCTTCAGATTGCGTATTTGTTGACATCCGAAGCATATATGAAGCTTTTCTAATTGTTGCATTTGCATACCTTGCAAGCAGGCTCTGATTTCCCCTCAATCAGAGCTCTGTCGGTGACATCGAAGATGTAGATTTTCACCGGCAAAACCGCATCGCTCCAGTCGAGCCACGTCACAGTGTACCGCAGGAACACCTTCCTGGCCTCGCCATCGGCGATCCCTTCCTTCACCTTGCACCGGGTCTCATCATAGCAGCAGTACAGGCCGCCAGTGTAGTCCTCGGTGATGCGCCGGCCGTACTCATCGATCGTCACATTGTACAGGTCGCACCTGCACTCGGTGCACCCCAGCTTGTCGGTGACGCCCCTCGTGTCAATGGCGTGCACGTTGAGCAGCCACTTCTCATAACCCTCCGGTGGCGCCTCCGGGTTGCCGACCTCGATGCCATAGGGATCAGGCACCCACGTCGCCGTGTGCCGGGTCTCGGAGCCAAGCCCGTAGTACTGTCCCAGCGTGGTCTTGCACACGCCAGAGTTCCTATGCAGGATTCCCTTTGAGAGCTTCTGGGCCTCGGCGGCGGCGGCTACCTTCGGGGCGTAGTAGGGCTCCACGACCCAGTGGTGGAGGTAGGTCTCGTGGAGCGGGACAGGGACGCCGCGCTCGTCAACGACCTCGCCGTTGAAGCTCTTGAGCGCGAGGTGGCCTCTGGGGAAGGCGATGTCATAGTACCACTTGTTGGAGACGGAGCCGGGGCGCAGGAAGATCGGCGGGGACAGGAAGGTCTTGGACTTGAGCAGGTGGCCTCTCACGTTGAGCGCCTCTGACGGGAGAGTGGCGGTTGCAGATAGCAGCGTGATGAGCAGCACGAGGAACGGCGACATTTTCATCTTGTCACCACTGTACCACCTGCAAAAATTTGAATTAACACAAGGTGCAGTGAAAACATTATTCAGTAACAAACACAAGCTAGCGTGCATCACCAACCAGTGTCATTTATCCTAGAAAAAGAAAGTAAGGACCTTCATCCTTCATAGCAAGCAACAGCCTGACTTTTCATTCAGTAAAGTCGTACCGTAGAAGTTTTGGCGTCGAGATATATAAAAAAGGAGAGTGTTAAGAAGTAGGAGATGGAAAGTTACGCAAACAGAAGCGAACAAACAAAAACGACGCCAAACCCTGGCGGTTTCCACCATGTCATTTATCTATTCCATTTTTTTTTTTGGGAAAAGGAGGGACATCTTCCACGAAAGATCTCAGAGGGACTCTTACTTCTACAAGAGCTTTTACACAAGTTATCAACATATAGGATGTCACCCATTTTTTAACCTTATCGCTCATACTGAGGACAAGTTCCGTGTTCAACTAATCCGCAGGAAGCGTATGGCGCAGGAAAATCACTAGTAGATTACAGAGCTGCAGAAACTAAAGGGGGTTGGTGGGTGATTCAACGAGTGCTGCTAGGAGGATTCCTGACTAGCAATAGCAAGCAGTAGTAGTTGCAACTGGTTGGTCCGTTGGTGGTTCTGCTGCTTCTCTGAAGAGGAAATCGAATCTTTGAACTAGTACCCGACAATCGTCTCCTGCGGATCGCATCACAGGAGCAAAAGGCGATCGATATCCACAAGAAGTAGACAACTGGGACATGAACTCGGAACTCACAGCCATTCTGACACAACTTGTAAAAGCTGTTAAAATTTTAGAAATAGAAAAAAAGGAACTGTTACCAGGTGTGAATTTCCTGGAGCTTATTTGTTCTATAAATGCGTATTTAATTTTTTGAGTAAAGTCCGCTTCATGCCTAGGATGAGGATACAGTGGATAGGATCTTATATAAAGTGATTAATGTGTGCTTCAGTTTATTGAAAACTAAACTAGCTTTGCAACCACCATCAAGAACTCACCTTCAACTCTTCAAGGAAGAAGACACTTCGCTAATTGTAAGGTTTGTTAATTCATGGTGCCGCCACCTAATAAATGCGATGAGGTGTCACGGCTAATTGAGGTGTGACTGCATGGAGTATATAGCTTGATGGAGAAGCGTGGCAACTTGGTCATGATGAGGGTATTTTGGCCATTTTGTAGTTGATTGTATTTGTGTAGTTCTTTTGAATATGGGGTTAGGTATGCAAGTAATTCGATCAACAAATGAATTACTTTAGGTTTGGCCAATAAAAATCAGCATACGATCTTTTGTTTCATGCATGATTGCATCACACAAACTCAAGACATGCATATGACCTCTCACTCTCAGTAGATGAGCTCCCGTCGTCCTCCTCCCGGGTGCCACTGCCCCAAGATTATGGCTTCACCCAGCAACCCAGCTATAGGCGACGGTGGCCGGACGGCGAGCGGTGGCTGTTGAGGAGCTGCCGGGATTGAATTTGTATCGGAGGTGGTGGGGCTCCTTGGTTACGCGTCGTCCAACTCAGAGAGAGTAGCACGTGTGGTTCATTTTGTTTTTGGACTTTGGCTGCAATCTTTTTGTCTTTGCAATCCTCACAGTCACAGCTACGATGAGCGAATACCATACGCTAATTGTTTCCCGTTGTAGATGAAGAAAAATATATAGCAAAATAATTATTTTCATCTCTAAACTATTAAAATGACCGTGCAATCCTCAAATAGTCAAATTTATATTTTGGGTTCAACCTCGTCACTCGTCCTACGTGGCACGTCACGCAGTCGCTACATCACCTCCAACACACCACGCTGGACTACTGAAAAATTTTAGGTGGACTTTGGTTGGAGTTCTAGGATTATATTACTTTGAAATTTTATTTATTCATTAGCACGTGAGCACTAATTAGAAATTGCGTTGCAAACTTACGGGCAGTGGCGGAGCCAGGACCCGGCTGCCCGGGCTCCAGCCCTGGTCCCGAGGCTAAAATTTCATGGAAGTCTAGTTAATTAGTGAAGGAAATGCGTAAGTTAAAATGAATGTTAGACTATTTTAACTAATCAGCCCGGGGCTCAGCTCAATCCTGGCTCTAAGCACTTCTTATTGCTTTCCGTTTTCCACTTTTCCTCACAAGATGCTTGTACGACTTAATACTATTCCCTAGACATTCTAACTCTTTCAAAAAATGGTAGCGTTCTGATCAGCACAAAATCAGACAGTCTGGCATGCTGGAGGTGATTGACGTGGCATGACAGCGTGACGTGCCACGTAGACGAGGTGAGATTGAACCAAAATGAAAAGTTGGAGGGGACTGAAACAAGCACTTTTATAATTTAGGGATGAAATTGAGCCTCGATCAACACTTAGCGATGGAAATGGCTATTCTGCCAAAAAAAATTAATTCATTGAGAATGGCGTGCGATAACCCATGCAGATGATGCTTCCCACACACACCCGCCATGTCTTTGTAGCGAGCATTCATTGCGAGGGCTTGCCGAGGCCGCTTTCAACGACTTTTTTTTTGAAAGACAACATTCAACGACTTGAACTTCTCATCACATGATTTGATAGGTCCAGAGGACTTGAGGTACAGATGATCCAGTAGTTTACTGAACTTTGTTATGAATGAGCTGCTAAATGCACTGATGTCGTAGAGCCCTCGAACCTTGTTGTGTATAAGCTTCATGACGACACCAGAGAGGAAATCACGACAAGCCATCCACTGCTGAATCAAATTCTCAACACAATGGGTGCCTTCAATGGACCTCTGAACCTCTGAAATGCACGTCAACTGAATGGACCTCTGAACCTCGTAAATGCACATCAACTGAATGGTTTCCACCCATTTCGCAGAGGAAAGTGCCATCAAAAAATCTTTGCACATCTAGAGCCAACTGAGTGGACCTCTGAACCTCTGAGATGCACATCAACTGAATGGTTTCCACCGGCAGATCAGAAGCAGGTGCCTCCTTTCTCGGGCGTCAAGCATAGATCCTCCATCTCCCCAGCAAGGTATCGCATCCATCCCATCACTGGAATCACACCTAGGTGCCTCAAACCACGGTCCACGGTGATACGACGACATCGGCGCGGATTTCAATGCCGAGTACAAACGATTCAGTGCCCCCTTCCTCGCCGCGCCGTTCCTTGCCGCATCATCTGAGGACCCGTACACTAAGGCGTCGAAGATAGGAGCAAAAGGAACACTGCGGCGAAAGAATGTTGTGCTCGGGATGGATGCCGCCGCCGGCAAGACATGGGGCGGGGAAGTTGAGCATGAGCGGAGCAGCAAACACCGGAACAGGGAGGAAGGTGGAGCTGGTACGAGCAATAATTGGTGAGAGGCTGCAGGAGAGGACATACATTTGCATCCCTGAAATGCCCCCTGGCATGACCCACGGCTGTTGTCCGGCTTCCATAAAATACACACAGTCCACATGCAAGCCTAGGTCCACAATACCGATAGTCCGTGTCCATGCGGAGCTGCTTTTTCGCCCCTATATAAGGTGCGGCGGGGGCTTCACACTCGGCGCCACCACAGCTTCCCGTTATCGTCGTCCTCCTCGCTAGCTTCGCTTGTTCATCACCGGCAGTGGAGTGGAGGAGCTTGGTGTGTACATATACATATACATATACATATACATATACATATACATATACATATACATATACATATACATATACATATACATATACATATACATATACATATACATATACATATACATATACATATACATATACATATGCTTCGTCTTCCTCCTCTCCTCTCCCCCGTGTGTCATGTGATCCTGTCGCCTCCATGAACGGTGAACGGTCAGCTCTTTGTGGCATGCAGGTGGTGGTGACGACGTGCAAGATGTCCCCGTTGTTCCTTGTGCTGCTCATCACGATCGCGTCCGCGACGAACGCGGCGCCGCTTCCGACGGCACGAACCCTCGTCGACGACGCGAGAGGCAATGGCTACAACTACAACGGCCAGCTGCTGAAATCCAGGACGTTCCTGTCCCCGCCCTTCTCCCTGCGCCCGGGCTCCGTCTCCAACAAGTGGTACATGGACGTGGCCTTCCCGCGCGGCCACCTCGCGCTCAAGAGCTTCAACGGCGAGGTCGTCGACGCGCGCGGCGCCCCCGTGCCGCTCCACGAGACCTACCTCCACCACTGGCTCGTGGTGCCCTACTACGCCGCCGCGCGGGGCGGCGAGGGCGGCGGGGAGACGACTCTCCCGCGGGCCAACTCCGGCGTGTGCAAGGGCTCGCTGGGACAGTACTTCGGGCTGGGCTCCGAGACCCGGCGCACCGCGACGTGGGTGCCCGACCCGTACGGCATCGAGATCGGCGGCGGCGGCGCGCCGGAGGGGTACGAGGAGCGGTGGTCGCTGAACGTGCACGCCATCGACACGCGCGGCGCGGCGGACAAGCCCGGGTGCACCGAGTGCCGGTGCGACCTCTACAACGTGACGGTCGACGAGAGCGGCCGCCGCATCGCCGACGGCTACGGCGGCGGCCTGCACTGCTGCTACGACCAGACGCGGTGCGAGGTTGAGGCGGACTGAGATGCCGGTGGGCTAGCACCTTGGTGATGAGCGATTGACAACACGGTGTGCGTGTGACGTGTCTCTTGGCAGGTTGTGGTTGCAGGTGACAGGTGGAGACAAGGTACATGCGGCGACGAGTGAAGAACGAAGATAGGACGCCGTGTTGAAAAACCGCGGGGGCGGAGAAGGGCGGATCGAGGCTTGCGTTCCAGGGACAGGCGATCGTGCGGTGTACGTCTACTGTACCTTGCTACACGGCGGGAGGACGTCGAGGGATGTTTCCGGATTATGCCACAAAATCCGGGGTTCGCTGGTTGAGCCACAAAGCCATGCATCGTACCGGAACACCCGTGCGGCAGGCGTTGGCCGAAGATGGAAATTCCGACGATCGCGATACGATTTCGGATGGTCGTGCGGCGACATCGCGAAGATCACGTCGTAGAGATGGAGGGATTGCGGACATCGAGGAATTTACCATGGAGGACGTAATTGGAATTTACGCCCCTACGTTAGATTTATTTAGCGTAGGGGTTATGTGTAAGTAGGTCGTGCCACCCTAAGGATATAAATATGTGGCACCTAGGGTTGAGAGGGTACTCTTGTTTTCTCGCTTTTTGGTCTAGCCTAGGGTTTCAATCCTAGCGAGAGATTTTTGTTGATCTCTCCAATTAAGAGAGGGAGGACGATCGGGCGGAGGAGGCTAGATGCACTTTTATAGAATAATTACACTTTAATCATTCGTCCCTGTGATTTGTTCTTTGTTCGTGCGAGATCCGATTTTCCTCCGTTCCCTTTGTTTTCGTTGTTTGCGCCGCTGGTTTGGTTGTTCCCTTTTTGCTGTTCAGGGACGCATCGTTGCGGGAGGACAAGGTCTGCGCCTGGCGGTCAGCCACGGCTCGCAGCGTCGCACCAGGGCCGGCCGCCGATGAGCTCGTACGATTAGTCCGAACGCTGCCTGCTCTACTGAAGCGCACGTCTCTGGATTTTGCTGTGTGTGCCCCGTCCAAGGGAGGTGACCGGCCAGGAACAGCCGTTGTGCTTCCGAACAGCGCACGCATGCGCCTGCAGGTGACCCCTCCTAGTATCATGCGAATTGAAGAGACTTGCAGGTCGTGTCTCTGCTTTGCAAATTTCCTTCTCATTAGCACTTTCAATATTACACATTAATATTGCTTCTAGAAACATCACTCACGCATGCACCAGGGAAGGTGAGGTCACTTTCTAGGAACAGTAAACAACCTTTTTGCAACCGTGTGCTCTTTTGTTTGATATTTTGTTTAGTGGGTCTTTATCACGTGATTTAGCTTTTTGCTTACCCTGTCTTTTTATCTGTGTTGGAAATTGCAAACAGATTTTATTCTGATTTTACGCTTCCGCGAATTTTTGTGAGGCTCCCATTCACCCCCCCTCTGGTCGCCAGTTTCGGTCCTTCACGGACCTCATCGACAGCGAGCCCCGGGAGCTGTTCCTGCGGTACACCGTGATGTGGGTCGACTGGAGCGACGCCGCCGTCGTGCCGGTGAGGATCTACATTCTCGACGTCACTGATACGGCGCTGCTCGACGGGAAACCCGACCCTGATTGCAAGGTACATACTTACATGATACATATATGTAAATAAATCTGCTCGCTGGATCTAGTTTGTCAGGTTTGTTACTCATGATGATCAAATGTGCAGGTGGAGTACACGGTCGAGGAATGCAGCTCTGAAAACCGAGCGAAAAACGATTGCGTCGACATGAAGGTGACCAAAGAAGTGTTGCCCCGGGGAGGCGACATCGTCTTCGCCGTCGGGCACCAGCACTCAGGTGGCATCGGCACTTCTCTGCACGGCCAGGTATCGTCGTCTAAACCTGTATCTCCATACCAGCTCTCTGCAAATTGAAAATATAAAAACATATATACGCAGCTCTCTTGCGTATTTGATAAAAAGAATTTGAAAGTAGAAGAAGCTAGCATATATATAACTGAAGTCTGAAGATGAACTGCACTGGATCGATTTGCTTAACCGCAGGACGGCCGGCTGCTGTGTTCATCGACCCCGATCTACGGCGACGGGGAGGAGGCCGGCAACGAGGCGGGCTACATCGTCGGCATGCCGACGTGCTACCCGGAGCCGGGCGCCGTGAGGGTCCGCGACGGCGAGGCGCTGACCGTGGTGTCCATCTACACCGGCGAGCGGCGGCGCACGGGGGTGATGGGCCACTTCTACCTCCTCGTGGCCGACGACGACGAGCAGCAGCAGCAGCAGCAGCCGGCGGCTACCAACAAGCAACCGTCGCCACTGTGCTTCAGCTTCCCGGTCTCATGTGAGCTACAGCTTGTCTGTTTCTCTGAACCTCTCGCGTTCTGGGGATTGCTCGTTATCCATCCATGTTTTGAACTTGAGAACGAATCTGCATGGGTTCTTCGTAACATCTACTCATCTAGTTCATCGTGTCCAAAATTGCAGGGTGCGTTCCGGCGTGGATGTTGGGCAACCTGCAGTGAAAATTAAGATTCGGAAAGCTAGCCCTGGTAGGCTGGTACTGCTACTACTCGTGTGTTGTTTGTGTATGCGTGGACTATGGAGTGGACAAGGCCATCGCTCCCTGTGTGTCAGTCGCACTCTCGTGCGGTCGGTGCCGGGGTCGCCGGCCGGCGAGGGCATGGTATGCATGTCGCCGGCGGCGGCTGGCACCTCGTAGCTAGCACGAGTGTAGGGCATAAATAAGATCTGGATGGGCCTTTGGGCAAGAAAAGAGCACGGAGGTTTGCTGGTTTGCTGTCCTTGTTGCTTTCGTTCATTTTTCTATTTTCCTCCGATCGATCATCTCTATTGCTCTGTTACGAAAATTGAGAAACGTGGTGTTGCTGAACCGGATGGATACTGTAAGGTGCAAGCGACAGAAGCAGAGCACGCCTTGAGGACCTGCTACTCTTAAACACCAAAATTTGCTCGAATCTCAAGGGTAGAACGAACTAAAAAACAAAAAAAAAGGAAAGGAAAAAATAAAAATTTTGCACATTGCAGGGAATATCACTAAAAGACGAACGAGGAAGAACTGGACAAAGTGAATAAGGAAATATAAAATAGGAGGCAAAAGAAAAATAAAGAAAAACGAAAAACGAGGAAGAGATCAAAGTGCCTTGTCCATGTGCTTAATTTGAAAGGTAAATGACTAGGGTTTTACTATGGTACTCCCAAGTAATTGTAGACCGTCCATCTGGATAACTAGAACTAACAAAAATGAGGTCATCCTATTTGTTGTTTAGGAATATTTTGTGGAAAATAACTGACCAGCCATTTTTATAGGCCACCACACGTGACAATGGTTGTGCATACCCCCTAATCACCATCGTTATAATTTTTCCACAATTGTTATCACAACGGCCTCTGATCCATTCCTCCGCTGCAATGCAACAAACTTAATTAATTTCTATGCCATAATCTTAGACATGACATTCTTTTCTGGACGTGTCAAAGAACCATGGCAGGGAGTTTATATTTGTAGGCGAGTACACATGATGATCGTGATCATGATAACCATACCGTAATCGTGGCAACCATAACTTGGCACATATTTTGTGAATACAGTATGTAAAAAAATCAAACTCCATGTGATGAATGTTGGTACATATTTTCTATCAACAAATATATAGAGGCTTCCTTGCAAACTTCAGCTTTACCGGATAACGCATGACGGCATGCATGTAGTTTGTTTGGGAACTCCGTGATTTTAGGAAGCCTAGCTTGCATATGACCGGGGGAAGCCGGTTAACAGATTTTCTAATTTTTCTAAATGTTTTTTCTCTTTATAATCAACGGCCAAGATTTGGTTCATATCTTACCTCCTTGGAGGTAAAAGGTGTACCTTTTAGCAAGGCCCAAATAACTAACGTCCCGTAACTTGTAAATCAACTAATTACCATACGCTTAATTTGAAAGGCAATTAATTATGTTTCACAAAAAAAAACATTTCAAGCTAATCCCAATCAACTGTATCTCGTCACTTTCGCTATAGTTGCCATGCCATGCAAGAACTGACCGTTACGTAATTCCATACAATAAAGATGTGTGGTACCTCCTGCTGCTGCCTATATCCATGCTCGGCCACAACGCCCACACATACCACGGCACTTGGCAATAATACAACAGACAACACCAGAAGATGGGTTAGCAGACAATAACAGCTATTAATCTATTATCTATCTACAGAGGATCATTTATTTGCATTCCCGTGTAAAATCAGAAACCTTACAGGTAACTCTGGTGTTCTACACTCAGGTAACTCACGGCTCTCCGAGAAGAGCAAGAAGGAAGGAAGGAACCAACACGGGACAAAACCCTATGACGAACAGAAGAAATCGCATGTGAATACCTACAGTGGTGCTCAGCTGAACACGCTGTCCTTCTTTCTGGCCGGCACAACCGCACAAATGAGCCCTAATGTACAATTACCAGGGGCAGGCAGGCTACAATATATTACAAGAGGGGCAGTCATCTCCCGGACATGAGGTTCACCAGGCCTTCGTTCTCCTGGACCGCATTCATGTCCCACAACTCGCTCGTGGATGACAGCGACATCAGCGCGACCACGATGGATCTCATCGTGGGCCTTGCCTTGGGGTCTTCCTGCGTGCACGCTCTTGCCAGCATTGTCAACTGCGCAAGGCGAACCATGCGTTAGCCTCACATGTTTCGCGAAACATAGCCATGATGGTAGATGTAATTCTGCAGCAGAATTATACTGCTCAGTCTGTGGGTTGGCTCTAACCTTGAGAATGGAGTCCATGGGGTAATCCTCGCCTAGAGCCGGATCAATCAGTCTCTGGAGGCCTTCCTTTGGATCGTGTGTGTTGAGAGCTTCTTCAAACTGCAGTTTTTTCAGTATGGTTCGTGATTCATGAGTCATCAAGCAGGAAATCCTTGAACTACAGCAAAGCATCCAAAGCCTGTACTATAGCTTTGGAAGCAATAATGTTACCAGTATGTTTGCAATGAGAAAAGAAAAGAAAAGGCAACCAATTTCTGTTGCCAAAATATCTACGAACACATGAAAAATTGACAACAAGGGAGAAATGCAAGATTAAAAGAATTCCTCATTTATAAACATGCAACTCAGATATAGCTGATGATGAGGTAAAAAACAGTTGCTCAGAACTGAATGTGTTAAAACTACTGGACGCATGTTTTACACTATGAGGTAACAACTACCCTCATGGTAATGAAGCACAAGAGCAAAAAGCACTTTTCTTTCCTGGATAAACTGGCCAGGACCTCTGGCACTTATAAAATGAGAATGGCAGCCAAAACAATACGAGAAGCAGAACGTAAGAAGAGTTGATTTAGCAGGACAATTACCAGATAAACCAACCCCTTTGAATCGCTAGCAGACTCAATTGATCTGACAATAGCTTCTTTGGCTGAAATAAGTTCATAAAGAACAACACCAAAGGCATACACATCGACCTTAGGAGATACATCACCATATCGAGCATATCTGCAAACATCATAGTCCACAGAAGTCAACATTTATCACAAATGGTGGAATTCTACAGGTTTGCAAAAATACGCAGTGGCATATAAACGTTCAGGACACGTACTCTGGAGGCATGTAACCAAATGTACCAACAATTCCACGTGTGGGCAGTGATGTATTACCAACTTCTGTAAGTTTTGTTAAACCAAAATCTGCAACCTGGATCATAGATATAATTATTACATGAACGATGGGAAAAACAGCTAAAAGAAAATCCATGAACTATTCAAACCTTTGCACGGTAGTTTTTGTCTATCAAGATGTTTGCTGACTTGATATCCCGATGTATATATACTGGGACAGTATGTTCATGAATGTACTCAAGACCTCTTGCTGAATCTAAGGCAATTTGAATCCTGGCAGCCCAAGACAGAGGCTCATAACCTATATGAACGTGTATGGTGGTTAATTTACAGGAAGCATCAGAATGGGCACAGATAACCAATCTAAGAGGCGACACATAACACATTACCAGTTCCCCGCAAATGCTGGCTCAAGTTCCCATTCTCGATATACTCATAGACAAGGAACAAAGAACTCTCAGTGCAATAACCAATCAAACGCACCTGTTTGAAGAAAAAAAATTATAATGGCAGCAAAAGGAAAAAATATATGGGTTAATCTGAATGGAGATAACAGTGAAATAACATGATTGTTGCCACCTACAGAAATTTGATACTACTTTGGTAAGACTGGAATACAATAATTAAAAAAAAGGCCAGACCCATATATTTCGTCAACTTTGATTTAAGTGATGTGTAATATATTGATGTGCACAACCTTCCTGTAAGGGTCATGCCATCCGTTGCCAATAAGTAAATAACACAATCTCATCACAAGTGAAATTGAGACTCGTGGCACTCATCATAACCAGAGCAATTGGAATTTGAAGGAGAGTATTGCAATTCAGGAAATATAAGCAAGTATACAAGTAACAAAAAATTACACTCAAAGTATGTTGCTGTGCACTATTTGAAGTTGAAACTTCCCCCAAAAAGTTTCTTCAAACAGCAACTTCTCCAAACATAAATGAATGATGATTCGTTATTTTATTGTTATAAGTAAATGAAAACATATAGGAAACCTAAGAGGAAAAAAAATCAAATATATAACATGCCACCTCAGCGAACAATAATAATAATAACAAAAAAAACGAATCACTAACCAGATTCAGATGATGAACATGTGTCAAAACCTTTAACTCAGCAAGGAACTCATTAGTAGCCTGCATATCCATTTTCTTTATGGCAGCTTTCTGGAGACACCCAAAGTAAAACATTACAAATGATGAACAGATTGTAACGTTTGCATGATAAGAACGCATTGCTATTTGCAGGTGCAAACCCCCATAAGAAGATGATGTTTGCGAGTTCGTGAAATGCACTTTAATATGTTTACTATCGATGCAACTTTGAAAAGTTTAAACTAACCTCGCCTCTGAGCTCAGCATAATAGACTGCACCAAAACCACCCTGCCCAATTTTATTACTCATGCTAAATCCCTCTGTGGCATTGAAAAGTTCTTCATACGAGAACTCTACTGATTTGTCAACAGTAATTCCTGGCACTCCTGAGGCACTATCAGCTTGACTGCTTGACAGTGCAACTTTATCCATGGATGGAGTAGCAGCTGGAGAGAAAAAAAATACCAGTAGTTTAGAAATTTGTGGAAGCTCCATTTCATTGTTATTGTCAATATGAAGTACTGTAAAATGAAAAAGGAAAATAAGGGGAAAGAGGAAACAGTATTTAAGGATGACTAACTGTCTGTGTGCTCAAAAGTACACTTATGGGTACCTCAAACAATACCAAAGACCTTTTGGCACATAGGTCATAAACACTATTTACCCAACAAGATTTTCAGGTTTCTATACACACAATAAAATAGCTTCACAGAGTAATCATCTGAGCATCAAAAGGATCAGAACCTCAATGCACCAAAAGCAACATTTATGGTTGTAGGTTTCCGATATGACAAAAGGATAAATATTAACTTGCAACTATGCAATCAGGCTTACAAATGATTTTCCAGGGAAGATGTTTAAAGGATAACTTTGTGTTGCAGGGTAAATTTGTACAAAGAGAAGCAAACAATGTTATTACCAAGTTGGGTAGAATCTTCAGATGATGGAAGAAGGGCTGCCTTTTTCGCCTTTCTTCGCCTATAGAACAAGATGTATAAAAAGATACCCAGTAGAAGTGCAGCAACACCACCAACAATTCCTCCAACTATAGGTCCTACAGAACCTCCTTTTCCTGTCCCGGGTGGATGAGAGTGACAATGTGTAAAAAAATCACAGTTTCTCAAAAGAATAACTGACATCCATTTTTTCTTGCAAAAACCTTAAGGCAGAAGCATAATTAGCTTGCAAAAGGAGGATGAGGCTGCCTGTACTGCACAAGATTAGGATGCTTATCAGCATGAGTGCACAAGAATTAATAACATTCAAGTAAATATTATACAGGACAATATGGAGGCAGCACCACTTACCCTGGTGATGATAAAGGATGGTAACTTCCATTGGCATCTGGAGAACCAAAAGATACTAGTTAAGTAACTGTGCATGCATCAAAGACATGAACCAACACAAGGAATCAGTAACATGCATCAATCATCAAACAATTTAGAAATGTCACCAGTGACATAAGGAATTCAGCCAGTTCTTCACCTAATTGCAAAGACAATCAAAGCAACTACAAGAAGGAATATTGGCTAATGCAAGCGGCCCTTCCTTCAGAAGCAAACCCACATTGATTCCATGAACCCTATCGAACACCAGACAACATACTATGCAGAGAACACCTCCATTCCTTGTTACCAGCCTAGATTAGCATACAATTGGGCACAGAAACCCCATTTCGTACAGTAACTATCCCCAAAAGCCGTCCATTTCAGGCAAACCCAAGCTAAAATTGAGCTGAATTGTCCACAATTCGCATCACACAACAGCAGGTACAAATGCTCACCTTTGACGGGGATGAAAACGAGCCCGCTTGTGTTGGCGGCCATGCCGGGGTTATACTGTCTAAGCAGGTCCGTCTGCGCCGGCGAGGAGAAGCTGTAGTTGGCGGCGACAGAGGCGAGGGTCTGGCCGTCCCTGAGCGGGTAGGTGAGGAACAGACCGTAGTCCGTCGAGATCCCCGGGTCCCCGCAGGAGCAGTTGACGGTGACGTTCACCGTGACGCCGGTGTCGGGGATGTTGTTGGCGGGGTAAGTGTTGGTTTTGGCAAGCCAGTCGGTGGTGGTGAGGTTGCTGAAGTGGCCGGCGATGCTCTCGTAGGTCTCGCCGCTGCGGACCAGGTAGGGGAAGGAGCCGGCGAGGTAGGTGGCGGAGGGCGCGCCGGGGAGCGAGTGGCAGCCGCAGGGGAAGGAAATGTTGACGCTCTCGAGGGCCGGGATGAAGTCGAGGTTGGTGTACTTGGGGTTGTAGGGCCCGAGCGTGCGGTAGTCGCTGATGGCGAAGAGCGCCGCGATGTAGGTGAGGTTCTGGTTCCGGGAGATGAGGTAGGAGGCGAGCGCGAGGTCGCAGCCGGAGCGGCAGCCGCCCCCCGCCGCCGCGGCCGGCGCCGCCGCGGCGAGGAGGAGGAGGAGGACGCGCGCGAGGAGGGCGTGCGGCGCCATGGGGACGGCGAGGCCGCGGAGGCCGGGAGCCATTAGAGGAGGAGGAGGAGGAGGCGGGGGCGGGGTGGGGAGGGGGGGAGGGGGAGTTGGGCTGGGGGAAGCAGCCAGCAGAGCAGGCGGCGACGGGGAGCGCGACATCGCGGCGGGAGTTTGACCCGCGGGCGGGGCGGTGGGGCCCTTGGCGGTGGGCAATACGGCGACGCCGCGAGGTGGGGCCGACCGGGTCACGGCCGACGGCGGCTGCCGCGCACGTCGCGGGGCCCACCACGTGGGAGGCCGTTCCCGGGGAGGCGCTGTGGCGAAGGCGTCAGAACGGTGAACGGAGACGGGGCCAGCAACGGCGGCCGCCGCGGTCAAAGGGAGCTGCCGCTACAATTCGGCAGAGCTTCCATCCCGGTCGCCGGTCGGCCGCGGCGCACCCACGGCCACGGCCCCGTCCCGTCTCCTCCGGGAATGTCCGGGCGCGCGGATCACGGCGTGATTAGCAAAACACTTGAAATTCGGATTAGCAAGTGATGGCATATTTGTTTTACATCTGCTGCTTGTGGGTGAAGCATCTACTGCCATACTTAATCAAGAGAGTAAAATAATTATTTTCTACTGCTATCTGAAATTTTTTAAACGAACCGATAGAACGATAGAATGAGTAGGTATAAAAAAAACCAAAAGATCACAGTCTTTCGGACATCAGCAATCTTCTAGACTACTAGTGCTATACTGCCACGTTTGCGGAGGAAGAAGAACAAGGGACAGGGACTTTCTTATAATAGAATCTTTTTTCATCGCATAAACTAAAAATTGATAGGGTAACCGTTGATCAAAGTTTTTTTTTTGAAAATTAGGTTGATCAAAGTTATAACCTAACATAATAAAACAAAATACACGCTGGTCTCAAGAAAATGTTATCAACAAGGTTGTTTGACTAAGTTATTTGTTTTTTTTAACGAACGACCGTAAGACTGAGTGCATTTCTATTAATAAAAAAGAAGGACTAAGTTATTTGTGTCTATCATATACAGAAATGTTTCGTTATACAACATGTGAATTTGTACTATTGCAAGAGGAATTATTGATCGAGAGGAGTGACGTGTACTCTATATATACGTATAGTATATATTCGCTCCGTCCCAAAAAACAAGTTATTTTAGGAATTCTAGGACAAATTAACAGGAAGATAAAATGACCAAATTTGCCTCTATTTATTTTTCATATTTAGCATTATTTAATTCTTTCATGCACATATATTTTTTAAATAGTGTAGGATAACTTATTTTTAGATAAATTTTAAATCCTATAATGATTTATTTTTTGGGACGGAGAAAGTACGCCAAACGACTGTGTGACGGCACAACGTCAATTCCTCCGAATGCTAGCCTGACCATCAAGGTCCAATCACGGGGTTAATTAATTAACTGGGGTTGTAGTACGGCAGCACGGTGTAGACGGTCTGCACGACGGTGAGGACGAGCAGGAAGACGGCGGCGGCGGCGGACATGCTGGTCCAGGGGTTGCTGAAGTAGTCGTGCACCAGCACGGCGCGGTGCCGGTTCCAGCTGCGGCCGCAGTGCTCCCGGACGTCGCGGAACAGGTCGGCGTAGCAGTTCTCCACGAACTCGGGCGGCGGGCACAGCTCCCCCAGGTGCGCGTAGAACGCCGCCGTCTCCTCGTCCCCCTTCACGAACACGCCCGCCCGCTGCAGGATCTCCACGTCGCGCCGCGCGTCCACCACCGACGCCATCAGCAGCACGTAGCTCACCAGCCGCTGCAGCTCCCACCGCCCCCGGCTCTGCTCGTACGCCAGCAGGTTCGCGAAGATGGCGTGGTTCGTGTAGCTCTCCACCGCCGGGATCTCCAGCACGCCACCGCGCCGGTCGAAGGTCACGTTCACGAGGCTCCGCGGGGACTTCTTGGCGCGGAACGTCACGCCGGCGTCCTTCAGCTCCGACGCCGACGGGAGCTGCCACGGGATGCGCTCGTCCATCGGCTTCGACATCCACTCCTCGAACTCCTCGTCCTCGGACTTGCCGGCGCCGGCGGGGCCGCTCCCGGGCCGGTCCTCCGGCGGCAGGAACCAGTGGTAGTACAGGTGCAGCAGGTGGTGGATCTCGCCGTCGGGGGGCCGCGCGGTCTCGGCGTCCTGGGCGGCACCCATGTCGACGGTGAGGTACTTGACGAGGACGTTGGTGACCAGGTGGTCCCGGCCGAGCCCGCCCGTGGCCATGTCGTAGAAGCGCTCGAGGACGAAGAAGGGGAGCTGGTTCTCGAGGAGGAAGAGGTCGTTGTACACGTTCTGCATCGCCCACGACGCGTCGATGAGCGCGTCGTCGGCCTTCTCCTCGCCTTTGAGGAAGAACTCCACCACGAAGCAGCCGTCGAGGAGGAGCATCTCGGCGAACTCGGCGGGCGGCAGCGGAACGGGCTCCGCGTACCGCCGCCGCGCGCGGGGCTCCATGGCGCGCGCCGCGCGGGCGTACGCGGCCAGCGTCGCGCCGCCGCGGGCCAGGAGGTCGCGGAGGTACCGCCACTTGTGCGCCTCCATGGCGTCGAGGTGGCGGCCGGCGCCGCGGTGGAAGGGGCCCAGGGACACCATCTGCGGCTCGTAGAGGTGGCGGTTGCGGTCGCGCATGGGCCCCGCCACGCGGAAGATGGTGAAGGGCTCGCTCTCGTGGGGCTTCCCGGGGAGCGCGGCCAGGCGGCGCTCCATGCGCGCCGCCATCTCGTCGGCCTCCGCGTCGTCGCCCACCTCGTCCGCGTCCTCGACGGCGCTGCTCTCGTCCAGCCGGCGTTGCATGGACGCGGACATCTCATCCCCTTCGACATCATCGCCGCCGTCGTTCTCCTCGGCGTGTGCGCTGGCGCGGCTCCCGTCGGCGTCCGTGCCATTCCCCACGACGGTGCTGCTCTCATCGCCGGCGGCGACGCCATGGTCGTCCGGCGTGGTGGCGACGGCCGGAGCGTTGCCATTGGGATCCAGTAGGGGCTCCATTAGAGGAGAGTCCATGGCCATGGCCAAAGGTTGGGCTGTCGGAGATGAGCGCGTGATGGGGTTAAAGACAAGCAGCGCAAGAAGCCAAGAATCGTGGGAAAGACCGGAGCCACCTTGTGAGACTATTGGAAACACCGGTGGAAACGCCAGCGTCTTCGATAGGCTACGCCATGGAAAATTTTCTGGACAATGGAGCAGCTACGAGGCTACATGCCATGGAAAAATCTCTGGCCAATGGTGGACTAGCAACGATAGCATCTATGACCCAAAAAACGGCTTGGACGGAGAAGGCGTGCGCACGGAACAAACCTGGGCGCAAGGGCATTGAAATGTCCAACAACTTTTTGGGAACATCCCTTACCTTGGTCGCTAAGAAATTCAGAATGGTCCGGCACTTGATAAACTTGCATGACCTATCTAAAGATAGTATTCCAAGCAGAAGCATCTTGCTTGTCAACACTCCAGCTGAGCACAAATACCAACCGGGCAACTGGGACAAGTAACTGAAATTCCAACCCCAGTCCCAATTACATCTGGTAGGTAGCTGAACAATACTCAGTATGACCTTACAAGGACTTGGGTTCAGAAGTAACTCAAATGGTCAAGTTTTGTATGGGTGAGGCCACATATGGTTCTTTCAAAAAAAAAAGAGGCCACATATGGAGGAAACGACTCTTTAAAAGGAGCAAAAACAATGGGGAAATACGCAAACTTCAGTTCATCCGACCACTATTGCACGTATCATGTATGTATGAGGGGAAAACTGCCTTGCAGGATTGCATCAATACCAAAAGTGGCTGTGTTTAGCTAGCCAGATTCTGGGCAATTGGAGAATGAAGAAGACTTCTTGAGCGATGGCTGGACATGGTGGTGGCCAGAATTTTTACTCCTGGTCACCTTGGGGACCAACATGGGCGGGATACTTTGCAGAAACATCAGCCCAGGTGCTTTGCCCTTCTGTCAGTTGCTTCACCACAGATGCCACCTCGGTGATGTCCACCCGGATCTGTTCCTTACTGTCCCTCTCCCGGATAGTCACATTTGTTGTGGAATCAACTGTTACAGCAAATGGAACACCAATCTCATCTGTCCTGGCATACCTCCTCCCGATGGATATAGCTGCAAGAAATCAGACAAAAACAAAAGCTTAAATGTTCATGCATCCTACAATATCATGTAATAGGTTTCAAATAAAGGCCATCATCCATCATGGTAGCGCATCACGTAGAAATAATAGTGACAGTATTTAAGATCGTATCATACTTACCAGTAGTATCAATAATGTGCGATATACCAGCAGTTGTTAATGCTTTAGCAATCACTTTGGCAGCATCATCAAACTCTTGGTTCTTCACCAGGGGGAACACAGTGCACTTGATAGGAGCCACGAGAGGAGGGAACCGGAAGACATTAAGCTGTTCCTCTTCTGATTTGCTAGGCCTTGTGTAAAACGAATGCTCAAACAAACAGTAGATGATCCTGCCTATGCCAAATGATGGCTCAATGACCGAAGGGGTGAAGACTCGCTGATGTTCCAGCTTCTTCTCCATGCTGATTGACACCATTTTCTTGGTAATCACCACATCTTCTCCAAGTGTGCAGACTTTAAAGCTTGTCTCCCCCTTGGTTTCTAGGGCAGCTTTCATCTCTAAAGCTTCCTTCTCACTCATAGCCTGTCACCAACAAAATAAAGTAGCCACTCAGGGAGGGAAGACATTAGAAAACTAACAGCCACATATAACAAAGACAAGGACAAGATCTGTTACCTCTAATGCTTCAAGGACCATCTTTTGGCTGCCCTTAAAAGCAAGCCCCAGGTCTTTCTTTGAGGGAACTATGACAAGTTTCTGCAATAATGAACATCGGCAAACATATAAGCACAGGTAAATGCAAGAAATAACAAGTATAAAGAGACAATCTATATATAATATGGCATTCAGAATGGTAGTTTCCATGTGCTTTGATGGGCAAGATAAGACGTCATAGATGTAAATCATGAAAAACAAGATGTAGCTGCAGAGGAAAACTGGAGAACTGGATATGATATCTCACCTCAACCTCTCTAGGCTTGGAAAACTTTTCATGGGCAACAAGTGGGACACCACTTTTCTCCTGTGAGACAGCAAGCAGCCAAGCATGTCAGCATTAGTAGCACACTTGCATACAAAACAGTAGACGCTGATACAAAATTCATTTAGCAAGGATAGTTAAAAGATGAAATGAGCATCTCCAATTCCAACAGCACCAGATAAGGACTAAAATTAGTTTCCAAAGACGTATCTGGGGTGTGAAAAAGATGCAGTAAGCTTACAGAGTGTGCTCGCAAATCATATGCAGATCTATCAGCAATACCCACGCACTCTATCCAGCCATAAGAGCACTCTATTTCAGCATCCCAACAGTCAGCAGCATAATGGGCCATCTCATTAGGCAGATGCTGCCTGAAGCGCAGCCGACCCTTATCAATTCCCAAGCGTGCGAGGAAAAGATAGACCCTTCCAATGAAGTAACCAAGTGTCTCATTATTAACAGTTCCCTGCTAAGAATAATAGAGTGAAAAAATAGAAACAGTATCAAGCATACGAACAACATATATAAACAAAGGAACGAAAGAAAAGAGACTAAATTGGCAAGAAAAAATCGCCAGAAAATACAAACCTTTGAAACTGCATCCCCAAGCTTCATTAACTTGGCTGACTCCCCTGAGAGTTGCAGCTCTCTTGGAAACATCAAGAACTCCAAATCAGCAACATCAACGAACTTTGGATGTGATTTATCCTCTGGGTCCACAAAATGTTCAATCTCTGCCAATGTGAATTCACGCACTCGGAGAAGACCTTGTCGTGGCGAGATCTGATTTTCAGGTTCTAAACATAGTGAGTAGACGAAAAAAAGGAACATCTAGCGGACTATTACATAGCCAATAACTGCTCTTCAGAAGTGTCACTAACTCTACAGTAAGTAACAAATGTACTGTGAAACTATCAGAAAGCGGTAATTCCACCCAGCATATCAATAAAAACAAAATTAGTTCAGAATCTAGATTGATCATGTAACTAAAAACCAATATAAGAACAAAGTTTATGCACTGAACAATCATATCTAAATCATAGAGAGTAACCGAAGCACGCCACAATTGCTGGCGAATTGGACATAAGACAGAAATGACTAGTACTAAACATTTATAAAAAAGGAACGTCAAACAAAATGGGACAAAGAACACAAACCTCATTTCTAAAAGCCTGCCCAATTTGAGCTGCTGCAAAGGGAAGCTTTTGGCCATTGTGGTAGTACAGATCCTTGAAGTTTACAAAAATGCCCTGTGCAGTCTCAGGTCGCATATACCTACGTTCCCACACAAAATTGATCCTTTTTAGTCAATGAACACAAAAGGAAGATGATTACAGCGGGAATGGTGATCTCCTTACCCCACGCTAAGACCAGTGGGCCCAATAGATGTCTGGAACATAAGATTGAATGGGTAGGGATCAGAAAGCGGGTTCTTTGTATCAGGGGCAACAATGCCATATTCCTTAATCTTTGCACCAAGCTGCTCTGCTGAGAGGTCATCCAAGATGGCAAGAACGCGCTTAAATTCATCAGCCTTCTCTTGGGGCAAGGTAAGGTCTTTCTCAAGTTTCTCCTTGCAAAAATCTTTCAATAAGTGGTCAGCACGGTAGCATGTGCCCGTCTTCTCATCTTTAACCATGAGGTCAGTAAACTTCTCGACATGGCCTGATGCCTTCAAGACGATCTCAGGTGTGACACAGGGGCAGTCAACCTCCAACATGTTCTCTTCCAGAACAAAGTGCTGGAAAGAAATTAAGAATTTTGATGATTAAAATCTTAGCACAACAATAGTAGAAGATAATGATATCATCAACTAGATAATGATATCATCAACTAAGTGACTCTGTGGATTATTCCAATGTCAAACACATAAAGTAGCTAAATATATGCAGCTTCCACTAAAAACTAGGAAAACAAGGGTAAACCTTTAGTTAAAACTACGAGGCTACAAAAATTGAAGTTTTCCATATCACATTTTCCAATTAGTAGTTAGTAACTGACATGAGAAAAGTTTTAATATGATTAGCTCACCAATGCATACACAATTGAAAAGGGACTAATGCAACACTTCTGTTCTAATAGAAATCGTTGCCATCCAGATGTTTTATACAAATTCCAGGGGCAATAGAACAATCTACACATAATCAACACAAAAGTAACCATTTTTTCCACACCTGAAGGCCACACATACCATAGTCCTTGATGTACAGTAACTACACTAAACAGGTAAGACGAAACTACAGAAAAATCAAAGCATTTGGAGATAGATCGCGGGCGTCACCTGGCGCCAGAAGGAAAGAACATTGGCCTTGACGCGGCACCCAGGCGGCCCGTAGTCGTAGAGACCGGCCACCCCGCGGTAGATCTTGAACGAGGGTATGTAGAACAGCTTCCGCTCCAGGGTGTTCACCACGGTCTGCCGCAGCTCCTCCCTCGCGGCGGCGCCCGCGCCCGCCCCGACGGCCTGCTGCAGCCGGCGCGCGGCGGCGCCAGCCTCGACCTTGAGCGCCTTCAGCGCCTCGACCGCCGCGTCCACATCGGCCTTGGACGCGCCGCCGCCGGCCTTGAGCGCGCGCACGACCTCGGCCTGCGCGTCCACGGCGGCCTGGCGCTCGGCGAGCGCGCGCCGCAGCGCGTCCTCCGACGTCGCGGCCATGGAGGTGGCGACGGCGGTGGTGTGGTGTCGGCGGCGAGCGGCGGCGGCGGCGGCTAGGGTTGCGGCGGGCGGGGTTCTGGGTTTAGAGATGTAGCGCGGGAGTGAGGAGAAGATGAGCCGGGGGCGGAATCGCATAAAGACCATTAATGGATGCGGCCGGGGCGATGAAAGCGAAGGGGCACAAAGATAGTAGGGAATGTGCATTTGAACCCTTGTGTTTTCTTTTAGTGTAAGCTGTATCCACCGTACAACAACTTGTACAGTTATATCACTTTAATCTAACAAGTTGTAAAATATACGAACAGATACATGAAGTTGTCAAATGGAAGCATGTATGGTCATATGTACACTACCGAGCGTATTTCTACACTATGACATGCCATATGAACTGTAACTTAGGTCTGAGTGTATTTTAGAAATTCTCAGGATAATGGTAGATCACACATGTTTCTCATATACTTAACAAATATAGTTATATTGCCGCTTAATTATTTTTTATTTATAATATTTATTCAAAATGAGCTCTCATGATAATGCAAAGTTAAATAGATTTTCTTAGCTTTAGGAATCGGCTCTTGCATACGAGGCCTTACTGCTTGATTATATACTCTTGCGCCAATCACTTATCTATGGGTCATGAGTTTTTGTACTTTTTCTCTTGTGTTTCTTTATTGGGCAGCAGTTATACGTGTTTTATGCATCTTCTAAGCAATGGGTGTTTTTTTAATTCTAGAAGATGTCTTAATGCATATTCGCTTTTGTAGAATTGGTTTCATTGGTATTACTGGATCTGAACCACTGATATTTTACGATGATGTCTAGAAGACTTTGAAGTTAAATACAACGCTGCTTGTTGACTACTTAATTTTTGTAGACTCAGCACTAGATCGATTTTTATTATATGCAAACTTAAATATTAAGTAACATCAGATGGGTTGCATGGAAGGTGGATGGATGTTTATGAGCCTACTCCCCATTTATCCTTGTTCCCCTACTGTATGCTAGCTGATTTTAGTAAATAATCGGCAGATGGCGTGAATTTTGTTGTAAAACAATATTGTTTGTAACTCGTAGGTAGTTTTTAAAAAGTATCAAAAATACGTTTAGTGGCATACATGTGACTGCACACACACATGTTTGACGAGTTTATGTATTTGTTTGCACGTTTTACAACTTATTGGATTAAAGTGATACAACCATACAAGTTGTTGTATGGTGGATGCAATTTACTCTTTCTTTTATTGCCAAAAATAATTTGTAAGCCATCGAAATCCATCCCAAAATTTTAGTAGGTTCAAATGAGAGGTGAATTTTACCGGCCGTCTTTAAACTTGTCAAAGATCCTTATTTAGATCCAAAACTCTCAAATTACATATATAGAACTTTAGACTTGTTTCGAGTTTTATCTTCAAATCAGTCTGACTGTCTATCCAGTGTAATATCAACAACTATCATCTTTAAACTTATCCTAGGTCCTTAATTAGAGCCACTAACTCTCAAATTACATGCATATAGGACTTTAGACTTGTTCCGTGTTTTTTTATAGGGCAAACAGGTTCAACTCACCCTATCTAGCATGATATTGTGGCATCCACATGGCTTAAAGGGGAGTTATATAGCCGTTAATATATTTTTTTCATAATTGAGTCCTGCAATCCATGTTGTACTTCTATAAAATATGGTGCTAAAAGGTATAGTTAAATTGGTACTCTAACTTTCATTTTTAGTCTTGCCTTATTTGATGTTCCTAAAACTTATTTCTCCTAGATTTAGATATTTCATTTGAGTTCCTTTGCATCCTAATATGTATCCAGATTTTTTCTGAACATTTGAGAGGTGTTTGGGTATCCTGTAAGCTATTTTAGAGCTGTATGAATTTCAACTGAAAATCTAGGCATCAAGCCATGTAAGCACCATGGTGGCACACATAGAGGCTGTCATGTTGATTTGGACCTTTCTTAAAACCTAGGACAAGTTTAAGGTTCCCCGTATGTAATTTGAAGGTTAATGTACCAGTAAAGTAACTCTTTGAATGTTTTACAGAAAGTAAGAAACTGCCTCACTTCACCATTTATAACTTCCAAACTCATTTTAATTATTTCCGATTGGGACTTGAATTACACTAAACTTTGAACAAATACATCTCGAAATCCCACACAGGTTTACTACCTGCGCATTGTAGTGCAAAGGCTAATCTCTATACTTTTTCTCTGGAATGGATACAATGTTTTTTTTCGGCGAAAGGAATGGATTCAGTGCTGGACTGACTTCTAACTGTTTTGAGGTTGCATATGAAACAATGGTAGGAGCCCCGAGGCGTGATCTGGTCCTCTTGGAATGTGGGTCTGGACGGCGTGGATTTGCTCCAGAAGAATGGGAATACACGAAGGTCACCGTCACGGGGAATAAAACGGACGCGAATGCGAGTGGTGCGCAAATGGATGAGAGTGGTGTCATCCGTCATCCTCCTCATCCAATCTGATTCCATGGTTCTTCCCTTCCGCCTCCTTTGTTTTTTTTTTTTTGAAAAGCCTTCCGCCTCCTTTGCTTTCCCGGGTGGATGTGCAATTCGTCGCCTATTCACACCATGATCCAATTCTAGGACTCTATTCCTATGAACGTCTATTAAAATCTGGGTTAGCATATTGATTGATGATCTCGTCACTACTTTAACCCGTCCCAAAGGTCAGAATGCGTAACGGCTAGAATAAAATTAGTTGCAAATACACAAGCAACTCTGAATTGGAGATGCCAATCTGAATTAGCAAGAGCAGAGCAATATCATAGATTTTCTTCGAGTATTAAAAATGGCATTTTGGATACGGTGCCCAGCAGTACTGCAGGAGGACTCATCCCACTGACCCGTGGCCCCAAGTGCAGTGGGACCCGCATGTCAGTGGCGACCGGTTCCGAGTTAAGGATGACTCATGGTGCGTGGTGTCTGAAAAAGAAAATGAGAGCAAGGCAGCATTTATCCTGATGCATGCAAATACAACCGACATGAAACAAATTGCTCGCCGGGCACTTGGCTTGCTTTAGGATAGTCTGGCCTGACGATGAGTTATCTATCCACCCCTCTGGAACTGCCTGGAGTTCAGTTCAGATAAGCATCAGACGCGCAGGGACCAGTTGCCGCTCTGGATGGATGTATCCAGCAGTCTTCAGTTAGTTTTTCAGATTTGACCCCATCACTGCTCCATTTGACCGACCAAAGCACCTTGCTTGATTACGTGCTGGAGCTGGCCACACTAACTAACTGCCCGCAGTTCATGATCACGCTTACGCGTAAGCTGCGTCGTATCATCATCGTCTCATCTCATTGACCTGTACTGTACATATGTTTACACAAGGATTTTCCTGCACATGTACATCAGCGGCCTAACTTCCTTCTCCTACGCCTCTGAACTTTGCTCGTGTGAACTTCACTAATGCTGGCTAGCTAGAATTCTGCCGTGGCGACGGTTCCTCCGGTGGCGCCGCCGCCGACGACGATTGCCCCGGCGTTAGCCCCCCGGAGACGGCCAGCAGGTCCAGGTCCCCGCTCTGCAGTATGTGCGCGTACCGGCCGAGGTCCGGGAACCCCGCCTCCTGGTGGGCGCGAGCACCACCGGCTGCGCCCTGCAGATGATGGAGGGGTCCCGGACGACGACTCGTGGACGACGTCGAAGCTTCTGCCCCGGCGGACTGCTGGCGATGATGGGGGAGGTGGGCGGCGGCGTGCTGCTGGCCGCCTTGAGCCCGGCGGAAGGCGGCGGGCGGGAAGTTGAGCTTGGCCTTGGCGCCCTTGAAGCGGAGCGCGGCGTCGTCGTAGGCGCGCGCGGCGTCCTCGGCGGTGTCGAAGGTGCCGAGCCACACGCGGGCCGCCTTCACGGGGTCGCGGATCTCCGCCGCCCATTTGCCCCATGGCCGCTGCCGCACGCCGCGGTACCGCGGCCGCGGCAGCAGCAGCTCCGGTGTCGCCGCCGCCGCCGCCGGTGGAGGAGCGCCGGAGCCGGACTGCCGGTGCGTCGTCACTGGACCAAATTGATCAGAGTGTAAGCTACGTGCTCATGTGTGTACGTGCATAAAAAACAACTGTGTTCTGGGTCATCACAGGATAAGCAGTAGATTCAGGGGTGGGTCCTAGTACAATGTCAATGTGTTTCTTTCATTCGGTATCTAGATTAATCAACAACTGTGTTATCACAAAAACAGTTGAATTTGACTCATGAACTGAACTGTTCTTTTATTTTATTTTGTATTCCAAGCAGATGCATATAACTTTAGCTCAGTTTTTTCCTTTCTTTTCACCATTACAGTTTGTTGCTCATCTGTCAGTAATTATCACGCTCCATTATTAATATATGTTCCTTGAAAACTGTATTTGCGAGGAAAATACTGTTCCCGAGCGACACGTACTAAGGGAAGAGAGTAGTTTTTTTTTTCTTGGAAAAGGCTAGACCTTGGATGTTTTTGCGATCGATGTGTCCCGAGTCCTTGACAGGTGACAAGACAGAGTGGGAACATAGGCGAATGATCGAGAGAGGAGAATCGTGTCACACAGCCCAAGACACACAGAGGGCCATGGACCATGCTCGGAGAGTACAGGAGAAGCACTCTGGATTACCTACGAACCAGCAGCTAGCGCGTAGTGTATGCGTGCACGCACACGTACCTTGCTGGCCGTCGTGCCCGAGCACGGCCGGCGGCGGCTGCTCGGCGACGACGCCGTGCGCCGCCGCGGCGGGCTGCTGCTGCCGCCGCCGCCCGGCGCCGATGACGTGCGCGAGCGCCGCGACTATGACGGCGCGCTCGTCCTCCTCGCGCAGCCGCCGGGGCCACCACGCGCCGCCGCCGCCGACTCCTGCCGCCGATTCAGCTGGCTCGCCATGGCCCGGGGGCCTCCCGCGACGGTGGCTTCCGCTCTGAGCAGCGGCGGCGGTGGCGGCAGGGTTTTCTCCGGGACGATCCACGCTTGCTGCCCGTCGTCTCGCGCAACGCCGGCAAGCAGCAGACCACGCCCATATGGCTCACGTCACGTGTCCGGCGGGCTGTCAGTCGCGTGGTGCCTTTATTAGCTTGGCGTCTGAGGTTGACGACGCCGCGGAGGTAGAGCCGCGCCGCAGAGAGCAGCAGCCAGCGGGGAGAGGGAGGGAGGTGATAAGGATGGGAGTGGTGGGGGTGAGTCAGGGGGAGCACTTCAAGAAGGCTCCCTTTATAGCCAACCACCTCGCTGCAGCTCCCCCGCCCGCCCACTGTTACCACCTTGATCAACTACTGTAGCTGCAGCCGCTTGAAAAGATGTACAGTATGCCGCAAGTTTTATTTTTTATATTTTGAAATGTATGCCGAGCAACTCCCTCCAATAATAACTCCTAAATTAGATTCTTTAAATACTAAATACTAAACGTGGTTACCTCTATTTGTTATTTGTTAAGAGGCTTAAAATTTGCTCTAACTTCAGTAACAGTTCTGAATTCCAACTTATAATAGAGGGCTTCCTAAAGACCCCTAGGAATGAAGGGTGGAGAAGGGAATTTGGAAGCCTCCCCAAAGTGGAGGGTCAAGTAGAGGATCTGCTGGAGTGCATCTTTTTAGCTTAAACCTCTAAACTTAAAATAAATAAGAGGCTGTTTAAAGCGTCTGCTGAAGTTGCTCTTACACTAACTCTCATCATATACATTTCAAAAATAAAAAAGTTTATAACAACTCTTGTCCGATATATAATATTAAATCATTCGTACTCCTTACATACCAAAATATATTCCTTCCAGCTTCAGGATGCCCTCCACGACCACGAGGTTGTGTTTCTTCTTAAATGCTATTGTGATCAATATTGATCGTGCGACGGCGAAAACATATCTTAGTTGCTCATCAGTTGAACCATACAGGAGTTGATGGTGATTAAACTTATGCTACGACCTCTAATCCAAAAGTATTTACTATTTAGTGGTCATAAAAAAGCCTAAAAAAGGTGCTCACAGTGCTGTCAGATTTTGACTGGCCATTTGTACCGCCCCTTGAAGGTAGTTGCACGGTAGCACATCATGTGTTTCTGATATCAAGCATGCATGGTGGAGTAGCTGGTGAATCTCATTGGATTCCTAGTGGAGCACTCCCATACTGTACTGGCATCTATAAATTGGCCTAGTCGGTTTGCGTTGATGCAATGCTTTCAGAAGTCCCATGGTGACGGATTTGGCGCCATCTGGAACGCCTGTAATCATACACGCTCTTCACGAGTTGCAATGTATGAAACCAGGCGACATGGGAAATATCTGTTATCTGCTCATTTTTTTAATTTTTTTTTGCGTGCAATCATAAAAGGTCACCATTACACTTAACAAATGAGTCAAACACTACATACAATAATGATTAATCGAGACGGGCAAAAAGGATAACGAGGCGTGTTTCGCAACCGCCTCGGATCAAAGGTCACGATAAATGACCTATTTCCGAGGCGGTTTGCTGCCCGCCTAGATTAATCAAATAAAAAACAAATAAAAGAAAAATACCGTCGACAAACCCGGCGAGCCCATCCACGGGCCCGCCAAACCCATCGCTGCGTCCCGCTGCCCGCCGCCGTGCGCAGCCGCCGGATCCGGTGTCCCTGGCAGCGCCGCCGCCGGCGGCCTCCCCCGTCACCGGGGCCGGGACCGCGCCATCGGGGTCGATGGGGGAGACGTGTCCTGGCGAGAGGATGCGGCGCGGGTCAATGAGCCCCCCAGGCCCGCGAGCCTGGACGAGGTCGGTGAGCCGTGGAAGGACGGTGCCGACGGGGACTTGGGCGGCAGCTTCCCCCCTACTGTCGGGGACGCCGTCGCCGCGGCGGAGGGCGGGAGCGGGCGGAGGTCGGGGCTATCCGGCGTGCCGGCGAAGGAGCAGCGCCAGGCGCGCGGGCGAACCCGCGTGGCGCCCCGCCGAGCCTTTGTTGCCCGCACGGGCCTCGCGCCGCGTCCGCCGCGCTAGGGTTCGGATAGGGCTACGGCGGAGATGGAGGTGGTGGCAGCTGCCATGGGGGGTTTGGGCAGAGAGGGAGGCGACGGATTCGAGGACAGGAGTGAGCAGCTCGCAATCCAGTGAGCTCTCCTGCTTCCTTGTGTCTCTGTCTGCGGCTGAGGGAGAGGGAGAGGGAGAGGGAGGAGAGAAATGAGTGTGAGAAACCTTAAAGTCTTGTGTATATATGTGTGCTCGCAATTGGACCTTTTGGGCTAGCGGGCAAGGCCTGATTTACCGAGGCGGTTGAGTTACAATGCCCGCCTCGGTTAACTATTAACCGAGACGGTTACGCTAGGTAGACGCCTCAGTTAATATATATATTAACCATGGCGGGCATTTTAATAGTGCCCGCCTTGGTTAATATATTTTGCGAGGCGGTTGTCGTAACCGTCTCGGTTAATGCCTGATATTAACCGAGGCAGTTGGAATTCCAGCCCGCATACGAGCAGGCGTTTAGAAAAGATCGCGGTTAATCATTATTTTGTAGTAGTGAAATATTTTGAAGAATTTGCTACATATTTTGATATCTTAATTGTTTGTCGTGTTTGTCCAAGATGATCTCCTGATTTCCTTAGGAATTATATTGATATATCCTATTGATGCTTGATAAATCACCTAATCTCCTTGTTAATCTTCTTCTGCTTGGAGCCAGGATAAGGTTTCATACTAGGCCACAGTGGTACATGCAATTGCAAGGAAGTTTCAGCACGGCATCTCGGGTCTTAGCCATTGACTTCGAGTCCTCTCTGTTCACACTAGCTACTTCGTCAAAATATTTAACTGAAAGCTTTTCTTATTTTTAAGGAAAAGAATCAGATGACAACTTTCTTGAAATGAAAAATATTCAATGACAAGTTTCCTTGAATATAGGTAGTTTTTCAAATACTCCTTTCGTATCTAGATTTACCAAAACGACCTATAATTTGAAAACAGACTATAATTTGAAAACAAAGGGAGTAATATTCAAGGCTGCTCCTCTCAAGAAAGGGCAATGATGCACTTAACTACTTATTGGTTCCTGGTTCCGTGTCTCAAGAAGTTTTGAACATATTCTACTTCATCTGATAGTAAATATAAGCTCATGTATGTAATTCGGCTTGGACAAGCCTAGATGATTGTTTATGTTTTTTAATCTTTTGATCGGAGGAAGTATATGCTCAATTATATTTGTTAGCTAGATGTGTTTGACCCCAGCACACGATTTTATAATTGAACCTTGGCATTTCGTTTAGCAACACCTTGTTAATATCTACGAAATCACGAATCACTGTATTAAAATGTCATGCTAATGGTACCACAACTTTGTGTCTGTAAAATAATGAAGTTGGACTGACTAGTAGTAAAAAGCTGTTATGTCCATATATTGAAATACAGATAAAGAAGGGAGAAGCTGCTAATGATAGGAAAATAGGAGACACCCACTAACTCCATAGATTACATTAGTTACCTTACATAAGCATGCATGGAGTAATGATAACTATGACCTATATATGCAACTCGCAGTCTTGATTAATGTTTTCATAGCACACATGGATGATTGTTGTACACTCGCTGTACTCTTCTGGCAGCACTTTGACTTCTAATAATCTTATTGACTTGAATCAAATGACTTGGGCATCAAGTACCAAACGACTCCATTGTCAATAAATTAAAGACTCTTCTTTTTATCTACACAACGAAGTTCTCCTCGCAATTTTAGGTTTCGGTGCTGCTCCACAGAGCAATGATGTGCCTAACTACTTGTTGCTTCCGTGTCTCACTGAATAGCCTTTTTGGAGTAAAAGTAAGTTTGTAGTCATCCAAACTTCTCATTCGTGTGGTTAAGACAAAACCCCACATGCTCAGCTTTCAAGACAACGAATCTTCCATTACATCATTCGAACATAATCTACCTTCTCCGATCGTAAATATAAGCTCCCCGTAGTTCTTCCCCTAAATCAAGGTTTTCTGATGTTGATTATCAATACCTAAAATTTACATAGATTAAGAATACAAGATTGACATTACTGGATTCATAATGGTTTTTATAATATATAATTTTTATTTAAGATAAAAAATTTATACCTATTACTATTTAAAGCTAAAAAGTTTCATTTACGACTAACCTATAGATGAATTGCTTATTTGTGTGAATGGAGGAAGTATGTTCGTTTTTGTTAGACGTGTTATTTTTATATCTGAACCTTGATCTTTAATTTAGTTTATTTTGCAACACCTTGTTAATATCTAAGAAATAAATCACGAACATATCAGTGATCCAAATGATCCAAATGGTGCCACAACTTTGTATGCGTAAACTACTGGTTCGGAATTGGACTGATTATTAGTCAAAGACTTATAAAAGTGAGGAAGGGAGAAGCTGCTAATGATAGAAAATAGGAGACAACCACTAACTCCATATAGTTAGTTATCCTACCTAAGCATGCATGGAGTAATGATGACTATGACCTATAAGCAACTGGCAGTCTTGGTTAATATTGTCACAGACACATGGATGATTGTTGTACACTCACTATACTATACTGTTCTGGGAGCTTCTTGATTTCTTGCTGGGCATTTATCTCATTGACTTGAATCAAAGTAGCTGCTGAACCAGATTCTCTTTCTAGAAGCCAAAAATGACTTGGGCATCAAGTACCAAACCACTCCATTGTCAGGGTATAATAACAAACGTGTAAAGTTTAGATTAAACAAGCACATCAACATTTGTACACAGACGAGGCCATTCATGAATCCTGTGAGCACGCACTGCAAGAGTATAGTTCGTGGGCTGTGTGAGCCTCTGGAGTATATTCACTGCAAGATTATGAAGGTTTACATAGGCCTTTCTGATGTTCTTACAGAAATACAGAATGATGTTTGGTCTCCTTGCAAATGACCCTAGAGCGTCTCTGCCTACAGCATCAGTCTTGTATAAACTGAAGGTTTCGTAATTAGATCATCTGTGGCGGCATTTTCTTTATTCCTGTTGCTTGCTCTTTTTTTTTTTTGGGGGTCAAGATTTGCCATGCATCGCCCGGGGTCCTGGCATCCCATGAAAGCCAACCCTTGGTCAGACTGACAGATCTGTCTGCTGCAGCAGTGCCACCACTGCAAGATACCATGGCACAGCTGGCTCATGCAGAAGGCCAGGTGATAATACATCTCTGTATGAGTGCCAAGCCTTCTCTGTACCCAGTTGAAGCCCATCTGATCAAAAACAGTTTCTTGTGAAGCCTAAGCAATAATCACATTTCAGTAATATTCACACAATCACATGACCAATGATTCGCTTTAAACTGGCAGGTGTTCATTTATGGTAACCCTTGTGCCACTTGTGCTACAATCTGAACTCACAAAAGCAGTGCTCAGGCAGAGCCGATCCCCTGCCCCTGATATATTCCTCTCGATGAGCATCCCACATAGCCTTAGCCAGTTGCAATCCTGCTAATCCAGCAGCAGTGTAGTTTGCAAAAGCCCTCCTACTCAAGACCAGTGTCTTCTGGAGACCTTGCATTGTTCTCATTGCAGTTACCATCTTATCCATATTTCCAAAGAATGAGGCAATGTATGCATCACTATTGACTGAAACATAATAGTCAAGAGCAGCTTTTGTATTTCCATGCATCCTCTCAAAATCTTCATGAGTCAGGAGAGATGACTTTGTGTATATATTTTTGTAAACAGATGTGAAGCCCTCAAGTTCCATTAGCCCGTCGCCAGCAGCTAAATAAATGTTTGTGTTTGTAGGAATGCCTAACGCTTGGAGGATAAAGGCTGTTTCACTTGGTGTCAGAGGGCATTTTCCGCGGTTCCTCCACAGGCGGGCAGAATCACCAGTCAATACCTTCCTACCCTCCCCACGTGCAGCTTCAATGGAGTCCAGTGATTTGGGAGAAAGACCAGTGTATGCACACCGACTGTATGCAACCATATCTGGTTCAAATCTCAGGTGAAGGGATAGGAAGGGTTTTGGTATAGTTTGGAGAAGCTCAATAGCCTTGGATTCCACCTTTTTATTCAACCTAAGCGCATTGTAGCAACCTTGGCAGTAAGAAGCTTTTGCATAAGAGGGGTTTCTGAAAATAGAGAGACGTATATCAGTTAGGCGCACAAAGTGTATAACTAAATTGCAAATAATTGGGAATCTTTAACATACATACAAGTCCAATAGGTTGCTGACACAAAGATGAAGGGCAGAAGATTTCATGATATAAGTTCTAGGATATAAATAATAATTGTTGCTACTGGTGAAGCATAGAAGAGCTAACCATACAAGTTTGGGAGTAGGGAGATACATAAGTTGGGACGGAATAGGACTAAACTACTCATTACATTAATACCTTGTTTCACTCAACCTACATCTTTGACATTACAGTTATGCAAAATGAATTATTGGAAAGTTGACAATATTTAGAAGATGGTAGGAAATTAAGATTGGGTAAATTGAAGCAATTTCTGTAATGTACAGAAGTCGCATAACGACCAACTAAAGGATACCCAAATTCTCATAATATATAGACATACATCATCATCAAAAAAAGATTATGCTCCAATTAAATAAGGTAAGGTTCAGTTCACTGCAAAGGGATAGCAAGAACCCGGGTAACATGATCACTACTTCTTTTGCCATTAACTTCTGAAATTTAGAAACAAAACCCAGCCAACATAACGGATTTTGAGAGGATCATAAATACGCTCATTGCTAATGATTGTTAGCAGTAGGAAGGTTATATTTCAGCAATGAAATCAATAAAACACTTATTCGTGAAAACTGAAAAGCAACAAACACTAATTACTTGGTCACATCAGAGGCCAGTATCTAAAACTTGAGAACTGTAGGCATAAACCTAAATATTATCAAAGCAATGGTACATACTGAAACATCAATTGAAGCGATGACTAGAACCTAAATTTTCCTAAACTATAATGCGTGGCTTCCAATCCAGCCAAGCTTTTAGTTGCACAGTACTAATAAATAATGTATATACCAATATTTTATTACCCTAATGATACCATGAATAACAGATATGATTCAGATGTCATGCAAAACAGCGAGGAGCAACCTGTGAAAAAACTCCTAGCACGCAGGACTAAGGCCATTGATCTGATGGAAATGAAAGGCACATGCCAGGGACCAACTAGACATACCTATCTCTTCTTTGATTCATGGAAGGTGTCAAGGAGATGTACTGATGCTCCAAGAGAACTGGAAGTACTGTTTCGATATAATCAAAATGTCCTTTCCGTTTGCTGCAGTCAACCTTAAACGGCTCTTTGGATGCTATATCTGCAGGAATCTCCTTCACAATTTCGACATATCCTCTGGTCTGCTCAATGAAGAAATCAACATCGAAAACATCTGCAAAGCCACTGACAGAACAGTCCAATAAGAACGAGGGAATGTACATTTTAGACAGACTGTACTACAGAACTAATTTTCGCACAACCCTTCATTTCATTGCGTGGCACATACCTAGACTCATTCCAATAGGCGGCAACCTCAAATTTGGGCAGAACCATTGTCGCATTCAGGAGACGTGCAACCCCAATCCCATCGCATAGCTGCAGAATAATCACACTGGGATCACTTGATGTCCCCTTCAGAACTCAGAAGCACATAATAATATCAAAAATCAAGACTGCATTTGCTTTATAGAACATCACAAAACTTCTAAGTTCAGCACTGTCAGTCTCAGAGAGTTGCTACTCCATGCAATGCGGTGCGGTTAGGATACTGACATGACGACCAGAGCATGTTTCTGACATATCATTTTGACACCTACAGGAAGGCGGAACTCTAACCGAGATGATCTGACTGCACAATACAGAAAGTAAAATGCTATCCAGTACAGGAAGGAGGAAACTCTAACCGAGATGCTTAACGTACATCACGTCGCAGCTGGTTGAGCCCGCCGTAGCAGTCGATTCTCACGTACCCGTTCCTCCTCGACGGAGCTGCAGAAGAGGCAGAAACAAGCAACAATCAGCGTCAAGCAATAGGTCCATCATCCTAGCCCCAAACCCCCAAAGAACACGAAGCAAGCAAGGGCTCACCAGGCATCGGTGCCGTCTGCCACCACCCGCACGGCCGCCACTCCACCAACCGCCGCTGCGCCCATATGGCCCGCGAGCCAGGAGGAGGCAGCTCTCTGCCACAAACCGAATGCGAGATATGAAATGTGCTAGAACATTATAGACGGATCTGGGAGCACGTGAGGGGGCGAGGAGCGTACCCGGAGGCGGGGACGCTGAAGAAGGGGGGAGAGGACGGCGGCGAGAGCAGGAAGTAGAGGACAGGCGCGAGGAAGAGGGCCGGCAGGAGGAACCGGAGGCGGTGCTGCGCGCACCACGCCGCCGCCGGAGACATGGCCGGCGGGGGGACTCGCCGCCGCCGCCGGGTGAAAGCGCTGGATCTGGTCGGCCGGTGGCGGCGCGAGCAGAAAGAAATCTCACGAGTAGTACACCGGAGCCGAGAAGCACAAGGAGGGGCCCACATGTCATCCACTGATTATATCCAGAACGGGGCGGTGGCGTGCGGAAACGGTGTGGGGATAGCCCGCAGGCCGTAGCCAATAGAAGACGCCCCACTCGCTGCCTCCCACCTATTCTCTATGGCAGGTGGGACCGGACAGGAACTACCCCACATGTCAGCCCCACGCGAGGATGTCCGGTTCCAGGGGGCCTGGACGTAAACGGTAAATCCCGAGGGCTTATCCGCAAAACGACACGGGCGCATTTCCCACTTCCACCTGCGCCGAGATCTCGGAAGAGACGCCACCGCAGGATCAGAAGCAGGCTTCCGCTTCCGCTTCCCCCCCACCCCGAATCCAAGCCGCCACATCGCACCCCCGACCCGCAAAGCTGGCGCGCGAGGCGGCCGACGCGAGCGCCCGCAAGCGCAAGGCGGCGGACGGCGGGGAGGCAGCACCCGAAGCCACCGCAGCGCCCCCGATCCCCGGGGAGGAGGAGGACGCGGCCATGGGCGACGTCCCCCAGGCGGCGCCGCACGCCGCGGAAGGAGGCGGGGAGGGGGCCGACCCTAACCCTAGCCCGAGCCTCGGCGGGTGCTCGGACCCCGTGTCCGTGGAACTCTCGATGGGCGGGGACTACTACCGCTCCTGCTGCGGCGACGCCGACCTCGACATCCCCGAGGGGCCCAAGCTGCCGTGCGTTGGTGACAAGGTGTGTGTGAGAGAGCCCCTCTGTTCCCAATCATCCTCTCCTGCCCGCGATCAATGATTGGTTAGCCCACCGTGTGGTGGAATGGGTCTCCATCAGGCTTTAGTGTTACAGGCTTGCACTGATCTACTGAAAATGCCAGTCGTGGTCATCTTAAGGAGTCCGGTGGGATACTGGGGTGCGATTGTTGTTGGGACTGTCAAACGAACTGTACTGCGGTGCAGTTGGGTGTTGGTTAGTTGGTGTTGAGCTGCGTTGATAAGCATGTGCGATGGGGATTTGGAGACGAGGGAGGGAGGGAGGGAGTAACTATTTCATATTATGTTTTGGTTGAGGATGAAAGAAAAGGCTATCGAACGGTGTGATTTGAGTGAGAACATTGTATTTACTTCTCCTCTAGACTAGTGCATCAGTTGATAGGGAACAACTCAACGGAGGAACCGGTGCACTTGTATGCTCAAGTGAGCTGAAATTTATCGTGTAAATTGGCATAAGACTATACAGGGTTGCCAGTGAAGTATGATATTCCTTTTCATGTTCAAAAAAGTTTTAGATAGGGTTATCTGTATGAGAAACTGGATAGTTAGGGAGTTTTTGTTCCCTGCTGACTTGTATGGTCACCATTTGGTTCATTTCCAGAACAGTTGCTTGCTGTGCTTATTCTCGATACTCAGCTATCGTAGACTGATTCATTGTCTAGCCAAAACCTGACACAAGTTTCTTTTAGGATATGAAATAGTATACTGAGATTTGGTCTGTTATTTAAGTCAGGTAGTTGGTTATAAACTGTGATTGAGCTTGTTTTGCGGAAAAGAAGTTTCAGGGCTTCTCCAAAAGCTTTTAGTCTGTATCAGGACTATGTTGGGTTGCGGTTTGCTTATGCTGTTGATCATCACCTGTTGGTTGGTGTTAGCCATACTGCACGAAGTTAGTAGGTGGTCTGTTTGAACTGGATGAACAGCTGTTTTGGTGTATTGTTCCAATAAAAGGGGACATGGTCTTCTTATGGTTATAAAAGTAGTGGTTTGTTATAAAGTGCACTTTGTTGTAATGATTAGGCACCATTTCAAAGTGATGCAAAAACATATGCGAGCTTTTATCACTTCTGAAGGCTAATGTGTACAGATTATCATGGCGCTTTCCATACTAATTATCATGCATCTTTTTAATATTGCAGGAACCTCTCTCCTCTTTAGCAGCTGAGTTTCAGTCTGGCAGCCCCATTTTACAGGAGAAAATTAAGGTCCCATTTTATGTCGATCTGTTGTTTTAGCATGCCATTCTCTAGTTTGTTCATGTAGTCTCATACTTGATCTGCAGTTGCTTGGTGAACAATATGATGCTTTAAGACGGACACGTGGAGATGGAAACTGCTTTTATCGAAGCTTTATGTTTTCCTACTTGGTATTACCTGCAGTACTTTTCATAAAGTGTTATTGTGCATATTGTTATGTTCTTACCTTATCATTTACGGCCAGGAACACATCCTAGAGACACAAGACAAAGCTGAGGTCGATCGCATCATGATAAAAATTGAGGAATGCAAGAAGACTCTCCTGTCTCTTGGATATATTGAGTTCACTTTTGAAGATTTCTTCTCTGTAAGTGTATTCAGTGATTGACTTCTGCACATTTTCCTGAGTCATTCTTTTTTTGGTTTGGTGTTTATCCTGTTTATCTGCTCTACATTCTCTTGACTGATTGTGGGTTTGTCTACTTATGTACCACAATCATTTCCAGATGATTTTGGGGTATTTGCTTGGATGAGCTCTGATGTCTGTATTTGTTATAACAGGATTGGTTTGGATTATTGTAGTGGATGCTTCTCGTCAATCCTTTGAGACTCGTGGATATGCTGCTTTTATGTGGAAAATTAACTAAGATACAACTTGTTTTAGTTTATTCAGTAAACTAACCTGCCTGTCTCCGAAAGGTCATAAGCTATCAACTAGAGACAAAGTATTTCAGACAGTTTGCTACTGTACTACTCCCTCCGTCCCAAAAAACAAGTCATTCTAGAAATTTTAGGACAGATTAACAAGAAGGTAAAATGACCATGTTTACCCCTATTTACTACCCATATTTGGCAGGAATTGATTCTTACATGCACATGTACTTTCTAAATAGGGTAAAACGACTTGTTTTCTGGGACAAATTTTGAATCCTAGAATGACTTGTTTTTTGGGACGGAGGGAGTACGGCAGAAGGCAGCTGATGTCTGTAACTCATGTTTTACTGTTTGGTGGCTGGAGTCATGCTGCTGTAGTTCAGTTGAAAATAAGAGTAGTTGAGAATCACAAAAACTTGAACCTTGCTGACTAATGTATGCATGGAATTCTAAGAAATCAAACTTTCTTGAAAACAAAATATCAGTTTATTCCCTCTCATGACAAATACTCACTCTATCCCAAAATGTAGGTCATTTTAGTTGTGTCTAAGTCAAATTTATCTAACTTTGACCAAGTTCATAGAAAAATATATTGACATCTACATATCAAATAAGTGCACCATAAAGACATTTCAAGGTGGATTCAATAAAACTAACTTGATATTGTAGATGTTAGAGAAGTTTGACTTAGGACAAACTAAAATTACCTACATTTTGGTATCGAGGGATTATATTTTTTGGTTTGCCCTATTTCAAAACATTTTAAGCACTGACCATCAATAGTTAAAATTTTTAAATAGTTTTGCAACATAAAGTTGATGCTACTGGATCATCATGGAAGTAATTTCATAATAAATAATCTTTTTCTGTTGGAAATAATACATTTTAACAGAAATTGATTGTGAAAGTTTCACCTTTTAGACTGTGTGTCTTAAACTGCTTATATGTGTGGCCGGAAGGAATATTCTTTTTGCACTACCACTCGTAGCTATTATAATATGTTCCCTTACTGAACAGCGCTATTTGATTTTGCTCAGATATTCATTGATCTGCTGGAAAGTGTTCTCCAGGGACATGAGGCTCCTATAGGGTAAGTATCAGATGCATTTTGTCTCCCAAATACATATGAATGAAGAAAAAAGTATTGAGCTGTTGATATTAAAGGCCTTTTCTTTGAACTGTATACAAAATATGAGACAATACCTATCATCATTTTTGCGCTTCTTTAGTAAATCTATTTTTTCTTCCGACATCTTTAGGCCTGAAGAGCTTCTAGAAAGAACCAGGGATTCACAAGTTTCTGATTATGGTTTGTATATCCAGATGTTCATACTGTGTATTGCTAGACTATCTTGCCAGTACTATCTAACACTGTCGTCTTCAGTTGTCATGTTCTTTAGGTTTGTCACTTCTGGTGAAATTCAAAGGAGGTCTGAGTTCTTCGAACCTTTCATATCTGGCTTGACAAATTCGACTGTGGCTCAGGTCAGCTCCATATTTTCATTGTCACATGTAGAATATGGAATACTGAAATTATATCTATGATCGTTTGCGTCCATGAAATAACACTAACTAGTGATTCTATTTGTTCCTCCTTGGTCAATTGTATTGTGGTGATTGAAATCACAATAAGTTCTCTTCCATTGTAGGCTCTAACTGTTCTGTAGCATGTGTAGTTATTATTCCTGGAGGGGATATCCATTAACCAAAGATCATAAAAAAAGATTATATATCATGAAGTAGCATCAGTTTGAGCCATTAGATTTTTCCAATATGAAGTTATCCTAAGTCTGAAGTAACAAATGCTAGGATAGGAAGAAACTTTATGCAGCTGTCATGTGGGATTCTGGGCAAATAAGCTACTTCTTCTTGGGCTTGAAAAATTGTTAGCTATTTCATTCACTGAATCTGTACCCTATTTCCATGAACATTTCTGCAAACATGCAGCTAAGAGAATGACCCTGATTTATATATATATTTTTTTGCAGTTCTGCAAGGCTTCTGTGGAGCCTATGGGTGAGGAAAGTGATCATGTGCACATAATTGCCCTATCAGATGCATTAGGTGTACCAATCCGTGTTATGTACCTAGATCGAAGCTCTTGTGATACTGGCAATCTGAGCGTGAATCACCATGACTTCATCCCTTCTGCCAATGCTTCTGAGGGTGATGCTGCGATGACATGCACTCCTGCTGCTGAGAAACCTTATATTACTTTGCTCTACCGGCCTGGTCACTATGATATTCTCTACCCAAAGTGAATTTTGCTCATGGTTAGTTTGATGAACTTGGATGAGAAAGCACTGTCTAGAACTCTGTAGTCATGTTTCGCCTGGGTGCTGCCAAAGGTGGCCTTAAACAAGGGTACTTGAGTTCTTGGGAAGCAATGAGACTTGCTTTTGTGTGCTGGTGCCCTCGCTCAATATAGTCGTTTTCTACCTGCTGTAAGTCTTACCCTGGTACAATGATTTAACATTGTGTTGACTGCAGAGTTCTGTGGATATTGCTAGTGATTCAGATTTTTTTTTTTCTTTCGTGAATTTTTTTACCTTTATTTGTCATAGCAAGCAAGCTTCATTGTCACTTTGTATGTTGTCTATTTGTCTTTCCTTGATGCATGAGTGCCTGCGAAATCTTCTGGATTGGCACCTCATCATGCTCTGAAATTCTTGCTGCTCTCTAGTTTTGCTGCGAGCCAATACTGTCAAATCCTACCTAAGTTTCTGAAAAATGTCAGATGGATTAGTGAGATCTGATGCGATGCAAGGATTTGCGACTTATGGTAGAGCTTGGCTGCCTTACTGTATCCCCAATGTAAGGATTTGAGCTTTGAAGTAGATAGTTCTGTATGAAGTAGGAAATGGTAGGCAAAGTTGCATTCCCTAATATTTGTTGGATTGATCTATTTGGAGATGTGACAGCAATTTCGTTGTACGGGAAGTATTGCTCCGGTCACTCATAGTCGTAGGTTGGGCATGAAGTGACGCAAAGTTATAGGCAAGGCCTATCCATGTCAAAACCTCCGTGGTATAAGGAGATGGAGCAAAAGAGTTGATTTGCGTCTCACGGGCTCACGGCGACATGGACAGCAATCAGTTGGGAGACATGGCCTGCGATTGGAGAGAAAGAAAGGTTGACAAGCCTGGAGAGTTGACCCCAAGCGAACCTTTTTTTTTCATCTTCTTTTCAGTGCCCTTTTTGTTAAGCTAAAACGACAAGTAATTAGACAGCTAGTGCGAAGACAAATGCACATATTTAACCCGACAGACGTCCGGGCAAACAAAACCAGTGTGTATCTGTTTAACGGGCTTGGATTGATGAGTATCTGTACGACTGTATCCCCATTCCCCAACTTTACTCTGCCACGAACACGCAGCAGGAATGCAGGACGCAGGAGAGACACATGAGTCTGAACTCCGAAGTACAGTGCTGGCTGCCGATCGCTTTCAGCACCTGAAGAAAAGGAGGGCGTTTTCCTCCGTTCTGGCGATCCATCTTTTTGTTCCCACGCCCCCGGGTGGGTGGTTGCTGCTCTTGTTCCTTTTTGATCTGGCCACCCACCTGCCTGCCAGCGCCAGCTTCCTCTTCCTATCACGTCATCTAAATTACAAACGGGTTTCGTCATGTCGTAGGAAGACAAAACAAAGAGCTCTTGGATCAGATAAGATAATGCACTTTTTACACAACTAACATTTATTTTCACACAACAATTCAATCCTCCGGAGAAAAAGGGGCAATTTTTAGTTTCAGAAATCATGGAGTGTGGGTGACAGGAAGATGGACAGCTAACATTTATTTTAAGGGGGGCAAGGGTGGCAATCATGAGCATCATTTGACAAGAATCCAAAATTTTGATTTGAGGAGCTAGGGGGCCACTCGGTGGATGATGGATTGATGGGAAGCGAGCTGGCTGGAGTGGGGGTGGGAACGAGAGTTCCGGGCCATCATGCGCACTGCGGGCCGCGGAATCTCCGAACGGGCCGCCGGGGCCCACAGGCGGCAACTGCGGAAAAAGCCAAAATTCAAGGGGGAGGAGCATCTCCGGGCCCACCCACGCGCCAAAACATCTCCACCTTTCCTCTCTGTAAACAACACGCCAACACTCGAGGAAGAGATGAAAAAATGAAATTGGAAATGTCCTTTTTTGAAAAAAAAAAGTCCCAGAAACGAGAGAATTTAAAAATGGATTCGTTCAGGGAGCTGACACGGTAACACCAGGAGAGTTGGAGAAAATGAGAAATAGACCGAGTTGCGGCGTCATGATCACTGTCGCGTTAGTGGGCCACGGCCACGCCTAATTCCGTATCGAGATGAGTAGTACTCCCTCTCCCTCTCCCTCTCCGCTGCCCTTCTGCAAGTGGTGGTTGCAGTGGCGGCAGCGCATGATGGCCGTGGAGTATAACAGTACCCTTTTTATTTCAGCAGCTAGATCATCTCGTGCCTGCTGCCTAATCCAAGACCGCTTGCCCCCATCATTTGCAGATAATAACACCAACGCGCGCAGTGGGTTTTCAAATATCAAAAACAAAAAACGATTTTTTTTTTTTTGACAAAGTTGCAATCCTACTCCTACTAGGCCAGCACTCACAAGTCGCAAGCTGGTTTAACATCCATCAGCCATCAGGAGAACAAGTAGTGCTTGTGCGCGCGCGCGCCTGTCCTGGCCGGGCCCACCGCCCAGTTGACACGACGGCGACGCCCGCGCCGCGCGCTCTCGTTGCGAAGAGTCTGAAGACGGATGGGACACAAGACAAGGATCGTCGTCAACGCCTAACGCAGCGACGAATTGGCAGATTACCAACCGGGTTTTATCATATCCTGTGGCATTGCTGCCACTGGCCTACCATGCTTAACACTGACATGGCTAACTAAACAAAATATAATTAAGATCGTTGAAGAAATTTCTGTAAAAAAAAACTTTTCCGGCCGGCTGCTTCGTCCTTATATTTACGGGGGGGGGGGGGGGGGGGGAAGATGGTGATATGCACAAACTAAAAAAAAAAAGAAATAAAAAAATGCTATACTAGTCTCTGCACTCTGCAATTGTGCCTCTCTGCATCCCGGGCCCACACGATAACCCTGAAACCGAAAGCTAATTAGCACGTAATTATCCTGGTTAATTAGCGAGGACCAACGACTAATTAAACTCGCCAGTTGCCGTTGCCACCTCCTCTCTTTCTCTCTCCTCCCATTCCCCCCGAAGAGAGAGAGAGAGAGAGAGAGAGAAAGAGCAGAAGGGAGGGAGACAGAGGAGCGCACCGTTATTTTCAGCATTCCACCTCGCTCCACTCCTCCCTTCTCGCCGAGCCACCCGACCAATTCCCCCCGCCCGCCCAGATCGCCGCCATTCCCCGGGAACACGGCGCAAACCGCCTCCTCGCCGCACGTCCTCCCCCTACCTCCCTACCTACCTGCGCGCGGCGGCGAGGTTGGGCCCCCGAGGCGCGGGGCTTGAGGCGGCGACGCGGGCGCTGCGGATGGGGAGGTAGAGGCACGGCGGCAGCGCGGAGGTGATTGCGGCGGCGGTGGAGGCGGGGGCAGCCATGTATTTCGCCAAGCTCGATGACTCGCCCATGTTCCGGACGCAGGTGAGAGGGGGCGCACGACCCCGGCGGATCTCGGTTACTTCCTAGGGTCGCGGGGCCCGGGGCGCCTCACCTTTGCCTGGATTCGTATCGTAGCGGCTCCCTGGATTCTGTCGTGCCGGGCGCCTGGTTTAGGTTTGATCCCCGCGTGTCTCCGGCCAACTTTTATTTTATTTCATTTTTTGCTTCGGGGGCGCGTTGTTGGCGCTGCCGCACATGGCTGCTGCTGGATTGCGGGGAAACACTGTTAGTTACTGCGCGCGTGCCCAGAGTCTCCTTCCCATTTATTAATTTTTCCCTTTGAGAATGCACGTGGAGAGCTTAATTCCCTCCTTCTGGTTTGGCATCCACGGATCAGCAGGTCAAAGCGTTGTAGGCTGTGGTTTGGTTTTATTATTCGTCCATGGATTGTCGTATGCTCTTGTTTTTACACCGTGCGCCCCGTGTGATGTGCATCTGCGCTTCTGCAGTTCTGCATTGCAGCATGTTGTTGAATTGTCACTTTGTGAGGTTTGCGTTTGCGTCGGTTTCTCTTCGGAATGATCATGTGGATTTTCCAGGGCAGCAAAATGAGTGGTTCACAATCGGTTTGATTTCTAGAGAAAAAGAGAACATTTTCTGATTTTTTTTAAGAGCGACATCAGGAACTAATCATGCATAGTGCTGCGGCTGTAAGCGCATCTGTGTCTTTTAGTATGATGTCTTTTATTTTGGTGCAGAATGTGAACTTTTGTTAACACTTGACACAATGAGATATAGATGGTTTAATCCATTTTCTGGAGTTGGTTCAATTTTGATGTGAATTCTTGACCAAAACAAATGTGCTTCTTTCGAGAGGATATAATGCACATCAATGGAGACCTACACAAATAGAATATTTTTTATCTTTTTGATATATGTATCAGTCCACATTGGTGCGTAACCACTTATCTTGTCAATCTTTGGGGAACTAGACACGGTAGTTTTGTTGGTGGAGCTTCTGTTTCTCTGGATGAAACTATTTCTAATTTTCTTTAATGTAGTGTCATATATTGCATCTTATTCATTTTGATGTTTTCTAAATGAAATAATAGGTCTTCCATTTTGTGAATGGGTTCATGTAAGGTTTTGAGTTTGAAATATGTTGTTGAACAGTGTGAAAAATTGCTTCTTCAAAGAGATTCCTTAATGTTATCCAATTTAGCAGGCATTTGTGGAAGAAAGAAATTATGTATTTTACATTCAATTTCAAATAATTAATACTGGCTGTATTCATGGATGAAACCTTGCCTCCTCTGATTGTGAATAACTGTATGTACCTTTTTGTCGTCCTGAAAACAGATACAGTCACTTGAGGAGAGTGCTGAATTGCTGAGAGAGAGATGTTTGAAATTCCATAAAGGTTGCCGCAAGTATACGTAAGTGATCATTCAAAGCTCATTAATGTATTATCTTACGGGGAGTATGGTTGAGCTGACTCCCCTACTTTATGCCCTTTTTTGTTTCAGTGAAGGACTAGGGGAAGCATATGATGGAGATATTGCATTTGCAAGCTCACTTGAAATATTTGGAGGAGGCCACAATGATCCAATTAGTGTTGCTTTTGGTGGTTAGTCATGTTATCCTTTTCACCTGATTATTGCAATAGCATTTACAAACTTATCTGCGTGTGCGGTAGAACTTTTCTTTATTCTTTCATATTTGCATAGTTGTTCTGGAAACCATGTCCTGGTGCATGGAAAAAAAATAATGACTCATTCTTCAGCATTTTTCACTGCTCCTTTATTTGAGTTCCTTCGTTTTTGAACTGACTTGTTTTACTTGTTTTTCATTCCCTACATTCCCCACGTAAGAGTAGAGTGGAGCTTAGTGTTGTCAGTTCCTCTACTAATCATACTGAATGTTTGTCTCCTTTCCAGGACCTGTCATGAACAAATTTACAATTGCCTTGAGAGAAATTGGGACATACAAGGAAGTCCTGCGCTCCCAGGTAGTGCATGTCTTATACTCATTGCCTAAGCCAAACTCTAATGTTTGCCTCATAATTAGATGCTTGTATTGAGTAACCTGGATGTGCATTGATTCATTTTTTTTTTGTCTTTTTATGGAGCATTGTTGTATTTGCTACCTTTTGTGTTGTTCTCTGTTACTTCAGATGTCTCAATCAGTGAACATCAGAAAGCACATTTCTTAAAGACTTCTGCGATCCTTTTCACGTATGTAGTCTGGTCGGTTGCTGTGGCCACAACATAGGAATGTGGCTTATATTTCCACCTTGTTATCACATGGTCATACAATCAATACTGAAATATCGATGTGTCATTGCGATTTACCAGACAATATTAATGGTGATGAATTATCATGCTACTTTAAGTTTCTCATTCCTTTTTCTGTACACTTTTCATGTAATAACTTTGTCTCCCTAGTATCATTTCATGTTGCAACTACAAAGTCCTATGATTAGAGTGGCATGTGATATTCGATGTCCCTTTGTCGAAAATCCAGCTTATCTCATTTCATGGTATATTGAACTTTTATTAATTTAGGTGGTCTAATTTCTGGTTCTGTTTTGTGGCAGGTTGAGCACATGCTGAATGACAGATTGCTGAATTTTGTGGATATTGATTTGCATGATGTGAAGGTACTAGTTTTTTTTGCTATTAACACAAAATCGTGAAATCACATTGAGGATAATTGAATGACACAAATTTTCTGTTTAATACATTTTCAGGATGCTCATAAGCGTTTTGACAAGGCTAGCCTCGCATATGACCAGGCAAGTCATCTTATGCTGTTTAATGTTCGTAATTTATTCATTATTTTTCGTGTCATAAATAAAGGCAAGGACCTTCCTCTTTCCTCACGCATGAATATTTTGTGGGTTTCCTCCGGGCATTAACGTATATATGGGGGGAGGGGAGGAGAACCCAGGTGGTCATTGGACCAGCCTCTAAAGTAGGCAACCAGGGTTCAAATCCTCGTGGTGCCGTTCTTGCTAGAATTTCGAGGGCAGGCATCAGTCAGGCGTATCATTGAGAGAATTTGATCCCTAGTGTCCTGCGACGCAGGGGGCTATTCTAGCCCCTGGCCCCTAATAACGTATATACGATTTCTATGATGTCTGTTTGGCGATTGATTATGAGTTATCTGATTGCAGATGAGAATTGTTCTAAGCTTGGTGTTTTCATACTTTTCTGCTGATATGCTGTTCTTTCATAATGTATCCGCTATACTTGCTTTGTTGCATAATTGCAATGTTATTTCATTTCAATTTTTTAGTGAGAATATACTATTAACTTGTGAACTGGTTCTTTTGGTTATAGATTCGTGAGAAGTACCTATCATTGAAGAAAGGCACAAGGCCGGACATAACAACTGCGATCGAGGATGTAAAAAAACTTTCTTGCTCAACATTTTAAGGCAGTTGCCAACCCCCCTCCTCCTAACTAACTACTAACTAACTTGCATCTGTTAATAACTTAATATCCAGGAGCTCCACAGTGCTAGATCTTCATTTGAGCAAGCTCGTTTCAACCTGGTACAGGCTTCATTGCCCCTTATTTTTCTCCTTAGTTTCTCACTCTGTGCTTATCATGTCATTGTCTGCCATATCTATGTCAATCTGTCAGGTCACGTCGCTTTCCCACATAGAATCAAAGAAGAGATTTGAATTTTTGGAGGCTGTTAGTGCGACGATGGACTCACATCTTCGATATTTCAAACAAGTACCACCTTGTATATTTTACCCTGTGGTATAGCTATGTTATGCAATAAATGGGATTAATCCTATAATTTCTGTTCATCAGGGATATGAATTATTGCATCAAATGGAGCCATATATTAATCAGGTAACTCTTGAAACATTTCCCTTGTATTATAGTATTGTTAGCTTATTCTGCATTTGAATGCTTTGTTCCAGTAGTTACATAGCCCTAACATGTAAATATTACGCCCCAACATTTCTGTTTCAAGTCATCAGTTACGACTTGACTTGTTTACTAGTTGTCCTGTGTGCCAGGAAGTTCTGAGGCTGATCTGCCATTTATTGCCATTGTGCTCCACACAAAGCACTGGTGACCTTCACATGGGTCCAGTTCTTCATTGCTTTCTGCACCTTTGCAGTCACTTCTATACACTGATGTTGTTCTTTATGTGGAAACAAATTTAGGCGATCAAAATATTGCATCTAAGTCTCTAAGTCATCCCCACTTCCTATAAGCAATAGTTACATGGAACACTAGAAAGAGATTTTGTTACATGGATATTTTTTTTTATAACAATAGGCTCTATTGATTTTGGTGTAAAATATATTATATAGAAGGTTGACTGGTGCTTACCCCATTGATTAACTCTCTTTATGTTGAGTCTCCTTGTTATGTTACTGCCATTAGAACCAAAACTTTTACCTTGCCAACCAGCCATGCTAACAGGGAATTTGTTATCTAAGGGCTTACTGATTACACACTACTTGATTGAAAACTCTTAAAGTCAATGTTGCTTTTCCATTTCACGTTTATCATAGTTATTTACTAGTATTATAACCAAAAATTTATTATGCTGCTGCGCTGTCCGGGAATCTCATTCTAACAGATATTTGTTTAGTTAGGCTTTGTTTCATTAACATGAGCACAATTTTAATTGTTTCTTCAATGTTGTTTCTACTTAAACGACTTATAATATGATGACGACAAAGATTTTTTTTCCCTTTAACCTGTTTCTGAATTCTTCACCAGGTTCTTGCTTATGCCCAGCAATCAAGAGAAAGGGCAAACAAGGAACAAGCTTCTCTTGTGGAGAGGATGCATGAGTACAAAAGGCAGATAGACCGGGAAAGTCGGTCTACTGTAAATGGTTTGAGTGATTGTTACAATGGTGATGGAATACAGACAATTGGTAGAAGTTCACATAAAATGATTGAGGCAGTGATGCAGACAGCCTCAAAAGGCAAGGTAAGACATTCTGATCCACTGGGGGAAAGCAAGTATGGCAATTATAAAAAGAAAGAAAGTTAACATCGTGATGTACTATTTTCAGGTTCAGACCATTCGTCAAGGTTACCTTTCAAAGAGATCATCAAACTTGAGAGCTGACTGGAAAAGAAGGTTCTTCGTACTTGATAGTCGAGGAATGTTGTACTACTATCGGAAACAAATTACTAGGCCACCTGTAGGTCTCCATCGTAACATTTGACTTTGAAATAATTAAGTTGGCATGATATTTTTATGCACGCATGATATATACACCTATCGTTTTCCCAACCATTTGCCTTTGATCTTATAGGGTGGTTGTTCCATCCAAAGAGGCGTTAACCCCCCTGAACATGGTTCTGGGTTGTTGAGCAGATTGTTCTCTTCTCATTACCATGGTATTATACATGATGATAAGTCTGTTGCACGGCATACTGTAAATTTGTTGACATCAACCATTAAAGTTGATGCAGAGCAATCAGATCTGAGGTTCTGCTTCAGAATTATTTCACCCACAAAGGTCTACACACTGCAGGTATAGCATAACATTTTGGAGAAGACTGTCTTAGTGAATATAATTAAGTCTTTCATACTTAATGAACACATTTAGTGTTTGAACAGGCAGAGAGTGCAGTAGATCAGATGGATTGGATTGAAAAAATAACTGGTGTTATTGCCTCCCTGCTGACCTCACAATCCCCAGAACAGGTTAGTAATGAACAATCTTGGTTTCGATTGTTGATTTATTGAATTCAGTTTACCAATACTCCGCTGTTCCGATTCAGTTTTTGTTGTCAAGCCCTAAGGGCAGTGGCCATGACAGGAGTACCAGCGAGAGTAGCTCCTTTACTAGTTCAGTGGAATTTGAACCTTCCACAATCGATGATTTAATACTGGAGAAGTATTCTGCAAATGGGCAGCATGATGTCAAAGGCACACATCATCACAGAACCAACATGAAACCTGAAAAACCAATTGACTTGCTTAGGAAAGTTGATGGCAATAATATGTGTGCTGACTGTGGTGCTTCAGAACCTGATTGGGCATCTCTAAACCTTGGCGCCCTTCTGTGCATAGAGTGTTCTGGGGTGCACAGAAATCTTGGAGTGCATATATCAAAGGTAACTGCAAGACTTTATCTGTTATACTTTTTTATTTATAAAAATGCATGTTTCTCTTGATGGGTCATGCATATAGATTGATTGCTGGATGCATTTAGTCTTTGAGGTCTACAAGTTGTTTCAGTTTGTGCATGACATCACCTAATTTAGGGCTCTGGTGCATTGGTGCTATCACATCTACAGATGCGACACACTTTTCGCTATTTAGAGATGGACATGATTGTACTTTTACTTAGAAAGGAGCGTCAAAACTTCTCTATCAAAACGAAAATTCTCCTATGCGCATATGGTAGGTGCCCATATGCGCAAATAAATTGCTCTCTAACTTTTTAATATAAACCTAAAATCTGAAACTATTACCTCCAAACTTCTTATAGCTGAGTATCATTTTCCCCTTGCTATTTTAGGATAGGTATAGATTTATTTTGATGCAGAATAGTAACTAAAATACATGCATCTCATTTCAGGTAAGATCTCTGACACTTGATGTCAGAGTTTGGGAGCCATCTGTAATCAATCTCTTTCAGTCATTAGGCAACATGTTTGTCAACAATATTTGGGAAGAGATTTTACCTTCATCGAATAATGGTCGTCCTGATGATAATTTAAGGTAATATCATATTGTTTTGAGGTTCTTTGTAAAGTATTCGCTGTCTTCTCTATTGTTCTCCAGGTAACAAACTTTCGACCTTGTTTTCTTTTGCAGTGCTGATGTATCGGACTCATCACAATACCTCTCTGTTAGAAAGCCTAAACACAAAGATGCTTTCTCTGCCAAAGAGAAGTTTATTCATGCCAAGGTACTCACCACATTTTGCACCTGCATGTATTCCTTTCTTCTTTAGCAAATGGATGGGATGCCAAGGTACTCACCACATCCCCTCTGTGACAGAGGGGATGCATTCTTGGCAAGTTTCTTTTGGCACTACCCAAATGGTCATCAACAATCGAATGATTGCATGCCCATGAAACCATCTGAAAATCATACTGCATGAACCAGAATCTGTATAGCGTTATCACATGGTTTCATGTTTATATTATAGGCCTATTTGAAGATCTTCAATCCGAACATATATTTAGGATCATATACCCCAATGTGGTAAGCTGACGTTTTTTCCTTTATGGTGTGAATATTCCAGTATGTAGACAAAGAATTCATACGGAACCATAGCATGGATGAGAGTCACCTAGCTCAGCAGATGTGGAATAGTGTAGCTGCGAATGACAAGAAAGCTGCGTACAGTCTCATTGTGAGATCACGTGCGAATGTAAATTTTGTTTGGGGAGATATGCATTCTAGTTCATGTTTGACTCTTGGAAAAGCACTTCAGCTAGAGCAACCAGCTTTGACACCTGATGGAAGTCCTAGATTTTTCGATTGCAATTCTCATGACAAGATTTCTCCAAGAGAGCCCCTTTCCCCTGCTAGCACAAGTTCACGCACAGATGACATGGAGGACAGTTGTGAAGGTTTCTCCTTGCTTCATCTTGCATGCCGTGTCGCAGATGTTGGGATGGTTGAATTACTATTGCAGTATGGCTCTAGTGTAAATATGACTGATTCAAAGGGTCGGACACCCCTTCATCACTGCATTTTGAAAGGAAGACATCAGCATGCCAAGCTTCTCCTCTCCAGGTATGCAAGAACCTGATAACTCAGGAATTTGATCTTGCACTACATGTTTGCTTTGTCAAAAGGGATGATGCGAATCACTGCTAGTATGGCACTATATATCATCGGAGCTCTGTTTTGCTTGGTGATTGGGAATGATCCCGGAAAGCAGCAAAAATGCAAATATTTATCTCATTTCTGTGTTTTGTGTTTCTATGCAGAGGGGCTGATTCACAAGCCATGGATCGAGATGGTAGAACAGCATTACAGTATGCAATTGATGGTGGAACAAGCGATGAAGATATTCTTAATTTGTTAGAGGACCATAGTAGATAATCTTGCAATCACACCTTCAGAAAATCAAAGCCCCCCTCTTGGTGTGGTCGACTCAACTAACATGGCTCCAGTTCCACCCGCTCCCAGCTTGTCTTGCAGATAATCCAAGTTTGTGGCATGAAAGCAATTTATGTATATGTCGTTCTGGATGGAGCTTCCTTAACATGGCGCACCTATTGTTGTTCTTCATTTCTATCCATCTTTTCTTTGTTAGGATCAGTGGTCCTTATTTAATCATCTGTCAAGCAGTTTGGTTTTGTTTGCAGATGATGTATAGTATAGTAAGCTTGTAAATGGAGTTGGTCATCTTTCTTCATGAAGTAGCTGTGCCATTGTGATCTGTATGGTGTGGACATATAAGGCAGTTGTGCCTTGCTCAATCAAAATAGATTGCATTATTCTCAGAGGGATCTTTGCATAGTGTTTTGTTTTCATGAAACATTGTACAAACGCAGATACATTATGCTGGACAGAGGACACTTATGAAGGCTCGCATATTCCCTTATAAATTTTCAACCAGAATATATACCTGTAGGGTATATATAATTGTATTGACAAGGGTATCTCTTTTTAAGAGATGCTGGAAAATTTTGAAATTTTTGCCAAAAATTAGTCAAAATTCCTAATAAATTCAAAGTGTTTCAACCCAAAATCTCCAACTGGCACTGATGAGTGATAACCAGCCGTGCCATCTATGTTGGCAGATCCTAACAATCTTTTCTTTTCAGACCGACAACCTTAAAGCCGTTCTTAGCTTCAAGTTGGGGCTGCTGAGGCCAACCCTCCAACAAAACACGTGTGTGTAGAAGTTGGTTTGAGCCTTACATGTCTAAGAAACATAAAAGCGGGCGTACATACACGATTAAGAATGAAGAGTACGAAGGGAACAAGCTAAGACGGAGGGTTCTCGGTTCAATATGTGGGACGGAAATTTTACAGAAAAGGGGAAGAACAAAGGGAAGCACCAGGAAGTAATAACACGGATGAACGATATAATAACTCAGATTCTAGAGATGGGCAGCGCTCTGGGGACGTTAGGGTTTGGACCTACCTATAGTATCGGTGATAGAGGGAGTTCCAAATAGTATAGTTCAAATACAAATAACAAATAACCAAATTTAAGTTAGAAAAACTACAAGTTCGCAAATATTTCATATCAGATGTAATTAACAATAGCTAAATCTAGAATTAAAATTAAGAAAATTAGCAGTTAATTTGTATATGAATTTTGAAAAAATAAGCTAAATAAAGTATGTGTCAAATATATTTAACAAAGAAATGAATTTAAAAAATAATAAAAATATATATTTTGATTTCTATTGAGTAGGGAAGCAAATTACATATATAAATAGACCATGTATCTTTATTTTTATTTAAGCTGCATTTAAAAGTATTTTGATTTTTATAATGATATAATGGTTTATATTAATCAAAGAGTTCGTTGAATATGGTTAATATATACTTTAACTTAAAATTAAATTAATAAAAACTTGAACTATTCTACTGAATTTGGAAGGAAATAAAAGATAAAATTCCATTTAAATAACAAGTAAATTAATAACTAAATTATAAGAAGAAAATATTGAAAAATTATATTTCAGATTCAATTGATATCTGTAAGCAAATTATTTAAATAAAGAGCACATATACCTTCATGCTATTGTTACTGCAGCTGCAACTTCCTTTGCTGTTTTTATAACGAGTTAACCATTGCCTCGGTTAAGTATGTTGTCCAACATTTTAGAGTACAATATGTTGTCCAACATTTTAGAGTACAACAACTACATGACGACAATTATCACCTTCTAACATTTAATTTTCCTTCAGTATTAGTTTGAAAAATAAAATATGCATGCTTCTACTTCGATCAAGTTACTAATAAATAAATTAAATGTATTACAAATCAATCATCATGGATCAGAAGCTAAGTAATGGCTTCACTATGACATTCGTTGAGTCTTGACATGCCCTTCATCATATTATCAATATCTTTCTTTTGAAGTAAAATATTATCAATATCTTAGACACCAGTATCTTTAACGATACCACAAATAACCCTAACGATTATTGGGGTGTGTTTGCTGGGGTATTCCAATACTTTTTGGTAAAGTTCTACCAAATACGTAAATAAAATAGCTTCATCCAACAAGCCCACATGAAATCTCAGAATAGCTTACAATGATTTAACCAGCTCCTCCTCCGTCATTAAGTTCTAAAATATTCTCAGAATTACCACATTATCATTAATAAACTACTCCGGCAATTTTAAAAAAAAATGATTTCGGCTCCATAAAATTATGGTTTTACTGTTGAAACCAAAACCAAAGCAATTTTAGAAGGGGACGAAGTCCAACCAAATAGATCATTAGTGTGTAACTTAGGGAGTGTGTTAGCTACCCTGAAAAAAATCAATAGAATGGACATGGGGAAGCACAATTTAATGGTATTAGTTTATAGGGAACAACTATGAGTAAAAGAAAGGAGAGAAAAAGTTAACGCGAGTCAGATTCCGGGTGCAATAGTAAATTTGTAGACCCTGTGCACGTTACCTAATAAGAAAATGTGCAGCAATCGTAAGATAATATAGGTGCGTGTATGCATAAAATTTTAGAAATTGAAGATAACAGAATAAAATGAAAAACTAGCTAGCCGTACTATTTTTTCTCAAAATAAGTTTGGACATGGCAGCGCGTGGGACAGTAAATGCAGCAGGTCGTGGGGACTGGGGTGTATTCGCTTGCTGCCAACAATGCATTATTGCTTGGAGTGCTCTGTTCTTTCTTCTACCTTGAACCTTCACCGCAGGCCGCAGCTGCTGGATGAGCCTGTATACATGGTGACCAACAGGTCATTGACCGGATGAGCTCAGAACACGCTTTCTCTGAACGCTTCCGCGGTGAAATTACTGGCCATTGACACGCTCGTTGACGACCAAAAGAAGACCAAACCTGTAGCGTAGCAGTACAGCTACAGCACTCGCCAATAATTCCACCACCGCCACACTTCTCTTCCCTGCTCAAGCCTCAATCGCCAATAGCCATCCGCCCATCCACCCACCTCCCGTAAGCAAGAACCATCCCAACAAGCTTGGCCATGGCTTAGACGCTGCTCCTCCCCGTGGTGCGCGGCGTGCTCGGCAAGGCTGCCGACGCGCTCGTCCGGAAGGTCACCGCCATGTGCGGCGTCGACGACGACCGCCGCGACCTGGAGCTCAAACTGTTGTACGTGCAGTCCCTGCTGGCCGACGCCGAGGCGAAGGCGGAGGCGGAGACCGAGGCCGGCCGCGCCGTCAGGGCGTGGATGAGGGAGCTCAGAGCCGCCGCGTACCAGGCCGACGACGTCCTCGATGACTTCCAGTACGAGGCGCTGCACCGCGAGGCGCAGAGCCTTCGATCTAGCACCAGCAAGGTAAAAGATTTCTTCAGCTCAAGGAATAGACTCGTGTTCCGTCATAAGGCGAGCAGGGAGCTCAAGAACGTGCTGGGCAAGATCGACAAGCTGGTGAAGGATATGCAGAAATTTGGTCTGCTGCAGCGCGAGCCAGAGGTGCCACAAGCTCCGAATCGGCAGACGCACTCTGCACTCGACGAGTCTGCGGAAATCTTTGGAAGAGATGACGATAAGGCGGCGGCGGTGAAGCTGTTACTCGACCAGCAAGATCAGCGGAGTGTGCAGGTGTTGCCCATCATTGGAATGGGAGGTTTGGGCAAGACCACACTAGCAAAGATGGTGTATAATGACTGCACAATTCAGGAGCACTTTGAGTTGAGGATGTGGCACTGCGTGTCTGAAAACTTTGAAGCCACTGCTGTTGTGAGATCTGTCATAGAATTAGCTTCAAATGGAAGATGTAACCTGCCTGATACCATGGAGCTGCTTCTACAGAGACTGCAGGAAGTCATTGGTAGAAAAAGGTTCCTACTGATTCTTGATGATGTGTGGAATGAAGACCAGCTCAAGTGGGATGACGATTTGAAGCCACTACTGTGTTCTTCTATTGGTGGACTGGGAAGCATGATAGTTGTCACGAGTCGAAGCCAAAAAGTTGCCTCTATCATGGGAACCCTTCCACCTCGTGAGCTTGCATGCCTGAGTGAGGAGGATTCATGGGAGTTGTTCTCAAAGAAGGCATTTTGTAAAGGAGTGGAAGAACAAGAAGAGTTCATAACAGTCGGCAAACTTATTGTCAACAAGTGCAAGGGGCTACCTCTTGCTTTGAAGACAATGGGTGGATTGATGAGCTCAAAACATCAAATCAAGGAATGGGAGGCCATTGCAGAAAGCAATCGGGGTGGCAACAATGAAGTACTGTCCATTCTAAAACTGAGCTACATGCACTTGTCGTCTGAAATGAAGCAGTGCTTTGTCTTCTGTGCGGTTTTCCCTAAGGACTATGAGATGGATAAAGATAAGTTGATCCAACTATGGACGGCGAACAATTTTATACAGGCAGAGGAATATACAGATTTGGTGCAGAAAGCTGAATTTGTTTTCAACGAGTTGGCGTGGAGGTCATTTATTCAAGATGTAAATGTCAAGATTAATCCAGTGGATTTGTCATACGAAGGAACTGAATGTAAAATGCATGACCTAGCAAAAGATATCACAGATGAGTGTGCTTTTGCAGAAGAGTTGATTCAACATAAAGCCTCAGTAAATAATGTACGGCACATGCAGTTGCAATGGGATGAATCGGATGAAATCACTGGACTAATGAAAAGCTCGCTATCTCTCCGAACTTTATTAGTTCAAAGTGAATTTTCTCTAGTTCAAAAATCAAAGCACATGGATCTTAAGGAGTTAAAACTGACATTAGTAAGAGCGATCTGTTGCCCAAACCCATACGTTATTCACAACCTCATAAATGCAACACATTTAAGGTATCTTGATCTTTCTGGATCAGAAATGGTTAGATTGCCTGATTCAATTTGTATGCTGTACAACTTGCAATCATTGAGGCTCAATGGATGTCAGGAGCTAGAATTTTTACCGGAAGGCATGCAAACTATGAGGCAGCTCACCCATATTTATCTGTTGAGATGTAATAGCTTGAAGCAGATGCCTCCAAAGCTTAGTCTGCTACACAACCTCTGCACACTGACAAAATTTATTGTGGGGATCGGAGATGGCTTTGGTGTCGAGGAGCTCAAAGACTTGAGACAGCTCAGAAATAGGTTGGAGCTGTTCAATTTGAGGAGAGTAAAGAGTGGATCAAAGGCCAATCTCCATGAGAAAAAGAATCTAACTGAACTGTTTTTGTATTGGGGACGTGACGTACGTTACAAACCATTGCAGGATGAGGTCGTAAGTAATAATCCGGAAGAAGTAATGGAATCTCTAGTACCTCATGCTGAGCTCAAAATATTGGAGCTACATGGGTATGGTGGTCTGGCGATCTCACAGTGGATGAGAGACCCCCAAATGTTTTGTTGTCTAAGAGAATTACGGATTTCCAACTGCCCAAGATGCAAGGATTTGCCATTAGTGTGGTTGTCGTCCCCTGTTGAGAAATTGCATTTAAGCTACATGAACAGCCTGACCACATTATGTAAGAACATTGATGTGCAAGCTGCAGGATATAGTACCTCTCAGGAAATTTTCCCCAAGTTAAAGATGATGACGTTGGCTGTACTGCCGGTGTTTGAGAGATGGGCAGAAAACAGCGCGGAGGAGCCTAATAGCTTGGTGATGTTTCCCCAGCTTGAAGAGCTGTACATCAACGATTGCGACAAAATTGCAACTCTTCCGGAGGCCCCAGCTCTCACTTCTGCATCTTGTTATGGGGAGTCTGCAGAATGTATTGGTCCTATGAGCATGGAGTGGGGATCTTTTCCATCTCTTATCCACTTGAAGTTTGGGATGCTGGTAAACGTGGTGATGCCTGTGAAGGACCATCAAAACCAAAGCCAAAGACCTCCACACACCCTTAGAAGTTTGGACCTAGAAGGTGACAATGGCTTCATATCAATGTTCAACTCATCCAAATTACAACTTGGGCTTGGGGATTGTTTGGCATCCGTGGAACACCTGGAAATCTTATTATGCGACAATATTGTCCGCTGGCCAGTGGAGGAGTTCCGATGTTTGGTTCGCCTTCAATCTCTGGGGATTTTTTCGTGCCGCAATCTGGAGGGGAGGGGATCATCCTCCGAGGAATTCCTTCCGCTGCCCCAGTTGAAAAGATTAGACATAGGACGCTGTGGTAGCTTGCTGGAGGTTCCGAAGTTGGCCGCTGCACTTGGGGAATTGTTTATTGGGGAATGCAAAAGTTTGGTGGCGCTGCCTTCAAACCTTGGGGATCTGGCAAAGCTGAGGCATCTCAGGTTGGTCTGCTGCTCTGAGCTGAAAGCTCTGCCAGACAGGATGGACGGCCTCACTTCTCTTGAGCGATTGAGTATCGGTTGGTGTCCGGGGATAAAAAAATTCCCGCAGGGTCTCCTCCAGCGGCTCCCAGCCCTCAAATCCCTGAGAATACATGGCTGCCCGGACCTGCAGAGACTATGCAGGGAAGGTGGGGAGTACTTCGGCTTGGTCTCTCTTATTCCGGATAAAGACATTCCACCACCAGATGAACCTGAAACAAAGGAGAAGACTGTGAAGAGCAGGTTGCTCTCCTGGTGTGTCGGTGGGTCTTCAAGTAGCTGAGGTCCGTATGCTCCTCCATCTATTTATTGCGCTCCAACTAGTATCTCGTTCAATTCCTAACATACAGTCCAATACGGTTTTCTCTCCTTTATTTTTATTCCAATTGACTTGCTCGTATATACTCCCTCCGTCCCACCAAAGGGTAAAGTAGAACTCAATTTATTATATCTGAATGCATTCTCTCTCCCTTATTTTCAGTTGCTTCAGAGGCTGAGATTTTGAGTTGAGTGCGATGGCAAGAAGTGCCCCCCAAAGTACCCATTACATGGCTCCTCGTTAAATTTCTGCCGACGCTTCCTACTTTTGGATTGCAAAGTACACTTCCTACTTCATTTTGCTTCAAGAGCACCAGTGGTTATTATTAGATGTTTGGTTTTGTTTGCTGTATTACTAAGCTTGTAAATCGAGTTGCTTCTCTGTATCATCGTCATTTTTCATCCCCCCTTATGATGAAAAGCGCATCATCATCGTCAGTACATTATTCCCCTCAACACTGGTAATCGCACAGCCTCCTCTAGAATTCAAAACAAATTACTAGCGTTGGTTCTCAAATTTGAAGAGCAGTCATCAGCCAGTGTCAAGTCACTACTACCTTCCATCTCAGTTCTCAGAACCAAGAAGAGAGGCCTGCAACTGCAACTGGCACTTGGGGTCGCAGTGCTGGCAGTGCTCCCGGCATTCGAGCTCGGACTGGTAGCACACCGACATCGGCGGCTGCTGGCAGCAATAGCACGCGTGCTCCCTGCTGGTAATAATACCGGACGCTGCTGCGCCACGATCCCCAGCCGGGCACACCTCCTCGATGCAGAACACCAGGTGGAGCTTGCTCTCCTCTGCTGACGTCGAGTTGCTGCCTGCGGCCTCCATCAGTGGCTGACGGCGACCTATGAAGAAAAGATCACAAAGAAACTTTGTCGACATTGCCAGGTTTATTTGGCTTCCTTTTCCTTGTGGGGACTCGATCGGATTACAGTAAACACTAACTTACTTGCATGCTTGCTTATGCATCACGAGAATAACATTCAGAACTTACAGTGTGCAGGAACCGCTACGCCTCCGATCGCGACGAGGAAGACGACGACGGCGATGAGAAACTCCAGGCCGCCGCCGCCCCTCATGGTATTAGGCTCGTCCAGTAGATTTACCTTTAACTATACCTTAGCGTACACTTATATAGAGGGATGACGCCTTGACAGCAAGTTAATCAATGGTAATTAGGAAACGTAGGCTTCATCCATGGCCGCGCGCGGTAAAAAAAGGGGTAACGTTGCAGCGCAGGTGAACGCCCGCATTTACGAGGCTGTTTCCCTGGAACTCTAAAAAAAATAAAGTGGATGTCTGCAGTCGCAGGCTCAGGAATACAGCTATCTTTTACAGGGACGTACAAAAGTTGTGAAGCCAATTGTGTTGGATTCGGACCGGAGTCGGCAAGACAGGTCATCTGGCTTTGGCCCTGTCATGCAAGTGGCCGTCTTTGATTGAGGCTGATAAAGTGAGTACTCTGTACGGACCTTGTTATCTCACTGCAGCAAAAGGTGCGGTCCATGATGGATTCTGGGTGATACGTCACAATATGACATAATCTGTGACGATTCTTAAGTTACTGTCATGGATTAGGCATCCACCAATGGACCCGTGTTTTGTGACAGAATTTTTGCGACCACCGTAACATGCAGCATGAAACATCATGAGTTGGGTTCGTCATTATAATGCTATCATGCACGGGCCCACTAATCAGGTTATGGACCATATAACTTGACATGTCAGCCAAGACAACCATGGCCCATGTGCGGAGTATAAATCCCAAAAGAATTCTGATCTGTGAAAGAAAAAGTATGTAAAATCTGATTGAAATGCCGATCATTCTTTTCAGATCATGTCAGTGGTGTAGATTTGTTGTACGAGAGAAGTTGTTGTTAATATGAAGTTAGAAAAACGTCGATCAGAGTTACATTTTGCATATCAATACTATAAAAAAGTTGAAATAATTAAGATCATTTATTATCAAGATTGTGTCTACCTATTCTCCTCACAAACTATTTTTTGACGGCCCACATATACGGCTAATTCGCTCGACAAAAGAATGACAGACGAAAAAAAATTGAGGGATGCAGGATGATTCCGCCAAACCGATTTTTTTTTGTTACCGCAACAGTTTCTACCTCCCGCACGTACCCACTTCCGTCATTCACGCGTATTCCCATCCCTTTCCTTCTCGCTTCGACCAGCGTCGCCATCACAGGGAGCCCATGCTCACCCACGGCTCCGCCCCTCCCCCTCTCCTCGCCGTCACCCAAGCAGGGGGCGGAAGCCCGGCGCCTACCACGAGGGTGGCGGCGGGGTGATTCGGGAGGGCAGCAGGCGCGCGCCGTGCGGGCAGAGGTGCTCTACTGCCCGACGCCGGCGGGGCTCCTCCGGCGACTTGGCGGTCGGATCGACCGTCCCCATGGCCGGATCCATCACCCCATGGGTGGATCTGCGGCCATGGCGGGTGGCGGCAGCCGACAGGACGGTGGGCAGCTGACGTGCGGAGGCCGTGCTGTGCGAGGCGGCGGCGGCGGTCGGCAGGCACGCGGTGGCCTGCCACGCGCGGAGGTAGGCAAAGCGAGGGCCGAGCGTCGGGCGGGCAGACGGACGCGCGTGGAGGACGGAGTAGGCGCCGGGCCGGCGGATCCATGGTCGTGCAGTAGCGCGGAGAGCGGGGCGGCAGCGGCCGGCCTGCCGCGCGGCAGGCGTGTGGAGACCTGCGTCGGGGAGAGGAGGGCTGGTGATGGCGGGCGGCGGCTGCATGCGAGCGTGCGCTGGACCTCTGCTGCACCGGCGCCGGCGCTGGCTGGTGGTCGCCGAGTGGGGCATGGTCGCTCCGCGACATCCGGGGAAACTTCACGACCTCCATCGAGGTACGCGCGCACCGGCGCCATAGAATCTGGTCACGGGACGCCGCCATGGTCCATCGACCATCGAGGAGGTCAGGTCATTGACACAGCGCGTTTAATTTCTTTGCAGATCGAGTTCGCGTCGGCGGCGCCGGGGAACGCGGCCTCGGTGAGGTGCGTGGTGACCCTGCACCTGGAGGCGCTGTCCACGGAGCTCGCGGTGATGAACAACGCGCCGGCGCCGATCTCCTCGACCGTGGCGGCATACCCTCTTCTGATCTCCTCGACCGTGGCGGCCAGCACACCAAAAGCCACATTCCTAGAGGTAAGTGCTCATGCTTGGTTTCTTTCTACAATGTCGTGCTCAAGAACTTTAGTCGGGACTTCCTCACCAGTTTGCTTGGTTGGATCTGGGAAAGAACAAAGACATTGTTAGCACTGGTAGTTCGCTCAATCGCTCATTAGTTCTTTGCCTTAGTCATTTTGGAGTTGATCTTATCACTCAAGAAACAGCACCTCTCATCAGGATTTTGGGAACTGCATTTGGGCATCGAGGAACAGTAACATATTCAGATTGCATTGCAGAGGGAACGGGCATATTACAATAATCAGCTAGCCTGTTTGAGGCTCCTAAATTGCCAACAATTTGGTTGGGACACGGGGGGCTGGACAATTTCAGAATATTCACTTACAACAACTAATGACAGTTTAGTAATTCATCCTGGCTTGCGGCTTTCTATCCATCTGAACTCCATTTCATTTGAAGGAAAGAAAATCATTGTTCACACATTGGAATTGGTACACTTATATGATAGTTCAAGGAATATAAGATTAATTGATTTTTACCCTTAAACAGTTGGTGATTTCACAGATGGAAGGCTGGTTTTGATTTAGTTAGCTGTACAATCAAGAACAAAGGTTGCACAATTCAAAAGCAGAACTTCATGGGAACCCCATTAGCTAATCCCCCTTTCGTTGTTCCTTTCTATTGTACTACAAACATATTTTTATTATTATTTTGTCAACAATTTTTTTTTTTTGCATCATCTCTGACATCATAAACATGTGACTTCTGCTTCAAGTGTTTTCTTTTTTTGAAGTGACTTCAAGGTGGCTCCAGGTAGCTCCTGGAAGTGCCCATGCTCCAGGTAGCGTAGGTATGTAATAATTGATTAAATTGTATATTTAGTATTTGTTTAAATTGTATACTCTCTAACATTTGGGTCTGCAGTCGTGCCTGCTTCCAACTTCCAATGCCTCATGATAGTGCTGACTCCGCAAGCAAATCAAGGTCTACAGTCCAAAAGTTTGGGTAGCAATACTTGGTAAAATTCCTTAATGTTTCTTCCCACTGCTCTCTTTTACATTTTAAGAAATTTTAAGGTCGATTCCCTGGTGTTTTCTATACTTTTCTGAATGTGTACTGTTTAAGTTTCTTTAAAGTTTAGATTGTTGGATTTCATATAGTCCTATTTTTCTTTTTGAGGATTGAGTTGTGTTGACATGACTGAAAAATTGATGCTTGATCCCAATAAGATTGCTATATGTAGCTATGTATAAAGTTCTTATATGCAAACTATTAGTATAGGTAGAAAGGAACCAATATGTTTGCTAGAACATATATTCACGAAAGTGAATGTCACACTGCGGATACTGCTCTTGACATTTTTAAAAATTAACATTTTGAAAACTATTGATTCAGCTCTCCATCAATTATGTTGATACTGCTCTTTGCATCAATTATGTTTATTCTTAGATTGCATATATGGGCTTTGTTTAATTACTTGGTGATGAAAAGGAGATCGGATTTAGGTTGTTTTTTTTTCAAATCCAAAGCACCAGGTCTTTATCCAACTAACTTGGTTTAAGAGTTATTATTACCTGATTACTGACAGAATTCGAGATAGGCACATGTGCGCAACCAATTAGTTGTCTCAGTCAACTTGTTCTTATGCCATCTCCTCTTCGCCAGTGGAAGAGAGTCCGACAACAGCTTTAGTTTCAGACTACATGGCATCTTGACCATTCTGAATATTGATGGTACCTGAACCAAAACTTTCTCTTAAGAATCATCATGAGTATGTTCCTGACATTGCTTCTCTGTTTTATAATTACTCTCTTTACCCTTCCCCAGACCCCGCACAGTGCGGGAAGCCTACAGCACTGGGTACGCCCTTTACCCACAAGATATGTTTCTAATGTACTGCTAGATGTCTAGGACCTTGCTTTGGGACCCTTTATTATTTTGTATCCTTTGCATGTATACACCATCTGCTGACTACATTCTAACAGTACATCAAGAGAAATAATGAGGTCTAAACTATGCTTTGGCAAGGGATGAGGTAGAAAAGAGATTGTATTAATTTCTGAGAGAACTAGCTGGTCTCCTTGGTGTTTGTGAAGATAAATAGCCCTAAGGTAGCAAGATACATGATTATGCTTCTATTATTTTTATCAAATCCATTTCCTGTATATCATGGCATCAATATAACCTGCAGCACGAAGATCATGTTTTTGGTGATTCTTGTCTGACATGCCCTTTTGTACGTGATTTGTGTTTTTACTTAGCCTTATACAGAGTGCTTAAGCTGGATTACACTATTGTGTGGACACAACACCCTTCCCTCTGGTCATTCAGGTTTTCAAAGATAGGCAGTAGAAATTGAGGTCGAATGGATGGATCCAATTGAAAGTGAATGGAAGAGGCTGGCAGAGCATTTTATGATGCTGCAGCAGTCTGACACAAGTGATGAGTTAGAACTTGAGATATTCCTGCAGGTTGCTTCAAAGTTGGACCTGACATCTCCTAAAGCAATCTTAAGGTGGCATGCACGTGGTTTAAGGTATTAATATTGGATCGGGTATCGTTTAATATATGAATTAAAGACTGCTTTTTACTGATTGTGTTTTAAGTTGTAAAAAGCTTCTGGTTTAAGTGGCTATCGTTGCAATTTTTTTCTTTATCTACTTTCTTTGATCAGTCTTTTTAGGGAAACTTTCTTTGATCACTTGTGTTATCATTTTCTTTTCAGATCATTGCTTTTCCAATGTATCACCAGATGGTAAGCTATGGATATGCTGGACATCATCAACAGAATGAATTTGTTAGTGTCAATGACGTGCCCAGGGCAAAGGTACTACATTTCCCCTTTTTTCTCCCTATTTGGACAGATAGATAAGTTCATCATGATGGATAAATTATGTGAACTTGCTGCTATACAGAGTTAAATAACCTGTCGAGGATGAATTGTATCTATTTATCGACCAACCAGGGCTTGTTGAGAATTCTGGGTTTGTCAACTAAACCACCAAATTTAATTACTGGAACAGTGTTGCGATGCACTATAGGTCACTAAGAAAGTTCACTCTATTGTTCTTGTTAGAAACTCGGTCTATGAGCAGGTATAAGCTTGGGAATTTCGTTGAGCGAGCTGGCGGCACAAAAGCTGGGGATTATATCTTGCTTGAGATCACTATCTGCTGTTAGTGGACCCTAGAGGTGCTGGCAAGATCTCATTTGTGAACTGACCTGCAAGGGTCTTTGACAAGGATGGTATCCATTTGCACCAGATCGATCACACATCACATAAGCTTTTATCCTTTTTTGGGATGGCGTGTCATGGCAATGTGCACCTCAACCTGATTTTATCTATTTCTATTCATTTTGCTAGGAAATTCAAAAATCAAATGGTACGGTCTTCGGGTGTAAAACGAGATAACCGGCCTTGTAATTGTAGTCCAGGTTAAGTGTTCAGTTGCTGAACGATGCTAAATTGTAAATTATTAAAATTCTTATTTATTAGAATTTTTCTTTTCAATAAATTTAAAATTATTATTCACTAAAATTTTAGTAAATACAACATTCTTATTATTCACTAAAATTATTACGCAGTTCCACTTATGATTTTTGTTTATTGTTTCAGCTTGACTTGGTATTCAATATTCAACTTGGTGTCCAATTTAATTGTAATAGCCCTTTCCAATGCTTGTCCAACCTCTTTTCCTTGTGGGTTAGTTAACTTGAACTTGTTTCTGCAGGAAAGTTTAAAGACAAAATTTGTTGTAGCCATGATTATGATAGCTCAAGACCTTGGATATGATCAAAATTGGATGCTTGCAAATTGGTAATGATATATGTATTCTTTTATTTTTTTAGTTGCAACTAAATTTGCATCAAGTTTATGTCTAATATCATGTATTATCTATCTCATATTAATTATACTTTTTCAATTACTTTTTGTTGTGTCATGGGATACCTGGATTGTTTACTATTATAAGATTCTTGAACCCTGGCTTGTTCCTGTCACTGATTTTCTCAGTTACTGGATTATTCATTATTACTCCTTATTAGTGAAATTTGTTGTCATTCTTTGATTTATGAATTATTATCTTCAAGCTCAACATCTATATTCCCTGTTCATCTATTGTTGTATCCAGAGGCTTCACTTTTACACGCTTGGTATTGAATGTAGGCTGCGTGTAGATAGTCTAATAAGGAGATTCAACCAACTGATTTCAGAATCTCACTCTGCTTCATATTTGGTATTGTATGAAAAGCTCCAGGGAATTTCTACTGATAATCAATCTTAAGCCTGCTGCTACTGTTTTGAAAAGACCTCTGGCTGTTCACATTCATGATTTACTATGCACAGAAAACAAGGCCTCCGTTTTTTCAATAGTTTTACTGTCTGACTATTTGTTTTCATTCAACTTCTCAAAATTAAGCTTATCATGAATTCATAATCCCAAATTGTTCTGCCCATCTGGATCCCATAGATAATAATAAACTTCTATTCTTTGCCTTACTGGAAATAAAACCAGTAATCATTATTAGTATACCAAGTTTATTCCCAGATTATATGTGAAGGACCATCAATGTTTAAACAAGTACCATCTGTTTGTGCAAATTATTTCTTGCAATTATGTTGTGATATGTGTTTGGAACAATTTTCATCTGTTTTGTGCTAAAAACATGCTTTGCCATGCAATAAATTTTGCAGCATTTTGTTGTGCCAACAGGCTAGACCTTAGGTGGAGCGTCGTGTGCTCAAGGAGCACCTACACATCCGAATGAACCAATGCACGCCCTCGGTGGTGGTACCGTGGTGCCATTTTATCGCAATAAATGACGTGTAAATGTCTAGATGCTAGAGAAAGGAGGTAGCCTGGCTAATGTTTATATATTTTGGATGATTCGTGTATGTGGATTGCTTACACTTAAGTCGATGGATGGGACTTAAGGTTAGTCAAAACTAATTTGTGCTCTAAAATCCATCACCATTGGAGAACAAAATCATTGTTTGCTCATATTTATCAAAGTGTCTTAGTCATTTGTGTTAAGTTTATGGACAAAATCTTGAGAAACACATTTCACTCGAGTTTAAATCAGAAATAAAAGGGATAAATGGTCGTGCGTGGGGAATTTGTCCCACCTCGCGGATGCAAGGCCAGCAAGAGCGGTCTTCCATCTTTCTTTCGAAATTCCGAAATTCTATGTGGTATACGTACGGATTCTATGTTTCATGATGATATCAAATTTGTGCTTGCCACTCGAGCTGAGGAGCTTAGAAGTTTTGCAATGTACCACGTTAGGATTCTAAAGGAGGTAAGTCTACACTGAAGTACTTGTATTAGTGTATGATAGATGGCGAGACTTTACGAAATACCGTCTGAGCCCCTCAATTACATTGTATTAGATTATATTGGATTGCTATGATATAGTAATAAATAAATTATTTTTTTAGAAGTTTTGATGTAATCCAATTATTTTTAAATATTTGAATTTTAAACACGTGATTGTGGCACGTGCATCTCTACTAGTTGTGAAGAAGACAAAAACAAAAGGTGAAGAAGACAAAAACAAAAGGAGGACGGGAGGCTATGAAAACAGGCAGAGGCGTCTCCCGAATGGTATGGTATATTTTGGATGCAATTATGGTACTGGTACCAACAATCCAAATGCGTTCCTTTTCAGTTGTATCAAGAACTCAAATTTAAGTGCTAACATAGTCAAAAGTATGTAGTAGCAAAATGTCGGACCCTTGAATAACACACAGAGTGGAAATAAAGCCTAGAATCATATGATAGTTTGTGCAACTCGTGTTTGCATCTATCTATAAATCCTAAAACTAGTACTCCCTTCGTTCTAAAATATAGCTTGTTTTAGGTTTTCTAGATTCAAGGGTTTACTATACATCTAGATATAAAAGAACTATATTTTAGAACGGAAGGGGTACGTGTATAAATATTTTATAGATATATCCAGTGGGCTGCACGGGTATGGTGTGGCATACCCTAGACCCACAGTCCAACAAGCATACATGTAGTTTGTAAAGAAAATACAATTTCCCTTCCGTCCTATGCGACAGACGCAAGACTCGCAAGCGCCGATGCCATCTGCCCGAGACCGCGACGACTCCCCAGCTGGTCTGCTCCTCCATTCCATCTCCAGGCGGTGTGCGCGGCTCCCTCCCTTTTCCTCGGCCAGCTGGCGCGCCCCACCCCGGGAACGCATCCGGCCGTCCTGGCATCCCTAGGCAGGCTGCGCCGGGCCTCCCTTGCGGCCGTGCCCCCAGCCCCCAGCTAGTGAGAACTCGATCCTCTTTGCCCCCGTTATTTTCTTTAGTTTTTCCCGAAATTTCTAACCTTAATTTTGTTGTTATCCCCAAAATTAGTGATGTATTGGTCGATTACTTACGCATTATGCAATTCAGTTGTTGGAACTCGATCCCCTGTGCTCTCCCTAAAAATAGTATTCTAATCATATTTATTATTTATAAGCTTATGTCGTTTATATTTTAAACAATCAGTGTGTTATTTTAAACTATCTGGATTGTAATTTAAGACTTATTATGCTATTTAATGGTTATCTACCGAATTGTTAGGTAATTTTTATATAACTTTACTGAATTATTAAATAAATTTTACCAGTTTGCATATAAATATTTTGGTTTGGTATACGCATAAAAAATTCTAGCTCGATATATTTGTACGTACTACTCGCAAGAGTCAACGAGGAGCACGGCCGGGTTTGGTTGGTGCATCAGTACAGTGCATGCATGCATGTGTCGTTCAGCTCAGGATTTGGCATCACGACTTCGCGAGTGTGGCGTCAACGTAGCTATATATCTTGGCTTCTGGATCGATCGATAAGAATATGTGGGTGCCTGGAAACGACGACGGGAAGACGATCGACCACGGGTGGCCCATGGCGCTATGCATGGTACGGTTGTTCGGCAATGGCCTGCCCCTCTTTTCCATGGATGATGATGGATCCAGGAGCACGCGGGATCGAGGCACAGCGCGATCTCCAACGATGGAGCAAGTTGTAATGCCTGCTTGAGCCTGCTGACCCACCAAGAATAATTTTCTTTACAAATCTTTACTTTAGGGTATTTCCAGTGAGGTTTCATGAAAGTTTCATGCACATTAAATAGAATAATATGTCACCATTTTAGATGATGTGGCACTGTATTAATGAGGAGAGAGATGAAATGAGTTTCATCGAGTTAAAACTGTGTATGCACGGTTATCAACTCTTGATAAGTCTTGGAAGATCCTATGAAATAGCAAACATGAAACCATGTGACCATGTATTGTGGAGTGAGTTTCATCTATGGTTTTATTTGTATTCTTTTTGACGTGGCACTCTTGAGAACAACAAAATGAAACCACCCACTAGAATTGGCCTTAGGATCAGTTCGGTAGAGCTCCATCTAACTCTGATTCTTTTTATAAAAAACAGATCCAGCGTGAGAAACGAATCATAAGAAGCTATTTTCTGCAGCTACAAGATCTTTAGTTTATTTTAGAGAATCACTCCACAGAATAAGTATATAATCTTAGTTTAAAAAAAAGTACACAATCACTTCCAATAGAAAACTAAAAATTATCTGGTAGAATTTCTTCAAAATTCAGCATAGAAGCTGCGCTGGAAGCTCTACCAAATAGAATTTTACATTCTTCCCACTAAGCTTTATACCACTGAAGCTCCCACATATACCCACCACCGCGTGCAAACCACCGCACCAGCCACCAGAAGACCAGACCACCACCACCACCACCACGGGATAATCGATCATGGGGAGCTCCCAGTCCGTCTCCCACTTCGCCCTGTTAGAGTTTTAGGCATTTTACGGTACATATTAATTTCGAATATTGTCAAGTAAATCATGAATATTGTGAGTGACTCAGAGCATGTGCGAGTGTTCATGGTTAACCCAATTTTAAACATGAACAGTAGTAAATAAAAGAACCAGAGAAGGTTCAGAATGTACCCAGGGGCAGGACCGTTGCCGGGGGCAGCGGGTGTGCCGTTCCCAGAACTGGAACAATCAGACATTGTGCCTAATCTTCGGTTCGGGCTGTTCGATGTAGTCGATCTTAGTTGATGCAGTGACGATTCGATGCAGTGCAGTCCCTCGAACGTCCTTCGGGAAGTAGCAGGATGTAGATGTTCACAGCGAGCAGTCGCGCTGAAGATGCGCTCCCCAAAAACTTGATCGCTTGCCTACTCGTGCAAGTATCGCAGCAAGACGATGTTTCGGAGGCTTGTTCTCGCAAGTTCTGTGCGCGCAGAGGTTTGCGATGGAGATGATAAACTAGCAGCAGGCAGGTGAGAGTTGTGGTTTTTGCGCACACACAAATCAGAGTACGAGCACCCTTTTATAGAGCAGGAAAGAGGAAGATTCAATGGACCTGGACAATGTTACATGTGATTGATAGCCATAAACCTACCATCAGTTATCAGTAACCTCCAGCCGTTACTAGTCAGCCCTTTTAAATCACGTCTGTTACTAGTCACTAAAACATCTTCGGTTACTAGTCATGAATTCGAGATTCAAAACTGAATTCGTGATTTAAAACTGCAAAACTAGTCCAAGACCAGCCCACACATCCCGTCGCGCGCATCGCCTCGCCTCGCCACGCCACGCCACGGCTCGGCGAGCGAGCGCGCGCGCGTGTGTGGCACCCCCTCTTTCTTCCTCAACTTCTCAATTAGTGCACAAATAGTCCACCAATTTAAGTTGGTTAGGATACTCCTTAACTTCCCATTTGGTATTAACCATTTTAACCACCTAGCATTTAAACGTGGGCCTTGAGATTAAATGAATAAATGGTCCTAGCCCAAATATTCCAACAATCCCCACCAAATTTCGAGGCACACGAGAAATGCTCTCAATTTCACTACTGCTTTTATATACCAGTATTCAATGGAGACTGTTAAGTTGAACATCCATCTAGAGGAGAGGCTACACTTATTCACAACTGAACAATGGACTATGCCTTGAATTGACAGTCTTGTGCAAACAAGCTTTACCAAACCCCCTTTCTGGTACTAGGCTGCTAAAATATCCCCGCGGTTTGGAGCGTATAAGTCATACTCCAGGCCTTTCATGAGTATCTAGAGATTACCCAACTCTCATAGACTGTGACCAACAGTCAAACTCATATAGGTGCAATCCTTATCAGATGTTCTGTAGGACAATATCTTTGCTTAAATAAGCAACTCGGATTGCATTAAGGCTAAAAGCCATCCTGCCTTATAGCTTGAAGAGAAATGCACTTCACAGGAATGAGCCTTATTCAAAGGTTCTCTTCTCTCAGTCAATCAATGGCTTGTTTCACCATCCTAATTCACGGTATCTCCGATCACATAGGACAGGTTACCACCAAAGCATGACTCACATACTGGGTCTCAAGCCCAATTCCCTAGATGCATTGTCTATCACATTTCGTGAAAGACCCTTTGTGAATTGATCTGCCAGGTTTTTAGCCGTTTGGATATAATCCAAAGCTATCACTCCGGAGCTTCTCAATTTCCTGACAGATTTCAACCGCCTCTTTACATGCCTAGACGACTTCATGTTATCCTTTGAACTGTTCACCTTGACAATCACCGTTTGGTTATCACAGTTCATTAAGATAGCCGGTATCGATTTTTCAACCACCGGTAAATCCATTAGGAGTTCACGAAGCCACTCAGCCTCAACAGTGGCAGTTTCAAATGCTGTAAGTTCTGCTTCCATAGTTGACCTCGTTATGGTCTGCTTGCAAGACTTCCAGGAAACAACACCACGTCCAAGCGTGAACACATATCCGCTCGTGGCTTTTATCTCATCAGCATCAGAAATCCAATTTGAATCACTATAACCCTCTAGTACCCTTGGGTGACCGGTATAGTGAATCCCATAGTTTGCAGTACCTTTTAGATAGCGCATCACTCTCTCTGGAGCATGCCAATGATCATCTCCCGGATTTGAAACAAATCGGCTCAGTTTGGTCACAACAAATGAGATGTCAGGCCTCGTAGCACTAGCCAAGTACATAAGCGAACAAATTATTTGAGAGTATCTCAGTTGATCTCTCATTATCCTTTTGTTTTTCCTTAAAATCACACTAGCATCATAAGGTGTTGAAACAGGTTTACAGTAACTATAACCAAAGCGACTTAAAACCTTTTCCACATAATGGGATTGCAAGAGTGTAACCCCACCATCACCTTCTTTTACTAGTTTTATATTAAGGATAACATCAGCCTCTCGCAAATCTTTCATCTCAAAGTTTTGAGACAATAATTCTTTGACTTCCTTAATCACATTAAGGCTTGTCCCAAAAATTAATATGTCATCGACATACAAACACAATATCACTCCTTCACCCCCACCAAAACAATAGTACACACACTTGTCAGCTTCGTTCACAAAAAAAAAAACCAGAGGACGTGAGAGTCTTATCAAACTTCTCATGCCACTGCTTAGGTGCTTGCTTGAGGCCATACAAAGATTTTAACAACTTACACACCATTCCTTCTTGACCTTCTGCAACAAACCCATCTGGCTGATCCATATAGATCTCCTCCTCCAACTCTCCATTTAGGAAAGATGTCTTAACATCCATTTGATGGATGAGAAGACCAAAAGAGGTTGCTAGGGAAAGTAACACTCGAATCGTGGTCAAACGAGCAACTGGTGAATAAGTGTCAAAGAAGTCTTCACCTTCTTTCTGAGTATACCCCTTAGCCACAAGACTCGCCTTGTACTTTTAATAGTACCGTCAGGCCTAAGCTTTTTCTTAAACACCCACTTGCATCCTACAGGTTTACACCCATATGGACGATCAACAACCTCCCAAGTTCCACTAGACATAATAGAACCATCTCACTCCTGACAGCTCCCTTCCAATAGTCAGCGTCAGAAGAAGAATATGCCTCTTCAATGGTTCTAGGAGTATCATCCACAAGGTACACAATGAAATCATCACCAAAGGACTTTGCAGTCCTCTGTCTCTTGCTCCTTTTAGGAACTTCATTGTCATCCTATTCTGGATTTCTCACAAGTGTTTGTTCACTGTGTTCTATCACATCAGTTGGCTCATCATTTGTAATAAACTCTTGACTAGCATTGCTAAAGTCTTCTCGCATAGGAAATATATTTTCAAAAAATGTAGCATCTCTGGACTCCATAATTGTGCCAACATGCATGCCAGGCACTCCAGATTTTACTATTAAAAATCTATAACCAACACTGTGAATAGCATAACCAAGGAACACACAATCAACTATTTTTGTCCGAGCTTGCGTTTCTTAGTGATTGGCACATTCACTTTGGCCAAACACCCCCAAGTACGCAAATAAGAAAGATTGAATCTTTTCTTCTCCCATTCCTCGAATGGAGTGGTCTCTTTATTCTTTGTAGGAACACGATTCAGGACATGACATGCTCTCAATATAGCCTCTCCCCACCATTCCTTCGAAAGTCCCGCTGTATCTAACATGGCGTTAACCGAATCAGTTAGAGTGCGGTTCTTCCTTTTGGCAATCCCATTTGATTGAGGTGAATAAGGAGGCGTCCTCTCATGAATTATGCCATGTTCCTCACAGAATGATGTGAAAATATTTGAGAGATATTCTCCACCACGATCTGACCTTAGACGTTTAATTTTCCTTTCAAGTTGGTTTTCTACTTCAGCTTTATAGATCTTAAAATAGTGTAAAGCTTCATCTTTTGATTTCAACAGATAAATATAGCAATATCTAGTGCAATCATCTATTAAGGTCATGAAATACTTTTTACCACCTTTTGTCAACTCGCCATTCATCTCACATAAGTCGGAACGAATTAGTTCAAGTGGTGCCAGATCCCTTGCCTCCGCGGCCTTATGAGGCTTGCGAGGTTGTTTTGATTCCACACATACATGACACTTAGAACCTTTGACTAAGGTGAATTTCGGAATTATATTCAAATTTGCTAGCCGTGCCATACAGCCAAAAATAATATGACATAGTCGTGAATGCCAAACATTAGACTCATCAACATTAACCACATTATTCACAACTCTATTACATTCATCTGACAAAGATAAACGGAACAAGCCTCCGCATTCATAACCTTTACCAACAAATGTCCCATACTTAGACAGTACACATTTATTAGATTCAAAAACTAATTTAAAACCATCTCTACAAAGTAGAGAGCCGCTGACAAAGTTCTTCTTGATAGTAGGGACATGCTGCACGTTCTTCAATCGCACGGTGTTTCCCGAAGTAAGCTTCAGATCGACCGTACCAACACCAAGAACACGCGCATGTGATCCGTTCCCCATCAACAAGGAGCAAGTCCCCCCAACCTGATAAGATGGAAACAAGTAAACATCAGCACACACGTGAATATTAGCCCCAGTGTCAATCCACCACTCGGGTGAATGACAAACTGAAAGAACTGTAGGTAATGAATTACCGTACCCCGACGTTCCTGCAGTTTCACCAATAACCACGTTCGCTGACTTGTTATTGCCTTTCCATTTGCGGTTCTCACACTCACTGGCAAAATGACCAGCTTCACCGCAAACGTAGCAATTACCCTTGCTCTTCTTCTTCTTAAAAGTGGTTGTCTGCTTAGTCTTTGCATTGTTATCTTGCTTGTTGTTCTTCTTCTTCTTGTTACTGTGGAAGCCATTAGGATTGTTCTTCTGCACCAAATTGGCACTAGAAGCTCCAACAACCCCTTTCCCGCGAGTGTCTTTTGCCCTCGCCTTCTCTTTAACATCCATAGATCCAATAAGATCAGCAACGCTGAACTGTTGTCTCTTATGTTTTAGAGAAGTGGCAAAATTCCTCCAAGAAGGTGGCAGTTTAGCAATGATGCCCCCTGCCACAAACTTATCAGGCATCACACACGGGAAATGTTCGAGCTCTTTCGCCAGTGCCTGAATCTCATGGGCCTGTTCCACTACAGAACGGTCATCAACCATCCTATAGTCATAGAACTGTTCCATGATATACAGTTCACTCCTAGCGTCAGAAACCCCAAACTTTGCCTCAAGGGCATCCCACAGTTCTTTTGCAGATGGCAACGTGAGATATACATCCACCAGATTTTCCGCAAGAACACTAATCACGGCGTCTCGAAAAAGATTATCGACTGCCAAGAAAGCTTGCTCCTCCGCTGGAGTAAACTGTTCTGGCTTCCCCTTTGCGACATGAATAATGTTCATAGCAGTTAACCATAGGATCATTCTGTCTCGCCACCTTTTGTAATTTGAGCCATCATAAACATTTGGTTTAGTGCAGCAGCAAAACTAGTGACCGTAAGCCTAACACAAATATCAAGTTTTTGGATTGTTAGAGTTTTAGGCATTTTACGGTATATATTAATTTCGAATATTGTCAAGTAAATCATGAATATTGTGAGTGACTCAGAGCATGTGCGAGTGTTCATGGTTAACCCAATTTTAAACATGAACAATAGTAAATAAAAGAACCAGAGAAGGTTCAGAATGTACCCAGGGGCAGGACCGTTGCCGGGGGCAGCGGGTGTGCCGTTCCCAGAACTGGAACAATCAGACATTGTGCCTAATCTTCGGTTCGGGCTGTTCGATGTAGTCGATCTTAGTTGATGCAGTGACGATTCGATGCAGTGCAGTCCCTCGAACGTCCTTCGGGAAGTAGCAGGATGTAGATGTTCACAGCGAGCAGTCGCGTTGAAGATGCGCTCCCCAAAAACTTGATCGCTTGCCTACTCGTGCAAGTATCGCAGCAAGACGATGTTTCGGAGGCTTGTTCTCGCAAGTTCTGTGCGCGCAGAGGTTTGCGATGGAGATGATAAACTAGCAGCAGGCAGGTGAGAGTTGTGGTTTTTGCGCACACACAAATCAGAGTACGAGCACCCTTTTATAGAGCAGGAAAGAGGAAGATTCAATGGACCTGGACACTGTTACATGTGATTGATAGCCATAAACCTGCCATCAGTTATCAGTAACCTCCAGCCGTTACTAGTCAGCCCTTTTAAATCACGTCTGTTACTAGTCACTAAAACATCTTCGGTTACTAGTCATGAATTCGAGATTCAAAACTGAATTCGTGATTTAAAACTGTAAAACCAGTCCAAACCCACACATCACGTCGCGCGCAGCGCTCGCAGCGCCACGGCTCGGCGAGCTAGCGCGTGCGTGTGGCACCCCCTCTCTCTTCCTCAACTTCTCAATTAGTGCACAGATAGTCCACCAATTTAAGTTGGTTAGGATACTCTGTAACTTCCCATTTAGTATTAACCACTTTAACCATCTAGCATTTAAACGTGGATCTTGAGATTAAATGAATAAACGGGTCTAGCCCAGATATTCCAACACGCCCACCCCAAGCCCGGCCACCGCTTCAAGCGGGTGGAGGCCAAGGACCTCGGCAAGAAGGTCCGGTGCGCGATGTGCCTGGAAGAAATCAGAAGCGGAGCGGCGGCGCACCGCTGCCAGCGGTGCTCCTCCTTCTTCCTCGATGACGTCTGCTTCCACCGTCAGGAGACGGTGGACGGCCACTGGGCGCACCCCGCGCACCCGAGTCACCCGCTCACCCTCTCCAACAAGCACTGCGTCGACGGCCGCTCGTGCGCCATCTGCGCCGGGGACTTCCACCCCGCCGCCGGCGTCTTCGTCTACGCCTGCGACGGCCGGGACAACTGCCGCAGCTTCTACGCGCACCCGACCTGCTGCTCCGACCTGCCGCGCACGCTCACCGCGGACCTGCACGAGCACGAGCTCACGCTGCTGCCGCCGCCCCGCCACGGCTCCAGCGACGGGCACCGGGGAAGCTCCTGCCTGCGGAAATCTAGGTGCCGGAACAGGCGGCCGGCCGAGGCGTGGTCGTACCAGTGCCGGCGGTGCAAAGTGCACCTCTGCCTCGCGTGCCTAGCAGACGAAGGCGGCGAGCAAGCCCGGCACGCCGGCAGGCGCCGCCGCGAAGGCATTATCGAGATCGTAGGGTGCATGGGGACTGCGCTGGGAATGTTTGGCTATAATTTTGGGTGCGCGTGCATAGGAAATCCGGCGCCGTCATCATTCAAATGAGTTTGTTTATTTTTGCAATTTGTAATCGAGCAATTTTAATTTTTTTTGGCAATTTGTTTTTCCTACTAATTAAGGAGTACTCACTCCGTCCTGAAATGAATTGTAGAGTTCAAAATTTTTACCCAAATGTAAGACATCCTAGAATGTTTTGAAAACTAATTGTTTCCTATATTGGTTGGGGAGAATAAATGATATGTAAATATGCATCAAACAAGGCACTAAATAAGGGTACATACGTCATTTTCTCATCTTCTTAATTTACCATGAAAATACTAGGACGCCCTATTTAGTGCCTTGGTAGATTTAGCATAGACTTCGGTGATTCCTCTCGATTAATTGGATATTCAAATTAGCTATTTAGAGCATCTCCGAGAGCCTAGTTTTGGAGTTGGCAAAAAAGGCCGGGCGGAATATATAGTTTTGGAAAAAAAATAAATCTTTGTCGTGTGCCCGATCTGTGGCACACGACAAAATCTCAAACACTTAACCGCAAACCGCCCACTCTCTCTCACTCTCACTGCCCCGAGCCCCCAACGCCGCCCCTGCCCCCGCCCCGACGCGCCACCGCGGCCCCGCCCCGATGCCCCAGCGCGCCCCCGCCCCGACGCGGCCCTCCCGGCACGGCCCCCCGGCGCGGCCCCCACCCCCCTGACGCCGCGGCCCCAGCACACCGCTGCCCCGCCCCGCCACTGCCCCACCGCACCGACCGTAGGAGGAGGAGGAGGAGGAGGAGGAGGAGGAGAGGAGGAGGAAGAGAGGAGGAGAGGAGGAGGAGGAAGAGGGGGAGGAGGAGGAGTCCAGCCCCCGAAGCCCGTCATCCGCACCGCTCCCGACGCCCATGCTTCCGCTGCCCGTGCTTTCAGCGTCAGTGCCCCTGACGCCCGTGCCCCCGTTGGCCGTCGCCACCAAGGTGAAAATTCATGGAAATTGATACATTAGAAAGCAAACATTGGATTATTGGTTTATGAAAAACATTACAAATCAATAACTACATTTTTAAAAGTAAATTATTGATTAGTTTGCAGGATATAAATTAATTATGGTATGATTATATATGTGTTGTGAATGTGTTTGTCGGCCATTGTGCCGTCGGTCTGGTGGAGATTTTGGAAACCTCATCGTGCAGGAGAGGTGCTGCCAAAATTTTCAACTGACACTATTTTGACATGATTATGTTAATTAGGTTGGGACGAGGAGGAGAGAGGAGGACGAGGAGAAGGTGGCCACGCCGCGCACGCCGTCGAGCCCATAGGTGAGCGGCATAAGCAACCCCTCTTTCCGTATTTTTTTCGTAGGTCATGTAACCTAGGCGTCTCCTGTTCGAAAGAGATACGGTTGGGAATATGCAAATCTTTGCATATCTATATCCGTATCTGTTTCGTATTGTCCACGTTTTTTGGACAGCCCGAGGGTGCGTAGATGTGGTTAGTTTCCATGGTCTACTCCGATTCGAGCCAGAGTTTCGGCATCACCTCCGTGTTGTTCTCCGGACACACAATCTCCTTGCTAGGACGTGTATTTGGAGAGCAGCGGGGAGGTGCTGCCGAAATTCTATCTCGGACAGGAGTATATCATGGAAACTAACCATATCTACGCATCCTCGGGTGGGATTAGGACCTATCTTCACCTATTAGAGATTGTTAGACATCGTGTAGATGCAATCGATTTTTAAATTACTCGCTCGTATGTTAAAGGATGAATGACCGTGAGTGGATGTACATGGGCTGGCAGAGCAACCAAGAGTATATTGAGTTTGCTCTAAAGGTCGATGACTTCTTGAAAAACACATTTGACAGAGGACAGAGTAGAAAGCCGTGTCCATGTAGCAAGTGTGAAAACAAGATACATCAATCACAATTCACTATGGGTAAACACATTGTCACATATGGGTTTGTGGCAAACTATACACGGTGGATATGCCATGGTGAAGCCCATCGTGCGAGAGAAGAGGTCGTGAGACAACGCATCGATGATTATGATGCTGATGCCGGGTGCGGAGACATGTTAGCCGACTTTCATGAAGCACACTTCGAGGAAGGACCTAGGGAGGAACCGGTAGAGCCAACCGCAAAGCAGTATTACGACATCTTGTCTGTGACATAGAAACCACTTCACGAGCATACCAATGTTTCTCAATTCGATGTCATTGCACGGGTACTGGCCCTAAAGTCTGAGTGTGGCATTAGTCAGGACGGCTTCGACAAAATGTTGACGGTTTTTGGCAGTCTTCTTCCGGAAGGTCACATTCTTCCAAAGAGCATGTACGAGGCACAAAAACTTCTTCTTACTCTTAAGATGCCATATGAGAAGATACATGCTTGTCTGAATGGATGAATGTTGTTTAGGAAAGAACATGCGGACGCGAACTACTGTACAAAATGTAAATCCTCTAGGTGGCTGGAGGTAGACTCTGGTGATGGTCAAAAGAGACAGCTCAAAATCCCTATGAAAATCGTACGGTACCTTCCGTTCATACCGAGAATCCAACGGCTGTACATGATCGAGGAGTCAGCCCAACAGATGACATGGCACAAAAACGGCAAACGCTACGGTCCTGAGAAGATGGTACGTCCATCTGATGCTGAAGCATGGAAACATTTTGACGGGCTTCACACAATGAAAGCTGTGGAGGCTCAAAATGTATGATGATGAGACATATGATCCAGCTAATCCCGATGACGATGATTATTTCTAATACATGTATGATTCATACTAATTGATTTATTATTTGTAATATCATGTTACTTTCTAATTATGTCTCTTTATTTCCATACTCTTTATAAGAACGTTTTGTTTATATGTGCTGATTGGTTTACTATTTTTTATTGCAGGTGATTGAAGAAAGATGGTGGGCGGTGGACTTCAACGATCGGTTGCCTCACTTTACGGAAGAGTCATGCCTCACTTGGATGCTGGTGAGGGGTCTGAGAGGGGTCCCGGGTTCAGGCGAGGCAGGGGTCGAGGGAAGGGTGGACCCAAGAGACGAGGGAAGGGTGGAGGCAGGAGGCGTCGAGCGCCTTCGCCTGTAGCGGTGCCGTCTAAGGAGGAGGAGGAGGAGGAAGAGGTGGAGCAGGAGGAGGCGGAGACGTCTAGTGCTGAGGAGGAGGAGGAGGAGGATACGGCAGGGGGTACCTCTACGTCGGCTGTCTGGTTGCGAGGTCCCTCGCGACTACCGGATAGGCCAATACCTGTTGCCTTACGCCCGCTGATTCGACCGTGTGGGGATATGTTAGTAACTTTACATGTTATTACTACCTTTTCCTTTGATAACTTGAAAATCACAATAGAAACTAATGTTTTCTCTTAATCACTTTGGCAGGAGTTGGACCGTCCTCAGTGGAGGTGCTCACAAACTCAAGGTCAACGGCATCCTGGGTTTTTTGTGCAAGGGGCACTTCCCAGGCCTGGTCCACTATCAGGAAGGTATGAGCCGGCCTGGACGTGGGACCACTACATCGCCGCCAACGATCATTTGGATCGGAACGACAGGTCCTTTGAGAACAATGCGCAGCGGGTGAAGGAGCTGTGGGTAAGTTTTCCCCGCACAAAACTGGTGAATACACCACATTCACTAAACATTTTTTAATAATGACTTATCCATCGTCTTTATATGCAGGATTTTTACAGGTGCGAGGAGGGATACGAGGAGCGGGCGGCGATTGTGGCTCACAATCGATGCGTTAAACTCGTGAAGGACATGCATTATGAGGCGCAAATCCAGTGCGTCATCAACTACAACGCACATTACCTTGGGCAGAAGATCGGAAAGCCTCAGGCAAGAGAGTTGAAGCTGACCCAAGAGCAATACTTGCAGGTAAGTTTACATTTATTATGAGATTAAATACATCGCTAAATCTCTCTCTTCTTACATGTCATACACTTGATCATGTGTAGGTGCCTGCGTGGTGGTGTCGTAATGATACCACGTGCTGGGAATGCATAGTGGACAAGTGGTTCGACCCCGAGTGGCAGGAGAAGCACGATGCTGGCCGGCAGTGGCGATTGCTGATGCCAGGTCCAGCACACCATCAAGGTAGCCTCAGCAACGACGAGTACAGGGATAGATGGGTACACAGATTTATTTATTTATTCTAACGTTCACTTCTGCATAATTTGTAATGAACTTGTTCCTTTTTCGCAGTCGTCATCACATGAAGGCCAGGAGTGCACCCAGTTCATGAGATGGGCTATGGCCCGCAAGGGCAAGGCGACGTACAACATCACCTACAACCCGGACGACCCGCCCTTGGCGTACAACAACCTGTCCGTCCACAGCCGTCTCCAGGCGTACACAGAGATGGGAAGGCAGGTCCATGGGTCAGACTGGGATCCAACGACCCAACCCCTTGATGGAGAAGTCATTATGAGGGTGGGAGGAGGCAAGAAGCATGGGCGATACTATATCAGCGACGGCCTTCTAGACACGGCCAGCACTCCCACTCTCTCCCAGGTTCGAGCGAGGAGCACGAGCAGTAGCCCGGCCATACGCCCACGGCTGTCCACGTCACAGCTCCAAGTGCAGGAACTTCAGGTTATTTCTGATTTATTCATCGTTCATTTAGTTTGTACATATGTTTGCTTTGCATTGTAACATTGCGATGAAATATTGTAGACCCGAATGCAAGCGCAATAGGAGGCGTACGAGGCGGCCCTGGCCGAAGAGAGGAGGATACGACAAGAGAACGAGGTGAGGCAGGAGGCTGAGATGGCCCAGATGTACAACTACATTCGAGGTCTTTCTGTCCAACTGGGTAATCCCACCCATGTCACCGATGCAACTCCCTGTGGCTTCTGCTCCTACTACTCCTACGGTGAGCAACTTGACAACCTTGTAGTTTCCTTTTAAGTATTAGATACTTAGAGAACTTTAGACTTAGAGATTATAACTTAGATACTTAGAGAACATAGAGACTTAGACTCACTTAGATTATAAATTGAGAACTTGGTTTTTGTCTCACATCCAATCTACTCTCTTACTTTTTTTGCAGAATCAATCGGCGGCATTGAATACGCCACAATTGTCGCCTGGCATCTCACCGACGCTCCCCCCACAGCAATTGTCCCCACCTCAGTTCGGCGCCTCGACGACCCACCTCAGCCATAAACTTGTTGATTTGTGCATTTATGGACTTGTGAACTTTTGGATATGTATTTCCTATATGTGTTGTGATGCTAGGATGCTTCTGGATATGGATTTGTGCATTTATGCACTGGACTTGTGGATTTGTGGCTTGTTTGTGATATATATATAATGCCTGTGATGTTTGTTGCCATATATGTTTATGCCTGTGATATATGCTTGAGTGGGGTCCTTTATACGTGAAAAAATAAAAAATAGGGTTTTTCTGGTCACTTTGCCGTGTGCCAGGGCCATGGCACACGACAAACTGACCATTTGGACCGGCCTGGAAACTTACTTCGCCGTGTGTCATAGCCGCGGCACACGGCAAACTGCCCAGGCTTCGCCGTGTGCCGCAGGCTCAGGCACACAGCGAAGCCTAGGTTTTTGCCGTGTGCCGCAGGCTCAGGCACACGGCGAAGAAGCGCTGCCCCCCCCCCCCTCTCCGGATTTGGCGTGTCGCAGCCACGGGTACACGGCGAATTCATCCCGACGCCATCAGTTCACAGTACACAGCAAACTAACCAGGCTTCGTCGTGTGCTGCAGGCTCAGGCACACAGCGAAGCCTGGGTTTTTGCCATGTGCCGCAGGCTCAGGCACACGGCGAAGCAGCGCTGCCACCGCCCCCCCCCCCCCCCCCCCCCCCCCGCCCCCTTCCGGATTTGGCGTGTGTCGCAGCCACGGGCACACGGCGAATTCATCCCGACGCCATCAGTTCACAGTCACGCCGTCTCCTTACTTTTCGTTGCCGTGTACCTCGAAAAACACATGGCGAAGCTGTTTGCCGTGTGCCTAAAATACGGCACATAGCAAACTTGGTCTTTGCCGCGCCCGTGGCTGCCGTCGGCGGTTCGCCGTCGGCCACCCTCGGCGAAGACTTCGCCGTGTGCTTGAGGCACACGGCGAAGTCTTGAAATCCGGTAGTGACTGGCCTATATAATCACTATGGTCCCATTTTAATGTACTATATATTTTCTAAAAGTTTTTCTAGTGTTTTTGTTTAGAAAAATACTATGGTTTTTAAAGAAGCTATGCTGATGTCTTGATGGAATATATATACCTTCTAGTTTTCAAATCATAGTATTTCTTGAATTGTAGTATTTTTGGAGTTTTAGAAACTAGCTCTACCATGAATTCATTTTTTTTTCTAAAGCATAGTTTTTCATGAAGTTTCTTAATACGATAGTTTTATTTTTTTTAGAAAATTAAAATATCTAAATAGGTCCTAAGTTGTTTCTTTTAAACTTTGCTAATTAATTGATCGTCGAAGCCACGTCAGAGTGGATATGCAGTCCCATTACACAGCAGTTTGAAGGATGCGAAAGCAAGTATCTCTTTAATTGTAAACATGGTACAAAAACATATATATGCTCACATATATATACATATATATATACATATATATATACATACATATATGTCAACATGAAGTTTGAACCCAGGGTGGGCCCTCTGGTAACCACCTAAGTTGATTGGTTCTCACTTCTCAGCAGCACAGCAGCAGCAACATAATCTTGGGAACAATAACAATTGGTTGTGATAATAATTACTCTCTCCCATTGACAAATTAAATAGTACGAGGCATATTTTCTGAATGGACCTGCACACAAAATAAGGCAAAATAAGTCTATAATACAGATATTCATATCATATATGGATCTTTATAAAAAACAATATTCATACTTTTCATCATATTGTACTATATCCCTTTTATGTACTGTTTTTGAAAGGTAAGATAAACTAAAATCTGCTAGTTGTTCTAGGTAATAAAATAAGCCCTTACATTAGGACGGTGAAGGTAAAATCTGCGACGACCATATGATGCATGATTATGTGGAGGCCGGCGGCGGCAGCGCGGGCGGCGCCATTGGAGTTCCAATGCACGCGCAGCCAAACGCGCGGAGTGAGGTTCCCGTCATAGTCGCCAGCTGCTGCCCCACCACCGCCATGGTTTCGAGGGCGTGGCCGCCGCCGCCGTTGGGCAGTTGGCTCTTGAGGCAGAGCTCGACTCTGCACAGGTTGCACCGGTACGACCAGGCGTCGTTGTTGCGCCCGGCGTTGTTGCAGCTTCGTCCTATGGTGTTGAGGCACGTGCGGCGGCCGCCTCCCGCTCCGGGCGGCGGCGCGAGCAGCGTGAGCGCGTGCTGCGGGTGAAGCGCGCTGCGCACCGTCTGCGGGAGTCCGCAGCAGCGCGGGTGCGCGTAGAAGCCGTTGCACTGGCTGCAGCCGTAGACGAAGGCGCCGGCGTTGAAGGGCGCGGCGCAGATGTGGCACAAACGACGACGGCCGCCCGCCCGCCGCCGCTGCCGGGTGCTTGTCGGAGAGCGTGAGGGGGCGGCCGGACCACGAGTGCGCGAAGTGCTTCGTCTCCCTGGGGCGGCGGTAGCAGGCGTCGTGGAGGACGAACGTGCAGCCGTCGTCGCGGCAGTTGTAGGCCACCTCCCCGACCTCGACGTCCTGCGAGCACATCCCACACGGGGCCCTCAGCTTGTTGCTCGCGATGCGCTTGAAGCGGCGGTGGTCCGTAAGGACTGGGAAGGCCCCATGGAGAAAGCCTTAGCTAGGTTGGGATCAGAGATGATACGCGTTGTGCAGTTCGATCGTGTTTGAATCTAAACCCTAAAAACTAGTGCGTGTATATTATACTACCTAGAGGGTAGCTGAGGCTGTTAGGTGTTAATTTAGGATCACTAGCACTAGCATTAACTCGGGATTATCTTCTTGATCTAGTTCTAGATGCATTCACTGGTGTACGTGTGTGCGCGCTAAATGAGATCGATAGATAGAGAACAGAGAGTATACCTTGATCGGCCGAGGATGCCATTGCGCGTTCGTCGGTGCAGCGACGCGCTGTGCTCAAGGTCGGTGTAGGTCTGTGCTAGGGCAGCGTAGGTCGAGGCCGTGCAGTGCCAGTGGCGCTTCCCGCCGCCGGAGCGCCCCCTCTCGATCGGTCTAGGGTTTAAGTGTAGGTGGGGATTGGGATCACAGTGAACCTTGTCGTGCGTGCCTCTGGCCCCCACCTCTCTATTTATTGTGGCGCTGGCGACAGGAGCCCACCAACAGTAATTGGGTTGGGCGCCCCTGATCAGGGCGCGGATCAAGGGCCCAAGGCCTTTGGACCTTAGGGGTCAGAGATCAATCCAACAGAAGCGTCTAGCTTGTTTTTCAGGAAATTAATCAGCCGGCAAGGGTCAGCCCGGCGGTCAGCCGTCAACGAGGAATTGAACGCGGCTTTGGTTGGTGACTTGGCGCATGCATGCATGGCGATGGCGTTCAGCTCAGTTCTTGGCACCACCAGTGTCAACTTGGCTAGCTTCTGGATCGATAGGAACATGCATGAGTGGAGCCGCGAGATAGCACCGACCTCGATCGCCGGCGGCGACTAGCCAGCACGCGCGCGCTTACTGTTACCAGCACACTCGATCGCAAGCCGCCAGGAAGAGTTTCCCCACCAGCTAGCGCGTGCAAGTTAAAATCTGCAAGCCACAGCAGCCACCTATCTGCTAGCTTATTGCATTGGTGTGAACAAATTAAGAAGAATTAATCACATGCATAGACGACTACCTTTTCTTCTTCTAATGGAAGGAACGGTTAGGTATGTGTAGAGCTCATATTTAGTACCACCAGGCACCACCAATGCAGAGCCGTCTCAGTCAGTGGAATACTAGAACTAGTCCAGTGACCTCAGAGTATGTACACGTGGCCTGGTGTTGCATCCAAAAAAACAGTGTTACCTAAAAATGGCTCCTTAAATCATATTGCCTTCGTCCCATGAAAAGTGCAATTCTATTTTTTTTAAAACAAACTAGTAAAACGACGCACGTGTTTAAAACTATACTAAATAAGAATTTTATATTATACGACTTCTAGTAGATACTAATTTTATTTATAGTACATATGTGCATGCAACGAAGGTCACATTTTCTAAAAACCTTATCGACATGAATTTTAGATTCGGTAAACTACAACAGTTGGATAGAAGCTCCTGCCACAAATTTTCAGAATGAAGAAAACAATGAGAAAAATAAAAGATATAAAAAGAAGTAAAAACCCTGAGAGTATTTATGCTATTAAAATCTATCAAAATGATCTAGCATTTTGAGCATTCAATTTAAAACACTTCTTCATCTAGCATGTAATCTTAGACAAAAGTAAAATCCATATTTCAGCTGCACTGCCAATCCCCGATATACAATGATAAAACTTCTTGTAGATACTAATTTTATTTATAGTAAATATATGCATGCAACGAGTTCATATTTTCTAATAACCTAATCGACATGAATTTTAAATTCAGTAAACTACAACGTTAGGATAGAAGCTCCGTAGAATGAAGGAAACAATGGGAAAAATTGAAAGATATAAAAAGAAGTAAAAATTTTGAGAGTATTTATGCTATTAAAATCTACATGAACTACAAAATAAGGATCTAGCATTTAGGGTATTCAATTAAAACACTTCATCTAGCATGTAACTAGGGCTGGATAATGAGCCGGCTTGGCTCGGCTCGGCTCGGTCCGGCTCGCTAGAATAATGAGCTGGCTCAGCTCGGCTCGTTATCCTAACAAGCACAAAAGCCTGCTCGGCTCGGCTCGGCTCGGCTCGGTCCGGCTCGAGAGTTGGCTCGGGTAGCTTGCGAGCCGAACACTGACATACTCTCACAGATGATATATATCAATATAGATCAAGCAAAAAAATATTAGGATAACATATGATTCCATTTCCATACTTCTAGCACTATATATAATTCCACAAGTGATACTTCTATGATTTATCAGCCATACATGTTCCATCAATAATATATGCTCATAAGCTAACCTATCATAAGCAAAGAGGTTACAACATATGCATGGTTCGTTAGGCTCGCGAGCTGGCTCGAACTCGCTCGTTATACTAGCGAGCACAAAGTCTGCTCGGCTCGTTAGGAACTGGACCGAGCCGATCCGAGCCGAGCCGAGCCGGTTGCGAGTCGAGCGAGCTAACGAGCCACGAGCAATTTTTCGAGCCCTACATGTCACCTTAGGCAAAAGTAAAAATCCATCTTTCAGCTGCACTGTCAGTCCCCGATACACACCTGAATTTGGAGGATCAACACCAGTCCCCGATACACACCTAAACTTGGAGGATCAACACTAGTCCCCGATGCACACCTGAACTTGGAGGATCCAACACCAGCAGAAGCTCTTAAGTCTTACTCACGTCTGGAGGATCCTACTTCTGGCACCTGCCGTCGAGGAGCACCGCGGAAGTGGTAGAGCACGGCGAAGGTGATGAGAACACGCGAGTCCTTGGGCGCCAGCTGCGATGGCACAATACCGTAGTTTGCGAGGGCGCCGGCGACTAACGGGTGCAGTGGCAGGCGCATACACCGCACATGACATTTTGTCGAACGGTGGCATGCATATGGCCACTGAACCACTACGCCCACGGCTTGAGCATCAAGCAAGCATGAAGATTTAATTTGGTAAATGATTAGAAGGGAAAATAGGCTATTTTAAGGATACAAAGTTTCAAAGCGCTAGCAACCAAATCAATTTTAATGTTGAGCTTTCTAATTGAAGCAAATATCATAGTCTTTTTCGATCGCTAAAATCAAATAAAAAAAGATCGTACACAACAAAATTACATCAGCATTCAGAATGGCAAAAGCAAGCACAGACATTCAGGCGCAGGCGCAGGCGCAGGCAAAAGCAAGCGCAGGCATTCTGCTGCACCCTCTAGCCATCGTTGGGAGAGAGATGGCGTGCCGTCGCCCCACTCCCTCTCTCCTATCTTGCCGGTTCTACTGCTTTGATCCAATCTTTATTCTCTAAACATTGCTCCTTTTTGCGGCACCAACTACAGATCGATTCGATGCAGCAGGTCATAGCACCTGCATCGATGCAAGGAGGCACAACTGGGCAGCAGGAAGAGGCAGAGGTACGGGAGGGGGCAACCTGACTCGGAAGCGCATCGGGCCCGCGGCCACCGGCGGAGTCCATGCTCGAGGACAGCGTCGCCGCTGCCTACAGCGGAGCTGGGCGCGTGGAGGCGGAGGGGATGCGGCGCACGGTGAGGAGATGCAGCCCGCGAGGAGGTGAGCGGACAGCAGTGCTCTTCCATGCGCGCAGCGCCGACAGCGCGCGGGCGAGGAGTGTCCAAGTTCTTCCATGATTGCAGACGTGGAGAGTCCGAGAGAGGGCGAGAGAGAGCGGGCGGGTAAGGTACCGATAGGTGAGAAAAGAAATTTGTTTTGGCAGAAACATTCCCTAATTCGTGATCTTTATGGGTCTACCCATCTTACCACTCCTCATTTTCGGCAGGTGGGTCCAGCGTGAGGGGTACCGACGGTGGGTGAGAACCACCAGCAGGAATTCGTGGGAACCTTCATTTAGAGATTCGGCCAGGGGTGGCGAGGTTTCAACCGTGGAACAAAGAGTTTAGACAGGTTCGGATCGCTTGGAAGCGTAATACCCTACATCCTGTGTGTGTGGTGTTCTTGTTCTCTTGCTCGAGTGAGCTTGTAGCAGATGTATTGTGGGACTTTGGTCTCTCCTTTATATGTTGCCCCCATATTCTATTTATAGCCCCTCCCCTGGGCCCAGAGAGGGATTTTACCGACTTAAATTCACCGTCCCTGGGTGTGAACGCGGAGCCGTACTGGGGGCGCCTCCCTGCAAGTGGTGCCGCCCTTCTGACGCTGTCTTATCCTGCGGACCCCACCCGGTCGGTTCCGGGATCTTCCCAGGGCGCCCGGGGTGGCTAGGCCGACACCTGGAGTGTTCGCGGGGCCCGCGAGATCCTCGAGGCGCGTTCCCGGGCTGTCCCAGGGTCTTCTCCTGACCCCGGAGCCTTCCGGGTGGTCCAACCGACCGGACGGGGGTCCAGGCGGTGGGCCCCGCCTGCGCCGTCCTCTGCCAGGTTGACAGGACGTGATCAGGGGAAGGGGCTCTCCTTGCCATGGTCAGAGCACCGTGTGATCACATGCCTCTCCGTAATCATGTTGTTTTACGGGGAAGTCGTGCAGCGGTGGACCCCGCTCCTGCACCGTGCTGGCGTGGTAAAAATCCCCGGCCCGAGGTAATTCCTTAGAGGCTAAGGAACCGTCCTGACCAGCGGGACCGTCCGCACCCCTGTCCAGCTCGGCATCTTTGGAGGCCGCCGTGATGGGCCTCATGGCCTCCTTATCTTCTATTTTGTCGGGTGAGGTGGGGATCTCCATCCTCACGACGCTGACAGGTACGGTGGGCTCGATTCGGGTGGGAAACGTTTTCAATTGTTTAGGATCTTTATAGTATAATTAGTGGCGGCGTGAAAAGAATCTAATGTCATCATTTCTTTGCCACATGCGGTTAGTTTTGACATGCAAATCAAATCTAACCACTTAATTAGATAGAACCATTTAATTAGATAGGTAGTTGAGATCCAATCTTTAAAATTGTAATTTTGTAGAATATTTTTTAAAATATAGGATTGTGGAACAGAGGAAGTATATAACAAGTGGAAATTAAATAAGCTGACTGCCCAAACTAATATAGGTCCACGCGCGCGACGACGTGGCCTCCCGTCGTACGTGGCCTCTAGCGACGTGGGCTTTGGAGCCTGCTCGATCCGCGGCAACGACGGCCTGCCCGCAGTGTTTTGGGCTTTGGAGTCCAGGGACGCACGGGCCAGTGGGCCGTTTCCGAGGTCCAGGCCCAAGTAGAAGTGAAGCCGTCACGGGCCTCCTCGATCCGGTGGGCTGTAAAGTTGGCCCAGGAGCGCCATCTATCTCAGCACCCGCGCCATGTCAGTCTGTCGCTCACTACCTGCGTAATGTTTCCAGCATGCTATTGCGATGGTAAATTATTCACCATGAAAAGAACCTGAAACATGACGCTAACGTGTGCTTCCTATTATGTGCTTTTCAGATTGTGGGTATTTGGCTTTGGTCTTGTTTAAATGCACCGTGTAAAGTTTTTGAAAGGGAATCTTTTCACATTTGAAGTATTAATTATAGATCCGTGTAAAGTTTATGAAAGGGAATCTTTTCACATTTGAAGTATTAATTATAGACTAATTAAAAAATTAATTACAGAACTCGTGTGTAAACTACGAGACGAATCTAATAAACCTAACTAATCCGTCATTTGCATATGTTTACTGTAGCTTTACTGTAGCAATTTAGTATCTAATCACGACCTAATTAGGTTCATTAGATTCGTCTCGCAATTTACAAGCAAGCAAACTGTGCAATTAGTTTTTTATTTCATCTAGATTTAATTCTCTATGCAGGTGCCGCAATATTCTTTTAGAATTTTGAATTTTGCATCTAAACAAGACCTCTCTAACAACATCCCAAAAATCATCTACTAGTATCTAAAAATGTGGAGAAGCTGAAACAATCAAGACCATATATATAGCCCGTTCATAATGCACGTAAGAGATCCTCACCACACAGGCTACACTCTGTTTCCTTACTTTGCCCAAACCCTAACTACCTGCCTAGCTTATTAACACAGACGATGAGCCCATCTAGCTTGCTTTTCACCCTGCACACGTACGATCATCCATCCATGATCCATCTCGGCCGGCCACATGCCTGCGGCCTGCCTAGTGCCTAGGACTGAGAAATGCCGCTGGATCACATAGATAGGGTCTTGTTTAGATGAAAAATTTTACATCCAGAAATGTCGCATCGAATATTTTCGCACATGCATGGCATATTAAATGGAGATAAAAATTTTTATCACAGATTGGTATATTTTGCGAGATAAATCTAATGAACCTAACTAGGCTTAATAGATTCGTCTCGCAGTGTACGGACGGATTCTGTAATTAGTTTTTTAATTAATATATATTTAATACTTGAAATATGTGCCGATATTCTTTAAAAATTTTGCAGTCTTACATGTAAACAACATATAAATAGAGGGTGCCGTAGTTTACACGCAGCAAGCGTGCTCGTGGATGCAAGAGGGTGGCATCAGCTCTGGCTCGGCCAGCCAGTTTGACGATCCATGGTAGAACGTACAAATCTGGCCATGACCTGGACACTGGTAGCTAGCTACTAGCTCGACTGAGTGGGAGCTGCGCAGCTAGCTGTGTGACAGAGTGTGTGTGTAGGTCTTGGCCGGAAGCAGGAGGTAGCTGCGCGTGCTACCTAAAAAGAGGCCGGAAAAGGCCTGGCATGCTGCGTCGTAGTAGATGGCCAGGATCCGCCAAGCGTGCGAAAGATGACAAGACCTCACACTGATCTCGTATGCACGCATGTGTGAGGGAAAGTGAGGCCTTGTTTACGTCTAAAATAAAATCGTATTACACAAATGGTCGTTAGTAATTCGCGAGACGAATCTAACGAGCCTAATTAGACTATAATTAGATAATAAATTGCTACAGTAAATATGTGCTAATGACGAATTGATTAGGCGTATTAGAATCTGCAATTAGTTTTTTAATTAATCTATATTTAATATTTTAAATATGAAAAGATTCTATTTCAAAAATTTTATAGAATGCATTTAAGCAAGGCCTAGGCTGATTTGACATCGATCGTCATTTAACATGACGAAAGAACTCCTTTCCCATGACATTTACTGCTATGAGTAATGTACGTATATATGCATGTAAATTTTGGACCAACCGGTCCTCTATTTTTTAAAAAAATTCAGTTTACGCTCTCAAATTATCATAGAAGTTCGATTTTCAACTTTTAACTACAAAATCAGATAACAAGGATCATCCAAGTGTCGAAGCCAGACAAATTTGACCATTTGGTGATTTCAAAGGTGGTTTTATATTTTTTAAAAAATAAAAATAAAAATTCTCGTTAGATTAAAAAATCAAAACTAATTTATTTTAAATCAAAAAATATGAAACTAGTACTATTTTTTCTAAAAATATAATATTTTTGTTGTTGCTCTACTTGAATCTTATTTAGAAAAAAAATAATAGCCATAACTACAAGAAAAAAATACTACAAATATGAAAAAAATGCATTCAAGTAACTGAAAAGTAGAGTGACAATAGATAGCTTACATTTTCAGAAAAATGCTAGCAGAATTTTCATATTTTTTATTCAATTATTTGTAATATTTTTATTTTAACTTAAATATTTTTATTGTTTATAAAATAAAAAATCACCAATGGGCCAAATTTATCTGCTTTCGACAGTTGGATATTTTTTATTTTTTATAAAATAAAAAATTATCAATGGGCCAAATTTATCTGGTTTCGACAGTTGGATGACCTCCGTTATTCGGTTGTGTGATGGAAGGTTGAAAATCAGACTTTAGTGATAGTTCGGGAATATTTTTTCCCTATTTTTTGTTATGTATTTTAAGTGCTAGTTGTTTCAAAAATCATGACTCGAGTGCATATTCAAACATCAAGACAAAATGGTCATAATGTAGACGAATTGTCTTTAAAAAATAAAAATATTGCAACGTACATTAGGGGCTGGGTTTATTTCAGGATTTGCACGGAATCTGGCAACACAAAGTATATAAGCACCCTTCCTGTAAATTTCTTCTCTCAGCCAGCGTGCACATGCAGCACCCAGACTACGTACGCACGTACCTGCCGCACGCGTGCACGCGCAGCCTTCAACTCGTGGGTTTAAGGCCTTTCGTGAAAACTAGCCGTGGCCGGCCTGCACGCATGCATGCTGATCGGAGGTACATTATTACTTAGATCTGTACTATAGCATCTTGACTTGGAAGAACAGTATATGGGAGATCAGGATATATACACGTATATAACAACGATACATATACAGATATACTATATATATATCATATATACTATATAATGATTGATGTATTCAAATGCTCCATCTGATCCAAATTACAGTTCTGTTTAATTTTATCTTAAGTTTGTTTTTTTTTAAAAAAATGGCCAAGCTTATAGGAAAAAGTATGAACGAATATCTACATTATCAAATTGGTTTTCACTGAATCCACCATAGTGTATTAATTTGGTATTACAGGTGCTATTATATTTTTATGTAAACTCAAATAAAGTAGATAGATTTAACTAGTGACGAAATCAAAGTGAACATTATTCGGAATGGAGGAAAGTATATGGTAACGCAACGAGACCTAACCTCGTCCCTCCCTACACACCTCGCACACCTTCTCTGCGAGGAAAGCTAGCTATGGACGTAAGTATAGCTCTGACAGTATATATAGCATGTATAGGTGAGTGCCTAATTGGCAATGTATATGTGCATCGGACTTTGCTCGATCGATCCATCAGCGTCGTCAGACACCGAGACACGCACAGATCATTCCTAGCTCCTGCGCAGCTACACATTTGGTTTGGCCATAGCCTGCTGCATGCTAGCCACTGATCCATGGTTGGGACTTGGATGCATCGATGTCATCTCGAGGTGTGCAAGGTCTATTGATTACTCCATACTCAGTGATCCGTGTGTGTGTGTGCACGAGAGATAGCTACACACTTGGCCGGCTGCTCAGCTATTAGCTCTCTCTGAACTTTCTGAAACTGAAATGAGATTTACACTGACGCTTCACTGCCATGACCTTGCTTCTGTGCTGTGCTCTAGCAATACGTATCTGCGTTGAATCAACATCTTTTTTAAATAAAAGCAATTGATTTCTGCACTTGATTGATTTGGATTTGATTCATTTCTGCGAGAAATGATGATAGATATGTCCAGTTTGATCGCATCGCATCTAGCTAGCTCCAGCCGGCCTCCATGGTTGGTTGGTGGCTTGGCGGTGGGGAGAAGTTATTGAACCATTAGGTGATGAGCACACTGGCGACCACCAGCCTAATGCATCGGCATCGGTGGTACATGTACAGTTGCCAGTGTCTCCAAGTCTTGCACTCCCTAGTGCACGGCTGCCGCCCCAGCAGAACCAGCGACAGCTCAGCTTTTTGCGGTTTAAATAAAAACTGTGCTTTGAATTTAATCTATAGCTACGCAACTACAGTATTAATCCTGTGTACATTGTTGTTTCGTCTATAAGGTGATTATTCAGGAACGCTCAAAAGGATAAGCATTGAATTTAATTACTTGCAAACCATGGAATTGGAAGTCTGCATGCGTGTTTGTTTTTTCATAAGCATGGTTCAGAATCTTCAGAAGATGATTGGCACTCGGGTCTCTTGGCATCTGTTTGGCTCTTTCTTCTCACATCCCTGAACCCTGATCACTGGCAAACGGTCACAGTTTGCTTACTGATATGCTGCTGCTCTTCTTCAAAAAAAAATCAAAGAAAAAGGGAGAAAGAAATGCAGTTGGCTAATCATATCACACCATCATCAGCCTTTGGCCGTCTTTGCCCTACCACTGCAACAGAAACCGTCCCACAGACTGGCATGTCTGCGGCTCTGCCTGCAGCTGCAGCAACACGTCACAGAAGGCCCACTCCCCAGTGAACACTGGCAATAAATTTGTTAGCACTTGGATTAATACCACCTTACCCCGTAATTACCATCCACTACCGGGGCCTTGATTTGTTTCAGAAGATGTCTGAAGCCCTGAACTATAAGCCTGCTCATTTTTCTTTCCATTTTTTTCACCGACATAATGTTTGTTTCGTATACTCAATTCAAGTACTAGCTAGCAACAGCTGCAAAAAGTCTCTCTGCATAGTATATTCACTTCCTTACAAAATTCTGTACAGGCAAATTTATTTATCTGCGCACCCGGTGTACGCGCCGATGTCGTAAACCGAATTTTTGTACATAGAACAGTGTTAATTCAATTCAAGATGTTGGTTTTGATTTTTCCCAGCAGCTTCTCTGAGGGAAGTTAAAGCCTCTGGGATAGATCAATCAGATTCATAATTCTGCATTGACGCATGCGGCTACCCTTGAGAAACTTCCAAACCACTGTGCAGCGATTCAGTACCCGTTATAACTGCTCCACATGGCAAACAATTGCTACTTGCATGCATTGCTGTCAACTGATGAACGGCCGGCCGGCCTCTTGAGGGAATGATTGTAGCAGCACCATTTTTTTCCCAGTGTACTGGTGCTCCCATCAAAGAAATTTGCATCGGCTCCTGCCCTTCAGCCTTCAGGGCTCAGTACTAGAGAGTTTTGATGCGCTGGCCTGGCCTGGCTATACACTGTAGGGCTTTTTTTTTTCTACTGTTGCAGTGCCGTAATAAGGGGCAAAATAGTTACTTCAGAGAGGCTGTACGCATGCATTCAGAGTGTTACCGGCCGGCCTTGCAACAGTAAGTTGGCAAAGACTACTTTGCCACTGATGCCGTGGTACACGGTGAATTGAAGAGCATTACGCCCTTTGTTGACTAAGGATCGGAGATGTTGGCGTTTACTGGTTCCGTGGTACCTGCGGGTACGCTCTAAGCTGACGCTTGTATGCATCATTGGGAATTCTGAACCATGCATATGCCTAATCGTTTAGCTTCTTTGTAGATAATCGTTTAGTTTAATCTTATATGGAAAGGGTACCATATTCTCTCTTAACTTTACAGAAGATATAGAAGAAATATCATCATCATCATCTCACCAGAATTCATAGGCACCCTGTGACAGATCATTCCATTGTAGATTGGGGCTATTATATTCATGACATGCCTGACTAGAGGTCAGCACGTTGCCGCTATTGGGCTTGCAAGAACTCACATGGGATTATTTACAAACAAAAAAAATTCAAAAGAACAAATCGTAGTCCCGAACTGGGCATCTAAAAACTTTTGATTGCACATCTATTATATTAATAATTTATTATATTAATGAGTGAGTGTTAAAAAAAGCTACCACGTTCGTCGAGAGGGTCTAGAAACTCCCACATTAATCTAAAAAAGAGAAGAATTTGGACCGTTGAATTTTACGAAGATACAACGATCTAAACTAACTGAAGAGTCCATATCAAATATTATTATTAAATAACTAATTTCAGAATTAAAAATAATAAAAAATAGGACTAAACTAACTCAAGAGTCCATATCAAATACAATTACTAAATAGCTAATTTCGAAATTAAAAATAGAAAAAATTAGGACATGATCAAAGAGTCCATACCAAATACAATTATTAAAAAATAAAATTAAAAATTAAAAAGATAAAAAAAACTCTAGATGCCCAATATGAGGAGTGATATTATAAAGATAACACGCATGATATTAAGAATGTAGCTTGCTGTTATCATTAGATAGAAGGAATAGCATCAGTGCTAGCTACGTCTAGAAGACCTAGATGACAGTGCCAAACAATAGAACAGAGGAGGTGGCACTAATGTCTGGTTGTCCCAACCGAAGCCAACAATGCCTCGGGATGTGCCCGGCTGGTTAGTTTGTGGAACGTAGCAAAAGACGATCGAGAGATATGAGATGCGTGTGGAATTGGATCGGAAACGCATGTAGGTTCGTTATTTATGTTAAGTGCACTCTCACACGTTAGTGTGCAATAATATTTGAAATATGATGCACGAGAACAGATATATGGTGTTTTACGTAGCAGGCGGTACAATGGGAAACCAAAATAACATATGGCCCTGCAATATGCCAAAAATCAGCTCGGATAAATAACAAATAAATTATAGAAAAAAATAAAAATAGTATTTTAATTTTAATTGATATTAGCAAATTACTTAAATAAAGAGCACAGATGCTAATTTTTTTCATGCTATTGTCACTACTGGTAAAACTTTATTTTTCTTTTTTATAATAAATTAACCATTGTCTCAATTACATATCTCTACGGCTTGCTTAAGCAGTTGTCTAGCACTATAGAGTATAGGAACTATGTAGCGACGGTTGTCATTTTCTATCATTCAATTTTCTGATGGTATTAATTTGAAAAAATTGTTAGAAAGATGCATGTTTCTAATTTCTATCAAGTTACAAATAATAAGTGCTAATTTGTTAAAAATAAATCATCATGTACCAAAGCTAAGTAGTGGTTTGATTATGGCATTCATTCAATCTTGCGTGCCCTTCATTATATGGCAATAACTTAAACACCAGTACCTTTGATGATAACGCTTGTAACCCTGACGATTATTAGGGGTTTTCTGCTAGGCTTCTCCAATAGCTTTTGATAAAGTTCTACCAAATGTATAAAATAAAATGATTTCATCCAAGAAACCTAAATAAAGTTGCAGAATGGCTTACAATAGAGAGGTCGAGAAAAAATAGCTTCACCGGGTTCTGCTCCTCACTCCTTAAGTGGTAATGTGTTCTCAGAATTACCACATTACCAAAGAACCTATTTTCGCAAATAATTTTTATAAAACAGTTTCTACTCAACGAAAAATGTGATTTCACCATTAAAGTCAAAACTAAATAAATTTTAGAAGGAGATGAGACCCAACCAAACAAGTCATTTGTATGCAGTTTGAGGAGCGTGTTAACAACTAAAAAACCATTGGCATGGTCATATAGTAGCACAATTTAATAACATTAGTTACAGGAAAACTACGAGTAAAATAAAGTAGAGAAGAAAATTAACACGAGTCGGAGTGATGATAATCATAGAGGATAGTGAACATGAAGGAGAGGATTGTACTTTGCCCGCTATAATAGTAAATGTTGGCGCTAAAATCGGCCGGATAGGAATCGGCCGATGGGTCTTCAGCGTCGGACACACGACCCGGGAGAATCTGCTTAGCTCCTGTTCGGGTTATCGCCCTGGTGCGGTTCGCGCGGCGTGCCAGTCAATCTGACCTGTTGATTGACAAGGAAATAGAGTATTAAATTCCAGGCGCGTCGATCGGCTGGATTTCCGATCTGTCCTGAGGAGCGCGTCGGCGGCAAATCGGCCGATTTGCTGTAGAGATGATCGGCTATGGGTCAGCCGATGATCGTATAGTAATTGTAAAGAGAACTGCTGGAGCAATCTAAACAATTACTATAGAAGCAACACTTGAAACAGATCTAATCGGCTGTATGGCGATGAATCGAAGGAGAACGATGATGAAGCCGATTACCCTGATCTCAAGCTGGATAACTGGTGATAATACTAGAATAACAGGTAGAACTTGCAATTCTAGTAAATATCGATAACTTGTGAATAAATCCAAACGAAACCACAGCGATGCGCCCGTAGTTAAAGCTCGGATATTACTCGATAATCGGAACCTACCAATTGGCCGGAGATCAGGTTGATGCAGCCCTGCCAATTCGTAAGAACTCGTGAAAGAAGAAAATATTGGCGAAGTCGCCGACTTGAAAGGTAAAGTACTGGTAAAAAGTAGAAGTATTTTGTTGATTGATGTTGGTTGTCTTTTGCAAAACCCTAGCGACTCCTATTTATACCCTGAAACTAGGACTCCTGGTCGATTACGACTTGTTACAACCTTATTTAAAACAGGAAAACTACTATATCTATGATAACTTTAAAAAGGAAACGGACTCCCGCAGGATCTTCCGCCGCCGTTTCCTAATCCAATCAGGACCTCTTCAATTGCTTTCCGGCCGTCTTAGCATACCTCGTTGACCAGCTTTTGACCAGGATCTTCTGGAATAATCCTATCCTGTCAGTGCGGGCTGTGCCACCAATCGGCCGATTTTCGACTGTTACCCAGATCGGCCGATTCCTTACTGTAGCTTTCAGATCCGCTTCGTCGGCCAATCTTCTCCTCCTGACGCCGATTTAATACGTGTCAAAATCTGGCGTCAACACATGCCCCCCAGTTTCGGAGTAAAATATAACTTTTTCTTCGAAACTCTTTCTTTAATCCTCCTCTCTAAGCTTCCTCATTGCGACAGGAGTAAACCTCGGAATCAGTTGTGTTACCTTTCCCTCTGCATCTGATCTTTTTCTAGAATCAGGTTTATGACATGGAATCCGGTAACAGGACTTGGCGTGTAGATTCAGACTTTGACCGTCTCCCCTGGCAGCTTTGCATTTACTGATGCCTTTACTCCGACGGTACACGTCTTGTCAACCCTCTATCTCTTCCTTTCTATAAATACGACTCTTCGTATTATTTCCAAAAATGTTCATCTGGCTTGTCTTCTTTTCCTTCTGAAACCCACCGCTCGCCGTCTTTGGTCAAGCATTAAAATGTCCTCTCGATCCTCCTCTTCCGTTAATCAGGTATCAATTTCCTCTCCATTCCTTCATGAGATATCTTGCTTTGTCCTAACATATTTGTCTATTCCTTCTTTCAGCCGAACCGTCTCAGCCCCGGTTTGGAAAGAGCGATCGAAATCATGCATTCAGGCAAGCCATTGTCGCAAGCTGATATAGATCTGATAAGAGCTCATTCTGAAGAACTCAAAGATCATGTTCCTGCCAATGTCCGATCAATCTTGGACCATATGGATCTCGTCTGCTTTGAACAAATGCCATCCTCTGACGAGAGTTCTTCATCTTCTCACCGACTTGCTGAAGCTAAGACCGAAGCCACCATGAAAGATTTGGAAGAGGAGAAGGCCCGCCTGCTGAAAGAACTCTGCGACCAAGCTGAAGCTGGAGTCACTGCAAAGGACTTGAAAGATGAAAGGCTCTCCCTCATGGTAAGATTAGGTCGCATCGAAAGAGAAATCCAACGCAGGCGTAACCAGTAGTGTTTTTATTCTATGGGCGACTTACACCATGTCGGCCATGTAATCTTGACATATCTTGCTGTAAGTTATGCATCTACCCAAATGCTTGGATAGTACCTTTTCAAATATCGTCCATTCAGAGCCCTTGGGAATTCCTCCCCTTCTATCGTTTCCAGAATGTATGCATTTCCGGGAGCACATCGGCCGATTCTATACGGCCCTTCCCAAGTGGGTGACCACTTACCGAATTTGGGATCCTTAGATCCTATCGGCAGCACCAGCTTCCATACCAGATCTCCCTGAGAGAACTGTTTGACTTTGACCTTCTTGTCATACCATCTGGCCACCCTTTTCTTGTTCTCCTCTATGCTGATTAGAGCTCTTAATCGCAATCCCGCCGAATCGTCAAGTTCATCTTTCATGAGAAAGGAATAATCATCGGCCGTTAACTGATCCTGTAGCGATATGCGTCTTGACCCTGTTCTTATCTCCCATGGTAGGACTGCTTCATGGCCATAAACCAAACGATAAGGGGATATTTTAGTGGCCCCATGACAAGCCATCCTGTACGCCCATAAAGATTCAGCCAAAGACATATGCCACTTCTTGGGTTGTTCTTCTATCTTCCTCTTAATTAGCTTGATTATCCCCTTGTTAGATGACTCCGCCTGGCCATTGGCTTGAGCATAGTATGGCGAGGAATTTAATAATTTAATCCCCATATCGGCGGCAAACTCTCCGAATTCTCCAGAAGTGAACATTGTCCCTTGATCAGTTGTGATGGTTTGAGGAATACCAAATCGATATATAATATGGCTTTTAACAAACTCAATCATATCGGCTGATGTCACGTTCCTCAGAGGAACTGCCTCCACCCATTTGGTAAAATAATCTGTAGCCACCAATATGAACTTATGCCCTTTGCTAGATGGAGGATGAATCTGTCCGATGAGATCTATTCCCCAACCTCTGAACGGCCACGGCTTAATTATTGGATTCATAGCCGACGCTGGTGCGCGCTGCACATTGCCAAACCTCTGACAGTCTTGGCATCCTTTGTAATACTTGAAACAATCTTCCAGAATGGTCGGCCAGTAATATCCGTTGTTCCTGATCATCCACTTCATTTTGTGGGCCGATTGATGAGCTCCACACACGCCTTCATGGATCTCTCCCATTAGAATCTTTGCCTCTTCTGTTCCCAGGCATTTGAGAAGAACTCCATCAATCGTCCGAAAAAATAAGTCATCCTCAAGCAACACATACTTTGTAGCCTGAAAACGTGTTCGCCGATCCACCCTTTGGGATGGGTTTTTCAAATAATCAGCGATCTCCTTCCGCCAGTCATCGGCCGCGAGTTCTAGCGTCATCGGCCGCGAGTTCTAGCGTCATCGCTCCCTGAATCGGCCGATACCCAGAAGCATGTTGAGCCAGTCTGTTGGCTTCTTCATTATAATCCCTGGGGATGTGCTCGATTGTTGCAGATTTGAAGCCTTTCAACAGTTGAAGACAATCTTCATAATAAATCCTCAAGATGTCGTCCTTGCATTCGGATCGTCCTGTTAACTGATCCACAATGAGCATGGAGTCCCCAAAGATCTCGACTGCATCCGCCCTGACTTCCCTTAACAATTGGATGCCTTTCAGGACAGCTCGATACTCCGCCTGGTTGTTGGTTGCAGAAGCTTCTATCGGCAGAGAGAAATCATAAGTTGCCCCCCGAGGCGACACAAGAACGATGCCGATTCCTGATCCGACCCCACACGAAGAACCATCAAAATATAGAGTCCATGGAACTGGTTCGACGGTGGCAATTTCTGGTCCACAATGCTGTACTACGAAATCGGCCATCACTTGACCTTTAACGGCTTTGGCCGACTCGTACCTTAGATCGAATTCTGACAAAGCCAGGATCCATTTTCCAATCCGCCCCTTCAAAATCGGCAATGATAGCATATACTTCACCACATCATCCTTGCATACGACTATGCATTTTGCCGATAGCAAATAGTGCCTGAGTTTAGTACATGAAAAGTACAAGCACAAGCATAATCGCTCCACCGAAGAATATCTTGTTTCGGCATCTAAAAGTCTTCTGCTGACGTAGTACACCACTCGTTCTTTCCCCTCAAACTCCTGTACCAACGCCGATCCAATAGCCTGCTCATCAGCCGATAAATATAACTTGAACGGCTTACCAGGCTGTGGCGGGGCTAACACCGGAGGTGAGACCAGATACTGCTTGATACTCTCCAGTGCCTTGCGTTGCTCCTCTCCCCATGTGAACTCTTGGTCGGGCTTTAATTTCAACAAAGGAGTAAAAGCCTGAATACGTCCCGATAGATTGGATATGAATCTTCTGATGAAATTGACCTTGCCGATGAGGGACTGTAGTTCACTTTTATTCTGTGGGGCCACTACTTTATTGATGGTGTCTATAATCTTGCAGCTGACTTCTATCCCACGTTCGTGGACCATAAATCCCAAGAATTATCCGGCCGATACACCAAACGCACACTTGTTTGGGTTCATCTTCAGCCCATGCTTCCTTGTGCACTCCAGCACTTCTTGTAAATCGGCCAGATGATCCTGGTGACCTTTTGACTTGACCACGACGTCATCTATATAAATTTCCACTGATGAACCAATGAGTTTGTGGAAGATGTAGTTCATGGCCCGTTGATATGTAGCGCCGGCGTTTTTCAAACCAAAAGTCATAACTACCCATTCAAATAAACCAAGATGGCCTGGGCACCTAAAAGCTGTTTTCGGAATATCTTCTTCGGCCATTAATATCTGATTGTACCCGGCATTCCCATCCATGAAACTTATGACTTTGTGGCCTGCAGCAGCATCCACCAAGATATCAGCTGTTGGCATCGGATAACCATCCATTGGCGTAGCCTGATTTAAGTTCCTGAAATCGATACACACACGCAATTTCCCATTCTTCTTGTATACAGGCACAATGTTAGAAATCCATTCGGCGTAACGGCACTGCCGAATAAATCCTGCCTCAATCAACTTTGTAATCTCAGCCTTTATATCAGGTAGAATCTTGGGATTACACCGCCGTGCAGATTGCTGATACGGCCGATATCCTGATTTTATAGGTAACCGGTGTTCAACAATAGACCGGTCTAGTCCTGGCATCTCGTGATATTCCCAAGCAAAGCAATCCCTGAACTCTTTCAATAATTTTATCAATTTGCATTTGTACTCAGGATCCAAATTGGCACTAACGTACGTCGGCCTCGCTTTGCTGCTATCTCCCAAATCTACCATCTCTAACAAATCGGCCGACGTGAACCCGTGCCCCAGCTTCCCATCTTCTCGGATGAGCTGATCCATTTATTCTGAATCTTCGGAGCCGACTGCTTGGATCGGCTGTAGACCGAAATCGGACACTCTCAGGAAGTCAGTGTCCCAAGTCCTGCCAGATATACACTTGACGTGCTCGCAGCTCCACTGTTGTGTGTCGGCCGCTGCAACGCTGTAGACGGAATCGGCAGCTACCACCTCTGTACTGTCGCCGACCCATTGCACAAGGCATTGATGCATAGTAGATGGGACACAGCAATTTGCATGTATCCAGTCGCGACCGAGCAGCATATTATAGGACCCCTTGCCATTAATGACGAAGAAAGTAGTGGGGAGGGTCTTACTGCCAATGGTGAGGTCGACGCAGAATGCCCCGCGGGCAGGCGACACGTTGCCTTCGAAGTCCTTCAGCATCATGTCCGTCTTGGTGAGGTCGTCCTCACCCTTGCCCAGCTTGCGGAACATGGCATACGGCATGATGTTGACTGCCGCGCCTCCATCTACCAGCAGTCTGGTGACGGGTCTTCCGTTGACGTAGCCCTTGAGAAACAACGCTTTGAGGTGCTGTCGTTTTTCTTCCTCCGGCTTCTCAAACATAGCCGTCATCGGCTCTAACACCAGTTGTGCCATTTGCTCTTCCTCTGTATTTGTCACTTTGTCGCGATCGCTTGGCGCCATGAACTCCATCGGCAGTATGAATACCATATCAATTTCGGCTGCCGATTCTTGGTTGTTTGCTTCCTGATCGTTCTTCTTTGGGCGCCAAATTCGAGATTTCACGTTCCTTCTTTCTGGCACGTGTCTGTGTTCTTCTTCTTGATGTTCCCACTGGCGTAGGCGTTGGATCCTTCGCTTCTGGGATCTGGATAGGCCGTCAGGACACCACCTGGGATTCACTAATTTGGCCGATGATTTGGCGTGTTCCCACTTTGGTTCCTTCCCTAGGGGATCTTCGTCTGATACCCTATCATCGGCCACCTCTTCTAGCCGATCGTGTGCGCTGATCCTGCCCCCCAGTCCATCTTGCTGGCCGATCTTGCTTTTTGACCTGCCGTACTGGTCAACTCTGCCCCCCAGCCGATCATGCACCGAAACGCGCCGTTCTTCGCGCCGGTTTCTGTTGATCGGCTCTGATCCTCTGTCCCTAGGGTGTGGCTTCGGGCGATCGCTGCGGTTTGATCCATTGCACTCCGGACAGTTATCGGTAGAGGGCAGTCTGATATCGTTCTCCCAGCAGTGGATGAAGAAGGGACACTGCCAGTGATCTTCATGCCGGCGTATCATCTCTTCTTGGTGTTGTGCTTGTTCTTGCTGCCGCCGATATTTACTGAGTAGAAATCGGGAGGTGACAGGCCTGTGTGACCGTTCTGGTCCTCGCCTATTCCTTCTGATTTCTTCCGTCGTGATCTGCCTCTTGGGATCGACGACGCCACCCCTTCTCGCCGATTCTGATGTCAGCACCTTGGTTTGACTTGACTCTTCTCCAGCGTTGACCGTGTTGGCCGAGAAGGGATGCTGATCTATCTTCATCGGCATTGCCGATTTGGTTGGAGTCTCAAATTTGAGCCGCCCTTGTTCAATGGCCGATTGTATCTGCTGACGAAAGACTTTACATTCGTTGGTGTCATGAGAAGTAGCGTTGTGCCACTTGCAGTACTTCATCTTCTTCAGCTGATCGGCCGTAGGGATGGTGTGATGTTGCGACAGCTTGATCTGTCCCTCCTGAAGCAGTAGATCAAAAATTTTATCGGCTTTTGACGTGTCAAAGCCGAATGTCTCTGGCTCCTTCTTGCCAAAGGGGCAGGATATTGGTTTTTTCCCTTTTACCCATTCCGCCAGGCCGATTTCTTCCTCCGCGTCAGATTCAGATCCCTCCAAGTACGCCACCTTCTTCTGGAAGCTCCTCCGCTGTTCAAGCGGTCGAATCTCCTGCCCTGACAATCGGTGGACGATTTGACTCAGGCTCTCAAACTCTTGGGCAGCATATCTCTCTCTGATTTGCGGTAAGAGGCCCTGGAAAGCGATATCGGCCAACTGTGCATCGGTCAGGGCCAGGCTGTAGCACTTGTTTTTGATCTCTCTGAATCTCTGTATATACCCTGTCACCGGCTCATCGTTCCTCTGCCTGAGGCTGGTTAGGTCCGAGAGCTTCATCTCGTGTATTCCCGCATAGAAATACTTATGGAATTGTTTCTCCAGATCGGCCAACGTGACGATAGAATTTGGCGGTAAAGTGGTGAACCACTGGAAGGCCGATCCGGATAGAGATGATGAAAATAACCGTACCCTCAGAGCGTCTTGCGTGGCAGCTTCACCGCACTGGATGATGAATCTGTTGATGTGCTCCACAGTGGATGTGTCATCCGTCCCTGAGAACTTGGTGAAATCAGGAACCTTGTAGCGGTGTGGGAACGGCAACGAGTCATAGGCCGATGGATACGGTGTCTTGTAAGTATAAGTTTGAACTTTCGGCTTCAGCCCAAACTGATCTTGAATTACTTCTGCTATTCTTGCCGTCCAATCCACCTGCTGCTGATGAACAGTTGTTCGCGGTGCGGGCACGTGTTGAAGGGCTGGTTCAGCCAGGTGATGAATCGGCGAAGTCTGCTGAACGGCCGATAACTGCTGGCGAAACGCGTCCGCACCCCCTTCGTACGTTGCTGCTGGCGCCGCGGCTCTGAATGCCTCCACAGTGCTTGACCCCCTGCCGACTTCTGGTAAAATCGGCTGGTACTGGGAGACCGTCGGCCGGGCGGCCGATTGGTACGGCACCTGAAACGGATAAGTGCCATGCCCGTTCGCCGGCTCGAGGAAATGCGTCGTGGCTGATGCCCCCCTGCCGATCTCTGGTAAAATCGGCTGGTGCTGGGAGACCGTCGGCCGGGCTGCCAATTGGTACGGCACCTGGAACGGGTAAGTGCGATGCCCGTCCGCTGGCTCGGGGAAATACGTCGTGGCTGATGCCCCCCAAGGCACTGAGCTTGTAGGCAGTGTTTGCACCGAAGCCATCTGGACGGGTTGAAGCGGCGCTCGCGACGGGAGACATGGTGCACCGCTGTATCTTGGAGATGCCGGAAGTGGTGGAGAGCTGTACCCTTCGCGCTGCGTCAACATCGGCTGAGAAGCCGATTGGGATGTGTAGGGTAAGCTTCTGGCCGGCAGGGTAGTTGGAGGGGCATATGCCGGTCCCTGATAACCTTGAGCGGCTCCGCTGGCCAGAGAGTTGACGACGGCGTTGTACACCGTGTTGCTCATCACCGAGGATTGGTCAATGAACGCTTGATACACGGACTGCTGAATCATCTCTGACATCTTGCCCGAGTCTTCAGCAATGGTGATGTGGCGAGGTGCTGGAATAGGGGCTTTCCTAACTGCTTCCCCGCTTCTGGTACGACTGAACGACTGGAGGTATATCTTCTTGTAATCTTCTAGATGTTTGGCCAATTCCTCCCTCTGGTCCTCCTTGAGATCAGCTTCTGTGACCCCAATGATGTTGCTGTCAGAGATTTCTGCGTTGTTCGACATATCAGGTCTTGGATGGTCCCACCGGGCGTGCCAAAAGTGTGTTGGCGCTAAAATCGGCCGGATAGGAATCGGCCGATGGGTCTTCAGCGTCGGACACACGACCCGGGAGAATCTGCTTAGCTCCTGTTCGGGTTATCGCCCTGGTGCGGTTCGCGCGGCGTGCCAGTCAATCTGACCTGTTGATTGACAAGGAAATAGAGTATTAAATTCCAGGCGCGTCGATCGGCTGGATTTCCGATCTGTCCTGAGGAGCGCGTCGGCGGCAAATCGGCCGATTTGCTGTAGAGATGATCGGCTATGGGTCAGCCGATGATCGTATAGTAATTGTAAAGAGAACTGCTGGAGCAATCTAAACAATTACTATAGAAGCAACACTTGAAACAGATCTAATCGGCTGTATGGCGATGAATCGAAGGAGAACGATGATGAAGCCGATTACCCTGATCTCAAGCTGGATAACTGGTGATAATACTAGAATAACAGGTAGAACTTGCAATTCTAGTAAATATCGATAACTTGTGAATAAATCCAAACGAAACCACAGCGATGCGCCCGTAGTTAAAGCTCGGATATTACTCGATAATCGGAACCTACCAATTGGCCGGAGATCATGTTGATGCAGCCCTGCCAATCCGTACGAACTCGTGAAAGAAGAAAATATTGGCGAAGTCGCCGACTTGAAAGGTAAAGTACTGGTAAAAAGTAGAAGTATTTTGTTGATTGATGTTGGTTGTCTTTTGCAAAACCCTAGCGACTCCTATTTATACCCTGAAACTAGGACTCCTGGTCGATTACGACTTGTTACAACCTTATTTAAAACAGGAAAACTACTATATCTATGATAACTTTAAAAAGGAAACGGACTCCCGCAGGATCTTCCGCCGCCGTTTCCTAATCCAATCAGGACCTCTTCAATTGCTTTCCGGCCGTCTTAGCATACCTCGTTGACTAGCTTTTGACCAGGATCTTCTGGAATAATCCTATCCTGTCAGTGCGGGCTGTGCCACCAATCGGCCGATTTTCGACTGTTACCCCGATCGGCCGATTCCTTACTGTAGCTTTCAGATCCGCTTCGTCGGCCAATCTTCTCCTCCTGACGCCGATTTAATACGTGTCAAAATCTGGCGTCAACAGTAAATTTATAAAGTCCATACACAACACGTGATGGAGAAAACATAAAACAGCCATAAGATAATATAAGTGCATGTATGCATAATTTTAAGAAATTGGAGATGGAAGAACAAAAAGAAAAATTAGCTACCCGTGCTATTTGCGCGGGCCACCTTGCTAGTTATATTTCTTAAGACAAGGTTTTTAAAATATGACCACACTTACTTGTGTTTCGTGATATTTTCTCACCGAACATTTTTTTATAAAAGCGAACCTTCTTTTGTATGAAGCTAGAAAAAATGTTTCGAGTTTAGAGAAAAATGTTACGGCTAAGAATTATTCTAACTTCGCCAAAAAATATTCCAACATTTAAAAAATATCCATATTGGATCTTATTTTGTTGCATTAACCATAAGGAGCACAAAGGTTCAAATGGGTTAAAAAGGATACACAGTACATGACAAGATTAAATTGAAGTTTAAAAAGTGCTAACATGTATCAACAATGTATATGTCGATGCTCCTACTCACGGTGAGGTGAATAATATTCCATTGTAGATCATACGATTTCTTATATTAGTTTCTGTCTCATCAATATCAATACAAAGACACGTATTGTATTGCCAAGAGTTTTAGTGGAATGGCTGACGGGAACTCCATTCCTTATTATTTTTCCCTCCTCAATGGGTGACGGTATCTAGTATCAAAACGGTATTCCCCAAGAGTAAAAAATGAATTCCCTAGTAACTTTTGCCGACCAACAATTCCAAACTACGTGGACAAAACAACCTGAATCCCGTCGGCCACTTGCTTCAGAACTCTCAGCGTATATTGTAAATCTTGTAGTCTAAGGAAAAGGAGAACTGGACCTAAAAATGATTACCACATGCAGGCCCTCGACAGTCGACACATGGTCCCTCTCTTAACACTGCTCACTGCCAACTTATCCATCAATGGAGATTAATGATTTGCTCTTATCATCATCATCATCTCTCTCTCTCTCTCTCTCTCTCTCTCTCTCTCTCTCTCTCTCTCTCTCTCTCTCTCTCTCTCTCTCTCTCCCCCTCCCTCCTCAGCTTTATATAACCCACCATGAGCAGCACGAATGAGCAGCCAGCCTTTCTCTCGTCCACTTCCTTCCAACAGAAGTCCTCTTCTCCAAAGAAACCAAACGCCACGGCAAACAGTTGAAGGCACAGAGATCTTCAATGGCGGACTTCTCATCGCACCACTCTCTCCTCCTCAAGCTGCCTGCAGCTTTGACCAATGGCCACTCCACCAACCTCTCAAGCCTCTTGTTCTACGGCCAAAACCATGGCCAAGGAACAACGGCGAACGCAAATGCAGCGTCAGGAACAGCAGCGGCCTTGGCGGAGGACGCTTCGCTTGAGAGCTCCTCTGCAGTGGTCGACACCTCCCCGCAGGGAAGTGCATCTCCAATGGACAGGAAGAGGAAGGCCACGGAGGACAGTGCCACACTGAGCTCTGCTCACTCCAAGGTAGTAGCAGCCAGCACACACAAACAACATTGCTATTTTATTTGCAACATCGTTTCATGTATACAAGCATTCATTCTTTTTTTTGAAAAAAAATGCATTTTGATCGATAGGATTGCAAGCAGGAGGGCAAGAGCAAGAGGGGGAAGAGGTCCAACAAGGAGGCTGAGGAGAAGAGCACCACTGATGATGAGGCCCCCAAGGGGTACATCCATGTGAGGGCAAGGAGGGGTCAGGCAACAGACAGCCACAGCCTTGCAGAAAGGGTACACACCACTCTAATCCAATCCTTGTAGCATTAATTTGACACATGTTGATGTGTGTAGTTTGGTCTCAGTTTCTGCACCATTTCTCTTACATGAACAGTTCTTGACTTTTGTTGGACTAGGTGAGGAGAGAGAGGATCAGTGAGAGGATGAGGATGCTGCAAGCACTAGTCCCTGGTTGTGACAAGGTCAGATTAGTTACTTGATAATGCTTGGGTTAGTTATATACAGCATCTGCTAAATGATGGGTCTAAGTACTAATTTGAGAAGGAAAAAAATGTGTTTTCTGGGCAGGTTACTGGAAAGGCCCTGATTTTGGATGAGATCATCAATTATGTGCAGTCCTTGCAGAACCAAGTTGAGGTAAACCACAAATCAAGAATCCTTATAGTGGTGCTAAAAAATGTTGCACTTCAGACAGTTCCAGGCCATAATGTGCAAATTATATTCCCACCTGTTTTTTCAGTTCCTTTCCATGAGGATTGCCTCCATGAGCCCAGTTTTATATGGGTTTGGACTGGACAGTGATGGCCTTCATGACCATGCACAAGTATGAAACAACAAACTCATTTTCACCAACTAAAATTATAGTTAAGTAGATCCTTTGATGCTTAAAATGCTTTGTGTGAAAATGGTTCTGTTTCAGAAAATGGGAGGCATGTTCCAAGAAGCCCTTGCAATGCCTGGTCCAGTGCTGAGCCAAGCTAGCCCAGCTCCATCTCAAGCCATCATAGAGACCACTTCCACAACACCCTTCTCACTCCAGGGCCAGGGTGCCATCTCTTTCTCTCAGGTTGGCATGTTTTTCTCCCACATATTGCTGAATCATACTACATGCTGCAAATACCCAAACATATCAGCATCCAGCGTTTTTACCCACCTGGGGTCACTCTTTCCAGGACAATGGCAGCACTTACCTGATGCGACAAGCAGTGGGGGAGCCAACAAGGCAGGAGCTGCTCAACCAGTTGGTGTTCAACAACATGTGCTCTTTCCAGTAGGGGAAGAGTGAGAGATTGAGAGAGAGAGAAAGGGGCCCCACATTGACAATAGGTACTATTGCAAGCTAAGTTCATTGATTGAGAGGCCTACTAAAAGTTACCTCTGCACCTCTAGCAGCCTCATGTCTGAAAATTACACTTCACCTACTTTGATTCAATTAGTATGTAATTATGCTAATATCCTTTTAACAATGTTTTTTTGTCTCTGGGCAGGAGGAAATAATGCTGCAAGATTTGGTAGGCGCACCAGATGAGTTTGAGATGTTGGATCTAGTCCATCCCCTTGTCTGGATTTGGAGAGAGCAGCAAGTAGAGTCTGCTGTTCACACATTTTCAGAGACTTTGTAGTATTTCTAGCTCCTTTATTAGGCATTGTCCATGAGGATTTTCTCAGCAGCTGCATCTGTCATCATCGCCATTGTAGTCGACCTTGAGCAATCAGTTGTTAATACATAAGAGAGCTATTTTTGTACTCTGGACTGTGATTAACAGTGTCATTCAGTCCACTTTTTTTTTTAAAAAAAACAAACCTTACATTGTTTTTTTTAAACCAAGAATTTTTACAAAGTGAGGATGGGAGTTCCTACAGCTGTAGTTCAATCATTCCAAATCCAAAGAGTGATGGACGATCAGTTTGTTCCCATGCCCTCTTGCATCAGGTATGGGCAGAGCTTGTCGACTGACTTCGTGTCCATGGCTCTCGTTGACTGGCTGGAGATGGTCTTTGTACTGTAGGCTCTTGTCAGAATGAAAAATTCAGTCACACAAACAACATCTCATTGGCACCTGGGTTCTGATCAAGTACATTTTTTTATGCAAATATTGGTACCGTGTATAATAGGGTGCGCCGGCGATGTTTTCTCCAGCCTAGATGCACCAGATTGCGGCAATCTAGAAAAAAAATATATAACAGTGGACTAGGCTATATGCATCACGGGATGCGAAGGCCAGAACATTTTTCTTTTATCTAAAAGAATACCATAAAATTGGATTGAAATGAAAAGCGGCAACAATGTCACAAATAAACTGATTATCAGGAACAGAGAGAAAAATAATGAAACTCGATGATACCGGACAATGGACTCTGAACATTAGGCAATGCACGATCCATATATTCAGACTTTGTTTTGTACCTTGGAAACAGATTGTTTCTTCCTAAATGCCTGGACAGGAGCTTGATTCAACAATAGGGTGGTTCTTGGTGCCATTGAATGTGATTGTCCGCAAAAGCGAGCACACGCCACCAACCATGATGTTGGTTGCACCTGCCAATTGACAAACTGTACTTCAGGAATCAGGAACCATATGCCAATATGTCCGTTGTCCAAAATATGAGCCTTCAAATTCAAGATACACACAAACTTTCTTTCCATTAAATTCATCAAAGATGTATCTAGCTAGGTCTTTTATTGTTATGCAGAAAATAGCTAGGCACTTTACAATTCAGGCCGGAGAGGACTGCAATTTCGATGGCATGGTGAAAGTACACCACAACTCTAGAGGACTTTCACAGTGCCATTAAACTGAAGAGAGAAGAGTAAAAATTTGTACACATCATGAATGAAACCATATCCAAACAATTCAATCTAGGCAACTAATTTGGCTGATGATCATGTGCTGTGAAAGATAGATCGACCATGAACAGGACATATGCACGAGATTCAAGTTCGTGGGGGCGATCGAGCTGAGGTCCTGGAGCTAGCTATTACTGTTTTTGTTGTTGCTGCATACGACACTACACTAGTGCAGCATCGTTCGACCTGTGGTCCTCGATCGGCGATGATAGATGAAAAGACGATGCGTGCATGTTGGGTTCCCTCTAGATTTTCAAGCTGCCTTTAACCACGATGCCTGTGGTCTTGCTGAGCATTTGCCGTACCCTAGGAAACATCGTTCCTTCTCGGACCTGATCATTCTGTATGTAGCGACGTACATGGAGCTCACATACATACAGGTGTCCCCGTCATTCTGACAGACAATCCCGATTAATGAAATAGCAACGACCGGGCTCCATTGATCTAACGCAACATCAAAAAATAACTACAATGTAGAAAATAAACTTTTACAACATAAAAAATTAATGTTTGCAACACTAAAAATATGTTGAAAAATGTTACGATGTCCGCTGAAAAGACCTGCCGCAACATTTATTTCATGTTTCATGGAACATTCAAAATCCACATGAAACATCTCAATAAAATGCAACGTCCGGATTAAACACTTGCAACATATTTGTGAAGCATATGCAACATCGCAACATTTAGATCTACTTTTTCAACATCCGCATAAAATATTTATAATATTTTTGAAACATCTGAAACATAAAGTATACGCTTGGAACATGCAACAAAAACTAACGAAAAAGAGGAGCATTGCACGGGTTTTGGAGGAGGATGGCGAGCCGGGGAGCTCGCCGCCAGGGACGCACGTCTGCCCACCGGGTCTACGAGCGTCGGGTAGCAGGTAGCAGGTCCCGCGCGCCTGCGCCTCGCACGCCCACGCGCTGGCGCCGCCGCATCTAGGCCCGCTCGCGCGCGCCGTCTCCTGTTGCGGCCGCGCCACTCCCGCTCGCAGGCCGCCGCGCCGGCGAGCCACTGCCGCAGCAGCTCCTTCGCCTCCAGCCGCGTCCTGCCGCGCCACCGCCTGGCCACACCCTGGGCAGCCTCTTCAGCCTTGCACGGAGGAGATCAAGGGTGCGCGGAGGAGCTCGAGGGCAGCGGATCCTGGAGGAGCGGTGGAGGAGGACGCTGTGGTGGGTAAGGTGTTGCCACCGGGGTGGGGGAAGGAGCTGTTGGGGTAGAGGAGAAGGTTACCGGGATGAGCGAGGAAGCAGACGCACCCAATGGAGGAGGCGGAGTGCGAGGCATGCAGTGGATAAGTGGATAGCGACATCCGACGGATTGGACGTACTATCCATAGCATTAACGTTAATGCAAAATTTTACCCTCTTTATGTATTTAACTCTGAGACACCACAAAATTGTACGTAGGTAAAAAAATGGTACCTCTTTAGTAATAATATGATCATACCTTTCTATCGTACCTCCAAGCACCGTAAAAACAATTTATATTACCCTAATAACTAACCTGGCCCTCCATCCTGAAATATAAGTATTGAGATTGTCATAATTCAAACTATTTTAACTTTAGTTAAGTTTATAAAAAATAATAATAACTACGGATATCTAATGAGCATAATTAGATCCATTATAAAATATACTTTTATAGTTTTACCTTTTTCATGTGGTAAATATTAATACTCTTGTCTGGTCAAATTTAGAATAGTTTGACTTAGCTCATGATTCCTTATACTTTACTAGGGTCTTGTTTAGATCCATTGTATAAAATTTTTGAAATTGAATCTTTTCATATTTGAAATATTAAACATAGACTAATTAAAAAACTAATTGTAGATTCCGTCGTAAATCGCGAGACGAACCTAACGAGCCTAATTAATCCGTCATTACCACATATTTACTGTAGCAATTTATTGTCTAATCACGGTCTAATTAGACTCATTAGATTTGTCTTACGATTTACGGACCATCTGTGTAATGCAATTTTTTTCAACTACATTTAATATGCCATGCATGTGTGCAAATATTTATTTGAAATTTGAAATTTTGGATCTAAACAAGGCCTAGGATGGAAATATTATCTTCTACCTCAATAATTCCAAGGAAGATACATTTGTAGCACACATCACTGTAGTTTAGAACTATACATGCAGTGCAAGGTAATATGCACACATGCTGATATAGATCGCAATCACTTTCTAGTGTGATGATGATAACTTTTGTCATCTTATTGTACAACATCTATAGATCGATCGATTGAGATGCGAATAACGCGCGTGTCAGCGTAAAGAACGGAACCATAAACTGGCCCCGATAATCCTAGCCTGAAGCTTCCAGGAAAAAGGAAGAATAATCTTTAAGGCGACCGTGTGAGCCCTCATCAGCTAGCACAACTGCAATGAATTGAGGCTGCCGGCTGATCGATCGACGACGACGACGGGGCGACGGCCAACGAATCAGCCACCGTCGTCATTCGCTACCCATCCAGCACGAACCATCAAGGCGCCAGGAGCGAGCTCCCGGCCGCCAGACACGGCGCCTTTGCCGGAGACGAGAAACGGTCACCCGCCACGCGGGCCCACCTGAACGGCGCACTCCACCCGGGCCCACATGCCAGCCACTGTTCCGGCCGTGGAGGTTGCCGCTCATCGACGAGCTTGCATCTCGCCTGCCATTGGATAAGAAGGGAAATGCATAGAGGCACACGCGTGTGGTGGTTGCCCGTGAAGGCCGCCGCGCGCGAGCGACATGGATGGCAGCATCCGGGCGGTGCCGCCGTGTAGGGCCGGCCGGCCGCCGGTGGGCCGGCCGACCGGGCGCCGGCAGCGGCAGGGCAGGGCCGCATGGGGCCGACGAGCGGCCATGCATATGCTTGCCCACAGGGATCGGAGTGGGTTAATTAGGGGCAAATTAAATCAAGCCGCGTGCCTTAACGACAGTGGGGTTTGCAGGCTCAGCAGGCGAGCAAATGGTGTCAGTGATCTGCGCTTAACGAAAGCTGTCCAATAATAGCTACTACTCTCTCTAAGATATATACTCAGCCTGGTCATGTGCTGCGCTCACATGCGCGTAGTGTCTTGCATTGTTCCTGCAGCATGGCCTCTCTCTCTCATGATGATGAATGGATGGGCGAAGTGATTGATGAGAATTAATGTGGGTTAATTATTCCACAATGAAATACTTAGATCAGGATTCAGGAATATGGTGATGATCATTGATCAACCTCATTGGATGGACCCGGGCCTCTCGCTCATGAATGGATTGTCTCCCAACTCTGAATGCTACTGGATGAAGACGGGAACCAGCCATGACAGCTTTTCAACTAATCCGAAGCCTATACTACCTGCAGGTAGCTAGGAGGTCATGTCCGGATCCTGATACCTCTCATATTTTCGCAAGCTTGCATTGGCCTCTGCGTGCATCCTTTAAATAAGGCCATGCAGTGTTCATCTTTCTCCATCAATTGTTTTCACACTCACACATATTGTTTCCCTGCAGATGGGATCAGAGCCCCCATCTACCTCCACTGGCCACCTGCAACCGCGTTCTTCCCAATGCAAGGTCTCACCACCAGCAAAAGACGCTGTTCGACTCAGAAATCCAGCTACTCCCATGATAGTAGTAGCTCACACATACATACAGTGGCAGTGACCGGGCGACAGCGTCAAGAGCCCGAAGGATTGGCATGGAGCGGCCTGCCTTTTCAGCGCTCCTGAAGTTTGCATGGACTTGGCCTGCACCGGCACAGTAAACTGAATGGATCCAGCAGCATTTATGCAAAAGCTGTGAGGCACTCATCACCCATCGACAGACCTCACCAATTCACAGCCCATCCATCTATCTTAGTCTCACCTTGAGATCAGAGAGAGGAGAGAGAGAGAGAGATTGGTCCAGTCAGATTCAGATGTGGCAATTCAATGTGAGAAAGAAAGCGAGAGAGAGATGCTAGCTACTCTAGCTAACGGTACCACACCACCACCACTGGCAAGCTACGGTGATAGATAGTATAGATGCTACGAGCCTATGCCGGTGCCCCTGCAGCTGACGACGATGTTCGCAATTGGCAAATCGTTTGAGTGTGACCAGCTGATATGACCATCTCCTCCGAAGAGCAGACAGGAGCACTGAAACCCTAATGGCCATGGATCCCCACCATCTCATCTCATCTCATCTCATTATCAGCTAGCTAACCACATGGCTAATGACATCATCAAGCTAAGTCAGGGCTTGTGGTTGCTAATGCCATGCCGATCTATCAGGACCCACAACCTTTCCAATGCACAGGGCCAAGACACTGGTGCATGGGATCAAGCAAAGCAACGATCCCCAGCTGCTCGCTGCTGTAGGCTTTCAATTCAGAACAGCTCCACGGTTGCAGGAAAAAAGAAGGCTGCTATACTAGCAGAAAAAAAACGAACCCAAATCTCACGATAGATTGGCGTCCGAGACATGTACCAAACAGTCTTCGCTTTGTGGCTGTCGACGGATCCCTCTGCCCATGCGTGTGTGGACGTACACTGCATTTGGCACGAAGATGGGAGGGTTTGGGAGCTAGCTGCCACGCATAAAAGCAGGGAGGAATGGGAGGTGGAGGAGATCTCGCGGCAAGGGGGGACGAAGGGCTGGTGACCCGGTGGGGCTCGGCCTGCCGGTGACCTGCCGGCCGGCGGGGACCCATCTGCAGCTGCCATGTGTGCGGGATTGAAGGCATGGCTTTCTTTTTCTTTAGGCCCATGTTGGGCATGAGTTTTGTTTTTTGATTGTTCATTCAAAGGCAGGGAAGGCATAGTGCACATCAAGATTGGGTGTGAATGCAAAAGAAAAAACAAAAAAAATATATTTAGTGGTACGTTCTTTAAAAGAAAGGAACAGTAATCCGTGGGTGCGGGCATACTCGATGGTCCATTTCATGATCGTGGAAGGCAGGCACATGCATTTTAAAATTCAAACTTTACGACTTTGACCAATAAAGTAACGGCATTTTATTTAGACCCTGATAGAAAAGGAAACTGCATATATAATTTACCCAAAAGCAACCAATCTGGTCTGGCAACCCGATCGACGAGCATTTATGTGTGCCGACTGCCGACAGACGGCTCATCTCATCCCGACCAGAACGGAGATGGCACCATGATCAGTTCGTTACGGGGAAACCGGTCAGCCGTTCTGTACTACATTCACACCTGTATCGAGATACATGCTGGCTAGCACTGGTAACGGATTATGGTCCTAATACTTCCTTCATAATCCACTTAGCTATTAATATTTTTAACTTAAAATTATATAAGATTAGAGTACGATCTTTGAGGGCATGATACCTATGCATATATCCATGAGTGGTGTATAAAATGAGAAAGAAGAAGTCCAATGAAGGTTTCCAAGTCAAGAAGATGACCGAAGCTAACTCAATTCGAGTCCCCAAGGTGGAGGTCCAAATCAACTCAAGTTCGAGTTCACCTCGGAGTTCAGGAGCAGCCCACATTAAAAATGATGCCCAGATTGCATACGGAGTTCAAATTTGATGTTCTACATATGTATGGAAAGCTCAGGAGATAAGCTTTCCAATGGAATTGATCCCACCTTTTTATCTGGTACGAGTCGACGAAAATTGTCGAAATAAATGGACGTCCAGAATCTATCAGTATGTTGCGCCGCCGTCTTTTGGGCCGTTGGGCAATGTATCATGTTGGAGCCCATAGGGGTGCATCCAGGGGGTCAACCACCACTTATCCCTCATAGTAGCCGCCGCCACATTAGGGTTAGGATTTTGTTGAGTTTAGTTTTCCATTGAGTAACAGACTTCTATTATTGTAATTATGACGTCGAGTCATTTTGCTGTGAATCAGAGCCCTCGTTTTTGTTCTTCACCACTACGGCGATTAGTCCTTTTGTGATCAGAGCTTGAACCCCATCTTTTTTTTTTGCTTCATATACATATGCAATTTTAGACTACGTGTTTACCCTCTCTTGCTTGTGTTGTTCGATTCGCTTGCAGGGAAAGCCTTCTTGGCAAGGCCAATCAAGTTGTGCTTGGTTGATAACCAATAGAACTGCGGTGTAACGGTTGCAGGTTCAAATCGTGTCTGATTTGAAGCCGGATCGCCAACGTCGAGACTCCATCAATCGAATTTACTTATACCTATCGAAAGATCGGACCAGTGCTACATCAAGTGGTATCAGGATTCAGGTTAACCGTGAGGTATATTATCATGTGATCTTTAGATTCATCTCATTTTTATTACCTAGAGTTAAAAAAAGCCTAAAAAATAATTTTGCTGTCCTATAATCCTTTTTGCGCCCCACAACTTTTCAGTTCAGTTTACTTTTCTGAATGTTACCCCCCATCGTTGTGTTCGTCGTGTCTAAGTCTTGCTTGTGGTCTTTAATGTCAACTCTTATTTTTGGTTTGCTGGTGCATATGTTTGTTGCACACAGCATTGGTTATAAAGTGAGAGAAAGAATTTTTTTTCCACCACCAAATTTGATTGTTGCATTTATTGGAGAGAAGGAAAGTCTGAATCGTATATATTTCATTCCTTTGGTTACTCATAGAATGATATATTTTGTGTCTTGCAGCAGTTCTGAGCTGTGACCCGACATGAGAAGACCCGGTCGAGCGGGCCCGGCGTCGGCCGGCCGGCGGCGATACAGGGCACTCATCAACGCCAATTGCAAAGGAGGCGGGCTTGGGCTCTCCTTGAGGCACGACGACCCACTTGGCCGGACGGCGGGCGGCTGCAGGTGCACGCGGCGGCGGTCTCCTCGAGCAAGCATGTGTGTCTCAATGTCTCTATCAAGCGAGCAAGCACGCATGGCCCAGTAACAACAATCGGCCGGTCCAGATACATGGACGCGTACACGGAGGGGCCTCTTATTAGTCGTGTTCACTTCATGGGCCTTGGGTATCTACTCTTCAGATTGCTATTCCAAGGAGGAGAGTTCCGAGGAAATTCAGTTTTGAAATTTTTGACATGAACCTACTAAGTGAAGCCTAATGTGCTACTAACTCATAAAAAGAACTGATTAGGTAACTCCATTTTCAGACATTGTTCTTGAGGTACTGCCTGATCTAGTTGCCACTCATAATACTCCTGCCCCTATGATGACCATGGAAACAAGCAATGCCATACAAAATGCAGAAACTTGTGCCTGCCCCTATGATGACCATGGAACTGACACCTCTACTATATATAGAGGTTGCTTACATTTCATTTACAAGATTTTTTTTTTGGAAAAGGGTAGCTGCCGACTACAGTTAGAAGAACATAAAGGATAGTTGCCCACCATCCTAGTATATAGTAGTACTGACAAGAAACAACGAGTCAAAAAAAAAAAAGACAAGAAACAACAAACCGAAAAAAATTAATTAAATGAAAAAATGGCTTCGCCTGGACTTGAACCGGAGATCTTTAGTGTGTTAGATTGACATGATAACCAACTACACCACACCACGAAACCCTTACTGTTCGAAATAATCATGTAAAATTCAATTACCAAGATAAAGGTTGTATAAACAACAAAGATCAAGCTGCAAAGACACAAGGATCTGGCGTCCAAATTGTATGCATATACACCTTTTATTTTGTAATGAAAAATACAAACATTGTCTGAAATCTTATTAACACTCTCCTCTTATTATTATTACATCAATTTGAAAACGGTAGCTTGGAACTGGATGCCAGTTTGATCACACATCTCAGAATAAGAAGCTGCAGCATTCCTCCAGCACGCAGCAGCAGCAGAGAGCGGCCAAACTGCAGGAGGGAAACATCAAAACGAGACCAACTAATTAGGCAGGATACATATATGCATGAGATTGGAGCATTACGCAAGCAAATGGTGACTGAATAACGTGTTTGATTTGTAGAAGTTCTCGGTACTTTGTTTGATCTATCCTAACTCCAACTTTTCTAGCACAAACTAAAGCTATTACAAGTTTCGATTCAGTCAGGCTGGCATGTACAAAGCACTACTCTATTGACTCTCATGAGTCATGAGCAGTCTGATTTGTCAAAAACAAAGGGATTTGCCGGAGTTTGCTCTCTCAAGTGATGTGCATTTCCATATACTGAATCTCCTTTTAATAACTGAATGAAAGCCTATGATTAGAGAATTTGTGGCTGAATATTTCTTATGCTTTAGTTTTTCATCCAAATGTCAATACCACTGCTTAACTCTTATACTTTAAGGATTGCTAACATTTGAATCTGTACTACATGATGCAGAATATTGTATTTAGACCAACGAATGCATCACCTGAATCGCTAAAACTGAATTTTACTTCAAAGCCCACTAATAGGCATCTTAAGCTGATGAGCTCTTTATCAGCCCAAGATGCCATTCAACTCGTGCAGACCGTGTTATGTATCAACCAGAGATCAGTAGTAAAATAAATCTACTGTCTAGTAGTAGTATTTCAAGTAAAGACTGACCTTGTCTTGCATTCAACACATTCCCGATGCTCAAATAGACCAAAATATAGTACCACAAATTAATTAAAAATATCCTACCTTAATTCTAACTACAATTGAGGCAATTATGCTTTGTTTTTAGTACAGTAAAGTGCACACGTAAAACATAAACATAAAAATAATATCTTGATGAGCAGCATATCTTACCATCCTCTGAAGAACCCACAACAGTAGCAGCCGCAGCAGCCATCCTCCTCTTCGTAGGGTGGGGATGACGGGTAGTAAGGACCATCGTCATCATCACAGCAATGCCCTGATATTCCACAAGGAAGCAGCCGAATAGACATCAACTTGACATAATCCAGTGGCTTGGCAGCATCCAAATTCAGATAATTTTTTTTAGCTTCCTACAATCTTTGGAAAGGTATGAAGAGGCACCACCAATTGTTTTTTCTCTCTCGAAAACGCAGGAGAGAGGCACCACCAATTGTAACATGGGATTTACTTGAATATCGGATTTGGTATGCCTAGTACTAAAACAGATTATAATTTTGGTATCTCTTGACACATTCCCAAATAACCAAAGAACCATCATACCAAACTTCTTGAGAGCACATTAGAACTAGCAAAAAACGGCAATCTCGGTACGCTTGGCTAGCAGCAGCTCTAGGATTATAGGCAAAGAATAACCCTAACAATTAACAAAGAAGAGCTTGCCTACTTTACCATTTGATCGATCTATAAATTAAAGATGACAGCAAAACCACAATCTTGTAACTCCAACACAAATTTGCAAAAGAAGTTGATGATTAGCAAAAAGAGGGGAAGAAGAAATTGCCTGGTGGGGGGTAGTAGTGATCATGCCGGTCGTAGCTCATGATTATTCCCCTTTTGTCTTCCCCTTCCTTGCTTGCTGGTTTGTTTTGGAGAGAGGTGCTTGCTGACTCTGGGAATTAGAGCCATGACAGACGCCTTTTAATCCGTGATGAGAAGAGAGACTAGCATTTAAAATAATACGTGTTGAAGAAAACTAAGACCTCGATTCCACACTAATTAATTCCGGAGAGATGCATTTACATGTCAGTGGCTTCATGTTCAACATGTTTCTAGATATGCTACTTGCAAATAATCAAGTAGCCAAGTACTATCTACCTTTTTTTTTCATTCCCAAGTAATTGAAACTTATAAGGATTCACGCCACCAAACTTGTTCAAGTTTGACCATTGACATATATATAGATGATTGGATAGATCTACAATGCAAGAAGTCACTTGCAATGTGATTAGAATTCAGGAGTATTTTCTTACTCCATCCATTCTGCATATAGATTTTTTTTACATTTCTAGATATATGAATTTTAGTATGTATCTAAGCATATAATATATCTAACTTTTTATCAAAAATTATATATTTAGAAAAGGTATTAAAGTCTAACTGCTTTGTATTTGAGACGGAGGGAACACTTGCTATCATTCCTTAGGCAAATAAATAAATTTTTATCGACGGCAGTACTGCCAGCGACTCTCACATCAAGAGGAATATCGTAACGTGGCGGGGGAATAATTGAATAATGGTCTTGCTGATCTGGGAAGAAGCCTTTGTGGAGCTCTAGACAGTGCCAAGTCGTTAGGACAATCTTAATGGAAGTTTAATAACAATATTATGAGCATTAAATTTGCTGATATAGCAGAAGAGAGAAGAGGGGGAGAGTTATGAAATGAGAGAGGATACTCCTCTAGCACAGTTCTTAAGGTTCTAGTCTTGGTAACTGTGTGATGACACTCTACACATTGTATCCAATCCAAAGGGAGGAGAAAGATAATCAAAGCCACCCACGAGCTGCAGCCTTGAGCCCTTGACTACAGCTGGATGGAGCGGCAAGCTCTAGGGCCGGCCCTGTGGCGCGAGGTCAACGCTCTGCTGCCTTGGTTGGCGAGACAACCCGGCAAGGAACAATTGCACATGTAGATTTTCACGTGCTGCGATCAAGGAAGGAGATCGGATCGACTAGCTTGTTTGCGTAGTGCTAATGGAGTAATAATCAACTAATACAATACTGCAGCAGGCACAAACAAAAAGAAAAAAAAAATAGAGGGAAAAAGTAATTGAGACAAAAAAATAAGATGGCTTCGCCCGGACTCGAACCGGAGACCTTCAGTGTGTTAGACTGACGTGATAACCAACTACACCACGAAACCTTTTATTATTGAGGGGCCACTAATAGCTCCTAAATTCCAAATCAGATATGTTAAACGAGTACAACCTCTGACCAGGTGCTAAATTAAACTCAGGGAACCAGTATGTTCTTCCGAAAATCTGGCATCCGATCCAAATATGAAATATCCATACAGCCTTTATTATTTTCTAATAGAAGCACAGACAAAGGCACTCAGGGAACCAGTATGTTCTTCCGAAAATCTGGCATCCGATCCAAATATGAAATATCCATACAGCCTTTATTATTTTCTAATAGAAGCACAGACAAAGGCGCCGGCGCACGGCACAATACTGGCCGGTTCTGACACTGATACAATGGCTGAAAGCTCTTGAACACCCTCCTCCAATTAACGCGATGATTTACATACACAATTTAGGATATCTCGATACTCAGATGCTCCAGAATGCTAGTAACAATAGTTTGGGACTGAATGCCAAGCACTAAGACTTGTGGTAGCTAGCTAAGAGCTAACATCTCAGAAGTGGCAGCAGCATTCCTCCAGCACGCAGCAGCAGCAGAGAGCGGCTAAACTGCAGGGCAACACAGAGCAAAATGAGATCATGTAACTAAGCAGGGATACATGACATGGCAAACAAATGATGTCTCAAGTGATGTACATGAAAGTATGCTGAAACTCCTTACCATAACTGAAGGAACGTTTGTGATTAAAGAATATATGTCACTGCTTGTTGCCTACGATATAAGTTTTAATCTCTATGTCAATACCGCTGCCTATATTTACAGGTTAGTACAAACGGGCTTTTCAAAGATATTCTTAATCTCCCTTTTGTGCATTCTTGTGCTTGGGCTTTATTCCTTTCTAGAAGCTTTTCACTAGCTGGAGCTTTGAGTTGCTGCATGTCGTGAAACACTTGTAATTCCTAACACTCTTCTCTTCTACTTAATTGAAAGGCAGAGCTCCTGCCATGTTCTTTCAAAAAAAAAAAGGTGAATCTTACTGCATCATGCAGAATATTGCATTTAGAGATGTGCTGCATCTTTGAAATTTTCTCATCATAGCCTGAGTTCTACAGATATAGCCACAGCTCCTGATCTCATCATAGCCTGAGTTCTACAGACTTGTTCTTGACAGTTGTAAACTTGCAGCATGTCTTACAACAACCTCCATATTAGCACTTAACAAATATGCCAATAATGATACAGTCAGGGACCAAAAGATAAGTAATGTTACAAGGATCTCGCTCTCCTCTACAAAAACACTAGAAATAACTAACTTTAAACCAGACGAAGCTATAAGCATCACCTGATGAGCTCTCTATTAGATGCCTATACCAAGTTCTCATCCAACTCGCGGTGAATAGCAATATTAACCAGAATCAGCAGTAACATCGTCTACCATTTCAAGTGAAGATTGACCTCCACTTCTATTCAACAACATACTATAAACATGCATTCCAAGACTCAAATAGACCAAAACAAAAGTTAAAGAAATCCTACTTATTAATTCTAACCAGAAATGTGAAAAAAAAAATTCTTACTACTATAGCACAGTGCACACTGACACACAAAATGAGATGTTTGACAATAAAATTAATTAGCATCAAGCAGTTATTGCATATATTACCATCCTTTGAGGAACCCGCAGGAGCTGCCCTCTCCATTATGTTGCTGCTGCTGATATCCCCCATACGGCGGTGGAGGCTGATGCGATGGCGGCGGGTAGTAGGGGCGCTGCTGGTCGTTGAAGTAGCCCTGGTACCCCGGCGGAGGGTAAGGCCCCTGACCCTGAGGTGGAGGGTACACATCTTGGGGCGGATGGCCATGGCCCTGAGGGGGAGGAGGGTACACATCTGGCGGTGGTGGGTACGGATACTGCTGAGACGGACGATACCCTGAAATTGCAGGGGGAGGAGCCATCGTCATGCATCAACTTAACAGAATCCATGCCCTCATCACAACTTGAAGAATCAAATCTGATTAAATCTTAATCATGGCGTAGCATCTTCTTAGCTATCACAGCTCGCGAGAACTGAAACCTCTTTGAGAAAACAGGATTGCCAGGGATGATGACCATCCCAGCAGGCTTGGCAAGAACATAGTAGTAGGATTCACAGACAAAGAAGAGCTGACTATCATAGTTGCCGGATTTTTCGTTCCCGACTTAAAATAGCAGAGGGGCCAATCTAGTCAATCAGATTCTAAGTTACGGATTCACAAACAAGAAGACGAGGAGCAGAAGAAATTGCATGCCTTGTGGAGGGTAGGGTTCCTCGTGGGGCACTCTGTGGTAGCTCATCGATCCCTTCCTCTTTTGCCTGCAAACTTGTGGTTGTGGAGATGGCTGTTTCTTGAAACTCCGGGAACTGGTACTTGACTGGACAGCGACGACATCATTTGACAGGAAAATCGTGAAGTCATGAAAAAAAAGAATCAGGCACCCAGGTACATATTATATATATATAGATATCCGCATAAACAAAGGCATCATTCGCTGGAATAGCTCAGTTGGTTAGAGCGTGTGGCTGTTAACCACAAGGTCGGAGGTTCAAGCCCTCCTTCTAGCGGCTTTATTATCTTGTTTTTTTGCCAATCCATCTCCTTTTCCGGCCCAGCGTTTGGGGAAAGCGGAACGCGGCTCAAATTAGCGCTCTCCTCTCGCAGCCCAATCCGCGCCGGAAACGGGCCCATCACACCTTCCGATAACTGTTATTACCCGACCGTTTCCGCATCCGGCCCGTTCCTGTTTCTCCTGCGACCTCATTTCATTTGACGGCTGCGGTTTGGAATGAAGCAGAAGAGGAACTCCACACAGTCACACAACTTCACACTCCGCGTACGGCGAGCAGTGAAGTTCTCCGACTGATGCTCGTTTCTGAAAATTGGTGAAGCACACACATGCTAGTTGTCCCTACTTTGTTTTCTCTGTTGCACTGGGGAAAAGTTGATTCGGACGCTCTTTTTGTCCATCTTGTCAATTGCCAGGTTGCTGATGGAGAACAAAGTCATCTTTCTCTGGGATGAACTAAACCAGACGTGATGCAGGTAATCTAGCTACAGTTTGGTGATCTCTGTTCTTGCAAGAACTTACAGTACAGCCACTACTGGACCATTTTAGCAGAGTAAGGCTGCTCGCAGCGGGGGGACGGGATAGCGGCAATTCCTATATAACTTCAGGAAGAAAGTTGCTTACATACCTTCCACTTTAAGATTCGTGCTAGGTTAAAGTTTGACGGACCAGATTCTAGCATGCATGCTGGGAGATGGGCTGAGCAGATCGGTTGGCCCATCGATGAACGTGCGAGGTGCGAGCATGCTAGCTAGGATCAGAAGGTTAGCAGGGACACGTCTGGACAGGTGGCAAGTTGCTGCTGGACGATGGATTGTTTGAGTTCCACATTTCAAATCTAATTTTCTTCCTAACCATGCATCTAATTTCAATTCGGTTTGAACCAGCATGTCCTTTAGAATTATTTTAACAAAATGAGATCCAATATCACTATATTTTTCCGCAATTTAAATGTCAACATTTTAAATATGTCACTTCAGCATTTTAGGTATACTATTTCAACATTACCTGATAAAATGTTGAACTCGTTTATTCAGAATGTTGAACTACATCTGCAAAAATGTTGAATCTAGTATTTTTAATGTTCAATATACTAGCTCAGCGTTTATCCTATTTCCTTTTGCCAAAAGATAAGTAAATACCGCCGGTTTTAAGATATAACGAAAGCGAGCAAAAAAATATTACCATGATTGATGCCCACATCATTTTATTAACGACAGCAGCTCGCGCGGGCTGATGCACTGCTGTGTCGTGGACTCGTGGGCCAACCGCTGCTTGTTTAGGGCTGTTTGGGCCTGCTAATATATATTGTTACTGGATCAAAGATGTATTAGCTAACTATCTACCACAAGATAGATAGGAGCCACCCGATAGCTCCCGCTATCCTTTTAGCGTTCCCCTTTCCAGAAAAAAACGCTGCAGTGGGGGACGGTATAACTCCCGCTACCGCTCGCAGGCGTCCGTTTACTGGAAATCTGGTGGAGGTAGCCGCCGTCCGGGACGCCGACGTGGCACAGGGCCCACGTGCGAGTCGTTGGTCGCGCCGGCAGCAGGAAGGGGGAAAGAGGGGTGCCGGCCGCGGCGGAGAGGGTGGGGCCGGCACGGGAATGGAAGGGTCGGCGTCGTCACTCGCAGCCGCCGCCGTCGGGGAGCTCGGAGGGCGAGCTCCGCGGCACACCGCCATGGCCGCCACCGCGCCCGAGCTGGTAACCCACCACTGCTGGAGGCCGCTGCCGCGCGTAGGCCGCTCGCGCCGGCCTGGATCCGGCCGCCGGGCGCAGGCCGCTGCTGAAGCGTGCAACAACAGCAGGAGGACGGGCTGGAGGAGAGGGAGGGCGTAGCTCCGCGGCGGTGCCAGAGAAGGGGAAGGTGGCCCGAAGAGGATCCGGTTTCAGTCGCAGGGGAGGGCGCCCGCTCGGCCTGCTCGCGCCGGATCCACAGCCGCAGCAGGGGAGGGCCGCGCCCGCTTGGCCTGCTCGCGCCGCGCAGGCCGACCGCGGCCATGGATCCGGCGAGGGAGGGGGATCCACGCACGCCCGCCGGCCATGGATCCATGCACGCCCGTCCGCCCCGCCGGCCACGCACGCCGCCGGCGTGAGCAGAGGGAGGAAGGAGGGGCACGCCCGCCGACCACGGACGCCGCCGGCGCGAGCAAAGGGGGGGGGGGGGGGGGGGAAGGAGGGGCGCGCCCGCCGGCCACGCACGCCGCCGGCACGCATGGCCAGCGCGAGCAGAGGGGGGAGGAGGAGGGGCGAGCAGCGGGCGCCGCGGAGGGAGGACGCGCTCGAGGTGCGGGGAGAGAGAGAGAATGGGAGAGGGGGGGTTAAAAAAAATCTTACATGTGGGTCCCGTAGCGGTAGTTGGTATAGAGGGTTGATACAGAGGATGGATGGGTACGGGGAAACTGAGTATAGAGTAGAGAATCTCGATGACCAGGATGAAATATTTTTAGGATGAATTTAGAGTATGACGAGTGCGGACAGCCTAATGGGCAGATTAGAAAACTTGTGTGACTGAAATGGCCGAGCTGAGAACTGCTAAGTTCGTAGGAAGGAGACTGCAGCCACGGGGCACCCACCCTGGCTCAAACCTAGATGCTCGCAAAATATGCCAGGGGTTCTTTTTCTAAAAGAAATATACCAAAGCTAAAGAATAATTTAGGGTGCCTTTGGTTGGGCTTTTGGCTGTGATTTTTGCCTCTAAAAGTCAAAAGCTCAACCAAAGAGTCCAAAAGTTACACCTGCTTTTGCCTAGTATAAATTTAAAAGCACTCTCCCTCTGTTTTTGCTGGCTTTTGGGTGCAAAAATTACCCACCTGCCACTGGTTACGCGGTAACAGTTCGTTTTTCCCTTCTTTTCTTTCTTCCGTCCGTTCCACGCCGCAGCTCCCCACGAGCGCCGCCCCACCGTCGTCCCCCGCACCGCCGCCCTCACCGGCCTGCGCCCCTCGCCATCGCCATCTCCGGCCTGCGCGCGCCGCCCTCGCCCTCGCCGGTGCGGGCAAAGCCTGGTCGCGGGAGCCGGCGCGTGGCCCTACTCTGCAGCCCACCTCCTCCCCCATGGCTCCGGCAGCCCGGCTCTGTTCCGCGCCCCGTTCGCCGGCTCGGCCGCCCTGCTCCGCGTTGCCGGCTCGGTCGCCCCGCCCTGCCCTGCTCCAGCGCGGGGGCCAATGGAGGGTGAGCTCCGGTGCGAGGCCGGCGAGGTCGGTCGCCGCACCACGCCCAGGAGATGCGGGCACCGCCACGAGCTCCGGTGCGTGGCGAATCGACCGGAGATGCGCAGTGGACAAGGAGGGGGAGGAGGAATTGGGGGTGGAGGGCGAGGGGGCATCGACGTCGCGGCCGTCGCGCTCTTCGTGTTCCTCTACTCGCGGGAGAGCAAGGCCGCGGCCCCGAGGGCGAGCTGCACTGCGCGCACGAGCTGCCGCTCCGAGGGCGAGCTCCGCCACGCGCATGAGCTGCAGCCCCGAGGGCAAGCTCCGCCGCGACTTCGAGGGAGAGGTCGGCCGAGCCGCCGCCCCGAGGGCGAGCTCCGCCGCGGGCGGGTACCGCCCCGAGGGCAAGCTCTGACGTGGGCGGGTGGGCGAGCGCCGCCGAGGGCGAGCTTCAGGGAGAACGGCTTGGGGGAAGAAGAAGATGATGACAAGTGGGTCCGCTTGTTAGTGAGGGAGGGAGAGAGTTGAGTGAGGAGGGTTATGAATGACACGTGGGGTTCGCTTAACGGTTTTCTCAGAAGCCACAACTGCCCAACCAAACGGGCTTTTTCAAAAGTCACAGCTCACAGACCGCAGCAGCTTTTCCAAAAATCACAGCTCACAACAGCTTTTTCAAAAGCCGCAGCTCAACCAAACGCACCCTTTAAGCTATGACCTAAGCTTTGATGTCTGGATTGTGGGTTCCTTTGTTATCTTTGGTAGCTAGCAGAGGACTTACTTAATTTTCAAAGAACGTTCTCATGAATCCCAACCATGTTGAGATGCAGACATAAAACTTGCACTGAAAAGAAAGCGAGATGACTAACATCAACGTGTATGCAAATTGTCACAAGGTTATGAAACGAGGAGGCAAATGTCAAATGTGTATGATTAGTACAATGCACTAGTAAATTTCTCCCTACTGTTGTACTGCACTGCTACTAAATGATAACTAATTACTCCATATAATATACTTTCCATATATTGAGGAATAAGGTCAGAGCACTTTATGCTGATTGTTTGAAAAGAAAATGCCAAGCCATATTGTCAATGGAGAATGCATACTGACACACTGACCTATCTTATGATACAACCCAAACATGGAGGCTAATTGTAAGCAACAAGTGAAAGAGGCTCGACTATGCCTAGCATGAGCAATAGGGGCCGCTCAGGCTAGCCTAGGAGACTGCCTAGTGCCTATCCATCTCAAAGGCTCACACACTGCTGATCCTTCAGTACAAAGGACCTAGGCAAGTCATCCTTGGCTATCAGAGGCATGCCCCTATCGCCATGTAAGGCTTCTCCTCTGCGCACCACCTAACTGGATCGATGCTTCTGTAATTGGCTCAAGGTCCTTCACCCATCCAACATCTATTTATACATACCTTGTAGTAGAGAGAACCGGATCAAGTTCTTGTTGTACCAGAATACAAATCTCTTTTCGTTCCCTCTATTTGGATCGCAGAATATATTCTAACATTGTCAATATACGGGAAACTTTATCGCCCATGCTTGAAACAAGATCAGTAGATGTCAAAGAAAAGCTAGCAATCATTGAGTACATCCTGAAAGATGATCTGATCATCGCCGTGCATACAACTTTACTTTACACGTATAGAAGCAAGGTTTCCTTGGATCCTGTGATATGAGGACATTTATTTTGACCCTCCAAAAGGAAGAAGATGCCTAGCTAAAGCTACTGTGATTGACATCTCTCTGCAAAACGACGGAAAGTCCAGATGCTTGTGGATCATTGGCTGCGGCAAGTACTTATCATGCATGGTTGACAAACTTGTTTGATATCTTGCTGGATGCTAGCAGCTGTCTGACAAGTTTGGTTCCGATCTTCCACTACCTGGTAATTCCTTTTGGTGACAGGCTGACAGCGAAATTTATATATGCATGCAGGAGAAGCTTTTATTTGCACAGGCTGTACTGTAGCCTTGATTCTTGAAGGTAAGTTCTATAGGACAGCGATTCGTCCGGCGATGTTATACGGTGCTGGATGTTGGCCTACAAAAAGATGATATATCCAACAACTGAGTGTAGTAGATATGCGGATGTTGTGGTGGTTTTGCGGGCACACACGAAGGTATAGAGTTCGGAATAAAGTTATTCGGGATAGAGTCGGGGTGGCACCAATTGAGGAGAAACTTACCCAACATCGATTGAGATGGTTTGGACATGTCCAACGGAGATTCTCTGAGGCGCCGGTGCGTAGTGGAGTTCTAAAGCAGGCCGAAAATGTAAAGCGAGGTAGAGGTAGACCTAAACTGACTTGGGACGAGTCGGTGAAGAGAGACCTTAAGGAGTGGAATATCTCCAAAGAGGTAGCTTTGGATAGGAGCGCTTGGAGACTCGCCATCCACGTACCTGAAGATCCGTGATCTTTGTTTTTTTTATGGATTTCATCTCCAGCCTACCCCAACTTGCTTGGGATAAAAGGCTATATTGTTGTTGTTGTATTTGTTCTCCATAAAGCATCCAGGAGGGAAACAAACAGACGATGGGATAGACACGGCAGGAGTAGTACACAGAGGTTCTTCACTGAAGATATTTGATCTGAAGAAACAAACAGACGATGGGATACACACGGCAGGAGTAGTACACAGAGCTGGTTCTTTCACCGAAGACTTTTATCTGATGCTTCATGCAGTAAAACTGGGAACTCCTGGTTCTTTCAAACTCTAATAAAAAAGACTTTGACCTGATTAAGTTTTTTATGTTCTCAGGGCCCTAACCATATACTGCTTCGATGGATCAGTAACTGATGAAAGGCAGAAGAGCTTGAGGGCGATCCATTGGTTTGGAAGTTGACTGATTTTTTTGGTATAAATAAAACAAGAGATCATGGTTTAGTAGCATATCTTCTTGTCAAGTTTAGCCGTAACACGCTGAGAATGGGTATGCCAAACAAAGAGGCATGATCGGTCGCATTTTGTACGAGCTTAGCCTCTGATGATACCTGGTTAAGTAGACTGGTGTAGTGGTTCAGGTCGGTTACTGATTTTATATCGGATACAGTTAGCAATTTGTTGTAGCTAGCTGATGGCTGATGGAAACACACGTTGTCCTGAGCTGGTTTTATATCGATTATTAAGCTGTTAAAAAAGGCTACTCCCTTGGATTTTAAATATCTGATGTCTAGTACAAACTTAGTTTAAAAATGAACTAATAACCAGCTTGATCTAAACATTATAAATAAGAAAATGTGGGAGAGTATAAATAAGATGCATACATTACTATATCCTTTGCCAATGTTGATGCAAGCAAACATCACTTTCTCGATAACGTGCTTAACATGTTTCATTAAGAGAGCCTCGCAAAAAAAAGGTTTCGTTGATGTTAGTAACAGAATGTGCATGTAACAGATTGGACTTGATGGTCCTTGTAAGTAGCTGGTCAACCGTGCATGTAGCTAGTTCTGTTAGCCAGTTAGTTCATGGGCTAAATGCCCGGGCGCACAGCCCTTGTACTCTTATATATGTACATCAAGCATATGAATACAATTGTTGTTGCTTCAATCACATTCTCTGCTCCTACATGGTATTAGTTTAGGTGCCGATTCTCCTCCATCTTCCTTCTGCTGCTACTCGTCGCCATGAGCTCCTCCTCCTCCTCTGGTCCCGGCTCACCGGCAGGTTCTTCTTCTCCAGAGCCCGACATCCCTCAAGTGGTGACCAATCCTCCTCCTGCCTCTCAGATTCAACTGATCAACATCAAAACCCATGTTCCCATGGTTCTTGATTTCTCTAAATCCAATTATGGCCCATGGCGTCTCTGCTTCCTTGTTGTCTTTCCCAAATTTGGTCTCACCGATCACATTGATGGCTCCACGGCGCAAGGCAACTCCGATTGGATCCAGAATGATTTTTCCATCGTCTCCTGGCTCTACTGCACAATCTCGCCGCACATCCTCATCACCGTCCAGACGGCTAGCGACATGGCGTACTCCCTCTGGCGCGGCATCCGTGGCCTGTTCTGCGACAACAAGGCCACGCGATCTGTCTATGTCGGCACCGAGTTCCACCACGTCTACCAGGGTGACATGTCCGTCATGGACTACTACACCAAGGTCAAGCAACTGGCAGATCAACTTCGTGATCTCGGATCACCCGTCGCCAACCAGGACCTCGTCATCACCCTCCTACACGGCCTCAACCCTCGTCTGCACAATGTGATCCCTAGTATCACGATCAACAAGGTGCTGCCACCGTTCCTCCAGGTGCGATCTCATCTTCTTCTCGAGGAACACTGCGTCGACAACTCGGCCAAGCTGGCGCAGGCTGCTGCCTTCTTCGCCCAGCAGCAGGGTTCCAACCCCTTCCTATCAGGGGTGACCGCGCCCGCGCCCGTCGGCTTCGTCACGCAGTCCGTGGGCACCAATGCCGCGGGCTCCTCCTCTCCCTCCGGCGGCTCCGGCAAGAAATTGAAGGGCAAGAAGAAGGGATCCGGAACTGGCCCCTCCTCCAACAATGGACGTTCTAGACCCCCTCAGGCTCCTTCACCAACAAGCTGGCCCTAGGTGCCAAACCCTTGGGCTGGCATGTTCCAAGCATGGCTGATGATGGCTCGGCCACCACTCCCTCCGCCCGACAACGATGTTCTGGGTCCACGGCTAGGCGTTCCTACAGCTCAGGCGTACTACGGCGTCCCACAGGCTCCTCCTCCTACTGTGCCACCTCGCCACCATCATGGGACCAGATGGCGCTGATCAACGCCCTCAATGCCATGTCTCTTCAGACCTCGCCGGCAGGCCCCCACAACTGGACTATGGACACTGGGGCCTCAACCCACATGTCCAACCATGGTACTATCCATTCCCTGTCACCCTCCTCTAACTTATCTAAAATTCTTGTTGCACAATGTAAAGCAGAAATGTCTAGTGATGAAAGCACCAAAGATGGTTGCACAATGGGTTGGTTATGCAGCAGATGGTGATGGGTTCTATCATATTCCACATGTGCCAATCAAGAATACCTCAGAACACAAGACAACACGGATATCTATAGAAGGTGGTCAGTTGACAGCAGAGCAACTTACTTTAGAGCTACAAAGCCGCATACCTAGTCCAAATAATTGGCTTTGGGATGTCCGCGCAGATGGAATGGATTCTTTCATTGTTACTATGCCAACCAAGGATGAACTGCAGCGGGCAATTTCCTTTGGGGGTATGGCTTTGAAGGAACATGGTATGCACCTTAACTTCACGGAATGGTCCGATGAAGAGGAAGGGCTCTTAATTCCTAAGGCATGGATAAACATTTACAGGATACCTAAGAAGCTGAAAGAACTTCCTGTACTCTGGGCACTCGGATCAATGGTTGGAGCTCCACAGTTGGTTGACATGGTGACGACAAATAACAATGCTTATGGCCGAGTGCTAATCTTGGTGATTGATTCAAAGGCTTTTCCTGAGAAGCTCTGTGTTGTCATCGGGGACCGGTGGTTCGAATTTCCTATCAAGGTCGAATCGGTTATACCTGGGGTTGAGTCATATGTGGAGGGGATAAAAGGGAATGATGATCCAGAGGGTGACACTAATCCGGAGGGAGACGATGATGACCTGTTAGGAGATAATGACAACAAGGACAGCAGAAACAGCACAAGAAAAAAATGAAGAACGTGCAGAAAAAAAGCCACAACAGTACATGTGAAAAGCCAATGGATGTGGATAACAATAAAGTTACTGATGATGAGCTTAATCAAAAACAGTTCTCAGAAGAGAAGCTTCGGCAGCTTGCAAATAACATCCTAGATGTGGCAGTGAATCAGCTCATAGGGGAAGTAGCTGATAAAATTCTTGCTGAGGAGGAGGATGGAGAGCTGTTGCAACAAACGCATGAGACTGAAGCTGAGGATCAAGGACAAGGAAGGGATGGCGTCGACGGTCGTGTACAGCATGTCTCCGCGATCCCTCCTGGTGGACATGATGTGCAACAAGGCCAACGAGGGGGCGGCGTCAACAATCCTGCACAGCAGGTCTCAGCGGCCCTTTTTGGTGGTGAGGCAGGAGCGACGACACCAACACGAACAACTAAAAGAAGAGCCAATTCACTAGATGAACATTCTGTAGCAAGGGCTCAAAGGATGGCGGCGAAGCATAACCTGGATACACCAGAAGGTACACAAAAAAATATTTCTTTTTTAAGTTTATCCGAAGATTACATTTCGACTAATATATCAAACATATGCATCTTAATGGGTGCTAGTGGAGATAAAGTTAGAAATGTATCTAAGCAGATTAAAACTTTGGAAACTCATAGTATAGTCACCCCTCCAATCAATAATAATAAGGTTAAAAGAGATCTTACTAGAGATTTAGAAGAGTTGGAATCACTGGATGACGATGGCTTAGATCATATACCTTTGTGCCATTTCTGTAAAAAGGTTGTGGTTGATAGCTTGACCGAAGATAATAGTCACCAAGGTGATATTTATCAATTTGAGTCTAGACAAAAACCAACAGCTGGAAAGTTAAAAACTTCCGAGATAGCCAAAGGGAAAAAGATACAAAGCAAGAATAAGAAGACTGTCTCAACAACTTTTGGGCTAGCAAAAGAAAAAAAGGGACAGAAGAAAATTTTGAGACCTATTAGTGAAAAATGAAAGGCATTTTCTGGAATAGCAGAGGTCTTCGAAACTTGGCTACATTTCGGTTTTTGTCGCATATAACAAAGGAACAACAACTCGACTTCATTGCCCTTTTAGAAACTCGTAGATCTGATTACATAGACATAGAACTGAACAATATTTGTGGGGGAAAACAATTCCTATGGAGTTGGATGGGACCCAAGGGACACTCTGGTAGAATCCTTTGGGGAATCAATCCAACAGTTTTTGACATAGGTTTCATCTCGCAAGGGGATTTCTATATTAAATTTTGTTTAAGGAATAAATTTGATGGCTTTCAGAGGAACCTAATTGCAGTTTATGGAGCTGCTCAACCTGAGCAAAAAGAGAGCTTTTTAACTGAACTGGTCCAATGTTGCCAAAATGATTCCTTGCCCGTTCTGGTTGGAGGGGATTTTAATATTATTAGAAGTCCTACTGAAAAAAATAATGATCACTATAACGATAAATGACCTTTTCTCTTCAATGCTATTATAAACAATATGGATTTAAAGGAGATAGAGCTAACAGGTCGGCAATTCACATGGGCTAATTCACTACCTGAACCTACTTTCGAAAGGTTGGATAGGGTCTTGGTTTCTTCGGAATGGGAATTAAATTTTCCTCTTGCCATAGTCACAGCTCTAACAAGAGAAATCTCATCGGACCATACGCCACTACTTTTATCCTTTGGAGTTCATTCTCTAAGCACAGTACAACATATGTTCAGATTTGAATTGGGTTGGTTGACTAGGGATGATTTTTATGAGGAGGTGGCTAAGGTCTGGATGAAACAAAGAAAAGGCAAAACCTCAATGGAAACATGGCAAAATAAGATCGGGAGATTGCGTCAATTCTTAAGAGGATGGGCTAAAAATAAAGGTGGTCATTATAAAAAAGAAAAAAGCAGCTTACTGCAAAGTTAGATTTGTTAGATAAAAAAGCAAAAAAAGAAATTCTACAACCTTGGGGGTAGATCTCAAACAAATGCTCAAAACAAGGTTGATCCAACTCCTTAGAGAAGAGGAGATAAAATGGTACCAAAGATAAAAACCACAAATCTCTTGCAAGGAGATAGCAATACAAAATACTTTCAACTAATAGCCAACGGAAAACATAGAAAAACAAGGATTTTCCAGTTGGAAGAAGAAGGAAGAATTATTAAAGGAGATGAGGAGTTATAGAAGTATATCACGAATTATTATCATGGGTTGTTCGGACCTTCTGAGACTAGTCTTTTAACTCTAGATGAAAGTCGAAGGGATGATATATCTCAAGTATCACAAAATGAAAATGAAACTTTAACCACCGAATTCTCCTATAATGAGGTTAAAGAGGCTATTTTCCAAATGGAACACAACAAAGCGCATGGTCCGGATGGCTTTCTAGCTGAATTTTACTAAGCATTTTGGGAGGTCATCAAGGACGATCTAATGGCGTTAATTGTTGACTTCCATAAAGACATTTTGCCACTCCATTGCCTCAAATTTGGAATCATAACACCCCTACCCAAAAAAATAGATGCAACTCAAATTCAAAATTTTAGACCAATATGCCTTCTTAATGTTAGTTTTAAAATCTTCACAAAGGTAATAGTTAATAGATTGACGGGCATTGCGGACAAGATAGTCCAACCTAATCAATCTGCTTTTATGCCTGGAAGATACATTTTGGAAGGTGTGGTCATTTTGCATGAGACCTTACATGAACTTCATAAGAAAATGAATGGGGTTATTCTAAAGGTTGATTTTGAGAAGGCATATGACAAGGTTAATTGGTCATTCCTTCAACAAACCTTAAGAATGGAAGGTTTTACAGAAAAATGGTGTAAGTGGATTGAGTCGTTTGCTCCAAAAGGTAGTGTGGGCGTTAAGGTAAATGATGATGTTGGTAGATTCTTCCAAAAAAAGAAAGGTTTGAGACAAGGAGACCCACTATCCCCAAAATGAAATATTGTGTGTAGACCGAGAGATCAAGGAGGTCTAGGAATTTTGGATTTAGAAGTGCAGAATAAAAGGCTCTTAAGTAAATGGCTTTTCAAGCTTATTAATGAAGACGGAATCTAACTACAAATCCTTAAAAGGAAATACCTAGGCTCCAAAACGTTTGTACACATGCAAAGAAAACAAGAGGATTCACATTTCTGGTCTGGGTTAATGGAGGTCAAAAATAATTTCTTTAACTGCGGAACATTTAAACTTCAAAATGGGGAACAAATCAAATTCTGGGAAGACGATTGGCTAGGAAACACTAGTCTTAGAAACCAATACCCAACACTTTACAATCTGGTAATTAGGAAGCATGATACAGTTAAAAAGGTCATGTCTTATACTCCTCTTAATGTTTCTTTTAGGAGAGCTCTAAGGGGAAACAATCTTGTGAATTGGCATGAGTTGCTAACAAAGGTAGCAGGTGTTCAACTTGTGGATCAACCAAACAGGTTCTTATGGTCCCTTCAAAAAAATGGACTCTTCTCTGTTCAATCAATGTATAGAGAGATCCTAAATGGAGAAGTCATTCCAATTAACAAACCGGTTGACCTTCACCGAGGGGTTATTCTAACTAAAGATAATTTAGTTAGACGGAATTGGCATGGGAATGAGAAATGGTGCTTTTATAGTAATAATGAAACTATACATCATCTCTTTTTTGAGTGTCATATGGCTAGATTAATTTGGAGAATAATTCATACTACCTTCGGTTTACAAAAACCTAACAATGCCATTCATATGTTTGGAACTTGGCTACAAAGGATTAGGTGGAAGGAAAAGAATTTAATACTTACAGGCATAAATGTTGTTTGTTGGGTCATGTGGCTAAGTAGAAATGATATTATCTTTGATAAAGTGAACCCATAACCTTGTTTACAGATCCTTTTCAGGGCGACACATTGGATAAGATTTTGGGCTTTGCTTCAGAAGGAGGAGGACAGGAATACCATATCAGAGGCTTGTCGAGGTTTGGAGTCCATAGTTATGGAGATCTTCGCAAAACATGGGTGGCGGTTTAGTAATAGGCTTAATTTATAATAAGTTGTTCACTAAATTTATCGTTTTTTTTCCATTCATGATTCTCCTTTTGTAATCATGGCTGGATATTTCACACTGTGATGTAGATGCTGGAATATTAAAATATTCCTTTATCTAAAAAATTCTAAAATACTTGTTGGCAATGGATCTTTAGTTCCCGTCACTCACACTGGCTCATCATCAATTGCTACTGTCTCTCGTCCTCTTCATCTTAACAATGTCCTGATTGCTCCTACTCTTGTTCAGAATCTTTTGTCTGTTAGAAATCTAACTCGTGACAACTCCGTTTCTGTGGAATTTGATCCTAGCGGCTTCTCCATCAAGGATCTGCAAACCAAGATGGAACTCCTCCGATGTAACAGTGATGGGGATCTTTACCCTCTCACTGCTCTAGCGTGGCATGCTTTGGTGGCAACTTCAACAGCTCGGTGGCACCAACGCTTGGGACATCCTGGAAATAAATCTTTATCACAAGTTCATTCATGTTTTGAATTTCACTGTAATAAAGATAGCTTGAGTTCTTATGTTGCTTGTCGGTTGGGCAAACACAGCACGCTACCATTTTCTTCTTCACAAACAGTGACAACAGCTCCATTTCAGATTCTTCACTGTAATGTCTGGACATCACCCGTGCTAAGCATCTCTGGTTTCCAATTCTACCTTGCCATTCTTGACAAATTTACGCATTATGTCTGGGTGTACCCTTTGCGACACAAGTCTGAAGTCGCTCCCATTATTCAGTCATTCTGCACATACGTTCAGAATCGGTTCTCACGCTCGGTCTCTTGTTATCAGTCTGACAATGCACGAGAGTTCGACAATAGCTCACTGCATTCTTTCTTCTCCTCGCACGGCATTCTCTTTCGACTCTCCTGCCCATATAACTCACAGCAAAATGGCAAGGCTGAACGCATTCTTCGCAAACTCAACGATTGCGTTCGCACTCTTCTTCTGCACTCTGATATGCCATATCGCTTCTGGGCTGAGGCACTGCTCACTGCAGCTTATCTGCTCAACCGACGCCCATGCAAACCTGCTGCTCTTGCCTCGCCGTTTGAACTCCTCTACAGCATCGCGCCTTCTTATCAGCATCTTCACATCTTCGGATGTTTATGCTCCCCGAACACCACTGCTACGGCGCCGCATAAACTTGCTCCACGCTCCAGCAAATATGTCTTTCTTGGTACCCGACGGACCACAAAGGCTATCGATGCTATGACCTGTCCACTAGACGAGTCATCATCTCTCGACACGTCTATTTCGATGAGGATTGTTTCCCTTTTTCCCAGGATGCGCCGGAACGGTCGTCCACGGTCGCCGCTGCCACTGAGCCGTCATGCGACGCTCTTGCCCGGCTACCGGTTACAGCCAACGTCCCCGTGCCTCCTGCACAACCTCCTCCGGAAATCCCTGTGATCTCTCCGGATATCCAGAGCTCCCCTCAACAAACTCCTCCTCCTCCTCCTCAGCTGCCACCCTCGCCGCCTCCATAGTCTGATCCACAACCAACACCTCCGCTGCCACGCCACCACACATGATCACGTGCGCCCGTGCCGGTGTTCATCGGCCCAATCCACGATATGCCAACATTGCTACCAGTGCACCGATCTCTCCCATTCCAAAATTTGTTCATGCCGCCCTCCGTGACCCCAACTGGAAGGCAGCTATGCAGGAAGAAATTGACGCTCTGCAGGTCAACAGAACTTGGGAACTTGTCCCGCGGCCGCGCCATCGGAACATCGTCATTGGAAAATGGGTTTTTCGGCACAAAATGCGTGCGGATGGCTCACTGGAGAGATACAAGGCACGCTGGGTTGTTCGTGGATTTACCCAATGGCCGGGCGTCGACTTCACGGAGACTTTTAGTCCCGTCGTTAAACCGGCGTCGATCCATATTGTGCTCACCATTGCTGCGTCGCGCTCATGGCCAGTCCACCAGCTCGATGTCAAAAATGCGTTCCTACACGGCTTCATCGATGAGGAAGTTTTTTTGTCTCCAGCCAGCTGGTTTTGTTGATCAAGATCATCCGGATCATGTTTGCAGGCTTGGGCGATCATTGTACAGCCTCAAACAAGCACCGCGAGCCTGGTTTCAGCGATTCACATCAGTCGCACAATCCATGGGTTTCACACCAACTCGTTCGGATTTCTCGCTCTTCACCTTGAGCCATGGCTCGTCGGCAGCTTATCTCCTCCTGTATGTGGATGATATAATCCTCACTGCTTCAAGTGATCTTCTGCTCCGTGATATCATTGAAAAATTCAGAGTTGCTCTTGCAATCAAAGATCTTGGGCCAGTTCATTATTTCCTCGGGATCCAGGTGTGTCGATCAGCTTCTGGTTTCTTTCTATCACAGCAGAAATACGCTGAGGAGTTGTTGGAGAGGGCTAACATGACAGAGTGCAAACCTGCTTCAACTCCAATGGATGCTTCAGGCTAACTTGCTGCTGATGACAGTGCTCCTGTCTCTGATCCAAGTGAGTATCGCAGCATAGCGGGTGGTCTTCAATGTCTGACGATGACACGTCCTGATCTTGCTCATGCTGCTCAACAAATCTGCTTACACATGCATGATCCGAGGCAATCACATTTGGCAATTCTGAAACACACTTTGCGGTATGTTCGTGGCACATCCCATTTCGGTATTCAGTTACAGCCCAGCTCCACCATTGATATTCAGGCTTACTCGGACGTCGATTGGGCGGGTTGCCCTGACACAAGGAGATCGACTTTAGGGTTTTGTGTCTACCTCAGCAACTCTCTTGTCTCATGGTCATCCAAACAGCAACCCACTGTCTCAAGATCAAGTGACAAAGCTGAATATCGTGAAGTTGCGCATGCTGTTGCTGAGTGTGTTTGGTTACGACAGCTGCTCTTTGAACTTGGCTGCTGCATCAACAAAGCTACAATCGTGTACCGTGACAATGTCTCGGCTGTATACATGTCGTCAAATCCGGTTCATCACAAGCGAACAAAACACATTGAACTGGACATTCACTTTGCTCGTGAACAAGTTGCTCTTGGTCAGTTTAGAGTTCTACATGTTCCAACAGATCAACAGTTTGTCGATATCATGATGAAGGGTCTGTCCACAAAAGTGTTTGAAGATTTTCGTTCCAGTTTGTGTGTACGATCTGACGATGACACACATACTCGGGGCAGGGGGGGTGTTAGTAAAAGAATGTGCATGTAACAGATTGGACTTGATCGTCCCTGTAAATAGCTGGTTCAACCGTGCATGTAGCTAGTTGTGTTAGCCAGTTAGTTCATGGGCTAAATGCCCGGGCGCACAGCCCTTGTACTCTTATATATGTACATCAAGCACATGAATACAATTGTTGTTGCTTCAGTCACATTCTCTGCTCCTACAATTGAGAGAAGCCAGACATGATCACATCTGTACAAAAGCCAAGAGGCCCAAAATGAAGGAAAAAAAAAGACCCGAAATAGCACCTTGGTAGTTACACGGGAAGAGATGGAAGCACGCACGTATCACATGTTTGATCCCGTCCGTTTTGGACACGGATGAGAAACGGTTGCGCAAATGTGGCCGGTGGGCCAAAACGAAAGCAGATCCGGCCTCGAAACGGCCCGCCGCGACATGGGTCGGTTGCTACCGATATGCAAATCCGGGCCGGTTGGTATTCGGCCCAAAACACACATTCTCGGCCAGGTTCCGGATCCCGCCGAAGCCCCTGCGCGGGCTCGCCGGTCGCCGCCACCGCCGCATCGCCGGCCGGCCGGTGGTCGGCCTGTCCCCCCAGCCGCTTGCCCGCTTCCCCTTCCTCTTCCAGCTCCCTCTATCCGCCGGCCTCCTCTCTCCTGCCATGGGTGGCGACGGTCGCCACAGGCACGTGTGATGTGTGTCGGCGCCTTCGCTGTTCGTCTTCGCGGCGGCGCGGGCGAGGCGGGCGGGACAGCATGGCCGTGCGCCTGCGGTGGCCTGGGGCTCTGGCTGGGTGGCGGCGGGCAGAATACCTTGCCACCTTGGCCTTGACGGCTGCTGCAGGAGAGGTTGCGGAGGCCGGCGGCAGCGGCACTACTGTATTTCTGTAAGTTAATAATGTCATCACAACAGTTTTCTTCGTGTAACAACTCGACAGGGGCACTACATGATTATTGATATGACGGGAGTAGAATTCGTCTACCTGAAAGTGGTGACCCATGTCAATATTCTATACTTGGAGCACATTTGTTTTCTCTGTTACTAAGAGGAAAAATACAATGTTTGCACCCTTAATTCATCATCATTTCACTGTTCACTGAACTAATCATCATTGCTAAGATAAAACCAGACACGAATACAGCAAGTACTCCAACTGCTGCTCGATGTTCTTTGTGTCAGTATTGCAAGAATTTATAGTGCTGGCACCCATGAAAAAGACTCAAGTGAAGTGACTGAAGATAATAAAATCCAAAAGCTCAGTCACTAAATCAGAACTCATCGATCCTTACCGTGCCTATATAGTGAGGAATAAAGTCAGAAGATTTTACGCTGATTGTTCTAAAAGAGCAGAAGTAATGCCATGGTATCAGTGTAGCATACACACTGAAACACAGCAGATATGAGAATACGATGTGCAGATGAGAGCTACCATTTTGAATATTAAGTGCATGCATAAGTTGTCAAAGAGACTCGATTAAGCCTGGCATGGACAATATGGGCTACTCGGTCTAGCCAAGGAGACTGCCTATGAACCATCTCAAAGGCTCACATTTCTGATCCTTCAGCACAAAGGACATAGGCAAGTCATCCTTGGCTATCAGAGGCAGCCCTTATCGCCATGTGAGGCTTCTGCTCTGCATATCACCTACCCTGATTGCTTCTTGCTTATCCTGTAGGACTTCTTCCATTCAACACTATTTATATGCACCTTGTGGAGAGAACCAGATCATATCTTGGCTCTACCAGAATAAGATTCTTCTATTTGGGTAGCAGAATATATTCTAACTTTACCAATATATATATGCCAAAATCCTTGTAGGCTTCACTGTGGACACGTGTAGATGTCAAAGATAGTGAACACTTCCTGAGCTGATCTCCATGCATACAACTTTAATTTACACATATAGAAAATGAAGGTTTCCTTGGTTCCTATGAATTGAGAACATTTTGACTGTCCAAAAATGATTTTGTGATGCTGAAATATGACTAAAGCTAGTTCAGTCAACATCATCTTTGCAAAACAATGAAAGCTCGCCTTTTGATCATTGGCTATGCTAGTAGACATCATACATAGTTGACAAATTGAGATACCAATCAATCTGAGGATGAGAATATCTTGCTGGATGCTAATAATTGTGAATAAGTTTGGTTCTGATCTTCCACTTTGTATTTCTTGGTGAAAAAAGAATTAGTCATATAGAGGAACCCACAAACTTCTTCAGTTATTATCTCCTCTACACTAATATAGTAAATCGTGCACAGGTTATAAGTTTTTCATAATGCATCCATGAGAAGCCAACAGACGATACACAAAGGCTCATTCACAGAATACTTTTATCTGGTTCTTTTCCATATGTTCAGAAGGCCCTGACCATATACTTGTTTCAATGGAGCAGTAATGGGAGGGCACAGCAAAATCTCCACCTAAAACCATCTCAGAGTGCAAATTGACCTGGTTTTTAAAATTCTGGGGATTATTTCCTATCATGACACCTCTATTGCTTTTCTTGTTTCTATCAGCGATATCATAACCGTGTTTTACAGGCATGCTAAATCCCAGAAATTGTTGAATCATTAGCATTGCATCTTTTTGCCCTAGAATGGGCCTGATTGCATGCAAGGTGACATCAAGCATGAATGGTAGTCAGTATAACTGGCTGGTCTGCTTTTTACCAGTCGATACGGTAGGGTACATGTTGCTCGTGGCCCTGACCGGCCCAGCAGATTAAAAAGATTTTACAACATTCGTTTGTTACAAAAGATTACAGTTGGTTCCAGTGCTTGTTTTACTGTGCTTATTCCATTCAATATCTTTTTATATATACCTCATTATATACCTCATAGACAGAACCGATTCTGATTTTTACTTGGCGCATGCCATCTCTACCAGAATATTTTCCAACTTCGCCAAATATTCCGAAGTCCAAACTTGTATGGCTTTGCTGCAAAGATGAGTAGATGCCAAAGATATTGACCACATTGTGACCTGATCGCCTTGCATGTAACTTTATGTGCATATATAGGAAATAAGGATTTTCTTGGATCTTGCGAATTGAGAACATTTTGACCCTCCGAAAGGGATTTTCTGGTGCTGAAATATGCCGAAAGCTTGCATAACGACAAAAAATTTGATTGCCTTTTGATCATTAACTACGCCAGTAGTTATCGTGCACGGTTGACAAATTAAGATACGAATCAGCAGAAAGTTCTCCGATATTCTACTTGTATTTCCTTTTGGTGGAAAATAAATAGGAATATAGGATAAGATTAATGTGCATAAACTTTTATTCATTATCATGCATGCATGAGAAACCAGCAGACAAGGGGTAGGCACAATGTAGGAGGACCTTAGAGTGTTCAATTCATAGAAGGCTTTGACTAATGTGATTAACATTGTGGGTTAACATATTGGGACCTGACCGTGTGCTCCCTCCGTCCATAAATATAAGGTGTAACTTGCTTTGGAAAAAAGTCAAACTTTGCAACTTTTATCCAACAATTACTCAAAATATATTCATGTTTATTGTACAAAGTTACATTGATAGATCCGCATTCAAAGTAATTTTAAGATGATATTGTTTTGTAGCAATTGGAAATACTATACGATAAATAAAGCTAAAAAACCTACATTTATGGACTTTTCCCCTACCAAAATGGGCCTTACATTTATGGGCGGAGGGAGTATTATGGTGGCTCAGTAATGGAAGGGAAAAAAGCTTAAAAATGATCCGGCGGATTAAAAACTGACCAATCTTCGCAAATATATTTGCTTATGGGCCAGCTAATGTTAAATTTGTCACCCAGCAGGTTGATCAGTGCGTATCTATGATCTCATGTAGGTACTTTGAGTTACAGAATAGTGTAAATTATCTCATATAGGAGTATCTTTATCAAGGTGCATCATGATTGGTAGCATTACATGGATGTGCCTTCAGTTACAGTATCTATGATTATTGTCTGTGCTAGTGTGCTTCAGTCCCAACATGGATCTAAATGTGACTGTGCTTGTGTAGTTATTTCTTCTCAAGTTAAGATGAGACACAGCTCATCGACAATCGGTCCGTCTGGAAGAGAGGTGAGAGTGACCATACATTTAATCTGAAACAGGGATAAAATAGCAGCAGGAACTGGTTGGTTACTGCTATTAGGTATTTTTTCCCTTTGATTTGGCAGGTATGTCTTGTTTAGTTGGTACCAGTAGCATTGTATTGTAGCTAGCATTAGCGGCATGTTTTTGAGCCATTCTTTTTATTAATTTACGTAGTGAGTGAAAATTCTTAAAGATGTTAAATGGTTTATATAGTTTCAGAGAAATTTGGGAGGAGATTGGAAATCGGCCTAGGTGTCAGCCTCGTTAAATATTTTGTGCCACTGCTGCTAGTTTGTTTCTGTCTTTAGATCATACTACAGTTAACAGGGAGAGAGGAGAGAGATCATAAGTTAGCATCATGTGAGAAACTTGAGAGGAACTAACTTCCATTTGTTCTCAATGGATCTTCAGAAATCACACTGAACATGTAAATATGCATGTAACGTAGATGGATATACATTAATGATACACATATATGTTGATGTACATTAACTTGTACAGTACAGGTCATACACAAAGATGGTACTCATGAAACATTGTAGAAACTTCAAAATACTAGGGTGGTAATTGCTGCAGATGGTACAGTAGAGCAAACAACTGAAAATAGACTTCTCTCCTTGTGTGTCAAGTAGTTGAGCTGTGCAAGCGTTACCAAGAAAATGAGGAAGCAATATCAGTGTTAGTAGTACTGGTGTCAGTTAATAAATTAGCAAACATAAAAAAAAACACCCAGAAAGTCCTCCATTTCACATTTTTCCCTCTTAGACTGAGAAGCTAGATGCAAACTGAAGTCTTCATACCTGTACTGACCACTGCATTTCAGAGATGTGCATGTTGTGTCTCTGAATTTGTGATCAAGTGAGTCAAAATCAAAACCATACATCGCAGGTTTCTCTTTTTGGGTGGTATCTTGATTCACCTGCAAATCAAAGATGCACAGCTTCCCTGCGCATTCCTTTAAAAGAAAAAGGGCCTGACCCAACGAGGTAAAGGCCTGGCATGAAGGATAAGAGCTGTCCAGGCTAGCCAAGGAGACTGCCTATGACATCAGTCACCTGCCTGCTTGACAGTATGCAAGCAGGCGAGCAAGCAACGCCTCAGGCAAGTCATCCTTGGCTATCAGGACCAGACACTTATCACCATGCAAGGCCTCACCTCGTCCTCTTTAGGCACTTGGTTGGCTTGTGTGCTGCTATGAATACAACATGGCACTGCATGCCTATTTATAGTCTGATACTATGATGCCTTCAGTGAAGGGCATGTTTCGCTTCCTCTCCTCCTTTTTGCCTGATCAGAAATATGCATGCAAACAGGACATGTTCCTGTAAATGGTTGGGGGTCCTTCATGGCCCATCTTTTTTGGTGACATTTGTGTCTGCAAAGCTACCTTGGAATATTTCCAATTGGCAGCAACGATTATGACCTATACACACATAGGTTGACCTTAGCTGCATAACACAGTTATACGGATGCAGACATCACATGTGGTTAGGTAATTGACCCGAAATCAAGTAAATACAGAGAGAATCTGATGACCAGCGAATGATATCAGATTAGCATTTGTCCGGCGACCAAATATATGCCTGTGATAGATTTAGCAATGGGAATAGTTCCTGCCTATCTCCACGTCAAAAAGGTGTCAGTGCTGACCTTCAATCCCAAGGTAAGATTGATCGTGATTCAGAATCGCTATATTCGGATTTTTGTATGACATTATCTGTTTATACCCAGTATGAGAAGGGACAGAGAAAATTATAGTTTAATGAACACTACTTTAATTTGTATCTCAGGGTGTATCCCTCCTGAAACTCACCGATGACACTCACGGCCACAGCCTAGGGCCTCCACACTCCACACCAAGAACAATGCGCGGTGGCTGTCAAAAAAAAAAAGAACAATGCGCGGTGCAGAACCAGAATGGTGATGCAGACAAAAGATGTCACGAAGAAGATGAGACCAGCAGCATTGTCTATCTACAATGGCTTCTGGTAGACAGAGAAGTTCTGCCCTGTGTCTGTCAACCAGGGGACGCCAAGATGGATGTGTTTGCTGAGTTGTTGTGACAAGGGTAACTTATTCTGCTCCTACACACAACAACAACAACATAACAATTTTTTGTCCCAAACAAGTTGGGGTAGCCTAGAGATGAAACCCATAAAAAAACAAAGATACGGATCTTAAGGTACGTGGATGGCGAGTCTCCAGGCGCTCCTATCAGCTACCTCTTTGGAGATATTCCACTCCTTAAGGTCTTTCTTAACCGACTCGTCCCAAGTCAGTTTAGGTCTACCTCTACCTCTCTTTACATTTTCGGCCTTTAGAACCCCACTACGCACCGGCGCCTCAGGGGATCTCTGTTGGACATGTCCAAACCATCTCAATCGATGTTGGGTAAGTTTCTCCTCAATTGGTGTCACCCCGACTCTATCCCGAATAATTTCGTTCTGGACTCTATCCCTTCGTGTGTGCCCGCAAAACCACCGCAACATCAGCATCTCTACTACACTCAGTTGTTGGACATGTCGTCTTTTTTTAGGCCAACATTCAGCACCGCATAACATCGCCGGACGAATCGATGTCCTATAGAACTTACCTTTTAACTTTTGTGGCACCCTTCTGTCACATAGGACGTCAGAAGCTTGACGCCACTTCAACCAGGCAGCTGAGATTCTATATCTAACATCTTCATCAATGTCGCCATCCTTTTGAAGCATCGATCCTAAATACCGAAAAGTATCCTTCTGGGCCACCACTTGCCCATCGAGGCTAACATCTCCATCATCATGCCTAGTCGCGCTGAAATCACACATCATGTACTCGGTTTTGGTCCTACTGAGTCTGAACCCTTTTGACTCTAACGTGCGTCTCCACAGCTCTAACTTCCTATTAACCCCTTCCCTACTCTCGTCAACCAGCACCACATCATCAACAAAGAGCATACACCAAGGGATATCATCTTGTATGTCCTTTATGACCTCATCCATCACCAAGGCAAATAAATAAGGACTCAATGCTGACCCCTGATGTAGGCCTATGTTAATAGGAAAGTCAGTGGTGTCACCATCATATGTCCGGACAAATGTCATCGCATCCTTATACATATCCTTGATGAGGGTAATGTACTTAGTTGGGACTTTGTGCTTCTCCAAGGCCCACCACATGAAATTTCTCGGTATTTTATCATACGCCTTCTCAAGGTCAATAAAGACCATATGCAAGTCCTTCTTCTGCTCTCTATATCTCTCCATCAATTGTCGGATTAAGAAAATCGCCTCTATGGTCGACCTTACAGGCATGAACCCAAACTGGTTTTGGGTCACACTTGTCACTCTTCTTAGACGGTGCTCGATAACCCTCTCCCAAAGCTTCATCGTATGGCTCATCAGCTTAATCCCACGGCAGTTAGTACAACTTTGAACATCTCCTTTGTTCTTGAAGATTGGTACTAATATACTTCTCCTCCATTCTTCAGGCATCCTGCTGGACTGAAAAATAAGGTTAAAAAACTTAGTTAACCATACTATCGCTTTGGCACCTAGGCATCTCCACACCTCAATGGGGATACCATCAGGGCCCATCGCTTTACCCCCCCTTCATCCTCTTCAACGCCTCCCCAATCTCAGCCTCCTGAATTCTCCTCACAAAGCGTCTGTTGGTGTCATCAAAAGAGTCATCTAACTCAAGGGTAGGGCCCTCATTCTCCCCTTAAACAACTTATCAAAATACTCTCGCCATCTGTCCTTGATCTCCTCATCCTTCACTAGAAGTCGATCTGTCCCATCCTTGATGCATTTGATTTGGTTGATATCTCTTGTCTTCCGCTCGCGGATCCTAGCCATCCTATAGATGTCCTTCTCCCCTTCCTTCGTGGCTAGCCGCTGATATAGGTCATCATATGCTTTACCCTTTGCTACGCTCACAGCTCGCTTTGCAACTCTCTTCGCTAAATTATAGCTCTCGATGTTGGCTGCACTCTTATCAAGGTGGAGGCGCTTGAAACACTCCTTCTTCTCCTTAATAGCCCTTTGCACCTCGTCATTCCACCACCAGGTGTCTTTTCCTTCATGTTTGCCTCCCCTACTCACGCCAAACACCTCTGAGGCCACCTTCCGAACACATGTTGCCATCTTTAGCCACATGTCTTCTGCATCTTCTCCTTCCTCCCAAGGCCCCTCACCTAGCATTCTCTCATTGAACGTTTGCGCCGCTTCCCCTCTAAGCTTCCACCACTTCGTTCTCGCAATCTTGGTGCTTTTATCTCGATGGACACGTACCCGAAAATGAAAATCCGCCACCACAAGCTTGTGTTGAGGGACAACACACTCCCTGGGTATTACCTTACAATCTAAGCAATCTCGTCTATCCTCCCTCCTAGCAAGGATAACGTCGATCTGGCTCGAGTGTTGTCCACTATGGGATTCTCTCTTCCTAAAAAGGGTATTCGCTATCAACAAGTCGTAGGCCAACGCGAAGTTCAAAATATCCTCCCCCTCTTGACTCTTGCGACCATACCCAAAGCCCCCGTGCACTCGCTCGATCCCTACATTAGTCGCATCCACATGGCCGTTGAGATCTCCTCCTATGAAGAGTTTCTCGCTGCTAGGAATGGTACTAGCCATACTATCTAGGTCTGTAACCCCTACTACAGAACCCGCGTGGGGAACACGAGCAGCTCCCCATACTGGACGTAGGGCTTCTTCATGCCCGAACCAGTCTAAACCCCATGTCACCCGCGCAACCATCCGGAGCCATACGCGCATAAAAGAAATTTACTAGTCTAAGTCTTGATCACCAATCTTGACAATGACAGTTGGCGCGCCAGGTAGGGGACCTTTGCGCGTACATCACCGGCTTCAAATGGCCAGCCACGACGTCAGTTTTGCCCCGGGCTCCCTGGTCCGCTTTGGGAGCCTGGACTTCCTCGCCACCGGGGAGGGGATCGACCTAATCCCTCTCCTCGCTTCACCCACTCGCCTCGTCACCTCTTGCTCCGCCGCTGGGGTGGTGGCGAGTGGTCGGACGCGCGCCGGAGGGCCTCCTTCGGCGGAACGGCTTTTCGGGCTGCGCAGTGCCGTGACAACCTACGGTCATGCCCTTGCGCAACCCATGGCCGTGCCGCCTGCAAGCAACGATCTCGCGGGCGCGACGAGTACGATCTCCGACGCCGGTTCCAGCAGCAGGAGCCACCACCCCTCGCATGAGTGCTTCGTGGCCGACACGCACTCCGAGGGGTCCAACGGCGATGGCGCCGGGAGGAGGCAACGAACTCCCCCATCACGCGCCGCGGCCACGACGGGAGCCCTTGCCCGGGCCCCGGAGCGGCCACGACAGCCAGAGGCGCACGAGGGCGGGGCGCGATAGCGAGCGCGCGACGTCCAGCAGCATATCTATGCTGATGAGGATCGCCCCCAGCTCTTCGCCCGCGCCAGCCAAAACATCGCCGCGGCGGCGGCCCTGCTTCGACGACTCCCGGAGCCGGAGACACCCGAAGAGCGTCAGGCGCATCGAGAGGTATGCGACCTGCTCGAGTGTGCCGCTGTTCAGCAGGCGGAGAGCTCCGCGTCCCGGCGACGCGGGCAAAACGCCAGCGGGGCGGCCCCCACCACTCCCTCCGAAAGGCGGGGGGAGTCTGTCCACCAGCCTCCTCCCCGGGCGAACCAGGCCGCGCCCGCTCGACGGACGTTGCCACCCGCAGGAGGCAGGGCCCCGTCCATCCACCGGCGCGTTGGTCCCATCCGCGACGCCCGTGACACCCTGGACGCGCGGAGGCGCTCCCGCGCGGACAGGGAGGAGGGGGTGGACCGCGGCTATCACGTCCACCGAGGCGGCCGCTACGACAGCGAGGAAGACCGTAGCCCCAGCCCCAACCCGGCGGGGCCCCGGGCCTTCTCCGCGCGCATCTTGGGCACGCCATTCCCGCCACGCTTCAGGCAACCAACCAACGTGGCCAAGTACTCTGGGGAAACGAACCTCGGGCTATGGCTCAGCGACTACCGGCTTGCATGTCAGGCCGGTGGGGCGGATGATGACCTGTTCATCATCCGCAACCTCCCACTTTTTCTAGCCGACTCAGCGCGAGCCTGGCTAGAACATATCCCGTCAGGACGGATCCGCAGTTGGAACGACTTGAGGGAGATATTCGTGGGAAACTTCCAGGGCACGTACATGCGCCCTAGAAATTCTTGGGATCTCCGGAGCTGCCGCCAAGAGTCGGGTGAGTCCCTCCGAGATTACATCCGACGCTTCTCCAGGAAGCGCACCGAGCTCTCCAACGTTGCAGACGCTGATGTCATAGGGGCGTTCCTGGCGGGAACTTCCTGCCGACCCCTCGTCCACGAGCTCGGGCGCCGAGGCCCGCGGACCACGGAGGACCTCCTTAACATCGCCACCAGCTTCACCTCGGGCGAGGAGGCCGTCGGAGCAATCTTCGACCGCTCCAAGGGCGAGGCGAAGCGGAAGGAGGACGCCGACGAGGGCACCTCCAACCGTCCACAGAAGAAGAAGAACAAGCAGCGCCGCGAGGCACCCCTCGTGGCGGCTGCTGAGCACAAGCGGGGTCAGCCGCCCCCGGAGGGCACCCCCGGCTTTTTCGACAAACTGCTCGAGGGACCGTGCCCGAACCACGAGTTCCCCACGAAGCACGCCTACAAGGATTGCAACCTCATGAAGAGGTACTTTGCAGGCAACCCTGTGAAGGGCGACCGTAGGCGGAAACCCGACGAGGAAAGGAAGGACGACGGAGGGAAGGAAGACGGCTTCCCCAAGGTGGACGGCTGCTTCGTGATCTTCGGCGGCCCGGCGGCCTACGATTCCAGACGCCGCCGGAAGCTGGAACGCCGCGAGGTCTACGCGGAAGAGCCTGCGACGCCGACCTTCCTCGACTCGTCGGGGTCCGCACTCACGTTCGTCCGGTCCGACCACCCGGGGCGTGTCCTGCAGCCAGGGCGCTACCCCCTCGTTGTGGACCCAATCATCGGCACGACGCGCCTCACCAAGGTGCTCATGGACGAAGGCAGCGGCCTCAACATCCTCTACGCCGAGACCCTCGACGCCATGGGGATCGACCGCTCCCGCCTCCGCCCCAGCAAGGCGCCATTCCACGGCATCGTGCCGGGGAAACAGGCAATGCCTCTCGGGCAGATCGACCTGCCCATTACCTTCGGGACTCCGTCCAACTACAGGAAGGAGATCCTCACCTTTGAGGTGGTGGGCTTCCGTGGGACCTACCACGCCATCCTAGGGCGGCCAAGCAACGCAAAGTTCATGGCCATCCCCAACTACACCTACCTCAAGCTCAAGCTGCCGGGGCCCAACGGGGTCATTACCGTCGGCACATCTTTCCAGAAGGCGTACAAGTGTGATGTTGAGTGCTGCGAGTACGCTGCGGCCATCAACGTCACGGAAGAGCCGGCGGTCCAGCTCGCGGAGAGCGCCGAGGGTCGGCCCGACTCCCAGTAGTCGCCCACCTCCTTCAAGACCACTGAAGGCGTCAAGGAGGTCCCCCTCAACCCTAGCGGTTCCGACGGCCAGACCGTCCGAATCAGCGCTAGCCTATCTCCCAAATAGGAAAGCGCGCTCGTCGACTTCCTCCGCGCGAACACCGATGTCTTCGCGTGGAAACCCTCGGACATGCCCGGCATTCCGAGGGAAGTCGCCGAGCACTCCTTGAACATCAAGGCCGGCTCCAAGCCAGTAAAGCAACGCTTGCGCCGCTTCGACGAGGAGAGGCGCAAGGCCATAGGCGAGGAGCTCCAGAAGCTTTTGGCGGCCGTGTTCATCAAGGAAGTGTACCACCCCGAGTGGTTGGCTAATCCTGTTCTTGTACGAAAAAAGAATGGGAAATGGCGAATGTGCGTTGACTACACCGGTCTCAACAATGCGTGCCCAAAGGATCTGTTTCCTTTGCCGCGCATTGACCAGATAGTCGACTCGACCGCCGGGTGCGAGACCCTCAGCTTCCTCGACGCGTATTCCGGCTATCATCAAATTGCGATGAAAGAGTCCGACCAGCTCGTGACCTCTTTCATCACCCCATTCGGCCCCTATTGCTATGTCAAGATGCCGTTCGGCCTCAAAAACGCGGGGGCTACATTCTAGCGATGTATGCTCAAGTGTTTTGGGGACCTCATCGGGCGAACCATTGAGGCTTATGTCGACGACATCGTAGTTAAGTCCAAGAAGGGTGACCAGCTCATCCCCGACCTCGAACTCGCCTTCGAGAGGCTGAGAGACAAGCGCATCAAGCTCAACCCTGAGAAATGCGTTTTTGGGGTTCCAAGGGGAATGTTGCTAGGCTTCATCGTCTCCGTGCGCGGCATCGAAGCCAACCCGGAGAAGATAGCGGCCGTCAACGACATGGGGCCAATTCGAAATATAAAGGGGGTCCAGCGTATCACGGGATGCCTGGCGGCCCTGAGTCGCTTCATCTCGTGCCTCGGCGAGCGAGGGCTCCCCCTTTACCGGCTCCTGAAGAAGACTGACCGTTTCGAGTGAACCACCGAGGCCCAGGAGGCACTTGACCGGCTCAAGGAACTCCTGACAAAAGCCCCAGTCCTGGTACCACCCGCTGACGGGGAACCCCTCCTGCTTTACATCGCGGCGACCACCCAGGTGGTCAGCGCGGCTCTGGTGGTAGAGCGAGAGGAGGAGGGACACGCCCTCAAGGTACACCGCCCAATCTACTTCGTCAGCGAGGTCTTGTCCGAGTCCAAGACGCGATATCCGCAGATCCAGAAGCTCATCTACGCCGTCCTCATCACGAAGAGGAAGCTGCACCATTACTTCACCTCGCACCCGGTGACAGTCGTCTCGTCTTTTCCCCTCGGCGAGGTGGTCCGGAACCAGGACGCCACGGGCCGCATCGCGAAGTGGGCGCTCAAGATCATGGACCAGGGCATCACCTATGCCCCCTGCACCGCCATCAAGTCCCAGGTACTAACTGATTTCGTGGCAGAGTGGACGGAAATCCAGACGCCATCGGCGCCAGAGAAGCAGGAATACTGGACGATGCACTTCGACGGGTCGCTGATGAAGGCACGTGCCGGAGCCGGCCTAGTCTTCATCTCTCCTCTCGGCGTCCGCATGAGGTACATGATCCGCCTCCATTTTCCTGCGTCTAATAATGTCACCGAGTATGAGGCTCTCCTCAACGGGCTCCGCATCGCCATCGAGCTGGGCATCCGACGGCTGGACGTCCGAGGCGACTCCCAGCTAGTCATCGAGCAAGTCATGAAAGAATGGAGGTGCCACGACTCCAAGATGGCAGCTTACTGCAACGAGGTCCGCAAACTCAAGGACAAGTTCGATGGGCTAGAGCTCAACCACATCGCAAGACGTTTCAACGAGGCAACCGATGAGCTGGCAAAGGCGGCATCCGGCCGAAAACCCGTTCCCGACGGTGTCTTCATCAGCGATCAGTTCGAGCCCTCAGTCCGCTGTCAGGAGCCGGAAGGGTCGGCGACGCGCCACCTGTCCCGGGCCCGGGTGCCGACCCAGGCGTAGCCCGTGCTCCGTCCGGACCAAGCTTGGAGGCCAACCCCTCCGACCTCGAGGTCATGGAGATTGACACAGATCCAGCCGCGGGGCCCGACCCCCCGCCTGACTGGAGAACTCCGTACCTTTACTACCTCGTCCGCGAGACGCTCCCGAAAGACAAGACGGAGGCGCGAAGGATCGCGCGCCGCGCCAAGTCATTCGTCATCATCAACCAGGAGCTCTACAAGCAGAGCCACACCAGCATCCTCCAACGCTGCATCCCGATCGAGCAAGGAAGGACGCTGATTCAAGACATCCACGCAGGGGCCTGCGGCCACCACGCCGCGCCAAGAACCCTCGTCGGGAACGCCTTCCGGCAGGGTTTCTACTGACCAACGGCGGTCGCCGATGCCACTCACGTGGTCCGCACCTGCGAAGGGTGCCAATTTTTCGCGCGCCAAACTCACGTGCCCGCACAAGCGCTCCAGACTATCCCCATCACGTGGCCCTTTGCGGTCTGGGGACTGGACCTCGTCGGGCCCTTCAAGAAAGCGGCGCCACCCTCCGAGAGTGGTACGCCCCGATAACTCCGCCTTCAGGTACTCGATGGCGCGGAGGAGGCTGGAGATCCGCTTCTTCTCCTTCTCCACTGGGACGTACGCCCACAGCTCAGGCGCTGCCTCAAAGACGCGGCCGGTGAACTCTGGCAAGAGGGATTCAGAGTAGTTCTTCACGTAGAACCACTGCTGATGCCACCCCTTGTGGGACGCCGCGGTCTTCATCGCCATGTATTCCCTGACGCGGGACTGGCGAAGGTGGATCCCGGCGCACCCAATAGCCACCGGGGTCGTCCGCTGCTGGCCGCCTCGCTTCTCAACCCTTTGGTACAGGCTCACTGTGAAGAAATACTTCCACAGCGAGAAATTGGGCTCGATGCCCAGGAATCCTTCGCACAGCGCGATGAATGCTGCGATGTGCTGGATCCCGTTGGGGTTGAGGTGCTGCAACTCGAGCCCATAGTGATGCAGCAGCCCGTGGAAGAAGAGGCTCGGCGGTGTCGCGAACCCCCTCTCGTGGAAATGGGCGAACGAGACGACGTAGCCGTTGGGCGGAGCCGGCGCCTCTTCCGACCCGGGAAATCTCCACTCGTCCCGCTCGGTCCTGTCGCAGAGGAGGCCCTTCTTCACGAGACCCTCAGCACGCGAGGTCCCGAAGCCGGAGAGCTCCCAGGTCGCCATTGCATGATGAGGGGAAGCTTGACGGTGGGAGGAGAAGAAGGCTGGAGCGCTAGGGAAGAAGAAGGCGAACGGCCAGCGCAGCAAACCGAAAGGCAAAGAGGAAGGCGAAAGACTCGAGACAAGGTGAGGGCGGAACCGGCGAGGCGGCCCCCCATCTTATAGGACGACGCGTGGGAAGCGGAACGGACGCGCCCATCGCAGTTAATGCGGCGCCAGGTACGCCTCGTCACGCCTGTTCCCCTCCTTTTTCGGAAGACGTGCGCACGACTCTTCAGGAAACATCCACTCCCCCCTCGTTTCGTGGGTCGGCACCTACCGCCACTCCGAGAAGTACGCGCACACGATCTCCTCCGCACCCGGCCCAAGGCTCAACAGAAAGGTAAGAAGGGATACGGGGCTGAAAACGTCCCTACGGCCCGTTACGATCCAGGGGTTCGAAGGCTGGCCCACCGTGGGTTTGACAGCCGCCCCAAGATGACCCTGAGCGAGGGGTGAGAAGGGACGGGTCCGCTAGCGGCCATCACCCGGGCACCCGACTACCCAGAGCGTCCCGACATCACATTCGAGTCCAGCCGACATCAAAGTTCATGGTTTTTCCCCGACGAAAGGCAACGAGCCACCGGGTCCAATCGAACGGGCTCGGGAACTATATGAACTGGCCGACCGGAATCTGGGGTACGCCATCAGCTTGGCCCAGGCCGGACCCCCCCGAACGGGGACCGGGACCCCACTCGAATTGACCCGATTGCAGCTCAACGAGCACCACGGTTCGTCCAACGAGGATAACATGGCACGGCTCACCCCCTCCGTCCCAGCGAACGGACGCTTGAGGGGTAACGTACAAAAGTTGACCTAGCCTCCCGATCGGTCTCCTGCAACGCGCGGGGGCTCAAGGGCTAGATTCGCAACCAATGACCACACGGATGGTCACAACATGAGGCCTCCAGATGGAGGGAGTTCCCCGGAACGGCAAGGTTCCCCTCATGTCGAGACAATCACCATACAGCCCGCGCGGCGAGCAAGAGTTCCCGAGGAACAACGATAACAGCCTCTGGAGGAGCGTCCCTGCTCCACCACAGGCTCGGGGGCTACTGTCAGGGGGAGAAATAAACCATCGTCTAATGACTATCATGGCAGCGATCATGGAGGCCCGGACCGACCCGCAGCAACAACGACCATCGTCGGCCCAACACAGGAGGGGAACGCTCTGCTTCGCTCGACCCCGTCCTTCGGAGTCGGACGCTCCCGATCCCCCAGCAGGCGGGCTCCGCTTCGCCCGACCCCTCGCCACGAGGGTCCGCCTCGCCTGACCCCTCGCCACGAGGGTCCGCCTCGCCCGACCCCTTGCCACAAGGGTCCGCCTCGCCCGACCCAGGGGCATAGGGTCGGACTCGCGTGGGCCCGCCGGACGGGAACCAGCCTCGGGCGCAGCTTTGCCATAAATGCTCCACGGCTCGGGCGTGCAGAAAGGCGTCCACGCCGCTGACGTGACCCGTCACACCTACCCGCCCACGACCGCGCCGCGCACGGTACAGCGGCTCAGTCCTCTCTGATTCGCTGTCAGGCCATCATGACCCGCGTCACCTGGCACAGGAGCACGCCTGACCGTCCTCGCTCCACCTACCAGTCCTCGCGCCCCGCGAATGCGGCGACAGGGACGGGACGCCCTCGCCGCTCAAGCCGCCTGCAGCGTAACAGGGACAGTCGTGGCAGCCGTCAGCCCCGACGGGACGGAAGCCACAGCCATCATCACGCACGCCCACCGTCACCGGTCCCCGAGGAGGACGGCGACAAGATCGGAGGAAGCTGCCCGACGAAGCCGGCCGTGGCGCCCGGGGAAACCGAATCTTTCCCTCGGACCCCGCTCTCTCTCTCTCTCTCTCTCCCCTCGCTCGTCTCGCATGTAACCTGGTGGCTCCTCTGGAACTATAAAGGGGAGGCCAGGACCTAAGAGACGGGGGGGGGGGGGGGGGGGGGAATTTTAGACTCTCACACGCCCACACTCACACTTCCTCACACGGGCTTCTTCTTCCCCGGGAAGTAGAACTCGCCCCCACCATTAGAGCTTCTGTGCACTCCTTAGAGACTTGGGACTGGTTCCCTCTCTCGCCATTCTGTAACCCCTACTACAGAACCCGCGTGGGCAACACGAGCAGCTCCCCATACTGGACGTAGGGCTTCTTCATGCCCGAACCAGTCTAAACCCCGTGTCACCCGCGCAACCATCCGGAGCCATACGCACATAAAAGAAATTTACTAGTCTAAGTCTTGATCACCAATCTTGACAACGACACCTAACCTCTACGACTCCATCCTTAAGGCTCCTATCGATCAAGATACCTACACCATTTCTACCCGGTGTTGCCCCCATGTACCAAAGCTTGAAGCCAGTATCCTCAACCTCCTTCGCCTTTTGACCCTTACATTTAGTCTCCTTAAAGCATAGAATATTTACACGCCTCCTAATTGCTGCATCAACTAGCTCCCACAACTTACCTGCTAGGGATCCTACGTTCCAGCTACCTATGCAAATCATAGTTGGCTCGGCTAACTTCCTTACCCTTTGCACCCATCGAGGGAAGTGCGAAGACCTTTGCTCATTTTCCACTACACCCGGGCGCAGATGTAGCGCGCACCTCAGGCTGTGACGACCCGACCCTTGCTCACTTTTCATCGTACCCAGATCACGATACGACGCGCCCTTGGGGGGATGGCGACCCGGCCCTTGCCCATTTAACACCACACCTGGGTTCCGATGTAGCGTGTCGCTAAGAGGGTTACGCCCCAACGAGTTTTTTATGGGTTTTATATCCATTAGAGTGGTTGTTTTTTTACGCTAGTTCGCCAAACCTAACATAACCCTCCTCCTTTATCCGAGCTTGGGACCGGCTATGTTGAGAACCAACACAGACGGAGTTTGGGGAATTAACAACAATCAAGAAGTGAATAGCAATATACCTGCAAGTAATGTTGGCAGTGCCGTGAATGCTACATATGGACTTACTACTAGCTGGATCATGCATGATAGGTTGCATTACAAACTTGATTGCAATTACAGTATCACCATATTACTATTGTGGAACTCCAGTACTAAGTAGTTCTGATATATGTGACTACGTTTGTGTAGATGTCTTCTGAACTAAAGAGCCATAAAACATCCAAGTATATACATCTGCTAGAAAGGTGAGATGCACCCACACATTTAAGTTTGATACTGGGTTAAAAACAATTTCCAGCAATAACCGGTCGAATAGTTTACTGCTCTCTAGTTTTCTTATCCCTTTTTAGCTGAGTAGTACCGCATTTCTAGTTGGTACAGGTACACCATTGTAGCTAATGGTAGTAACATGTTGTTTTCAGTCATTTTTATTTAATCAATATTTATATAGCTGCTGAAAAACTCTTAGAGATGTTGTCTGGTGGAGAATAGTTCCCAAAAAAATATTGACACCTAAGTGGTAATCAGTTATAAGCTGAAGCCAGCTTATTAATTGTCTTTGCTACTCTGCTGGCTGATGCTGGTGTGCTTTTGTATTTCAGATCGCACAGTATTAACTAGAAGAGAACATAAAAGCTGGGTCACATGAGAACATGAGAAACTTCAGAAAGGAACTAACTTCCATTGAGTTGTCACAGGAGCTTCAGAAATCATACATTGTATACATGCATGTAAGCTTGTCTCACATAGCCTGACTAATACTACTTATACATTAATATACAGAACTCGTTTAAGGTCAGATAAGTGCAGGATACACAGTGCTCACCAGATGATGGACAGTTAATGCTTTCTCCTTCAATCAGTGTAGTCTGGGATATATAGGCACCGAGCTGAGCTGCGAGTTACCAAGAAAATGTGCATGCAATAGCAGTGTTAGCAGTACCAGTGTCAGTTCATCAATTAGCAAATACCAAGGCCTCAAACTCTTCCATTTTCACATTTTTCCTCTCAGACTGAGAAGCTAGATGCGATCCAAGGTCTTCATGAATGTAGTGAACACCCAATATGGAGATCAAGGGAGTTAAAATCAAGTCAAAACCATATATTAGGTTTTCTTTTGTGGCAGAACCTTAATTCACATGTCAAAGACAATTCTTCTGGATATTAATTTTGAAAAAGAAAAGGTACCCAGGCGGTGAAGGCCTGGCATGAAGGATAAGAATCGTCCGGGCTAGCCAAGGATACTGCCTATGAGATCAGTTGCCTGCCTGCCCCAACAAAATACAAGCGAGCGAGCGAGGCCACAGGCAAGTCATCCTTGGCTACCAGGATGGTCAGCTCTTATCACCATGCAAGGCCTCCCCTCCTTCCTCTATCTCTCATCAGCCTTTATTAGCCCTTAACATTCTCATCATCTTGCTAAACTGCAATGCACTTGGCTTGGCTTGTGAACTGCCATGCATACATGGAACTGCATGCCTATATATAACTGCATACCTCCTGCAAAGGACATGCGTGGCTGATCAGAAACATGCATGCATTTGCATGCAAGGAGAATATGTTCTTGCAAATGATTGGGGGGTCCCTTTTCGGCGCCGTTTGTGGTTGCAAAGTTACATGGGAATCTTCCTGCTCATCATGTATGTAAATTGGAAGCAGTGACTATGACCTATGTACAAAGACAGGTATGTTGACCTTGGCCACATAACAGAAATGAGCACATCACTTATGGATCGGAGCTAGATATCGGTCGATTGAGAAGAAAATGCATCGAGAAAATTGTTCTTCTTCATAGTCAGTGAATTGGCCTAATATTGACTAAATGCAGAGAACATGGTATTGGCCCACGATTGATATCAGATCTTTATTTGCTCGCCAACCAAATATGTGCTATATGCCTGCAACAGATTTGGCAATGGGAATAGTTCCTGCTTATTTCCACATCAAAAAGGCAGCAACCCTGACCTTTGAACACAAGTGAAGATGGATCATAGATGTGTTCATGTGTGGTAAAGAACCCTCTTTTTACAGATTTTCTTGAAAGCTTATGAGTCCAGATTTTCTTGACAGGTAGGGCGCTATTCTGTCGACAGGATTGCTCAACCAGCTAACTACTTGCATACTGTGAATATCTCTGGGTGCTATCATCCTGTGGGCGCAGGTAATACCTGTTCAGGAGCTGAATGCTCGATGGTGATGCACGTTCGGAGGGTTTTAATTTCATATCTGGAAATTAAGTAAAACACTTTTTTTCTGTTATTTTGGTTTGGTTACATTCACTAGTTAATCTTGTAGAACTGGTGCAAATCTGTAGAAGAATTCACTTTTCGAAGTCGCAAAGCTTCTCCCTGTTAGGTGGTGTCTGTTGACTGATTAATGCCTATATGTATTGTGAAATTACTTATAAACCTGGTGGTACCAACCATATGTTGCAAGACTATTTAGCTATCAGTGGTCAACGCTAAATAAGTGTGGCTTATGACAAACCTAAATGTCTAAAACTACTTTATATTTGCGATCAGAAGAGGTATTAGATAGTGATAGGCCAACTCATGTTATTCTTCGAATTAAACTAAGCTCTACTCCCTGTCTGACTATGCTCCTGGACAAGTACTTGTCCAGGTCCACAGTGAGAATGTTGTTGGCACCTTGAGCTGACTAGGGCCTATAGAAACTGCCGCAAGGCAGAGGGCTGAAAGATCGGGGTTATTTTTTTAGTACAAATCTGACACAGGCACGCACTCACACCATACTAATTGAGTCATTGTTATTGGTTAGAAAAATAGTCTAAATTACTCCCCTCAAGTTTGACAATACTTGAGGGGAGTAATCTGGACTTTTTCCTATTGGTTATATGTCATTATCTTGGCCATCAGTGGCCCTCCATACCCCCGGCCATTACCTGCCCGGATAGCAGATCAAATCTGAATGTATAGTACCTTGTAGCCTGTATTCATTGTGATAGATTAAAGGATATTAACCTGTATTCATTAGGGTAGATTAGAGGACATTAGTCTTTAATCTTTCCATGTCTCTACACTCACGTCTGTATAAGTACAGTCCATGTCAATAGGGAAATAAATCATCCCTGCAATTATTCTACCTTCTCTCACTTAATTATGCTCATATATACACCCATGCCGGTGTGTCCTTGCACATGCCTAAATAAAATTAGAAGCCTAACCTCACATAGCACCGAGTTGCCTATGTTTTGACCATTGACGTGTGCATGCATGTACTATTTCGTCCTCAGATTTTATCCAAGGAAAATATGACCGCTTGGGTGGACAGGTTCCTAACTCAAAAGAAATTCATATTGATTTTTTATTTGAAAGAAATTTAGAGTTATGCATATTCATATTGAAGGCGTGAGACATCTTCACGTTCATGCAACATATATTTTTAACTAGCTGAATAAAGAAGGAAGAACTATTCTGTACTACTGCTAATATATATCTCGTTTTTTCTCGAACACGCAGGAGAGTTGCGTATCAATTAATATATACCTCGTGTATCTCTGCAGTAAATGCATCTCATACAATATAATATGCAAATGAACAATCTCAGAATGCAGTCCCTTCACATATGTACCCCCCATAAACCAGCTAAGTAGTGTTCTTCAGAAGTGACATATATGCATACAAAAAGATGCAAGTCTAGCATGAGCAATAAGAGCCACTCAGGCTAGCCAAGAAGACTGCCCATGAGACCACTCAAAGCCTCAATATCGCTGATCCTCCAGAGAGGACACAGGCAAGTCATCCTTGGCTATCAGAGCCCAAACTCTTATCGCCATGTAAGGCTTGCTCTCTCACCATCTCTTCTCCTTCTTACCCTTTTCTTATGTGTTCCAGTGCTTCCTTCTACTACTACTATTTATAGCAAGCAAAAGCAAGGAGCATAATGTTCGCTGTGGTCGGTCGGATCTGTATGCCCATCAAGAATACCTCTATTATGATTTCTACCCATGAAGAATCTATTCCCTTGCAAATGCATATATGTTGCAGGTAACCAACTGAAGGCCAATGCCTCCATTATTGTAAAGATAAATAGTAAACAATACATGGATATGATGAGATTGTCTACGATAACATATATAAGCATGCATCAATGCATTTGAGAAAACTTGAAATATTAACGGGTGGACGGCCGCCTTCCATCTTTGGAAAATGGAGACATGAGTTGACCTTGGAAAGGGAGATTTTGTGCTGGAATATCTTCTCTATATGGATGGCTAATTGTGCACCTCATCAAATAATATTTTTAATTTAATTTGTTGTCAGCTTTTATTAACCAGTTGGACCGAATTGCTAGTGGCTTTTGGACTAAAGCTCTGTGTATCTCCCACATACTCTCTTTTTTGTCTTCCCATTTCTCGTTTTGGCATGACTCATTCTCAAACAAAGACACGAGTTTGAGTACTACTACTCTAAGTATATATATGTTAGCAACTCTTAAAAAGTGTGTTTACTCAAAAACATTTTTATGGCCAAAGGGAAGTATATCTCTTCTTTCTGTTAAATCTCAATGATTTTGGGAGAACAAAAATAGTTTGTCTTTAAAGTATGATTGTACAGATTTAATTTCTTCATTAAAATGAAATTTATTTGAGAACGGAGTATATATGCTGGAACAAAATATTTGCATGTGCCTTAATGTAGATAATATTCTGTTCTCAGAATCCATCCATGATGACTTCAAGAAAAGAACAGTTGTACATCTCGTTAATATTCTTTATTGAGAGGCTAAGCATAATTAGATGCACAAAAGTTTGGCCCATGTCGGCTAAGGTACTATGTAGATTAGCTTGCTTCTCTATCTTCATTTCCTTTATTAAGGCACAGACACATTACAAGATTTAAACTTCTTGACATTTTGCCAGCTATCTATCTAGATAACATTATGTAATTTTCTTCTGTTGGCTATATATTATATTCTCTGAAAGTCGAAGTGTTAAATTCCCTTTTGGCAACATATATATGATATATCTGCAATAGGCTTTCCTCCTCCAGCAGTGATAAAAGATAGAACTGAGCCCTAACGCTTGTCGCACGTAGTGAGGAAGTCTGTTTTACCTGAAGAACTTTTAATTGGTCACATCTTCTAGCTAGGTCTCGCCTACCCACAGCCTGCCGTTGGTTGCTCTGAATTACAATGTGCTCTTTGGAGCAGCTGTGAACCTGCAAATTAAAGAAGATGCCAGCAGCTGCAGCAAGCCTAAGCTGCCTTTTCATACAAGTACATACACGCATCTACTGAAAGTGAAAGCCTGAAAGTTCTGGGCGCCCAACATGCATGCATGATCGTAAAATGCTAAGCCATGGCTAGCTTCTATTTTCTTCATTTTTTCGCACTATTATCTGCATTCTTGCATGGACGATATCCGTTGGGTACCGCATGCACCGGCGCCTACAACACACGCAGAATAATCAAAGATGGAATTAGCTTTTTTATTTATATATGCCATCTTGGGAAGAAATATACCCATTATCTTCATCTACTGCTTTGCGGCTCCGTTGGAGCGTGTCCATGCATATGCATGCATCTTCTCAAGCTAACTTTTTCGTGTCAACGGAATACTTATCTTTTCTGACAAAAATGTATATATATTGTTCCCTGCTACTTTTTAACATCCTATCTCTGTTCGAGCACTTCCTTTTTTTCATTCCTTTCTTTTTGATGTGTTTGTGAAGAAAAGAGAGTAGTGGAATTAAATCATTAAACACACCACGAGCATTAGCAGAAATTAAACAATGCATCGTTAATAGTACGTATAAGCAGTGCAGGACGTTGCGATTGCTGAGAACTAGAGATAATTATTACATTGTCACAGCTCAACATACGATCTACACTTCCAAAGTTCAGAAATACAGAAAGGGCTAATAGCTAGTCTGACAAGTGACCACCATTACGTTAAAAAAAAACACAAGTGACCACCATCGAACAAGGGCTAGTTTCTCGATCGATCTGGATAGCAGAAGCACACTGCACACACAGATCAGAACTCAGAAGAGAAGCGATATTGCCGGAGTCCATCCTTCAGTGGATCGGATCGCCATCGTATCTTCATTCGCCGGCCAGCAGCAGGATTATTCCTGCCGCAATCCCGCTCGCCTTTCATCGATCTGGCGCCATTGATCATATATTCATCCGCACTGCATTAGTAGCATTATTGATCGTCATACGTTAAGTGAAGGCCTGCTCGATCTGAAAACAAGAATGGACGATGCACATGTAAATATAGCGTGAACAGTTACGGATTCATGCCGATGATCTGACGAAAATGAAGCGGATATGTTACTGCAAAAATGGTGGAGAGATGCAAGGCTAGCATGAGCGAGGAGAGCGAGCCAGGCTAGCCAAGGAGACTGCCCGTGAGAGACCACTACCCGAAGGCTCGCTCATCTATCGATCGATCATCTGCTGAAGATGACGATCCTTCAGGGAGAGAGGTGGACACAGGCAAGTCATCCTTGGCTACCAGAGCTAAACCCTCATCGCCATGTAAGCCTCGCTAGCTCTCTCAGTCTCCTCATCCTCTTCGCCGTCGCTAATCTTGTGTGAGGTCATGCAGGAAGCTATAGGTTGCCTTTGTTTGGTGCCCTGGCAGTGCTCGCTCCCGGAGCTATTTATAGGCAGCTATCTAGCTCCAGTGGCTGCTGTAGCAGCTTGCAGCGTGCAAAGTATAGGACGACTCGAATGTATCCATAACAGAATCTTTTCATCATTATCGCATTTGTCATTGGCAGAGAACATATTCCAAGTCCAGATATTCAGATTTATTTGACATCCTACTTATTTTCCCTCACTCGTCGCCAATAAGAACCAGCACGCAGCCGCACAGAGCGCGCATTCACACTGGTCAAAAATGTCCGGCCCACGCTGGGCCTTACAGTAAGTAAATGGGGCCCATACCTGAATCAGGCCCAATCCCAAGTACGGCCCATGCGTGAATAAAAATAAAACCCTCTCACTCCCATCCACCCTCTCTCGATTCTCTGTCAGGTGGAGAGAGCATACTAAAAGCGTACGTAACGTACTGTAGTCGACAGCCGACAAGGGGGCTTTATTTCTGGTAAGATTCAGGCACTAAACTACTCGGATCCGTAGACCCGCCGGACGCTTCTGGACTCGATGGGCCGCAACCAACTGTCGCGGCAGCCTTTTCAAACCCATCCTGCTAAAAGAGGCAGCTGGTTGCCACTCTAATCATGGTGATGGCCATGGCCCCCCACTCGGCTAGCCAGGACAGGCAAGGCTTAGTTTAGGGTTTAGTCTAACCTGGCCGCCACTTGCTAAATCGAGCTAAAACGGCGTAGTAGTACGTGTCAGCGCCCGGTTCGAACGTCCGGGCAATTATAAGGGTTTGTTTATTTACTCAGCATGATTTTGCGTCATGGGTGGAGTATCATAATATATTTTTCGTTTATAAAAAGTAAGTTTTTTTTTTCGGTTTGCTAACAGGACGTATAGCATGGTATAATTTGTACATAGAATGCGTGCAGTGTCTGATTGTAAACTTATCTGCAAGTTTAATTTGGTCTCCAAGCTAAGTAGAGGATTAAACGATTATTTTTCTTGTTTACGGGGAAGTCCAGTCACTGCTCCTCTGCCCACGAAAATGGGACCGCAGCAATTTGTGGACCCACTTGCAATGACCCTATATAATTAAAATCAACAAGTGCCGTGCAAATTAATGAAATTGGAGCTATATTAGTGGTGGAAATTACATTAGAGAGTGTCGGTGCTTCTTAAGCTTTTGAGGGTGGTGGATTAGTTTACAATTAATAGCTTGAGTGTGCCAATCTTTAGGAGATATGGATGTACTATTGTATTGCTGTCGCTGTCCCGTTGTGTTTAAAAAATATGGTTGGGAAGATGGTGGTGTACGGACGCGAGTCCAGATGCTTCGAGAGGGCACGTTCCACGTGGTGCCCTAGTTGCAGATTCAATGACAGACTGACCGTCTTATATGGTATCGGCGTATGCTATTTTGGTCTGTTAGTTTTTTACCGGTATAAACTACTAACTCCTAATTGAGATTTTTATTCTTTTATGGGATTATTCGATGTACAGTAATAATTTGTTTTTTTCACAAATTCGAAACCATAATCTATCCCCTTTCGGCGAAAATAAAATAATAAAGAAGGCCGAATATCACGAATAGTCATCCTAGGAACATGCCATCGGATGGATGACACTGGTGGTGTTGATAGTCGTCTATATGAGGTCAGGCACCATCGTGGGCTGGCACATAAGTTTCTTGCTGGCATGGCATTGCATGATGATGACGAAGCTGAATGCAGTAAAAGCATCTATGGTTGCCTTAGCGTCTCATGCATTGCCACTTAAAACAGATGTGAAGGAGAAGACGAACAAAGGCGAAGCCATTTAATTTTTCTAGTAAGATAAGACAGTGGTCTTGAAAGCTAAATTTTACTTTTGACGATACTACCCCTATTCAGCTCTTTTTTTTTTTTTGAGACCAGGGAGCTTCATTCATTACTCAAAAGCACGGTTACTAGAATTACTAGTAATTCATCGTGTCATCCATTTGGGCTACGTAGTTTTCGGGGGTGTAGAATTACTAGAAGAGAGATGAAAATGTAACTCAATAATAATTATGGCTGGATTCGAATCCATCTCGAGATTGCTACGCATATGGCAATGCAACAAAGTGAAATCATGCCAGCACCAGAGCGCCCTGCTAGAGAAGGCGATCAACAGTTGAAAGCTGATGCTCGGGTATGGAAGCAGATCAAAGCCCACAGTAATGCGTCGACATCGCAATTACCACCGGAAAAGTCTGCCGTCCTCGCCATCACTGGTTTTTAGGCAAGAGCATGTGCCGCATGTCTCTTTTCCCCATGGCCGATCCTTTTGGAGACCCATCCATCCAACCTTTCGTGTAATCTCACGTGTCATGTGCACAGATTTTTTTTTCAAAGAAAAAAAATCAAAAAATTGTGCACAGATCACTTCACTTGGGTTAGAGCCAGCCCATCCTTGATGCCCTGCACGAGTCGTGACAAATGACCAGTATCTTGCGTCAAATTTGATACTGTATAGCTCCTGTCATTTCAGTGTCTCAGAGGAGATTAACCTTGTTTTTTTACAAAAAAAGGTAACCTTCTTTTTTTTAAGAACAAGAGGAGATTAACCATGTTGATGGATCACCCGCTCGGCCCAAGCTGGAAGTGCCCATGACGCAGTGGGCCCGCACCACGAAGCCTTTGTACGAACCGTGGCCCACCGGCGCCAGCGACGGCCCCGGTCGCGCCTTGCCAGCTCGGCGAGGCCCGCGAGATATTTTCCGACACCCCCCCCCCCCCCCCCCCCCCCCCGCCGCTGCGCCGCGGGCCCCGCAGAGGGCTGCCCCGCCACCTCACCGCGCCCGCGGCGTGGACGCGTGGGGAGGCGCGGAGCTGTGCGCTGTTCGGCGACGCGTGGCGGATCTCGACCGCCGCCTCCTCCCTCCCGCTTGCCTGTGCTTATTGCGTCGCGCGCGGGCACCGGCGCGGGCGCAAGCAAAGTCGCGACGCGAGCGAGGCAAACCCTCCCTTCCTTGGCTCCCTCTCCTCTCCCTCGCCACGCCAGCCATTTTATCCGTCGTCGGCGTCGGCGTCGGCTGGTCCCAGTTGCTGGCTCGCGCGAGCGCGGCGGCCTCGTGGTTCACGTGCGCGCGGGGTTGGGTTGCGTTGGGTCATTTGGGTGCGTTGCGCTCGGGTCGGTGGCGGCGCGGGGAGCGGGAGATGAAGAGCGGCGGCGACGGAGGCGGGGGTGGGGGCAGGCAGCAGTGGCCGTGCGACTACTGCGGGGCGGCGGCGGCGGCGCTGCACTGCCGCGCGGACGCGGCGCGGCTCTGCGTGGCATGCGACCGCCACGTGCACGCCGCCAACGCGCTCTCGCGGAAGCACGTGCGGGCGCCGCTCTGCGCGGGGTGCGCGGCGCGACCAGCCGCCGCGCGCGTCGCCGCGGCGGCGGCGGCCGGGGCCGGGGGCGAGGCGGCGTTCCTGTGCGCGGACTGCCGCGAGGGCCGCAGCGACGGCGTGGCGGTCGAGGGGTTCTCGGGCTGCCCCTCGGCGGCCGAGCTCGCCGCGTCGTGGGGGCTCGACCTCCGCGGCGCGGGCGGCGGGTGCGATGCGGAGGCGGAGGAGGCGGAGGACGGCGCCTTCTTCTCGGTGCTCGACTGCTCCATGCTGGGGGCCGAGCCGGACCTGCGCGACCTCTACGTGCCGTGCGACCCGCCGGAGGTGGACGCCGCCGGCGCCGGCGCCCGCCGGCTCAAGGGGGAGGCGCTGTGCGACCAGCTCGCCGAGATGGCGCGCCGCGAGGCCGACACCTCCTCGCACCCGCACCAGCCGCACTCGGATCTGAGCCCCCGCACGCCGCGCCGGAACTCCGCGGCCTCCAGCGGCCGCCTGCCGGGCAAGATGGCGGCGCCCCCCGCGCTGCCTCTGCACCCTCCGCCTGCGGCCGTTCAGGAGGTGCCCTTGCCGTACACGTCCCTGCTCATGATGGCGTCGGCCAACTGCACTGAGCTCATTGGCGGCAGCGACAGGATGGCTGACGACGACGAGCAACTGCTATGGGATTGCGCCGCGCCCTCGGTGCCGCCCACACAGGTAACTTCCCATCAAGTCAAAAAGGAAAAAAATGGTGACATTAGTGACCTCTGCTATTTCCGTTCAATTTGCATGGTGTTTGTATTGCTAACGCTTTATCCTAATCAGAAATCTATTTGTTGTGTTGTGAACTTGAGATGTAAATTCAGTGGCCTTTTACACAAGTTCAGATGACACGGTAATGAGAAATATTAGGGTCTTAATTTACAAAGCTAACAATAGAAATCAAATTGGCTGCAGTTTGTAGTCCGTTATGCATATCCACTAGATTGAGTAATGCGGTCAAGATCTCTGGTAGGTGAGTCGGTAGATGTAGACAATTAGTTTTACACGAATCTTCATATTTCTAGTTTCATCTGGTATGTTATTTTACAGGTCTGTGCCTTTTGCTCATCACCAGGTAGTAATCTGTGGCTCTGAACTTGTCATGGCTCTTCCTTTAGCTTCCTAGGTTTTGTCAGCCAGGAAAACAAGATGATCACAGTAGCTTTCAGTAGAGAACCAGAGATAATTTAGATCTTTAGAACGCTTTCACCATTTATGATTCGGTTTTTTCACAGAGAGTAGTTGGGATAAAGGTTCACGGACAAGTTGTTTTAATGACATTGAATACACAAGTTGAGCTGGTGAAGAAATATTTTCAAAAAAAAAGCTGGTGAAGAAAGATGCATTTCCTTTAGGGTGTACCCAGTGCAGAGAGCTCCCGCTCTGTGCGGGGTCTAGGGAAGGGGGGTGTCAGTGGCAAGCCTTACCCTCGCCTGTGCAATGCGAGTAGAAAGGATGGAAATTAGAGATACCTTTCTCAAGAGGCGTTGCTATCGTGATGTGGAAAAGTGCGTTGAATGTGATTTCTCAGTTCGCACGCTACTGACTATTATTCAGAATTTCAGGCTGTATTTGACTTTTCAGATATGGTATGAATCATACTTTTCATGTAAATCTGCTCAACCGTGCACCAGTGGCAATAATAATTGTTTGAACTTCTGATTGCACGTTTCATTGTCAACAAGTCACATCCTTCACACTACCGATGCTGCAGAATCCTCAACCTTAGTTCTAACTTCATGTTTGAGTGTGGTTATTGCCAAGTTATGCAAGGCAGTTCATTGCTTGTTATTTGCATGCCAGATATGGGACTTCAATTTAGGAAGGTCAAGGGATCACAATGAGAAGTCTGCTATTGAAGTTGGATTTGGTTCGAACCATGGAGGCTTTATGATTAAGAGTTACAGTGACATGCTCAAGGAAATTTCTTCAGGGACAACGAAAGATCTGGAAGATATTTATGACTCAAGATACTGCTCAACTGCTGAAGATATCATGTCCTCTAATATCTGTCAGTTGTCATCGAAAAATGTAAGTCTTCTTCCCCTTTTTCATACGTTAGAGGATGCAGCTGTGCCTATCCAGCACATGTGGCAAGTTCTCTGTAGTAACAGTGTCAACTATGTATTCTTCTCATGTAGGCCATGTGATAGAAAATAAATTATTATTGATCATGGATGTGAAGGCATAACTTATCTCATACTGAATGCATTTTTTTAATTTTCTTCATATCGTTATAGCCCTAAATGCAGAGGAGCAAAGTCAAAGGAAACATACTTTTCTGATTAAAATATGCCATTCTTATAGATGAGCATCATCCTCTAATTTGTACCATGACTTCGCCCCTCTCAAGAAACTCTTAGCTAGCTTCTATGATAAAATCCTACGGGTTGAGTTGAGGATATTTTTGTTTGGGAAAAAAACTTGTTGATCAAAGCTTGAAGATGTACTGAAAATCAGCTGTTTGAAGAACTCACCAAACTTCTAAAAACAAGTTTATGTTTACAGGACACAACATATTGCACATGTTTGATAGCTTGATGCACCACTTACTGCTTCAATTGACTTCATAACCGAGCTTTTGCTGATGTTGATGCGCTACTTACTGTTGCATGTGTTCAGGCAATCATGTGCATAATTAGATATAGATCTTATCTTGTAAAGGGCTATTCATGAAAAAGTGGGCTCAGTGGTCCCATATGGTATGAACATGCCGAGCTGTTTTCAGTCACCAGGATAGTTATGGGCCACCATACATATCCTTGTTGCGTCCCCCTCTGGTCCACAAGTCATGGGAGGCATCTTGTTTCTTTTTGAACATTAAAGGCCGATTTTGTCACCGCCAAAAAATCCCTATACAATGAATGCCCCACCACGTGTTCTTGGTTTTGCATCGTTTTAGAGAAGTGCCAAGTCTCTATGGCTATGCAGTAAAACTTTCAGCATTGCCATGCTGCTGATATGTATCTGAATTTTCTTGTTCTCAGGTGAGCACTGGGAGCAACAAACGGAAGGTGAGCTCCTGCGCCTCGACGATTGATGGACCGACAACCTCCGGGAACCATGTGCCCACTTCAGGACCAGCACACGCAAGGGAAATCTCTTTCGGGGATCAAACCGTCTCCCCCGCTGCAGCTGAGAGGCCTGCTGCCATGAGGATCGACAGCGAGACGCTTGCGCAGAACAGGGACAGCGCGATGCAGCGGTACAGGGAGAAGAGGAAGAATCGCAGGCATGTGCATCGATGAAAGCTGACATTGGCCCTTTCCTGGCTGCTGCTGACAGCAACTTCTTCTGCATTATTAGGAGGCAGTTACAGTTTACTCACAGTTCTATCCATCATCCTTCGTTCTGTAGGTACGAGAAGCACATCCGCTATGAATCGAGGAAGCTGAGGGCGGACACGAGGAAACGGGTGAAAGGGCGGTTCGTCAAATCGACCGAAGCACTGAATGCCGTCAATGGCAGATGAGCCGAGGGCCTGTGAACATCGAGCTCGGTGCGTCGCGTCTAGAGGTGGAGCTACTGCCATCCGAAGGTGGTGGTACGGTGCGCTACACCTATGAGGCTATGCTATTGGCAATTGCTGGGTCGCCACGCAGCCGAGCCAAATTTTGCGTTGAAGCAATCGTGGTCATTGGTCAGTCAACGCCAGAGACTGCACGGTATGCTTGTAAGTTGTAAGAAACGACACCCCTTTTGCTGCTACCATGCCATGAACAGAAAAACGTAGCTTACGGTACTTGTTTACCATGTGGTTTTACTACGAGCTCCTGGTGATGCATTTGGGTTTGCAGTGATGTGTTTCATACCCGTTTTGTTTGTACCATCTTGAATCCCTAATTGTGTTAACCACATTTAATATCTTAGCAAGACATCTATATATACAATTCTAGTTTGTAAAAAGCAAATTAGACTAGCAAACATATATGAAGAGTGAGTTGCATCTTGCAACCAAGGAGAGGTAAGTGCATTCTCTATCTGGAGGCCGGTGGCGGAGGTGGTGGCCTGGCCGGGAAGCGGGAGAGCGTGGCGGCGGCGCCGAGGGCGACCAAGGAGGCGAACGCCAGCGCGAGGGAGACGGCGCCCTTGTCGCAGTAGAGGCGGTAGAGGCGGCACACGGCGAACCACCCGCTGGGCTGGTTCCCCCACATGGCCACCGACCCTATCGCCCCGGCGCCGGCGGTCGACGCCGCCTGCAGGTTCACCGCGAGCAGGTCGGCGTGGTGCAGCCAGTGCTTGCTGACGAGCCGCTTCACGAAGACCGCCGTGAGCGCCGAGTAGGCGGCGCAGGCGAGGTTGACGGCCACGAACGCCCTGCAAGTTTTCGCGTTGCAGATCGCCGGCCGGCCGGTCAGTCGGCGGCCGAGAGACCACAAATAAAGTAGCCATCGCCGGCGAGCTAATAGCTAGATCCGAACGACGCTGATGATGTGCATTGCCGGATGTTATAGGTAGATAGATGGATATATATATACGTACTCCCAGACGGCGAACATCCTGAAGGTGACGGTGATGCCCCAGCGGTCCTGCCGGTTGGTGGCCACGACCACCGCGGCGGCGAGCGACGCCGCGAAGGCCAGCAGCCGGAGCACCGCGCTGGTCCTCACGTCCGCGACGGAGGCGATCTTCATCGTCGTCTCCGCCGCCGGCGCCTGCGAGTGCGACCCCAGCTGCTGCTCGATCGTCATTGTCGCCGCCGGCCACCCAGCTCCCGTCCTCTCCCCTACTATATCTGACGACCCTGACGAGCGCGTGCGGCGATCGCGAGCAGCGGCAGCTATTGTCGGAGCCTCGGGCGCTTTATTAGTACAGTACACAATAAGTAGACGTACTCTATCTGTAATAATGGTTTAAAGAACGGAACGCCTTTGAGGCTTTGAGAACGTTGTTTGGACTCTCCCTGTCTCGTCCGTACACCCATCTCCATGTACACGGATGCAGATTAAGCAGATCATGTTTGAGAATATTGGACTCTCTTCGAAAATGTTTGGTTTTTTTCCCCAGGGAATTCTTGACAGGTCCTCTCTAAAACGCGGATACTCGGGGTCGCGAGCGCGGGTGCCTGCTGATCGGTCGCAGAAGCCCGCGCGCGTGGCCCGGTCAGCCTGCGCGGCCCATTAGTGGGTTTTTAAGGCCCATTTGATGGTCAGCCAGCCCAGTTTTTGTTTTTTTTTATTTTTTCCCTCCTGAAAGTTCCATGAAACATTTTTTCAATTTTTTAACGAATTTTTTTGTTTCAATGGAATATTTTTTATTTTTCAAAAGTAAGTTTGGATTCAATTGAACAAGTTTTATTTTTTGTTCCGATGAAACATTTTTTTTTTCTAGCGGAACATTTTGTTCCAATCATGGGCCGCCGGCCAAAAAGATTTCACGGCCCAGGTCTCCCCCACGCCTTGTGCGATCAGTTGGCTCCCAGTCACATATGCGACTGGGAATAGCCCCCCCTCTAAAAGATGTCTCATCTGCTAGGGGCATGTTGCATGTATGGAGGAGATCTTCACAAAGGAAGGCGCGCAGCACGAACTGAAGTAGTATGTGGCGCAGCCCAATTTGCGGCCCGATCCACTAAAACCCGCAAACCGTGGTTACGCAGCCCATAACAGAACAATGTCAGAACTCTAACATGGCCCAATGTAACTTCACCATACCAGAAACGGCCCATACTACCTGAAAGAAGCATGGGTGTACATTCGGGGCCAGCGCCGTGCTGCCTCCAGCGCATTCTAATTTCAGGTCCGAATTCTGCCAGTTGCGTCCCATAATTTCTGAACACCTAAGCATTTCAGTTGCCAGATGATCATGGAACTATGTGAATTGTGATCGCAGGCCTGAATTCTCACAGCTGCTGTTCAGAAACATGACTGCACAGCCTTCAACGGTTTCAGAATCAGGAGGAAAAGCGCATATAGATAGAACATTTGAGGACATGCATTTCATTGGAAGATTAAACCTGTACAGTTTGCTGGCGAAAGATGAAACGGCTGGTGACCGAGTTAGTCATGGTAAAATATTTACAGATTCTTTTCATGCGCAGAAGCGCAAGCTATACAAGAGATCAGGGCACAGTAAACATCAGTTGCTTATGTCGAAGTACTTGGGATCAGCGGGGAAGTCATGCTCCACTCGCAGCTGCAGCAAAGATGAAACCTGTCGTGTTAAAATCTATGGATTTAACAGAACAAGAAACAAGCAAGGAGCAGTACGACTGTCTGGGATAGGCTGTTTGGTCAAACTTAAATAAGTGTTTTGAAATTAGCCTAAGATAAGACTACAGGATGCATTACCATCATCTCTAGCGAATAACAGAATTTCATCTTCTAAGTATGTGCATTTTGTGCAACCAACTATACTGCAAATCAACCTGGTCTCAGACTAGTGATGGAAAGAAGAAACGGAAAATGCCAAGATCCGTTTGCATACCTTGCCTTCATCTGAATCTGAGTGCCTTTGTGGAAATACAACTCTAAGATCATTGTAGAGATAGAATCTACGCTCTTCCTCGGCCACTGTATTACTGTTGTATGGCGCTGATGATGGATCAGATTTGCACCGTAGCATTGATTTCGAGGATTTCTTGGAGGAGGAGCACAGAAAACGTAGGTGAAGAGCATAACGAAGCACACCTCCGCCTGAACTATCATTGATCTTAGAAGATGAGCAGCACGGTTTCTTTCCACCTAAGCCAACCTTATCCACTTGACAGCAGCAATCATCAGAATCAGAATTGTCTTTCTTATTCCCAGGAGAGCTAGATTTAGTAGATTCTTTAGAATCACCCTCCGATGAACGACATCTCACGTTCAGATCTCCTTCTTCTGATTCGTCATTTGACTTGCAGTTCTGTCCACAGCTGCAGCCTGCAAAGACAAACAGAAAAATTAGCATTGCCCCAAAATCTACCAGTTTGGATTCAACCATTATTTGGTATTATCAGGCTACCAGCTCCATTACATTCACAACATAGAGTTCCCCGTTCTCTAGGTTCACTTCCACATGAGACTGACTGAGAAGATTTGGGCCCAACATTAACATCACAGGCCCTGTTTCCTTCTTCCGCAGGATTAGAGGGTAAGACAGAGGGGGACAATGTGACCTTTTGCCGCATGAAAGTCTGTCTCGTTCACAACAAGAGAAACAAGATGAGAACGGCAGATAGAAAAAAACAAAAACAGGTCACTACGATTGATAAAGCATCCCTCAGAAAAAATTGTAGCATTCAGTCCCTCTGAGAAAAGGTAAAGCATTTTCATTGCAGGTGTCAATACTATCAGGCATGTACTAAACAATAGATTGCCTGCACTGCCCTATTTCCAAGTTAGTTCATCTTTCCAGTACATAGTTGATGGCAAATCACTTGGCAGATCTAATATGGAGGATCAATGCATTGTAATATATGTGATCTCTTATGCACATGATTAACATCAAACTAAGCCTACACAAAAGGACTCAGGCTAGCAAGCAACCTGATAGATGAAAATCGCTCAGTCAATAAGGAAAACAATGTCTGAACAGGTAAACAGGAAATTAGGTAACATTCAGCCAATATGATGAACATTCAGTTCTCTTCAGTATGCAACTGAAAAATATTAGTGGTCGTAATAATTGTCCGTTAGTCATTCTTGTACCTTGGTTCCAGAAGGCATGTCACTCAAATCATAGTTGCAGAAGAAAGTATGAAGTGGAGTCTTCTCCGGGTTGCTCACGACCTATCAAATTTATACTTTTTGTTATTTCAATAGTATGGAGAGAGTATACAACTTCCAAACGTACGAGATGCAAACTATTCCTGTACACTTTTGCCTTATTGGCTGCTGTGAGGGAACTTGCCAACAACAAACAATAAAGAATTTTCGGGCGACTTGGCTAGAGATCCCAGCATTAAGCAAATATATGCAAAAGATACAACAACAACAACAACAACAACAACATAGCCTTTTTGTCCCAAGCAAGTTGGGGTAGGCTAGAGATGAAACCCATAAAAAAATAAAGATCACGGATCTTCAGGTACGTGGATGGCGAGTCTCCAAGCGCTCCTATCCAAAGCTACCTCTTTGAAGATATTCCACTCCTTAAGGTCTCTCTTAACCGACTCGTCCCAAATCAGTTTAGGTCTACCTCCACCTCTCTTTACATTTTTGGCCTGCTTTAGAACCCCACTACGCACCGGTGCCTCAGGGGATCTCCGTTGGACATGTCCAAACCATCTCAATCGATGTTGGGTAAGTTTCTCCTCAATTGGTGCCACCCCGACTCTTAAGTCCAAATATATGCAAAAGATATTAAGTACAAATATTTGGAACAATTTCAAAAATAAAATGAATAGTCCAAGGTAAATGTGAAAACAACGGAAGGAATGAAAATAAAATGCCAGTCAGAGAAATATCAAACCTGTGTAATGCAGTAAGGTATAAAAATCTTCTAAAAAATAAATACACAAACTTAGGTGATGCCTATGAGAAACCTATAGACTTATTAACGAAGCGAGGATATTTATTCAAAAATGCTCAGTATTATGCATGAACTCAGCAGCATTGATGGTATCAATTTCATGCAGCGAGGAAGATGAAAGTTAATTATGTTTTATCTCAGCCATAACCAATTCTATCAAAGCAGAATGCAGTATCTGATTATGAACGAGTTCAAATAGAGAAAAAAACATAGACCAGTGTACGATATAGAACGACGATTTCACAAAGAATAAACTGGGAAAAGGCTGGACTGATATTAATCTTAAGGATACAAAACAATTCAGTACCAGTTGTATGCGACCCTTAACAGGGATGCGTAGACGACTCTTTGCTGATCGTGAATCATTATTACTATAGCTTCTTTGGAGCTTCGGGCTTTTGCTGTTATTAGCAGGCAACCTCCCCGCAAGATCAATAGAAGAATAGTACAATAAGGAGCTATCCTCATCGATGCTGGTTACTGAGAATGGAAGTTTCTGAGTTGTGGGAAAGAAACTACCACCAGTGATATTTAGAACAGCTAAGAAACCGTCAATTGTCTGCATTGAGAGAGGAAAATGGAATCAAGCTCAACAATACCTGTATGCTAGTACGCAAGTAAACAGAAATTAGAGACCTGATTGTCTTTCCCATATGAGTATCGACCAGATAAAAGGGACTCCTCAAAGGAGCCAACCAGTGACCTCCTCACAAGCAAACCCGAACTCCGACCATAACCGATTCGAGGAGACGTAGGGGAAAATTCAGGGCCCCAATTTCGGTATCTTCTCAGTGAACTCCATTTTGGTGTCATAACATCAAGTTCATCATGTAAGAAGTTAGTTTCTTCTGATATCTCCTGCATCCTAGTTCCATCAGAACCTCCAGTTTCCTTTAAATCAAGGAAGTCATTTTCAAGATCTCTCATTATAGATCTTTGAGATCCTGTAACCTTAATTTTGTTCATATATTTAGGGCTAAGAGGAGATAGAGAAAGCGGAGAGTGTGCTAATTTCGCACTAGCTGCTAGATGGTCGTAATAGGATATAGAATCCTTGCTCCCAAGTAAAGGACCATCAGTGAATGAATTAGAATTGCTCCTAGTAACATCCCATTCTGGGCTCCAATTAGAGCACCTAGAGGTTGGAGTGTCCTGTGTTTCAAAAGAATTGAGGCATCTGGTGTTGGCTTTTTTATTATCTTGGAAGCCAGAACTGTATAGTTTACCGGCTGAATCAGAATGCCTAAATCTAGAATCACCAGAAGAAATGTTGAGCATATCACCATGGAACTGTTTAGGGAGCACATTTTTCAATGGGGAGAGCAGTCTCTTCCTTGCCTGAAGCTCATGCTGATCAAATGGCAAATGGTAATTGCTGTCGACCAAAGATGAATTGACCGTATCTGTTTCTGTTCCATCAGAAGCCCCAATACAACTAGATTCAAAGCCCACGACCCTCCTCGCTGGCATATGGACAGAAGGCACCAGTTTAGGACAAAGCCTAGAATTTGCATCTCTTGAGTCGACTTTTGGTCCATGGAGGTCTGTAGGTTCATCAAACATATGACCGTCTTTGGAATACCCATTTGATTCATTCGGAGCATCTAATGCAGTTTTTCTATTAAAATCACCAATCAGTGGGTATGAAAACACCCTGCTACTTGAGCTTCCTGCAAGGCCATCCAAATCACAGGCACCAACACCTCCACAATGTGGAGGACACGAAAAGGATGTGTGCGGTGCTGTTGGCACATCATCCTTGACTGAAGAAAGTTGAGGTAAACCCATCGCAACCAATGTTTCTTATCCTCGGTGAAAGATTTTGTTTCCGAATTTGGATTTGCGCCTAAAATGAATTTATTCAACTTCTTTTGATGTCCTTCAGAATATGTATTTCAGTCACCAGAACAGCAAACTGATGCTCCAAGAATTATCTACTGAAATTAATCAATACTAGAAGGGTAGAACCACACTCTGATATCCGACTCAAACGCATATGAAGCAAGGATATCATCATCTTTCCACTGCTACTACAGCAACCGGAGATGAAGCATAACTTGGATCCTGAGCAAGCAACCAGAAACCTGGGATGAGCCATGCCTATCACAATCCTGCAGAAGCAAATCGAAAGGCATTACATACATTCACCATACCGCTGAGCTCAGTAAATGCTATGAGCTAGTATACTTTATTGAGTTCATAGAAGGAAAGTGTCAGCTTATAAAGCTTCTTCTACTTATGCATCAGAAATAGCAAGTGAAGGCCAACTCATCATTGAATAGCTTGAAATACAGATAATATTATGCCATTCCATTTCCAGACTATACATGAATTAAAAAAGTAGAGGCCCATCACACATATATATCAGTACTCTGGAAACAAAATTATAAATGAACCAAAAGTAACATTCAGAGTTCAGGCTAGGGAACCCCAATCTAATTAAAGAAGGGACTTAGCATCAGCTAAGCGTAAGAAAGCGAGAAGCACAAATTTGGGGCAAACTCTAGTGCATTCACTCTGTTATCGATCGGGACAAGCAAACCAAATTACCAAAAACAACTGAACAGAGCCCAACATGATAGAAATTGCGGAAATCCAAAGCAAAAACACTTGATAAATCAAGAAATCAGCCTACCAGACAAACCAAACAGAGAAATCAACCGCATGGCCGACTTCAAGGATTGGACTGCTTCGATCCGATTGCTAGGAATTCGCCCAAGAAGTCGGATCTATTCCGGCCAATTCCTCCAGGGTTCTACCCTTCCCCTCGATTTCTCTCCCTCACCTTCCTAACGTTCTCCAGTCCTCCCCACCCTTTCTTGAGTCTTGGCTGCTCTCCCCTTCCTACCTTCTTCTCTAATGGTGGCTATATAATTCTTCAAGTAGCTACGGCCTACGGGTCGTTAATAGAGGCGCTAATCGGATATTTTTAAGGCGGAAAGTGTTGGATTAGCAGCGCTGGTAGCATCTGGTAGTTTCTAATCCGGCGGAAGGCAGGTTTAGTTTGGCTTGTGTTCTTGTTGTTCGATTGTTCAATTCCACGCCCATGGTCCATGGATAAATGCTTCCCAATGACTTATCTTCCATTTCAGTCCCTAAGGTTCTTTAATTTTTTTAAGGAAAAAGACTAAAAAATTTTCTTCTTTATTCTATAAATATGCACATACTCACGTACACAAGCTCATCTTTATAAATATGTGCAATAATTTTATCCTACATATGCTTTGGAAAGAATAGATCGGTAGATCGAAATTATTACAGACGCATAATCGTAAGTAGACACATCACCTACCAAAAAATAGTATGTTAATTTACATCGTCTACCATTAAATGATCATATTGTTAGTTTATGTTGCCTTATGGCTAGAAGATAATCATTAAGTGTTGTCTCACTTATATCACCAAAGAATTCTAATCGTAGCGCCAAGATAACTTTTGATCTTAGCTAAGGAAGTAACGAACACATTTTATGTAATTAGGGGCTAATGGTGCTATCTTTTTAAGTTTTAGCTTATAGGTGGATAGGAGAAGTCAATATTAGTGCGCTTCATAAAGTTTTGGATTTTTTATTAAATATGCAGTACATACTACTCTGAGAAAAAATACATAATATCTATCTATATATCAAAACATCAGTCATGAAGCATCTTCATTTGATAAAGGATACTAGTAATTATTGGCCTCTCCTGCACTATGGACCTTGAGAATGAGAATGGTAGCCATAAGACCATTCATTAAAATAATCATTTTGAAAGATGACTTATCTTTTATTCAAAGAAAGAACGAGGGCTTATTTGTTAAAGTGCGAGAGAAGAGAATTGAAGCGCGTGGGGACCACTGCCGGCGCCGCTCAGATCCATACTTTCTACTTTTGCATAATTGGAACTTGCGTTGGTTGAAAAAAAAAATTTTTACGGTGCTACATTAACTTGAACGTTTGACCACTAATTAGTAGTATTAGATGTGGATAATTGATAAAATTTATTCCATAACCCCAGGTAAAATTGCAAGACGAATTTTTTAAACCACCATGATCAGACAATATCATGCTACAGTAAACAACCTCTAATGACGGATTAATTAGACTTAATAGATTCATCTCGCGATTTCCCGTCCATTCGTGTAATTAGTTTTATAACTAATCTATATTTAATACTCGTAATTAGTGTTGAAAAAATTACCAAAAATTTTTTTGCCCCAAAATTTTACAACTAAACGAGCCCTTCCTTTTTCTTCTCTCCGCTCCCATTTTTCTGGGACCGCGAGTTGGAGTGTTCAGTTGCTGGACCGGGTACAATATGCATTGGTTCAAGATACTTTGTTTTTCTAAAAAATGGCATCTGATTCGCCAAATCGCCTCTTTTTCTGCACCACCACCGTGCTTCAGAAAGCTTGAATAGTCTCCTGCTGTGCTGTGATGTGAGGCAGGGGGTTGTGGGTTGTCCATAGTCCACTATTGCAAAAGGCAAGGATGGATGGATGGAGGCAGGTATCAAACTATCAAAGCTACGTAGCATCAGCAATCCATATGATCCAGCCACCACCCGTCGATCGATCAGGACCATAGAGAATCGGGTAATGACAGGTACGGGGCCATAGCAAGGACCTGCCTGAATGCTTGATCCACAGCGCCATCCCATCCGGTGGTGGTGATGGGTCCGGAACGGAATGGCAAGCGACATCCCTTTCCCATACGCGTCTGTGTATCTTTCGAAAGCGAGGAGTTGGGCCCATTCACGGCCCCACAAACCTGCAAGTTGCAGTGCACATGTGTTGCTCTCCGGCGTCGCCATCTGTTGCTCTCCGGCGTGGCGGCGTCGCCATCTGCCCTGGATATACCACCACCACCTGTACATCGAAGATTGAAGCATCTTCCGCCGGACCCTGCTTCTCTGATTGCCAACGCCATCAGCTTCACGACGCGTGCACAGGCGAGTGGACGTGCCAAACCCGGACGCCAAATTCTTTGGTTTTTCTACTTCAGAGCCTGAACCATGTTTTTCACAGAGGCTGGCAGCGGCAGTGCCATTGGGTATCCGGCATGGAAACAGAGATTTGAAACAAGGCGCAGCCAGAATTTCTTTCTATTCGAGGACCTCTTGGAGCTCCCTTTAAAATACATGTTATTGACACAACCCCCCTCATGTAAATCCTGCATGGTTCGCGAACCCGAGTTGAGAACCGTGAAGCGATGCAGAGTCAGGCGGCCATCCGGCTGCTGCGGCGGCGGAGAGAACAGAACTGGACACACCTCATGGTTGCTCTACAAAATCAGCTCACGCTAGTTGAGTTGGAGCGGCAGTGGGCACTCGTACCATTATGCGACACATCTTTCTGGACATACAGACAATGACATGGAAGATTGAGAAGCGATTGGGTCTGTGAATTAGGCTGTTGCCGCCATTGGTACTGCTCTGTAGCAAGCCCGCTTTGCGGCTCGGACAATGTCCTCGACCTGCAAGTGCAATGATATGGATAGTCAGAAAGTGAACAGAGAAGTAGTCAATCACAATATCAGTCAATACCATAGATTAATACCACAGCCATTCTCTCTTGTAACAGCCAAGCTCAGCAAGTCTATCCCAACAAATATTTCTGAAATTTGACCTCTCAACATCTTACAGCTATTTTCTCATGCGCCTACCAGAAATTATGGGTTCCTAGTAGTTCTTTTTTTCAGGAATCAGGATCTGGTAGGTGATCATACAATTTTCTCATGCACCTCAGAACCTACCACATTATGTCATGTGCCTTAAACACTTAGGACCCTGTCTAGTAATACAGCTATATTATAAAAAAAACTATTGTTTTGTCAAAAGACTGCACATCAATAATCAATTGTATAAGATGCAGGCCAAAATAAATGGTATAGGCAAGAAAACTGAAAGTTTGGCATACTAGACATGTTATTTCGGGTGCTACTATTCAAACCGCAACGCCATTACTTTTGTAGAACCACAACTCCCTATGCAAACTTGGAAGGAAAGCTAAAGGACAGTATGGACCTGTGGAACAGCCATCCTCTCTAGGTTGGCAGCATAGGGCATGGGCACATCAGCTCCAGCAATCCTCTCAACTGGCGCGTCAAGATACTCAAAGCTGTCCTCGACAACAGACATGCTGCAAACGGGACACATTTCAACCCATTAGTAGAGATGAAGGCCATGCAATGGGAGAGCGAAGAGAGACGCACCATATTTCAGCGCCAATCCCGTGTTGTGGGAAGCCTTCTTCTACTGTTACCAATCTATTGGTTTTCCTCACAGATGCATTAATAGCAGCTCTATCCAGCGGTCTAATTGAACGAAGATTGATTACCTGAAAACAGATCTAACCATAAGGAAACGATGGACTCCATGTGAAAAGAGAGATATCCGGTAGCGTGAGATTGCAAAAAGAAATTACCTCAGCGCTGATACCCTCCTTGGCCAGTATATCTGCGGCCTGAAAAATGGCAGTACATGAGAATACAACCAGAACATCAACTGAATATATTTTATATAGCCATTACGTTGAAAGATCTGGTCAACTAAGTATAACTCCCAAAATAAACTGTTTTCTTTGTCAAATTTGTAATAGAATAAAGCTGGTACAAATTACAGAGATTCAGGCAAAGTTGAATCCTTGTGTTCAAAGTGGTACTATGGGCATGTTTTCTTTCTTTGCTCAACTTTGTTGCTAGTGGGCAAGGTTGGTCAGGGAAATTGGGGAAAGCCAACCTCAGAAGCAAGGAAACGGAAATCGTTGCTTGCCATTCCCAAAAGCAGGTAAGGAAAGAAACCAAACATCCTTCCTAGCTTTCATAAGCAAGGTTAGGTAAATGATCCAAAACATGTGTTATATATGGATCTAGTTGGCAGTTTCTGCATGAAATAAAATGTTTCACAAACAGATACAAATTATAATCACATTCTTTATCAGTATCATGTTGAATTCCAAAAAAAAAATGACGTGATGGACAAAATAGCGCAATTCAACACAATCTGCTTAAGAAATGTGATATTCACACACCTGAAGAGCATACCCAACCATCTTGGAGAATGCAGTGATTGTAACATCTTTTCCTTGTCGCTCTATCTACACCAAAAACAAATAAAACAGTAATAAGATTCTTCCAAGACAATCCATCAACAGAAGCCTGATCAAATTGAACGTTTCACTGCTGCTGCATAAAAATAAAGACATACCTTAGCCTTGCCAATTGGAACGCAGAAGCTAGAATCGAGTACCTCAGCAGAAACAGGAAATGATTCACCATAACTGCAGAAAAATGGAAAATACATCATATGAGATGTCAACTCAAGTATAGAGAGAACAGATGAGCGGGGCAAGTATTGCATACAGAAGTTCATTTTCTAGGAAAACAACAGGATCTGGATCCCTGATTGCTGCTTTCAGCAAACCTCGAGCATCTTCTGCAGAATATGGTGCTAGAACTTTCAATCCGGGAACATGCGCATACCAAGCTGCATAGCACTGCATACAACAGATGCCCTAAGTCAATTACGTGCTGCAAGAAATCGAAGTAGACTGAGGCCCCTTTTGGATCCTATGGGCTAAACTTTAGCTGCTAGTTTAGCCCTTGAGGATCTAAATGGGTGGGCTAATGCTTGTCTAAAGTTTAGCCAAGGCAGCTAAAGGCATTAGCTCATCCAGGAGGATCTAGTGCCGGCTAAAGTTTGGCAAAAGACACCTGAAGCTTACACTCTTGCTCGGTTCAACACTTTTTTTTTTTGAGAACAGTTAAACACAATAGAGTATGGAGACAAACAATTCATGTAACGAACAATTTGGTTCTACAATTTATTATGTACTCTGAAAATAAATGATAAACCATGACTGTCTGTATTTGAAGCGATCAACAGCAATGAAAAAACAAATAGAGGCAAGTTTCTGCTAACAACCTGCGAGTGTTGAGCACCAACTCCAGCAGCAGCGCCATTTGGCCCTCTGAAGACAATAGGAACAGATATCTGACCAGCTGACATGTAGTTCGACTTGGCAGCTGAATTAATGATGTGATCAATTGCCTGAACATGCAAAAAGGCACAGTTATGGGATTTTGGTTTAAAGCATATAAAATTTGTAGTATGTACTCATTCTCAGAGATCCACATATATGAAAAGAAGTTAAGAAGCGGGCATTATTGCACAAAGGTATGCAAAGGGCAAATAAATACAGCAAGGTGCCAGCAGATGGAGAACAGTACCGGAATCATGAATAATTTCCTCGCAGGAAAAGAAAAAGTAAACACGTAGGAAATTGCCATGCAAGGACTTCATATCAGATTATATCAGTGTCTGATTCAGTTACCACATCAATATAGAGTGTATCTGCTCCAGTGGTTTAATAATATGATTATAAGCTGAGACATGGGAATCATGTAAGTTTTGCTAAAGAGAAGAATATCCCTGAACAATCTCTAACATACAAAGTACGCATAAATACCCTTTCCTGCATGAGGTGCTACCTAAAAGATGCCATCAGTAGCTATTATAATTTATACAGGTGCAGCTCAGAGACAGAAAAAGAGAAACATATATGAAATAAGATACCACAGAAAACATGAATTTTCTCGAATTCAAGAATGTGTGGAGCTAATGGGTGGAGAAACCAAAACATATGAACAAAAAACAAAGGAATAGCATTCTAAATCAAGTAAATAAAAAATAATTGAATTCGCACGGTGATTTGCAGACATAATTAAATAACTGACCTGCATCGAAAAGTTAAATGTCATGAACTCTACAACAGGTCGAAGACCATGATAGGCAGCACCGACACCAATGCCAGTAAAGCCAGCCTGAACAGAACCCAAGCAGATCAATATTAGAGTGTGATAAAATCAACTTGACATCTTATGAATGGTTGTTGATCTTTTATTTTCAGGTTTATAACCTCAGTGATTGGTGTATCAAGAACCCTATCAGGGCCATATTTGTCGAGCAGTCCCTTGGATATCTGCAAAGAACACCAACGAAGAGAAGCTCAACACTAATAGCATTCGTGTATTAGTTCAGTTGCCACAGGGAGATAAAATGCAGCACAAATCTTCTTAGAAATACTACTGACCTTGTATGCACCTTGGTACTCCCCAACCTATCACAGAGTGAAAATTATTAAACCAAAAGAAAGAAAGGGGAGAACAAAACAAACAGGTTCATTCACTGGCCGCACCTCTTCTCCCATCAAGAAAACAGAAGGATCTGCAGACATTTCTTCATCTAGCGCGGAATTCAATGCTTCCCGCACAGTTATCTAAAAAGAAAAGGAGTAGTTGTGTAAACTTTCTTGCGAAATCTCAAGGTCACAAAATGGAAGTACTACTGTAGAGAAGCATGGCATTTTCTTGAAGTAACGACCTAACAAGACGTATAAAGGTACAATACCAACTGTCCCTGAGACATTAATGATTCAGAGAAGCAAAGATCACAACAGACACTAAATAATACTATTTAACTATCTATAGGAACTTTTCAATCACCAAAATCAACTTAATTATGCCACAGTTTGGTTCAGTTATTCCTACTCGATCATGTTCTTTCCAGCCTCCACCGTTGTCTGTAATCTTCAATTTAGACGTGAATGTCATGGTGATGATGATACCATTACCACCTCCTCAGGATCAGGCATTGGAACAAGTAACAGGTAACAGCATCTGATAAGATGATCAAAGCTAACTAGATCATCAAGTCACATAGTGCACACACTAAACATCCACCAGCTTCTACCCAGAATACTGTTCAGCCCCCCAAGGAGAGCTACCATTCAGATTCCTCTGGTGCCAGATACTCAGAATACTTAAATATCTTAATATTTAAACAATATCTGTGATGAAATGTCCATAATCTACAACCGCGCCGGTTTGAACCGCAAGCAAACAATATCTGTGCAGAATTGTCTGCAATTCTGCATTATACACAGCTGCTCCATCACCCAACCACTTGATGCCTGCCACCTACCTGTCCCCCTTTACAGCTACTATCATCCAGAGTCCATCAAGCTCGACAACAAACACCAGCTACCGGCACGAAGTTCGTGCCGTTTGCATGGAGAACGAAAACAAAAGAGTTTCTACCGTCTAGGGGGAGAATTTCCACAGCAAAACAAAGCATCTGGCATACGACCGTACGAGTACGGCACGGCGAGCGATAGTCAACATTGGCAGCAGGGAAGGCGGTAACTGGCAGCGAGACGATTCCCATTCCCCCCCATCGGAGCAAAAAAGGAAGGAGAAAAGGCACGGTGGTTCCCAAACGGGAATAGATTCGACAGCGCACGCGCGCCGACGCGACGCAAGGAATGGGTTGCGAGGCGCTCACCTCCTTGGCGGCGGCGGAGTAGCCCCTCGCGGATGCCGCGGTGGCCGCCAGGCGAAGGGCCTGCGCCAGCTGGCCGAGCACCTGCGCCACGAGGGGAAACGGATCACGGTGAGGCCGAGAGGAAGCCGAGCGGGGAAGCCGAACTCCGGCGAGAGGAGAGCGCGGTGGCGGGCTAGGGGGAGCACTCACGCATCCGGATCCGAGCCGCCTCCGCGCGACGCCCAGCATCTCCGGCGCGGTCAGCGGACGGTGGGGTGGAGGCTGGCAACGACCGGGGGAGGAGGTGGGGACCGGAGGTGAGGCGAGGAGAGGAGATGAGATGGATAGGTGTATCTGTATCCGGGGAGGAAACCCACCCCCAACCAAAGAGGGAGTCGAGCGGAGGCGGCGGCGGCGGCGGGGTGGGTGGGTGGGTGGGTGTGCCTGTTCGTTCTGGCAGGACTCGCTGCGCCGCTGTGCCCGTCAAGCCTGACCCAGTCTGCGCTTCTGCGTCTCCGACGGGCGACGGCGCACACCTGAAAAAATGGCCCGCGTTTACAAATTACTCCCACCGTGACTTTATATGTGTCGCTCCGGAAACGGTTCTCTATATGTTTACAAATTTCTCTATATGTTTTATAGAGAAATTTTTCTAAAATCTACTCTTTAAATTATTAATTCGAGATTGATCTGAGTAAAAATTATTTTCTGCATCTTTGTACTCTTCAATATTTTCTTTCGGAACGTCATTATAAAAGTAACAAAGAAAAATACCATAGATATAAAGCTTTTCTACATCTTGTCTCGTTCTCCATCTTTGACTAGCGGGAAATTCGGAACAGAGGAGATCTATATTTAGATATACAATAGATTTTAACCAAAATCTCCGTTCTTTTACATATGCTCTTAGGCGATCATTGGAGTTTTATCCCGGTTCCGATGTGCTTATTTCAATTTCAGTTTGAAAAAATGCCGGTGAGATTCGAAGTGTTACGGAGACAGGAGCACGGGACCACGTTTCGGGCAGGACCCTTGCGGGGTCCTTGAATCTTGATACGGAAAGCCCCCCGTTGGTATCCAATTTTATCGCCGTCGCGGCGTCGCCGACATCGACGTTGCTGATCGCTCCGGTTGACTTGATGGTGGCCCGGGTCCGGTGGGACGGCGGCATCTGGCCGCCGACGCGTCCGAGGGCCAGCGAACCCGCCGGCCGGCCGTTGGGGCGTATCGTCGCCGTGGTCCGTCAACTGGCAACCGCCCCCGCCATGGATCGGACTCCGAGTGGCGCCGTGGTGGTGCGAGCTGGGGACGGCCGCGCGCACGGCACTTGCCGCTCGCCGCAGCTTGTGTGCCACCTTTCGTGATGTGTTCTGGCCTTCTAGGGCTTGTAGCCAGGTGCCTGCGCCCGGTTTGCGGGAGCGAAGCTTATCTGATTTGGACTACCCAACCCGGACCATTATTTGATCCATCGTTGATTAATTTATTTATATATACGCGGGACATTACAAGATGACGCGACTCCGGCTTAGCTGATTTAATTCTTTTTTAGAGAACGTGCCTGAGCACGAGCTGATTTAATTATAGCGTTTGGACTTTGGAGAATCTGACTCTGCTTTGCCTTGCTACTTGACATGGGGCCACGAATCAGCAGCCTTTAATTTGTCTATTGCTACGGGGATAAGTATATTTGTACGGGGCATAAGATTCCCTAAAACTCAACTAGAAGCTACTAGGCCTATCATGGCCTTTTCTTTCGTACTGGTGTCGTATTCTCATTGCAACTACTAGGCCTATCTCCCTTTTTGAGAGTTGTATATCTTTTTAGATTTTTTTGAACTTTACAAAATATAATTGGCCTAATTAAGCTTTATTTTCGTAAAGCAGGAAAAAAAGAGCATCTTGATCAACACACCCACAGGCCACAGTGTACTATTGGGTCTTAGGCACACAGTTCCACAGATCAATGATACATCGATGCATGGGTGATCAATGATGCATCATGGGTTCATTTGTGTTTCGGAAAAGTTGGTTTTCACTAAGTTTTTTGGGGGCAAAATATAGCTAGTTTCATCTCCATGCATTAATCAAAGGTTACAAAAATAATACTAAAAAATAAATTGGTAGATCCAAAGACTGTCAGAAGTGAACCTGAGTCTGGCGCCTTAGACCACTCGGCCATCCTGACCTCGCGTGCTTAAATTAGCTGCATCCGCTAAAATTACTGATTAGCATTATTACAAACTGGAGTACCCGGTTTGCTGATGCAGACATAAGACAATGCACAAGTGCGACAGCAAATCACACTTGTTGGGTTGGGCCTTACTTAAAGCACGCAGCAAGTGAGTCGTTGGGCCTGTGTACCACCCACACGCTCAACGGAAGCCCACAAACCTGGCCGGCCCATTCGGATCCGATAGGGAGAGGGTCCGGGTTGCCGGTTGCGGAGACATGTCTCCTTTGCGTGCCCAACCAAAGCCGCCGATCCTCTCAACGCAACCCAGATTGGATCTCGAGAGGGAGAGGTTGATGGCGGACGGTGACCTGACGAGGAGGAGGAGATCGCAGCGGTTGATCAAGTTGAAGGAAGCGAGGAGCGAGTCGGAGGCATCTCGGATGATCAAGCTCAAGAAGGAGAGGTTGATGGCGGACGGTGACCTGACGAGGAGGAGGAGATCGCAGCGGTTGATCAAGTTGAAGGAAGCGAGGAGCGAGTCGGAGGCATCTCGGATGATCAAGCTCAAGAAGGAGTGGTCTGCTCTCTTGGATCGCCAGAGGGATCGCATGGAGGCCAAAAGGAAGTTCCACGAGGCGATATTTGCTTGGGCTCCGCCGCCGCCGTGCGATCCGCTGTCGGCTGCGCCTCCTCCGCCGCCGCCGTGCGATCCGCTGTCGGCTCCGCCTCCTCCGCCGCCGCCGTGCAATCCTTTCCGGCCCCCGTTGGCTACGCCTCTTCCGCCGTCGTGCGATCGTTCCCGGCCCCTGTCGGCTCCTCCCCCGCGGGTTGGGCGGGCCGGGAAGAAGACGAAGAAGAAGGTGCTCAAGTGGAAGGTGCCGCAGGAGCGCATCGATCACATGATACTGAATCTACGCGACCCCTTCCATGATCGCTACCCTTTGGAGAGGTTGCGCAAGCGTAATCAGAGATTCCGTGAAATTTTTGCAGAACGTAGGGCTCTTGCTTAGAAGAAGTTCGAGTACATGCAGGCCAACATCAAGCAGTTCCGTCAAAAGGGATATGCAGAGGACTATTCCGAGACCGAGACCGAGGACGATGGCGAGGAGGTCGAGGTGGTTGATTACGATGAGATCTATTTTGGAAGGAAAGGTCTTTAATTACTTATGGAGTATCCTTTGTGTCTATGGCAAACCTAACCTGTTGCTGTTGGGGTACTATCGGTGTCTGATTCCCAAGTGTCTGCTCATTGCTATGTGTAATAATCGTCTTGGTGTTATCGACTCGAACTAGTAATTCCCATGTTATTTATGGTCCTGGTGTTATTACTTCATATTTATGGTCCTGGTGTTAGTATTACAATTTGTTGACGCCAGATTTTGACACGTGTTGAATCGGCGTCAGGAGAAGAAGATTGGCCGATGCGGCAGATCTGAAGGCTACAGGAAGGAATCGATTGAAGTAACAGTTGGAAATCGGCCGATTGGTGGCACAGCCTATGCCAACAGGATGGGATTATTTCGGAGGATCCTGGTCAAAAGCTGGTCAAAGGGGGCACGCTAAGTCGGTCGAGGAGCAATTGAAGGAAATCTTGATTGGATTAGGAAGCGGCGGCGGAAGATTCTGCGGGAGTCCGTTTCCTTTTTAAAGTCCGTATAGATATAATAATTTAAATAAGGTTATAACAAGTCGTGATCGACCAGGAGTCCTAGCTTTAGGGTATAAATAGGAGTCGTCAGGGTCTTACAAAGATATCAACACATCAATCAACAACAGTACTTCTACTTTTTCCAGCAATTTACTTTCAAGTCGGCGACTTCGCCAATACTTTTCTTCTTTCACGAGTTCGTACGGATTGGCAGGGCTGCATCAACTTGATCTCCGGCCAATTGGTAGGTTCCGCTTACCGAGTAATATCCGAGCTTTAACTACGGGCGCATCGCTGTGGTTTCGTTTGGATTTATTCACCAGTTATCGATATTTACTAGAATTGCAAGTTTTACCTGTTATTCTAGTATTATCACCAGTTATCCAGCTTGAGATCAGGGTAATTGGCTTCCTCATCATTCTTCCTCGATTTATCATCTTATAGCCGATTAGATCTATTTCAAGTGTTGTTTTTGCAGTAGTCGTCTAGATCGCTCCAGCAGTTTTCTTTACGATTACTACACGATCATCGGCTGATTCATAGCCGATCATCTATATAGCAAATCGGCCGATTCGCTGCCGACGCGCTCCTCAGGACAGATCGGAACTCCAGCCAATCGACGCGCCTGGAATTTAATACTCTATTTTCTTGTCAATCAACAGGTCAGATTGACTGGCACGCCGCGCGAACCGCACCAGGGCGATAACCCAAACAGGAGCTAAGCAGATTCTCCCGGGTCGTGTGTCCGACGCTGAAGACCCATCGGCCGATTCCTATCCAGCCGATTTTAGCGCCAACACACTTTTGGCACGCCCGGTGGGACCATCCAAGATCTGATATGTCAAAAAACGCAGAAATCTCTGACAGCAACATCATTAATTAACCAAATCTGGCGTCAACACAATTCACAACTTCCAGCTGGTGAATCTCATGTTATTAATTAAACCAGCAAGTTTGGTGGATGTGTTTTATGCTAGTGAATCACCAGAGCAATTGTAATACTAACACCACTAGTCTTTGTAGGGATTCTTGGTCTTACAGCTCATAGTTCAGTTCCATCTATTTGGTTATGAAAAAGAGGAAACATAGATGATAACAAATGCATGGCAGCTCACTTATCCTAATAGGAATAGGAAAAAAAAGATGAATTAGGTTTTACCTCACTGCCTCAAGTAAGAAGCATAGAGAGATTTGATGCAGGGTGTTGTCAGGCCAAGCTAATCAAACATACTTGCAGCATTTTTTTTTGTTGGCTGATTTTGTCATTTCTGTTGTCAGTAGAAGTCTTGTGTGACTTTTGAGATTATCTACCTTTTGAAGGAACTTCTAAATTCTAATGTTTGAGTGAAGTGCTATCGTCAATGTCCTGTTGAAGGACTTTATTCACTATAATAAAATGATAATAATACGAGATACTGCCAACAAATTCAAGGTGCTCTCTTGAGACGCGCCTTACTCCATACCACTTTCAAGGTACCAAAAAAATTGTATTTTGGCTGACCATAGAAAATATCTGTGTAATCTTTATTTGCTTCTGATGTCCTTTTTCCTTTGCAATCTTCAGGGTTTCCGACTCATTTGACCCGGTCGCACGTCTCGCATGTAACCCAGTCGCCCCCTGGAACTATAAAGGGAAGGCCGGGGCCCAAGAGAAAGGGGCAAGAATTTTAGACTCTCATGCACCCACACTCACACTTTCTCACACGGGCTTCTTCTTCCCCGTGGAGAAGAACACGCCCCCACCATTAGAGCTTCAGTGCACACCTTAGAGACTTGGGACCAGTTTCCTCTCTCGCCCCTCTGTAACCCCTACTACAGAACCCGCGTGGGCAACACGAGCAGGTCCCCATACTAGACGTAGGGCTTCTTCTTGCCCGAACCAGTCTAAATCCCGTATCACCCGTGTAACCATCCGGAGCCGTACGCGCATAAAAGAAATTTACTAGACTAAGTCTTGATCACCAATCTTGACAACGACAGTTGGCGCGCCAGGTAGGGGGCCTTTGCACGTACATCACCGGCTTCAGATGGCCAGCCACGACGTCAGCTTTGCTCCGGGCTCCCTGGTCCGCTTTGGGAGCCTGGACTTCCTCGCCACCGGGGAGGGGATCGACCTAATCCCTCTCCTCGCCTCACCCACTCGCCTCATCACCTCTGGCTCCGCCGCCAGGGTGGTGGTGAGTGGCCGGATGCGCGCCGGAGGGCCTCCTTCGGCGGGATGGCTCTTCGGGCTGCGCAGCGCTGTGACAGCCTACGGTCGTTCCCTGGCGCGGTCCATGACCGTGCCGCCTGCAAGAAACAAGCTCGCGGGCGCGACGGGGGCGATCTCCGACGCCGGCTCCAGCAGCAGGAGCCACCACCCCTCGCGTGAGTGCTTCATGGCCGACGTGCACTCCGAGGGATCCAACGGCGATGGCGCCGGGAGGAGGCAGCGAACTCCCCCACCGCGCACCGCGGCCACGACGGGAGCCCTTGCCCGGGCCCCAGTGTGACCGCGACAACCAGAGGCGCGCGTGGCGCCCCACCAGGAGGTTGAGCGCCCCCGCAACGAGGACGGGGCGCGACTACGAGCGCGCGACATCCAGCAGCGCATCTGTGTTGACGAGGATCGCCCCCAGCTCTTCGACCGCGCCAGCCAAAACATCGCCGCAGCGGCGGCTCTAGTTCGACGACTCCCCGAGCCGGAGACGCCCGAAGAACGCCAGACGCACCGAGAGGTGCGCGACTTGCTCGAGTGCGCCGCTGTTCAGCAGGCGGAGAGCTCCGCGTCCCGGCGACGCGGGCAAAACACCAGCGGGGCGGCCCCCACCGCACCCACCGAGAGGCGGGGGGAGTCTGTCCACCAGCCTTCTCCCCGGGCGAACCAGGCCGCGCCCGCTCGACGGACGTCGCCACCCGCAGGAGGCGGGGCCCCATCCATTCACTGGCGCGTCGGTCCCATCCGCGACGCCCGTGACACCCTGGACGCGCGGAGGCGCTCCTGCGCGGACAGGGGGGGGGGGGGGTGGACCGCGGCTACCACGTCCACCATGGCGGTCGCTACGACAGCGAGGAAGACCGCAGCCCGAGCCCCGATCCAGCGGGGCCCTGGACCTTCTCCACGCGCATCCTGAATGCGCCGTTCCCGCCGCACTTCAGGCAGCGAACCAACGTGGCCAAGTACTCCGGGGAAACGAATCCCGGGCTATGGCTCAGTGACTACCGGCTTGCATGTCAGGCCGGTGGGGCGGACGATGACCTGTTCATCATCCGCAACCTCCCACTTTTTCTAGCCGACTCAGCGTGAGCCTGGCTGGAACATATCCCCTCAGGACGGATCCGCAGTTGGAATGACCTGAGGGAGATATTCGTGGGAAACTTTCAGGGCACGTATATGCGCCTTGGCAATTCCTGGGATCTTCGGAGCTGCCGCCAGGAGGCGGGTGAATCCCTCCAGGACTACATCCGACGCTTCTCCAGGAAGCGCACCGAGCTCTCCAACGTCGCGGACGCTGACGTCATAGGGGCCTTCCTAGCGGGAACTTCCTGCCGACCCCTCGTCCACGAACTAGGGCGCCGAGGCCCGCGGACCACGGAGGACCTCCTCAACATCGCCACCAGCTTCGCCTCGGGCGAGGAGGCCGTTGGAGCAATCTTCGACCGCTCCAAGGGCGAGGCAAAGCGGAAGGAGGACACCGACGAGGGCACCTCCAACCGCCCGCAGAAGAAGAAGAACAAGCAGCAGCGCGAGGCACCCCTCGTGGCGGCTGCTGAGCGCAAGCGGGGTCAGCCGCACCCGGAGGGCACCCCCGGCTTTTTCGACAAGCTGCTCGAGGGACCGTGCCCGAACCACGAGTTTCCCGCAAAGCACGCCTACAAGGACTGCAACCTCATGAAGAGGTACTTTGCAGGCAACCCGATGAAGGGCGACCGTAGGCGGAAACCCGACGAGGAGAAGAAGGACGACGGAGGGAAGGAAGACGGCTTCCCCAAGGTGGACGGCTGCTTCGTGATCTTCGGCGGGACGGCGGCTTATGATTCCAGACGCCGTCGGAAGCTGGAACGCCGCGAGGTCTACGCGGCGGAGCCTGCGACGTCGACCTTCCTCGACTGGTCGGGATCCGCCATCACTTTCAACCGGTCCGACCACCCGGGGTGCGTCCTGCAGCCAGGGCGCTACCCCCTCATCGTCGACCCCATCATTGGCACGACGCGCCTCACCAAGGTGCTCATGGACGGAGGCAGCGGCCTCAACATCCTCTACGCCGAGACCCTCGACGCCATGGGAATCGACCGCTCCCGCCTCCGCCCCAGCAAGGCGCCGTTCCACGGCATCGTGCCGGGGAAGCAGGCAATGCCTCTCGGGCAGATCGACCTGCCCGTCACTTTCAGGACTCCGTCCAACTACAGGAAGTTGATCCTCACCTTCGAGGTGGTAGGCTTCCGTGGAACCTACCACGCCATCTTGGGGCGGCCAAGCTACGCCATGTTCATGGCCATCCCCAACTACACCTACCTCAAGCTCAAGCTGCCGGGGCCCAACGGGGTCATCACCGTCGGCACGTCCTTCCAGAAGGTGTACGAGTGTGATGTAGACTGCTGTGAGTACGCCGCGGCCATCGCCGTCACGGAGGAGCCGGCGGTCCAGCTCGCGGAGAGCGCCGAGGGTCGGCCCGACTCCAAGCAGTCGCCTACCTCCTTCGAGGCCGCCGAGGGCGTCAAGGAGGTCCCCCTCAACCCGGGCGGTTCGGACGGCCAGACCGTCCGAATCAGCGCTAGCCTATCCCCCAAATAGGAAAGCGCGCTCGTCGACTTCCTCCACGCGAACATCGATGTCTTCGCGTGGAAACCCTCGGATATGCCCGGCATTCTGAGGGAAGTCGCCGAGCATTCCTTGAACATCAAGGCCGGCTCCAAGCCAGTGAAGCAAGGTTTGCGCCGTGTCGACGAGGAGAGGCGCAAGGCCATCGGCGAGGAGCTCCAGAAGCTTTTGGCGGCCGGATTCATCAAGGAAGTATACCACCCTGAGTGGCTAGCTAATGCTGTTCTTGTACGAAAAAAGAATGGGAAATGACGAATGTGTGTTGACTACACCGGTCTCAACAAGGCGTGCCCAAAGGATCCGTTTCCTTTGCCGTGCATTGACCAGATAGTCGACTCGACCGCTGGGTGCGAGACCCTCAGCTTCCTCGACGCGTATTCCGGCTATCATCAAATCACGATGAAAGAGTCCGACCAGCTCGCGACCTCTTTCATCACCCCATTTGGCCCCTATTGCTACGTCAAGATGCCATTCGGCCTCAAAAATGCGGGGGCTACATTCCAGCAGTGTATGCTCAAGTGTTTTGGGGACCTCATCGGGCGGACTGTTGAGGCTTATGTCGATGACATCGTAGTCAAGTCCAAGAAGGGTGACCAGCTCATTCCCGACCTCGAACTTGCCTTCGAGAGGCTGAGAGACAAGCGCATCAAGCTCAACCCTGAGAAGTGCGTCTTTGGGGTTCCAAGGGGTATGCTGCTGGGTTTCATCGTCTCCGTGCGCGGCATCGAAGCCAATCCAGAGAAGATAGCGGCCATCAACGACATGGGGCCGATTCGAAACATAAAGGGAGTCCAGCGTGTCACGGGATGCCTAGCGGCCCTGAGTCGCTTCATCTCGCGCCTCGGCGAACGGGGGCTCCCCCTTTACCGGCTCCTGAAGAAGACCGACCGCTTCGAGTGGACCACCGAGGCCCAGGAGGCACTTGACCGGCTCAAGAACCTCCTGACGAAAGCCCCGGTCCTAGTCCCACCTACCGACGGGGAACCCCTCCTGCTTTACATCGCGGCGACCACCCAGGTGGTCAGCGCGGCTGTAGTGGTAGAGCGAGAGGAGGAGGGACACACCCTCAAGGTACAGCGCCCAGTCTACTTCGTCAGCGAGGTCTTGTCCGAGTCCAAGGCGTGATATCCGCAGATCCAGAAGCTCATCTACGCCATCCTCATCACGAAGAGGAAGCTGCGCCATTACTTCACCTCCCACCCGATGACAGTCGTTTCGTCTTTCCCCCTCGGCGAGGTGGTCCAGTACCAGGACTCCACGGGACGAATCGAGAAGTGGGCGCTCGAGCTCATGGACCAGGGCATCACCTATGCCCCCCGCACCGCCATCAAATCCCAGGTACTCGTCGATTTCGTAGCGGAGTGGACAGAAATCCAGACGCCAGCGGCGCCGGAGAAGCAGGAGTACTGGACAATGCACTTCGACGGGTCGCTGATGAAGGCTCGCGCCGGAGCCGGCCTAGTCTTCATCTCCCCTCTTGGCGTTCGCATGAGGTACATGATCCACCTCCATTTTCCTGCATCTAATAATGTTGCCGAGTATGAGGCTCTCCTCAACGGACTTCGCATCGCCATCGAGCTGGGCATCCAATGGCTGGACGTCCGAGGCGACTCCTAGGTAGTCGTCGAGCAAGTCATGAAGGAGTGGAGCTACCACGACCCCAAGATGGCAGCTTACTGCAACGAGGTCTGCAAACTCGAAGACAAGTTCGACGGGCTAGAGCTCAACCACATCGCAAGACGTTTTAACGAGGCAGCCGACGAACTGGCAAAAGCAGCATCCGGCCAAAAGCCCGTTCCCGACGGCGTCTTCATCAGCGATCAGTTCAAGCCCTCAGTCCGCTGTCAGGAACCGGGAAAGGTCGGCGACGCGCCACCTGTCCCGGGCCCGGGTGCCGGCCCAGGTGAAGTAGCCCATGCTCCGTCTGGCCTGGGCTTGGAGGCCGACCCCTCCTACCCCGAGATCATGGAGATCGACGCAAATCCAGCTGCAGGGCCCGACCCCCCACCTGACTGGAGAGCCCCGTACCTTGATTACCTCATCCGCGAGATGCTCCCGACGGAAAAGACGGAGGCACGAAGGATTGCGCGCCGCGCCAAATCATTCGTCATCATCAACCAGGTGCTCTACAAGCGGAGCCACACCGGCATCCTCCAACGCTGCATCCCGATCGAGCAAGGAAGGGCGCTGATTCAGGACATCCACGCAGGAGCCTGCAGCCACCACGCCGCGCCAAGAACCCTTGTCGAGAACGCCTTCCGGCAGGGCTTCTACTGGCCAACAGCGGTCACCGATGCCACCCACGTGGTCCGCACCTGCGAAGGGTGCCAATTGTTCGCACGCCAAACTCACATGCCCGCGCAGGCGCTCCAGACTATCCCCATCACATGGCCCTTTGCAGTCTGGGGACTGGACCTCGTCCGGCCCTTCAAGAAAGCGCCCGGGGGCTTTACCCACTTGCTTGTCGCCATCGACAAGTTCTCTAAGTGGATCAAGGCATGACCCGTCGCGCAGATCACGTCTGAACAGGCGGCGCGATTCTTCACCGACATCGTCCATCGCTTTGGAGTCCCCAACTCCATCATCACGGACAACGGCACGCATTTCACCGGGAAGAAGGTCCTTCGGTTCTGCGACGACCACCACATCCGGGTGGACTGGTCGGCCGTGGCGCACCCCCGCACGAATGGGCAGGTTGAACGAGCCAACGGCATGATACTCCAGGGTCTCAAGCCACGGATCTTCGACCGCCTCAAAAAGTTCGGCGGCCGGTGGGTCGCGGAGCTCCCCGCGGTCCTATGGAGTCTAAGGACGACCCCCAGCAGGGCAACTGGCTTCACCCCGTTCTTCATGGTCTACGGGTCTGAGGCAATCCTCCCCACCGACCTAGAGTACGGATCGCCGAGGGTCAAGGCGTATGACGAACAAGGGAACCAGGTGTCACTCGAGGACGCACAAGACCAACTCGATGAAGCGTGCGATGTGGCCCTGCTACACTCGGCCAAATACCAGCAGGCCTTACGACAACACCACAGTCGCAAGGTGCAAGGCCGAGCCTTTAACGTAGGTGACCTGGTGCTCCGCCTCGTCCAGGACAACAGGGGTCGGCACAAGCTGATCCCTCCGTGGGAAGGTCCTTTCGTCGTCGCCCAAGTGCTGCGGCCAGGCACATACAAGCTGGCGACCCCCGATGGGCAGATCTTCAGCAACGCTTGGAACATAGAACAGCTAAGATGCTTCTACCCTTAAATTCTGTTTCCAAGTTTAAACACACGCATTTCTATAATTTTCTAGTCCACGGAGAAAAGCAATTTTGAGTCGACCTTTTTTGAGTCTCGTCACGAGCTCAGGGATATCCGACCCTGACCCTACCTCAGGGTCGCATATCCCTCGGGGGCTATCGGAGGCTCTGACCCAAGTCACCTAAGGTCTTCTCAAAACAGCTTTTCTCCGAGCCGACCCCCCTTCCTAAACGTTTGGGCGTGAAAAGGGGAGAGTGCGCAAACGACGCCAAGGCAAGACTGATCGGACTGCGAGAAAGCCTACGCCCCAGCGGCTACGGTACTATCGCCCATCAGCGCTTACTGACACGTCCGACCCGTACTCTAAACTTTCCAGACCCAAAAAGACAAGGAAGGGGATCGAAAATGAACTTTGATAAATTACAGAAATGGCCCCTGCGGCCATTGCAAAAGCAAGTTCGAAATTAACTAACATATTTACATGACGGGGCATCTGAGCCCGACCCAGCTAGCCCGTTCAGGGGTTCTCCGGCGGGACAGCCTCATCCTCCAGCTGCTTCGCCAAGGCCTCCGCTGGGTCGAGCACCGACGCATCGATCTCGTCCAGCTCAGCCTCGGAGTACCTGGGGGCATACCCTTCGCTCATCACGACAAAATTGAGGCCGATATAATGGGACCCAAAGACGCCAAAAGCCCGCTTCACGCCGACGTGAAGCGCCTCCCGGGCGATCTCGCGGGCCCACTGGTACACCCCGAGGACACGAGCCGCTAGCGAGCTCGTCCCTTCCCCCTGGACCACGCCGAGGCCGTTGCAGACGACACGGACCGCGTCCCGCAGGCTGCCGTGCTCGACGCGCTCCGCGTCCAGGGCCCCCTTCAGCTGGTCAACTTCATCCGCAAGGCCTGTCCGAAAAAACCCACCGAAGCAGAAACCGCCCCAACACCACAAAGGCAGAAAGACAAGAGGAGCCTTACCCTCGGACTGAGCCTTCAGCGCGGTCACGGCGGTCTGAAGCTGACCAACCTCCGTCCCGAGGTCGGCCACCATCTTCTCGGCCTCGACCCTTCGGGCTGCCTCGAGGTCCCAGTCCTGCCAGACCTGCTGTCGCTCGTGGCGGATGCGCTCGATGGTCTTCTGAAGGGCTTCATGCTCCTTCTTCACCCGAACGAGCTCCGCGGCATCAAGATGGGCCTTCTCGACAACAGCCTGGAAGTCCACGTGGTCACGGCGGGCTTGCTCGACGGCGGCCTGGAACTCATCCTGCGCCGCCTGCTTGCGCCTTCGCAGGTCATCAATGACTTGCTGGGCGGCGGCAACCTGCGCGGCCAACTCCTCGGTCCGCTGCTCACGCCCTCGCAGGTCGTCGATGACTTGCTGGGCGGCGGCAACCTGCGCGGCCAGCTCCTCGGTCCGCTGCCTCTTCGCGGAGAGGCGCTCCTGCCCGAGCCAAAGGAAATCGGACTTCCCCCGGCTGCACTCCTGGAGGGCCTGCAAAGCAATCCACGTTCAGCGACAGAGCGGCGGGAGGAAAATGATCACCAGGAAGAACGTCGTACCTGACCAACGGGAGTGACGACGCCGTCCAACTCCCTCACCAAGGAAGAAAGGGCAGCACGGGCGCTGTCGAGCACGCCCTGCATTGTCCGCCACTTCCCCCACTCCTCGGCGTCATCCAGCGTGAGCAGGGGCCCCTGCGGGTCGTCGCCAGACGTCCAGCGCAGGGTGGTCCTAGCCCCACTCCACGCCTTGGGAACGGCCGCTCCGGCCGCCCCCGGCTCCTCTGTCCCCAAAGCCACCGCAGGAGCAAGCACGGCCACCACGGGTGCCGCTGGCCTCGATGACGGCTCCGTCGCGTGCGCCATCGTCCCTGCCGAGGCTGCCACGGCCGCCGTCGGCGCCAACGCGCGTCCCGACTCGCCCGCCGCCGCCACGGTCTCCGCCATGGTCTCCGCTGGAGTAGGCACCTTCTCCTTTGCCGCCATCGTCGCCCCCGCCACGGCGTCCCGGGCGGATGCTCGCGGCGCCGTCGCCGCCGCCTCCGCTGCGGCCGTCGGGGCGAGCGTCCTCGCCTCCTCCGCCGCCGCCGTGCCTGTCGTAGCCGCGGGCGCGGACCCCTCTGTCCCCGTTGCCGCCGTCGGAGCAGCATGCTCCTCCTCCGCCTCATCATCGAGGTTTATCACCTCCTCGATCCGAGGGCCCCCGGGGGCAATCCCCCATCCCGCGGGGTCTGCCGAGGAGGCAGAGGGCGGGGCAAGGGCCGGACCCTGCCCCGTGCCCGGCCGTGGCACCTCCCTGCCGGCTGCCGTCGTGGGAGCCACCCCGGTGGCAGGCTCCGCGGTTTCCCCGGCAGCGCCATCTCTTGCCGACGGCGGGGCCGCGGTCCGCCCCTCGGAGGTGGACGACGCTCGCAGCACCTTCCTCGTCGCCACCAGCGGGACACAGCTTTGGGGAGCGGCGCTGCAAGATGACAAATGACATCAACAAAAGCAACTTGATGTCGGGAAAGGAAAGAGACGGGCGAGGATTTTTCCACTTACACTGCATGGGTGCTAGGACGGCGGGCGCGCTTCGCCTCTGAGTCCGAGGCCGACCCCGGGGCATCTGGCAGCAGCCGCTTGCCGCTGCTCCTCTGCTCCTGGGTCATGGGCAGAGGGACGGGGGTCGGCCCCATCAACTCCTGGGGCGCGGCTCCGGAACCCTGAGGGGTCGGGTCCCGGGCGGACGGGCCGCTCGGTCTGTCCCCCGCGGCCGCTTGGGAGCGCTGCTCCCGGATAACGAGCGCGCCCGGCTGAGGGGCCGGGACGGGCTCCTCCTCCTCCTCCTCCTCTTCCTCCTCCTCCTCCTCATCATCATCATCGTCGTCGTCGTCATCATCATCGTCGTCGTCGTTCGATATGACCGGACCTCTTCGCCGCCGTTGGAACTCCTTGGCGAGCTTTTTCTGCTTCTTCGCCGCCTTCTCGTCCTTGCGCTGCTTCCTTTTCTCGGCAAAGAGGCAGTTCCGCAGCCGCTGCTCGGCGTCCTCTGGAACAGGCGGACGCGCACCAACGACATTCGTCAACTGGCCCTGCAGGCACAAAGGCTCCGCGTCAAAACGGCAAGTCGAGAAGCGCAAGAAGAGGTAACGGGCGCACGAGATCCTTACCAGATTGACGAAATCCCTGTCCGGCCGCATCGGAGGGTGGCCGGGCACCGGGAAGACGACGTCCTTGTCTTCCAGCGCCTCCCGGATGCGCTGCCGGACCTCGGAGGCGGGGAGCGCGCCCGTCGCAAGGACGGTGCCCTCGGTTGGTGCGCCAGGAGCCATCTCGGCGAGCGAGCGGATCCGAAGCATCAGCGGCGCCACCCTCCGAGAGTGGTACGCCCCGATAACTTCGGCCCCGATGAGCCCCTTCGCCTTCAGGTACTCGATGGCGCGGAGAAGGCTGGAGATCCGCTTCTTCTCCTTCTCCACTGGGCCGTACGCCCACACCTCCGGCGCCGCCTCGAAGACGCGGCCGGTGAACTCCGGCAAGGGGGATTCAGAGTAGTTCTTTACATAGAACCACTGCTGATGCCACCCCTTGTGGGACACCGCGGTCTTCATCGCCATGTACTCCTTGGCACGGGAGTGGCGAAGGTGGATCCCGGCGCACCCAATCGCCACCGGGGTCGTCCGCTGCTGGCCGCCTCGCTTCTCGACCTTCTAGTACAGGCTCACCGCGAAGAAATACTTCCACAGCGAGAAGTTGGGCTCGATGCCCAGGAATCCTTCGCACAGCGTGACGAATGCCGCGATGTGTTGAATCCCGTTGGGGTTGAGGTGCTGCAGCTCGAGTTCGTAGTGGTGCAGCAACCCGCGGAAGAAGAGGCTCGGCGGTGTCGCGAACCCCCTCTCGTGGAAGTGGGCGAAAGAGACGATGTAGCCGGCGAGCGGACTCGGCGCCTCTTCCGATCCGGGGAACCGCCACTCGCCCCCCTCGGTCCTATCGCAGAGGAGACCCTTCTTCACGAGGCCGTCAGCGCGTGAGGTGCCGAAGCTGGAGCGCTCCCAGGTGGCCATTGCGCGAGGAAGGGAAGCTTGACGGCGGGAGGCGAAAAAGGCTGGAGCGTTGGGGAAGAAGAAGGCGAACGGCTCGCACAGGAAACCAAAAGGTGAAAGGAGAGGCGAAAAGACTCGGAGCAGGGTGAGGGCGGAACCAGCGAGGTGGCCCCCCATCTTATAGGACGACGCGTGGGAAGCGGAACGGACGCGCCCATCGCAGTTAATGCGGCGCCAGGTACGCCTCGTCACGCCCGTTCCCCTCCTTTTTCGGAAGACGTGCGCACGACCCTACAGGAAACATCCACTCCCCCCTCGTTTCGCGGGTCGGCACCAACCGCCACTCGTCTTCCGAGAAGTACGCGCACACGATCTCCTCCGCACCCGGCCCAAGGCTCAACAGAAAGGTAAGAAGGGATACGGGGCTGAAAACGTCCCTACGGCCCGTTACGATCCAGGGGTTCAAAGGCTGGCCCACCGTGGGTTCGACAGCCGCCCCAGGATGACCCTGAGCGAGGGGTGAGAAGGGACGGGTCCGCTAGCGGCCATCACCCGGGCACCCGACTGCCCAGGGCGTCCCGACCTCACATTCGAGTCCGACCGACATCAAAGTTCATTGTTTTTCTCCGACGAAAGGCAACGAGCCACCGGGTCCAATCGAACGGACTCGGGAACTATATGAACTGGCCGACCGGAATCTGGGGTACGCCACCAGCTTGGCCCAAGCCGGACCCCCCCGAACGGGAACCGGGACCCCACTCGAATTGACCCGTTTGCAGCTCAACGAGCACCACGGTTCGTCCAACGAGGATAACGTGGCACGGCTCACCCCCTCCGTCCCAGCGAACGGACGCTTGAGGGGTAACGTTCAAAAGTCGATCTGGCCTCCCGATCGGTCTCCTGCAATGCACGGGGGCTCGGGGGCTAGCTTCGCAACTAGTGACCACACGGATGGTCACAACATGAGGCCTCCAGATGGAGGGCGTTCCCCGGAACGGCAAGAATCCCCTCATATCGAGACAATCACCGTGCTTCCCGTCCTTGGTCAACTGCAGCCTGCACGACGAGCAAAAGTTTCCGAGGAACGACGATGACAGCCTCTGGAGGAGCGTCCCCGCTCCACCACAGGCTCGGGGGCTACTGTCAAGGGGAAAAGTGAACGATCGCCTAATGACTATCACGGCAACGATCATGGAGGCCCGCACCCACTCGCGGCGACAGCGACCGTCGTCAGCCCAACATGGGGGGGAAGCGCTCCGCTTCGCCCGACCGAGTCCTTTGGGGTCGGATGCTCCCGACCCCCCGGCGGCCGAGCTCCGCCTCGCCCGACCCGGGGCGTAGAGGGTCAGACTCACCCGAGCCCTCCAGGCGGGAGTTAGCCTCGGGCGCAGACGCAAGCGCTGATCACGTGGGCCCGCCGCCAGCCTTGCCATAAATGCTCCACGGCTCGGGCGCGCAGAAAGGCGCCCGCGCCCCTGACGTGACCTGTCACACTTACCCGTCCACGACCGCGCCGCTCACGGCACAGCAGCGCGGTCTTCTCTGATTCGCTGTCAGGCAATCATGATCTGCGTCGCCTGGCACAGGAGCACGCCTAACCGTCCTCGCCCTCACCTATCCGTCCTCGCGCCCTGCAAATCCGGCGACAGGGACGAGACGCCCGCGCCGCGCAGGCCGTCTGCAGGATAATAGGGGCAGTCGTGGCAGCCGTCTGCCCCGACGGGACGGAAGCCACGGCCATCATCACGCATGCCCGCCGGCACCGGCCCCCGAGGAGGACAGCGACAAGATCGGAGGAAGCCGTCTGACGGAGCCGAAAGCTGAAGCCGGCCATGGCGCCCGAGGAGCTCGAATCTTCCCCTTGGACTCTGCGCCTCCTCTCTCTCTCTCTCTATCCCTTCGCACATCTCGCATGTAACCCGGTCGCCCCCCTGGAACTATAAAGGGAAGGCCGGGGCCCAAGAGAAGGGGGAAGAATTTTAGACTCTCATGCACCCACACTCACACTTTCTCACACGGGCTTCTTCTTCCCCGCGGAGAAGAACACGCCCCCACCATTAGAGCTTCAGTGCACACCTTAGAGACTTGGGACCGGTTCCCTCTCTCGCCCCTCTGTAACCCCTACTACAGAACCCGCGTGGGCAACACGAGCAGCTCCCCATACTGGACGTAGGGCTTCTTCTTGCCCGAACCAGTCTAAATCCCGTGTCACCCGTGCAACCATCCGGAGCCGTACGCACATAAAAGAAATTTACTAGTCTAAGTCTTGATCACCAATCTTGACAACGACACATAATACAGATGCAGACACTCACAATACGCACGCACACCCATCCCTATAAATACACGCACGCAACTCTACCCCTATGAGCATCTCCGAGAGACTGAGCCATCTAGCTAGCTGCACGACATAACGAGAGGAACTTTGGAATTGAATACAACAGATCAATGATACATCAATGATACCACCCACACGCTCAACGGAAGCCCACAAACCTGGCCGGCCCATTCGGATCCGATAGGGAGAGGGTCCGGGTTGCCGGTTGCGGAGACATGTCTCCTTTGCGTGCCCAACCAAAGCCGCTGATCCTCTCAACACAGCCCAGATTGGAGGAAGCGAGGAGCGAGTCGGAGGCATCTCGGATGATCAAGCTCAAGAAGGAGAGGTTGATGGCGGACGGTGACCTGACGAGGAGGAGGAGATCGCAGCGGTTGATCAAGTTGAAGGAAGCGAGGAGCGAGTCGGAGGCATCTCGGATGATCAAGCTCAAGAAGGAGAGGTTGATGGCGGACGGTGACCTGACGAGGAGGAGGAGATCGCAACGGTTGATCAAGTTGAAGGAAGCGAGGAGCAAGTCGGAGGCATCTCGGATGATCAAGCTCAAGAAGGAGAGGTTGATGGCGGACGGTGACCTGATGAGGAGGAGGAGATCGCAGCGGTTGATCAAGTTGAAGGAAGCGAGGAGCGAGTCGGAGGCATCTCGGATGATCAAGCTCAAGAAGGAGTGGTCTGCTCTCTTGGATCGCCGGAGGGATCGCAGGGAGGCCGACATGAAGTTCCACGAGGCGATATTTGCTTGGGCTCCACCGCCGCCGTGCGACCTGCTGTCGGCTGCGCCTCCTCCGCCGCTACCGTGCGATCCTTTCCGGCCCCTGTGGGCTCCGCCTCCTCCGCCGCCGTGCGATCCGCTGTCGGCTGCGCCTCCTCCGCCGCCGCCGTGCGATCCTTTCCGGCCCCTGTGGGCTCCGCCTCCTCTGCCGCCGTGCGATCCGCTGTCGGTTGCGCCTCCTCCGCCGCCGCCGTGCGATCCTTTCCGGCCCCTGTGGGCTCCGCCTCCTCCGCCGCCGTGCGATCCTTTCCGGCCCCTGTGGGCTCCGCCTCCTCCGCCGCCGTGCGATCCGCTGTCGGCTGCGCCTCCTCCACCGCCGCCGTGCGATCCTTTCCGGCCCCCGTTGGCTACGCCTCTTCCGCCGCCGTGCAATCGTTCCCGGCCCCTGTCGGCTCCTCCCCCGCAGGTTGGGCGGGCCGGGAAGAAGACGAAGAAGAAGGTGCTCAAGTGGAAGGTGCCGCAGGAGCGCATCGATCACATGATACTGAATCTACGCGACCCCTTCCATGATCGCTACCCTTTGGAGAGGTTGCGCAAGCGTAATCAGAGATTCCGTGAAATTTTTGCAGAACGTAGGGCTCTTGCTCAGAAGAAGTTCGAGTACATGCATGCCATCATCAAGCAGTTCCGTCAAAAGGGATATGCAGAGGACTATTCTGAGACCGAGACCGAGGACGATGGCGAGGAGGTCGAGGTGGTTGATTACGATGAGATCTATTTTGGAAGGAAAGGTCTTTAATTACTTATGGAGTATCCTTTGTGTCTATGGCAAACCTAACCTGTTGCTGTTGGGGTACTATCGGTGTCTGATTCCCAAGTGTCTGCTCATTGCTATGTGTAATAATCGTCTTGGTGTTATCGACTGGAACTAGTAGTTCCCATGTTATTTATGGTCCTGGTGTTAGTATTACAATTCACAACTTCCAGCTGGTGAATCTCATGTTATTAATTAAACCAGCAAGTTTGGTGGATGCGTTTTATGCTAGTGAATCACCAGAGCAATTGTAATACTAACACCACTAGTCTTTGTAGAGATTCTTGGTCTTACAGCTCATAGTCCAGTTCCATCTATTTGGTTATGAAAAAGAGGAAACATAGATGATAACAAATGCATGGCAGCTCACTTATCCTAATAGGAATAGGAAAAAAAAGATGAATTAGGTTTTACCTCACTGCCTCAAGTAAGAAGCATAGAGAGATTTGATGCAGGGTGTTGTCAGGCCAAGCTAATCAAACATACTTGCAGCATTTTTTTTGTTGGCTGATTTTGTCATTTCTGTTGTCAGTAGAAGTCTTGTGTGACTTTTGAGATTATCTACCTTTTGAAGGAACTTCTAAATTCTAATGTTTGAGTGAAGTGCTATCGTCAATGTCCTGTTGAAGGACTTTATTCACTATAATAAAATGATAATAATACGAGATACTGCCAACAAATTCAAGGTGCTCTCTTGAGACGCGCCTTACTCCATACCACTTTCAAGGTACCAAAAAAATTGTATTTTGGCTGACCATAGAAAATATCTGTGTAATCTTTATTTGCTTCTGATATCCTTTTTCCTTTGCAATCTTCAGGGTTTCCGACTCATTTGAAATTTAACTTACCATAGAAATTATATGAATATCTGCTCATTTTATAGTTTCTTCATATGTTTTTTTTTTCAGTAGCAAACCATGATCTGTGAAACTTTGGCTATGGTTGTTATCTGTTGATATCTCATATGCAGCACAGGTAATATGTAACTAGATTATAGTTGTTGCATATTAGTTCTCATATGTTATCTGTCATCTTACATTTCTGACTGATCTGCACTTTGATTTGATCTTACTGGGTATGATGTGTGGTTTAACAAATTCATGGTGACTTGCATGTGCAATTTATTTTGGTTCAAATGTTCACGCGAATCCCAAATCACATCAGATGATATGCCTATTTGAAGCATTGACTGATTCGATTTGGTCTTCTAGGGTTCGGTATCTCCCATTATAACAGTCCACATGTGCGTGCCATTCTGGTTATTTTTGCTTGTTAGTCACCTTCGGTTTGATCATGGCGTTAGTTTTCGTCATGGGGATCTGCTTTTTAGTTTTCGTTATGGGGATTTCTTGGCATTTTTTTTGTGTGCGTGCAGCTTTGATTTGACTGCTTGTGACATAATAGGTTAGTTGATTTTTTTTTTTGGGGGGGGGGGGGGGGGACTAGTTTTTGATTGGGACAAGCATGTTGGGATTTAAATTTGGGCGAATAAAAAAAATGCTTACAGTGACGTGCCCGAACAAGGGCTTTATAGTCCACAAGTGTCTATAATAGGTTAATTGCTCTATCACCTTTTATGTTCTATATATATTTGTTTGTCTGGCATCACAGAATCTATCACTAAAATGTGTTTCCATTTTGCCAGTCTTACAGTTTGGACTCATTCTTAATTATGACTATCAATAAAATGGGTTAGACTTCCATTTTGCCGGTCTTACAGTTTGGATTCCTTATTCTTATAATTATTATTTTATACTCGAAAGTGTTGTTTCCAAGCCATGGTTTTGCATATGTTTCATCTTTTATGTGTAGTTTTTAGTGGACTTACATTACATATGAAACATATTTGAATGACAGTGTGCACTACACTGTAATTGATTGTTTCCAAGCCACAATTTTGCATATGTTTCATCTTTAATGTGTAGTTTTTACTTTAGTGGGACTTAGATTACATATGAAACATATTTGAATGACAGTGTGCACAACACCTTAATTGATGTTTAAATGGACTATAACTCTAGTTTATGTTTACTGAAACACAGACCTGATTTTTTGGCCTTCTTTCTATGTAAGGTGCTAATTATTTATCCCGTTATTTCAGTGGTATATTTTTTCAGGCCAGGTTTTTAAACTTTCAATCTGTCTTCTATATATTTGAACATGTTCTCGGTAAACATTGTATTTAGATATTGACGAAGCCCTTGCATTTTCCCTTCTGTTTGTTCCTGGTAGTTCATTTCCTGTTCAGGCATATTTAGTATTTGATTAACTATATTTTGTGAGAAAACATATTACCTGTATAGTTTGATGCACATAAGTACCTCTATCAAGCTGATTATGTAAATATGTGCCCTGAATTGATCCCTGTAGCTTTTCTAGTATATTTTTCTTCCTGCAACTGAAACTATGGTGTTAATATGCATCAACAAAATTAGGTAGACTTCATTTACAGTTCCATTGTACTCTACTTACAGTGACAACATTACTGTGATATGGACTATAAACATATGTAATTGATGTTTTTTTGTGTGCATATAAGGTATCTTTGCTCAGTATATTGGTGTTTGGTAATCCATTTACTGTTAATATGCAGAATTAGCGTTAAAACTTCAAGATTTTATAGTATTTGGTAATCTAGAAATATTAGTTGTCCAACAGTCTGCATTATTCCTTTGCTTATGTAGGGTTCCAGTAGGAACAGAAAATTTTATATTTGACCGACCATATAAAATATTGGAATCGGTTCATTTTCCCTATTCTTCTGGTGTTCCTTTGCTTATTACAGGGTTCGTTAGTAACCCCTAAACTTGTGTTATCTGATTGAGCATTTATTTGTTATTATTACATTATAATTCTCTGGAAATCTTCTGTGTTGATTGTTTGGACTGACCTGACCACTGACGCATCATCATATCGTGCAAAATTTTACAAGACCCCTGGAGGTTGAAATCAAAAGAAAATTGGCCCTCATCTTTGCTAGCTGACACAACTTCTTGAGCTCGTGTGTGGTTGAGGATGGCTGCAGCTCAGGATGCAGGATTTCTTGGGTCAACCCAGTGACCCAAAACCCAATTCATAATTAGTAGGGTAAAAATCCTATAGAGCCAACCCAAAAATAATATGGTGCAATAACTGGTTTACAAAGTGGGTCATCGGGTTACCCAAAAAACAAGAGAAGGGCAAGCCTCTTTCCTCTCCCCCCGATATACGTTCCGCGAATTCCGCCGCTCGCGTTGCTAGCTAGCAGCACCACCATCGTCCATGGCTTTCTCCGGCGTGCCCCCGGCCGTGCTCTCATCAGTTTGGGTTGCCGCGCACCAACCGGAGCCAACAACATTCGCTCGACGGCGAAGGTCGCAGCAATGCTGGGAGGCGCTGGTGGAGATCATCTTCCTCCTCAACGGCGAGACGTACCTAGGGCCCCGGTGCCGCCGCTCGCCCGTTCCATCTGCATCACGTGGAGGCGCTGCTGGGCTGCTGACGCAATACTGTCCGTCATCGAGTTCATCCTCGAGGAGGACATGCTCAAGGATTACTGCGGACGATGACAGGTGACAGCAACAATGGCGGCGGGAAGCACGGCACGCCGCCGCGTTAGCGTTCCGGGCTTGCGGCAGAAGGCGCTGCTAGCGGCACGCGAGAGTGTCGTCGCTGCGGCGAGAAGAAAGAGCACCTTGCCATTGACTGCTTTAGTACGCGTACGGCGTACATAGCTTCTGGTGTTTTTTTGCGTCAACCCAAAACACTGAAACCCAAATTTGCGTAGGATTGGGTCGACCCAAAACCAAACGTTAATGAACTGGGTACGGTGGGTTAAGATTTGGGTAAACCAATGCCGACCCACCTGCATCCTGAGCTGCAGCCTATCGGGGGCGTGCTGCCTCCTGCCGAAGGGGACAGGTACAGTTGCAACCCATGGTGATGATCGTTTCGTGTAGAGCTCACAGCCACAATCAGAGATCAAGGCTATGTAGTGCTCACAGCCACAATCAGAGATAGTTTTGACCACTCACTTGTAGGCACTCCAGTAGTTTAGAACTTTAGACTGTGAAGTCAAAAGTTATGCATTTAGATTTGCTAAAACTACTTACAATTTGGAATGGAGGGAGTAGATAAAGTTTTGATGTCGAAATAATTCGAAACGAGAAAATTACTCACCTTTGTCATCTCCTGATGTCTCTCTCGCTCACCTTGACATAAGGGGATCGATGCCAACACTTGTCCACAAAAAATGGTATCCAAATTAATAACAAACAAATAAGCTAGGGGCGGTGCAATAGTGTTACATAATTGATTCATTGGTTATAGCCACGTTCATCGTCAGTGTTGTTTTTGTTTTATATCCACGTGTCATCCCAGTGGTTATAGCCACGTCCATTGTCAGTGTTGTTTCTGTTTTTATTATATCCACGTGTCATCCTAGTGGTATCTCGATATTGTTGTATATCATTTGCAATAGTTGTTGGTGCTCATCGGCGTCATGTCGCCGCGCTCGTGGCCGATGCGGCCTGCGGGGGCACGCACGCCATCTTCGGCGCATTCGTGTTTGGCCTCGCCATGTGCCATGCCCAACGGGCCGGTCGTGGGCCCGGCATGCCGTGCAACGAGGGCACGTCCATCGGGCTCGTCATCCTCAACATCGGAAAGAACAAAAAGATCATGAGCGAGAGCGACCAATCGTTCACGGTGCCGGTGACGCCGTTGCTGGCCATGGTGGTCAAGCCGGCACGGCAGCTCGTGTTCTAGAAGCGGCGCACCATCGCGTGGCCGGAAATCAGTCAGTCAAATTGGTACAAATCAGACCTCCATGTCCAGACACAAATCAGTCAACAATATCAGCTCGATTCATCACTCAATTGCAGGGAAGGAAGGGAAAGAGACACAAGGGAGGGAGGAAGAATCGAGAAGCTTCTTACTTCTAAGGAAGCAAGAGGAACGAGAAGAAGTGCCTATGCAATGTTCCTGGAATTCTCACCAATACACAAGATGGTGCAGGCAAAGTGCCTAGTCTACATTATGCACAGAAATCAAGAGCCTGCTTTGGTTGGGTTTTAAAATCTCCCCGGCTAAATTTAGATAAGTCTATAAATATTGGAACTTGTTTGGTTGTAAACAAATAATAGACCATCTAATCAAGTGCCCTTTAAAATTTTTGTCAAGATTTTAGGTAAAAATTTGGCAAATATGTTCGTGCGTTGCTACGGACAAAGACGGTATAAGTATCGGATATGTATGGTTGTTGCCTTGCCGATACGCTAATTTGTAGGATCTATATGATCGAATTGTGGACGAAGGACTGATCCGACTCAGATACGGTATGGACAAGTGCAGCTCCGACCACCAGCGGCGTCAATTATTCCCTCTTGCCATCTAAAAGTGAAAGCATGCAACCCGTCGACGGACGACCGGAGGAAGAGACAGAATGAATCGGGCTGGAGTGGGAGACCGGAACACCTCCACTCTTTCAATTCCTCCGTCCGAGCTGGACGGACGGATGGATAGCTTCTGGACTGTGTCACTGTGTCAGTGTGGCTGTGCGCGTGCCCCCGTTTTCCACGCGAGTCTCCTCCTGCATCTGCCAGCATCTCCATCAGCAGTGACCTTTGCATGTTCATCGCACTGTCGGAGCGTCGTCTGGCGACACATCACACACACACTGTAGCCCGCACTGTAGCACCCAGCTGCGAAGTACAGTTTTATACTGATCTCACATGCTCGATTCCGTCCCTCCCCCGCTTTGTCGTCGCCATCCGGCCGCGTCGCCGTCGCGGAACCCAACTCCGAGCGGCCATCCTCCCGCCCGCCCGCTGCTTCCTCGGCCGCGTACGCCCGCCCGCCCCCGTGGGCTTAGCGCGCGAGGTCGACCCGGCCGACCGCGGCCGCAAAGGCCGGGGCAGCCCTGGAAACGGCGGAACGGGCGCCGGCCGGTCGCCGTCCGCCCGCCCTCCCTCCCGAGCGAGCTTCCTTTCCTGCAGCGGATCGCGAGGCAAGATCGCGGGGTCGCCGTCGGAGCGGGACGAACGCCCCGGCAGCAGTAGAGTTCAGGGAGCCGAAGCAAGCGAGCGCCGCCGGGGAGAGCCGTCGCGCTCGCCTGATGGAGCAGCTCGGAGCGGGACGGGCGGCCAAAGATGCAGTTTTTAGGATCCCGGGAACCGGGGAGCAAGTGGCCGGCTGGCGTGCGGAGCTCGAGCAGCGCTCGTCTGCTGGTGCCCGGGAGTCAGGTTCGGAGCTCAGAGAACGACCGCCATCACAGCAGCTCGATCAGATCGGATCGGATAGGAGTACCACTCCAGCAGTGACAGAAGAAGAGGAGGATTATGGGAAGATCAGTGATGAATCGGCACCCAAGCCATGCATGCGTCGCTGTTGGCGATGTGACGGACGGCGTCTGGAATTCAAGGTGTGATCTAGCGTAGATACGCGCGGGGTAAAGGCCGCGCCTGTCGCGGGCCCCACCCCCCGCCCGCAAGCATTTTTGGCGCATTGGAATTGGAAAGCAGGGCAGGGGCATCCGCCTGACCCGATCGCCTCCTCCACTCCAACCACCCGCTCGCCTCCCTTATCCGCTTGCTCCTCTCTTCTCTGCTCTGCTGTCATGGCTGCTGCTGTTTAGCATCGTCTCCTCTGTCCCTCCATCAGCTCCGTCTATCTCGTCTTCTTCAGCTTCAGGATCAGGATGACACTGCCTGCTCTTGAGGGATCTGAACATGTCTTAGCTATCTAGTGTGCCAGCTGGCAGTTTCATCTCATCCAAATTAACTTTGTGATTCGTAGTTTAGTGTCAAAAAACAAGAGGTGACCTACTTTGAGCACCTACAAAGCAGGAAGTCTACACATCCCAGGTGCAACTGCATACCCTCCGTATCATCACACACGTATCCGCTGGAAATAACAATGTTCCAAAATAAAATAAAATGTTCCAGAACAAAATAAAAGACTGGAGACAAAATGTTCCGGAGACAGAAATTGCAAATATAAATTGTTCCAAAATATTTTTATCTTGTTTTGGAATATTTTATTTTATTCTGTAATATTGTTAATTATCTCCAGCGGACATGTGCGGTGATACAACAGCTAGCCGTACGTGCGATGAATAGACGCTGCCACTACAAGAGTGTCTGGATAACATAATACAGTTGAAACCGATGGAATCCGTTAGATTGTGCCACATCATTACAAGGCGAATGAGTAATTGCTTGGCCGGCTAAGCGCGCGATCTACGCTAATGCACTAGTAACCACACGCGACGCGTGGAATTTGATTCTTTTTAGACGAATGCGAAAACGATCTTTAGACAATTTAGAATTTGGATCAACATCATGGATGAGCTAGCTGTTTGATAGCCTTATTTCGTCGTGCTTCAGCAGAACAGTTTCTTATATCATCGTATGCAAATATTCTATTCTCGTTAGAATCGACTAAACTGAAACCAAAGAGTTTCCTCTTTTCTTTAGAGGAAATTGAGTAAGCAAACATGGAGCAAGCTACCTGTTGTTTGGTTTACCACTTTTCTGTACCTAGTAAGTAACCCTTGTGCACCACGCTTCCTAGAGTTCGGGTGTCTAAAATCGGGAAAGCTTAGGAATTGAGTAGACGGCCATTTCACGTACAACTATAGTCTTGTTTAGTTGCACGTGTAAAATCACGAGACGAATTTAATGAGCCTAATTAGACCGTCATTAGTATATTATCTAATCACGGACTAATTAGATTCATTAGATTCGTCTCGCGATTTGCAGTCCATTTGTGTAATGCGATTTTTTTCGACTACATTTAATACACCATGCATGTGTCCAAATATTGATGTAATTTTTTTGACTACATTTAATACACCATGCATGTGTCCAAATATTGACGCGATTAATGTGTAAAATTTTGACGGGAACTAAACAAAACCTTTGTGTTCAAGCCATTCATTTCGCATGGATAAAGACAAATGCCTTTAATGGTCGTGCCTGAAAATAGAATCATGTTCCTTCAAAAAAAATGTAATAATCATGGCAGAAATATATAGCTAGCGTGGCCGTTGCTGTTACGGCTTCATCAGATTCCTCTTCCCTGAAGAAACATTACAAAGACCTTAAGGATAACTTGCGAGCTACAAATTGGCCACATGCAGAGGCCACTTCAGCAGCTGCTGCCTGCACATACATGTACTCTCCATGCGTAGTTGCATACGAGACACGACACATGTGGCTTCTGAAAACCTCAACTAGAAGCTTCCTGAACCTGATTAACTTGCCTGTTAATGATCCGGTAGGTACTGCCTGCTTCCTCTCACTAGATTACACTGCATTACATTATCATACAGAGGGAGGGAAAGAGAAAGAAGGAACTAAAGTGACAAGAAATGTTGGAGCAAGCAAGCAAGAAAAGTAAGTAAGGGCGGCAGGTCGTTTTCGTTTCCTGGTTTCAGCCTAAGAAGGCTATAGGCTAACTCAGCTCCGATCCAGCCTCTCTTTGAGAGGCACGTACAGCTAGCAGCTAGCGGCAGCTGTGCAGACCTTGCGGCTCTTGTGGCCGGCCGGCCGCGAGCGAGGTAGCTAGCTGCTGACCTCCTCCTGGTCCGAGCCGTCCGTGACGCAGCTGGCGGTCGACGACGACGGCGACGCGGCGTGGCCGGCCGGCGTCGCTCGCCGCCTCGGCCTGTTGCTGCTCCTCTGGGTCTGGAAGACCCGGCACACCACCCACTCCCCTTGGGCCTGCGCCAGGCTGCAGCCCTGCATCGGGATCACCAAACGCAACTGTCAGCGTCGCCAGCAACAAACAGGAACGGAGCATGGGCGTCTTGCTACTGCTATTGATCAAGCAAATTGCTGCGCTGAGAGCGAGAAGCTGTAGCAGGAGTGACGCTACTGTTCGAGCACACGTTGCCAATCAGACACACAGCTACAGCTCGTGGAATTCAAGTGCGCGATCCCACTGTATTACTGTGGCAATCAATCAATTTACTCGATCGGAACAGTCGGCAGGATTCTGCCATCAAGACGCACCATGATCGGTGACCGCCGGGTACCGATTCTGCCAGGACGTACTGCAGGCGGCATGGCTGGCCATGAATGAGCAGGAGCAGTTCGTCTTGCACATCTCTTGCATGCAACAGCGGCCATGAAATGGACACTACCGAGAGCAGATCACAGCTGTTGTAGGCTTTCTAGATCCAGTAACCCCAGCGAATTGATCGGCAGGAGACAAGCATGTGAGGCAGGTAGATACAGGATTCAATACGCTCATAAAAAAAACGCTCATCGACTGTTCAGATGCTGGCCGTCAGTATTTGCAGGCTAATCATGGCGTCAAAAAACTTTAAGTGCCAGTAGTTCAGGCGCTGCTGGTTGGTTGGTAGGTTGGGTATATACGGAGGGGAGACAAGCTGATCGGTTACGGAGAAGAAATCCCATCGATCTGATGAGCTCTCTCTCTTCAGAGAGAGAGAGAGAGAGAGAGAGTGAGAGAGAGAGAGAGGAGAGCATCTAGTAGTACTGAGTAAGTACAGCTACCACTCGGTGTCGGCATAAACCTGCAACCACTCGGTGATCGGCTTAGGCCAGCGGGTTTATGGCTGATCACGACAGGCAATTAAGCGGCGACAGTTCCGCGAGAGAAGCAGATCGATGCTAGCTGCTCTCCTTCATTGCTACGCGGATGTGCCGCGGCCCGGCCGGCCTACTAGCTCAAGTACTGGTCACTGGTAGTAGTATGAAATAGGAAAGCACATGTTGGACTCTGAAGATCATTCATCATCACCCAAATAAAACATTTTTTTATCTTGAAACAAAGCAAACATGAATTTTTGTAAATGTTCTATCCTAGATGGAGTTTGTAGATTATTAACAGTCTTGCTAGTTTATTGGTCGAGGTTAAATTATATTAGGGCTAATGGAGGGCATGGGCATGCTGTGATTAGGTTATGCATAAGATAATCATGCATGCCAGACCGCTCCCGGTTTGATGATTAGGTAGGGGAAAACTCCAAGATGGATACGCCGGAACCACTTTACACTGGGTGCATGCTCCACCATCTATCTCCATCTACTCGGCCGGCCTATATGCATATGGGTAAAACCTACCTAGCTCTTCATGCCTCACTATCCATCTACTATACATGTTGTGTGTGTTGGATTCGTGAGTTCATCTCGTATTCTCTTTAGTCTTTGCTACATGCCTACAGTTACTAAAGACCTAACTTTTTGTGGCCAATTATATATAGGTCATTTTACCAATTTCATGCACTTTTGCCACTTGCACAGATGCAGCAATCAGATTAGTAGAACATGAAGAAGAAGGAAAAACAAAGCATGATTGGGGATGTGCATGAGCAAGCTGCAGAGGCGGAGGAGCTACTCACGTTCTTGTGCAGCGGCGCGGCGAGGCGGTACTCGTGCATGACCCAGCCGGCGGCCAGGGCGGCCGACGACGCCTTCTTCTTCCGCCGGGGCGCGAACGTCATCGCCCGCTTCACGCCGACGAGGAGGCTCCCGCCGCCGCACGGCCGGGGCAGGACCACCGGCTTCTCCTTGCCCGCCGGCTTCCACCGCCCGCTCGCGGTCGCCGGCGCCGCCCTAGCGCCGCTCTTGCTGCACCCGCCGCCGACGCCCGCCGGCCGGACCGCGAAGAAGTACTTCTCCCCCTCGCTCGCATCTGCTGCCACCAGAAGGCCAAAAAAAAAATTGCAACTTTAATTGTTAGTGACACGATGCGAAGGTACACGATGTGCCGCTGCTTAATTAGAGCACACGGTTAGTTGATGGATGTTGCGAACACGATGCTGCAACTCCGAGTGGCGAGTGCCGTGTGGCGTACCAGCGGCAGGGATGTCCCAGGGGTCGAGGCTGTAGAGGTCGCGCACGACGGGGATGACGGCGGCGGGGAGCGGCACGCCGAAGGCCTTGCGGCGGAGGTACTGCACCACCAGCTCCTCGTCCGTGGGGCGAAACCGGAACCCCGGCGGCAGCTGCCGCAGCGCCGCCACGCCGCCGGCGTGCCTCACCAGCACCGGCGCGCTCTCCATGCCCAAAACTGAAGCTACCAGCTACCTAACGCTACTATACCGCTAGTCAATCAATCAATCAAGCTAGTACACCTGCTCGTGCACTGCTCGCTAGCTGCTACCCAGAGCTAGCAAGCAGCTAGCTCCTGCTTGGTTCAGGATGAACTGGTAAAGCTTGGCGGCAGCTTCTCTGATCACTTAGCGTGCAGGAGGCGTGCAGCTTCCTGGAGCGTCCATGGAGGGAGCGCGAGCAAGGAGAGGGAGTTGGGGGGAGGGGGCGTGTGAGAGCCTGAGGCTTTGAGGAGGAGGGGGAAAAGGGGCGCCGGGCTTTATAGGGTGTGTCCTGTTGCGTCAAGCTTACTCCATCTCCCCTGCTCCCTCGGCGTCTCAGCCTGTGGCTCAGCTTAGCTTGACGCCATCGATGCCTTCTCTGATCTGGCAAAGCCCGGCCGGACGGCATCGCCCGCCTCGCCGGTGCCGTGAACTCCTTCCGGAATCCCCCCTGGAACGAAGTTACTTCCTCGCTCCCGCTACAGCGATGTGAAATTGCCGCTGCCTTTAATTTGGTTCCTTTTATTTTTTCCACCCATCCTGCAGCAATTTTGACTGTGGATTATATATTTGAGATCTGGATGTGCATCGTTTTCGTGAAATAAATCGGCTGCGATCCAACTTATTACGCCTGCTGGCACACTACTCTATTTCTATCTGGCAAGCATTTTGCCTGATTTTCAGACAAGACAGTTCATTTCTTGTGGGTATCGACAAAAGTCCCCGCGTTCCAGACAGAGCCTTGTTCATCTGAATTTCTCCTACGCTAGCTCCAAACAAGCTCGTCAGAACAATTAACATTTGTTCCTGGTTGAACCCAGCTATGCCAAGCACTGCAGAAACGTTACTAAACGTTACTAGGGGTCTGTTTGGATGTACTAAAATTAGGTGCTAAACTTTAGCATCTATTAGCAGTTAGTACTCATATCCTTACGGCAAAATAGGCGTTCTGGATCTTCAACTTCACTCTGAGGGTCAAATTCGTCCCTCAACTTTCAAAAACGCCAATTTAGTCCCTCAACTTTTGTTTTTAGATCAAATTCATCATTATACTAATGTGATGCTTCATAATACCACAAGACTAATGCGAAAAGTACTCTTTACCCTTTGCTATTTTCTTTCCTTCACAATTTGCATGTTGAGCAGTGATGCGGCGGAAAGTTGATCAAACATGCGCACATTGTTCTTATATGATAGGACATAATAGATTAAATTAAATACGAAAGGGCATTTCAATAAATATAAGAGACAGCAAGACAAGAGAAATAACTGTGGATCTATTATGTCCTATCATTGATTAATTAAAGCAATACAATAATGAAAATCAAGTATGAGAAGAAGGAGTCATGGGTAAAATGACTTTTCACATCAGTCTCATGTTAGTAGGAAGAGCCACATCAGTACAAGGATAAGTTTGACCCAAAAATAAAAGTTGAGAGACTAGATTGGCTAATCTGAAAGTTGAGGGACCAACTTGACCCTCAGAGCAAAGTTGAGGGACCAAGGCCCTGTTTGGATCCATGGGCTAAAAATTATTTCCTCCCTTTTAGCCCCAAAATAGACCCAAGGAGCCAAACAAGTGGGGCTATTTGGGTCTAGAGTGAATTAGCCCTCTCTAAAACTTTAGCCCCTCCAAGAGATGCTTATTAAGGCTATTTTGGCGTGGGTTCCACAAAAAGTCACTTTTCCCCACTCATGATGCATGAAAGATAGAGCCAATGATTGGGATATATGCATTTAAAAGATAAATTAGCTCAGGGATCCTAACATCCCTATGGGCTAAACTTTAGAGGGCTAATTCATTGGCTAAACTTTAGACCTCAAATTAGTCCCTTGCGTAGTTCTCCACACAGGCCCCAAGATGCCTATTTTGTCTATCCTTACTGAAGTTTTTAAAGTTTTTTAAGTCTTGATTATAGTTTAGTTTACCATATTAGCACTCCTATTTGGATGGTCTAGTGCTAAACTTTAGCATTTTTAGATATTAGCACTTGAATCCAAATACCTCTTGAAACTGAACCCACAGCGAATCAGATGCCACTCTACCCCGAATCCGACCTTGCTTAGCCCACATGGTTTTCGCCAATCTGTCCGGCAGATTTGGCGGTAGCCCGGTGTGCTTCCTGCTGTCCTCAGCCACGCGAGAAGAGCACAACCAACCAACTGCCCTCCATCACCACCCCACTACTAGCCAATGCCCGGGGTTTCTTAACACGACCGATGGACACATTGCATCTTTGCAAGTAAAGCAGCAGCAGCAGCAGCATCTCGTCGATCTCTGAATAATTTACAGATCAACCGATAACCCCTACTCCATTATTAGAGTATCCAGTCGAAGCCGTGCAAGCCAGTGGCGATCAGTGGCGCGCGTGTGGCGATGATCGATCGAGCACTCCTCGCGCTTGCATTTGCTTGCAGGGCATCTCGATTGGTTGGCTGCCCTTCGCTTTTGTCCTTCCTCTCTCTTTCTTTTCTTGCTGCTGCTGCTCATGATCTCCTCCCTCCTTTTGCGCTTTGTCTAGGAGCGACCTAGCTGCACGCCCTCTCTTCGTCCTCCTCTTCCTTCCCTCTTTTGAGCACCTGCCTTTTTTCAGCCGGAAATCCTTTAGGGCGACTTCAATGTTTATGGACCAAGTAGTCCATAAAGATGGGACCCACGCAAAATGATCTTTAATTATTATTATGTGCACAACATTGGAAGTGAAAAGTAGATAGTATGTTGTCACACCCGATTCTAGAAAGAACCAGATGCATCTCATATGTGCGCCAGGATCTCGTTCACACACATATGGTAGACGGAAAGTATAATATATCAAAGACAATGCTCAAAAGTAACTAAATAAAGTATTTAACAATATTACACTCCGTATAAAAGAGACACAAATGTCTTTAACGATAAACCGTTATACCCTATACGAAGTCTGCAACAACTCCGTCTTCCACAGACGATGACTGGTGAACGCAGGACCTAGAACTCCTCGAAGTCGTCGAAGATCTCCTCTTCAAAGTTCTCTTCTGAACAGCAGGGGGCAAGGGTGAGTACTCTTATGGTTGGTACTCAGCAAGTGGGGTGAAAATGCAAGGCCATCAAGGATAGGCTAGGGTTTGCAGCGGCGGTTGCTTTTAGTTGGTCAAGTATTTATTATCAAGCACCTATTAACTAGGTTTAGGTTTATACCAACCCACTTTAGTAGAAATATAAAGGTACCATCAACCATAACATTAAACCACGAACCTCAATTTAGTTAATCTTCAAGTTTCGTTATCATGTGAGGGTCCAAGCCACTCTTAACCGTGAGTACGGCTGTTATAACAGTTTTACACTCTGCAGAGGTTGTACACTTTACCCACAAATCGTGTTTCCCTGAGTCGCCCGGGTTTGCAAGGCCCTTAAACACTTCCGAGGTGAGTGGCGAGGGTACACTACGAAGCCTTTACAAAGACATGTCGAGAGCTAGGCAGCCCGCTAGAGTTTCAGTAGCGGCGTGGTCCATAAACCTCCCTAATGGTCAGCTCCTTAGCAAAGGCAGCTACCCCAAGAGGACCGGGCTATGACCCCTATCACCGACCCCCTCCTTGCCCTTTCGGTAAGGCCACCAGCAAACTACACATCTAATTAATTGGCTAAGGTCAGAGCCATATGACTTTATGGTTGCACTGTTCACTTGGGTGGTTCTCCATGTTCCCATTAAACAAAGTTGATCTTGAAATTGCGCGATAAAACCACAATACGAAACGTGATCGACATTAGCAAAAGAGTAAACCAATACCAATCCCTAAGTTTGCAACTAAGCGTAACTACCCAACAAAATAGTAAACCCAGGTGTTTCAAGGATTAGGGTAAAAGACTAGGTATGTCCTTAGCATAGGTAACCCGTCAAGTTTATGCAAGCAACAGTAAAGTAAAGTGAATTTTCATGCTGTTGTTGGGATCAAATAGAATATGCAGAGGGGGAAATCCACTTGCCTCCTTCAAATAGCTGCTGATTCTCTTCCTCGTAAGCTTGCTCTTGATTTGGCTCGAACGTCACGTTGTCTACGCGATCACACAAACAAGCATACGCAAACAAATAAGGAACAATACAACAAACAGTACAAACAGAAAGTGAAAAGATGCTAAAGTTGTAGTTCATGATGCAAAGATCGTGTGGGCTCAAGAATCGCTGAAATCGGAGTTGAAACGATGAAGATATGGTTAAAACAGTGATCTGAGGACCTAACTACTAGAGTTTTAAGTCTCCCGAGGCTAGATCTGAAGAATTCAGGGGCTAAAATATAATTAAACCTTATACAGAGGGTCGGGATAGAAAAAGAAAGGGCTCAGCTCTAATTATTTTCTACTGATCTGGACTGCGGGTTGATTCCTGGAAAACTTAGGGATCTTCCTGCAAAAGTTTCGGGAACGGCTAGGGTCGGGTGAATCTGGTCCGTTGGATCAGAATCGGCGGCGGATCAGACGAATCGGCGGAGTAAGGGTCGGGCGAATCGGCGGTAAGAAGAGTGGGTCAGGCGAATCGGCTGAGTAAGGAAAAGGTCGGGTAAATCGGCCGGGTAAAGTGAAGATCACTTCTGGCCGTTAGATCTAGATCGAGCGGCAGAGGAAGGGCCGGCTCGACAGAACGAAAAGGGGTCGGGCGAGGCGGAGTTTTAACTGGGCATCGACGATGAGTGATTGCGGCGGCGGACGGCCGGAGCTTCACCAAATCTGGTGTTCCGGGGCTCAATTCAAGCTGGATTTATGCCGGGGAGTGAGTGGGCGGTACGGTGAAGGTGAGGGTGGGTACGGGTTGGCTGTGCGGCGGCTGTAAACTGGCGGCCACGGCGGCGGGCGAAAACAGGGGTCCGGCGAGAAATCTGGTTGGCGGCGGAGCAAGAGAGAGAGAGGGGAATCTAGTGCGGCTTGATGCTCACCAACTTGCGGAGCTCTGGCGAGAGTTGAAGACAGCAGGGAAGCTGCAGATCGGCGAGTCGACGGAGAATCGGCGACACGGGTCGGCGGCGTTCCTCCGATGCAACTTCCAGCGGCGTACGACGATGTTGTGCAGGGGAAAAGATTTGAGCTTGGCTCTGGTTGCAAAGCGGGATTTCAGCGGGATTTTATAGGGGCGGATCGGCCGAGATTAGGAAGGCGGTGCTGCGGATTCGATCAGGACTCGGGTAAGAAGAAAGAAAGAGAACGGGACACGAACGACAGCACGGAGTCGTTCTGGACTCTGGGTAAGGAAAGAAGAAAGAAGAAGAAGGCGCCGACAGGTGGGTCCTAGCTGTCGGTGAAAGCAAAGGTCGGGTGAGGAAATCGGCCACTGAGTGGGCCGCGAAAAAAGAAAAGAAGAAGAAGAGAAGAAGGATTGGGCTGGCTGTAAGAAAGAATAGGAGAAGAAAAGAAATAAAGATGCATGCACAATTTTAATTTATAATTTTTTTATGAAAATACTTTTAGAAGTTTCAACTCCTATATTTTGGGTGTTACATATGTTGGGCACCATGATTGAGTAAAAGTGAATTCATGAGAGAGAGTAGTGAGTGAGGAGAGAGAGACTAATATTTGTTTATCTCTTGTGGGTTGTCCATATGCATATGGGTAGTTTTTACTGTAGACTGCTTTATGACTTGGTTGCACAATGTATATAAGGGTAGCTGAATGGATTGTTTATTCGCTATGGACCACTTTTTTTCTCCATTGTGGACTCCCTTAGGGTGGGGGGAGGGAAAGGTGGGGCCCATAGAGGGCGTGTGTGTGTGCCCCTGTGCCGTGGTACTGTGCACGGCTATGCCGCATGGCAATCATCTTTGGGGTTTGTGTGTGAATTAAAATAGCCTGCAGATAGGTATCGAGGGTCGACAGGTTGGTTGCTGCTCTCAAGGGGTTACGTGTGTAGAAACTCCATCAGTGTGGTGTTTAGTTGTTGGTGCGTCAAACATGCACATGTCAGAATATAGGAAGTAACGGTCAAGAAACCTTGCCAGTTGCTACTTGCCACCTTGGCTAGTAAACTCTAATTTTTGTCACTGATTGCCTGTTCATGTTAATCTATCCACTAATTCATATGCCATGTAGATGTCAGGCATAAAAAAATAGATGATAGAGCGAGGTTCAGTTAAATCGTCTATGACCATGTATTGCATCCAGCAATACCTATATATTAGAGAGAGAGAGAGAGAGAATATGATCTTAGATAAATTGTAATATGTTTTGAACTTTTGATAGAATTATCTGACCTTACACTCATCCAAAATGATCTGCCATGAGTAGCATCTGGCCATCGTTCAAATAATCCTAATAGGAGGGAGTACATGATTCAAATTATACGAGGGAGTTCATATTTATCATAGCCATATGATGGACATATATAAATCTAGTTAGTAGCAAATATACTATGAGGCTATGATAGTAATGACATTCCTCGAAAATAAACGAGTCAACATACGAGTATATACTAACACAGCAGTTTGCTCATGTTGTTCCTAACATCATTTCCCCACATCACAAAAAAAAACATGCAAAGAACATGTGGCTACATGTCACAGGCTCTTGATGAATGATGACAGCCCTCTTGGAACTCCAAATGCCTGATGGTTGTACACATGAACAATGACGTCAACCACATGTCACGCTGCATGCCTATGCAAAGCTAGGAAGCTTGCATGCAAACAAGCAAGATGGTTGCATTGGTCCAAATGTCACCGTTAACGTGACAGGTTAATACTAATCTCGGAGTAACTCCAACAAAGCCAACTCGGACTTGGAGCCGTTCTGGATTAGAACGGCAAATGCATGACATCGATTGCTTTAACATGTAGTCACCCACATCAAAGCACAAAGGCTACACGTACAATCGAAATCCATAATCACCAACTGAAACAAACCCGGTTTTCGAACTGAAAATCCGACTTTCTGTATCGTCGTGATAGTCCCTGGATCAGTAGCCATCACATATAGAACTCATTTCAATTACATATCACAGTCATACAACTCGATAATGCATTACATGGGTTTAATATTTACATAATCTAGAGGATTGTGATACATTTTCTCGATACAAGCCCCTTGGGCTAAAAGGGGAAAACAGAAAGCGGAAATGATAACTAGTCTTCAGAACCGCCCTTCATCTTGAGGGATAACATCTCTCCACAGGCATGATTTGAGCGTAGCACGAACCGTCCTTAGTCCATTTCTTCATCTAGCACGAGTCTCTGATTCGGACCCTGCATCTACCAGCTATCCCCAAGGAATGGGATATGTTCATGTCACCATCCGTATGCAAGCATTAAGTGGAATGAATAAGGTATTTAAGCAAGTCAAGGATAAGGCTGAGGTTTTCCAATGCACACAGCAAGCAAGTATATAATCATCCAACACACCTCAATTCAGGCCATCCTAGTTCCCCAGGTTCCCGAGGTACTCACACCTCCGACTCGGGCTACCCTGGATTTCCAGGTCCCCGAGGCACCCACATCTTCCAAACCCACCAAGTCGGTGCGAGAACTCTCTCTCCTCGCACCTCAACAGCCCCAGACAGTAAAGCAAGACTAGAGAAAGGTAGAAATCAAGTAACACTAACTATGAAAGCGAAGCCGGATCAAGAGTTGTACATGACCGAGTACGCGGCTATACGTATAGTTTTCACCCTGTAGGGGTTGTACACCTGGACCCACTCGAGTCGCAGCCAGCGAGGGATCAGCCCACTAACATATGAAACCACACTAGCTGCAACGGCCCTCATCCTGCCTTCCCGGGTTTGGGATGCTCCCTCCCGCAAGAGGTCGCCCCAGGACTGTGATGCCTTCTACACCGGGTCCCGCAAGACCCAGCAATTCGGGGAACGTGAGGTCAGCACCTCCTCCCCTTACACTGATACTCTATCCTCCTACAGGCATGGTGCCGCGCGTCATTAGCTCGGACCGGATCTGCCCTTATAACAGATAAGTGGTGTGCACGTTTGACATAGTTCCATCTCCAGGTCCATTAATTTGGGCCTTAATTGTCGAGGCGAGATCCTCCCACGAAGACGTATCCGTCGCAACGGTCCGTCAATGACACCCATCACAGGTATAGCCCAACATCTCCTTCACCAATGTCCACAAAGGACCCCACGTCCACACAGGACCAACTTGTCTATCCAGGACATGTGCCCGCCACAGGCACTCCATAGGATGTACCCAATGCACACCCATGCCCTTGATCATAAGATCAAGTTAAGTTTGTCTCGCCCAAGCTAGATTCCTAACCCCCAACTCCTCAAAAAAATCTCCACACACACCAAGACTATAACACAAGTCTCACGCATACTCATACACAAGTAGCCAAAGCATCTTTTATTTCAATCAACGAATCATATGGGATTACAAGGAATCTGGATAAAAGTAGGCTATGCAGGTTTAATACAAGGTAGCACACTCAGGAGCAATAGCAAAACTAGCATAAATGCTTAATGGGTATTCAATCGTAGATGGGCATGAACCTGATGGTTCTTCGTAGTTTCTTCTAAGTCTTCTGGTCGTCAGGGTAGTCCTCCTGGCTTTTGGGCGTCCGCGAAGTCCTCCGGGGCTTCTGGTCATCCGGTACGTCAGTCCTCTCCTCTCGCAGGGACCTAATCATAATTATGCAAAAACTCAGGGACTAAAATGCAAAAGTGCAAAAAACTGTTCAGAAAGATCCAAATCGCAGTAAAACCTACTCTAACAGATAGATGATGAATCATGAAATTAGCTTCATAATTTTCGGAGGTCCGGTTAATTTATTATGATTTTTCTAAGTTTAAATCATTTTCTAGAATTTTATAAATGATAAACGAAAGGAAAAACACACAAAAATAACACGTGGCATGCTGACGTCAGCAGTGGGACCTGCTGACAACGAGTCAAAAGGGTCAAGGTCAACTGGCCCCACCAGTCAGCCACTGCGCGTGGCTGACAGGCTAGGCCCGCAGGACAGGCTTTTGGTAAAAGGAAAGGGTTTTTAGGATTGGCTCGGTTTATTGGGCCGAAAGTTATCGGGCTGGCTCGGCCTGGCCCGTTAACTCGGCTCGGTCCAAGGCTGTGGCTCACAGACCGGCTCAACAGCAGTCGGCTAAGCGGGCTTGGCTCACGGTGTGGCTTGCCGGCCGGCTCAGGTCCATGGCTCGGACGAAAACAGGCTCGGCTCCGAGGCGTGGCTCCGCTACGCAGGCCAGCTCGCAGACCGGCTCGGTCCGCAGCTAGCAGGCCGGTTCGAGTCGGTGGGCAGCTAAGCGGGCCAGCTTAACTAACAGGCCAGCCTCTCTCCCTAACTGGGCTGGCTCGGGTGCAGTCGTGAGCTAAGGCCCACACATGGCTTTCCTACTCTCTCTCCCTCTCCCTCTCTCTCTTTCTCTGCCCGGCGGGGTCCACCTGTCGGCGCTCCTCCCTTCATCTGCAGCTAGGTCCCTCGTGATGGCGCCTCCTCCTTGTCGCTGGCAGCTTGGCCCCCCCGGTCAGCCTCCCTCTCTTGCTCCCATCTCTCTGATCAGTGGGCCCTGCGTGTCAGTGGGTGCTCGGATCCGGTGCGACTGGCCATGGATCCGGTGCGGGTAGTCCAACGTGTGTGTGTGTGTGCCAGAGCCGGGGAAGTGTGTGCGTGTGTGTCCAGGTGCCTGGGCGCCCGCGAGGTGCTCGGCAAAATAGTCGCTGCACAAATAATCACTGCAAAATTAGTCTGAAATGTGGGATCCATTTCCATAAATATGCAAATTACTTTGTTCGGCTGGTTTCGTCTGGTTCAATAGTATTCTATGAGAGGGAATAAGCCGAAAGAAGCCAAAAACAGACAAGCACAACAAAGTGAGTATCATCTGGCAGTGACTGACAGAAACTCTTGGTAAGGATTTTGTGACAGATGTGGCTTCTTTTGTACGCGAAGTGTATTCGCCAGAAGAGCGACACCTTCAACTGTGTGCGGTCAAGATCGATTTTTTCTCTGCACGGGTAACTTGTTCCATGCGACTTCTTTGATGTAGGAGTTCCTTTTCAATTCCCTTGTATGGTTTTCACAGCATACTTTAACCAACTTGTCGTGGAAACAACCACAAAATCTTCGCCCATTGTCAAAGAATTATCCTCTGTTGACGAGCACCACTATAAATATGCACAATTGTGTCTTTTCACTTTTATATATACATGCGAATGATGAAGTGACAATAGCTTTTTTTTTCTTTGAAAGCTGACAATGTTTTTTAGAGAATTCACTTAAAGGAAGTTATCTCAAGTGGTGGAGAAGTGTATCCAAGATGTACCTTTCAAGGTTGCCTGGATACGGGGGACAACTCCCCAATAACATAACCCAGAAAAATAATAAATACCCAAGCTCCAACATTCTAAGATTCATCAGAGGAAATATCTGCTTAATTTTTACCTGGAGATGAACTACTTTTTAAAATTCCACATATTCAAATAAATGTGCCTTAAGGTTGGGAAAAAAACTAGCAACATAGTACTATCAATTACAACAGATACGGCGTTAGCCTACAAATAAAATCTTTTTGCCTACTCTTAGAATCAAAAAGGAAAAATAGAACCACAACTTAAAGGGAGAGAGACAGAAAATAGGAAGAAAAAAAGGGGGTGATGGCATGCTTACACCAGATCCAGCTCAACACCACCCCTGCCCTACAAAAGGATATAAAAAGAATCAAACAGAAGAGGCCAAGACGTTTTAGCAGTTTTCTTGCACTCACTCTAGCAAGCGTGATGTGAAATGTCTGTACGCCGGCCGGAGGTGCCCAGCAATGCAGGACAGCGACGCTAAACAAACCGCTAGTGGCACACTAGTGCCGGGTGGGGCCCACATCTGCTCCCCTTTTTTTATTTTGCTTTGTGCAAAGAGGTTTTTAGGCTGGACAACGAGCGAGCCCGGCTCGGCTAGTTATCCTAACGAGCACAAAAGCATGCTCAGCTCGGCTGGATGCAGCTCGCGAGCTGGCTCGGATAGCTCGCAAACTGAACACTGACACACTCTCCTAGATGATATACATCCATACAGATCAAGCAAAAAAATATTAGGATAGCATATGATTTTATTTCTATACTTTTAGCACCATATATAATTTCATAGGTGATAATTTTATGATTTATCAACCATACATGTTCCATCAATAACATATATCTATAAGCTAGTCTATCATAAGCAAAGAGATTACAACATATGCACAACTCGTTAGGCTTGCGAGCAGCTCGCGAGCTGGCTCGAACTCGCTCGTTATACTAACGAGCACAAAGTCCCGCTCGGCTCGTTAGGAATTGGACCGAGCCGAGCCGAACCGACTGCGAGTCAAACGAGCTAACGAGCCACAAGCAATTTGTACGGCTCTAGTTTTTATTGTGCCCAATTGGAGGAAAAGAAGGGCCAATCATTGGGTGCTTATCTCCTTTTGCCCGGCTCACTGGAAAACCGGATCATTGGGTTGCCACTCCCTCAAACTAGGGAATCCAAGTCTCCAGCACAATTGTGATCTTCATTTCTTAAGGGATCAGTCTAAAGGAAAGCATATATGAGCACTATTAGCTGTTCAGTACAGTGTGGTATAATGTTTGGATCGAAATCGGGATAAACGTTCACCTGCTTCTCCTGGGCAGATGTTGGGTACGTTTTCACGAAAATTGATCAGAAAGACCTAAGTCTCAAAACATGCCTTTGATGTTATTCCATTTGTGCATCATTACCATGACACAACTTTGAAAATCTAATAGTGTACCCTCTCTATTCTTAAGTATATGACACTTTTAAAAAGCCAGTTAGATCAAAAGTAAACTAATTATTTTATCCTAAACATCATATATTTAAGGATGGAGGATCTATTTTTTTCCTGACCATGTGTAACCATGCATTTATAGCGTCCAAGTTACATGATGAGACCATAAGGAATTGTATATATTTTTTAAGTGATCATGCATGGATATTTAGCAAGAGCCCCCGCTCCCCCCCCCCCCCCCCCCCCCCCCCCCGCTCAAAAAAAAAATTGACCGTACAAAACCCCTGCAAACCAAATGATTGAGATGAACAAACTACAATTCTATCAGTGTAATCCACTTGTTGCTAAAAGTGATTACATAAAATGGTCAGCCAGGCAATAGAACATCAAGGACAAATTGACCAAAAAAAGGACGTGCTGTCGTAATTAAACAGTACTTTGTGTGGTTGGAACTTTTTCTGCAAATTTGATGGACTGGGGAAAAAATGTAAAGGAAAAAAATCCAAGTCTTTTTCATGTCTCCCTTTTCACCTTTGCGTTACCTTTCCACAAAACACGCTCCATTGGACCTTTGGCCCCTTTCTGGTCCGTTCCAATGGTACCATGAAAAAGACTCCCCATTACTTCGAATTTGCCGGTAAAAACTTGTTAAGTATGTAAATTTTTCTAGATTGACCTTCTAATAATCAACTGAACCTGCAGTAGTGCCCCCGTCAAATTTGCCGGATGTATGCTTATATATATTAGGTCATCAGACAAACTTGATCGTTCTATTTACATCATCAAGGCGAACTAATTGGTAGGATTAGCCACACATACCTATATGCAATTCTAGTGCTACCTTTTTTTTTGAGAAACAGTGCTACTTATTTGATGGACAAACCATGCTACAAATATAATGGAACTGCATCTCATACTTGGACTTTCTTAGAACAGAGGAATTTCGCCGCAACCATAACAAATTGGTGTCCTGAATCCTGCTATAATCCAAACAGGCAGCAAGCATGGTTCATTTTACTCTTATATGATTAACGAACTTGCAGATGAATAATCGATTATTTCGGATGAACAGTTGAGAACACGTCACGCTGCCATGAAAGTAACTCTGAAATGTCCGCGTCGAAAAAAATGGTTTTCGTCTGAAATGGATGCATGATGGAGAAAAGTAATTCAAACATTCTGTTCACATCGATTTCAGTTACTCCAACCCTTACGCTTCCCAGTGCTGAATTCTCATCCCCGGGCCTGTTCCAAACACATTCCACCACGCAAATGACGAAACAGATCGATGGAAAAGCGGCGAATAAGTTGTTTTTTTATCATATACAATACTCCTATATATGATACACTGGATCTATGGATCGTTTTCAGTTTCACACCCCACAAAGAGCACTCGCCTTTTTTGGGAAGTTGCCGTGTTGCAAAGCTTTCTTTCCTCAGCTACTCTCTCTCGCTCATCATCACCTCATATCTTCGTTTATCTGAACCTCATGCCGTCCAGCGTGGAAGCTGACAGCTCCACACGAGACTGACGTTTGTATTTTAGATTAATTCAAATCAAATATCATGTGGACAAGACATTTTTCGATTCTGAAAACATGAGACGGCCGGGATGAATTCCAGAGCAAGCAACGCGTATAAACTACAGTTGAGTTACCTGTCACCCTGTATGTCTTTCTATACCAATAGCATCATGCTATGAAAATGACTGGAATGCTTTTGTAGTACTCAATTTACGCAAGAGTTCCTTTTGTATACAAACAGATGATACCCTGCTCACCTGCGTATTCGGGGAAAAACCATTATACGGATCTCTTAAGACTATTTGGACCGTTGGATTTGAAACAGATGGCTGAGATCCAGATCCCTCCCAGGGTTCTAGATCCAACACTAAAGATTCTAGAACGAAGATGCAATGCAAGTCAAGCAAGAAAAGTACAACGGCAAGTACGCTCGTACACGATTCCAGGAGTACAGAATACAAACTCCGGCCATTCCCCATGCATGACTGAAATTGCGGCTACCTTTTGCTCATCCTATGTTCATACATGGAGGCAAGGAAACGACAGAAAAAAAAAGTTTTCTCCTTCATTTGTTTTCATGTATAAAAGTTAGGCTATCTGATCTAGAGACGACAGTGCAGGCCAACGCCTAGTTTGGTTGGATTGGTCAAAGGGATTGCTTCCGGCTGGGAGTAGAATATACGGTGGCGACAATGCAAGTAGAGCTGGAGAAAGTTCAGTTATCTTTTCAGCAAGGCTTTTTGAAGCCCTTTCTCGGTTTCTCTGATGCCAGTTGCCACATTCTTTGCCCTGCTCTAGAGTCCAAGACCTGTTCAATCTCCTTACCTGTCACTACACTTTTGATCCTCTCTAGCTAAACAATTAGAGAAGCATGCAGCCACAAAGAGGCAAGTGACTTATCAATCTTGTTTTGTAGAGTATACTATAATAGTTTATGTCACTGCTCAGGATGGAGTCTAGGACAGTTGTAAAGCATGAACAGATTGTGATTCTCTCCCTGCTGATTGTGATTCTCGTTGGCCTTACAAAGTAGACCGAAGTAACCAGCTGGTTTTCTTCTGCTAACACGGTTTCAGTAGAAAACTGAAGATCTTCTCTAACTAATCGATCACAATCGTTGAACCATTAGCCTCTCGGAATCTTAAACATTGTGGCAGAGTCAATTGTGCAACACCAGAAGCTATTACCTATCTGATGCATCATAAAGTAAGCTTCTAGTTCTAGCTAGTTCTATGCTCTATTAGTGTGCTTGAAGAAGCAAAGGTTGCATTTAGTTCCTAACAACTACTCACCTTAGGAGCTAGGACTTAGGATATAATTTTGTTTTTCTAGAAGTGTTTCTTCTTAATTAAAAAAGTCATCATTTTATTTGTCAAATATGATGAGAAAAGATACTTGTCAAGTTGTCCAGAGGGCCAACATGGAGCTTAAAAAATTAGGGAGAAAGATTTGGTAATGGATCCTTTTCCTTCACGCAGGAGATGAGCTCCTGAACCTGTCCCTGCCAAATACGTCACATTTGATTTCAGCGCACAGTTGAAAAACATGGGTCAAATGTTTTAAAAATGTTGTTTCAGCTTCCATACCTACAAAGATACTTTGTAGTCAGGTCGTACTACTTAAAATATGCTCAAGATAACGTATCCTTCTTACCCACCTTATCGGAAATGTTATGCTTAGAATGTATAAGGAACAATCTTCTCATGGTAATTAAACCATATATTATTTGTGGTCCCTTACCATGTGCACCATTTGTTCATCAATCTTTGAAATTTCAAAGAAACACAGACATGGACATCTTTTGGATACCTGTATGGTATGCAATCTGAAATTTGATTTCAGTAGCTAAACTATTTAATTGTACAAGAGAACAGTTTGTTATTCCTTTGTTCCCAATCATAAATAAATGGGGACAGGGTTAGGCAGAAGTTGGACTGCCCAAGCAACATGTCACCTTCAGCACTTGAGGCAAGCACGCACTAGGCAATATTGTTGACAGAACCAACAAACTGACCATGGTTGACAGCACCCGCAGGGAGGCGCCTGAAAAACCCGCGATCCACGGCATTTCTTTCCGGCGATTTGCTGTCACCGGAATCGGCTCAACAACACGTTGTTAAGCGTTAATCTAGGATTACTAGCAGTAGCATTAACTCGGGATTGGATTTCTAGATGCATTCACCGGTGTGCGTATGTGTGTGCTAGATGAGATCGACAGAGAGAAAACCAAGAGTATACTTTGATCGGCCGAGGACGCCATTGCGCGTTCGTCGGTGTAGTTTGCGCTAGTCAGTGACGCGCTGTGCCGAGGTCGGTGCAGATCCGCGCTAGGGCAGCGACGGTCGAGGCCGTGCAGTGCCGGTGGCGCTTCCCGCCACCGCAGCGCCCCCTCTCGATCGGTCTAGGGTTTGAGTGTAGGTGGGAATTAGGGTCACGGTGAACCTCGTCGTGCGTGCCTCCGGCCCCCACCTCTCTATTTATTGTGGCGCTGGCGACGGGGGCCCACCAACAGTAGTTGGGTTGGGCGCCCCCAATTAGGGCGCGGATCAAGGGCCCAAGGCCTTTGGGCCTTAGGGGTCAGAGATCAACCCAACAATCTCCCCTTGATCTCACATTATCTTTTTCTTTTACTTTTCTATTTTCCTTATCTCATCACAGATTTATGTATAGGGCATATCTCATCGTCACGCGCAATTGCCGATAGAATCAATAACCACAATACACGCCTCTGTTCAGAAATAGATTCTATAATCCTTTTGGGCCTCTATTATCCAGAGATCATAGGCTGTACCTCATTCCCATGCCGGCTACGTGTTCCATGAACACGCTGGGTGGTAGGCCTTTCGTTAGCGGATCTGCAAGCATATCTTTTGTTCTTGTATGCTCGAGACTTATGGTGTGATCCTGGATTCTGTCTTTTATTGAATAAAATCTTATCTGTATCGACTTGGTAGCCATGCTCTTCTTGTTGTTATGAGCATAAAACACTGCTGGCTGGTTATCGCAGTACATCTTTAGTGGTCTTTTCTATACTGTCCACCACTCTCAAGCCAGCTATAAATTTCTTTAACCATTCTACCTGCCCGGAGGCCTCATAGCATGCTATGAACTCAGCATACATCGTCGATGTGGCTGTGACCGATTGTTTTGAGCTTTTTCACGATATAGCTCCCCCTGCGAGAATGAATATGTAACCTGTCGTGGATTTTCTGTCATCTTCATCTTCTGCAAAGTCTGAATCTGCGTATCCTTTAATCTCCAATGAGTCAGTTCTTCTGTATGTTAGAATGAGGCCTTTTGTGCCTTTCACATATCGCAAGGCTTTCTTTACAAGTTTCCAGTGTTCTAGACCTGGATCTATCTGAAATCTGTCAAGCACATTAGTGACAAAGGCTAAGTCAGGGCGTGTGCACACTTGAGCATATTGTAAGCTTCCGACTGCCGAAGCATACGGAACAGTTTTCATCTGTTCTTTTTCATATTTGTTTCTGGGACTCTGAAAGTCTCCATATCTGTCACCCTTAACTATCGGAGCAGGAGTAGGCTTACTCGCATGCATACTATACTTTTCTAGAATCTTTTGTAGGTATGTCTCTAGTGATAAACCTAGTACCCCATTTCTTCTATCTCGGTGAATCTCAATACCTAGCACAAATGAGGCTTCACCAAGATCTTTCATGTCAAAATTCGATGACAAGAATTCTTTTGTTTCTAATAGCAGACTGACATCGCTACTCGCTAGCAGAATGTCATCCACGTATAGTATCAGGAAAATATATTTCCCTCTTTTGAACTTTGCATAAATGCAATTATCCTCAATATTCTCTGTAAACCCAAACCTTTTTATCGTCTCATTAAACTTCAAATACCATTGTCTTGAAACTTGTTTTAATCCATAAATAGATTTCTTTAAGTGACATCCCATATTTTTTTCCTTTCACGACAAAACCTTTGGGTTGTGCCATGTAAACTCTTTCTTCGAGATCCCCATTTAGGAATGCCGTCTTTACATCCATTTGGTGCAATTCCATATCGAAATGTGCGACTATAGCCATAATGATTCTAAAAGAATCTTTACATGAGACTGGAGAAAAGGTTTCATTGTAATCTATTTCTTCTTTCTGTGTAAATCTTTTTGCCACAAGACGAGCCATGTATCTCTCTATATTCCCTTTGGAGTCACATTTTATCTTGTAGACCCATTTGCAGCCTACTGTTTTGGCTCCATTAGGAATTTCTTGTCCCAAACACGGTTGGTACTCATCGATTTCATTTCATCTTCCATGGCTTCAAACCACTTGGATGAATGTGTGCTTCTCATGGCTTCTTCGAATGAGATGGGATCATCTTCCATTCGAAACTCTTCTGTGTTATACAATTCATAATCATCGGGAATAGCCGATCTTCTTTCTCTTTGAGATCTCCTAGGAGCCTCTTCTATTTGAACATTCTCTGTTGGAGCCTGTGGTGGCTCCCCTGATCTGCGGCAATGTTGTTATCTATAGGATCCTGAAGGACAGGTTCCACATCTTCACTCTGTGTTGCCACAGAAGGGATCACCTCGGGAACTGGCATCGCAGTAACTCGTACTGCTGGTGCAGTCTCAGTAGGCCGTGAGAAAAACGGTTTCTGAATCATCGGAGTAGGTGCGCACACCCGCTTCTCCTCAAGATCAATCTTTCAAACTACTGTACTTCCCCGAATCATCTCTTCTTCAAGGAAGGTAGCATGTATCGTTTCTACGAACTTTGTAAATCTGTCTGAACAGTAGAAACGATATCCCTTTGATTTCTCTGGATAACCAATAAAATGGCAGCTCACTGTTTTGGGATCCAATTTCCCAATGGTCGGGTTAAATATCTTTGCCTCAGCAGTACTCCCCCACACCCGTAGGTGATTCAGTGAGGGTATCCTTCCTGTCCACAGTTCATACGGTGTTTTAGGCACCGCTTTACTGGGTACTCTGTTGAGAATATGGACAGCGGTTTTCAACGCCTCCATCCATAAACTCACTGGTAGCGTAGAATAGTTGATCATGCTTCGTACCATATCCATCAGGGTACGGTTCCGTCTTTCAGCTACTCTGTTTTGCTGAGGATCGCCCGACAGAGAGTACTGGGCAACTATTTCTTGTTCTGTGAGAAACCTCGCAAAATGTCCTGGAACCTGTCCGTATGGGGTATGCCGACCATAGTATTCCCCTCCACGGTCGGAACGGACAACTTTTATCTTTAAATTATGCTGATTCTCAACTTCAGCCTTGAATTCTTTAAATTTATCCAACGCTTCTGATTTCTCCTTTATTGGATAAATATATCCATAGCGGGAATAATCTTCTGTGAACGTTATGAACAAGTCATAACCATCTATGCTTTTAACTTAGAACGGACCGCAGATATCTGTGTGAATTAATTCTAAAATACCTGCGCTATGCTCAACATTTTTCTTTGTTATCTTTACATATTTTCCTTTTATGCAATCAATGCATTTGTCTGAGTCTGAGAACTCAAGAGGAGGTAGAATCTCATTCTTAACCAGCCTTTTTATTCTCCCCCTCGAAATATGGCCTAAACGACAGTGCCATAATTTCGATGATGTGTCTTGAGTTCTCTTTCATTTTCTGTTATTGTCCGTGGTTGGAGATACAGTCGCATTCACATCACATACGGAATTCACACTTTCACGTAGCGATAACAAATAAAGATCATTTCTTCTGAAAGCAATAGTAGCAACGGTATTATTAAACTCTATTACACATATGCCGTTTCCAAAACGACATCCAAATCCATCATCATCTAGACGAGACACACTTATTAAGTTTCTCTGTATCACGGGGACATAAAACACATCTCTAAGTAATAAACTAAAGCCAGTGTCGAGCTCTAAGAGGAGGTGTCCCACCGCCTCAACATCTGCCTCGACTCCGTTCGCGACTTTAATTCTTCTTTCGTTTCTTCCCGTAGTTCTCGTTGAACGGAATCCCTGTAAAGAGTTTGCAACATGAATTGTTGCTCCTGAGTCAATCCACCAAGTAGATTTCGAATAATCTGTATATAGGGATTCATTTACAAATGAGATAATATTCTCACCACGTTTCTCCATGATCATCTTTAAGTAGTCAGGACAATCTGACTTGTAATGTCCCTTCTGTTTGCAGTAGAGGCACTGATCCTTCTCTACTATAGCTTGCCCAAACTTGGGCCTATGCTGGCTGTGCTGCTGGGGCATCTGGGGTCCTTTTCCCTTGGAGGAGGAGGAAATATCTTTATTATTTCTTTTCTTGTTCGCATAGTTTATAGAACCACCATGTGCTGTTTTTATTCTTTCTTCCTCTTGAACACACATCGCTATGGTCTTCTCTATATCCCATTTCTCGGGATTCATGTTGTAATTTACAACAAAGTTGTCAAACTCCTTCGGCAACGAAGCAAAGACCAAATGAACTATGTGTTCTTGTTTGAACTCCATGTCCATCGGTTTAAGCTTGTTGTTTATGTGAACCAAGCGATGAATGTGTTCTCTTATCCCACCTCCCAAGTACATTTCTGTAACCAGTTGTTTGATCAACTAGGTAGCATAAGTCTTTGAGGAGCCAGTGTACTGACTCCTTATCTTCTCAAGGTACTCAACAACAGTGGGAAAATCTGTAATTGCCCCCAGAATGGCAGGCTCTATCGTGTTCTTCACCACTGCCAAACATTTCTTGTTGGCAGGGTGCCATTTGGCATGATCAACATCATACCTCTGTTTGCTCGCCTTATAGGAGAGCTCTGTTTGCTTCCAAGCAGCATCTGTGACATCATCCCCTCTGACCGGCCTCTCAGGCTCTACTGGAACCGGTGCAGAAAGAACCCAGTCTAGCTCAACCATGGTAAAGAAGAGATCCAACTTCTTATACCACTCATTGTAGTTGTCTCCTCTCAAGATTGGAATGTCCTTGATGTAAACCATCACAGGAAAACCAGCTGAAATGGGTTAGCTCAAGTGAGAACATTATAACAATAATGATAATATTATAAAAAATAATCTATGAAATCATAATATCGTTATTATCAAGTTTGGTCAGAAAATAACAATATCACAATTGAATCTGGAATTAATCTATGAAATCATAACATTATTATTATCAACTTTGGTCAGAAAATAACAATATTACAATTTGATCTGAAAATTAATCTGTGACTCGAAATTTAAATTATCCCTTTGGTTCAAATTTAAATTCAAGTCGAAATAATTATCTGTGCAGCAGAAACATGAATAAAATAAATTCTATTTTGAAGCAAGGTTTGTGTAAATCTTTATTTCTATTCTCTAAACATTTATCCCTTTGGTTTAAAATGAAAAGAGATCAAATTCTGTGCAAAAACAATCAAATTTGCTTCAAAACAGAAAAAAATTTACTGTTCATCTGTGAAACGGGCCAAAACCCATCACTGTGCATCCCAGTACTGTGGAGCCCATAACCGCCTCCGCGGCCCGGCCCACTCGCGAAATCGGCCCAGCACTGTGCAGCCTTGGCTCAACAGGCCGCAACTTGGGCCTGTGCCGCCAATTTGGCCCATCCGTGCCGGCCGCCCGCCCCGCCGCGATCTCAGCCATTCGTCGCGATCCGACGGCCGAGCGCGTGTTTCGGCTCGTCTAAAAATCGCGCGGCCGGCGGAGGCGCTGAAAACCCTAGGTCATTCTCTCTTACGCCCTCTCCCTCGCCTCCTCCTCTTGGCTCTGGCCGTCGCCGCCGTCGCCGGCTCCAGCTCCGGCGCGGCGCATGGCCTGGCCGCCGGCCGTCTGCCGGCGAGCCTGAGCTAGCTCATCTCTTCCTCTCCCTCTCCTTCTCTCTGTCGCGTTTCCCTCGCCCTCTCCCTCCCGCTACTCTCTCTGTTCCGGTCCGAGACCGCGCCGCCGCGTTCGTCCTCGACGCCGACGGCCGTGCCATGGCCGGATCTCCTTCCAGTACCTCTTACTCCTTATTTTCTCTCAATTTCGGTTCGGTGTGCGTCCACACAAAGCGGATCTGTGCCCTATGGGCCTCCTCGCCGGAGTCGCGTGCGTTCGCGCGCGGCTCCGTCGAGGGGATCTCTGGGGTATGGGAAAGAAGAGGAAGCGGCGGAGGGAAGAGAAAGAGAAGAGAAGAAGAAGAAGAAAGCAAGAAGGGCCAGATAAGTGGGGTTTCGGGTAGATCTAGGGTTAGGGTTAGAGTTTCGAGCTTTTGTTCTTTGATTTTCTTTGAATTTCTCTTCTTTTTCTTCTATTTGCTCGATCTGAAACCCTTTTCTCTCTCCGCTTCCGAGTTAATCTACCAGACTAACCTGGCTCTGATACCATTGTTAGGCGTTAATCTAGGATCACTAGCAGTAGCATTAACTCGGGATTGGATTTCTAGATGCATTCACTGGTGTGCGTGTGCGTGTGCGCGCTAGATGAGATCGACAGAGAGAGAACCAAGAGTATACCTTGATTGTTCGAGGACGCCATTGCACGTTCGTAAGTGTAGTCTGCGCTAGTCAGTGACGCGATGTGCCGAGGTCGGTGCAGATCCGCGCTAGGGTAGCGACGGTCGAGGCCGTGCAGTGCCGATGGCGCTTCCCGCCGCCGCAGCGCTCCCTCTCGATCTATCTAGGGTTTGAGTGTATGTGGGGATTGGGGTCACGGTGAACCTCGTCGTGCGTGCCTCCGGCCTCCACCTCTCTATTTATTGTGGCGCTGGCGACGAAGGCCCACCAACAGTAGTTGGGTTGGGCGCCCCCGATCAGGGCGCGGATGAAGGGCCCAAGACCTTTGGACCTTAGGGGTCAGAGATCAATCCAACACACGCGACCTAGCTCATGGATGGCCAGGCCGATTCTCATTCGTCATGTTCCGGATGAACTTGTTGAGATCTTGTGGGGCTAATGAGATCAGGAGGGGGTCGTTTCACAAAGTCCATCAGATCGACCTAGTGTGATGTGATGTCACTTGTTCCTTGAACAAAAAGCAAAACTTCAAATCTTGCGGAGAATAGGCGAGCAGACAAGCAAGCAAGCTACCTATCAGCGGTTAGGTGAAGATCAGTTCTTGTGGAGAATGGCTAGGAATTTTTTTTTTCGAACACGCAGAAGAGCTGCGCATCTTTATATTAAGAGGGAAAAAAGGAGTAGTCCAATTATAATTCGCGGCACCACACCTTGGACCAGGGTGAGGGCTGTAGTGGTCTCGTAAGAATGGCTGGGAAATGCTGAGCGTTTCCTCCGTGGGAAGCCACCTCCGATCACCGAACCCTTGCTCGCAGTGTGACGTAGCGGCTTGGCATCAGAAGTCTGCGAGGATTTCACCCACAAAGACCACTGTCAATGTGAACATCAGAATTGAGCACCAGCCATCAGTGAAAGCAAAAGCCTGAAAATGCCCTTTTTTTTTTCTTTCCTCCAAAGCGTGATGCATCACATTTGCACCGAGCCATGACCGATCCCCTTTCCATGTTGCTTTCGCAGCCAGTCCCCACATAAATGCAGCCCACTGTCAATGCCTTTGGAGTGGGGTTTGCATGCCTCTGACGACTAATGCGTGTGGCGATCTTGGTCATGAAGCAAGTCTGTGACTCTTGGCCACCTCTGATCCAGCAATCCACAAGGGGAAGATGAAGATCAACCGATAGAAATGCCTATCACAGCTACCGGTAAATCGTTGTGAGCTAAATAGAAGAGCTCAAATTATTCGGAAGCTAACTGCCTTCTAAAGAAGGGGAAGAACACATCATGCAAGGGTCCAGCCAATGCCTAATGGGAGGACAAATTAGCCCAGGCAGGGACGACAAAATTAGGGCTGGTGCCTTTGTCCCAAGGGCAGCCAGAGCGAGGGGGACCCTGCCATGGATCGACCGACGATCCGATCCTCCTCCCTAGCCATCTACCGATCTGCGGCGGCGCGCAGCATTGTTCGGCACAGATCAGGAAGATCAGGGATGAGACATTCAGACAGTGACGGGCTGCTCGATCCTTTTCAGGTGCTGTTAGGCCCGTCCTCGAGATCTTTTGGTCCTTCGATGGTCATCAGAGTGAGATGAGAGCTGGGGGAGCTTCTCGGATTGCCAAGTGCAGCGCCACTTGCTTTCCCTCGTGCTGACCAGGCATCCATGTGGAGTGAGTCATCGGCAAATAACTTTGGTGCCCTGGGGATGGCCTGATGGGCCACATGGAGGTGGAGCACTGAATCGGTGGCGCACCAATGATGATTCGGTTCAGGTCGGCAGCAGAGGGAGCTGACGAGCAGTGTTCACATGTGCTAAAATACGCTGCGCTTTTGCAGTGCTAATGCCTAATGCCTGTGATCGTGCAGAGGCTCCAGGCTCCAGTTCCTTAGTACTTAAGAGAAAGCTATTGCGATTCAGGGCTGCAAATACCTTTTGCTTTTGAGAACACTATGGCCTAGTATGCATGTCCTTGCTTTCTTTGCATTTTCAAGTCTGATTGGGTTAAATCTGGAAAACCGTTGGGCCAGCAGCCAGGGTACCATTGACACACAACCACCACTAACCTAGGCCGCCTCGTTTGGTTTTTAACTGTCATATCAAATATTCGGATGTCAATTCGAATATTCGGATGCCAATTTAATATAAAACTAATTGCATAAATTATCATTAGGACTCTAGATGAATCTATTAAATATAATTAATGTACAATTAGCAGTTAAATTATGAACTAATTAGATTTAATATATTCGTCTCGTAATTAAGTCACGATTTATGAAATTAGTTTTATAATAAATTTATATTTAGTAATTTTAATTGGTGTTTAGACATGCGGTGTGACGGAACATGTGACTTAAACTGAAAAAACTAAAAACTAAACGAGAGCTTAGCATCTATCCCTCGGACCTCCCCTCCCCCCGCGTCGCTCACCCAGGCGGCACGGGGGGCGACCTCGCGCCCCTGCCCGCCGCCACAGCAGACCGCCTCCGGCGGCCGCCGCCGCCGGCGGCGTCCGTCCGGGCGGCGACGGCGGCCCGGGGCTGAGTCGATGTCGGCTCAGCCCGCTTCCTCCCTCCCTCCTCTCTTCTTCCCCCTGTCTCTGCTCTCCCCCAGCCTCTAAATCTCGGCTCGACGTCCCTCCGCCGGCCGCCGGGGCTGGATCCGGCATCCTCCTCGCCGGATCTGGCGCTCCCCGGGCCGGATCTGCCGCCCTCGCACCGTTCCGGCGCCGTTTCGGCGTTCCCGTCCGCGGCCTCATCACGTGCGCTCGGGTCGCGCCGTGCCCTGCGCCCGATCCGCGCGTGTTCCGGTGTCGCACTCCGCGCCCGCGCCACGCGTGTTGGCTCCACGTCGGAGGAGCCGCCGACGACCGGTGGTGGTCGCCTCCGAGCTTGCTCGGCGTGGGGCCGGCGTCGGCGGCTGTCGCCGCGGCGGGTTTGGGCGCTGCCGCGCCGGGTTCCCGGTGTGGCTGGCGCTTTGGTGGCCGGCTTTGCCGCCGCCCCCTGGGGCCGGCGCTCTGGTGCCGCTCGGGTGGGTGGGGGCGCGTGGCCCGCCGCCGCTGCAGCTCGCTCCGGGGTGCTTTGCCCCCCTTGGCTCGTGGCCACGGTGCCTCCGTTCGTCGTCGCCCGTCTGGGCGGTTGGCTACCTCCCATTGGCTGCCCCTTTCCGGTGGCCGGCCGGCGGCTTCTTCTGCATGGTGGTGGCTCTGAGGAGGGATTGTGGTGAGGTGAAAACCAAGCGTCTGCTTGCAGACCAATGACGGCGACGGCCTTGGACGCCGTTTTACTTCCTGAAGGTGTCATTCTTTGCGCCTCTTCCCTCCTCTCCGGCGTGCTTTCCGGGTGAAAGCCCTTGACCATATGGTCGGACGACGACGGCGTCCGTGGCATCGCACACTCCTTGGAGGCGTCGTCTTGAAGCTCTGCCGGTGGTGGTCGTCTGCCCTCCTCTGAGAGTTTCCGCTTCTGGGCCTTCGCTCGTCTCGTCTACATCCACATCGGGGTTGCATCGGTGGTCTGGCGGATGCTTTGACGCCTTTGTTGTGTTGTCGACCTTCGCACCCTTGGCGTTGTAGCTTCTTTTTGCGTACCTTCTTTTTGCAGGTTCAGTTGGGAGATTGTGTCTAGGTTTGTGGGCTCCAGTTTGTTTTCACCGTTTTCCTTGGTGTCCTTGTGTTGCAAGGGTCAATCGTCACCACGGTGGTGCTCTGTATCCACCTTAACAGCCTCTGCCGGTTTATAATATGGTTCGCGGAAAAAACTAACCTAGGCCTTTGACCGAAATGGATGTGCCGCTGCCACGGCCACCGGATTCGGATTCCGCTGACACACTATGCACATCAGGTCAGGTGAGTCTTTACGGCATGCAGAATGATGCAGCTACAAATGCAGCGGAGAAGCAGTTGCCAGCTTCTCGCCAGGAGGCCAACCCAGCTACCAACATGAAAAACAAGCAAGAATTGGATGTGGAAATTGTAATCCTGTAAGTTTCAAACAATACATTTGTTGTACCTGTAGTTGACAACACTTTCTGTTTCTGTGAACCTATTTGCAACAAGACCATGATCCGTGGTCGGCTCTGTACTAACAGGGAACTGGGTTTGGACTATACGGAGTCATCTCTGCACTTACAGTCCATTATACACACGAAGTATACCACCTAAACTGTCAAACTGATGTTTTTTTTGAGGAAATTGTCAAACTGATGTTAGACTAGTCCTATCAGAAAAATCATCGACTGAAGACGTATGCCCATCATATGCTTCAAGGGTCAAAACTGAGATGTAACTTTGGTAGTATGATCAGTGATGTATCTTCAATGTCGCTGCTCAATAAGTTCAGGTATAAGCCGGAGCAAGAACCCAAGCTGCTGCTGCGAGAAAGCCTGATGCGTTGCTCCGTCCTCACCAGCATCACCCTGGCTAAAGTCTGGTTTACCGAAACCCGCAACAGCATTTGAGATCTCCTCCACCCGATCAACAATGACGCCGTTGACGCCCATCAAGTACTGGAAGTAGACTGCCTCCCACACATTACTGCATGTGTATGTAACAAAGATACACACGAAAGCTGTAAGATGACTGATGAGTCATGAACAAACAATGGTGGACTGACACAAGAAACATGATGCGGATATATTGCTTACTTGAGCTGCCCATAAGTGAGAAGTGCAAGGTTGGATTCTTGTGCTCTGACAACTGCAGCAGGGTTCTTGAGAACACCTCTCACTTCCGACACAATCCCATGCAAATCGTACTCTAAGCATACCCGAATGGCATCGTTAAGTGAGTTCCTTCGTGCATCATGGTGTTTGGATGTCCCTTCTTCTGTTAAGAAAAGTACCTAATGCAAAATGTGGAAAAAAGATAGTGAAGATTATCCTGAATGTTGAGATGTATCTAGTATGATGAGGCACCTAGCAAAATTTTATCAAGTCAATCAGACAGTAATTCTTTCGTACACTAGAACTGGATGTAAATATACAATCAAATATCAGCAGAGAATTGGTTCATTTTCACATTTTAGATATAGTATTATCAATTTGCAGCTATCTAATGATTTTAATTCCAACTAAAAGAATCTGACTGATGATTTTATATGTTAAACCACACTTGCTCGTTTGCACTTACTGATCTCATGGGCCTATTGTCTAATCAAGTAAAACGATGAGCCCAATACATTCCTACATAATGTAACTTGTGTACTCAGAATGCTCTGATGGAAGTGAATCACAATTCACAATCAGACTGTACTGCAATGTAGAAATTTCACAACCAGTGCAAGACGCAAGTAAGCTAGGCCTAGTCTTACAGATCAAGGAAACCTGACAAACAATTCAGACATAAACCACCAAAGAAGTTTCAAAGCATACATACAGGATATAAACTTTGGAGTTCCCACGTCATCCGAGCGGCATCAGGATGGAAAGATGAGAAGAAGACTGGTCTATCCCTAGCATTATGAGAGACAACCTGCCAAAATGATTCACCACCCTTATTGAAATCAGTTATCACCTCTTAGTGATGAAATGTCAAAAGAATGGAGTGCAAATCACTTGACATTGTACTAAGTTCCATATGAAAAAGAGAAAAATGCCTTACTTGCAATATAGCTTGAAGAGCACACTCAAGGTCTTTCCTATGATAGATAATGTTGTCATCAAACTTTAGCTCAATGTTAAATCCCACACGAGGACTGACACGTTCAAAGACCTCTTGCAATGTGCAAAGAGAATCATCTTCTTCTGTACTCCAGTTAAGGACTCTACCATCTCCTGTCCGTCTAAGTAAAGGCTTGGAGACCTGAAAGACCAGCACAAAGACCAGTGAGTCTATTAAGCATGTATTCATGGATTCTGCACAGAAAAATCAATAGAAACAAGGTACGTCACCTTGCGAGATTCTTTTTGTGGCCCATACGAGAGGAATTCTTCCAAGAGAAGATCAGTAACACGCCTTTCATAAACAGCATCCTACACACCATGCACAACAATCAGTTTTAAATAAAGAGTTTTTCTAACAACAGATGAATATTATAGTACGGAAACAAAACAAAATGAACAGGATGGGTAAAAAGAACATACGACCCCTTGTGTTAGGATGAAGTCATCATGGAAGATTATTGGGCAACCATCTTTAGTGACCTGTAAACGAAGTGTCATGATTAATGGTTCCTTCAACAGATCAGTCTGATCATCGTAAAAATCAGAGATAACATTCAAGAGAAATCAATCAGCTGAAGTGCTGAACTAACCAAAAATCTCAAAACAAAGAATAGCACACAATCATAATACAAATGCTTCCATCAAACACCTATAATTACTGTACAGATCTTGTTGTTGAGAATGCTCTAACTAATCATATCGTTGACAACAAATTGGTGGTAAAAGGAAAAGTATCTAAAGGTAAATGCCTCTGGTGATTAGCAATGAACACCTTGAAATCCTGACACTAGCCTCATGCAGAGCTTTAGCACTAGAGAACATTTACAATCAGTCTATCACCATCGTCTTCGTACAATTGGGTACCAGGACTCAGTCAGAAGTTGCAATGCTCGCACAGTCACATAATGCTGCATTGGGGCATAAACCAATCAACTTCATAATTCAGTCCACACGCATGATTGCTTGCTTCTATTTGGCCGGCCAGAAACCTAGCATATGTGAGGAATGCACCAACCATATACACTACATCCAAGGGGTAAACTGGCTAGCTGCATCCACTTGAGCACGCGTTTCCATTATTGCCCGCATTTCTAGATCGACCGCACATTACCTACCCAGCTACCAGTTTCGCATCGCAATGCTGTGGTGTGCTCCAGAAAGCTCCAGCCCAAAGCTAAACAAGCTCAACAAAAAACAAGAGCGGGCCAGCTGCACGTACGTACCTGGACGTCGAACTCGACGAAGGCGACGGCGGCGTGCGCGGCGGCGCGGCCGAGGGAGAGCAGCGTGTTCTCCCGCTCCCTCGCGGCCCCGACGCGGGCCCCCGGCGGCGCTCCCACCGCGTTCATCCCCATCCCTCGGTGGCCCCCCACCACCATCCCCCGCTCCGCCAGCGCGAACGGCAGCTCCCGCTCCCGCTCCCGCTCCCTCCTCCTCCTCCCGCCGGCCGCCGGAGACGCCGGCGGCGGAGCGGACGCGCTCGCCGCGATCCGGCAGAGCCCCACCGCCGCGCGGGTCGCCGCCGGGAGCGCCATTTCGGCTTCCGAGCCCGGGCGCGTGCGCGTCGCTCTCGCTTGCTGATCTGGCACGGCTGGCCTCCGGATACTTTTGAATATTTTTAGACCCGCACCCGCCGCCGTCGGGCCGAGCGACGTGACGGTGACGCCTCGCCGAAGGTTCCGCCACGGCGCGGGTTTATTCGCAAGCATATTCCGTCCGCCTCGGCCTGCCCTGGAGGTCGGTTGCTCCGTGTCGGCCCAGTTTCATAACGGGCCGGAAAGCCCAAACAAACCGGGCGTTTTGCACGATCGGGTTTGGTCACAAGGCGATAAGTTCGGCCCAATGGAGGAGCGGAGACCTGCTTCATCAGCCCATAGACTACTCATCACGAGTCACGAGTGCAATAATAATACTTGCCGGCGGCCGCCGCATTCCCCATCCGGCCACCCCCCTTCTGCAAGCAAAGACAGAGCTAGGGTTTTAGGAGAGAGAGGGGCGACATGGATAACCCCGAGATGCAGCGATTCCTCCAGGTGAGAACTTGCTTCTACCGCTCGTGGTCCGCTGTTGGCAGGCGTGCGCTGTTGTTGACCTGGAAGGCGCGAGTTCTGCTGTACCTGGGCATGCCGCTGTTGATTTCGTCGGTCAATTCATTAGATTCTGATGTAGTGGTCGGAGGGGGGCGTTGGTTCATTAGGTTCTGATCCTGGTGGTAATTTTTCCGCGTTAAGATCTCGTGTGTAGGTGATGCTAAATTTCTTCGTATGCTCACGCTTTGCCGATGCAATTGGTTGGGGATCTGAAGTCTCTGAAGAGACCGGATGATAGAGCGATGCGATTGCCGTGGCTCCTTTTCCTTTGTTATGGTTGGCGGTGCCTAGTTCTTTTTTTTCAGCTGTGCTAGATTATGAATGTTGAGTTCTGGGTTTGTTCAGCTCGTTTGCTAGCCTGCTAGGTGATGACTAGAGGTAGTTTTGAGGTTTTACTTTTTGATTGGAGGCGGAATAGGTGCATCATCAGATACATGGTTTTGTCAGAGTTTGTTGTTAACTTCAGAATCAGATGATTAGTGTTTGTATACTGCAAGTAGTGGTAGATTGCTTGATTGGTTACTGTGTTAGGTATGAGGTGCTCGCCACTAAGTTATAATAATACATGAGACAGGCACTTAGTTATAGCAACCTTTGAAAATGTTTATAGCAACCTTTGAAAATGGCTAATGCGTTATGATAGTACTGAGGGGAGAGTTTAACTGGTTCCCTTAGTTTGTCATGGTTGTCCTACCTAAAAATCTGAAAAAATAGGTTCCCTGGCAGTGTCACCTAAGTAAACTTTCGACCAACCTAAATTGCTCATGTAAGTTTAGAGGCCTACTGCGAAAATTTTAAGCTGCCCTCCAGGTTTGTTTGTAGGAGTGGTTTTCAGGAGCTGGATTAATATCACACTCTAGATGTGTTAACTAAATAATGATTTTCAGGTGTTACTTTAAGATGGATTTTGTAATTTAACCACTTCTGTTTGAGGATAATTTAGGCCTTCTTTTGGCATTTTTGTGCCCTCCTTGCTGGTCTATCAAGATGCTGTTGCAGATGAAAAAATATAGGCTGTATTAAGCTTTCACCTACTTGACATGCTTGCTGCCTGCTTCACTCTGGCCTTGCTTGCTAAGTTACTGTATCACCTTTTCGGACGTTTGATTCCTGTCCTTTTTTGTTTTCCATCATGAGCAATCAACCTGTAAAATATTGGTATATCTTGCATGATATAGCTATAAGAATAATACCACAGCATAGTACAGTATGTCATTTCCTCTATCTGCTTATGGGAATGGCATTTCTGTTCATGATGCCTATTGTTGTATTCAGTATTCATTATTGGCATACATGATTTACTTGGTTTGCTGCACAAGGTTACAAATTCATGCTGATAATATTTATGCCAGCATTACATTACTGCTTCTCCAAGTGCATATAGATGTTTTCAACTAAATATGTTGGAGCTTTACTTTCTTGATGTATCTGTTGTGCTTCACAGTGCACAGTCAGGGCTCCGAGGAATAAACTAAATTTGCACGCTTGATTGCATTGCATGTGTGCTAGAGAAATCCAGACATTCAGATTTCACACTGTACCCATTTTTTCTTATGGCACATAGTCCAACTTTGCATTGCAAGAATCTAGATCATTCTTTTGATGGTGCTATCCTGTTTTGCATTCTTTTAACCTAACCTCCATCTACCGTGCAAGAATGCATGATGATGGTTCATTTGAACTAGCATTGACATGTTTGATATCTTCTTTAGTTGAGCGGAAAATTCTTAACGTTATTTCTGTAACACTGCAGCAAGAGCAGCAGAAGGCGCTGATGGGCGAGATGGTTGGCAAGCTGACAAGCGTGTGCTGGGACAAATGCATCACCGGCACCCCAGGAAGCAAGTTCAGCTCCGGGGAATCAACCTGCCTGACCAACTGTGCCCAGAGGTTTCTCGACATGAGTGTGCTGATTGCCAAACGGTTTGAGATGCAGTGAGGCATCGGCGCCCAACATAATTGCTTAGTCAAATGCCATAAGTTTCTTCTCTGAGCTTTGTACGAACCCTTTGAACGATGCTGGGTTTTTTAATTGTTACAGCAGAGAGTCTGATGTGCTTCCAATATATGTTGCCTCGATGGGAAATGTATTAGTGTGATTGATCCATTTGAAACTCAACACTCCCTGCCCGAGTTTAACTGAACATTGTGCTCCTGCGTCCCTAGTTCCGAGCGACTGTTTATATACTACAAAATCCACTCTTCTGGCTGTAGCATCATAAGGTTTTATACTACAAATTATTTTGTTTTGATCAACCGATCACACCGCTCCAGGCTCGAGCTGAACTGTCTGAAGATTAACAGAATAAATAATCATGCAATAAGTACCAATGAATAAAAAGGACAAAGCTACATGGGCTCGAAAAAGGAGAATCTGGGCCCTACAGAAAAGGAAAGCCCACAAGGCCCGAGTCTCCAGATATTTCGACCCCATTCGCCGCTATAACACCTCACCCACTCGTACGACCTGCGGCTTAAACCCTTATCACCTCCCCACCGCCTCGTCCTCGCCCGCATCTCCGCCGACTCGTCTCCTCCTAGGGTTTTGCTGCCGCCATGGCGACGGCGTCGCGCGCGCTCCTCCTCTCCCGCGCGGCGCTCTCGCCGCTCCCCGCCGCGGCCGCGGCCGCGTCCGCGTCCCGTCGCCTCCCCGCACTCCTCCGCCCGCTCGCCGCGGCCGCGAGCCTCCTCCCGGCGTCGGCGGTGCCGTCGCCCGGTGCCGGGGTGCGGTGCTTCGCGACCCAGCCGGCGACGTCCTCGCTGCGGGATTCGTCCCCCAACTGGAGCAACCGCCCGCCCAAGGAGACCATCCTCCTCGACGGGTGCGACTTCGAGCACTGGCTCGTCGTCATGGAGCCGCCCCCGGGCGATGCCGGCAACCCCGACGTCACGCGCGACGAGATCATCGATGGCTACATCAAGACCCTCGCCCAGGTCGTCGGGAGGTATCTATCGCCGGATCCATTTCTCTGTTTAGTTGCTGTACTATATTTCTGTTTAGGCGATATTCCTTATTAATGGTTGTGTGGAATTAGGGCTGGTTGGATCCTCTATTGCTTGAATCTGAATGGATCTCTGGGTATTATTTATTCTAGCAGCAGGCTCTATCGGGTCAATGTTAAATGTAAATTTCTGTAGGAAAACGTTGTTTGATCTTGAGTGTCTGTACGAAGTATGATTGGCCTATTAACTGTTCTCTGCCTCGTGTGAGCTTGTGTAGTTGACCTGCAGCCATGAACCTTCAGGTTTGTAGGGTTTTTTTATAAGTCAATTTTGTGAAGTGTGGATATAGCATATTGGCATGTATCCAGTTGTTCTTCTGTGTGATTAAGTCACAGGATTACAGGTGTCTTAGTATGGTATACCAGCATAGTATCTCTGCAAGTTTCAGTTCCTAAAAATGCAGGGCTTCCTGTCCATTTTGTCTTTACAGTGCCTCATCTAAAACTAATTCCATGTTTCAGTGAGGAAGAAGCTAGGCAAAAGATATACTCGGTGTCAACTCGTCATTACTTTGCTTTCGGTGCCCTTGTATCCGAGGAACTTTCTTACAAACTAAAAGGTATTTGTGATCTCATGAAGTAATATATAGGAAATTTCATCATTAAATACCATCGAATTTTCTTCCTTGGATCTTACGAATTTTCATCATTTGCAGAGTTGCCCAAGGTCCGCTGGGTTCTTCCTGATTCATACTTGGATGTGAAAAATAAGGACTATGGAGGTAATGGTAACATGTTTTCTATATTAATATACATCAATCGGTGAAAGGTTCTTTGTTGGGATCCAACAAACCTGCTAATTTATTAACAAACCTGCTAATTTATTTTTGGACACTGGTCTTTTTTTGCATTCTCTTTGTTGCTCGCTTGCTTGTTGGATATATTCAATAGTAGAATATCAACATCTTCATGATCAGATGTAAATGACATGGCAAGTTATTTTGGTAGAATCCAAACTTCTGTGCTTTATGAAATTCTGCTTGCATCCCCTCAATTGAGTTGCCTGTTTTGTTCCCACTGTTTGCTTCCCATAGCATCAAGTGATTTGAATATATTGCTGGGTGCACATAGTGAGGTCATGAACTCCTAGAGCTGTGTCCGATCAGCTTAATTGATTGTTTAGTTGGCATCCTGTATGTGTCCGTTCCTGTCTTATTGAAAAACACCAAGACAGATTTAAGAGCCTACCTTGTAATAACGGTTCATTGTATAACCTTTGTTTGAGATGATATTGTTTCATTTTTTGCGTCCTCTTTTGCTAAGACAACTGATTGTCTGAGTTTCGGCATATTTATCATTTAGCTTGTGTTCGTTTCTGTGATGTGAATGAATAAACTGACTGGTCCCCAATTCTTTTGATGCCTCCCGTTTCTTTTTCAGGAGAACCCTTCATAAACGGGGAAGCTGTTCCTTATGATCCCAAATACCACGAGGAGTGGGTCAGGAACAATGCTCGTGCAAATGAAAGATCTCGGCGCAATGATAGGCCCCGCAACTTCGACAGGTCAAGGAACTTTGAGAGGAGAAGGGACAACATGCAGAACTTCCAGAACAGAGATGTGCCTCCTGGGCAGGGTTACAATGCCCCACCACCTCCACCTGGCCAGAACCAAATGCCACCCCGTGATGGCCCTCCGCACCATGCACAGGGCAACATGCCTCCTCCACCAAACTACCAGCAAGGTGGTGCTCCTGGCTACCCACAGGCAGGCTATACCCCTGGTGGTGCCCCGGGCTACCAGCAAGGTAGTGCACCTGGCTACCAAGGCGGACCTCCTGGGTATCAAGGCGGTAACCAAGGTTACCAAGGGAACCCAGGCCCAGCTTACCAAGGTGGCAACCCTGGCTACCAAGGTGGCAACCCACCACCACCACCACCTTTCCAGGGAGGCAACCCCAACGCACCACCACCACCTTTCCAAGGAGGCAACCCCAACCCACCTCCTCCATATCAAGGTGGTGGCAATCCTGGCTACGGTGGCGGCGGCCCAGGCTACCCAGGCCAAGGAGGCAACTCGAACTACCAATGAGCATGACTACGTGCGAATGCAGGCGCCCCCATTCCAGAGTACTCTTTTGGAAGAGATGGTTTGCAGTAGTATAAATCAAACACTTGTCGCTGTCTGATTTTCATGGTTTGTCGTCGCTGTACTGTATTCACCTAGTTATTCCATAATACTCGAACTTGTGCTTGGGTGTCGAATGATGTTTCTGGAAGTCTGAAATTATGGATAATAGTATGCAACAGCTGCTCTTTATGCACTTGCTACCCTGGAAGTCTGAAACTATGGATGATAGTAAGTAATAGCTGCTCTTGTTGCCCTTGTTTGCTGAAGTAGGTAGTAATTCTCAATTGTTATAGTAAGCTTCATCTGCCTGCTATGTGTGCCAACCCTTACTGGGATGTTTAGTTTGGTGAACTGGTTGATTGTTTAGTCATTCAGTCCATCCATAAACGCCTGTATGTTTCTGTTCGGGGAAGTGAAGCTGGGCCTGTATGTTTTTTTTTTAAAAGCATAGGGCTGTGTGTGATGTTGCATACCATCGGCCCAGGCCCAAGTGCCGTGGACCTCGGTCTACGACCCGAAAAAAACATCCGGGCCCACCTCTCCAGCTGCACACTGCCCCGCCAAACTGCTACGCGCACCCCGAGACGTCTCCCGTGCGCGCGCGCGGACGCGGACGCAGGCCAGACGCGAGACGACACGCGCGCACGTCCCAACGCAGCCAACTCGAGAGGAGAACCCCACCCCGACCTAACCCGGAGACCCCCTCGTCCGCCTCCCCACCCACCTTTCCCCTCCTCCCTCCCGCGGCTCGCGTCCGGCCCGACGCCGCCGCACGCCTCCACGCCAGGGCCCCGCCTCCTCCTCGCCAGGGGGACGTCAAGCCGCGCCGCGCCGGGGAGGCCTCGCTCGGGGGGAGGGCTGGTCGCCCGTCGGCCGCGCGGCCCGTAGAGGCGGAGGACGGGGGGGAGCTTGATCTAGGGCTCCGGCCTGCCCCCCTGCGGCGGCGGGATGTACGTGCCGCCGCTGCCCGGCGGCGCCGGCGGCCGCGACGATGCGCCCGCCGGCGAGCAGCCTAGGGTTTACCAGGTCTGGCGGGGAAGCAACGTAAGAAAGCTCTACCCGCCCCCCTCCCTCCCCCCCCCCCCCCCCCCCCCCCTCTCTCCCCCCCTCTCCATGTGCAGCGATCTGCGAGGCGTTTTTGAATTGAATCTGTTCTGTCTTTGCGTCGTGCCTGCGGTCACTGGACGGATTGCTTGAGAAATTGCTTGACTAGGCGAATTTTAATGAGCCCGGTTCGTGTCCCGTGATGCAAATTGGGGATGCTGGCTGGAATAGGGGGATTTGTGTGCTTCACATTATGCTTTGGTGTATTTGATGATTAGGAAATGGTTAGTAGTTGAAGTCCTGGACTATTCTGTAGAGCTCGTCCTTTTTCTGAGATGTGGGCTCCCATTAGGAAAAAAAGGAGACACACATAGTTATGACTGATAATTCACATAGTTGTACTCAACCATTGGACCATTGTGAGAATTTCTCAGCATCATGTTCATTGTATTCAGTTATATGAGAAGAATACTCCTGTGAGCAGGGCGTTCAACACATTTCAGTTGGACTTGTTTTTTCATTGATGCACCAACAGCAATTTAACGATTTCATCGCCTGTAATAAATAGTGGATCTTCTTCATGTTGCCCAGTTGTAACTTTGTTTGAAATGATTTATGAGTTTTTTAGGTGAAAAATTGAAAATGAAATGGGCATCTGGGCAAAATTTGAACAGATAAATCCTACCACATGACAATATCAATTCAGATTGCTGTACCCTGATCCCTTGTACGGCATATTGCCAGCAAGGAGAAAACCAGAAAAGTAATAGGTTGTGCCTCTAGGCCAGTAGGAACCACATGAATTCACTAGGTTGGAGAAAGCATGGTCCATCAATATCAGACTTCAATGGATCCACACCTGTTCTACTTTTATATGCTTCAAATCCTCTGTTACATTTTAGTAGTTTTTTCATCGATCATTTGGCATTTTTCAAAACTGACCTGTGCATCTACTCGGGGGATCAGTAGTTTTTCTGGCTAACACTAATATTTTAATGAGCGGTAGCATCAGGGTATTCCCTGTGCATCAGGATACTTTCATGTGTTTTTACAAGTTGAACTGTAGCAATTGTTCAAGGACATACTTCTGTATCTTTCATAGCTTAATTTCGTTTTCGGCAACCCTTATCAATCTGAACTGTAAAGAACTAAAGATACTATACTTTTTCTTTATTTTGAGTTCTCAACCTTTATGAGATATTCATCACTCTGCCTATCTAGATGTCCATTCTGTACTTGGCGAACATAGTCAGAGTGAACACAATCTTTTCTAAAAAAAAAACTAAGTCCATGTGCAATTTCATGTTCACTATGGTTTCTTGCAACTGGGTTTTCTGAAATTCTTTGATGGCATTTCACATTTGTGCCTTTGCTGTCTGCAGGAATTCTTCTTGCAGGGAAGATTCATATTTGGGCCTGATGTGAGATCTGTGTTTCTCACTATGTTCCTCATCATTGCACCAGTGGTTACCTTCTGTGTGTTTGTTGCAAGGCATCTCATGAATGATTTCCCCGATAGCTGGGGCATCTCAGTGATGGTAGTAGTGGTTGTCTTCACAGTTTATGTAAGCAAACACTGCCATTGCTAAGACACGTATTTATTATTTATCATAAGCAGTTGACCCCTAGCCATTACTGAGCCCTAAAGAGCACTATTCTTGTGCTTACTAGTCTGTGAGCTGACTGACTTGGTGATGAGTTTCTACTTGTTCTTTTTTTTCTCAAGGAAATATGCATCTTACAAAGTGCACAAATAACTGAACTTCTTTTCTTTTACTAGGATTTGACGCTGCTTCTTTGTACCTCTGGTAGAGATCCTGGTATAATACCTCGTAATACTCATCCTCCTGAACCTGAATCCATTGATGGGATGAATGATTCGGGAGGACAGACTCCACAACAATTTCGTTTGCCTCGCACAAAGGAAGTTATTGTAAATGGAATCAGTATAAGGGTCAAATACTGTGATACCTGTATGCTGTACCGACCACCTCGATGCTCACACTGTTCTATTTGCAATAACTGTGTGGAAAGATTTGATCATCACTGCCCATGGGTCGGCCAGTGCATAGGACTGGTAAGTTATTCAAGATTACTAGCAGTTTTATAGGCATTTTTCTATAACAAGCATGCTGTGCACTTGTACTTGAATTGATATTCAGAGCTACTCTTTCCGAGTATCTTTTTCATTTTTTTTAAAGATTTTGCTGACTAATTTTCTATTTTTTGAAGACTGACCATCCACTTATTTGTGCAGCGCAATTACCGGTTCTTCTATATGTTTGTATTCTCGACCACATTACTCTGCCTGTATGTATTTGCCTTCTGTTGGGTGTATGTGATCAAGATTAGAAATGCTGAACAATTGTCAATTTGGAAGGCCTTGGCAAAGACACCAGCTTCAATTGTTCTAATTATCTACTGCTTTCTTTGTGTATGGTTTGTCGGTGGTCTGTCTGTCTTCCATTTATATCTGATGAGCACCAACCAGGTAGGTGTTGGTTCATTCCGATTGTTGTCTCCGTAACTCTGCAACTGCAATTCAATAGTTAATCCTTTAATTTACCCATTTTCCTTGTAGACAACATATGAGAATTTCAGGTATCGCTATGATCGGCGCGATAACCCATATAATAGAGGTATTCTGAACAACTTCCTAGAGATATTCTGCACTGCTATCCCCCCTTCGAAGAACAATTTCCGGGCAAGGGTCACAGTAGAGCAAGGGTTGCAACAACCACGCTCGCAGTCTAGAAGTTTCATGAGCCCCAACATGGGCAAGCCTATTGGAGACCTTGAAATGGGCAGGAAGCCAGTGCCTTGGGATGAGCCAAGGATAGCAGCTGATATCAGGGACTTGGAAGCAGGCCTTGAGGGCATGTTTGACGAGAAAGAGGGCAGAATAGCCCATGCATCCCCAGATCTTAGCAGAGATGAACTTCCAGTGGAGTTTGTGGAAGGCCGAGCTGGCATGCATTCGAGGCAGTCAAGTAGGGTTCACAGAGCATCAGATGAAGTGGAAGCCATGGCTGTGCAAATGGCTACCGCACGCGCGGAAGCTAATGGGGGTAACAACGTTGCCCAGAATGGCACACATTAGCCATAAAAAAAAAACTTGTGTGTTTCAATTGTGCATGTAGTGGGTGTCGTGATCATGTCTCAAAGCGAACTGCCACGTGTTTTCCACGTGTTCCAGGCAACGCCCTGGATTGGTGTAACTGTGAACGCGCTTGGTGTTGTGTCTGTCCCTGGTAGCGCATCAGAGCCCTGCTGTGTTGTTTTGTTTGTTTGGTTGGTTGGTGTTTTAAGAAAGTAGCCGACGAGCTTAAGCTCCCGCCTGGTTCGGATGCTGTATTTGTATATAACTAAAATTATCAGGTTGCAACAGATGCTGTGTTTGGTTTGCCATGTCTCTGTGCTTGAGGGTCATTCCGGTTCCATTGAGTGCCAAGTCGGCTCTTTGGATACGAAGGATCTGAATCTCTTCGCAATTCTGCTGTGTTTGGTTTGCCCTTTGCCATGTCTCTGTGCTTGAGGGTCTCTGCTATTAGAATTCAAATGCAATGCCCCAAGCTGCCTGAGAGCCTCTGGGCTTGCTGGTCACTGACTGCTGCAGTCGCTGCAAGCAGAAACCAACCGAATCCGAAATGGCAGAGCACGTTGTTGAGGCACGCACATCGTCTCGATCAGATCCCGAGCGGCCCTGCCCGGACAGTGAGCTGCAACTGGGTGGACGCACTCGACCCCTGCGCTCCTCCCGATGAGATGAGCAATAATTGTACTACTAGTACCCACCAGCCGACCGCCGTTCGCCTGCCCGGCCGGCTCGGCGCGCTTCTTGAACCGGTCCTGGCCGGACGAGCTGCTGCGCCGGCGCGACATGTGGACCGTCCAATTATTGTCGGATGGGTACATGTGGACGGCCGGATCGGCGAATCGACATGGATGCAGCTCGTCATCGCACTAGCTAGCAACTACCACGGGGCTAGCAGCTAGCTCGCCGTCGTCGTGGCTGTTAGGGACAGGATGACAGGATGGGCGGAGCATTGCGTCATCATCTGCGTGCAGTGCGCCGCTGGTGGGTGGGTGGTCTGATGAGATCTCCCAGTGGTGGTGCGCTCGTCGGTCGCCGTCTGATCGGGTTGGTGCGCGGTGGCCGGTGGGTGAGGCTGCCTGCAGCTGATGATCAAGCGGCCTAGCCCTCTGTACCTGCACGTACACGCACCGGGCGAGCGCGAGGCATGGCTGGTCGCCGGCGGCCGGACGGCGGGAGACTGCACGGCGCTGCACCGGACCACCGCACCTGACGATCGACCAGGATTCAGGACGACCCCGCCGCATCGTGCGTGATGGATGCATCGTAAGTGATGACGCGGCGTAAAGATGAACGATGGTAGCCAATGCAAGATCCCCTGGACGCAGACGCCGACACGCACGCAGCTGTATAGCAAAAGGGGGAGGCAGCCTAGTCAGGGCCGGCGCGTACAAGCACAGCACGCAGGGCAGAGCAGGCAGCACAGCGCAAGTGAAGCGAAGCCAGCCGGCCGGCCGGCCGGCCGGAGTGAGCAACAGCTAGCTGCCGCTACAGCGCCCTGCAGCAAGCAAAGCCACTTCCACCGCCACCACCGCGCGCGCATGCATGTGCGCGACAGTGCGCTGGGCAAGATAGGTACGCGCGGCGGCAGCAATGCAACTTGCCTTGCATGCGGCGCGGCCGGCCGGAACGAGCTGGGCGCCGCTCTGGCCGCGACGCCCGGCCCTGTCACGCGCCGCGCGGCTGCGCAGGGGGACGGCTGGTGCTTTTCATGGCTGGTGGAGGGTGGGTGGCCACGCACCGCACTGGCCGGCCAGCGTTTCCGCCTGGGCTCCTATACCATATACCGCCGTACCGTGCACACTGTTTCAACCAGTGACTGGTGAGTTGCCTTGCCTACACGACCGTACCCCCCAGCCCAACAGGTGTCCACACAGCCACATTCTGTTTCCACGCAGACGCAGCTAGTAGCAGTGCACTTTCTCGCCTCACATCATTCCCACCGTACCCTGTCTCTTTACACAGTTTTGGTGCCCGGTGCCCCCACCTGGCCGTTCAATCTGCCTGTCAAGTGGGACCTGCATGTCAGCCAACCAAAGATATGCGTCACCAACGACGGCCATACCCTTCAACAGATAAAGCGGCCGGATCGCCAATCACGAAAGGAAAGGGAGCCACCACGCACTAGACCGGCCGGGGTGGCGGTGTACCCGTTAGCGGTGCTCTTAGCGTGAACGGAACACAGACCACGCACTTCATGGTACGCACACAAACGTGTCAATTAACGTCCATGGCAATGCAATCCGCCCCCAAAAATGGTACATGTAACTTTCCTCTGGCTCCTTGCTTTTGCCTTGCCGGCGATGACAGCATATGTAGGGAGGGTTAGGGTAGTATGGACAAACATACCTGCCTTGGCACTCGACCATGTCCGTGCATTTGGGGTTTGATGTCGGAGGCATGCGTACGTGCGCGTCAAAGTCACGGAAGTGAATAGCCAGCTGGAGTCGATGGGAATATTGATCCAACTCCAAAAGCTTGATAGCGAGATTATTAAGCAATGTGCATGCATGGGATTCGGTTACAGTCCCTTCAAGACTTTATTTTTTTTTTTTTTTTTACTTTGAGGTTTGAGGTTAGTGGTAGAGGGGCCTAGGGCTCGTATACATGCAACAAGGACATATGTCGATCAACCACATTTCAAAAGAAACACTTCCGACACAGGATTTTGCTATGTATGTGACATCCCGGTTATTAGCTAGGGCATTAGCTGTAAGATCGGTACAAGTGAAGACACTACCGTACCGACCAATTCCTCACACCGGCAAGGGCAACTACATTCTAAGTTAACCGGAGTAACCCCTAGATACCCTTGTTGGAAAGCACGCCTATTGGTATCAAGCAAAGACATCTAGTGATCGATAAGGTGTTCCCAACACTATTTAGCCACTTCAACAACTTCTCAAATATGTTTTAAGAGAAACTAAAAGTGGCCTACATGAACCCTACAGTGCCCGTTTGACGAAAATGATGATTTGCCATTCTCAAGAACAACTCTTTAATTTGATTTATGTTGCCACTTGTTTTAGTAACACTTGAGACCATCTGGGTGAATATAATGCCATGTGGGTCAAGGTGACAATGGTCAAAATACATTCTTTTAGAGTGGTAGAAATAGAAGATGGGCTCAAACAATGTTTTTGAATAAAGGCCTATGGGATTTAGTGGAAACCTTCTTCAGCCGCTAATCACGCCACTATAGTTCGCTATTTCTGCTGCCCGCAGTGGTCGTTGCAGCAGTTCACAAAGCTGAAAGCTGTTATACATAGCACGCTGTTAAAACATTGGTTTCAATGACCCTAAGACTGTCTCCAACAGAACACGCAAAGCGTGACCCATACCCAAAATAGGTCGTTCACAGTGTTTTTCCGTACCCAAAACACTCTCCAACGGAAGACGCAAACTCAGCACCTATTTTGGGTACGAGGCTGGCCGGAACGCAAATTAGCGTCTCCTGCTCTCCACGACGCAATTTATTAGCCACTTCAACAACTTTTTCCTGTATGCTTTAAGAGAAACTAAGAGTGGCCTACATGAACCCTACAGTGCCCGTTTGACGAAAAACCGATGGTTTGCCACTCTAAGTAATGCCCACTTGGATTCATGTTACCATGTTTTAATGACACGTAGGACGATCATCTAGGTCAATGGCATGTGGACCAAGGTAGGGCCACACAAATGGTTAAAGCGCGCTCCAACGCAGCCACATGAAATGAAATTTGAATATCTCTGCAAAATTTTAAGAAAATTGAATAAAGCAAATCAGAACCAAAGAGCTAATAGTGCTCGTGCTAAAAAAATTGATGGTTTGCCACTCTAAATAGTGCCACTTGGATTCTTGTTACCCCTTGTGTTAATGACACGTAGGACGATCATCTAGGTCAATGGCATGTGGACCAAGGTAGGGCCAACAAATGGTTAAAGCACGTTCCGGCACAGCCACATGAGATGGAATTTTGAATATCTCCGCAATTTTTTTTTAAAAAAAATGAATAAATTAAAGCAAATCAGAACCAAAGAGCTAGTGCTTGTATGTATATGATGTGTCTGTGTACGGTGTACAGTATGAATTCCTTTTTTCACCACTTTTTTTGGTGGAGTACTGGAGTGGAATAATCCTGTTCCGGTATGATTGGGCACTCCCCTATTGGCAGCAGGCTCGCCTAACCACTGTTGACTAGACGACGCAACTGCACTGTATGTCCACGCACCACACGGCCACCACCTCTGAAACCTCGTACACGCGACAGCAGCATTATTGCTCGATCGGCCTTCAATAACGCAGCTCGAAGCAACACGAACAAAGCCATCGCAGAGCAGATGGTCGAGTGGCCACATCACGCCGTCGTTGCAGGATAAGATCACGATGCAAGATGGCACGAGCTGAAGCCCGCCTGAGAATAATGGAGTACTTGCTCGAGACCTTCGATCCTCATCTGGGCGTGATGGCCGCGCGGTGGCCGGGCTCTCGCCCTCCTGTCTGGGTCGAAACCTGACGATGGCAAGCTGGGCGCTCGGAAAGTTCAGAAGAATCAACCGACTAGTGGATGCATCGTCGATCATCTTGTCTGAATCTTGTGTAGCGGAGGAACCAGACCACCGGAACGGCGCGTGCCATTCTGCCACTGAGCTTACTCAGAAGGGCCCAGCCAAGCTGTGCTATGCCACTGAGTTTCGGTGCCTAATTCGCATGCTCATACAGTAGCTTATTAGGTGCTCTGAAGTACAGCTTCCTGATCTGATCATGATTGGCTGATTCAGAGAAATATATTTCCAAGCATGCCATGATCATCCTCTCCTCCAAACCAAAAAGGCTCCTGGATGCGGTTCATGCACTTAGGTAGCTAGTAGTATACCTAGGATAATGGCCTGATGGCATGCTAGGCCGGTGACATTGGTCAACTTGTGTTGTGCTGCGCTGCGTTGCGTTGCTGGGGCGAACATTATCTGGCACACTGATCACAGCCCGCATGATGGCTCGGGCTACTACTGCTACTGCATCTGCGAGAGATACGGGGTGTGTGTGCTCTTCTCACTGGACGATGCTAGCTGTGGTGCTTGCAATGGCAATGGCGCCAATAGGGCCAGGGGGAGGGGAGGATCGACCGGTTGGGGATCGGGATGGGATGCGATAGAAAGGGGTAAAGGGGAAAAGGTGCCCCGATCGATGGCCTCCCAGCTGCTGCATGCGGCTCAATTGCCGGCGCCACTAGCTGGTAAAACTGGCTGCAGGCTCCGGCCCAACCACCCAAGTTGCCCGCCGCGCCGAGCATCTCTTATCCCACGCCGGAGACGATCCGATCGCCTCCAGCAAGGGTCGCGCACAATGGGCGCAGCATCACCACCCCCACTACCCACCGACCGATCTGGTCGATCGTCTTCGTCTCCGGCGGGTTACTTGCAGGCTGAAGAGTGCTTTCACTGTGTCCGTTCGTGGTTAACATGATGCAGGTCAGTTAAGCAACTGTCAGCAGGCGGCATTCGAGTTGAAAAGCTAGGTAAGAGATCTTTCTAGGCGTCCAGGTTCAATCAAGTTAAAAGTGCTTTGAACATGGGTGGTTGGGATGCGCGCGCATGCAACCGCATCTCCCACCCAAACCAATTGAACTTGGCCCACTTGCTATTTCCTCCTATCTCTGGGTTTGGACCTTGGGTTTCCGTGTACTTCAGACTTTCGAGCCATTCTGTCAAAGGGAAGGGAGTGCCGGTTCTTTCAGCAAGCTCGTGGGTTTTCTGTAACTGATGGCGGTTTAGTCGCTTGATTGGGTCGTGATGACGATGTCTGCGTGACTTGTTAGAGCTTAGAAGCAGGTAGCTAGCTAGTGGTCCATCAGGTGATGATGGAGATGTTCAGATGGCTGTTCTGCCACCTGGGGTGGTTATGGACTTGTGGTCTTCTAGATCTTGATACTAGGGCTTACTACAAGTTGGAAGTGGCTGTCTCTGTCTGCCGGAGTCATTTCGTAACTGGGCTTAGAATCATCCCCGTGCTAATTCGTACTGCTTCTCATGGAGCATCTTTTTTTCTGGTCAACTGGCATGCACTGTCTCAAACTGAATAATCACAGCACATCTTTTTCAGTGGTGCTTCTCCACACGCCCAGCAAACTGCAATTCCAACTCCAGGATCCGAAAACAAGAGACGAAATAAGATGTGGTTTCAGAGAAGAGACCCAGTACTGAATGTATTGTGAGATGTAGAGTGAACGTAGACTGCACTCTACATCTCGCAATACATTCAGTGCAGACTGCATCGCCTCAAAAAAGAAAAAAGAAAGAATGTAGACTGCAATGTACAGTTGCTGTATGTGTATACTGAATTATCCACAGATCTTGTAGGCATTATTGTACTATTAACATGTGCCAGGTGTACTACTCCATATTGCAACATGGGAGGGAGATCCTGCTTGATCATCATGACCATGGGAATGAAGGCAGCAGTGCTGTTCTCCATATCATGCCAACTGCTAAAGAGTAACTGGAATGATCACCTCTGCTCCCTTTTCCCGTGCTTCTCCAGCAATGGCATCAAAGTGCAAAGGGTGGCCCTCAAGCTGAGGATATGGGGCCCATGCATGCTGCCGTGGAACCGCCAGGTCAGCGTGTGTATGCTCATGGCTGTCAAGAGGTGCCTGCTGTCATGTCACTCGGTCAACCCATGCTTTAATTTACTTTACACAAGGCCTTTGGGCACTCTGACATGCCTATAAAAAGAGTTATTGCCTCACGGAGATCATCTCCATCAACTTGGAATGCTATGCTGACACTGTGGATGCTTTAGTCTGATTATTTTAAAAAATGTAAAAATAGGAATCCTTTTTCGACCGGCACCTTACCGCGAAGAATCTTCAGCGAGTCTCTAATAATTGATCCTCATGTATGGATACTTATTCACACGGCTGTGTCGGTAAACGTTAAAAATATTCAAGTAGAACCAGCATTGTTTGCACACCCTGATACTATATCAAGCTTGGGATCTCTTTGGCTGTTCTTGAACGAGCAACAGAAGCTGAATTCCGGCCAAGCTGCCTGCACCATTGACCAGATAGCTAGTGGAGTGCTTCTCCTTTGTGTTGTGCGCCTGCCTTTTCCATCCCTCCCAGCCAGTGGTAAGAGTAGTGTGTAAATCGGCACCACACCTTTCAGTCTCCAGGTTCATGATGGGGGTAAGCTGCACCAGAAAAAAAAAAAGCTAGTGAAAGTGAGTGCATTGACAGCTTCATCTCAAAATCTTGGTGAAATTCTAATTCGTGGGCTCATGCATATATAGGGCTAATTTTTAAGTATGTATGTTTAGTCCTCATATCGAACTCAAGAAAGATTCCCAATTCCTGTGAGAATGAACCGACCTATAAATATCCAAATTTTAGTACGTAGTATCTGTTTATCCTTGTAACAAAATGTAAACATCTGAAGAAGAAAGTTCACCCAAGCCACACTTATCTCTTTGGTAGTTTTACACAAGTACAGTAGGAGCTGCCTACCAGTTGTTGTTTTATATATTTTTTATAGCACCCGTGCAGTGCAGTAAGGTCAAAGTAGGCGCCGTGTCTGAATCTCTAAATCTTTTGCAATTTTAGACAAGATAGGATACTCTGGCATATTTCTAGAATGGGTGTATATTTATGCATGTCTTTTGAATAAGTGGAGGTTAATAATGGCATGATGAGACCTACTTAACCATCCTATCTTGCCTAATTTTGAATGAAGAACAACCTGATCAACCATCCTGAAACCAGCAAACATTAAATTCACATCTTTTTTTCTGAAACCTGATGTTGGAATATTGCTATGGGCAAGAAAGCTTCAAGAAAAAAGAAAGACGAGAGATGTCTAAGATATTACTCATATTCAAGCTTATTAGGCAATATTGCATCTGGATGCGTGTGTTAAATTCCTCTTGGCTTTGGCTTGCAAGATACCCAAATTGCTTGAACACCAGCGAGGTGTCCCTGAATATTTATTGATGTAGAACATTTTGGTGTCCATATATTTATTGACTACTAAGATATATGGACACAAATATGCGTGTGTTAATGGAGGTATGTGTAATCATATACTAAGATTAGTAAATGAGTTCAAAATTGGAGTCCAGTTACATGCCTTATTTGATCACTCTGGCCAAATCTATTCTCTTGGGAAAGCTGCTTCTGAGACAAGGTATCCGTACACATTTCCATTGGCCAAACTTCCCTAGATTAATAATAGCTACTAAAAAATACCATTCCATTGCTTAAACTTTCAGCATTTCTGTTGTGTGTAAGAAAACGACATGGCATCTTTGCTTCTCTCATATTGCCTCAAGAAAAGTATTTGTTTTCTTTTCGAGGTGGAGCACTGATATTCGTAATCCATCTGAACTTGCATTGTTTCTGTATGTACATAACTTGAATCTTGAAAAAAATTTCTGCCTCAAGAGCTTGGTGTGCAATTAGAGATTATAAGATTGAAAGAAACCTAGAAAGATTATGGTATATGCACGAAACTTTGGAGCAGGGCAATAATTTATTTGATGTACTTTTGCAGGTGCTAGGTGAGCCTGAAGGGGCCCTTACTCTGAATTCCAGGGCTCTTGGGAAGAAAAGATGGGGACAAAAGAGTTTGTTTCTTCACCATCTTCTACTTTGCATGATTTGGCCGGCACTTGGGTATACCTCAGCTGCAAAAAAAATGTTCAAACTGAAAGGCAAATAAAAAGTGTGCAGTTGCATGAAATAAAATATATATTATTCATAATAAAAATATCTTAACTAGTATAGAAATAGACAAATATAAAATATTAAAATATACAGTCTGATAAATCCACGTGATCAAACAATTGGATAGTCTTGACTGACTTCTAGTCGCGCTACCCATGCCGTAACAATTAGGCACCAGCGTAGAAGAGAAAAATAGAGAAAACCCAATCTCAAGGTGAATTGGAAGAAACTCTAAACAATGATGGATCCATGCATCGGTAACACAACACTAATCTTCAGGTTCCTAAAATATAGGAAACACTCAAACATGGAAGATCTATCTTATTGTCCTATATATAAATATTGGAAACACTCAAACATGCATGGAAGATCTATCATGTTCCTAAAATGAAGCAATTACATTCCTATTACAGGAAACACTCAAACATGGAGCATTAAGTAGCTCATAAATCATTGCCATGACATTCTAGTATAAAGTAACATTACCTAGTAACTGAAGCTACTGCAAACTCACACGGTTTCAGGCTGGTAGCTTGTGTACGCATGCGAGTACCATTCCACTACATGTTTCCTCCTCCAATCAGATGAAGCCTGATCATGCACATAGCCCATAGCAAGCTAGCTGGTCACTCAGTGGAGGACAGTGTGGCTAGTACTGTTATTGATCAAGCCACCTTTCAGTGTTCGTGAGAAAACTGAACAGATGTTTTCTGTGTAGCCATTGCTTTATTTGTCGGCGTGTTCAAAAAAATGGAACGAAATGTTCTGTCGGCTAAGCTGTTCATGCTAGCCTATGACTTAGAGATCATAGGACCTTTGGCTATGAGTGCCTTTTGTTCTCCCTTTCCACTGTATCTCTCCCTTTGTGCCGGAAAGATATTGTAGGGGAGGATATTTTTCCACCATTCAAAATTTTATTATGCTCATGCATTTATTTTCGGTGCTCATGTAGAAATTGAAAGTTCCTTATGAAATTCAGGGGAAGAAAACCTGTGAATTTTATATGTTTCAAACAGTTCTATAAGTCTGTAACCAACTATATATCAAACCAGTTAGGAGATATATATGGTACGGAATGGCACATGAATTGGTGCCTAGATGCTAGTAGGAGAAAATGGAAAGAAACTCTAACAAGAAGCATGGATTAAGGGGATTACACAGAGTTGTATTAAGAAGGATATGGAACTTTATTTAAGAAAAAAGAATAATATCATTTTATTTATAACTATTTGGTCTTACATGTAGCTATATCAGGTTGGCGTGAGGTAGGTGCTCCAACATACAGAATAGCAGAACAAATATAGGTTACTTTCTTCAATGTTACAGTACATGATGATTGCTAGCTTTTGAAATTTATTTCTTGTGATACAGTTCCTAACTTATGGTATGATGGTGAGAACTGGTTACTCAAAGTGGCTAAGCTAAGACATAAACACCAGTTATTGATTATGTAACAAGTAGCAGACGACGAAGTATTTCTTTTAAGATTCATCCTAAGAATAGGCTTACCATGATATAGCTATCAAGGAAAACAAGGGTTTTAATAATCATGATAAGTTGATCTTAATAGTAAAAGAAATCTTGAAGCAAGCACTTCAATACAAAAAATTTTAAGAGGATCCATCCTTTTTACCAGGAGAACAATGGCCTTGTATAATCTAAAAAGAACTCATTCTAGACAATCTCTTCCTTCTATTTCAATGGCAGTGCGAGATAACAACTGACATAGGCATGTATATATCCTGTAAAAATGCGCCAAATATGAGGGTTAAGAGGATGCAAGTTTTCAAAATTATCAATGGAGAGTGCGAAAGTGGGTATGGACCATGTCAAAATCTTCAAAACAGTTCAATGGGTAACTTGCCTTTGTTTGATATAAATGATAAGGATTATTCAATCCATTCTCTTCAAGCTCGAACTGTTGTAGTATTACTTTTCTTAGAGTATGATGAAATTATTTTCTTCGTGATGTTTGTACTCTGAATTTAGATCTCAACAGCATATAAAAATCATATCAGAAGAACAGCACATTGATAGATTTGTTATGTTCATATTGTCTTTGCGCTCCAGTCACACCGTAGATGCATGTGTACACCGTAGAACACGCTTTCTCCTTTCAAATCCTCTACCCAATTTCATCCCCGCCAAAGGATTGTGTTGTGCATGACCGACCTACACGTGTTCTTCGTTCTTTTTTTTTTGAGAAAGACACCAAAAAGGTGTCTCACATCTGATTCATATCAAGCAAACTAATTGGTGGTACAAAAGCCGGACAACTTGACATAAAATGATATAAAGAAAATAAAACTACATCGAAGAGTTCTCTGGTCGTCTTCTTCGTTCGATTGTCCCTCGTCCGCCAGGGCTTGAAAAATACACTGGAAAGGCAGCAAGGTAGAGGGACACCTGCAAACGCCATCGCCACACAAGGCTTTGAAGACTGCAAAAACTACTCGCTGCTTACAATGAGATCTAGCAACCAAACCACTGAAAGAACATCGGCTGGGGGAACACCCCAAGCAACGCAGGCTTGCAATCCTTCACCACCAAAACAGAGGGTTGAAGAAAACCGGATCTTGTCGCGGAACAAATCAAAGGAAGAGGTCAAAGTCGCCACAACGAAAGACAGCCAACTGCATCTCCTAATTGACACACCAACTACAAAGATCTGGAGAGAACCTTCAGACCTGGCAGAACCAACTCTCACTAGCCCTTCGTCGGCGCCGGAACAGTCGTCGTCGAGGTAGGGAGAGGCCGGAAAGACCTTATTTCACAGCATCATCGTCGCCACCACCTCGCCGATGTCGCTAGAAAACCAAAACTGAAAGGAAACTAGAATACTAGATCGATGAAGAGGACGGGTCCCCACTCCTCCATCTACCGGCGAGACCACCGGAAGGACAGAGGAGGGGGGAACGAGGAGACGACGGGGAGAGGGTCCGGCGGCGGCTGCAGTTGCGGCGCGAGGGTTAGACAAGTCTAGCACGAATCCGTGTTCTTCGTTCTTGGTGGCTCCTCCTTGTGCATGGCAAGTCCCCATTCCCTCTCCATCTCTATTTTTGATTACCATGCTAGTTTGGTTCTACTATGTTTTGTTAAATTAAGCATTACATTTCGCTCCACGGGTCTGTCTTTCTACAAATAAACCGCACAACCAAAGTTGTAACAGTCCTTTCTACTCCCTTCGTCCTGAAATGTAAGGCATTGTAGCATTCAAAATTTGTACCTAAATGTAAAACATCCTAGGGTATTTTGGAAACTAATTGTTTTCTATATTGGTTGGGGGAGAATAAATGGTATGTTAATATGCTTCAAACAAGGCACTAAATAGGGGCACATGCGTTATTTTCTCATCTCCTTAATTTGCTATGAAAAATACTATGACGCCCTACATTTCAGGACGGAGGGAGTACTTCTGATCGGCAGGTAAAAAAAAATCCATCAAGTGTAGTGCATTGTTTCTGGAAATTAAATTATTGGGTTGTAACTTAGCATCACATTGCCTAGATCATATCTTTCTGCACAGTTATATACATTTTTCTACAAATACACCACATAACAGAAGTTGTGATACCCCTTTCTACTTCTGATGCAAGTGAAAACCACATAAACTTATTAACACATTCAAACTTCACATGTTTCAGATCAACAGAAAAAAAAAGAGAGAAAAAGTTAGTTCGGTGGAGTGCCATCTTATTACCACGGCATCATGAATGAGCAAATAATAAATTACTTCCCCAAAACTTTAAGAGAAGAATCTACTGCAAGTAAGAAAGGGCCTGCTGGTAGATGCATGCATGCATGCACACCATTCTCTTCTCCCCAATGCATGCCGTCCAGTACTCGTTGATGATTGGATCACGCGGCTAGGAATGAAGGAGCTGGGTGCACCGAACTGGACAGCACCCATCCAACAAGCCTGCAGCCCACCAAAACGGTCTATAAAACCCCGCATGCCCCGGGGGCCAAACCACACTCATCAGCAGCAGCCATAGCATCACTCCTCTCGTGGAGGGAAGTAGGAAAGAGAGGCTCCGGTCTCTTGAGCCCTAGCTTGCCGGCCGTCGCGTCGTCTAGCTAGATCTCACTCCTCTTCCCTTTCCTCGTCCCTCTCCGCCGTCGCCGTCGTCAGCAATGGCTGGAGGGCTCCTCCACATGGCTCACCCGGCGATCACCCTCTCCGGCGTCGCAGGTGAACTCTCCGGCGGCGTTCTTCCGCTCGTGCACATGTGTTTTAATTTTTCGACCGCCTCCTGCTTTCCCATGGGATCTTCACATCACCTTTATTTTTTGTGTGTGTGTGTGTGGTTTTCATTCTGATGCCGTACATGCGCTCTGCATGCACGTCCTGCTAGATCTTTTTGTGCACCTGCTGGCCGACATGGGGACCTTTTGCATCATGCATGATCATATCTCCTTTCGTTGCCAGCATGCATGCTAGTCTTCTCCCTGGCTTTTTCGTTCGTGCCATTGCACTGTAGATCGAGCACACACCTTTAATTTCTGTGTGTTCTAGAGGCATGCAGCTCGCACAGGACAACGGGCACTCTTGTTGATCGATTGATCTCGATCAATAGCTTTCATCTTTTTCAGTTACAATACTACTCCATCTTCTTTAATTTAACTTTCAGTTCTTCTTTATTTAGCTGATGTGATCACCCTACTGTAACTGTATTAGCTTCTCCAAAAACCTGACACCTTCTGTTTCTAGTAGCTAGAAGCCTATCTAGTAGAACACACATGCTTGCATGGCCTATCAACTTTTCAAGAGAAGAATGGTAGCTAGGAGGGCACTACTACATGCATGTTTCTTCAAAGTAGATCCAGCAGTGTGCATTCAGCCACGAATTCAGACTGCATGCCAACAGCTCACCAACGCACTATCTCAGGATGAGTACTATATGCGCTCGCTCTATCCTTCTTGAAATGGCGATCGGTTGGGCAGTGAGGAAGGCGTGCGCCTTCAACCCTTGCCGTATTAGCTACCATTTCCCCCCTTAACCTAATAGCCAACGCACTTTCCAACTCCCAACTGGACGCTTAATTTGTAACTTGCTTGTGCGCGTCTCTGTCTGAAGAATTAATGTTACTGAAAATGTCACTGACGTCTGCTGCCGTTGCTGTGTTCTTCTTCCTTTTCTGCAGGGAACATCATCTCCTTCATGGTGTTCCTCGCACCAGTGTAAGTGATCGATCGAGGTCTAGATCTGTTTCAATTCTTTCATTCCTAGATCACTTTATTTATTTATTACCCGTCGTCATCATGCATCGATCGTTTCAGAGTTTATTTCATGCGATCGATTTTTGAGTGACTGTCTGACTGACCGATCATCAATCGACCTGCAGCACGACGTTCCTGCAGGTGTACCGCAAGAAGTCGACGGGCGGGTTCAGCTCGGTGCCGTACGTGGTGGCGCTCTTCAGCTCGGTGCTGTGGATCTTCTACGCGCTGGTGAAGACCAACTCGAGACCGCTGCTGACCATCAACGCCTTCGGCTGCGGCGTGGAGGCCGCCTACATCGTCTTCTACCTCGTGTACGCGCCGCGGAGGGCGAGGCTCCGGACCCTGGCCTACTTCTTCCTGCTGGACGTGGCGGCGTTCGCGCTCATCGCCGTCGTCACCCTCTGCGGCGTCCCCGGGCGCCTCCGGGTCAAGTTCCTCGGCAGCGTCTGCCTCGCCTTCTCCATGGCCGTCTTCGTGGCGCCGCTCAGCATCATCGTCAAGGTGGTCAAGACCAAGAGCGTCGAGTTCCTGCCCATCAGCCTGTCCTTCTGCCTCACACTCAGCGCCGTCGCCTGGTTCTGCTACGGCCTCTTCACCAAGGACCCCTTCGTCATGGTACGTATGTACCAGCTACTGATCAAGGTCAATTCACTTCGGCTTCAAACATCGATCACCTGCTCATCGATGGGAACGTGTATGTGCAGTACCCGAACGTGGGCGGCTTCTTCTTCAGCTGCGTGCAGATGGGCCTCTACTTCTGGTACCGCAAGCCCCGTGCTACCAACGCCGTGCTGCCGACGACCAGCGACGGCTCGTCGCCGCCGCCGCCGTCCGTGCAGGTGCAGGGGCAGGTGATCGAGCTGCCGGCCAACACCATCGCCATCCTGTCCGTGAGCCCCATCCCCATCGTCGGCGTGCACAGGATCGAGGTGGTGGACGGCCAGCACAAGGACGGCGCCGCCGCCAACCCCGACGGCCCCCCGCCGCAGGTCATCGAGATCGTCCCCGCCGCCCTCTGACCCATCGTTGATCGATCAGCACCAATCAACAAGGCGTGGATAGCAAGCAAGCACAGTATCATCGATCTACTACGGGTGTGCCCTGGCCGGTGTCGATCAATTAGTTGGTCGTTAACGTTTTTAGTTGGTTAATTGTTGGATCATTGTCGTCTTGTACTGTGTGTGTGATTAGTTGCCCTTGGATGTCAGAAGATCAGCGTGAGTGAGTGAGTGGATTAATGAAGTAGTAGTTTGCATTGGTGATGAATCCCAGTCAGTAATAAAGTCGTGGTAGAGTGTAGCTGCTATGTTCGTGTGTGTGTTCTGCTAGTAGTAGGTTGCAGTCTTGTGGTCCTCATCTGATGCTGGTACTGTGTGTGCATGCTTTGTTTGCTTGGGAGATGATCCATGAGACTGTTTTAACTTGACATCTTCTTTTGTATGATGTGAACACTACACCCTTCCCGCTGTCTCTGATCTGTCAAGAACAAAGAACATGAAACTGAAGCTTGAAACAGCAATAAAGAAAGAATACACAAATTAAATAAATCCCATTAGAGGAAAACAAGGAAAGAAGAAGAAGAACTGAAGAGCAAAAGGCTCGAAGTAAAAAAGAAACAAAATTACAGGCCTGGCACAGACAAGTAGTGGATCGGAGGATCTGGGTCGATCGATGTGGGTGCTGTAGGTAGCACATGAACAGGAGGGAGAATCTGGGGTCCGAATCGTGAGGCCACCTCCTCGCATAGTCGCATCGTGCACTGGGACGATGCAATGCGGCCAGCGCCCACTTTCGCGGAGCTCCGCGACGCTGCCGCGGAGGAGAATGAAGCAGAAGGCGCGGCGCGGGGCATGATGGCACCGCCGATCGTTTCACCCGCCGGAAAAAAATGGGGTGGGCGACGGGCGCAGGGAAGCTCCCGTGCGACCCCTCTCGATCCGCTGCCGCGTGTCCGCAGAATACATCGGATGGCAACTCGATTCAAGCCAGGAGCAGAGAAAACTTGGCTCCAAATATACGCGTGGCTCGGCTCCATCCCAACATCGACTCATCTCTTCCCATCTGACGCCCGCCGCGCCCACGCTCCCGCCGATGCCCCCGCCCCCGCGCTGTCGTCCTCGCCCCGGCGCCCTCCGGCCTCGCCTCCGACTCCGCGTCGGTCTCCGCCCGGCCGCCTCCCCTCCGTCGCGCCCCCGTTCCCGCCAGTACCCCCGCCCCCGCGCGCCCGAGCCTCCGCTGCCTCCGGGAGGACCTCGCGACGACGCCGACTTCAACTGCCGCACGATCGCCTCCACGAGGTCTCCGTTGCCGGGTAGGGCTTCGCGGCGCCGTGAACTGCCGTCGATCGCCTCCACCGACGTCGCCGTAATCGAGCAGGGCTACGAAGATGCGAAGAGGCGGAGCCGGGCGCTGCCGATACGAAGAGTCCTGTGCGGAGCCGGGCGCTGCCAAGCCGAGCCGAGCCCATCTCTGCGTGAAGGAAACGAGCCGGAAGCTGAGTCCTGCGCGGGGTGCCGGGGTCCCTGCGCCATCCGTCGGATTTGCTGGGTACGCACGTGGTGGGCATCAGGGCTGGGGGCGCACTGCGCCCGGGGCGCACCCCATTTTTTTCCCACCCGCCGATGACACCGCCGGTTCAACTGTTGGGATGAGTCCCACACCGCCGCCAGGGGGACGCCGGACGCGGAGGCCCACCTGGTCCCACTGGATACCGTGCGCACATAGCCAACCGCCCACGAGGCTCCAGCCAGGCCGGCCCGAAATTTCGTAAAACTCCTTTTTCTTTTTTGAAATTATTCGTAAAACTCCTTGGGATAACCGGCTTTTGTACAAAAAATAATTTCCTACGATCTAAAACTTTTTCCGTAATTGCGAAATAGCCTTTTGTAACGAGACAACAGGACTCTACCGGTGACTCGGGTCACGCAGACGGCAAAGTCGCTGAGCCCTGAGCCCCTTCTGTCGGAGAGAAAGGGGGGAACAAGAGAAGCCTCCTGCGGCGGTGGCTGCGTTGAGAGGGCAACAGCCCGTGCGCCGGGATGGCGGCGATGGCTGCGTCCAGGAGGATCTGCTCCGCGCGCACTCAAGCTGCGTGCTGGGGCGGAGCGATCACCATTCGCCGCAAGCCTCCAGGTCGCCCCTCTCTCTCTCTCTCTCTCTCTCTCTTACTGATCTCTCCCTGATTCGCGATGCGAGAACGCATCTCTCTGATCCCTGTAGGTCGTAGTTCGCGTGATACGAGAGTTCGGATTCTCTGATCCCTCTAGGTCTATACGAGTATTCATCTAGTTCGTGCTATGGGAGTATGGAATTCAATCTGCTTCCTCTAGTTCGTGCGATGCGATCTCTCTCTCTAGTTCGTGTCATCGTGCGATACGAGTCTGCATTTGAATACTTTCCTGTAGAGTCTGCCTTCGCCGATTAGAATCGCCGCTGGGGAACTATAGCGCCGCGTCTACACCGCGCGCGCTGCTGCGCGCTGTCCTATCGCAGAAGCGCTTCATGCGCCAGGTTTTCGGCCCCTCTCTCTCTTTGGGAGGCTCATTAACAAGACGGAACATACTAACATGAGTTGGGTTCAGCTATTTGCTTCAGTTCAGCTATTTGCTTTTGCTTTTTTGTCTTCCCCCACACATCTCTTTGGGGATCGATCAGGTAGCCTTGCCTTGTTCAATTTAAAGTGTAGTGTGGAAAACATTTAGCTATTAGGTAGATATTCATCTGTATCTCATCCTCGTAGTTTTGAATTTTTTATTTCCATTGTACCTCCTGTTCGTGAGCCTGTTTCTGAGACGGTTTCTGTTCGTAAACCTTTGTTGACTAGTTAGATTTAGACTTTAGAGTGATCATGTAACTAAGTGATGAGTCTATTGCTCCAACTGATTTCTAGTATATTTTTTGTGTTGTGCAGTTTTTGGTTCTGATTCCCCAACCATTATTAAGCATCATATTGTCCAAATTCAGATTTTCTTTGAAAGTTTGGAACATTTATTAATGTTTAAAACTTTTTAAAATGGTGCAAAAACTTTTTGAAGAGTTCAAAACTTTTTCGAATAGTTTTGATTCTGAAATGGGTGCAAAACTTTTTGAAGAGTTTGGAACATTTATTAATGTTTGAAACTTTCTGAAATGGATGCAAAACTTTTTTTGAAGAGTTTGGAACATTTATTAATGTTTGAAACTTTATGAAATGGGCGCAAAACTTTTTTGAAGAGTACATAACTTTTTCTGAATAATTTCAAACATTTATAAATGTTTGAAACATTTTTTAAATGGGTGCAGAACCTTTTTTGAATACTTTTGGAACTTCCGATTGCAAATGAATGTTCAGTCACGAATCAATGCCACTCGGTTGGTCCAAAGTAAACGTATTTCTTCTTTGTAACTATCCAATCTGCAGTACTCAGTGGAATACGTATTTGGCTTCAATTTTTGCGACTGACTGTAAAAACCAATGGGTTGACGATCCTCCCAAATAGAAAAGGCAAGTGATCCATGGAGAAGAAAGTCCAAAAACAAAGCCTGACTAATGAACCATGACAGTGATAGATAGTGGTGAGGTAAAACCTGATGTTGCTAGCCTGCTACCACCACCAGCAGTAAATTCAGCCCACAAGTTCGAGTGCGCTGCTCGTTACCGAAATCGCTTCTGCGATAGGTGCGCTCAAATTTGATCGTGCTATGTATAGACGGACCCAACTATAGGGCCTGTATAGAAGTTCTGGCTGCAGTTGTTTAGGCTGCAGTGGCGCAACGGCAGCCGCTCGGCTGCTTTTCTTATTAAACAATTGGCTGTAGCCCAATCATCAGTGATGACCTTTGAACAACTCCCATCCGGTCTCCTATCCGTGAGTCACGATTGTACAGCTAGTCAATAAGGGTGATAAACCTGCTTGCCTAAATGAGTCATGGTATTAGCAAAGATGGAGAAAACCAACTGTGTACTGTTTCAGTAAGAGAGTGCTGAGTAATGATGACTGCATATCAATTAGCTATTGTAGTTACATGATATAAGCACCTTGTATTGTATCAGTAAATTATTTTATTTTCAAAGATCCCTGATTATGACAACAAATTGCATACTGAAAATTTGTTATGGATGTTACCTTTAAGATATTGCTAAATTTGTTTTGTAACAGGAAATTGTCTTCCTGGCTCATTTCCATGCCTTGTATATCCTGCGTGAAATATGCATTTCTGTGCTTTCTTATGCACTTATGTGCTGTGATGCTTTTAGCGTGTATTTGCATTGCTATTAGTTGCTGCCAATTTTTTAATTGCTACTGTTATAAATCGGCTGCAGGTTGGCAGCAGCAGCTAAGAAATAGCAGTGGGGGGTTAAGAATGAGAGAAGGGATTTGGGATGTCAGGAAACAAATGGGAATGAAGAGAACTATTCCCCATCCCCAACTTCTTCCTGATTTCCACAATTCCTCTCCAATTATATGACCCCATAGCTGGTGTTGAATGAGTTGTATCTTTGCGAGCATGTGAAAATTTGTGATGCGATCTCTGTTAATTCTTGGGTGCTTTGTTGTTTGTTATTGTACCTGTCTTGGCTATGGAATTTGTTTCTGATTTCTGAAGAGCATTTGCAGGTCTGTGCACTCCATGAATCATCAACCAACAAACTTCTGGAACACTTTGTGAAAGTATTTTTCTGTTTCCCTACATATGTGTTGTATTAAGTTAAATGTATTCACAGCTAAGCTATCTCTTTCACTTTCAGCGCACAGAACATGAGAAAGCCATTGATGGCATCAACATCAAGCTTGACAAGGTCTTACATGAGCTCAATGTCAATATGGACAAAAAATTTGCAGAGCAAAAACAGTGGTATGTAACTATGAACATGCTTTAGCTCCCCTAATAATATGATTTTTATTGATGCATGTATATTTTCCTTTTTTTCCCTTGTTGCTGTTGCTGTTTCAAACTTATGTAATTGTAGCATTAACTTTGTTTTGTTCAAAACAGTTTTGACCAAGCTAATGCTGTACTTCGCTATGAACTTAAAAAGGATGCTCATGAACAGAATATGAAGGTATGTAATTAGATAAGCTTAAGATTTATATTTTAGTGCATATGAACTAGAGTTTTCATGTTTTATGCAGCACCATGTTGACTTCTTGAATGTGAAGAATGAAGTTAAAGCTAATGATTTGAAGATGGAGGCAAAGATGAAGGAGCATGAACTGAATGTTATGTAAGAAAAATGTTCTATGAATTTTCTATAAAAATATTTATAATACTAATGCTGATGATGTTATATGTCAGTGTTCAAATTAGGGAAGGTGAGATAAAGCGACTGAAGAATTTCGGATGGTTTTTGGGTGTTAGCACAGCTTTCTTGGGTAAATTCTCCAACGTATTTGACTCAATCTTCAAGAAACCAACTGGTAAGTATTTTTGTTAGAAAATAATCCTTGTGTTAGTATTTATATTTTACTAGTACTAGATGTCTCTAGGACCTTCTTTACTTAACCAGCAAGTCTTACAGCTGCTGCCTACTAGATAACAGCCAACTGTAAACAGACTGCACAGTATGTCAGTCACTGTAGCTGCTGGTTACTGTAGCAGCAACCTAAAAGTCCTATAAAAGGACGTGTACCCCTCCTATGTAATACTAGGAGGAGGCCAGTTGCCTAGGCCAATACGTTTGTAAATTGAATGCACCAATTTGAGACTATTTGGGCTCTTGATTTTGATGGACTAAAACAATATCTCTTGATCAAGAATCAACAAGATCAAATTCATATGTTGCAGTGAAGACACTTCAATAATCAATACTATTGGACTATGCAAGCAGCAATTAATTGGGCAAGAGAACTTTGAAAAAGGATAGGCCCAATAAAATAAATATATAGAGGTAGCATATAATGTGTTTTGTATTAATTACTTAAAGTGGCTATCAAGCAGTGACTTAAGACATCAGTATTGAACTTCTTCGCTTGGTTTAATCAAATACTTTAAAGACAATATTATTAAATTGAAATTCATATACGGAGTACACACAATTATTTGTCATACTTACGAGCTTAATCATTAATTCTTGTTTCGGTACTCATGTAGGAGTTTTAGACTTTTAGAGTTATAGGACGAGCGTGATAGATTAATTTTATTTTAGTCGATATGTGGAGCTTTATGCATAAAAATATCATTATGGCTAGCTACATGTGAGACATATACTAACTAAAATGTAGAATACAAGAACAAAATGTGATCAATTTTTAGTTAAGATGAGAAAAATACTTGTCTACTTTTCAGGGTCAAGGCAATTATGAATACACAGATAGTTGTTTACTGTTAGAAGATCAGTTAATTGATGATTGATGGAAGCAGTGTTGTTCATACCGGAATGTGAGATCATGCTATTCTATAAACTTTTGTATAGCAAAAACTCACATGTATATTTATATCTGTGCACATGGATATTGAATTAGAAAGACCACTAATCACAGATTGAAGAAAACAAACACGACATAGCTCAAAGCTGGAAAGGTAGTAGAGTATAACCAATTTTGAAGTGTCGGAAAAGCAATTCGTCACTGAAGAGCAGCCCTTGAAATTGTTCCTACTTCTATCATCTCGAAAAGCAGGCAAGAAAACTGAATCTTTAAAATTTATAAACCATTTAATAAGCCTAAACTAAGTTAAATCAGTAACTCAATTATACTTTATCTAATGAACTTGAAATATTTACCACAGCACACTCATGCAATGTGTAGCCTACCATAAAATTTTCATTACAAAAGGAGCACAGGAACTACAGATATGAATTAAACCCTAAAACCCATAGATACATATATACAGCAATAACTTTCTACGAAAACATCACATATTAAGTATCTATTGCATAGATCTAGTCACAAGTAGTCTAACAAAACTGGATTATCCTTTTTACAATTTTTCTATGAATTACTACAGGTTTTCAAAGTTTCAGCTGAGTATATACATTGGTTATCTTCACCACTCCAGTTCAACTACCTTCCTGCTAGCTTATCCTATCGAGATACAGCTTGAGGCTAGGTTTGATGCATGCTAACACATGGTACTGCATGTACAAACTTGTATTGTTGAACAGAAAAATGTTTTAATGCAGGCAAAATAAATGGATAACTGTCATGCATTTTTTTTAAGAAACAAATAGATCTTTTTAAGTTGCAGTAGTTTGACTAATAATCTGTCATAGGAGGCAAATATGAATTAGACCCTCCGAGCACCATGCTGGGTTCCTGGATAAGGGAATCATAGAGAAAGTTATAATGCCAAAAAACAAATCAACTGAACATTTCAGCACCATTGTGTACTCATGATACATGAACATCATGACCTGAAATGTTTCCATTTGCAGGCAAAGATTGAAGGTCTACTGAAGGTATACATCTGTAGTTGATTTTCACAGGTAAAATTTCTCAATGTTTAAAATTTATGTCTTGTCCTGTTGTCCATGTCCTGCCCCTTGCAATCTTCTAGGGGGGCAAAAGGCCTTCTGATTAGATGATGGCTCCTTTATCTGTTTATAGGTGGGGTCGGTTTTTTTTTTTGAGTGATTGTTCCCAGGTTTTCAGCCCGATTCCCCCGCATCTGAGTGGAAAAATTCGAGTGATTTTTTGTTTTTCCGTCACTCAAGTTGTGATTACTGCTAATGCCACATGGCTTATTTTAAAAAATTTGAGTGATAGAATCATAATTTTTACTCGATTGGTAGGTAGTCATTCCCTTGATTTTTTAATCTAGAACATAATTTGGGCACTGTAACTTTTATTCCGTGTCACTGTTTTCACGTTATCTGTTCAAAAGCTAGTGGGGTTTGGCCTTTCAAGGATCTTACACAGATTATTTTTTTGTAGGTCGATGTTACTCAGAATTAGTGGATACTCTCTGCTTTCGTCATTCTGGAAAAGAAAGTGATGTATATATTCCATGATGTGGTGCCTAAGGACATGACAATTTTGTAGTTGGGTAGTAGCCGGAGATGCACTACGTTCAAGTCTAGCTCATATACCTTGTGGTCTTTATATGTATCCGGCACCTAATCTTTCCGCACGCGGCTCGGCTATGACATGGTGTGGCCAGATGCTGATGACGCGAGGAACCATCGCCCTCGGTCCTGCGATCGAGCTCGCCGCCGCCATCGCGTCCTCCTCCGACGAGACGATCCGCGCCGATCCGTCGCCGTCGTCACCGCCTCCCTCAAGCCGGCGCCCTCGCCCTCGCCATCGCCGGTGACCCTGCCGGCCGTCCTCGCCGTAGGGCTGCAGGCCACCCTTCTCGCCGCCCTCCCCATCGGCAGTCCGCACCGGCCATCCTACACATCGGCCACCTTCCCCGTCGTTCGTGCCCGCAGAAAGGTTCGTCTCCAGCTCCCTTTCTCACCGGCTCCGCGCGCGCGTTTGTCCGCACGAACCTTCGCTAGATTCGTGCAGCGAGCGTGGTGGTGCGCCAACGCAGCCGCCCGAGATCCTCCCGCGCCCTCGCTCACCGGCAGATCCCACTCCGGGGCGCCGACGCCGGCGTAGAGCCGCTCGTTATCCGCCCGCGACGCCGGCAGCGCTTGCGTCCAGGCTCCCGGCCTCCCTTCAAGCTCTGTATCGTGGAGGGGCGAGGGCCTGGAATAGGGCCACGCGCAGCATCTGCTCCTGATTAGTGCTGACCTTTCCTCTTTTGGTCCTCTGCTCCTTTGATACCCGATTCAGATTCCGTGTTCCAATTTGTTTGATTTGGCCCAAGTGGTAGCAATTGGAGACTGTATGTTTAGTACGCTTGTCTGGCCAGTCAAAGATATGTAAGAAATTTTGCAACTAGAGTGCAAACTGCCTTTGTGATTGCGCTTCTGATGCTTGGAATTTAGGTTCAGCAAGAACATGAACATGGACCCTTGTATAAACAAACTAGTGTGAAGGATATGTGCAATAACTAGAAAGTGTATTTAGGAATGTCGAAAAACCTCCTACATATTGTGTTTAATTTTCTTCGGTCAATACTAAATCTTATTTTTGTGATCTAAACATTAAATTGTAGTGATAAGTAGCTCAGTTTCAAAGCTCATTGACGTCTAACCAAGTCATTTCCTTACATATATAGCTGCATTTAATTTTCATTTGGCTTCTTGGTACATGGGGCGTAAATTGTTTTTTAGTTTAAACAATGCCTTTATTTTCTCCTGCAGACTTGGGCCTCTAAATAACATGTAACTACCATGGATATGTCAAAGTATGTCTTGAGCATCAGGAGCAATTTATCATGCATATATTATGGTTAAACACCGACGGGATGCTATTCTTTTTCATGTATCTAATCGACTTTCTCTACGCAGGATGTTCTATTGACCTGGTGGAGCATCTACGTTGTTTTCTGGTAAAGATGCCAGTAGGGTGTTGGCCAAGATGTTCTTTGAACTGTAGGAACTGAATGGTGATATATCTTGGGCTTACACCATCATGTGAAGGTAGGAACCATGAGAAGAGCAGCACATGCGGCTCCGGCTCTAGCCAGCAGCAACCTCCAGCTCCAGCCAGGTACTTGCATCCTCCAATTTGATCGTCCTCTAGCTGTTCGATTGGATTCGATTAGATTCTATTTGATTCCCAATTGTATAAGAGATAGGGATCCTCTCCGATCAATTCTTAGTGTGTTGATGTTATTTGTGTAGTTGCAAAAGCAGTTGCAACAGATGCTGAACCTTGAGCCAGCAGCGACAAGCTTGTCTTCGAGGCACACCATCACAGTTCATGAGGTATTAAGTTCTTTGGCACATTTAGCTTTTACATGCATCAATCTCAAAACACAAAATCTCTGTTCAATCAAAATGGCCTCCTCCCATATCTTCCTGGAAAGTATAACGTAGAATATCTACAACATTGCTTCTAATTTCTGATCTTTCAGAGCAATGTTGAATAAATTCAGAATATTTTTCTAAATAATGAAAGTTTTAGAATTGACTCTTGCTGCTAATATCTCAGTTCACTTTTTAACTGCAACAATTATCTTTTAGTGAATGAAGCGTTCATGACCATCTTTGTACTGAACTTTCTCAGCCGGAGGTGTACTGAACAATTATGTATCATCGCTTGCCTACTTTGGGTTGGCATTGGTGAAGGAATGAGTTCCATTTTTCTATATTGTGGTGATTCTGATCCACTGGCATTTAGTCTATATGGACAATGCTTATATATGGATGGTGCTTACTCAGGACACTCGGCTTTTCCAAATATAAATTCATCGGTGAAGGAGCGCTCCTATTTTCCAGATATTAGAATTCCTTTCATTGTGATGTTGGTGAACAGCAGGCAAGATATTTTCTGTGATGTTCTTTCCAAGTTCAGGTATAACATGTGCACTATTTTTTCTGCACTGATCGTGCCTCTCTTGTCTATTTGCAGGTTGCCAACTAAACAGGGCATCAGAACAGGGTACTCCATTCAGCTATTTCCTCTGGTGCATTGGTGATCTTGGTGACATGTCTCCTCTTTTCTATGGTTTGTATTACTATTGTTCAGCATTTGTTTTATTTGGACCTGGAACAAGATTGAGAGGAAAAACATACACATCCACCTCGGCTAAGGGTGATGATGATTTTTTGTTTCTTTCTTTTAGTTAATGTCACTTGATCCCGAGAGAAACAGGGTTGGATTAATCTTGGATTGTATTGTTTAGCTGATGATGGAGTCAAGATAGATGTCAAACAAGATATTTCTTGCAAATTCTGCTTCAGTGGTGGTTGTGGAATGGATCAAAGAAAACAGTAAGTGGTGTTCAATGCTCTCATCTCAGGTCACTCTACCGCATGCGAATAGGGCTTATGTTTGTTTTATTGATGCCTAATTTTCATGTTCACAGTTTGAAATATTGTCTTATGAAATTCTGGGGCATGTGGCTTATCTCATGAGATGTAGTGTTTCAAATTGTTTCTTGGTGATTTAACATGTAAAGCTAATTAATGTGTAAACTAGCATGTTTGTAGGGTAGGAGGATTCAAATTGATTGAGACTTTTAAATTATGGTTGAGCTCATGTATTCAGACTTACCTTCTTGCTCATCAAATTGTATAATTACAAGAATTTGTAAAAACAACATTCACATGTCATTTAAATTGATTAAGATGAATATTTGAGATCCTTTTACAATGATACGATAGGATCAGCATTTGTTTTTCCTATAGCAACGCACGGGCATGAACCTAGTATAAATAAAAAGAATAAAAGAAGAATGAAAGGGAGAAAAAATTTTGGTGCAACCTCACCCCCTCCCCGTGGTGGCTCTGCCATGCGATCTGCACCCTCCAATTAAAACGCCATTGCCATCGTCCGACCCCCCCTCCCCGTCTGCCCCCCACGCAACCGAGCCTCTCATGTCCCCTCGCGAGTCGCGACGCCGCCTTCCCCGCCGGCGACACCGCCTTCTCAGCACGCACGCGAGCGCGCTGGGTCCTTGCCGACGCTGTCGCGCCCACCCCCGTGACCCCGCCTCCACCGATCCACTCGAACCCGGCGGCCTCCACCGATCGCCGCGCGGGCGCAGCAGTCCGATCGCGAATCCAAGGCCTATGTCTGATGCCCGTGCATTATCTCCTCTCCGTCCGCCACCCCCTCTCCCCCAACTCGCGGCCGGCTCCGGGCTCCCCGGCGACGTCACCACCGCTGCCCCGCTGCAGAGGGTGGAGAGGTCCCCGGCGTCGTCGTCGCTCCCCTTCCCGTCTACTGAGGCACCTCCGAGCTCGACGTCGAGCGCACCGAGCGCCCCCGGTCTCCCCGGCGCGGACCCACCGCGCCGCTGCTCCCCCTGCCTGGAACCTTTCCACTCCGAGAAGGACATTGTAGACCTCCTGCTCCAGGCGTGGTGATGCTTAATTGCAGTCCTAAAGTTTAGTTCACAAAATGCATATGGTGTTCCTTTTTAACAGCTACGATAGTACTTACTGGGAAGTAATGGTGTTTAACACGTAATTAAATTGCTCTTTAGCCTCCAAGTGGTTAAACGTCTCTCCTTCTTGTGGTTCTAAATGAGTTCAGAAAATGAAGCTGGCTATTTATGCTACTTGGATGTGGGCAGCAATAGTAGCAACAATTTGCCTCAAGTTGGGTCTGGCAAAACTTATATCTGCTAGGCAATGTGAATTAGAAAGTTTGGTTTAGGGTAGTAATAACTAATAAGCCTGGAGTGGTTACAGGCATACTGTAGTATGCTAGACGCATAAACTATTAGCCATGTTCAGCCCTTTAGCAATGTCGGTTACTTTGGTTTATATCTGTCCACAAACCGGATTTGTTTTCAATTAATTATCTAGAAATAAACAAGATATAGAACCTGAGTTTTGATGTACATGAGATTGGCGCAGCGGAAGCCACATATATAGTAGTTGTGAGAGCAAATAGTAACCGATAATTTGATGCTTCTCTTTAGTTTTTCATGTTGGGCACAATTTTAGGAGATTAACCTGTCTTCAATGTTTTATAAAATCAGCCATTGCATCTTTGTCTGAAACTGATAGCATCACTGATAATTTGATATCTAATAGTTGGCAACTTCAGTTCTCAAGCTGTGCATATCAAAATAACTTAGATAAAATAAGCCGTGCATATCAAAACAACTTAGATAAGATATATATGATGCTTGGAAAATCGATTGCCTCTTTTATTTAGTGCTAAAATTTGAGTAATGCTTTTCCAACAGCGCCGATGGGAAAGTGATGAATCCAGTTTGGGTTTTTAACCATATTATTAGGTACACTGAGATAGTTTTATGTGAAGCTTTCAGCTTTGTCTAACAACTTGAATATATGTGCAGAAGTTATTCTATACAGAGGGGTTGTAGAGCACATTGACAACACACTGATTTGGAGTGCACAAAGGTTCAAGCTTTGTTTTCCTAATAGACTAGAAATGCCCTTTGATTATTTGTGTTTGTCCCTATATGTTTGTCGATGATTTTAATCCGTTGTCTATCCGGGTCCTGTAAAATATTATATAGATCATGTCTGTACGTGTGCTTGTATTTTCATCTTGTTAAAGTTCTAATGTATACCATTTATTTATGAGATTAAAAGGTCTTTGACTATTTCATCGCACACCATTAATTATGTTCTTGAACTTACTATTTTGATTAGATATGTTCGATCTTACTTTCACACTACTAATATCTTGTTGAATACGTTGTTTGTTGCACTATAATTTTTTTATCATCCGTAGCAACGCACGGGCACGAACCTAGTTCTATTGCTAATACCAAAAACAATTTGGTAGTCGCCAAAACACACCTCCCTCCCCCTCAAATGTAGGGGGATTTCTTCCTCCACCCTATCCATTGAGTAATCTGTTGTAGCACTTATTATCAAAAATACCAAAAGTGCTATTGACAGTGGAGAGAGAAAAATATTTAGTGGAGGGGATTAATCGAACATGGTCTAAAAGATATGCTAAAAGATATGCTATGTAAATATATCCTCCGTTTTAAAATAGGTCGTTTCGGTAAATGTAGATATGCTATGTATATAGACAATCATTGAGTCTAAATACATAGTAAAATCTATGCATTTAGATTTGCTAAAATAATCTACAATTTGGAACGGAGTAAGTAACCTTTAGAAAAATACCACTGAAAGATTAAATATTAGAATATTATCTTTAAAATGTTACTCCGTTTTTGCCTTAAATTTAGCGGACAAGATGGCTCGGCCCAAAAGGAGATGGCTTAATGTGAATCGACCACTCTGTCATGGAAAGTTCTCAAAAAAGCCGCTTGGGGTGCCATTTTTCGAATTTCCACTATGTCGGGGGAGGGGGGGGGGGGGGGGGCGCAAATGTCGAAATATAGATGATAGGGGCGGGGCGTACCTATTATATAAATAAATATACAGAAGAAGAAGAAGAATTGTCCATCGAAAAAGAATAAGATTTCTCCGGTCGATCGATTCTCGCGGCTCGGTCTCGGTCTCATGAGGTCTATTCCTCGCGCGCGCTAATAGGTGCCGTCGTATCGCAGAAGCGGTCGGCGCGCCGCACGCGCTCCTCTTTTTTCCTTTTCGAGGTCCATTAAACCTTCTCCAGCCCATATTAATGCTTACAGATATTTTTTAAAAGTTTGAACATGTTACAATTGTTCTGGGATATTATTTTTGTTCTGGAACTTTTTAAAGGTTCCATTGTTTCCATTTATTTTGCAACATATTTCTTTATTTCCTTGGCATCAAAACAAATTCCCTTGTTTCAAACATTTACAATTGTTTCACAACAAGAAAAGATTATTTCCTTGGAATTGAACAAATTCCATCATTCAAAAAATATGAACTGCATAGTTCCAGAACAAAATATTACAAAACATTTTTAATAGTTTCAAACGTTTAGAATTGTTTTCACAACAGAAAAGGTTGTTTCCTTGGAATGGAACAAATTTCATTCTTCTATCTTTTTTAATTGTTTTTGGAACAGAAATTTTTGCTTCCTTGCGAAATAAATTTTCACCATACTAAATCAGCGCCATTCTCTAAAATTTGACGGGCCTTCTTTTTCCAATATACGGCCCACTAAAGGAAATCGCCGGTGCCGTCTGATCCGGACGGAATCGAGTTGATCACGCGCACACTGATTGACGGACTTCTGCGATAGCTCCGGACAATATCGCGCGCGTTATAAGTAGACAGCCCCCTCGGTCTCGGTAGATTTCTTTATATATTGATCGGTACCCTTCCAAATTTCGCATCGGATCGGATCCTAAAAAATTTCGGGGGATCGAGCGCCAAGATGGCGAGTCGCCGCTTGTTTCAGAGATCGACGGCGCTCATGCGTCTGCCGCTAGGGCCGCCGCTGCTCCGGTACGTACCAACTCCGGTTACTCAGTATTAGGCCCAACCACATAGTCCTAGGAGCTTGAGCACCTTCTGCTGCAATTCCTCAGTATAAACTATAAGATCCACTGCCAGTAGTAGTATATCCTTGCACAGGCTTCCCTATGCATCTTGTGCAAAATTTTCCTTGCACACGGCACATTATATTTTTTTTAACCTTATTGTATATCCCTAAAGTTCATCTTTTGACTTGTAAGTTATTCAATTTATACTTTTATTTCTACAAAGATATCGGAGATTCTTAAAATCCTTAGCGATCTTTACTGTCGAGCTGCTGTTCATCCAGGCATGGCAATTCCCAATAAACATATTGATTCCTGGCTACTAAAAAGAATATATTTGCCTCACATGTTAGTCTCCACATATTAGTGTAACAATGTTGATAAAAAATGCATGTATGTATCTCATTTTTACTTGACCACAAGGCCAAGTGGACAATTTCTTTATTTGCGGCGGTCCTATAAGTATGCATCTTTGAGGATTTAGGATTTTAGTGTGACAAGATTGCATCAGTACTCTTCTCTAGGTTGGGAAAGAAATATATACCTCAAATGTGTGTTCTGACTTCTGTACTGCCTAACACAGCCTGCAAGGTACTTCGACATATTCCCATGCTCCCATGCTGATGCTAAAACAAGCTTGACAACAATTGGAGTGCCGTCAACTATCATGAATGGCATGAAGCCAGCTTTTCTTGATTTTGCTGGAGGAGTGAAGCGAACATTTTCATCGAGTGCGCCCAAATCCAACAACCACAAATTTTCTATGGAAGCCGAAATGGCTGCACGGAAAGCTCAAGATGCAGCTTGCAAACTAAAACCATCAATGTAAGTCATAATCAAACTTGATGTGTTGGAAGTATGGATTTATCTGGTTAAATCATGCTTCTTTTTTTTTATAAATCTAGCTTTCTTCTAGTGTTTTTCTAATCAGATGCCCTTGGGTAAATTTTGTCATCAAAGTTACTGCTATCTTTTGCTAGTTAAAATTTTAGGCCACTCCAGTTAAGTCTCATCCCTTCCCTACCCCAACTGGTTAGACTAAAGTCTTATTGCTGCTGTTAGAAAGTTCATCAAGTCACAAGGGAAAAAAGTTACTGGCTTGTAATAAGAAAAATTGGAACATCACCATGAGAATGTTAAATGTCATTTCTATGCGAAAACACCTGGTGTTACCTTGGCTAACCGTCGTTTTCTCCTTTGCAATAATGAAAAAGAAAAGGCCATTGTTTTACCCTTTTGGGTTGGGAAACTTAGTCAAAAGCATATGAAGTTGAAGTGAATTTCACAAGTTTTGTTTATTTCATATTTGTTGGAATTATTGCTGTTAGATTTCTTTTTCACAGTGGCAAGTGTGCAAAAATGAAACAAGTGGCAAGCACGGCATTTTATCTTTTGACACGTGCGGCCAGGCACCTTTTTTTCTGATTTGCATTTAAATGCAAAGAAAAGTCCATTGTGTCGGCAACTTGCTGCAGATACTTCATATGCAAACTAAATTTACTTGTGTCAGCAGCTTACTGCAAATTCTTCATATGCAAACTGAAATTGGTATGTTCATTGGTTTCTTATGTGCAGGGACGAAACTATAAAAAAAGATGTGGATACTACTATAGTCTTGATGGCTTTTACTTCAGTTGGTTTTCTCTATTTGTCTGCCCGTGACAACGCAAGGAGTAACAGCAGTTCAAGTCGTTGCTTAAATTGTCGCAACTGCCCGTGCCAGGGTTCAAATCCTAAAGTTCAACAAGATTAGGAGCTGCCAGTACCCAAGAAGCTAGATGCTGTTCTTCATCTTCTCTATTACAATCGATGGCTTTACGTCCAGTAATGAGCTCCAAGAGCACAACCCCAAAACTGTAAATATCTGACCGGATTGATAGGGATTTACCGAAAGCAACCTCTGGTGCCATATATCCAAATGTTCCCACCCATCCAGATCCTGCGCCCCCGGCTGGGGCAATTTTAGCAGACCCAAAATCAGAAACCTTTGGCTCGAAGTCCAGGCATAATAAAATGTTATCCGATTTGATTTCCCTGTGAACGATTGATGGGTTGACTTGGAGATGGAGTCTCTCCAGACCCTTAGCTGCACCAAGGGCAATATTCATTCTTTTCTGCCAGTCCAACTCTGCAACAGTTCAGTTCAATTATTAACAAAAGTTGAGCATTAGAGCTTAGTAAATAATAAATCCAGAAAAACATATGCACGTAGCATATGCTTCAAAAGCAATAATCCACATTTTTCTTTGATATACTACATCCACAGGTTCACACTAACATGAACGGGGTTGCAGTTTTACTTCTGGTGCTACATTTTCCTAAACAAACAAACAAAATTTCATTTTAAAGGAGCCTGGATTATACTTAGCTAGTATTTAGCTCACAAAACTAAATTGACTGAACACGTGCATTCTGCAAAATACAGAACAAAACAGTACAAATGACGAAATGGTTCAAAATTGTAGAATATCAATAGTGCCGTTGAGTTCATGCAGCAAACAAAGCAATCCAGAAAATGAAGGACGTGTTTATTTTTCAATAAAAAAGCTGCACAATGGAAGAGACTGTTGGGGTTGCCTAAAAGATCTAAGCAATTATGGAAATTTAAAGGTTGTGATAATTCTGGGGTTAATGGATAAAAAAAACCTTTGGGATTGGGTGATCTCTGCTCATTTGCTATTTATCAATGTGTATTCTCTTGTCTCATTTTTGTACTTGAATCACTATAAATTTATCTGAGTTTTTGTATCCCTTTATTGGGACTGTTCTGGGTAGCCTGATTGCTTCCATCAAATCACATCAATTGTTAGCATTGCAACAAATGTGCTACTTGCTGATCTGTTTAGCAGCCAATATCATTGGCAAGACGCCAAAGCCTTTCTTGATTGTCTTCCTAATTAATTGTAATAGATAGCCCATTCATGGTGGTCCTGAAACGTGTCCTCATTCTCATCTAGCTCCATGACCTACCATAATGCATATCTATATCCCAGAACTTGCTAATTGTACCGTGCATGCTCCAAATCAACTGAATCAGTACTAATCCGCTTACGTGGCACACTGACTACAGGAGATACCGAGATAGGAAGAGAAATGAGAGAGAAGGAAAAGATACACCATAAAATTTGGATCCTGAATATCCACGTCCACCGGTCCACGTAGGCGAGCAGCATCATGAAGAGGTGATTTAGATCTTGAGTGATACAATTAGCAAGCTTAGGGACAAGTTTAAGGACCGCTAGTAGGTTTCACTCTTAATTATAATCAAGTACATAAGCAACCAAGTCTTATCAATTTATATAACTAAAGGATACATAGGTAGCAGAGAAGAGTGCAGGGATGGGAGCACTAACCACGCAAACATTTACGCATAGACCCCCAGTAAATATATTCATACACAAGAAGACGTTCACTTTCCTCAGAACAGCAACCAATTAGCCTCACAATGTTAGGGTGGTTAATTGAATTGAGCACAAAGACCTCCCTAAGAAACCCTCTTTGCAGATGGGCAGCTTTATGTCTAGAAACTCCATCAAAGCTCAACCGCTTGACAGCAACCTGGTAAGGTTCGAGAAGATAGTGAACTGTTATAATCTGGAAATATAGTAGTAAGCATCCAAAACAGGTAACGAACTATGGGTACAGAATCCAAATTTGGCATTGTTTGAACATAAGATTTTCTTGTTCCAATCAGACAAATTGAGGTTTGAGGTTTCTTTTATCTGTTTCACTGTGGCAATGCAATAACCCTGCATATGCTATTCCTAACACGTGATATGTGTTGCTGGTCAAGTTTGGGGATTTCGCCATTCAATGCAAGAGGACTGCAGGGGGGAAAAAATCTCCTCAATCAGCTTAATGGTGACACTGACAATGTTTTAAGATGTATGTATTACTATGATATGTAGCAGACTGACCTTTCCAATCCCGGGTAAGTGGCCTTCATAGACATTGGCTGAGCCTCCAGAGCCTATCAGGAGGTGTTCATTGAATTTAGCAGTTGCATCAGATAGCTGTTTGAAGCTAAACGTTTCCACATTCAGTGTGAATCTTGTATCCTCATCATGAGATCCTGTTGACACTACTCAAGACAACATCTAGTTAGCTTCAAATCCAGCTTAATAACTATTATCTAAAGAGACATGCAGAATTGCAGATTCAACAGCACTAGGGATCTGACTAGTCCAATAAAAATAGAACTGAGAATTGCTTCAGTGCCCTCCCAAAAATTCAATTGCAGAATTAAATCCATGGAGGACTTGAAGTAAAGAAGACACAAGAACCATATCGCTGTAGTTCTGCATAAACAATTCATCCACGCTAGGAGTTGAAGAAATCAAGAAGAAACAACGAACCTTCGTTCAGAAACCATCCAACTAATCATGCGTGTCTTTAAAAAAGGAAAGAAAACGGAAAATCATTAATCCCACTCAGCGACGTGCATTTCTTGGAACGAATCAAGACTGGTAAATCAATCTGGCTTTTTTTTCTCTCCTGAATGTGAGGGTACACGTACTAATTGGTCGTTTCTGCAAACAGCTCGAGACTAAACATTGCACAAAGGAATTCAAGGACCATAGGAACTACCTAAACTATCTTCAAACAAGCACGCGCGGTTGAAGATAAATGGAAAGGAAGACATCACAGAAAGCAAACCAAACAAAGAAACAAAGAAGTCAGACACGAACCCCGGCAAAAACCCCCGAAATGTTTACCCAAGAAAAGGCCCAACCTGCTGTTCCGGCCGCGGTGTCCTTCTCTTTCCCTCTCCCCAAATCTTTCAGATTGAAGAAGCGGCGCACCCTCTTCATCCTATCTCCTGGAAAGGGGGGTGAAGAAGAAAAGGAAAGAACCCAACAAAATCATCAGCCGAATCGAACCGTGTAAAGAACTGGTGCAGACCTACGGAGTTGGAAGATTCGGGGCAACCTCAGAGCAAGGAACTCGTTCTTGGGGGGTGAATCGGACTCGCCGCTTGCGGTTTGATCGGGAACCGAGCTCGAGGGAGACGGGCGGAAGCGAGAGCGCTATGCGAGTAGAGCGCGCAGGCGCGGGCGCCTTTGTCTTGGCGGAAGGGAAGAGGGGTATTCTAGAAAATGAAACGGAGAAGAGGGATGGATGTGTAAATATATATATATAGGAGTCGGATGCATCTGTCGGTGGTCATCTAAAAATGAACAGCGCAAAGGTTAATTTTTGCATTGGTCAAAGAATTCTGGGTCCTTAAATTGGATGGGATTTTTTTTTATTTTATAACAGTCATGTGTATAATTTATTGGCTCATTGCAATGTTCAAATTAACCACTAGAGTGGTTGCTTAATTATGAATTAAAATTTTATATGCTCCAAAAGAATTATTCCCTCTATCCTAAATGACAATTTATTTTAGCTTTTTAGTATATAGTTTTTAATATATATCTGGACGTAGTGTACGTCTAAGTGCATAGCAAAATATACGTATCTAGAAAAGATAAAACGAATTGTAATTTGGGACGAAACTAGGAGCTACAAATGTGTCGTGCATAGAGCATTTCCCTTTGTATTTGGTTGAGAAAAGTAGAGGAGGTTACATTACATACTCTCAAAAAAACAAAGAAAAATCTTATTCTAAGTTTAAACATACAGACCAAATGAAGCTCTTTGTTTCGGCAAGAACAAAAGTAAAAGAAGGGGTTCCCAGACGAAGGATTTTGAATCCATCAGCCGGCTGTTTAGGCCGGTTGGGCACAAACCAGCGTCGAACACCCACGAGAAACTGACAAGCAAGAACAGATGAGCAAGTCGAGCTCGGCACCGGCCGCCGGTGCAGTGGCGCGGCGCAGGCTCAACCGCGCCGGCCATGGCCGGCATCCATCGAGCTGAGGCAGCAAGTACACACATAGAGATCAGCTCTACCACTTCAATTCCTTGCCGCTCTCAGATCATGAATGCCATCTGTCCTTGGAGGACTTGGAGCTCCATGGATGGAGAGAGTCTTTTTTTTTCAATCTAGAAATGAGATTATAAAAGAGTCGTATATTGTTACAACTTGACACGGATAGAAAGCCATTTGATCTCGAGAAGAATCCTAACGATTCCCTGTTTCCAAACTTTGCACGACACTCCATGCACATACCATCTATCAGGCACACAAGAACCAAAACCCTTCCTCGCGTCGTGGATCGACACCACAGCCGACATGGATCACGACGCGGGTGTCGCATCGCCGCCGTGGGCCGAGCTCCCCGCCGAGGTGCTCGGCGAGGTCGCGCGCCACCTGCACGACGCCGCCGGCTTCCTGCGCTTCCACGCCGTGTGCCCGCCTTGGCGCGCGGCGTCGTCGGCGCCGGCGCCGGCGGCCCTGCACCCGTGGCTCGTCGCGCCGTGCGGCCTCTTCTCCTCCGGCATGCGCTTCCGCTGGCCGTTCTCGCCGGAGAAGGGGAAGGGCGGCGCGTAACTGCCCCACCTCCCGCCCCTCCGCGGCAGGAGGTTCGACAGCGCCGACGCCGCCAGCGGCCGCGTCCTCGCCGCCGGCGTTTTCGACGACGACCGCACGGCCAGCCTCGTGAACCCGCTCACCGGGGACGCCGCCCCGCTGCCTCCGCTGCCTTGCGCGGTCGCCCGGGGCACCGCGTGGTCGAGGGGCGTCTTCTGCAGCAACGGCGCCGTCCTGTGCGACACCACCTTCGGCCGTCTCGTCGCGGCCGTCCTGCAGCCCGGCGAGGCGGACTGGGACACGTGACCTCCCCCGTGGGGCTGGGCCTCCGCGACGTCCTGCACCTGGACGAGCACGACCGCCGCGCCGCGGCGCTGTGCTCGGCCGGCGTCCTCGCCGGCGGCAACCGCGCCGTGGCGAAGCTGCCGCCGAATCCCGAGGGGGACAGGTACGTGCTCGAGTACCGCGGCGAGCTGCTGTGCGTTGACGTCCTGGACGTAGACCCGGCGGCGGCTTCGGTGTCCGTCCACGCGCGTAAAGCTTCTCCTGAGCGTAGCGGCACCTGCCCCCCCTCACCCGCCGCCGAAAATTCCACCGCCGCCGGCCACCACCGTCGCCGTCTAGGGGTGGTTGGTGGGGGGGGGGGGCGGTCGCCGGAGAGGTCGCCGGCGGCCGGGGTGGTGGAGGGAAGCGGCGGAGCTTAGTGAATTTGGGTTTTGGGGGGACCCATGGCCCGTCGGGTTTAGAGGAGAAGGCGGCGGCGGCGGCAGGCCCGGCGGCGGCGATGGTTCGTCCGGCGGCGTGGGCGAGGGGGCGCTAGGGGTGGGATGGCCGGTGGCCGGCGGCGGCGGCAGGCCCGCGGCGGGTGAGGGTGGGCACGTGCCGCTACGCTCACCAAATCCGTCTTGACGCGGGCGCCGACGGCGCGGCTCCCCGGTGGGTGGGGAGCGCGGCCGCGGCACCGAGCGCGCCTGCCTGTTCCTCGGCTGGGAGAGCAGCTTCGCTGTCGACGCTCAGGAGTTCGCTGGTGCAGAGGTGGCCGGCGGGTGCGCCTACTTCGTGGGCAGGGATCCGAGGTGGACGACGGAGAGCAAGGAGTGTAAACGGAAACTTAGCAACGGCTAAGCCCAGCGCCCAGGCTGTTCGGATCACCGACGACCAGCGCGGACTCGGCGCTACTCCGTGCGCACTCGCCGCGCTCACCACGTCCACGCGAGCCCGGTCTCGGCGGCGCCCACGCTCCCGCTCTACGCGCTCCCCCGCTCTCGATGTAACTGTATGCGCATGTACAGACTTGGCCAAAAGATCTCTGATGTAATCTATATATGTACACGCCATATGATCAATAGAATTATCCAGTTGATCATCTCTCTACATGGTATCATTGTCCACGGTTCTCACCTGAAAATCCCTTCGCCACACATCCTTCTGCTGCTCCAATGGCGCCCGCTTCCATCCCCTCCGGCCTCTCTGATTCCGATTTCGACGGTGATTTCTCCGTCGCTCCTGCTCGTGCTTCCGCCATCCAGGGCATCTCCATTCGCCATCATGTCCCTGTCATTCTAGACATGGACGAAGGAAATTATGGTCAATGGCGCCTGTTCTTTGAATCCACTCTCGGCAAATTTGGCCTGGAGAGCCACGTTCAATCCACCACCCCATCTGACGATCGCAACGGCGAGTGGCGCAGGGTTGATTCCTGCGTCATCAACTGGATCCTCACCACCGTCTCAAAGGGCGTCTTTGACACCGTCCGCCGCGACTGCCACGACGCCTTCACTCTGTGGCACGCCGTCGAAGGTCTGTTCCAGGATAATGAGCTGCAGCGCGCTGTGTACCTGGAGACTGAGCTGCGCTCCCTGCAACAAGGTGACATGTCCATGACTGAATACTGCACCAAGCTCAAGCGGATTGCCGATCAACTCCGCGACATCGGCCACCCTGTCTCCGAGCCGAGTCAAGTCCTCAACCTCCGTCGCGGCCTCAACCCCCAGTACCGCTACGTCCGGCCGACGATCACCTCCAAGCACCCGCCGCATACCTTCCAGAGTGCTTGCTCCTTCCTCATCCTCGAAGAGCTCAGCGTTCAGCATGATGCGACTGCTGAGGCTGGCTAGGCACTCGCCGCGACGCACGACGACTCGTCCGGCGGCTCCTCCAATTTGGCGACCGGCAACAAGGACAGCTCCTCCTCCTCAGCGCCTCGATCCACCACTGGCCGCGGCAACTCTCGCTCCGGCGGTCGTCCTGATCGCCGCCGCGGACGTGGCCGTGGGAACGGCGGCGGGCAGCGCTCCAACAACTCCAACCCGTCCGCGTCGTGGGCTGCGGGCTACAGCCCCTGGCAGGGCATGGTGCAGGCGTGGCCCATGCCCTTCCGGGCCCCCGGCGCTGGCGTGCTCGGCCCTCGTCCGCCGTTCCAGCCCCAGCAAGCCATGGCGGCGACCCATCTGCCCACTTCTTTGCTCGGCGGTGCCTTCGACAACAGCGCCTTGTACACTGCGCTCCAGTCCGCCGGCGCTCCGTATCAGCCGCCAAGCGCTGCTGATTGGTACTTCGACACCGGCGCGTCGTCCCACATGTCTTCCTCCTCCGGTATATTTTCTTCCTCCTCCCTCCAACCTTCATCCTCCATTATCACAGTGGGTAATGGTGCTCGATTGCCTGTCACGCATCAAGCACAAACACTCATTCCCACTGCCACCTCTCCTCTCAAACTGAATGATGTTCTTATTTGCCCTCGCCTTGTCAAAAATTTGATTAGCGTTCGCCGTTTGACTCGTGATAACAATGTGTCTATCGAGTTTGACCCCTCTGGCTTCTCTATCAAGGATCTTCATTCCAGGGCGGAGATGCTCCGATGTGATAGCAGCGGCGAACTCTACCCTCTTCGCGCTCCGCACAAGGCTCTCACCGCTACTGCTGCTTCGGTGTCCCTGTGGCATCAGCGGCTGGGACACCCCGGGCACTCCATCACCTCACAAGTTCTCCAGAGTTTTCATTTTCAATGTAATAAGGCTGATGCTCATTCGTGTTCCTCTTGCCGGCTTGGGAAACATGTTCGTCTTCCATTTGCCGATTCTGCATCACACTCTTTTTTCCCTTTCAGCTAGTGCATTCAGACGTTTGGACGTCTCCCGTTTACAGTCATTCAGGGTATAAATATTATGTTGTTTTTCTTGATGACTACACTCACTATTTATGGACAATTCCTTTACGAAATAAATCGGATGTTCTTCCTACTGTTCGCGCTTTCATCTCCTATGTTCATACACAGTTCCGATTGTCCATCGTCGCCTTTCAGACAGACAATGGCCGGGAGTATGATTCTTATGCCATGCGCCTGCTTCTGTCTTCTCTCGGCACCCACCTCCGCCTCTCTTGTCCATACACATCCCAACAGAATGGGAAATCCGAGAGAATCCTCCGGACTGTTAACGATTGCATTCGTACTATGCTAATTTCTAGTGCAGCACCTTTGACGTTCTGGGCTGAAGCACTGGCCACGGCGACATACCTGATCAACCGACGTACTTGCCGCGCCACGGGCACTGCGACGTTGTACGCCCTCCTATTCGGTGTTGCACCATCGTATGACGGGCTTCGCATATTCGGCTGTCGATGCTTCCCCAACATGCTCGCCACGTCGCCACACAAGCTCGCGCCGCGGTCTACCACTTGCGTCTTCATCGGCTACCCGGCTGATCACCATGGCTATCGATGCTATGAGCTTGAGTCCGGGCGGGTGATCACATCGCGCCATGTGGTCTTCGACGAATCAGTCTACCCATTCCACGACTTCATCACGCCAACCGCCGGCACAGTACATGATCCGGCGCTCGGCGATCCACCTTCAGCTCACGACGCGCGTGCTGTGCGCCGCCGCACATCACCGCCTACACCGCCAAGCCCCGATGCTGCTCCGCCTCGACTACAGCCGAGCGCTCGCCCGGCACGGCGCGCATCCTCATCGACGAACGACGACATGGCCGGGCCATCCTCTCCAGCGCCAAGCTGTGGGACGTCCAGCGCCGCGGTGTCGCCCGCTGTGACGTCGTCCACGGCCACAGCGTCCATCGAGGCTGCGTCGCCCACTGCAACACCACCTCGAGTAGACACTTCTCCGGCTCACAACGGTGTTGTCACCGGCCATCCGATGGTCACTCGTGCTCGGGCTGGGATTCACAAGCCCAACCCCAAGTACGCCATGGCAGCTTCGGCGGCAGCTTCGCCGGCCATCTCCCCAGTTCCACTGAGTGTTCGCTCAGCAGTCAAGGACCCTCAATGGTATGCTGCCATGAAACGTGAATATGATGCATTGCAGGCCAACAAAACATGGACACTCGTCCAGCGACCACCAGGCGCCCGCGTCATCACCGGCAAATGGGTATTCAAGCATAAGCTGAACCCCGACGGAACCCTCGAGCGATACAAAGCTCGCTGGGTTGTCCGCGGCTTCAATCAGCGGCCCGGCGTGGACTTCGGCGAGACCTTCTTGCCGGTGGTCAAGCCGGCCACGATCCGCGCGGTGCTCACGCTTGTGGCGACGTACAAGTGGCCGGCGCACCAGCTTGATGTCTCCAACGCCTTCATCCACGACAACCTTCGTGAGCGCGCCTACAGCCAACAACCGACTGGGTTCGTCGACCCCCAACGGCCGGATGCTGTCTGTCTCCTGTCACAGTCCCTCTACGGACTTCGCCAGGCACCACGAGCCTGGTTCGAGTGCTTCGTCGGGCACGTCACCAGCCTCGGCTTTGTGCAGTCCAAGGCCGACTCGTCGCTATTCGTATAACACCGCAACGGAGCCACGGCGTACCTGCTCCTCTACGTCGACGACATGATTCTATCGGCCTCCACGACCCCACTACTACAGCACTTCATCGCCAGGCTCCACGACGCCTTTGCCGTCAAAGACATGGGACCGGTGAGCCACTTCCTGGGCATCAATGTGCGACGCTCCCAGGATGGCTTCTTCCTATCTCAATCCGGCTATGCTGAAGACCTCCTGGAGCGTGCAGGCATGGCCAACTGCAATCCAGCCGCCACACCCGCCGACACCAAGCCCAAAGTATCTGAAGCTGATGGCAAGCTCATCGATGACGCCACCGCCTACCGAAGCATCGCCGGCGGCCTGCAATATCTAACCATTACGCGCCCTGACATTTCATATGCAGTACAGCAGGTGTGCCTTCACATGCACGCCCCACGGGATGTTCACCGGGCAATGCTGAAACGCATCCTCCGCTACGTCAAAGGCACCGTCAAGCTCGGCATTCAGCTCCGCGCAGCTCCGACGCCGACCATCACCGCGTACTCCGATGCCGACTGGGCCGGCTGCCCGGACACGTCACGTTCTACGTCTGGGTTCTGCGTCTTCTTCGGCAACTCTCTGATATCGTGGTCGTCTAAACGACAGACTACGGTGTCGCGGTCCAGCGCCGAAGCGGAGTATCACGCCATCGCCAATGCCGTGGCCGAGTGCTCCTGGCTTCGTCATCTCCTCGGCGAACTCTTGTGCAAGATTCCCAGCGCAACCATGGTGTTCTGCGACAACATTTCTTCCGTCTACATGGCCAGGAATCCCGTCCATCACCGACGAACCAAGCATATAGAATTGGACATTCATTTTGTCCGCGAGAAGGTAGCCATTGGCAAGCTTCGAGTTCTACACGTTCCCAGCGCAAGGCAACTCGCAGATGTGTTCACGAAGGGCTTGCCTTCGGCGCTGTTCTTCGACTTCAGGGACAGCCTCTCCGTCACGAACGCCGACGTCGAGACTGCGGGGGGGGGGGGGGGGGTGTCAACGGAAACTCAGCAACGGCTAAGCCCAGCGCCCAGGCTGTTCGGATCACCAACGACCAGCGCGGACTTGGCGCTACTCCGTGCGCACTCGCCGCGCTCACCGCGTCCACGCGAGCCCGGTCTCCGCGGCGCCCACGCTCCCGCTCTGCGCGCTCGCCCGCTCTCGCTGTAACTGTATGCGCATGTACAGACTTGGCCAAAAGGTCTCTGATGTAATCTATATATGTACACGCCATATGATCAATAGAATTGTCCAGTTGATCATCTCTCTACAAGGAGGTCTGTGGCGTGTGCAGGTTCAGCTTCGAGGACGGCACGGTGACGGTCGTGGACGAGTTGCCGGCCATGTTTGGCAAGAAGTCCATGTGGTACACGCCGCGGCCAAGGATATCAGCAGTGCCTTCTTCACGAGAGCCGGCGCTCAACGCAACAGATCAGGCTTCATAATGAGCTACTGTGGGGGGCTCGTTTTTACAGTTTACACATACTACTATCTTTTACTGCCCTTTGCCTATTTATTTTCGTATTGATCAAGGATTACAAAAGTGTAAACATATTTAAAATAAATTATGTTTAAGTTACAACGAAACTGTTTGGTATTTGGGACGAACTGATTTGTGATTTCCAGCTTTCAAGTAAACCTTGCATGTTTTTTTTTCAAAGAACTCGAACAGATGACGCCACCCCGTACAACCTAGTGGTTGCGGCGCGGCCAGAGCCCGACACGGACGGCCTCCGGGCTCCGGCGGCGCCACCGATGAACTCCAAACCGCTGCACTGGACGTTGCGACGCTGCTCCCCGGCGTCCGATCCAAATATCCACGGCGATCTCAAAGCACTTCTTGCGCGTGACCACGCGCCTGTCGCGTGCCGACCTCGGATCGGAGCACGCACCACGGTGATCTCGGTTCGACGAGGCGCCGGCAGCCTCTCCAGGTCCCGTCCTCCAGGCTCATCGCCGCCGCGCACTCCTGCGACAGGACCCGCTTGCGCCGCCTGTCGGACTGCGAGAACTCCGCAGCTCGCGCCTCGCGGTTGGTGTGCCCGACGACGAAGCAGAGCGATGGCGCCGCCTCCTCCCTGGCGCTCCGGAACACATCCTCACACCGTCTAGAGCACAGGAGAGCTGGCGGTGGAGGGTAGGACGGCGTGGCTGCCGTCGACGGCGCCGGCCGGCCTGAACCAGGGGCGGACGGTATTCGATTTACCGTCCGGGCCTCCGGGGGTGGACGGTAAATGAAATACCGTCCACCCTTGGGCCTATCTCATCCATCGGATCGCAATCGTGCGGCCGAGATCGACGTGGACAGCAATAGCTGCAGGCAGCGAACGTCCTCTTCGTCTTCCTCGCCGACGGGGCGGCATTCTGCCCCCCTCGAGGACGCGCTGCTGCAGCATTGCCGCCGCCCAGAAAGGCTGCTGCCGCAATGGTCACCGATGAAGGCGGAGCTCGGAAGCTTCCAGCCAGAAAGAAGCGACGGCCATGGAGACTGGAGATTGATCGTGGCGGTCTGGCGGAAATCAAGCAGCAGGCAGCATCGATTGCGACGACGGAGCAGGCGAGCAGCAGCGAGGAGAGGCATTCACCGCCGTTCGGCTAGCATTGATAGCCATGGTCCTCGGGGCAGCGGCAGGCCAAGGAATGGGCGGTGTGGTGGTTCCGTGGCGTGGCGTCCGACGACGACGACGCTGCCTCCCGACGGGAGGCCCGCCAGCTTCTCCTCGGCCGCTGTACGTGCGAGCACCCGCCGGCCTTGTGCGATGGCCGGTGGACGGTGGCGGCGTCCTAGAGTGGCGCCACCGCCGACGCATTATTATTGGCCATCCTCTTCGTCTTCCTCGCCGACGCATTATTATTGGCCAGCACCAGCAGGCAGATGGCCACCATCTTGAGAGCAGCAGCTGAAGCCATGGCAAAAGATCTACAGCTACTAGCTGGGTGACATGATCCATCAGTGGAACGCAATTGGGTGACTTGGATCTGAACGCCGCTGCAGTATGGGTCGTCAGAGTCGAGATCATCACGAGCAGACGATAAAGCAAAATATTATGAGCCGTGCTTGGTACTCAGTAATCTTTTCATTGTTTGATAAAAACTATGGCCACCCATAGCAAAAGGAAGCACAACAAAACTTTGCAGGGAGTTTAGTTACAAGTAGGAGAACTTAGACCAATCAGGTAAAGAGATACGGCAGGTGAGAAGAGGAGGAAACAGAAAGGCCAAAGAAAATGAAAGGGAACTAGCCTATTCTAGAGCTGCTCCACTCTGCCAGTTTTATATTTTGTCCAGGGGATTTCAGGGCACCATCTCGATATCTGAAGATTCGACTCGTCCTCCTCATGTATGATATGAAAACTTTGGTGTTCCTGCATTTCCACAGGATACAATGTAAAACCGTGCTATTGATCCGTGATTTGTATGAAAACTTCATGGAGGTCTGCTGTCCATGATTGGTCAGCACCCAAGGAAGGATTGTTGGAGTAATCAGAAATCTGAATTTGTGGCAACAGAGTCCGTCCATTCATCATGTCATATTTACAGTATCCATGTTCATATCAACTCACCACCCATCAGGGTCAGGGGTTGCTTTTTTCGCGGTTTCAGAGATCGAAACGTGCAGTCTCGCCACCGGCCGAGGTTGGAGTTGCTGGGAATTTGTTCTTGATCGTTAGGAGGAAGAAAAGCTAAGCATGCCGCCGACACAATTGGTCAGGGAAAAGTGGCAATATGGGCGCGCGCACGACACCACTGCTTTCCATCGAACCTGCCCATCAGGGCGAGTTGATACGTGAAGCTCCAGCAGCGCGCGTTGCTCCTCGGCAGTTGCCGTGCGCTGGCGTCAAACCGCGGCGCCCGTGCCGGCGGCCTGGCGTGCCGAACCGCGGTGCCGCGACGGCGTCTTCGTTCTCCTCTCATCGATGAAGCAGAGAAATTGCGCCGCCTGCTCCCTGGCGGTCCGGAACACGTCCTCGCACTGTCTAGGCCCCAGGAGAGTTGGCAGTGGAGGTCACGACGGCGTGGCAGCCGTCGATGGCGCTGGCCGGCCCGAACAAGGGGCGGACGGTATTTCGTTTACCATCCCGGGATGGACGGTAAATGAAATACCGTCCACCCTTTGGCCCTCTCGCAGCCGTCCGATCGAACTAGTGCGGCCGAGATTGACGTGGGTAACTGCAGGCAGAGAACGTCCTCTTCGTCTTCCTCTCGAGACGGGGCCGCGCGGCGTTCTGTTCCCCTCGACGACGCGCTGCTGCAGCATTCCTGCGCAAAGCTCACGTGATCTAGAGCGCGGCGCCACCCAGAAAGGCAGCTGCCCCAAGGATTGTCGACGAAGGCGGGGTCCGTCCCCGGAAGCTGGCAGCCACCAGAAGGAAGCGACGGGCATGGAGACTGATTTCCCCTGACTGTCCATCTGGACGAGCAGGCAGCACCTCCACCTCGTCGGACCGCGCCGCCGCGCTCGTCGGTAAAGATGGACGACTGCGCCATCTCGCCGGCACACAGGTCTGGTGGGCAACGTCCTCGGCGTCGGACAGCATCGTCTTGCTGGTGCTGGCGAGCATCGCAGGAGCATACCGCGCGCCAGCCGAAGCACCGAGTGCATCGGCGGCGGCGGCAGAAATTATCACATAGACGCTACAGCATTTTTCTTATTTGGAACGAACTGATTTCGAGAATGTTTTATGGGGATGTTCAGTTTCAAATGAGATGTTCAGATCAGTTTTCAGTTCTCGAATTGAAGTTAAGTTTTGGCTGATGGAGTTTGTTCTTGATCATGCATGACTCTTGAGGTCTGAGGAGGAACAAAAGCCCCGGTCCTGCCAGTCGTCGGCGCGCGCGACACCTCTCCTCGAAGTCCTCGCGCGCCGGGCGGACAGTTGCTGCGTACCGCCCGCATGCCGGACCCCGTACGTGTAAGCGCACCGCAGTCCGCAGGTGGTGCTCCGGCGGCGCTCATGCTGCCGTGCCATCGAGCCCGTCCATCTGGGCGACGAGTACGCTCGTAGCGTAGCCCCACCGGCAAGCGCTGCACCCCTCGCCGTCGCCGCCCGTGTTTTGGCGTCAAACCTCGCCGCCGCGACGGCGACCACCACGTCGATGAAGACAGCAGTCGATGGCCGGAACTTCTCCCTGGGAAGGTGGAACACGTTGCGGGCCATCTCGTTCGTGGGACAGCTGGCGGCGGAGATCTCGGCGGCGTGGCCGTCGCCAATGGTGCCGTCCAGTCGGGCCATTGGGGTGGTCGGTATTTCATCTACCGTCCACCCTGAGCCTATATCCAGGGGCGGACCTATGTAGAGGTGAGGGGAGGCATAGGCCGCCACTCAAAATTTTGGTGCTAAAGGAGCCAATAATTTTTGACCATATTTGAAGATTGATAATCTATTTTTCTTAAGGTGTGCCGCCACTCAGGATTTACTCTAGGTCCGCCCCTGCCTATATCGGACGTTGGATCGGGCTTCTGCGGCCGAGATCGTCGCCAATAGCTGCAAGGTACCGAGGCCCTCTCCGCCTTCCCCGTCCCCGCGCGACGCTTCTCCTACGGTTCCCCTCCACGACGGGCTGAGCTATCGTGTGCCGCGACGCCGCTGCCCAAGAAGGCAGCTCCGGCAAGGCGGCAAGAATCGCCGCCATTTATGGCAGAGCCAGGTAGCGTCTTCTCCGCGGCCGGAGATCGTGGCCTTGCCGGTGGCGCGACCGGCCGGGCCAGCAGCTCCAACGCTAGCTGCACTTAGAGTGCTCAGACGCCGCCAATGGCCGCCTGCGTATCCTCGCCGCCGCCGCCATCTTCCACGATGACCCTGCAGCCGTTGTCACCATACGTACCAATCCGCTGACCAGAGCTGCCACTGCCACCTCGTTGCGCTTACCGCCCCTCGCTCCTCGGCCAGCTCCGAATGGCCAGGAAGCCTCGTCGTCCTCCCAAACCACGGCGCTGTCGTGTTCCATCTCTTGGTGTACTTCCTGCGGCTCAACGAGACCGAGACTGACCGGGACGAAGTAGCCGTACTTGCCCGTGACCTGCCGGTTTGCGATACCCGGAGTTCGCTGGCGCGGAGGTGGCCGGCGGCTGCGCCTGCTTTGTGGGTGAGCACACGAAGTGGACGGTGCCGTCCACTTCGTGTGCTCGCCTCGGCGCTGTAAAATTTATATGCAAAATTCACACGGAATCAGTGTGCTCGGTGCTCCAAATTCACAAGAAAATGATGTAACTTGCGCTTTCGTTGTAACTCCATGGACGCGCCGAGGCAGGAGGCACATAAACCTCCATGTTTGAATACAACAATCAGGTTGCAGCGGCAAAATGTGTAGAGCAAACTCAATGCTGATCAATCCGACCCACAACAGGCAGCACTGCAGGGTTATTTTTGCACGAGTCTAGGCAAGTGCATTATGCTATATATTTCAGATGAACTTTACATATACGTTTTGCAGCAACGTTGGATTTTTCGTATCAATATGCAGCAACTAGCAAGGTGCTTCGCGCAATTTGCGCGGCTATCTAGTTTTTTTCCGAACATTTAGAATTTTTTCTTTAAAAGAAATCTATGCAAATAGTTTTATACAGTTCTATATTCATAATTGTTATCTTGATGGTCTAGACATGGGTGCAATCTTTTTTTATATATTTTGTGGTATATTTTTGGATAATAATTTAGGAAGAAATTGAATACTTTGTATAAAAACACATCTTTTGGGTATTTACTGCAACTAACTAAATATTTACATATTTAATTTGACATGAATATTATTGTTTTTAAAATACATGAGATGTACATTTTTTCTTCAGTGTTCTGATTACCGTGTATGATAAATAAATTATCCCTACACTTGTAGAAGAAGATTTAGCTAAGTGGTTAAATATATATACCATCAGAAATGTAATATATTTTTATTATCCTTCAATCAACCCATTGATATATCCTTGTAATGCATGCTCTCATATTATCATAGTTATAGTGTTCTCCATTATGCCCTCCAAATGTTTTTTCATAATACACTTTGTCCAATTTAACAAATGTTTCCCTCCATTCAGCGTCTACAATACAATGAATGAGCTTGCTACTATGCGAGGGCGGCCGACCTAGTACACTCTAGTATATTTATTTAACTATTTTTCTTCAGAATTTGCTTCTTAATCACTATACAAATTAATTACCATTTTTTTATATTTTAAATCTTGCATTTATCTATTTATTAGTTATACTGATACATACTCTTTCGTCAACTTCTAATTTAATTTTGAATTTATCTATTTTTGTATTTTTCTACTAGTAACTTTTTTGTCAAGTGCTAATGCAAATTTTTTTAATTTTAGAATCTTGAATTTCGCTATTTACTAATTGTATTCGATACAAAATTTTTTTGTCAAATTCTAATTTTTTATTTTTCTATTTTTCTAATTCTGAATTTAGCTATTTAGGTATCGTATTTGGTATGAACTCTATTATATCCTAATTTTTCTTATTTTTCAAAATTGAAATTAGTTATTTATTAATTGTAATCAATATGGACTCTTGAGTTGTTTTAGATTGTTAGATTTTTATAAAATTTAACGGTGCAAATTCTTCTCATTTTTAGATTAATGTAGAAATTTTTAAATCCTCTCGGCGAACATGGTAGTTTTTTTTAATACGCCATGACGGTTTGGGGAGTGAACGCCAAGATGCGTCTGCCTCCCTCATGCTGCGCTATGGGTGATCACCATCTACACACCATCTCTGTTTCATGGCCTTCACCATATTCGTGCCCTACCTGTTGAGCAGTTTGGATTTATCCCGTCTCCATCGGCAACGTCCCATGCACGGCGGTTGCCGGCCATCTTCCTATAGGGTGCGCATCTACATGACGCTGGCCATGCATGGCGCTCCTATGTTCATGCACCTGGATCGGCATAACGCTTCTACTGATGGACTGGACTTGTCTCTACGGCCACACCTGGATCGGTGCTCGTCATTGCTTGCGTTCTTGTCGACCTCATCCTTGCTGTTATTGTCTTGCTCTTACCTACAGCTAGCTAGCTAGCTGCGTTTGATCTGAAGAATGGACGCACGCAGATGATAAAACATAACACATTAATCTTGAATTTAGCTATTTACTAATTGTATTCGATATGGACTTTAATTTTAGTCAAGTTCTATTTTTTTATTTTTCTAATTCCGAATTTAGCTATTTAGTTATCGTATTTGATATGAACTCGTTGTTATGTTCTAATTTTCCTTATTTTTTAAATCTGAAATTAGTCATTTACTAATCATATTTGATATAGACTCTTGAGATTTTTTAGACCGTTAGATCTTCGTAAAATCCGACGGTGCAAATTCTTCTCTTTTTTAGATTAACGTGGGAATTTTTAGACTCTCTCGACGGACGTGGTGGCTTCTTCCAACCATATGAGATATTGATTTAGGTGGGGTTAACCCAATAGCTATATAAACAATACGTTCAATAATTTTAGCATGTTGACAATCAAAAAATGCGTGCTTAATTGTTTCGTTGCAATCGCAGATGCAACAATTTTGACTCCCAATTCAATTCTTTTTGCTAAATTATCCTTGATTATATGGAACATGGTTGCTGCTAGTAGCTTCTAATCTTAGCAGGAAGGACCGAAGGATGTCTCCATCACAGGATGATCAACGCCTGCTGCATGTGTTATGTCCGGAACGGCCTTGAGCCCAGCATGTGCTAGCGTTCCATTTGCCCGCTTGTGCCACGTATGCTGGTCAGTACTGTTACTCAGTCTAATTGAGCTCGCCCCAATCCAAAACAAATCGAAGTTGCATATACTCATCGCGTACTTCTAAAGCCAACACAATAAAAAGGAAGTTCACTATATATGGGTCTATTATTTCTATGAAGAATCGATCTCAATCTTTTCGTATCTGAATGCCGATTAATGATGACACATTGATCTTGAATTTAGCTATTTACTAATTGTATTCGATATGAACTTTTTGGTCAAGTTCTAATTTTTATTTTTCTAATTCCGAATTTAGCTATTTAGTTATCGTATTTGATATGAACTCTTTGTTATGTCCTAATTTTTCTAATTTTTTAAATCCGAAATTAGTCATTTATTAATCATATTTGGTATAGACTCTTGAGTTTTTTTAGACCGTTAGATCTTCATAAAATCCGACAGTGCAAATCCTTCTCTTTTTTAGATTAACGTGAAAATTTCTAAACTCTCTCGACGAACGTGGTGACTTCTTTGAATTTTTTTTAACACTCTCTTATTAATATAATAGATATTTGGCATTACAAGTAGGGCTTCAGCGTTATAGGCTTTTGGTACCAGCATTCGTAGGTCATGCCTTGACAATTACAGAGCAAATCACAGAAACAGAGTCTGAATGCTGGCAGGTTCTGCATCACATAGTCGTTCGTCAAGAGTCGGCCACACCATATTCTTCGACAAGCTTGGTCACGAGCACCATAAGATCTACAAATGCGCTGAACGATGCTCGCAGAAACCGGGCCTCTACCGCTTCAAAGTGCCTATATCAGTCAGAGTTCGGTATTAAAACAACGCGCAGCAATGCAAAGATAGCTGTTACAAATGTCAGAATGGAAATACTAACACGAAAAGCTTGCCACCAGAAGCAGTCACCTCCCTCTTGACCTTGTCAGGTTGCAACTGCAATACAAATCTAAAGGTTGTAGGCAAAACAGAGAACTAAGTTGTGACAAATAGAGAAGAACTCGATGAGTTCATGAAGAAGGTAGATAGATGAGTTTCTGTCAACAAGTTGTGGAGCTTATTTACCTCCTTGTCAACGGCTAATGTTTTGTAGACAATGGATGCCTGTTCCTCAGACCCATAATCAATTTCAATGTTACTGGAAAAAGACAAAAATGAAAGGTCAGGTCTGCACTCTACCCAGGAATTGTTAACACATAACAGCGGAAATAAAACTTCAAGGGGGCACCTTTCCAAAAAAAAGAAAAAAACTTAAAGGGAGCTGAAAGGATAGCATTTACATCAAATCATTGCAATTTTACGACGCAACAGTAGTGAAGGCATGAAAGTAACATATTTCTTGGTAGGCTGAGCTTGCCAAACTAGAGTGACTGACAATCAACTGCCACAGGATTTCAGTAATTTTAGCAGCGCTAATCATAAAAAACAAATGGCTTCAAACCATAGAGTAGGACAACTAAATCACTGTTTCACCGGATCTTCCAGAAAGAACCTCCAATATCTGGCAGTTTGTATTGTGACAGAAATTATGCATTCCTGTTTGACCAGGAATCGGCAAAAAGTCAAGTGCACCATCATTAGGTCCCAAATATATGTTGCATACATTAATTTTTTGTTCTGTTTCATTAGCACCTTGATTGATTGCTGAAGATTAATAATCATGAATCCAGACTATCACTGGTTGACCTCATGTGATTCCATACACATATTGCTTTATCATAGAAACCCAATACATGCCGTGATCAGATGCCTCTGCTACTGGCCTTCAAGTTTTTTTTCTTTTATGTAAAAAGAATTTGATGTAGTACACTAACAACACGCTTTCTTTACACTTAGACGCACTTTACGGTTTAGACATGGTTTAGACAGAAACGTATGCCAAAAAAAAAATGCTTGCTCCTTTAAGCCAATCCGTCGAACGCATAGCATGCATCTGGAAATAGCACGAGGTGGCAGTGGCACGATGCGCAGCGAGCACTGTAGCAGTGTAGCACAGAGGCCATCAGCTAGCCGAGAGAGCGTTGTCGCTGAATGCTGGAGGAGAAAGCTAACCACCCACACGAACATACCAGTGATAAGCTACTCGTACCACTGCCACAACGATTGGACGTCGCCACTCAACTGGCAAAAGAGATAGAGGAGAGAGGAGCAAAGAGGAATCACCATTTGAAGTCCCATCTGGAGGACGGCTCCGGGGTCGAAGCGGCAGCGGCCATCTGGCCTGGGTGGTCGAGCTCCGCGCCCCGGTCGGCCGGCTGGGTGCAGCGCGGGAGAGCTTGTGATGACGAAGCACTTGGACTGGAGGCAGCCAGGCAGGAAAGTCAATGGCGATGGAGATCGGAGCAGCAAACCTGCAGGCAACAGATGGGCTGCACGCAGGCCGAAAGATGGGCCGCGGGATTGGGCCTTCAGCAGCCGAAGCCCACATCACTGGTTCAGGATATATGTATGCGTTTCTCAGAGTCATTCAGAGGTAGAACAGACATGCATGTCAGCATGTCTGCATGTGGATTCATAGGAGGCGGGTATGGATTTGTAATTTGTATAATTGAGCGCCTCCTTGTATATTTCATAAAAAGAAAAATAAACTGACCTACAATGGGCAGAGCCGTAGTATGCCCATATCCGCACTGCCTTGCATTCTTCACCCAACGAAGTCAAAAGACAAAGTAGTGAGGTCTCCATGCCACGTCTCTGACCTATAAAATGATGCGGTCAAAAGGCAAAGGTATAGAGCGTTACTTAAAATTATTTTTACAATAACATTTGACGGGTAATTTAATGGCAGTGAGTTATTTCTAAGATTTATATTTTTTAGCACGTAGGAGTCTCGGACAGAGTCGTAGCCAGCAACTCGACCATCGAACCACAATTATTGGTCCACAAAGTCAAAAGGCAAACGAATGGCCTCTCAAAATCACCGGTTTGCCGCGGCAAGGTTTCAACCATGCCAAAATGTCAAAGACAGCAACTGTAAACAAATCACACATGAAGAAGGCAAGCGTAAATCCAGGTGTTAAACCCTCGGGCACTGGATGTAAAGCAGACAAACCGGCAAGTAAAGCAGATCCTGGTCTCGAAGCTAAGTGTCTTAAAAGTAAACCTGCTGTCCACACACCGCTAGCTCAAGTCAACTTGCAACCAATAATCATGTGGCATTAGTGTAGATCATCAACTGCATTATTGCCATGATGACTCTGGTGAGGCTGAGTTGACAATGGGCGATGGTGGACTCCTGCTGGTCCTGAATCCTGATGGTAGACCTCTGGTTTTGTGCAGTAGCCAAGAATTTTTTTCCTTTCCAATTGTGTACCTCTCGTTTTAGCCATGTTGCAATCAAAGTACATCAAGGACGATACGCAAGTGAAGTGTAGGTCCTCTAATATGAAGGCAGTGCAAGGACGCGAGGTCCGGAATAAAAGAACCTAATCCTCTCATTTTTCTAATACATGGAGCAGGAAGAACCAGAGCATCTCATCACCTGCTCCTAAATCTCAAGTGTGCCATCACACTGTTAGAGTCAAGACCTACTCTACCTGGCCAGCGCAGTATATAAAGATGCAGTAGTGCAGCAATCTTCAGTCCCTCTCTCCTATCCAACACCAAACTTTAGTTTAGCACTAATCCTCTCAGTACATTATCAGACTATCAGTACTCTCTTGATGTCACCAACAAGCAAATCAGCACCGAAGAACACCTTCAGAATGACATAAAATGGATGGTAGCAAGCAAATCTGATGCATGGAGTCCGAACCTGAACATTTCTCCCTACACGTTGGCAAAACCTTCACTAGATCAGTGCTACTCCTTACTCTCTCAGTGCTATGTGTTCATAGGGTGTTTCTAACCCAGCTCAAGCTTCTTGTGTATGGATGAGATGAAAGAGATCAGAGCCATGAGGGCGCTGCTGAACCGGTGCCTGTCGTCCAAGAAGGCCGGCCGGGGGCGGGAGCCGCCGCCGGAGGGCTGCCTGGCGGTGTACGTGGGCGCGGCGCGGGAGCGGTTCGTTGTCGGGGCCGAGTGCGTCAACCACCGCCTGTTCCGGGCGCTGCTGGAGGAGGCCGAGGAGGCGCGCGGGCCCTACTGCTACGCGCCGGACGGCCCGCTCGAGCTGCTCTGCGACGCCGCCGCGTTCGCGCGCGCCGTGGAGGCCATCGAGAGGGAGATGGCCGAGGAGAGGACGGCCGTCGGGTGCGGCGGCGGCGGCGTCGCGAGGGCATGGCACGCGGCGGCGCACTGGACCGTGGCGGCGGCGGTGATCGGCGCCGGCGGCAGGCAGGTGACCGTCGAGTGACCGGGTGTGTTCTTGTCGTCAGGATTTCCTGATGCGATGTTCTGAGTGTTTGATGTACTGATGACAGTGTGTGTGTGTGTATGCATACTTACATAGTAGTAGTGATCTGTGAATCTCGCGACACAAAGGAACCCTCGGTGTCCCCTTTTTCTTCTTTCTCCCGTCTCCTCTCCGGCGGGCTTCACCGGAGCAACCTCACCCTGCATCAACCTGCCATCCTTTGGTCTCCGTGGCTCCCTGAACGGCTTCGCCGGCGACGTCCTGGCACCTCCGCTGGCTCTCGATGGTGTTCCTCCACCGCCTGCAGCCAGCGGCAGCCCACGACCGCCGGCTACCCATTGTCCAAGACCTCCCTCCCTCTAGGCCTTGGGGGCCAACACCGACGACGACCCCAGGTGAGCAGAGCTCGAGCTAGAAGCACCCACGAGAACGACCCGCTCACGTTCCATTTTCTTATAAAAAAACGTTGATCAATTAATTATATCAAGGCTCGAGCTGAGCAACAAAACAGCAATCATAATTCACAAAGCCCCTATGCCGGCAGCCGCCGTCCAGTTTTACAGACTACACGCTGCTATCATCCAGCAACACGCAATGCCGCTACTTGGTTCAGAAAATACCATGAACACAAGTACTTGGCAGAAAGTCATCTGTTTACAGTACACCTTCCATCTTGTTGTGAGGTTGAACTCCTGGATTGGAGGGGGTTTCTGGTCAAGTCAGATCCCATTGAACAAAGAGGAGGGGCAGCAACACTAGCGTGCCCACTGCGGCCTCTTCCTTCAAGTGATCCGTATGAGCAGAACCACCATTACAAACATGCAGGTCATCACAAAGAGGAGCAGCCACTGGAAGCACGTCGTCTTGGAAGTCAGGGAGTAGACCTCGGCCGCTCGTGAGGTTGCACGACCGGTGCTTGCCAAGCTGTGCTCCACGGCCCTCTCAGTGGAATCAAGGATCTGCATGAGCAAATAAGTCAGACTTTCTCAACAAGCGCCCAACTGAAAAGAAGATCCTCGTTGCAGTATCACCACAACATAGAACCCAATGTCAACACAACTGAAAGATGTAAAGGACTAAATGAAAGAATCATACCTTCTCCGTCTCTTGCACAGATTGGTTCATCATAAGGCTACTTTCCTTCAGCTGGCGTGCTAACTCGACCATTTCATCGGTTAAATCTTCTTGCAGCTTCCTGTGCAGTAAGAAGATCAGGTAACAGTAAAGAACAGATGGTGTATATTCATTTGATGACCTTATGCAAGGCCTAGAATTTTCATGCATAGATCTTAAAACACTTGGGACAAAGGAAGCTAATAGTCAAACATGGCACGGTACAGCTTCCAACAGAGCATCCCAGTTAACCCAGTAAAATGAATGGATCCTGTAATAGGCTGGTTGTGTGCAATATAGAAACTGTGGATAAGAACGAGGGGATTGAGCTGGAGACCGAGATATGGACGAATCTTTAGCAAAATAGCAAACCTGTGCTTCTCAATGTGAGCCTGAGCTTCTGCATCCAATTTGATAGGTGCTCCAATATCTCCTTTTCTATCCTGATGGCTTGGTCGAACCTCCACATGAGCTCTATTTAGATACATCTGTTAGTTCAGTAGTTGTAACGGTAACCAAGAGGAAACAAGGGACCAAATTTAACTTACGCTGATCTCCTTCGCAATCCTGATGATAAAGCTATTGGGCCTTCCGCCTTAGCTTTTTCATCAGAGATTTCTTCTTCTCTGCCTTCAACAACTGGGTTTTCATTTTCAGGCTGCGCCGACCGTAATATAGAGTGTATCTAAAAGTTAGTGACATAAAGGTTCGGATAAAAGAAATTGACATGTGATCAGCTGTGGTAGCTCTGAGGCCTATGAAGAACCAGCAAATGAACTAAGGATGGTAAAGAGGGAAAACATGAATCAATGCAATAATAACATACCACTGGAGCAGCAAGCCTAGCAGCTAGTGCTTCAATCTTTTCTGAATACTCAGAAATCTTAGCTTTAGAAACACTGAAAAAGAACATATTCATTAAAAACATGTTCTGCTCATGGAAAAAAAAATATAACATAAGCAGTGAACGGAAAAAATTTTCACAGAAAATTCTTGCTTTTCTGACCAAATTAGTAATACCACAGAACCAGATGCATGAAAAAGGCAAGCAATAGCTAAAAGATTCTTATCATAAAAATGGCAGGCCATCAAATAAAAAATGGCAGAAAATTTATGACTGTTAACTTTGTATGTTTGGGGAGTCGCGAGATGGAACATATCTCTACAGAAAGAATTTCAGAAACAGCTTTTTAGTGAATCTGAAAGACAAACATGCATTTATGAAGCGGTGAACCAAGGAGCCTTATATGAAACAAGAAAAAAAATTCTGGAAGCCAGGTTAGTGAACCCACTTGTATCCAGGTTATATGATAGGTGGCGTATTTCCGATAATGTGAGAGTACTCAATTGTGTCTTCTCACAGTCAGCCAAAGAATATGTGACCAGGGTGTATTCACTAATCAGCAGCCAGAACTACTGGCAAAGACATCAAGATTTTAATGGAAATGCAAAAGATGGATGACCATACTGCACTGGCAAGATCTATGCATAACAGTCTTACAATGGCCAGAAAAATTTTTATGCTTTTGTTTGCTACTGTCAAATGGCAACTGGTTTTCCTTTTACGCCAAAATTATAGAATTTTTTACATACATTAATTGGGTCACAGCCAATATATCAAGATATCAGTGTTCCAAGTTCTCGGCCATCGCAAAGCAACACACCTTGATATCCCTTCAGGTGTGGTCTCTGCTCCTAGCTGCTCCAATAGCTCCCTGGCTGTGGTTACATACTGCATTTGAATGGAAGCCGTCAATGACTAGTACACAGTTCATTCAAAATGATAAATATTTATAATTCGTTGATACTAGAATAAACCAGAATGAGTCGATATCTATTTCTTATCTTCCTTTCAAAGGAAATTCAGAAAGTCAGGTGATCAGCTCTACCAATGTGTGATGGAAATCTAACTACCCAAGAAATTCGTAAGAACCACTCGTACATACATGGACAAGCTTAGCCTGATTCTGCTGCCGAGGAGCCGCCTCCAGCAGCCTTCTAAGGTTCACTTCCACCTTGTTGAGCCTCATGTCGAAGAAGTGGCGAGCTTGACCTGGGGCACAGGGGCGGACCCAGCATAGGACATGGGTGTACATATGTACACCCGATAATTTTTGCAAACGAAATCGAAGTTAGTAGGTAATATATTGTAACTGGATTCAGATCCGAATACAAATAGTTTTGTTAGGGTTTGAGGTGCTCCGTCTCGCACAGCAGAAGGAAAGAGAAGGGGCGGGATTGCGGGAATACCTGGAGGATGCTCGTCGCCGGCAAAGGGCTCGACGAAGAAGTGGCAACTGGCGCCGCCGCTCGCCCAGCCGTCGCCGCTAGGGAAGGAAGCGCCAAGGGAGGAGAGAGTCCGAGAGAAGGGAAAGTTTTAAGAAACAGAGGAGGAGATGAACCTTGAGGCCCTGAGCGCTGAGCGGGTGGGCTGTGAATGAGCCGACCTCGAGCGAGCCTGCCACCTCAAGCCGAGCATTTAGAGCCGAGGTCCATCCGAGATCGAGCTTCATTGAATAACTCCATCTTGGATTGTTGAAATTCGCAAGCTATAGATCTAGCCAAACTCGGCTTGAATTGAGATTTTAACAGATTAAATTTGAATAGCTCGTGAGTCTCGAGATTTTCTCGTAACCCTACTAAGGGATAGGGGCGACTCATGAATGCACAACAGGTCAGCAGGTATAAATCAGCTAGTTATGACGCGTTTTATTTCTTTACCTCTCTTTCTCTTTGTTTATACTCCTATCTTTTCTTTTTAACTAGCAATGTGGCCCGCGCGCAATAGGTTGGTATGATGATAATTAAATCAAAGGTACATGTCTCAAGAAAACGATCATATTGGGAGCCCTCTTCTACGGTCAAAGTTGATGTGCCTGTCAAATATCGGTGACTCATTTTCTGTTGCTACTGTTCCAATAAGAGTAAGGTGTGATGGTTTCTAAACCAATCCAAACCTGCAAGAGATAATTTCTTCAGACAAGCAGTGATGCCTTCAGCGCTATCCTTTTGCCTGCGGATGTGTACGGTAACAATTTGCTTGATAGGAGCATTGACTGGCCAGTTTGGGTTCTTCTTCGTTGAGGCCACCTTTGCTGAAAAGTCACACATATGTTGCTGGCCTAATATTGATATCGAAGAACTTCGCTGTTTATCTTGCTGAGCTGATTTCAGCTGCTGGGAGGGCAGGAGAGGAGAGGCTGGTGAATCTAGCGGAGGTTGTACAGGGTTTGACAAATTTCGGAGGAGGAAACAATCGCTGGAGGTTACATTGGTATTGAGCTGAAAATTGATGAGGACTCCAGAATGGGGGCCTGGATTTTGATCAACAAGAAGTCAAACTCGGCGTTGCTGAAACGTGCTCTCACACTATCAAATATACCGGAGGATGACACTGGATGGGGCATGAGCTTGCAGCGACGTGCTGAGGCCAAACCACAACATTTCCAGGTGGAGGGATTTCTAAATTTCCATCTCGGAAACCTGTCACTTTTTCCTCATAGGAAGATGTCATTATGTCATTCTTCTTTCTTCACAGAACCTGTTCTTCACATGAACATGTTCTTCTTCTTCACATGAATCTGTCATATTGCAGACTTCAAAGCACATATGATTTCAGATAAAATGATACAATGTACACTGATTCTGTGGGAACATCTACAAATAGGTCATTGCACACATCATACATTGACACTTGATCCTGTCAATACAAAAATCGCTGTACATCTGTAATTTCATCACTATAATATACAATGATATTTGATCCTGTCAAAATACAAAAATCGATTCAAATCTGTAATTTCAAACGCTGCTGAGGAGGCGACGGTGTGGAGACAGAGAAGCATAAATGATTTCCAACTGGGAGCACCCTTGACAGATTCACCCCTTGATAGAGCCTGGAATAAAATTGCTTTAGTTAGTGCAGACCTCTTGAACATGTTGACAGATTCCAATCAAAACAACCATCTTCTAACTTGATTCGCAGCATGCCTACGGCCATATTTAGCGCAAGAACAACAATAAGCATGAGCACAAAAATACTTTAACCAGAATTGTTGAACCTAATCATAATTCTCATTTTCATTTACTTTCAACATCGCAATGATGACGGGGCAAACACAAATACCTCCGTTGAAGACGCAGTGAGCAGCGCGTCGAGTGCCCAGCCGGCAGCCTTGCGGAGGCGTACCTGGAGCACGCCCTCTGCACCATGTGTAAGCAGCAGCAGGGCGGAGAGAGTACCGGCGCCGGCGTAGTCTCTGGCCGCACCGTGAAGGCCGCGGCCGGCGAGGCGGAGCGTGTACGTGCTGGCGACGGCCCCAGCGAGCTGACACCGAGCAGGAACGCGCCAGTGCCGGTGCCGTCGTGAAGGCCGCGGCCGGCGAGGCGGAGCGCGTACGCGCTGGCGACGGGCCCCAGCGAGCTGACGCGGAGCAGGAGCGCGCCAGTGCCGGCGCCGTCGCCGACGGAGGCGCAGTGCGGGCCCGTGGCGACAAATGCGAGGATCTCCTGCAGCGTGAGCGGCGGTCAGAGAAGCTCGATCAGCGCCTGGACGTTGTGGAGCGGCTTGGTCGCCGCGCCCGCGCCGCAGGGGGCCGTATGCAGGAGCTCGACGTGGTGCCACGTGACCTCCCCGGTTCACGCCGCCTTACCCGACGCGGCCAGGCCCTAGTGCGCCTCGGCGAACCCACCCTCAGCGTCGAACACGTACGAATGCTGCAGTACCGCGCTAGACGGCAGCGGCTTGCCGACCGCGGGGGACGGGGAAAGTGGCGGCGGGCCCCGACGCGGGCGAGGCCGGCCATGGCGGGACAAAGACCGGAGGGGGAGGGGGAACCGCGGGGGACGGGAGCGGAGGGGTACGCACTGACGGGTGAGAAAAGAAATTGATTTTTGGCACAAACACCCTCCGAACACCGTCTAATTTAGTGCTTATAATAGATGATGCTTCGACTAATGGTATTGAAAAAGTTATACATCTTATGATCTATTACATCTTGGTCGTATTGATACTTTTTTTATAGTACTTTGCAATAAAATAAATGTGTTCTCAAAATGGAGTATAGAAAGCTATATTACACTAATTTTTATAAGATAATTTTATTAAGTACTGACATCTAACATTTTAAATAATATCTCTACCTAGTTTTTAAAGAGCTGATTGCTTCTTTAGTTTATTATTCTCCTCGGATACATAACTGAAAGTGGACGGAGTTTACATCTAGATCAGGGCCGGTCCTGAGTTCTTAGGGGCCCGGGGCGGGACGAAAAATCGGGGGCCTCTGATGATGATGATGACAGTACATATTATGCACAAAAGATATTTATATCAAATAATTTCTACATATTATCTTAATAGTTTCATCTAATATATCTAATATTTGAAGATGCGAATTATATGCTAATGATATATATCAATAATATTGATACCATCCAATAACTTCTTCAAGATGGATAAGCATAAAGTTATCATAACTTCTAGGTGATACCATTGTTCCGAAAATTTAAAAAACTTATAGGTAGTTCAAAGCTAGCTAGCTAGCGATAAATTACAAAGGTATCTAATCAACTAAAATAATATTATACTGTAGGACTCTCAAATCCTAATATATATCTCACCAATATCCAAATGATCGATTTTGATAATGGTGTAGCAATAATACTGATCTCATCGTCACTCACAAGTTAATAAAAGTTAACTTGAACCGGCGAGGATTAGGGCCGGCTTAAACTAAAAAATTCCTACCTTGCATTGGCCCTTTCGCGGCTCTACTTCCTGCCTTGTCGAGGGGATGCGTGGATGGGATAACGATTCACAAAGATAGGAAACTCAAGCACGCAGCACAAAAGCTACATCGTTTCGTTGTCTAATGCTTGCAGCGTATACACATCTACTTACTACTGCACTGTGTACATACCTACCGATGGGCCCCTTGATTTTGGGGGCCCGGGGCAGTCGCCCCTCTCGCTCCCCCCCTCAAGGCCGGGGCTGATCTAGATTATTGTAGTCTCCTCTGATATGGAACAGAGGTCGCCTTATATTCTTTATAGATAAATAATTAGCAAGAGGGGAAGGGAACGAATGCGAGCAGGATGAAGTAGAGCACACCACCGACATGATGGCTACCTTCGTGAGGGAACCATATATCGCAAGGTAACAACACAAGAAATTCGATGACAACATTGGCGAGTGAATAATTGGCGAGCAATAGAAGGGTTGGCTTACTCATCGGATCACAGTGTTGGATGTGAGCATGTATGCTAATATGGTGGGCATCCTCATCGTTGCTATGGTCAGCACCAAAGGATGGCGGGGAGATTTCTGAAGGAAGGAGGATGGATTGCCTATATGAAATTGAAATTATTAAGAAGTGCTAAAATTTATTTGAAATGATTTTAAAAAAAGATGTTTTATGTGGAATTTAATTATATTATGATGCTATTTAAGTAGATAAGATTAATAAATGCTTCATAATATCACCCTAGCAGACGTGGGAGAGAGGAGAACGAGGTGTCACATGCCTTTTTTTTTCTCACGTCGAACAGGCCCAGCTAGCACAGCAAAGCAAAGCCCAGCTTGGCCCAGCGCGCGAAAATAGCCAGCCGCTTAGCTTCTTCCCTTTTATTCCATCTTTTTTTTTTTCTAAATGAACCACAATACCACATTAGAGCTGCGATTATATATTGAAAAAAGAGAGACCCAAACTAGGGAGAATGATAACAAACAAACACCAATTGAATTGGGACATCAACACAAGCCGCATATTTTATCTTTTTTTTGGAGACTTTTCTTTTAATACTTTTGTTAATTCATTATTTCATAAATATGTATCTTTCAAAAAAAAATAAGTGCTTAGTTCACCATTTTGTGGAGAATATTTCAACAATTTTAACATGTGTTCAACATTCCATGTTTAAAATGCTGAAATTGTAATGTCAAAATGCTGACATCATAAATTCCAAATGTTGAAATGATACCATCAAAAGGTTGATTAACCTTGCACCTATCAATATTTACAAAAGCTAGGTCTACATTTTAAAATAGATGGTTCAAAATTTTACAAGAACTAGTTGTTTGAAATCACTGATTAAAAAAAATGCCTATTGGATCACCAATGGTCTTTCAATTACACTAATGCAAACTGCCTATGAAGTTCAGTTTCGAACGTCTACCTTTTGCCCATATAGTTCCAAATGTGTAACAATTTTTCACAAAATTAATGCCCAAAAGAAGCATTTTCCGCAGAATTTTGGAAACATCGTGTTGAATCCTGTTTTTAAACAAGCTACGAGTTTGCCAACAGAAATGTTGTTTTTACTGGCTCATTTAGCAGTCTTCATGAATTTGTAGGGATAGAGGCACCCATTTGCATCACATAACCATGTATGGGATGGTTACATACATAGCGATGGGAACTTCAGCTTCAGATAGCATAATGCATACAGTAGCAGATGATGCATATACGCAGCTCAAAGAGCCCTAAATAACCCAATGTCAAGCCGACAGCCACCAAGGCACCAAGGCACCAACAAACAGCGGCATGACAGTATCTTCTCCGTGGCACAACAGTACGGGTTGGCATTTTTAGTTCACACTTCACAGTGAAAGCAAACAGCAGAGACATGCTACAGGTGATTGCCCGATACAGGAATAAACATCAAGTTCTGCAATATAACAGCAACACAAGAAAGCCACTTCCCTTCAAAATAACTGAACAGAACCGACTTCAAAAAAAAAAAAACTGAACAGAACCAGACAGGTGAGAGAAAAGGACCGTATAACATTGAACCGTGGAAGAAAATTCTACATTCACCTGACCAATCAATACCAAGTAGTGGAACGAAATGATAATACAGTCAACTATAACCCATATATCTTGCACTGATATTAACACCACAGGTCCACACCTGAACACACGAACAGATGATCAAAGAATTCCCAACTAGATGTAACAAAGGACCAACCATAAGCATGTACAGCAAAAAAGGTGATCTGGGTGGAAAATCTCAATCTCATTGCATCTACTAACTCTTGTGCTAGCAACCCACAGCCACGCCTTCTTTTGGAGCAGAGGTGACACCTGCAGCGACACTCTCTTTTGGAGTAGCAGAGGTGACACGGAGGATGGCATGGGCGCTTAAGGCAGAAAGCTTGGACTGGCAGAAAGCTTCCCATGATTCAGCATCCGGTGAGGCAGAAGGTTCGCCTTCATTTTTGCCAGAAGTTGAGGCCTGAGACTTCTCATAGAAAATTTGTAGTTCCAGTGCCAGGTTGCGAGCAGCTTCCCTTGATTCTGGAAGCTGGTCACTAAGTTGGGTTGCTGCAATCTGGATGAGCTTATCCATTCCATACTCTTTGATTCCTTCCACATCCTGGACAAAAGGAAAGCATTATTGCTGTAAAACAACCAGAGTAACAATCCCTCACATGTGTGAAAACAAGTATTGGTTGGTGCTCGTATATCTACAGTGCACAAAACTGATGTACTCAACCTGCATTTCTTGTTGCTCTATTGAAGATGACAGCAAAATTTGAATTGAGGTGTGAAGCTATTTAAACATATAGTCTACAGCTAAATATACATCCTCCATCTTAATACTCTCAGCCAATCAAATCTCCAACACGTTTACTAGCTAATTATTTGGCTCATCTAGCTCCAAGTTATGACAGAAGAGGTTCAATGCTCATAGCATACATCAAAGAATCTGAAAAAGACATGGAATATAATGGACCCCAACCAGGCTCACAAGGAGGAGACAGTCCGCAAGACCGCATGGACACTAAATTATTAATGTCTACCTGACTGATCGCTTGGGACATCAGATAGGCAAACTATAATCTGAATTAAATTAACCTTCTTCCTATCTTAACTAAGAATCGAGGCTACAGAAGCTGCAACTGTAAAGAATTTTTCAGGCAAGAAGTTTTCACTTACGAGGCGAGGTACACTCTTGCTGAAACACACTGATGCTTTTGCCCGAATACGTGGATTCCTGTTCTTGAGGTAGGGCTGCATTCTCGGTAACAATACTGAAGGGGAGATCCAACTTGTCATTGATATAAGGGCTGCCTCAGCAGCTTCACAGACAAAGCGTTTATCTTGTGAAGCTTTTAGAAACAACTGTACTAGCTGTGAACGCATTTGATTAAAAAAAGATGTTTTCAGAGAGTTTGTAGTTGATAGATTAACTTCTAAATAGCATATCTGAATAGCGATACCTACCAGTGGATCAATTGAGTCAACAATCAGGTCACCATAGGCCTTAAAGATGTCAGAACAAGTCATTAGTGCTGTTTTGCAGACAGCACTTCTTGGATTCTTCACAGATTTCACAATAAGAGGAACTAGAGGCTCCCTGCAATTTAAATAGTTCATAAATCATACCAGACAACTAATACAGGAGATGACATGCAATTCTATATCACTGGCTGACGCATGGATAAGTGGTTCAGAAGATATCAAAAGGATTGTCAAAAGGGTAAACACATTTCTAGTGCGTATGCTGGGGAACTTACAGCAGCTCCTGCAATCTTTCCTTGTGATATATCGCCAATTGACGAACATTGTTGAGAGCTTCACATGTCATAACCCAGTCCTTAGAATCCAACCTTTTAACTAAGGTCTGTCCAAAAATAGAAACGAGTAAACTCAGCTTTGACTAGAACCAAAAAAAGTTATCCGTCCAACAGAATATCATCAATAAGAAAACAGTGGCATACACTGAGGGTTGCATCAACATCTGGGAGATCCACTAGATTCTCAGAATCAATGTACTCTACATCTGCATTTCCAGCCTCATTTCCATTAGTCCCAGCATCAGGGCAAGCAGACGGAGCATTTTCTTCCTTGCTGGCACATTTGCTGCCATTCAGCACAGGCTTGCGGATGCAGGATTTCACAGAATTGTCCTTTCCTTTCTCCAGGTCCACTGATTGAGAAATATTGAGATCTTTCAGAGCACTTGCTGACATATTCACACCCTGCATGACAGACAGATGCGCTTAAGAACAGCATGACCAAAATTCGGTCACCACTTAACAGGTATGGGTGAAAATAGCTAAACGAGTATTTCAGGTGACCGCTTGGAGCATTGTCCATAAATAGACAGAGTACAGAGTGTGGACAACAAATGGAAGCTAAAACTTAGAATCTTAGATAGTTCCACCAGATCAATCATTTTCCAAAGTTAGTCAGATCACAAAAGCACGACCAGTGACATGAATGAGAACCCAAAGACACATCGTGGGTGCCGATCAGCTCTCGCTAAACTAAACTCCACAAGTATCAGATCTCCCCAAGGCTTAGACCAGAACAACTTAAATTACAGTGACTAGCACAGTCAAATGATCTCTCACAAAAATGTCTGGAAAATTAACAGTAACAGCACCTTGACCTTGGGTAGAAACTAACGAAGCCAACGCAGCACACAAATCCGCAAGGAAATGAATGGAGTGAGAGCGGAATCGGATTTGATTGCTCACATCCACAACCCAGTGGTTGTCCCCACAGCCCAGCAGGGGCGGACCCAGCATAGGACATGGGTGTACACATGTACACCCGATAATTTTTGCAAGCGAAATCGAAGTTAGTAGGTAATATATTGTAACTGGATTCAGATCCGAATACAAATAGTTTTGTTAGGGTTTGAGGTGCTCCATCTTGCACAGCAGAAGGAAAGAGAAGGGGCGGGATTGCGGGAATACCTAGAGGATGCTCGTCGCCGGCAAAGGGCTCGACGAAGAAGTGGCAACTAGCGCCGCCGCTCGCCCAGTCGTCGCCGCTAGGGAAGGAAGAGGCAAGGGAGGAGAGAGTCCGAGAGAAGGGAAAGTTTTAGAGAAAATTCCCTCCATAGCCCTCGAAATAATACCACTCCCCTTCATGGCCCTCTAAAGTTGAATCTTCCTTATTTAGTCTTAGTTTTAACTTGTATCCCTTCTATAGTCCTACCATCAAAGTCTGTCGGTTAACTCGTATGAACAATAACGTGTAGTTTTTCACCCCTCTTTTCTTGACTAAAATGACCTTTAAATCAACTTTAAAATTCATAAAACTTTTAACAGTGATACAAATGATGGAGATGAATCCATTTTGCAGAAAAACAAATATGTAGAATTTACGATCTTAAAAGTAAAATTCACCAAATTAGGCTATTTTTTAAGACTATCTAAATTTTTATGGCACAAAATAATTGTCCAAAAATTGATAAAAAATGCCTAATATTTCTACGATGAGATGTATTAATTTATAAAATTATTTTATATCATATGTTACTTAGATAATTTGGAAGTTCTGTTTTTAGTATAGATGAAATAATAAAATTGGTTGATCATTTTTTAGTATCGCTCAATTTTGCTACATAAAACATGTTATATCAATTAATTTGAACTCTCCTCTAATTATTATCGTACTGAACCAATCTTTTTCAATATTAACTATTGATCCAAATCTTACAAGGGATACACACAACATGAAAATTTAGCAAATATGGCAAGAAAATAACATTCCATACAAATACTAATCACTAAAAGTTTTATGAGCAAAAGGTCACATATTAAAAAACATCTATCTAACAAAATAGTTAGGAATCGTCTATCTTTTCCAACTCGACTTTAGATGGTGGCTTAAGAAATGAGACTAAGAAAAATAATGATATGATGTTCAGAGCAACCGTCTAATTTAGTGCTTTATAATAGATGATGCTTCGAATGACGGTATTGAAAATGTTGACATCTTATGATCCATTACATCTTGTTGGTATTGATACTTTTTAGTATAGTGCTTTGCAATAAAATGAATGTGTTCTTAAAATGGAGTATAGAAAGCTATATTGTATTAATTTTTATAAGATAATGTTATTAAGTACTGGCATCTAACATTTTAAATAATATCTCTAACTAATTTTTAAAGAACGGATTGCTTCTTTAGTTCATTATTAATTTTTTATCATTAAACTTCTCCTTGGATACAGAACTAGAACTGAAAGTGGACGGAGTTAACATCTAGATTATTGTAGTCTCCTCCGACATGGAATAGAGGCTGTCTTATATTCTTTACAGATAAATGATTAGTAAGAGAGGAAGGGAACGAACGCGAGCAGGATGAAGTAGAGCACGCCACGACATGATGGCTACCTTCGTGAGGGAACCATATATCGCAAGGTAGCAACACAAGAAATCCGATGACAACATTGGCGAGTGAATAATTGGCGAGCAATAGAAGGGATGGCTCGCTCATCGGATCACAGTGTTGGGTGTGAGCACGTATGCTAATATGGTGGGCATCCTCATCGTTGCTATGGTCAGCACCATAAAGGATGGTGGGGAGATTTCTGAAGAAAAGAGGATGGGTTGCCTGTATGAAATTGTTAAGAAGTGCTAAAGTTTATTTGAAATGATTTTAAACGAGATGTTTTTATGTGGAATTTAATTATATTGTGATGTTGTTTAAGTAGATAAGGTTAATAAATGCTTCATAGTATCACCCTAGCAACGTACGGGCATATTTGCTAGTATCATAACAATTTGTTCTAGCTAAAATAATTTTATTCCACCTCAATAGAAAACATGCTCTACAACATTCCAAATCATATGCCGGAGAAAAAAACACATTGATAGATATTTTATATGCTACCTATGTAACAATTAACATAAGCTATAAATAAAGTAGTAGACGACCATACACAAGACATGTGTAATCTTTATAATCTAGTCTTGAGAAGTTATTGGCTAAATAAGGATAGAACGTAGTGAAACATAATAAACTTTTCAAATAGAAGTAACACAAGGAAAAATAATCTATAAGCTTCGTAGAAGTGGAAGATTCGAAAGAATAATACACGCTATATACATCATATGTATTGATCTGTACATTTTATATCTATAATACATTATTTCTAATTTAAATGATCATGTCATAACCACATAAATAAATAATATTTATGTAACCATGCATAAAAGTTATAATAAAAATAATTATTTAGTTTGCAAAGTAATTTATGTTGAAGCTGGTTATAATAACTTTTATATTATTTAGAATATGATGAAGTACAAAAATATTTTTAGAGGTCATGTACACCTAATTTTTATGGTCTAGATCCGCCATTGCAGCCCAGTACCACTACCAGTACAAGCAGAGTACGCTGAGAAGCGAGACGCGTCTCCAGTCTCGACCTAGTCGGAAGGAGACGCCTAGGGAGGGGAGCACGGCTCGCTGCGCCCCGTCCACGTCGGCGAGGTCGCCGGCGACGAGGCAAGCCCTACTCCCGCAGCTCTCCACTCCCACCCCCTAGATCCACCACGGGCACACCGGCGCGATTCCGGCGCCGCCAATCCCCAACCGGAACCACCCCCGGCGAATTCACACGCGAAACTGAAGGCTCCGAGCCCAGATCCGCGTTGGCGGTAAATGCCGCGTGGGAGCGGAACGCTAGATCGTGGCGAGCAATCGTGGGGAACAGGACGAGAGGGGGGAAGACGCGAGGGTTACCTGGGACGGGAGCGGCGCGGCGTCGTCTGCCGTCTTTGGGCTTGGGCTGCTGCTGCGACTGGGCGGGGGTGGCGTTGAGTTATACTGCTGCCTGCCTGCCGCGGAGACGGTGTCCCGTTGCTGTTGTTGCTGCGCTAGTCTGGACTTGGTCTGCCGGAATTGCATCCAGGGGCCTGCGCAATTGCGATATCACCTTTCCCTCCCACATCGCCCACATGACCTTATATGTTGCGTTGGAATTGGAAGAGTATCTCCGTGGTGCCATATGCTATCCCTCACTTTTATTGTCTGATCATGTGTGAGGCATATTATGAAACAAAAGAAACAACTTGCAAATAGTCATGATTTAATCATAGTTGTTATAAGATCAATCAATGTCGTTAGAAGGTGGATACTTACAGGTAACACGTATACATACACGAATATCCGAGATTATTGGACGATAAACACTTATCTTATTGCGCGAAATAAACCAAATAGAATTCAAACAGATCCAAAAGCCTCCCACGACGTATATTATTGTTCACGTGGCTACATAGAGAGTCATAGAGTAACATTCTCTTTAGTAAGTTGAGTTTTTGCTCCATCACAATCCTGCGAAAATTGATTATGTTGCAGGGCCTGAGCGCAAATACCTCATTCGATTCCGAAAATAATTTGGCAATAATTATGGGGATCCCCTTCTATTTGAGATGGCTTTCTGTTGGGGCGCTGGCTCGGTTTGAAAAATCGGAGAACTCGGGGAGCGACTAATGGTTGCGGTTGCGGGTTGATGTTACAAGTCCACCGGATTGAACGACCCCGCTGCTCGCAAGGTGCAGGCCACGTGTCAGTGACGTCGGGACGACGGAGTGGGCCCGCCTCGCGGTGAGCTCACTACTTCCACGTCCATGGCGGAGGAAATGAGGCGCCCGTCTGCGCACGGGGCTTCTATCTATCTTGTGGAAGATGATTAGTCTATGTATCTTTAGGCCCAACAACCGGCCCAATCTGAATCATGACGGCCCACTAGTCGAGTTCGGATCTCTAACTGCCCAGATGATATGACACGGGCTTTTCCTTCCCAACAGGCAACACAAGTGCTAATGCAGGAACGGAGCCCACCATTTGCTGGAGGATCAGGTACATAATAGTTTTTAATTTTGGTTGAGAAAATGCACAGATACAGATTAACGTATTTTTCTTCAACAACATTTAATCTAATTAAAATATTTTGTAAGAAAATATTGACCTAGTACAACATTTTGATTTCATTATATTACTATTACAGATAAACTAGTTTAATATTTTGTGTACATCATATTTCCATAGCTTGGTTCAACAATCCATAAAAGCTAAATCAACACTTCGGAGAAACCAATTCAACATCTGATATGGAAATGTTGAACTAATATAACCAAAATATTGAAACACTTCATTCAAAATGTTGATTTTTTTAAAAATTCCATAACACATTCATATTGGATCTCATTATATTGGATTAATTCTCAATAAGCCAGTGGTTCAAACGGATTCAAAAATAGATTCACGGTTTGAAAGAAAAATACATTTGAAGATTGGAATCCAAAAAACCACCTACGTGTGCACAGTCTAGTTCACCTAGCATCTTGTTTCCGTTGGTTCCTGCGCTGAGCCTGGGAGCATCCCCCCGCTCGACCGACCCGCTCATGTGTGTCCAGTTAAATTTCTACCGTACGATTCAATCCGCACGGATGTCCGACAGTAGAAGGCGCGTAAGAAAAAAAACTTCCGGAAGATGTATAGGATCTCCGGTGAGTCACGACGTCGGTCTCTGGTTGGCGGCGGCCTGCTATCTACAGAATTAACTCAGCCCAGCTCAGCCCAATGCAACTTCTAGCCCAGTCCGTCTAACACTATCGCGTTGGACCTGTCTGGGCCGTTCGGCCCGCTCGGCCCATACGTGACTAAACCCTAATCAAGAGAACGGACGGGGAAAAGCCCACCGAGCCTCCGGCACGGCGAATCCAACGATCCACACGCGCCCAACGTGGCTCGGGAGCCGCTCCTATAAAATCGCCTCCCGGCTTCAGCCTCCGCCGCCGCCACCACTCGCCTCTTCTTCCCCACCGCCGCTCCGCTCGCCCGCTCGCAGCCGCCGACGGCAAAATGGTACGCGCCTCTCTCGCTCGGTTCCTCTCGCCTGTTCCGGTTGCCACCCGCCTGCTGTGATCAGCAATGGAATTCCCAGCGTTCTTGCGAAAAATTTAAGCTAGTTTCCTTGGATCTTGAACGACAATTGCTAGGTTCGAGTACTAGTGATCCTAATTAACCTCTGTGTCTCGTCTAATCTTGCAGGCCCCGAAGAGAGGAGGCAAGGCGCCGGTTCCCGCCAAGAAGAAGACGGTATGCCACTGATTCGTGCAATCTATTGTGCTCGTCGTTTTTTTCTTGTGAGGTTTATGCAGTTCTTGGTTTGATTTTGCTGATGCGTTTGGTGGGTGCAGGTGGTGACGAACCCGCTGTTCGAGAAGAGGCCGAAGCAGTTCGGGATCGGCGGCGCGCTGCCGCCCAAGAAGGACCTCCACCGCTTCGTCAAGTGGCCCAAGGTCGTGCGCATCCAGCGCCAGCGCCGGATCCTCAAGCAGCGCCTCAAGGTGCCCCCGGCGCTCAACCAGTTCACCCGTACCCTCGACAAGAACCTTGGTGTGTTTCTCGCCCCGTCCATTGCAGCTTTTCCACATAGGTAGTAAAGAAAGGCTGTCTTGTAGAGATGTTTAAGTATCAGTGCATTGACTAGCACTGCAAGGGCTTGCAGGCTAAGATTTGATTGGTTAGTGTATGCATCAATGCATTGAGTAGCATTGCAAGGGCTTGCTGGCTAGGAATTGATTGGTTGGTGTATGCTTGCCACTGTACTCGGTATTGAATGGGGGGCATGCTTCGAGCTGTCAGTAGGATATGAATTACTATAAAAAATGTAGGATATGAATTACTATAAAAAAAAGTAGGATATGAATTGCTAGAAAAAGGAGGATATGAATTACTATAAAAAATAGGATATGAATATTGAATTGGTTGTATCATTAGCTGAAGATGAACATGATACAGAATAGGTATGACTAGTGTCTGCCCGACCTCAGTAGTCTTCAGTTATCTTGTATATGGTTTAAAAGAACTTTTTGCTGTCTAAGATTATCAAATGGTCTATTCAGAGCAGCTGCCTGCAGTCAAACCCTTTTAACTCTGGAAATATATGAAAGTAATATGAGTTATTTGTATCATATGAAGATGAAAAGGGCAGAGAATAGGTGAAAGTTATTATGTTCCCATGTCTACTTGATCTCCATATCGTTTAATTATCTTTGTTAGGGTTGAAAAGAACGTTTCTTTGTCAAAGATTATCAATTTTTTTCCATTTTCCACCTTTGCTGTTGAAATTCTTTCAGTTCTGACAATTGTTATGTAAAAAAGTAGACAGGTTTCCATTGAAGATATTTCAAATTCTAATTGTCAAAGGTTTTCTTATAAATGTGTAAATTTAGAGCATAACCAAAGTTAGACTACTATTTAATAGGTGTTGTTGAAGTTTCTGATTGTTTAGGCAAATCTTTGTGAGACTAAGTGACTAACCACTTGCAAATCAGCATTACTTCAAATGATTTCTGCTTGCTTCTTGTTGTATTGCACTCCACGTTGATTTAGGCATGCCTGGGGCAATTATCACATTAGGTACATCCTTAGCAGGGGTGGCATTAGAAATACTGATTTTTTATATAAAGGACAGGATTACTTTAGATCCTTCAGTATTTTTGCTTTAGTTATAACTTTTGTCTGATTTTCCATTTCAGCAACAAACTTGTTCAAGATGCTTCTTAAGTACCGCCCTGAGGACAAAGCTGCCAAGAAGGAGAGGCTTTTGAAGAGGGCCCAGGCTGAAAATGAAGGGAAAACTGTTGAGGCAAAGAAACCAATTGTTGTGAAGTATGGCCTCAACCATGTGACATACCTCATCGAGCAGGTATGGCCACCAATTTGGTTCCTTCTCTTAGTGATAGCAGAGATATCCTTTTACCACAAAATTATGTTGTTTACATTTTTGTTTTTCTTTTTGCAGAGCAAGGCCCAGCTGGTTGTCATAGCTCATGATGTTGATCCGATTGAGCTGGTCGTGTGGCTCCCAGCCCTTTGCAGGAAAATGGAGGTTCCATACTGCATTGTCAAGGGGAAAGCACGCCTTGGATCGGTATTAATCCTTCCACCTTTCTTTTGCTTGTTAAATGTTGATAGTCTTGAAAAAAATGGAAGCTCATAAATATTTTGCTGTAGATTGTTCACAAGAAGACCGCATCTGTTCTCTGCCTGACCACTGTCAAGAATGAGGACAAACTTGAGTTCAGCAAGATCTTGGAGGCTATTAAGGTTGGATGCAATAAAATGTGTTTCTAAATATCCAAATTTTGTGTTATTGCGTTATGGACTGACTTGACCTTGATTCACTCACAGGCCAACTTCAACGACAAGTTTGATGAGGTCAGGAAGAAGTGGGGCGGTGGTATCATGGGCTCCAAATCGCAGGCGAAAACCAAGGCCAGGGAAAAGCTGCTTGCGAAGGAGGCTGCTCAGCGGATGACCTAAGTCTTGCCCTGTTAAATTTATCCTGTACTTCTCGGATCGTGTGCAATCATATCGTGGTTGTCTGATCTAGTTTTGAGAGTTGTGCTCGTAAGACCATGCTAGAAAAAAAAAACCTTGTAAGAATTGAAAGCTTTTGTTCGGTGCTGGATAGTTTATATGACTCGACTACTACATTGGTGGTGAATCTCTCCTGCTTATTTTCTGCGCAATTGCTAGTTAACATGAATATATTAGCCTGATGTTCCGCTAGAAATGATTTTTTCTCGTAAGAAAGAATCAAGTTAGCATGAAGAAAATGTCTGAAGTTTTTCTTTCCTGGTTATCGTCTCCTTTTGTACTGTTCATTCAGAGGTAAGTTGCCGTTGTCATTTACTTGTAATAGACCGCATGAAATCGCTCGATTTCTGGTAACCTGTAATTGTATTGCTAATTCACGTAGTGCCGGTAGTGATATGTGACTTCCTGTGCAAATGTACAATGCAAGAGCCATGCCCTGTTGCTTCATTATTCCCTAACCTACGTCAGATTTGTATGTACAACTCCCTGCCCGGTCGTGTAACTAATCAGAATCCTTGGATTACGAATAGGACCGGATCAGCCTGAGCCCCTGTAAGGAGCCCTTGAGCAGGTTGCCCAGGACGGACACCGCGCCGCCCTCGGCCGGGGGCTTGACCGGCGCGTCGCCGCCGCGGCGCTTCACCCGCAGCACGGCGTCCCCAAGCTGCTCGCCCACCGCGTCCATGGTCCGGCCGTCGACGGGGTTGCCGTACGCGTCCGACACGTAGAACGTGTCCTCCGCCCTGCCGTCCCTGGTCGCGATCGCCGCGCGGATGATGGAGAGGCTGTTCTCCCGGAACACGCGCGTGACCTCCGACAGGAGCCCCACCCTGTCCTTCGTCCTCACCTCCAGCTCCAGCCCCTGCTCATCAAATCGCCAGCAATGGTGTCACTTGCCATGGCGAGGAAGGAGGAACGCAAGACGACGTCGATGGGGGACGGCGGGTGAGGAGGTTCCCTACGTCGGACGCGCGCCGCTCGACGGCGGCCTCGAGGCAGCGGACTAGGCGGCTCCGCTCGGCGTCTGAGCGCGCCGGGTGCCCGTCGACGTGCCGTACGTAGTACTCCTGCAACCACGCCGGGGAGACGATGAGATTCCGGTGAGCGTTCATCCTAGCTTGTTCCGGCAATGGTTTGTGTGGTTTTTGTGAGAAGGGCGTACTTGGTAGGCCTCCTTGCTCAGCCGCTCGGCGTCGACGGTGCCGTGGAACACGACGTACTGCAGGTCGGTGAGCGCGCACAGCGTGTCGAACAGCAGCTTCGGCCGGTCCCTGCAGCGCAGGATCACCACCGTGTACCGCCTCTCCGCGCAGTCCATCACCACGACCTTGGCGGCGGCGGCCTTGGGCCTCGCCACGCCGCGCCGATCCTCGCCGCCGACAGCCTCCTCACCACCGCCGCCGCAGCCGCCGTCGTCGAGCATCAGCTTATGCAGGCGCCTCTCCGCGCGCGCCCCGCCCAAGGACACGCCCGTGCGCGTGCTGCCGCGGCTGCTCGCGCCGTCGCCCTGCATCACGTTGCAGAGAAGCTCCTGCACCTTGGACAGCCGGGTCGCGTCGTGGGTCGGGAGCCCGGAGGCCTCGTCGGCGATCTGGATCACCGCGGCGGCGCGCCTGTCGTGCGTCCACACGTCGGCCCTCACGATGTTGCAGCTCAGGGAGGCCAACACGGCGCACAACTCAGATAGGAGGCCAGGCCGGTCGGTGCCGGTCAGCTCGATAGAGGTGGACTCGTCCTCTGGTGGCGCAGCTCCGTCCGTCGGCCCGATTGCCGGCAACTTGAGGTAGTCTTCTGATTCCAGGCACTGCTGAAGAGCAGCAAGATAAGGCATCTTGAAGGGTGACATCAGAGTTGATCAGTAAATGCGTTGCTTACTTTCTGAATGTGGTCAATGACCTCCCTATTCTGAAGCTTATTCCCGTCCTGATCGGTCACATTGAACACTGACCACGACATGAACCAAGAACCCAAAGGATTTCATGATGACAGGTCAAACAACCAAACATGTCCCTTCAAGTTACAAGTCAACTTGAGAAAGAAAAAACTGGGAGGCTTATAACTACTACTAGTACCATCCATGAACCAGTTGCCATCCGAAGAAATGTACGCCTTGGTGATGACGAGGTTGAGATCGACAAGGACTTGAACCGCTTCCAGCAAAATGCCATGCTTCTTGACCCTATCAACCCGGATGACGGTTGCGGTGTCGCACGAGTTATTGTCTATCACAACTCTGCAAGAAACAGTACGGTAGGCGATGAGGATTCGGCAACAAGTAATGGCGAAGATAATTTTGGAAAAAAATTTATTACTAGCAAAAATGTCAGATCGAATGTGTGGATACATGTATGGAGTATTAAATCTAAACGAAATAAAAAAACTAATTGCATAGTTTGCTTGTAAATTACGAGACGAATCTAATGAGCCTAATTAGGCCATGATTAGACACTAAATTGCTATGGTAAACATATACTAATAACGGCCTAATTATGCTCATTAGGTTCGTCCCACGATTTACGGACGGAATTTGCAATTAGTTTTTTAATTAGTTTATGTTTAATACCTCAAACGTGAAAAGATTCCATTTCAAAATTTTTACAGCCAGATTCTGAACAAGACCCAAGTTTTGGTAGTTGATAAGCATCTTGAAGTGGCAGCAGAGGAATCAATGATTCCATATAGCCTTTGCTAAAAGTAGAGGGGGGAATCTGAATGGACTCCTTTGTCTTTGGACACCATGACAGAGGTGGTAGGAATAAGGCAAGGAATAAAGGCGATGAAGGCAGCCATGTACGGATCAGCATGAACTTAGTTTGTTCCTAAAACGATGAAATGGAATTTTCATGAGGTTTCGATACGTTGAATCTATCCGAAAGGTTTGCGTTACTTACTGTTAATCGAGTTGAGAATTACACGGTGTACTTGGATACCCAAGTCAGTTATACAGCAGGCTATGTATAGTCCAGATTGGGCGACTGAATAGTCCAGCAGAATCCAAATACTTAATAGTGAATTGGAATCCTAGGAGTGATTAGGATTCACTGTGACGGATTCCTTGAGCAGAGCAGGTAATATTAAGGTGGAAATAATTCTGTCAAGAGCTTTCGCAGGTAATTACTAGCTGCTGTTATTGATGAATTAACGATACGAATCGCTTAACGCCTCTCTCTCCCTCCCACAACAATTTGCAGAACACAGGGGGGAGGCTAACTTTGCACAGACTCGAAAGGCAATCAACAACAACAATCCACAAGAACACAGGTGCTGCCACCGGACGTACCTCGGCGGGTTCATCCTCCGGACCAACTTGGCGTACTCGTCGTCGTCCTCCTCCTCCTGCGCCACCATCTCGCCGCACCTCATCATGGCCACAAGCACGCCGCGCGCCTCCCTTGAGAGCTGAGACCCTCACCACCTTGACGCTTCGAACCCAACCACCCGCTCTAATTATCTTCAGGCGAGGGCGAAGAGCGGAGGAGCTGCGAGTAATCGCAGGGGAGACGAGACCGCGCGAGAGGAGGAGATGGAGGAGGGGAGGGGGCAGCGGTCGGAAAGGAAACGCCGCGCCGTTTTCATTAGCAGCGGCGCGGGGGCGAGGCCGGCGGCCGAGTGGGGAGGGAGCGGCGCAGGCAGAGAGAGAGGGACACGGGCGGGAGTAAAGGCAGTCTGTCTGCCGCCCGGTTGTCATTGGCACGAGCCGCGGTTTATAAACGGGCGCGGCAGGAGGATCTTTTTTTTTTGATAATGCGAGGAGGATCTTTGTGGAGGTGTAGCTTTCCTCCTCCTAGTACCCTTTTACTCTCGGTATTTTTTTTTTGACAATTTTACCATGTTTGGTCGTAAAAGGATTATATTAAGTTACGGTGGAGTGCGGCAGGAATTGTGAGGTGGTGTGATGATCTATGGACGTGGTTAAACCTGGTGAGTACCGGAGCGTAGATAAAGATAAGTGAGACTGGTGGAAGTTGATGGCACGACAAGTAGTGAGTTAGCATCGTGCGGATTAGAGAAGGTGCGCATGAGACTGGTGGAAGTTGATGGTGTGACAAGTGGCCTGGTGAGTTAGCTTGGTGAGGACTAGAGATGATGCAATTGATCATGGGTGTTATGGAAAAAAAAATAGCATAGCGGAAAGGTATTTGTGTGGTGGTCAAAAAACGAGCCCTAAATCTAATTATCATATAGTACTAAATCTTCAACAACGCAGTTAAACATACTTCTTATGGGAAATAGGCAAAGATTAGTGCTCCATGATTGTTCTTTTAATTAACAAAGAGGGGGAGATGGATAAGCCATTGAAACGTTGCGCTCACGCCCTACACGGTACAGCCGTGCAAAGGCACACACCATCATGAGCTCCACAACTTGGGGAGGCCATGCGTTGTCGCATCGTGTTGTTTAGGACCTCCCCTCCGTCGTTTACCTGTCGTCGAGACGAGCCGCTTCGCCGGCGCCGCGTGCCACGTCACGATCGGCGGGAGCCTCCCCCTCGCATAGCCACATGGCGCAGTAGGTGACCTGTTGCTGGCGCCGCGACGTGGCGGGCCGCGATCCGAGCTCTGCTGCGTCGGATGGATAAGGGAAGGCCGGGGCAGCCGGACAGCTAGGCGCCAAACGGACACGTCACTCGGCAGGTTCATCCGGAATAGCGCGAGGGTACGGGGTTGGGCCACGTCATCGCACCAGCCAGTGCTAAGGGGTTGGGTCAACTGGTCTAGTTTATCCGTTTCAGTTGGCGACCGAAAGGAACTTCCAGTTATTACTGTGTTCTTCACTGCCGCACCTATCTCTGAATCCACATCAGTCCATGCCTTCAGGCTTCAGTCCAAGAACTATGGATTGAGAACAGTCACAGAACGCAAGAGCTCTCACGGCACAATCCAAGCAGCAATCTCATCAGATTTCTGCACAATTCATGAGATGAACGTTCTTCACCCCTCTGGATTGAGAAGAATCTGCAGTGGTTGAGTAGGTTGTCAGTCTCTGATTGGCGCGGCCTGCCGGTCGGCCGTCGAAGCTCTGCTCGGACGGCTCGACCGCTGGAGGAGAAAGGAAAAGAAAAGGGAAGGAAAAGTGCAAGCTCGCGCGTCTCCAGCTGACGGCAAATCAGATAGTTGTCCTCCCGAGAGAATCCGATCGTGCCGCGCGAGATCTATCCTCCGGATGCCCTCGAATCCGAGAGAATTTCGCGACGGCGACGGCGGCAAAGCCAACTTGTTCTCTGACAGCGAGTTGCGTTTGCAAGACTCGCCGGGGCTTGCAGTCCGCAGATGCTACAACTGCTGCATATCTGGTGTAAATTTGTCAAATTTCTTTTATGAATCTTCGGCGTTTTAAAATTTTAATGGTGCGTTTTGCACCAGATGCGCTCCATTGCTGCCTGCTGGTGCTGGTTGGGAGAATATCTGCAAGTGGAGTAACCTCTTGGACGATGAGGACAGGGCCTAGTTGCAACTGCAGAAGGACGAGGAGATCTCTGACAGTAACTGAAACACGATAAGCACGACCTGCAACTGCATGCCCAACCGCCATGGCGTTGAACCGTTGACGAGGTACTGTACGCCCAACTGAAAAGTTTGAAGTGGTAGCCTTTTGATGTTGGCTGAGAGTTTTTTTAAATTTCACTTTCTAAACTAATATTTGGAGAGCCTTTTACATAAAAATCGCTCTCTATATGTTTTTATTTTCTAACAGTTTTTCTGTATCTTGTGTATACTCTGAAAAGTCATTTTCATTATCTATCTTTAGCTCGCGAGAAATGCGGAATGAGAAGTGGCTATATTTGGATAACCATTTAGAGAGGTTGTTGGAGAGTATTTTTCCATCAAAATTTTTATTCCTAACAATAAGAAAATATATAGAGAATCTCTTGGAGTTAACCCAGGCCACTGACTTCGGAAAAAAAAATTGTAACCCAGGTCACCACGAGACCCATAACAGAATCGATTCTTGGAGGCAGCCGCCAATGCAGTTTGGCCAGATTGACGGGTGATTCCTGACCCAAGCACGCCAGAATGCCGAATCATTCAGCAATTCTGGGGAAAAGGGGGCAGATTCACCATGTGAAGGAGAACCAGAATTGGAACCTGCAGTTATCCCGGGAATTGGAACAGTCTGGTACTAGGAAAGCGAAGACGACTTGCATTTCTTGGTGCATGCAAGACAAGCAGCACTAGCTGCTCGCATTGGCTCCGTTTGATGCTCTCGAGGGAGCACCGGCGCGCAGAGTCCAGGGGGATCCAGATTCTCGTGCCCAAAGTCTAGCCGTCTGGACCCGGCGATCGACGGAATCATGCGCCATCTGCCAACTGCAAAGGTTTACCTGAATATCTGATAGCGCCCGGAGTCGTCGTCGTCGCGAGCAAGCTGAGGTCACAGAAATACAGAATGTAATCTCGCGTACGTGGCGGCGCGGCAACGGTCGAGCCGAGTGAAGAGTAAACTGACGCCGGCGATGGCCGGCCGGCCGCCGATGGTGCTCCGTTTCCATCACCCGGCATCGAGACATGTACCGTCTGGTCCCGTGTTTAGCCCACAAATCGAGCCTGATCGCGACGCTGAAACATCCATCCGCCGAAGATGGCGTCGTGCGGTGCCGCCCTACCGTGTGCGGGTGTCACGGCCACCGAGATATTCCTCTTCAGGATCGCAATCGCATCATGTTCCAGCCGCGTTACATTGGCCGCTGGCTGCTCCTAAGATCTTCCAGGGACCTGATATCCGATTAAGGTGCCACGACGGCGATTAGGATGGGACTGAACAATCAATCACTCGCGACTTGATCATTTTCTCATTCAGAAAAGGAAAGAGAAAAGAAGGGGCTCAGAGATGTACAGCAGGCTGAAAGACAAAATGGCCAGCTTCCCTTTGCAACGTCACCGGAAAAAAAAAAGAGAAATTAAATAGTGTAGCACAAGAAAGGGTCGTAAACTCGTAAAGCCCATGAAGAATAGAGCCCACCACCGAATGTCAGAAACGGGCTGTAGCAGCGTGCCATCTCATTTCCGTTCCTCCCTGGCCGCACAGAACAAGTCGCATCAACTCTCGCGCCGCGCCTCGATAAGAACGGAGGCAGCCAGCCGACGAATCCCGCGGCCATGATTGGCAAGATCTTGGCGGCGACGCCTTCCGTGACCAGAGATCCCGACTCTCTTGCGCGTAGAGTCGGGACCCGTTTGTCTCCTCCCAACTACAAAACGACCTTCCCCCCACACAATTTGGATGCACGTTGTCTGTTCCAACCTCTTCAGACTTTAGCCAAAGAAAAAGACTAAAAAGAAGGAAACCCAACCGGATATGAACATTCCTGCTACCAATCGGTGATAAAATAAAAGGATAAATGCATCACAACACATTGCGTGCTCTTCTACTGAAACTTTTTTTTATAAGACTGCTGAAGAACAATTCTTCAAGTGGATGGATAGGAAATTTCCTTTACTTGGTGTTTTGGATAAGTAGTTTTTTTTAAAGGGGATAAGTAGTTTTTTTGTCACGAGGAGATTTGGAGCACTGGTGGTAGTACGCAGTTGGGACCGGATTCGGACAGCGCGGCTGGCCGGCCGTCCGTCCGGACTCTCGCGCGGCGGCAAGGGTGTGGTAGGTAGGCCCGTGGAGATCTCGGGACGGAGCCCCCACAAGTTCTTCCGTCCCGACGGATGGGCCAAGCGGGCCACACCAGCTCCGGCGTGACCTGTCTGGCCCGTGTTGGCCCAAAAGCGTGAGGCTCCAGCCGTTCTTTTTTTTCCCAAGGTTACGACGAGCCTCGCCACCACCAACGTGACTTAGAGTAACTACATTGCTACACGTGAGTAATCTCATAGGTCATCTCATACAAGTTCATGTAGAATTTTTAATTAGGTGGCGAAGAGAGAGGGAGAGGGGAGAACAAGGTGGTTGTTCCACGAGATAACCATCTCAAAAGCTAAAATTTAGACCTACAAGACCAATTCCCTACCATTGTACGAGCAGTTGTTGCCATACAAATCATAATATTTCTTTTTTCTATCATAAATTGTGGAGTTATTTATTTACTATGAGGCAACTTATAGGATAACACATTGTATATATTGTCCGTTACATCGTCTTGAGATGATATGGAAATATATAAGACCGTGTATTAGACTAGATCAATGTGGTACGGACGGTCGGAACGCCCTCCATGGATCTCGCCAAACCCTCACCTCTCCTCTCATGTTCAGGCTAGCGTGCTACGCTACTAGCTTCGCGGTGAAGCATTGTCGAGGCGTCGTGAGCCTTTTTCCGCTGGGTGGCCGGCTCATCGGAGAGATCTCTCGACAAGAAATGTACTAAATCACGTTAAAAAAAAGAAATGTACTAAATCGCTTGCCTTAATCTATCTGATCGTCCTCGAAATCTTTGTGTGCATCTGAAGCGATCGACGCCTAATTAGCAGAGGCGGCCGATGATAACCCACGTGTTTAATCTGTCGCTCCGAAACATGTCGGCCCGGGTCGTTACCAACGCCATGTGTACCGCAAAACTAGAGCGAGGTGCTTGGTGCCTAACCTACAGCTTGAACGACACTGCTGCAGCATGGTACACCCGTACAGTCCTAGTGTCCAGCCGGTAAAAAAAAAAGGTTTGCAAAAATGTGCGCAAATAACCGTAGCGATCCAGCGTTTCTCACCGCCGGGCCCCGGCAGCAGGGCCAGTGACGGCGGTGAAATTCTCAGTAACAGTCGCTGAGCGATCGATGCCGCCGGCGCCCAACGCCAGCGGAGAAAAAGTCACGCAACAACTTGGGAGTTGGGACCGACCCGTCCGGCTGGCCACCTACCTGTGCTGCAGCGGCTCGACCGGCTGTCGTCGTCGGCTCATAGCAAACCACATGCCGGTCAGCCGGGCTCGGCATCGGTGAGACGGCGACGGAGGGGAAGGGAGCGAGGGACCAGCGCGCCGCTGAGGCCGCTCCGCTCGCATCGGTCGCCGCTCGCCGGGACGGTCCCCCGCGCCGCGCATCAGAGCACGCGAACACTAGGCGGTCGCCGCCGCCGCCGTCCTCGTCCCGAGAGGGGAAGAAAAAAAGAGAGAGGAATTCCTAGAGCCAGCCAGCCAACCGGCGCAGCTGATTCCTTGAGCGGTGTGCGCGCGGGCAGCACGGCCTTCGCTTGTTTCTACCTGTCGTCGTCGGGAACCGGTCTTCGTCCGTTCTGCTGGCTGCTGCCGCTGCCCGTTGCCTCGAGATCAGTTTCCTTTGGCTCATGTCTCAGCTCGCAACAGCCTCTCCATTGGGTGGCTTACCGGCCGGCGTGCGGCGCCGGAGGAGGAGCTGGAAGGCGGAAGGAGCGGAGGACGAACAGACAGTCAGTCTTTGGTCCAAAAAAATCAAAAAAAAAAGTCAGTCAGTCTCAGTCGCGTGCGCCTGTAACAAACAGTCACCAGTCAGTTTGTTCGTTCAAATTTCATTTTGGTCAAAAGCTTTGCTACTATCCTCTTGTTTAGGTGCAAAAGGTTTACACCCCTCAATGTCACATCGAATGTGTGTGGCATATGCATGGAGTATTAAATCTAGATAAAATAAAATAGTTTGCTTGTAAATTACGAGACGAATCTAATGAGCCTAATTAGATCATGGTTAGACACTAAATTGCTACGGTAATTGCTACAGTAAATATATGCTAACGACGGACTAATTAGGCTCATTAGATTCGTCTCGCGATTTACAAACAGAATCTGCAATTAGTTTTTTAATTAGTCTATGTTTAATACTTCAAATGTGAAAAGATTCGATTTTAAAAAATTTTGAATGCATTTAAACGAGGGCTATATCCTCTGGTAGAGGTAGAGAATCATTTTTATTATACTGTGATTGCGGATGGGATTCCTGTGGACCGACGACTGGGGCACCCGTCACCGGGACTCTGCGCTTTTGTCAATGCGCATTTCGGCATGCATTTGTACCTGCTGAAGTGCAGGGCGGTTGCGCAACTGTCAAAGCCCGGCCAGGGGCGGGCGGGGGCGTACAGCTTGGAAGGATTCGTTGGCAGGCACCCTACCCCTTTTGCTTTTCACGGATGCCGGACGACTCGCTTTTACTACTGCGATACTGCACATTGCTTGGCTTCATTCAAGAATCGATGCGAATGCGATACGGCCCGTGACGGCCGGAATCGATTCCCGGACGTCCTCCGACGACCACCAAGTGCTGCTGGTACACGGCGCGCGATGACCAATGCAAATCTCAATGCAGATAGGGTAGTAGTAGTAGTAGTATGGACAATGGTCGTTGGTCATGGACGCATGGTATGGTCTCGCCATTCGATCATGGGGATTGGACGTGACCTGAGTCCTGAGTTCCTGACCGATCTGCGGCAGTTTTTTAACGGGTCACTTCTATCTAACTGGCGGATCAAGGCCTAATCCTGACAGGGCCGGGGGCGAAAAAGAAAAGAAAAGAGGACTGGTGCGATGGAGTGGAGCCGGCATGTGAAGGCCGTGCGGTCACGTGACGGGCACATGGGCTCAGCTTTGCCTCGTACCCTGATGACCTGCGCAAAGTGATTGTGCTCCATCTGCTGCAGCGCCCGTCGCCCGATCACGCCCAGAAGCACAGCGGGTGAAAGCGGCCGCTCCTACGCCGCTGCGCTACGTGCCGCCGCCTGCCACGGCGGCGGCGACGACGACGACGAATCGGCGAGCACGCCACGGCCGGCCGCGCACAGCTTGCTCGTACGTACGTACGAGCGCCGAGGCCACTTGCCGTGGTCCTGCTCCTGGACGTTCCGCCGCGCCGGATCCACCAGCCGCGGCCACCAATGCGCGTCCGGCGCGTCACCGTCGCCTCCCCGCCGCGGCGTACGTGTCGCGCCGCGTGCTCGCCGGACCGGCCGAACAGCGCGCAGTCAAGGTGGTGATTGGTTTGCTGCTCAGCCTAGCCTGGCTCGTACTTGGAAGCCAGGCTCCGGCTGGCCAGGCTGGGTGAATGCAAAACCTGTTTTCTTGTAGCCTGGCTATGGTAAACGTTGTTTGGTTGCCTGCACGAGCGCTTGTTGCATAAGAAAAAAAAAATTAAAAACAGTTATCAATATATATGTACTGTATACACGTACACTTTAATAACTCCTGGTGTACCTTATTAAATATTAATCAGCTTTGAAAATCGCTAATACCACTTAATACGCTCTAATTGTGTGCAAATAGAGTCATTAACCAGACGTGCGCCTGCACCAAGCGAGCCAGGCTCGCCAGGAACGAAGAAATTTCCCGTACCTCCAGAGCCAGGCGGAGGGATGCCTTTTGCATCCGGTGAGCCAGGCTGACGCCCCTGCGCGGGCAACCAAACTGCCGGAGGCTGCATGCGGTGGGCCTGGCCCGGCAAAAACCAGGCAACCAATCGCCCCCCAAAGGACCGCGTCGCGTCGCACGTTTCCGGATCTCGGATCCGGGCCCGCCCGCGCAGAGAGAGAGAGAGAGAGACGGGCCGGATGGGGCGCCCGGGCGCCCATCTCCAGGAAGATCCACGCCGGGATACGATTCGTGGGGACGCCCGGACGCGAGTGCCGGGTGACCACCGCGCCGCTCCCCTCGCCTCGGCGCTTCCGGTTCCGGCGCGGCGGGCGCGTGCCGGGGGCCGGGGCTAGCGGCCGGTACCACCTCAGGTATGGGGTGAGGCTTTCGCTTTACACAGTGTCGTACTGTGCAGGTCTCGGCACGTACCGCGTGGCGGCATCCGGCGCGTGCGCTCCCCTACGTGCAGGTGCGGAGGAGGCCGCGGGCGCGGGTCGATCGGGGCCAGGGCCAGCCATCGGCTGCCTCCCCGTCCCGGCGTGCCCATCGCCCCACCCGGCGGCGCCGGCGACCGGCCGCGGGGGGTCAGGAATCTGCGGCGGCCAATGGGCTCCATCATGCCGCAATAACGGCGGCGCGCCACGCTGGCCACATGATGACGCTTCGCTCGGGGTACTGTACATCCAGTATTCCTCTGCCGCCGGCCGTTATGGTGGCCACTGCTGCTTGCGGTACGTGGTCGTGGTCGAGCGGTCGCCGACAAGGAGTCACCGGGTCGGCAAAAGCGACGCGCGCATTGACCTTGGGCTCCGTAGGCGTGCAACGACTCTCGGTCGTGCTGTGTCTGTGTGTGTGGCCTTTTTGCCTCCGTGTAGAGGAACAGTCGTCGAACAGATGTCGTGTCGTGCATCCGAAGGATACGGAGGCTGAGGTCTAGTTTGGTTTGGATGGATATACTGAAGATTCTTATAATCCACGAGCTTGGTGTGAGTACAATGTTGGATTATCTAGATTAGATTGCGCAGTGTGGTTTGGATCCACAGAGATCATCTCCTGAAAATTTGCACCGTACAATCTGCTTGTTTGGATCCTGACGAGAATAAAAACATTGCTTTTCAGTTTGCACAATGTCTAACGGATCAAGATAGTTGATAACTAAGACAATAACACCAGCAATCTCTAATACTGTAAAGGATGGCAAAAGCAGGTCGGACTTGCGAGGAGGACGGCGAATGGGGAAGAAGCATGGACAGGAGGGGACTCCCAATTTGTGAGGGGAATCACCATGTTTGGAACTGCGTGTAGAATGGGCCCTATCATACATTGCATGCGAAAGGAGCACTAGTGGTCTGTCTATAGTTGTACTAGGTCAAACCATTTTTTTCGCTGTTGACTACGAACACATGTAGCCTTTTGCATATGCTCATGACGCAAGATCGACATTGTTAGATTTATTATGGAAAAATATTTAGTATATTTTTCCATTTGGCATTATATATTTCAATCGATATTTGTGGTGAAAGTGGTGTACCGTGAAAGGCAAAGTCCTAATAATTTTCGACCAGAGAAAATAGAAATAATGAGTAAATAAACTAGGACCTTGCTAAAAATTAGCAATGAAATTGTTTTGATTCCTAACTAATAAGTCAAGTAAAAATTACTATTGGTTGTCCACAACTAACATAGCTAATAAGTACTTAAGGCAAGATCGTAGGAGCAACTCCAGTAGTAGTTTCTAAATCAGACTCTCTAAATAGCAACAACTAGCACTGTGCTCAAAATTTAGCCATGTTCTAGTAATCAAAATACAAGGAAACTGCAAATATTAGCAATGTGACACTCGTTTTTTTCTTTAAAAAAAAGCTACGAGACACTCATCGGGGAAGAAGGGAAATCCACCGGGACAGAGCTACAGAATGGTCCTATGGTTGTTGGTACAAATACTCAAGTGGTGACGAGCTACCACGTTGCGACGCCTTAAAGAAAAGTTACGCCCGTCACCCCTCCTGTAACTTTTGTTTTACGTGCAAGTGCTTAGCTTTGCCTTTACAACGACGCGCGGAGTCAGAGTCAGAGTCAGAGAGAGAGAGAGAGAGCGCAGAGGAGACACCACGTTGTGGAGCACTCGCATGGCCGCGCGCAACAATGGACCAAAAAGGCTATCTGCACTGGGTACGGCATAGCATCCGCTATCCGTCCCTGCAGGCTGACTTTAGCGGAAAAAGCTCCGCAGCGGCGTCCGCTAAAGGAGCGGACGGCCTCGCCTCCGCTATTCCGAGCGGAGGTAGAGGAGCTCCGGTACGCGCGTACGTGGCGCGGGGCCCGCCCGCCCGCCCGCGCACACCGACGCCACTGCCCCGCCCTGGCGCGCGCCGACGCCGATGGCGCTGCCCCGCCCTCGCGCGCGCCGACGCCGCTGCCCCGCGGCGCGTGGGAAACAGCATCGCCCGCCGGCTCTGCTCTGCTTCTAGGCCGCCGGTTAAATTCAGAGAGAGTTTTTTTTTTGGAAATTAAATCAGTTCAGAGAGAGTTCGTGGGATAGCTGCTCAAGCCACACGATCATGGCGACGCAAAAAGGAAATAAAAAGCGCCGTGCCTCGCCGTCCGAGACCGAGGCGGATTTTCCTCGGCACGGGATCGGAAACCCCGCGCGTGGAAACTGGAAAGGCAGTGCGGCGGCGCTCGATCGGCCGGCCGGCTAGCCGCCGCTGGCCCGCTGCCGGCTGCCGCCACGGCTCCAGCACGAGGCATGGCGGTCATCAGGACGGGTGCGGGTGGCAGAGAGCAGGAGAGGGCACGAGGGTTCCTGCCGCGTCGCCGGCGGCTCAAGCCCCGGACGGACTATGCCGGTGATTCTTAATACGGATCACATGGCCGCCTGCCTCTGCGCGAGCGCCGGAGATGCCGCGGCGGCCGAGCCCCCACGCCTGTCCTCTCCCCTCACTGGCTGCCGCATCCCCTGTTCCTCCGAAACTCGAAGAGCTAGCCGCAGCCGCTGGCATCTTCCCTTCTCTTTGCTCGCTTTGACCGAGACCGGCCTCACTCTACTGTATCACTGTTCCACATGCCGTCCGTACCCTGCTCCGATTGAGCCACTGTTACTCCACGTTTCGTCGTGGCGAGCGCGCCCCTGGCGGCGCCGGCACCGATGCGCCAATCGCATTTCAAAACGCATTCCTTGACTCGGCAATCGAAGCCGCAAATCGTAAGGGGTGAAACGATCATGGAAAGAAGAAAGAGACGAACGAACCAAAGATGATCGGGGTAGGTATTTACACGGCGGATCGGATCGGAGCGGAAGAACAACCCAAGGCTAGCTCCTACGTTCGTCCAAGAATGTCGACATGGATCGATCAACGCGCCGTTGATGGGAACCCAAGACATTTTTGCTAGATGCCTAGATCCTAGCTTAGCTAGGAGCCTAGTTGGAAGCACTGCCCTGAACTGAGGTACGCTGATTAGTTGGCCGAGCTGCTGCCGGCGATGGCGGCGGCGGGCGGCGGCTAGGTGCAGGACCGGATGAGCCCGAGGTTGTAGAGGAACTTCTCGGAGCGGGAGCGGATCATGTTCCCGAGCGAGCGGCGCCCGGAGCCGGCGCCCACGGGCGACCTGGGCCCGGCGGCGTCCGCCGGCTCCCGGACGGACAGGACCTGCTCGCCGATCTCCGCGCGCACGGCCTCCACGGCCTGCCCCTGCACGGGCTGCCCCGACGCGTCCACCACGTAGAACACGTTGGCCGCCCGCGCCCCGCGGGTCTCCACCTCGGCGTGCGTCACCGACAGCCCGTGCTCCCGGAAGATGCGCGTCACGTCGGACAGCAGCCCGACGCGGTCCTCGCAGCACAGCTCCAGCCTCAAGCCCTGCAGGAACAGGAGGAACACGCGCACGCGGCCGCCATGGGTTAGCTTAGCTCGCGTCACAAGCATCAAGCATCGGTCGATCGATCGATGTCGCAACGAACAGGGCAGTACCTCGGTGTACCGCCGCTCGATCGCGGCCTCCAGGGCGCGGCGGAGGCGGGCGCGGTCCTCGCCGGAGCTGCCGGCGCTGTCGCCGAGGTGCCGGATGTAGTACTCCTGCAAAGGTCACCACCAGCAGCACGCGAGAGGTTTACATGAGCGTGTGTCCTTTTCTGCCGGTAAAAAAAACAAAGTCTTTTGTGCAGGACGAGTCACACCAAACTAGGAAGGATCTCTCCCCCACTCACATGCCAAGATCTACCAGTATCTAGCCGCTGCCAGGCATCTCTGGCAGCGGTCAAGACGTGAGCCGGCCGGCGTCAAGGCCGAGAGGGCGTGCATCTTTGAACGTGAACTGCAGGGGCCGTGCAGCGCGGCAGGGAGGGTACTGTTACTGTGTCCGTGTCTGTGTTCTTCTGGAGCCAAGTACCAGCACAACGCGATGCAACAGTTTCATGATCGAAACCATGGGATGCCAGGTACAGAGGAGGCGTGTGGTCGTGTGGGGGAGGAGGCAAGGTTGAAGCAAGCACCTGGTAGGCCTCGGAGCCCTCGGCGATGACGGTGCCGTGGAAGACCACGTACTGCATGTCGGTGAGGGTGCACACCGTGTCGAACAGCAGCTTGGGCCGGTCGCGGCACCGCACGTTGACGAGCGTGTACCCGCGCTCGGCGCAGTCCTCCACCTCGACCAGCGGTCGGCAGGAGCCGCCGCGCAACGCGGCGCCGCCGTCGCTGTCGTCGTCGGAGCCACCGTCGCCGGCGTCCTCGAAGCAGCCGCCGTCCTCGCCGCCGGCGCCGCGGCGGGCGGCGCCCCTGTCCGCGTGCATCATCTGGTGGAGCCGGCGCTGCGCGTGCGCGGCGCGCGCCGAGATGGCGGCGCGGGCGGCCTTCTTGTCGCGGCTGCTCCCGCGGAGGACGTGGCGCAGGAGGCGCTTCACGGTGTCCAGGCGGTCGGGGTCCGCGACGGCGCCGCCGGCGTCGGCGTCCGTCACGCGCACCAGCGCCGCCACGCGGGCGTCGTGGGTCCACACCTCCGACGCCACGATGTTGCACTTGAGGTCCGTGAGCACCGCGAACACCTCCGACAGCAGGCCCGGCCGGTCGCGCCCGATCAACTCGATGGTGGTCTGCTCCTCCTCCGCCTCCGCCTCCACGCCGACCGACCGCTCCTGCGCCGCCCGGAAGCTCAGCGATCCCGCTCCCAGGGACTGGAACACAAATCAACACGACATCGATTGATTCATTAGCATTCAGTTCAGCAGCAGATTGATGTGCGCTCGCTCTGTTCTTGGCATCGAACAGCAACAGGGGACTCTGCGCTTTACCTGTTCAATTCTGTCGATGACTTGGCCGTCATAAAGTTTATTCCCATCCTGATCCACGACATGGAACACTGCAGAAAGGCGAGGCAAGCCCACACCCACCACACATCAGGATCGGGAAAAAGATAGAAAGATTACAACCCGAGCAAAAGCCCGCCCGGCTTTGCATCACCCCGGAAAGGCACGCCGTCTTTCTCCCATCTTCTTAAACTTTCCAAAGACAGCAGGGAGGTCGCAAAAGCAGGCGGCACTCACCATCCATGAACCACTCGCCGTCGGAGGAAATGTAGCCCCGCTTGATGGTCAGCTTCAGATCGGTCAGCACCTGAACCACCTCCAGCAAGGTCCCGTACTTGTTCGCGCTGTCCACCTGCAGACACAAAAATCAAGAAATCTCACAGGTCCGTCTGAGAGAGAGAGACAGAGAAAAAAAAATTCCCCTCCTGCAGGGAGGGACTCGCAGGAGGCAAGGACGCAGAGCGAGCTCCTTGCCTTCACCAAGGTGGCAGTCATGTCGGAGTCGTTGTCCACGGTGACCCTGCGCGCGGCAAACGGCCAAGAACCAGGCACGGTTAGCAGAGGCCGCAGGTCAAACACGGCAGAAGGAAACACCCATGGGTGTCGGGGTTGGGGGAGACGAACCTCGGAGGGTTCATTCGGATGACCAGCTTCTCGAACTCGTCGACCATCTCGTTGCTCCGACTTCGAGACCCGCAGGCCATCATTGTCCCCAACGAGGCTAGCTTGCTCGCTCGCACAGAGAGGAGACGCGCAGAGAGATGGAGCGGGGAGGCGGAGGAACAGAAGATTTGCGCAGGTCAAAAGGGATGCGTCCCCTTTGCTGCCCCCAATCCGAGTGCGTACTTGGTGGTGGTGTCCCTCTCCCTCGCCTTGTTCTCTGAAGGAGGCAAGCTCTCACCTCACCTAGTCCTAGTTATATATATCTTGGCCATGGCCTCATGGGGGGCTGCAAGGGGAGAGAGAGAGAGAGAGAGAGAGAGAGAGAGAGAGAGAGAGAGGACAACATGCCTCTACTTGTGGATTTGTGAATGGATCTCCTCCCTCCTCTTTCTCTCTCTTGGGTGCTGTGGCTGACTGTGTATGTGTGTGGTTTTGTGGGCAGGCAGTGGTGTTTTGGTTGGTGTCCCTTCACTGGTTTAAAGGGAGATGTTTGGGGAAAAGATCATCCCAATGGGAAGCTTGTTTCTCTGCCTGGCCATAGTGGACATGCTTGGTTCCCTTCTTGCTATGCAGTGATCCAAGTGTGGGACCTCTTGCTATGCAGTGATCCAAGTGTGGGACCTATGCTCAATTGCTTCATAATTCGTAGTTTAACAGGTGTGTATGTAACGGTCGCCACGTCCGAAGACTTGCACAACCATAATTCAGGGATATTTAGTGTTGTACGGATATAACGGTTGCACACTGGGAATTAATGGCGATATAGTTATGTGCGGATATAACGGTCGCACACCGAAAAATTAATGGTGATATATTGTTAAGTACGGATATAACGATCGCTACACTATAACTTATCATGGATACTTAATCATATGTGTATATGATTGTAGCTACATCTAAAGGCTTGCACAACCATAATTCACTCTTGGCATAATCGGCGATGTTTCATCACGTAGCCCATGTATAAAACAGTTGCTGCATCCAAAGTCTTACCCAACCGTAGTATTTTGGATTTAACGCGTGATACTTAATCATGTATGTATACTTCTCAATGGTTGGAAATTGAAGATATCTTGATATGATCTGAGTAATTAAGGAACATTTAAAGCTCCATCCTAGAGAAAATCCCTTTTTAGATACTAGAGGGATGTTTTGAATGTGCTTTGAAGTTTGATGAGTGGTCCAAGAGAATTTCTCACCTGCCCAAAAACGTGAAACTGCTTTGACTCCCTGTTTTTCTCTTCCTTTTCTTGTAACTGCTCTGACTCTCTGTTTTTGTTTATTTTCTTGTAACTGCTTTGACTTTTGGGTTGATGGAGTTGCATGCTTCTAGCCCTGTCCATGGTCGCACAATAGAATATTTTTCCTTTCAGGGATCACAACAGAAAAGTTCAACGACAAATATACTTGCACGGCTCTGGTACCTTTACATAATAATATGGTACATTTTCAGAAGAAAACGATAACAAATGGTATGAGCTGATTAGGGTGGCAAACGTTGCATTGACTGCTTAGTGCCGTGGCATAGTCGCATTGGCCGCGCTTAAGTTATGGCTCATGGTACGATAGAGGACCTCGGCAATGCAAAAGGTCAACCTGCATCTTTCCTTTCTCCCTTTTATGAATCAAAAGGTCAACCAAGCACTTGCCTTGTACTTGCAGCCTTCACAAGGTACTATAAAAACAAAAAGTTAGGAACTTGTTCTCTTGCAACATGTGACATATAAAAATGGCCTTGAGAATTGCCAAAAATTTCTATATGTGAAGATGACAAATAGGCTAGGCTAGATACCATATGAGTATCTACTGTGCTATTCTGGCTTAACCGTTACAAGTGGAATATGCTAATTCGTCGACAAAGCATAACGCGATCAATGCAGAGGCACGTAGCTTTTCTGCGTATCCGAGAAAAAATACGATATGATAGGCTTAATTTACCGCCTATATATTGGTGTGGGGTGGGGTCTTGACCAATATTTATTTTTTAACAAATGCCTTGACCAATAATTATCAATCATACAACACTGCTACAGCATTGTACTATTTTGCTCCACGTATCTCAACAGGAATCTGAGCAGCCGCGTGTAAAATGCTTAGATTCACGGCAAGGATCCGAGAGCAATGAGGTCCCCGATTTCATCAACAGGATCACCATGTGAGGTGATGAGGTCGGATAGAATGCTATCTTCTTCTCCTGGCACTCTATCTGCCCATCTTTTGTCCCGAGCCTCTCTCCCTTTTATTTTCTTACCGTGCATGCATCCACCATTCCTACCTTTCCAGCTCGCAACTTCCTCATTTGGTAGTACCTAGTGCACTTTTGGATTTGATAAGATATCTCGTCGGAATTGAATCTTCCTTTTTTCCATATATGTGCCAGTACTTAGTATGCACTTTCCTTGTCATCAAGTACATGTATGTCATTAATTTTTTTTAGAACTTCGACATCATAAAAATCTGATTGGTTACTTGGCAATACTGCATCAACGAGTCTATGACGATTGGAAATGTTCAGAATTGCTGCTTTGGGTACTCTGATGATGTTCTCATCAGTAGACTCGTTGTGGTCGCTTGGCAGGACTAATGTATAAATACATGCCCTGCAAAGCTCTTGCCAGGTGTTTTTTTTTTGCGAAAGAGATTGCCAGGTGTTTATTTAAAAGAACCTCGACAGATTTAGCAGAACATTGATGCGCACACCCAATGCCAGGTGGCCGAGCTTTTCCTCCCGGCACATACACCTGTATAAACGCTGGAAGAAAAAAAAAACGCAGCGAGCAGTGTCGTCGCGAGGGCGCTGCCAGGTGCACGGCTGCTCTCAGGATCCCGTTGCCAGATGGAGATCGAGCGTCGTCGCGTGCCGGGCCTGGACGTCGATCGAACATTCCGAGCACGCAGTGGCCGGGTACGGCGCGAGTCAACCGGCGCCGCTCCAGCCATCGCCGCTGACCAGCCAGGAGGAGCCTACGCCGCTACAAGCATCAGCTAGATGCGCCGGCGGTGACGAGGGCTGACTCGATCGTCGGCGACGGCGAGCAAGTACCAAGCAGAGCAGAGCTGGCCTTGCCGCTCCGGTCGATCCCGGAGTGGACACGGAAGATTTTTTTCCCCCTCTCCTTCCTCGTACCACCAACAAAATGCCTTTAGTTTCTTTCTGCGAGAATAATATCGATACAATGACTGTGCTTGAGGCCTTGAACACACACGCATGCAAGTACAACATGTACGTGTATGATCAGTGTATGCGTGCTCTGCACCTAGTGTTGTTGCACGTTCTGTCTCGCCTGTACTGGGAGTCTGAACACCCCACCACCCATGTTCGCTTAAAACTCGTAGGCGCAATCGTAACAGTGCATGCTTATAACTTTATTATATGCACATGCACATTGTTTTCCTTCTGCGCCAGATGTTTAGGCGTGAGTTTTTTGTTTTTGAAGATGGTGCTTTGACTAACAAGTTGTAAGAAACATGGTATGTTTAACAACTAATTAAATACCAAAAAACACCTTTTTCTGATGAATTTAACAACATCTATCTTGTAATGCGAACCTATTTAACTTTGTACTACTCGTTAGTTGTAGACTTGAGAATTTTGTGGGCCGGGGGGCCTAAAAGCAGTTTCCAGGCCTGTCTATCTAACGGTAAAAGTTAAAAAAAAGAAGAAGCAAACAATTATAGAATAAAGGTATGCACTTTCTTTCAAATAGAGGGAAATCTTAAACTAATCTGCATTTGAAAAGGCCCATACACATGGCGCATTGTCGTGTAGCCGCTGCACGATACACCGCACCGGCACGTCACGCCCAAACAAACGCGCCGAGTTGTTTAAGGAGCGGTCAAACGAAGAGGAGGTAGAGCAAGTGATGGAGCAGCAACCGGACACTCGAAAACATTAACCAATCAGCACTAGCTGATCAGAGCTGAGCACAAGATTATACTACACAGAGGCTACACCATAGGCTGCTGAAAACTGCTAAGCTAGTAGCTTGGCTGGTGGATCACTAGGCGGATGGAGAAGAGATTCCCCTGTGCGGCGTCTGGCAAGGGAATCTCCTGCTCCTCTCCGCCGGCTCGGCTCCGATTGATCGATCCTTGGGGGTTTCAGGTTTGAACCTTGCTTTGTCCGCCACCGCACGCGCGCACGCCGGCGGCATGTGCGCCGCAGCGCGAATCGCTGCGGGCGACGAGACCGGCTGAAACGAAACGACGGTGCGCGCGCGGCCACCCGCCCGGCCGAGCTCGGCTATTTTTGACCGTCCGGGCGCCGTGGTGGGCCGGCGTGGCTCCTCCGCCGGGCCGGCGAGTGGCGCGCATGTGCGGGAGGCCCTGCACGCAGGCAGCGGCGAGCGCCCGGCCGGCCGGCCGGGCGGTGCGGGGCGCGCGTGGCCGCCTGCCTGCCTGACTCGGCGCCGCCGTGCGCGCCACCACCTGCTGGTCAGCCGGTGCTAGGACTGGACCGGCTGCTGTCCACCGTTATCCCTCGCAGTTTTTTATTTTTTTCACTCGCTCATCCTCCTCCAATTCAGTTCGTGGCAGACACCATGGCGATTTTTCAGCGACGGCATGTTCAAAGAGCCGGAGATGGGAGTCGGCCACCGGTGGAGTTCGACGGCGACGGCGGCGGCCGGGGAATAAGGCGCGCGCATGATACCGCTGTCGAGCAAGTAGGCCGGTGGTAGCATGGCATGGTGGTCTGATCTCTGACCGTACGGCCCGTCACGTGAGAGAAGCGCGGCGCAGGGCTGCAGAGTGCAGCAGAGTCCGGTGAAAAACCGCAGGAATGCTACGCTACCGCGCGGTAACTCCTCCCCCCGTGCCGCTCTGGTTTGCAGCTTATGGACTGAATACGGTGTCTTGTTGAGACGCAAAATTTAAAATTCTAAATTAATATTTGCACCACATGCATAGCATATTAAATGTAGTTAAAAAAAATCATATTACACAGATGGTTCGTAATTCGTGAGACGAATCTAATGAGCCTAGCTAGGTTATGATTAGATAATAAATTGCTACAGTAAATATTCGTCTCACGATTTACGGACGAAATCTGCAGTTAGTTTTTTAATTAGTCTATGCATAATATTTTAAATGTGAAAAGATTTTATTTTAAAATTTTTAAAAAGTGCATTTAAACAAGGTCCCGCGGAGGGCGCCAGCGGTAACTAAATAACTAATTGGGCGGCAGCGATTGGGTGCTGGCTGCTGGGTTGCTCCAGGCCCTGCCCCTGTCTGTCCATGCCCCTGTCGCCGCGTGTACTTGTGGGGTGGAGTAACGGCCTGCCTCCGGCTGTGGTTGCAGTCATGCTGCCGTGGCATGCACACGGTAGATGTGCGTACAACCGTTGGTCGTGCGCGCAGCGTACGCGTACTGTAGAGACGGCCGATCCCTTCTGTTTCGCAGAGGGGGCAAGGCAAAATGAAGTACTTTTTTCCTTTTTTGAGAGTAGGAAAAAAAATGAAGTACGACTTTCCTCCTGCGTCAGGACAGGAATCGGCGGCATTTGGCCCATTTGCTAGACGGGTAATTAATACATTTGGGCCTAGGCTCAACAGGCTGCAGGCCTGGTTACCACCCCAGGGCCCAGGCCCAATCAATAGCCTACTCATTCAGTCCAAGCGGCCCAACTCGGCAGCGTCCGATCTGGTGGTGGTGGCGTCGTCGTTCACTCGCTTCGTGGGTTTTCCTCCTCGCCACCGCCTGCTGGTGCTGTTATTTTGAGCGGCTCGTGGCTGACACCACGGCGAATTTTGAGCAAGCAACGGCACGTCCGACGGGCTCGGTCGTGGCAGAACATGAGCATAAGACGGGAGAATCAGATCGGCCACCGGTTCCCGGCGCGCCGTGCGATTCCGATGGTTTTCCTTTCCTCGCGCCTCGTTCTTGCCCAACCATCCTAGTATGACCGAAACAACAACACCAGTAGCTTCTTAATCATCTTCGACAGGTAATAAGCACCAGCAGCGGTAGCAAACACCACCAGGGCCAAAGCCCCAAATTAAGTTGCCCAAATAAAGCATCGGGAAGCAGCAGCAGCAGCAGCAACATACTAATAGTTTGCAAAGTTTGGGCATAGCAGGTAGGAGTCTTACAATCACAGAGAGCTCTGAATCTTATTGTGGATTGAGTATCAATTTTTTTTATTTTTTTGGTCACGTCAAGACAGCTTAATCATCAAAAGGAAAACATGGTTGCATGAAAACCAACAACCTATTGTTAACTCAGATTCAATTAGACAGTACACTCATATACAATTGTTTTCTCTTTTAATGAACTAAGCATCCATGCTAAACCCTTGGTGGTATGCTATGCGAATTGTTGAAGTAGGATGGCACATTCACCACAGCATTCTTGATTGTGAATGCAAGACAAGCTTCGGCAATCTCCTTCATCATTATGAGGACCATGGAAGAGATCTCCTCGATGCGGAACTGCTTCTCCTTGGCCACTGGTATCTAGGTGAAGCACGACATGATCCTTCTTTATGGAGCCTGATCGAGGTGAAGCATGAGCATGGGCATGATCCTTTCTTGTATGTTCAACTTTAATCTTTTGCATATTTAATTGTTGTTATTTTATTTTATAATCCCGGAGCAACGCAAGAGCACAAGCCTAATCTTTTAAAAGATTAAAGTTAATGGGTTGAATTCTTACCTTCGCGCTTCTCGGAAACCTTCTGCCGGTCAAGGTGAAGTAGGCGGCACGGCTCCCCTGCGTGCTGCCACCACTTGGGTCAACTACTCTCAGCCCACCCGTTTCTCATTGTTCAGCTTGAGGCCCTTGGGCACCCACGCCACGCTCGTGGCCCCGGGCCGGGCACCTCTGCATCTGTCCAACTTGCACATTCAGGTATGAATTGATTGCTTCGCCTAGGAATTCCAACTTGCAAATTAGGCCTTCCTCAACGGTCGACGATATCCTATTGACTATACATTTCTGTTCAACAATAGTTTCCCACTGACTATTGTTGCTTCCATTTCAAAATGTAAGTGAAAATATCAAAAACGAAATTTGATCACTAATTTCCCTCATTTCATATTTATTTCTAACAACAAAGTCTAGGAAAGTACTTTCGAATAGGAAACACATGGTACATTTTTTGTGCCACAAAATCTACAGGTTGCTAGGTTAATCGTTGATCAAACAAAGATGACAAAGTTTGACACTCAAAATATATATGGGCATTATTAAAAAATGGAGAATGTATAAAACAGACACCCGATGTCAGGTTTGACCTTCAGAAAACTCACCCGCTGAATCTCTAGCTTCGAACTGACTTTCCTTAGAATCAAGAAAGTCACATATCCTTTTATGACAGCGTTTGATCTCATCCCTCATGGCCAACTTTTCTATAGCAGCAGCATCCAATATTTCCTTGATATGGTCCAGTTTTGGATTAACCCAAAAATATATAAACATCCAGCCACTGATCGTCGTGACATAAGCCATCTTGGGTGCAAATTCCATGGCTGCAGCCTTTGCCCTGAAAATGACAATTGCAAGTGATAATTCTTAATTCATACCAAGGTACAAGTATCAGTTGTTTCTTTATAGATCTCGAAATTGGAGCAAGAAGTCGTACCAGTCCCACTCATTGGGAACTTTCTTGTTATGAGTTTGAGGACCCTGAAGAAACAGAACAGAACAAACAACATCACCGATGCAAGCAATATCAAGGTTATCAAGATTTCAATATGTATCTAGAATCACTGGCCACATAGAGCAGGCATCACGGATCAGCCATGGCTCAATTTCATTGAATCATAATCCTAAGTGTAGGATCAAGTGTGATCCTGCAGTATCACACCTAGGATCCTGATTGTGTTAACAAGCATGACAACATCTAAAATTCAATAGTATGTACCACTAATTTAGGTTTTATAAACTTTGACCTGCCATAATTTTACAATTAACAGATTGTTCCATGTTAAATAACAGTATAATTCACGTTTAAATGAGTAAATTATATACATGAGATCAATTATTTATAAAATTAAGTTCAGTTGAAGTTGATACCAAAAGTGCTACCAAATTTACAATCCATAGAACATATTAGCTTTTATACAAAACAAATGTTTACCCTTTCTTTTCTAAATGCGAAAGATGCATGATCCTATGTCTGACCCAAAATCAATCTGACCAAAATTAAGATGAACAAATGTTCAACTAAGGGTCCTTAAATACGGAACAAAGGCCAAAGCAAGAAACAACTGTAATAGATGGGTGGCAGATTTATCTGGAGCACGACGAGGTAGAAGGGTTGTGAAATCGAAGATCAGCTACGGCTGGTATACTACTGTATTGTACGTACCCTGAGGTTGGTTGGTGGTGGCGTAGAAGCACCAGAAGTGGAGTAGCTCGAAAGGCGATAAGATGGTCCTCGCCCTAGAAGGCGGCGACCATGGTGTTGGAGGCCCTCCTGCACAAGAAGGCGAGGCGGTGTGCGGACTATCTTGCTAGCCGCAGATCGAAGAAGTGCTGCCCCTGCCATTCCTGCCCACCACCGGTCGATCCTGGATCTCCCCGGCGATTATGAGAGCCAAAACCTAAGAAACGATTGCTGGATTTCGATTGAACCAAGGATGTTGCCGGCGATTAGAGACCAACCGAAAGGACTGGCTTGTGGATATTTGGATCCTCCCTCCAATTCCTGCCCGATTTTTGTACTCCGACACGGGGAAGGAGCGGAGCGGCGACGACGCGGTGGCTAGGGGTGGGGCTGGAGTATTAATTAATAGAGAAAGAATATGGATGGCTTTTTGCGATGCACGTCGAGGCCCAGGAGGACACTCTTTTCTTCAGCCGGCCCAGCAGAAAACTAATCCAAGCGCCGGCCCAATCCAATCTGGTTTTGGCCCAGGAGGACACTCTTTTCTTCAACCGACTGCAGGGCCAGTTCAGTCCAAGCGGCCTGCACGGCCCAATCCGATCTGGTGGTGGCGTCGAAGGAGAAAGAATCCCTTTCTCCATACGCCTCCCTCCCTCGGTCAAGCTCGCTTCGTGGGTTTTCCTCCGGATCGGTTGCCTTGCTTCTTCCTCCACCGGGGACGGGGAAGCGCCGCCCAGATCGACGGAGGCGTCCGGCGACCTCCCCAACTCCGACCAGTAAGTGACTCCCCGCCTCCCCGTCCTCTTCCTTCACCCCCTGCCCCCCGGACTGGCGGTTTCTCCGATACGGTAAAGGAGGCTACAGCATCAGAATTCAGATCTTCCTCCGAAACTCCCCCCCGTCGGCACGATCGAGGCATGGAGTCGCCGAGGGGGAGCAGCGAACTCCACCCGATGGAGGCTTCCCTGCAGCGGCGACGGTGCGGTGCCGTACCGGGCAAGACGCGCGCCCCTCCCCCCTTCCAGACCTCTCTCGCTCCTCCCTTTCCTCCCCGATTCAGCCCTTCGGATCCGTTTCGCCCCTGATCCAGCTGAACTGTTTCAGCTATAGCTTTCGCAAGTTTTTCTGTTGACGGCATGGTAATTTGTCTCTGCAGGGAGAGGCTTCTGCAATCAGCGCAACATGGAGGGGCTGGGCTGGAGGAGGGTGTGCTTCTCGGTGCTCTGCGTCGTGCTGCTCTTGCGCCCGGCCGCGGCCATCCGCTTCGTGATTGACAGGGAGGAGTGCTTCTCGCATAACGTGGAGTACGAGGGGGACACGGTCCATGTATCCTTTGTTGTGATCAAGGCCGAGACCCCGTGGCATTACAGCGAGGAAGGCGTCGATCTTGTGGTAAGGGACTGATTCTGTTTGCGCCTACGTGCGTCCAACAGTAGAGAAAATTGAACATGCGAGTGTATGATGAATTCTTGAGTGGGAGCTAGGAGGATGTATTGCACTTAGATAGCTAGTTGCTCTCTTGCATGCCACAATTTTTCTGAAGTAAGTTATTACTGTAGTCATGGTGACAAGATGCCAGTAGTCTCTTAAATTTTATCTTGGATCATTGGCATTTTCAGAACTTAGTTACTTTAGCCTTCTAGACTATGTCTTATCTTTAGATTTTAGCACCTTTTGGTTATTTTGGCATGCATGCTTGCAACAACTTTAATTTATACGATTGCTTGAGAGTTGATTGGATGGGGATGAGATCACTATGGTCCAGTTGTTGGATGATGTTGGAAGAAATTTTCATCATGATGGTGTGGGTCTTTCAACTTGAAGCATGATTTTGTTGCATCAGTTTCTGATTCATATATTGGAGAATCTCATATTTTAAGGCCTGAATGTTTTAGATGTATGCTATGCATTTTATGCAGTTGAAAAAAAATAGATTCTCTAATTATTTTTTTATCTTTTTTCTGTTAACCTCCCATAAGCTAACGGGTCCTCAATAGCATCATTGTGGAATTGTTCTCAAGAAATTAATTGGCTGGTGACAATTCAACTTTCAACACCCATCGTTCTGTTAACTGAACTGAACTTATCATTTTCTGGTGTCCTTGCTTTTTTCTGCCTGGAAACATTTATTTATTTATTTCACTTTGCCTGTGATTATGAATTGTTCCTTTGTTTCACTAGAACAAAATTTTGTTGGGGTAGGCAGTTTAAGTGATGAAGCTCGTTGACTGCTTCTATCTGATGCTTGTTTGGCTCATTACTACACTGCTCTTTAGAATCTTTTCCACATCAGTTATGCATAGTCTACTATAATTTCCCTTGTTTCACCCAATGATGTGATTGCGTGAACACTTTTTTAGGCCAATAGTATAGTGTGTTTTTAAATAGCTCCAGTGGCCTTTTTTGATCTACTTGGTACTATTTTAACCATACACACTAACGTATAAGCTACTGTAAAGCTGACCCCATGTTGACTAATGACAGGTTAAAGATCCTAACGGCGCTCAAGTCCACGACTCTCGAGATAAGACTAGTGATAAGTTTGAGTTCATAGTTCAGAAGAGAGGTGTCCATCGGTTCTGCTTCACCAATAAATCTCCATATCACGAAACCATAGACTTTGATGTGCACGTTGGCCATTTTTCATATTTCGAGCAGCATGCCAAAGATGGTAAGAATCTACGGATTCCTGAAGGTCCATTAACTTTGGTTAGCAAGGGCTTAGCATTGAGCTCCTGTTTTCTGGATTTAATGCAGAACATTTTGCACCACTGTTCGAGCAAATTGCCAAGTTAGATGAGGCGCTTTACAATATTCAGTTCGAACAGCACTGGCTAGAGGCCCAAACTGACCGACAGGCAATATGTAAGTATTCCCTCTTACCTTCTCCTAAAAATACTAATTCGAGTTCCCCCCTTAATGCTTTTCCTGTCTTTTTTTTTAATGCTGTAACCTATCTATCATGGGGAGCGACACTCTGGTTAAACCATCAGCGTTAACCAACTCTAGCTGGTCAAATAAAATTAAATGTCATGTTTCTGTCACCATCTTTCTTGGTGATTGCTTGCCAGGTGTTGTGAAATGTCAGTAACAGTATATTTTCATGACAGAATAGCTTAACAGGGGCAATAAGTTTGAAATTGTTTATTGTCTAGAATGAGTTCTATGTAGGAATTAAGATAAGCGGGTAAATATCCTTGGGTTCATACTCTAAGATGCTAATCTCTATGCCAAGGTGGTAACATTCCATGAACAGCTATCTAATCACTCCTCTGCTGTTGCGTCACAGTGAATGAAAACATGAGCAGGAGGGCAGTCCACAAGGCGCTGTTCGAGTCAGCGGCCCTGATCGCGGCCAGCGTCATCCAGGTCTATCTTCTGCGCCGGCTCTTCGAGCGCAAGCTGGGGTCATCTAGGGTGTAATACTCCAGTAGCCGCTCCCCACACATGTAGCCAAGATCATCCCAACGTGACTGTTATACCGGATTGAGTGGTTGCTAGATCTGCTAATACACTACTTGCTTGTGGACTCCAGTTACATGTAATCCTTTGTGATTCCGTGGATGGTAACTCTGAAAGTTCAAACTGTCAATTTTGCCTTCATGTTACCTCCACATTTTCACCTTACTTCCGTAGAGCCCCCGAGCACGGTTGTCTGCAAGTCTGTACACGTTACAAGTTTTCTGTGCTGTGAGTTGTACTTACACGCCTAAATGCCCTTGCCGCAGATGGATACCCGATGGGTCAGTTTTCTCTGATCACGGCACTTTTGGGGCTGCGATTTTCTCAACGAAATAAATGGCCTGGTCTCCACCCGAACAGGACAGAATTGAAGGCGGCGAGAAGATTGCCAGCCTGAGCTGCCTCGCTCTACATGGGTGTAAACGCGTTGATGCGCTTGGGCAGCTTCATCTTACTTGAGGGCTGGCCCTGCCCTACCAGTTGCCAATCGATGATGAACAGTTGAACACCATCCAACCACCAGGCCTGGACTCAGTTATCATCGATCGGTTCTTCCAACCGAGACATTGACCAGATGAACTGACAGGAGGTTTTGTGCGATATCTGAACATGAGATGAACTCTGCTGCATCTACTGAGTGAGTCTCATGTTTGATGCCCTCACCATGGGCGTGTACTCTGAAAATAGATGGCAGGCCACAGACGTGTCACCTTGCTCCATGAACAATGCGAGTACAGTAGCAATTCTGGTGCTACCGTAAAAAATTCTGGTGCTACTGAGTAAACAGGATTGGCGAGAGGCATTGAGGCATTGACATGAGCCGAGCACGTCCATCTGGGTCTGGGGCGAAAGCAACGGCGCCCTGCATCGTTCTTGGACCAGTTCATCAAGTGCTGTGGAGCTTTGCTTGGCGCGTGTGAGCAGTGAGCTTGCATCTAGAACAGCGAACGCATCGATGGACGCAATGAATTCGTCGACAGCAACGTGTCAACCGGCAGCTACCTGGAAGTAGCATGTACCGGCACCGAAAGCTGACGTGGAATCCCGCGCGGAGGTCGAGATCCGGCGGCTCGATTCCGCGGGACTCGCGGCGCACGATTTGCAGCTGCGATCGGCAGGGAGGAAGACGACCGGATCTGAACTGCCAGCGTCGCCGTCGAGCCGTGACATTCTTGGCAGGTTGACGAGGACAGAAGCCAAGCCATGGCGGCAGCCCGCAGACCACGAGTCCGTCCCTCGGCCGATCGGTTCTGAACTCCCAACCGAACGAATTTCTTCTTCTTCCAAAAAAAAAAAACTCCCAACCGAACAGGACGCGGCTAGCGTCGCCCGGCACGGCAGAAACGCCGGCGCAACGGCGGCGCGTGCCGTGCGGGCCGACGCCACCCCCGCACGGCGCGACCGAGGGCGGCATGGGGACAAGGGGGATCGCGGGGTAGCGGCGTGTGCGGCGTGGCCCATGGTTCTCGCGATCCAGCCAGCGTCACCGCCCGCCGCGCGCAACCGCCCCCATCTAAACTGCTCCACCGTCCTGCGCATTCAAACCAAGCCCGAAGCTGCTTCGCGGGCGGCGCGGCGGGGCCGGCCGGCCTCGACCCAGCCGCCGTTCGCCGGCCAAACAGCATCCGGATTCCAGAAGCAGCTCACCGTCGCGGTAACAGGAATTTTTACACGGATCCTGCGAGAAGCAAAGCAATGCGATTCGCATGAGCAGCAGCAGAGCACGGACACGTCGCTCGTAGGTGTACACTTGTATACCACCTGCCACAGCGACTGACACCTACGTGGCGTACGCGACGAGGACACGTACCCGAAGGAATTACTGCTACGCTCGCCCACCCCACCCCACCCCCCCCCGCCGCGTCTTGAATGCATCATCCAACCCTCACCGCCCCCGCTTCAATGCGCCCGCGCCGCCTATAAACGCCGGCCGGCCGCCCACGCCGCCTTCATTTCCCCTCCATCCTCTAGCCAAGTAGCCAGCGACGACCGGGTCCCTCCTCCTCCTCCTCCTCCGCGCTCGATCCGCAGCTCGCTCAGCCAGATCGGGGAGCGAGGAAACTAGACTAAGCTAAACCGGCAGCCAGCATGGCGGCGAGGCGGTGGTGGCTGGCGGCGGTGTGGTGCGCGGTGGCGGCGGTGGCTTCGGCGCAGCAGTCGCCGCCGGCGGCGGACCCGCTGCAGGCCAAGTGCTCGGCGGACTTCGCGAAGCTGACGGACTGCATGGACTACGCGACGGGGCACGCGGGGCAGCCCTCGTCGACGTGCTGCTCCGACGCCGCCGACACGCAGAAGGCGCGGCCGCAGTGCCTCTGCTACATCATCCAGCAGGTGCACAGCGGCCGGAACGAGGTGCAGTCGCTGGGGCTGCGCTTCGACCGCCTCATGGCGCTCCCCGCCGCCTGCAAGCTCGCCAACGCCAACGTCACGCTCTGCACCAGTGAGTACCGCCTTATCTGTTAGGCCAGTCATGAGCATTAAATATCATTATACCTGAGCAAATTTGCTATTTGCTGACATAGTAGAATTATTTACGAGAAGAGAGAAGGGAGAGTGTTCAAAATAGGTTATTGTTTTTGAGATGCAATCAGTGACATGTTTCTACAAAGGCAGACAAATTTGTTGAATTTTTTTTGGGGAAACTAGAATATCTCAGGGTACCCTTATGTCTCTTTTTACTAATTTGCATACGACCATTGTCCCTCAAGCGGTCAAGCCTGAGACATTCATACATGGTCAGAAATAGGTCACACCATGTCTGAATGTTGGAGACTAAAAATAGAACTAAACACTAGCCAAGTGGGCTGTGTGCTTTGGTTGGGCCGAGCTTCAGTGGATCTGATCTCTCTTTACCAACATCAGGCCATGTTCCTACTGCCCGGTGCTTTTCTCTGTTTTATTTTTTGTGCTGAAAGGAAACCAGAAGTGAATTTTTCTCTGTTTGCTTTCTTCCCCCCTTACTGATGTGCAGTGAATCAGGCTAGTATTATATGTTAACATACTCCAAATAGTATTAGCACATCTGAATTGTTTAAGAAATACAATTATTTTTGCTGCCGGGTTCAATTCTGAACTCCTGACGACTGACGATGACCTTCCCTGCTGCTAGCCCTGCTGAACCTGAAGCCGGGCTCGCCGGACTACGCCCTCTTCGCCAACGCCTCCAAGAGTGAGTGCTCTCAACTCTGAACCCACCGCTCTGCGCGCAGTAATCAACCGCCCTCAACTAACTGCAATCATCGTTGTCCCTCTTCTCCTGCAGTCACGCCATCGACTGGCGGCACTCCGGCGAGCGACAGCACCGCCGGCGGCGGCTTCAAGCTTCAGACGGGGTTCCGCGGCAGCGTCGCGCTCGCCGTGCTCTCCGCGGTGCTCTCGTCCATGTTCTGATTCCTCGAGCAAGCAGCGGTTTTTTACTCTATGGATTCGTTCTTGATGCTTCGCTAGTCCATGTCTATTTTGTACCCACATAAAAATAGATTTGATCCGAAACTTTCTGTTCCTGTATCCTGTTGCATGATTAGAGTGGGTGGTTTGTGCATCACCAATTCACAACCCTTTGTTCGGAGGACAGAGTGTCAGTGCAGCAACCAAGTGAAATAATTTAGCTGCTGTTCTGCTTTTCCAGCCAAAAAGAAAGAAATGGCAGTTGTTTTCTATAGCTGGTTGAGTGGTTGCCTGATGGTTCCTGGTCTAGATTCTGAAAGAACCTGAATAAAGATGCGACGCCTGATGCTGGCTTCAGCACAGCTGCTTGCAGTTGTAGAAAAAAAAAAGTGTCGCAGCAATCAGAAACGAACAGATCAATGATTTTAGTACATAAAAGAAATCAAATTCTTTTCAGTTTGGAAACCCTGCTGGTGTTCCTAGAATCATAGGAGTCACCTGGAAGCTTTATTTCCCGACAGGAAATAGAAAGCAAAATAGAAGGATCAAAGGAGGCACTTGGCATAAAAATAGATTGAGCTGAGACTTAACTTTTCCTCTCTGTATCCTTCTGCATGATGAGGGTGGATGGTTTGTGTGTGCATCAGTCGTCAGAACCCTTTGTTCGGAGGGACAGATTGCCAGAGCAACAACCAAGTGAAATAATCTATAGTCTTTATTCTGCTATTTCCAGACAGAAAAAGAATTGGCAGTTCTTTTATGTAGCTTGATGAGTGGTTGGCTCCTGGTCTAGATTCTGAAATCTGAAACCTGAATAAAGATGCGACGCCTGCTTCTGGCTTCAGCTCAGCTGCTAGCAGTTGCAGACAAAACTGTCACAGCAATCAGCAACGAACAGCAATGATTTTGGTACATAAAAGAAATCTAATCCATTTGTTTCCTTTCTTTTTGCTGGATTGCTGCACAGAAGCAACTCTGCCACCATTCTTCGTACTTGTAGGAGTCACCTGGAAGCTTTATTCTCCGACAGGAAATAGGAAAGCAAAGCGAAAGGATCAAAGAAGGCACTGCTCTTCTCTGTGTCACCGTGTGGGTCTGTGTTGTTCCTCCTCACGGATCGCTCCTCCTCAGATACGCTCAACTCAGCTTTCCTTCAATTTGGAGGCTGCTAGCCTTTCCCTTTGCTCACCTGCTTTGCACCTGCCTGTGCCTGCATTCAGGCACCCGTTGCTTTCGTGCTGCCTGTGCCTGCCTGTCTGCATTCAGCTCTGGCTGGTCATCAGCTAGTAGCTCTAGCTGTGCATGAGTGGTGACCGCACTGCAACTGCTTGTGCTAATCAAGCAAAGATTCTGAGAATACCCACTAACCCAAATCCAAGATGACCCGTGGGCAGAATTGTTCGTGCCCGTTGCCTTCTCAATGGCACTCCAGCTGGCGGTGCATGTGCTTCGGACCCTGGGTGATGACGTGGCCGCCGGAATTCGGAGCTGGCGCCCGGGCCGGTCCCGGCGATCGACCGACAGCTCGACGCGTACCGGAGACACGCGGGGCGCCTCGCTTGCTTGCCGACTCGGCACAGCTCACAAGGCCACAGGAACGCGCCGGCGCGGCCGCGGACGCCGTGACCCCGTGATGGAGGAAGGAGATCGTGCGCGCGACGCGCCCCTGTCGTGCGGCGCATCCGTTTCTTTTCTCCACGGCTGGGCCTGGTGCGCACGTCGCCGGAGCTCAGCTCACGACGGCCGGCGACGGCGACCTACCGCGGTCAGCTGCTGACGCCGGCCGGCAAGACATGTTCTTAACCCAGACCACCGTCGCCTTAACCGCGTGGTGGCTGGTGATTAGTCTACTAGCTTAGAGCTTCAGGCCGGGCTAGTGGTTTAAGTAACCCTAATCAACCCTCGAGGCGACGCCCCCTGGTCGCCGCCTGCCTGAGACGGAATCATTCAGGCAGCAGCAGCTGGCCGTGGAACAGTTGGAGCCCCGGCCCCCATGTGGTGGCTCCATAATTCGCGTCCAATTCTTTAGTCGTCGCTGTGGCATTAGGTAACCACCACTTCTTCCTATCCATTTGTTCTTGAGAAGACAGGATCGTTCTTAATCTTAACCGGTGGTGCTGGTTTATCGTCCCCGGCTAAGGTCATCGGATTGACCTTTCGGGTGTCACCCACATGGCGCCGGCAATGATTGGCATAACTGCCCGGAACGGCAGCACGGCGGCCCAACGTAACGGCCCCCCAGCCGAGAGTTCAGATCGTCGCCGCCTGTTCGGTGGCGATCGCAGTCGCGTCCACGCGAGCTGCCGGGCGGATTGGCATCGGCCGCCATGGGAAGGAATCTCCCTCCCACCAACCCTTTGCCCTCTGGATGGAGACGACGAGCTGCACTGTAGGTCCGGCGAGCCCGTGATCGACGACGGTGATCCGCACCCACCTGCTGCCGGTGGTCCACGTATCAATGTCGCCATGGACATGGTTCAGAGTTGAGAAAACTGCTACCTGCATAGCTTTCTTTGTACCAACCTGCCTGATCGATGACAGTTTTGTTTATGTCCGAGATGATGACACGGTGTATCGCACCATCTGACCATCACATGTGTTACCACTTACCAGCAAGCCCGTAGCCAAGCTTTTGGGAAAACCTCAAGCTCGCTTTGGTTGGAGATAGCTGACAAGCATTCGAGTATGAGCTGAATTTCTTGATGCTTTTTGTCGATTCGAGTGAGCACAAGGAGGGAGGCGTACGTGTGACGCATGTGGCGCCGTAGCATCTGGCGCCCGTTGGGCCGGCGATCCCGGGATCCAAGCCTGAAACTGGGGTCAAGTTTCCTGGGTCCCGATGCAACCTGCCCAGATGAGACTCGATGAGCAGGGAGCCAGGGCTACCCAGCGATCCCCGGAATGCATGCGCCTCACGAAGCACATGCGTGCCGGCACGCGCAGTCTGAATCCTCATCCTCCGCGGGTTTGACAATACCATTATGTTCCAGCAATTTTATTAGATTCAGGCTATTGAGACACAGCATTTCAAAAGGAATTCCGGTGGGGGGAAAAAACCTCTGCAGGTTTGACAATATTCCACTCCTCGCGATCACAGCAATTTGATGGACCCAAGCAATTGAGACATACTCCGTAGTAGCATAATCAAAAGGAACTCCGGTGAAAAATTAAAGAAAACCTATCGCTAGTTAAGTTTTCACACGGGATCTCTAACCGAAATGGTAATGGACGCTTTGTCCCGTGAAAGTAAAAAAAAAAATACTTCTCCAAAATTATGCGTAGTAGTCATTGGCAGGTTATTGTTGAGTGGTCATTGCCCGACTAGTTTACGTTGCACGGTCAAATCCTAACCCTAACAGTTCAACTGAAATTTGACAAAACCATATTTTTTTTATGAACACAGTTGGAAGGAACCATTGCTAGGCAGAGTAATCGCAGGAGAATAGGACCTATGGAAAAAAGAAACAATGAGCAAGGGGCTCGAATCGATCTCTGGAAAAGCACAACACACTTTTTGCCGGCACCGCAAGATGAGATGCGAGAAAAAGCATCTGGTTTTGAGGCTCCTCTCTTCACCTTTTTTTTACATAGCCTCCCTTTTCTGCTTAAGAGGAAAAAAATCAAGTATCTCATCCGTTTCAAGTTATAAGATTTATTTTATTTCGTTAAAACAAGCCTCGCTGAAAAATGGGTAAAGCTCCAGGCATAACCCGCAAAAAAATAACCCCTTTTTTTTAAAAAAAAAGAAAAAAAACGCTTATAATCCAGCTTGACTAAACTCTGAGCTCCTTTTCTAGGCCGGCTAAACGCCCACCAATGACCAATCATTACTCTCCACTCCATTCCTATAAAACCTTCCTTTCCTTTTCCTTCCAAGCTCGGTGTCTCCGCTGCATCCATAGCCGTTCGTCTCAACTCCTCCTCTTCCTCCTCTACCCCGCCGCTCCAGCCTCCACTACATCACCACACGCAGCCAGGCAGGCCCCCTCAACAGCAACGGTGCCATGGAGAGACGACGGAGAAGCCTGTCCCTAATGGCGGCGGCGGCGTTCCTGGTGGTAGCCGCAATGCCGTACCCCGGCGAGGCCGCGACGACGCCGCTGCGGAAGGACTACTACGACAAGAGCTGCCGCAACCTGGAGGCCATCGTGCGGGAGGAGGTGGCCAGGAAGATAAACGGGACGGTGGTCACCATCCCGGCGACGCTCCGGCTCGTCTTCCACGACTGCATGGTTGGGGTGAGTAGCAAGCAGCGCACTGCCCGGCTCGCAGTCCTGATTCCTGATCGAACCTGGCTCCTCCCCCTTTGCTTCGATCGCACTCGTCGTTCAGCTTTCATCCTTCTTCGAGATGCGCAACGCATCCAGGGTGCATTTGATCTATGACTATTGTTTTTTTTTTCTGTTTGATCTATGATTCGTGCTTCTAGAGTAACGCTAGAGTTTTTGGTTCCCCTCTGACCAAATCTCCTTTCTTGAAGAAGCCATCTTTGGAACCACAAAGCTGCAAGTTGCAAGCTCCTTTTTCAGCCTTGATAGCATGGGCTGTCTCCCACACTGTACGCTGCATCATCTTGCTGTCCAGTTCATTGCGGCCCTGACTGACGCCTGTGTTCGTGTTCTAGTAGTTCTGAAGAAATGGGAAAAGAAACCGGTGTCTTCAGATGTCGCCAATAGAAAACTGGATCCCCTTTCGCTAAAGGCTACGGGGGCAGGTTGTTTAGTGGGGGCAGGGAGCTGGCTGGCTGGCTCCGGGGAACAACTCGATTGCCCCGCGTGGTCGTCGGTTGCGGCAGCCGGCAGGGCCTCGCATGTGCCAACGCGACTTTTCATCAGGCCCCCGCCGATTATCAAATTGCCGCCCTGTCGGAGTCGGAGGCCCTCGATGCGTTCTCGTCAGAGATCACAAGCCCCGACGTGAATCCCGAGCGCTAGCTAAGCTCTACCCGAAGCGAGGTTTTGAAATTCACAGAGCTCTAGCTGCCTGGTTTTGAAACGATTTCAACCATGTTCATTTTTTCAAAATGAAAATATGACCACCACCACCAACCAGCAAACTGATTTGCAGATGGTTTGATTCGTTTTCCTCTCTGGTAGGGTGGGCAGGATCCTAATCCTCTGTATTTTGCTACAGCTGGTTCCATGTTGCCAAGAATACGATGATTGATGAAGATGCCTCTGCCGTGCGCCTGGTGTTGTTTAGTGGCGTCCTGGCAATCAAGCAGCTGGCATCTCGTTCTGGTCCTTTTTTCCTTTCTGGGTTGACCTACACATTGGGATGCTGCGGTGAGCTCACGTCGAGCACCAGTTGTATAGGACCCCCCACGCGCACGAATAACCGAGCATATTTTCGTATCCAAATTTCAAACCTCCTGTACAAGCAAAATTTATTTATTTATTTTGCCATACTGAACATTACCAAGGCTTTCAAAACACAATTGAAGCACCAAATATGCTCACAGCGTTTTGAGTTCTTGCTGTTACATTTCTGAGGTTTTTTTTTTAAAAAAAACTATGAGTAACCCCTTTCCTCTGTTTGAACCACAGGGCTGTGACGCCGCCGTCCTGATAGCGTCCAAGAACAACGACGCCGAGAAGGACGCCGAGGACAACGAGTCCCTCGCCGGCGACGGCTTCGACACGATCAACCGAGTCAAGACCGCCGTCGAGAGGAGCTGCCCCGGCGTGGTCTCCTGCGCCGACATCATACAGCTGGCCGCCAGAGATGTCGTCTTCCTGGTAAACACCCAGCTGCCTTCAGGCTTCAGCAAAATCAGTTCCCCTTCACTTCACCATCCTCAGCTCCTGAATCCCATCACCTTCAACTTTCGCAGTCGAAAGGCCCCTACTGGTCCGTCGAGCTTGGCCGGCGCGACAGCCTCGTCTCCAGGGCCAGCGACGTCAAGGGCAAGCTGCCCGACCCGGGCATGCACGTCAAGGAGCTCTCCCCGTTGTTCCAGAGAAGTGGCTTCTCCCCAGATGACATGGTCGCGCTCTCGGGCGCGCACACCGTCGGCTTCGCACACTGCAAGCGCTTCCTCAAGCGGCTGTACAACTACAGCAGCAGCACGCCGACGGACCCCTCCTTCAACCCCGACTACGCGCAGCAGCTCAAGCAGGCATGCCCGCCCAACGTCGGCGAGACCATCGCCGTCAACATGGACCCTGTGAGCCCCATCACCTTCGACAACAAGTACTACACCAACCTCCAGTACGGGCTGGGGCTCTTCACCTCCGACCAGGTGCTGTACACCGATGGTGCGACCAAGGGCATCGTAGACAAGTTCGCCGGGAGCCAGAAGGAGTTCTTCGATGCTTTTGTTGCCGCCATGATCAAGCTCGGGAGGTTGGGAGTGAAGACCGGAAACGATGGGGAGATCAGAAAAGTCTGCACTGCCTTCAACCGCTAGAGGGCCTGCAGCAGCAAATGTAATTCAGATTTTCTGATGCTGTTTGGAGTTGAGATACATATACTGAGATTGATTCTTTTTTCCATACAGTTGCCAAAGTTTGAAGGTGTTCTTTCTTCCTTTTCTTTTCTTTTCTTTTCTTATTTTTTTTTAAAAACTTTTTGTGCTTATTATTTTTGGGTGCATTTTTGTACAGACTGAAGAGTGTAATACCATGAACAACTTGAGGATGCTTACTTGAAAAGGTTAATTTGATGATAGGGGTAACAAGAGAAAGACATTCTGGCTTGTGATCAGTTTATATAAGTTCAATGTTGTGACAGGATCTATGTTTTTCTTTAAAGAAAGATCCGCGCCATAAGTTCAATTAAAGTGCATTTCGAATGAAGTGGACGGATGATTAATTGATCGGCCCATTTCAAGAACTTTGGCATATCAAAACAAAATAAAAAAAGATAGTAACATGTTTATATCAAGTAACATGTTTATATCAAGTAAAATGTATGCTGAGGGCCTGAGGCACAACATTTCAGAATTCATATTGAACTGCAAGACTTTGGATAAGTTCTGTAACCACTAACCTGACAACGCTGATGATTATTTCTTCATCCAGCTGACTTCAAGAAGCTCCAAGTAGCAAGTCAGCTCCAACATCACAATGAATACCAGAGATTTTTTTTTTTGAGGGGAATACCAGAGAAGTTATAACTGTGGAACAGAATTAACACAAGCCAATACTTGCTTCAAAATGGAAGATTGAGACCAGGAATTGTGCCTGTAATTGGTCCTTACCTTAATCTGCCCGTTGCCTCCGATTCCTGATTGCTGATTCCATGCAGTCAAGGTATAACCTCCATGTGCAATTAATTGCAGCTGTGTCCAGATCAAAGCAGCAGACTGAAGAGGCCAATTAAGTAAAAGGCACAACTGAAACCTGGAAGTAACAGGTAATAACCATAACTGATTTGTAAAGAGCCTGCAGAAACAACTGCTTTATCAGTTAACCACAGTCCTCTCTGCTCTGAAGGCATGTCACCACTTATCAGGTGCACCGTGCACTAAGTGTTCCTTCCGTTCCCTGGTTCTCTTCTCCCTCTCTGATTTACCTTCTCGCATGTCTGATGGATATTGATTTACAAATTAACTGGAAGGCAAATAATCATGAACCAAGGATGTCATATGGATTCACTCTTAGTAGCAAAACAGTATAACAGCTTGTGCTATTTAAATATTCAATGTCATATGCAGGAAGATGACTACACTCCCTTGACAGTACCTGTACATTATCTTTAGGCAATTATCAAATTCTCGAGAAAAGGAGCATTTGTACAGTATGCTGTATGAACTCCTCACTCTAGAAACTCTAGCTACAAAACTTTACCCCCTAGAATATTGACCAATGAAGAAAACATTTCAGTTGAGTAAATAGCACATGAATAAATTGGGAGCCAGTCCTTTGGAAAAACTTCAGCAATATACAAGGACTACACAACAAGGTAGACAGATAAGAAGAGGGATAGCAGGCCTGTTCTCCATGATCAAACACCAAATGATCTTTTCATCCAAAAGGGTACCTTTAACATCAATGAAGCAATTTGAGTTGCACATATTTTATTTAAAATGTGAAACTAATGTTGAAATCCAAATGCCACCAAATATCTCCACATCATTAACCAGTTCCAACTAACATGCCATTTGAACACAAACTTCTTCAGAAATGTCATTGCACCAACCTAAGTTTTCACAATTTCACTTAGTGGTTTCAGCTGTGACACGCTCATATTAGTAATTAAACATTCTGAATGCAACACTAAGAATGTGTGTCATTCATAAGCCATATAGCAATGTACAAAATTACACAACTCCAGGTCATCTAAGCAATTGGAATTGTTAGGGGCCATATCATTCCTAACCTGTACTTTTCTATCAGTATTAGCACAGAAGAACAAAAGCAATCGTTCTGTGTTATCATTTCTCTATCACAATTTGTTCTTCCCAAAATTGAACTTCACAAAATTGCACTCAGCAATCAGCACGAGCTTTCTATATCACTAAAAGAATGCAAATACATAACAGTAAGAACCTATGTTCATTGAGCAAAATTGTGGTCATCTACTGAAGACTTGAGACGCTGCATCACCATTTTTCAATCTTCCTCCACTTACTGCACTGAATACATGCAACTCCAACAATCTTCTGTACTGGCCTTGTTCTATCTCTGCTTCGTTTGCACCATGTAATAGCAGGAGCTCAATAATGCAATCTTCCCAATCAATACTATCACAGGAACCTCTTTTTCGTCTCTTCTTCCTGCCATCTGGACTATCTGGCAACTCTGCCAAATTGTCATCGAGTAAGATTCGATCTATGTCATCCATCCTCTTTCCCCCGCGTTTCTCCTTGGCAAATTTTTGTGGCAGACAGACATCTTCATTTCTTACACCAGGCTGTGAATGATTGGTGCTTGAAGCTGGAGCAGCAGGGGCCTTCCTAATCGCATCAATTCGCTGCTTAGCAGCTTCAATACGGGCTCTCCTCTTCTTCTTCAATTTCATTCCAGCAGTAAACGATGGTGGAGGTGCATCATATCCAATGTCAATATCCACCACATCCTCAAGCTGCATGTCCCTTTTCCAACCATCATCCACACTGTCCATCCATGGTTCCAGCTCCAGTCTTCCTTTCCACAGCTTCCTCTTGTCACTACCTTTACTGACCTTCCCAAGTTTCTGTAGCTGGGCAAGCCTGTTTAAGACATTTTGGTAAGCATCTGATAGACCCTTCTCTGTGATCTTCTGATCCTCAAATTCTTTCTCCTCTTGCAGAAAATTATCGAAATCGAAATCATCAGCACCCACGGGCGCAATCTGAAGGTACTTGGACTCGTCATCATCGACAGAAGAGTATGCCTGCACAATGCCAGCGATGTTCGGAGCGAAGCTCTCAAGAAACTCTTCAGAGGGATCTGACTGTGACTTCATCTCCATGAGCCGGAGTAGGACTGGCGCGTTGAGGAGCAGGTTCTTCGCATTGACGTCGGCGCCCCATGGAAGCAGCTGCCGTGCGACATGCACCAGCGCATCAACCAGCTCCTTGTATCGACGGAGGCTGGTCCTGATTCCAGCCGAGAGGTCCTGAGCAATGTCCTCCACGGAGAGAGAGGTGAGCCCGTTCACCTCAGCAGAGAAGGCCACAAGGGCCGCGACGAGGGGGAGCGGGTACCGTCCCGTGGTGAGCGACCACTTGGAGGCGCAGCGGAGGAGGAACCGGGCCTGTGCGAGAATCGCCCCCGTCTTCTCGCCCGCGGCGGCGGTGAGCGAGGGCGACAGGTGCACAGCCCGATCGAGCGCGGCGGCGTAGTCGAAGCACGGAAGGGGAGGGAGGGACAGCTGCGCGGCGACGCGGGAGACCAGGTCGGCGAGTGCGGGCGCGGAGCAGAACGCGGCCTCCGCCGCCTCGGCGAGGGAGAGCGGGAGTCGGTGGGACCGCGCGACGAGCAGGGAGCAGGCGGCGGCGAGGGCGGGGAGGAAGGCGGATCCCGGGGTGGCGAGCTGGCCGTCGGTGGCGGACTTGGCCATGCGGAGCGCCTCCTCGGCTCGGGTCGGCGAGAGGCCGAGGCGGGTGGCGATGGAGGTGATGGCGGCGGTGGCGCCGGCGAGCTTCTGGTCGTGGTAGGCGGAGTCGGAGCTGTTGCGGACGAGGGAGGAAACGCGGAGGTCTAGACCGCCCGAGTCGGTGAAGGTGGCCTGGTGGACGAACTCCGCCGCGCCGCCATCGTCGATGACGCCGCAGGAGGTGCAGACGAGCACGCCGGAGTCCGGGTCCGGGATCACCGCGCTCTCGCCGCACGACAGGCACGCGGATCCCATCGCGCGCGCCTGGCCGGCGGGCGCGGCGGCGGGGGCCGGCGGCGGCTTGCGGCGGAAGGAAAGGGGGGCGAGGGGGGATTCGATTCAAAGCCGCGGCGATCTGTTGCGAATTTCCGGGGCCTGTACTGCTTTGTACGGGTGCGGCGACCGACTTTTATGTGCGCACCGCGCAAGATGGATTAAGGATTATATATGGCGTTCTAAAAAATTCAATAAACTTGGCAAATTCGTTCGTGTTAGAATTTTTTTCCGCCTCTTTGTCTCCTGCCTGTTAGGTTGGGAATCACTAGTTGGTGTTCTACTGTGGTTAAACTCTCTCCTAAGCTTTCCAACTCATTTTCTTTTTGCGGGTATGCTTTCCAACTCATTATAGGTGCTTGTATTTACGGTTGATTATTCTTTCATGGTATATTTACTTTGATTAATCAGGTCCGTGACCCAAACCTGTCCTATAATCTAACGAAGCACGTGCTGTTTCAAGAAATTCAAACTTGCCAAAACAGAACGGATTGACCGAGCCTACGGGCACAAATATGAATTTGTTCTTTTTTCTATAAAAAAATAAAAACATACCAAATGACCAGGCCTAAAGGTGCAAACATGATTTTTTGAGTGGAAATTATACCAATCTTGGTGTACATTAAACATAACATCATATCCAGCGCATCATCCGAATCAAATAACTCAGAGAAACCCCGTTGGGGGAGGGGGGCCAATTCATTCGTACAATTTTCCTTATTCCGGACATGTTTACCTTATTTTGTATTACGAGTTTTTTCAACTAATAAGAAAGAATATGTCTCTCCAGCCTATTGCATGTGTATACAATATTTTCCAACTAAATACAGCAAAATTCGAGCAAAAGGCACAGTTCCACCATTAACTTTCGTACACTTTCATCATGATGCCGTACTCGTACCCGGCACCCCCCATGATACTCTGCAGCCACCAACTTGAATGCTGCTTGGGAGCAGCTTCTGCCACTCCAAGAGCTCCAGGCTCATCGGCAGCACTTTCTAATGAACGCAAAGCTCCAGTTCTGCTCTCCGAAGAACGTGGTCCAGAACAAGTTGAAGGCCAACAACAAACCCGTACAGGCATGCCGGATTACCACAGCCTGAATTCAAAACTGAAGATTTGATAACTCTGAAACTATATCATGCCCTCTAGCCCTTAAGAATTGATCTTTCAAGTACGCGGCTTCCCATATAGATTTGTGTATACAATCTTTGTCCGGTAGACCAGGATCAAGCTCAAAACAACAGCAATGATGCAGAACCCGGACATGATCAGGGACGAGAGGAAGAAACAGATGGCACCCTCGCACTTCAGTGATGGAGCAGCTTCAGATATCATGCTAACCACTCTGGCAGGCATTGCCAACAATGTGGAGTTGTGGCGCTGCTGAGCCTGCTTTGCAGCTTCAGCGTCATAGATGCCGCTAGCAATAATCCCCGAGAATACCAGGGAGCCTGCTGGATTTGCGACAGTGAGGAAATTATACAGTGCTCCAAAATATTTCACCCCAAACAGTTCAGAGGCAGCGGCTGGCACAATGGCCCAGTGAGCGCCATAGCCAATTCCGACAAGCAGTGTGCCGATGTACATTGTCCCAGGCCAAGCCATTGCAAAGTTGAAGTGTCCAATTGCCATCAAAACCTGAGCTATAGCTAATGCAATTGCTCTTGGATACGCATAATCTCTGAAAACAGGTGAAGGAACGCAAAAGGATCAGAGGAGAAAAGAGTTAAAATGAATAAGATGCATCCTAGATTTGGAATTAGTAGTTGATCAATTCGGTGTCAAGATTTTCATTAATACATAACAGATGTTATTATTCATGATTGCTGAAACAAACAATGTAGGTATTGCAAGTTCAGTTCACATGGGAATGTAAATGTAAAATGATCATATATTCATATCTGTTTAGGATACTAGCTTACTACGGTCACTTCTGTTCAGTTTGTTAGCTCCAGCACCTGTCTTTATGTTTTAATACCCTCTTCTTATCTACTTGCATTTGGCTGGATGATTTTTGTCATCCTTAGCAATAAGGTCTCCTGGTACCAGTCTAAAAATCTATTCCAGGCAAGAGAATAAAATTATGGCAAGAACAAACATTTGGTATAGTTTAGAAAAAAATAGGTCAACATGGAAGATTGGAAGGTGAAGTAAGATGCCAAAAGACACTTGAACACTATTCAATTCATAACTGGAGATCGCTCTTGATGTTAACTAAACAAATACTTAATAAGACAGCAGATGAAGTACTTTCTATGTCAGCAAAGAGGCATAAGAATCTTACTTGACAATAATCTCTGAGAAGTAACCACCACCGATGCGCCCAAGGAAGTTCCAAATGCTAATCATCGACACAAAAATGTGGGTTTCCTTGTAACCCAATGACTGGCTCATTTGCCCAAGATTATCAATCACAGTGAGACCGGATCCGGAGCCCAACAAAAGGGAGAAAAATAGAAGCCAAAAATCTGCCTTGATGAGCGCTTGCATCAGTGTGAAATCTTCACCTCGTCGTGGACCTCTCCTCCTCTTAACCCGCACTGCACCAACAGCAGCTGCCTGAAATAGCCTTGCCTGCAATGCTGCAATCCTTTTTTGCCTCTCTGAGGCTGAAAGAAGATCAACATCCCTTGGCTTTTCATCCTCTAGTTCACTGAGTATAACCTCCTGTTGCTCCTCAGAAGATGTTGATGCACTTGGTTCTTCTTTCCGAGGTGATGGCAGTAATAGTGCATACAAAGTCTCATCGTCATCTGAAAAGAAGCTGAGTAGCACTGGGATGGCTATTGGAACTAATAAAAAGATGATTAGAATGATAGTCAACAGGGCAATCATTGACTGGCTTAGGTCGACAAGGTCTTCAAGTAGCATGACGCCCATCAGATAAGCAGCCAAGAGCAAGCAGACGCTGTATACAAATGTGAAACTTGTGCCATCAGAAGGCCGTACTTGCCTGTGGCCTCCAACTGGTCTTACAATGAACATTAAAGCTATAACTACCATTGTTGGGCCAACAGCAACCATGAAGATCAGTGCAGCATCATCAGGCGAGTGTATCATTGCATAGATCTGTGTCAGAATTGCACCACTTAACCCAGCGAATCCCTTGAGGATACCAACAATTGGTCCACGGCTCTTGGGGAAGTTCTGAACACACGAGACGAGTGCAGCAGTGTTGAAGTATGTCTCACCATTGTTACCAATGAAGATTAGAATGCACATCTGAGGAAGGATGATAAACTTTTAGTATGACAACCGACATCAAAGCAATTCAAAGTATATAAGGGCAATAAAATTTCCAAAGATCCATGGTTTTGAAGACCAATAGCTGAATAGGGAACATGGGATCCTGAACCAAAATGTAACATAGCAATTGGATGTTATGTTAATATAATACCACGTAGGGTCTGGTAAAAAAAAATACTTGGTTTCTTATAATTGCTTTTTTGCTTATGTTTATCTTGTGACTTGCGAGAGATCACAGGATAAAATCTCAGAAAATCAACTATAAACCACCTCATATCTAGTCATTGAGATTTGAGACTCAAAACCATGACAGTTTAGATTAGACACCAGCTGGCAAAGATTACCAATAGCAAGTAGACTAGCCACCAGTTTGCTACTGACTGATTGACTGATTATGCAGATGCGTTGCATGTGCATGCTAGTGACAGAAAATTCTGGTTAAGCAGATGCCATTTCACATATATCTTTTACCAACAAAAGAAATCAAGGTAGCCTGCTGCAACTGTATTTGATATACAGATAATAATCAATGCTGACATTCTTGATCGTACATTAAGGGATTTTAATAAGATATCGCAGTTAAATCACTGATGATTTACGCAGATGTCACAGTGTTTCCAGGGCATTAGATAATGAGGTACAGCTAAAGGCACATGGAAAGCAGGAGAGCCACCACGTTGACAAGAGAAGTACACCGTACACCTTTCATGACAATTAACCAAATTGTTCCAATGAAACTTCAAGAAGTTTAGAATTATAAGAGAATTCATTTCCTTTTCTGTGGACACAAAAACTTCATGCGTCTGAATTTATAGAAGAAAAGACCAGATGGTTTGGAGTTACAAAGGGCCACAGGATGTAGGCGTGGGCTATTGTCCAAGTTCAAAGTGAAATTTACAATAAGAATAACAACTGAGCTCCAAAGGAGGCTAAGAGTATTCATTTCCGCTGTAACTGTACACTGTGCTTTAGAGGAACACGTAACAGTTAAGGTTGAAGTTCAGCTGCAATGCTATCCACAAAACAAGCTGTCCTTTTCTAAGTGAAAGAGTCCAAGTGCATATGACATAAGACATGTAGTGTTGCATATGAAGCAACAATATCCTTTGACAGGCTGCATGATTGGTTTCCGTACGGTAATCTTAGAAAATTCGGCCGTGGCAGAAACAGCAGAACTCTATCAAACATCGGACAAGACTCTGAAACTTCAACGACGCCAGCACTTATTTATTATAGAACCCAAAAATTCAACATGAATTCCACCTAAACATCGTGCACTCTTCAACCAACAACAGTCACGAGCAAGAAATTGTAAGGAAGTTTAGCGCTGGTAGAGGTCAGGTGATCGAGACCACGCAACCAACCAATGCGTCCGCCGCGTTACGAAAAAGGAAAATGAAACGGGAACATCGTAATCGGGAAGGTGGAAAGTGAAACGGGAGCATCGTAATTGGTAAGGTGAAACAAAAAAAAAAGGTTCAGTGATCAGAGGAAGAGGCGTTGGGATCTCACCGCCCAGAGCGGTGGCACGGGGACCCGTCGCGTGACGGCGAGCCAGACCCATCCGTAGCCGACGAGGTTCTGCGCGGCGCCGACGAGGAGCGCGGCCCAGAGCGGGAGCAGCGCGCAGAGCGTCCCCGCGAGGAAGCCGACGCTGTCGCCGAGGTCCTTGGCGACGCCGAGCCCGGCCACCTGGCGCTGGTTGTACCCCAGCGAGCTCTTGATCACCGGCGAGAGGCTGCCGAAGAGGTACCCCACCCCCGCGCAGGACTGCATCCACATCGCCGCCACGAACACCAGCCACCGGTTCCGCAGAAACCCCTGCACCCGGCTCCCCACCTCCACCATTGCGCCCCCGCCGTCCTCCTCCTCCTCCGGACAGCGAGCTCCCAACCGAAACCAAGAGCCCGACGCCGAGCAACGCGCGCCGATTCAGACCGGAGCGGCGGCGCCCAACCGAGCGGGCGGCCGGGATCGGGATATCAGCGGGCGCGCCCGGATTGGCGTGCGGCTCCGGCAGCGGTTGCCGTGGCCCCTTGTTGTTGGTAGGCGACAAGCGTGCGTTGTCCCAGTTCCGCGCGGACAAAATGACGGGACCCGGAGGGGAGCGAAAATCTGGGGATTTGAGCTCGCTCCCCGTCCCTCTCCTTTCCTCGCGAGTTGGGCGGTCGGGGTGGCCGCGTGGGGGATCGGCGATGGCGACTCGGCGAGACCGCCGCGAGAGGAGGAGGAGCCGAGGAGGAGCCGAGGCGACAAACGCGGGGCCCCTTTTTCTCCGGTGCACGGCTACGAGCCTACAAGAGCGCACGCTGCCCCGGGTGCGCGCGGCACAGGCACCCACGAAAGCGGTGGTGGCGGGGGACCCCGGACCCGGGGCTCTCGCTGCGTGCGGTGGCCGTCGGCGAGGCCGGGTGACAACTGACACGATCACGCAAACACGATGGGCCTGCGCGACCGCCGAGACGTGTCGCGGCCGGGGGAAGAGGCCGCGCGAGTGCGTTTGGTGTCAGGCGCCCCCGTGCCGGCTTGCCGCGTGGGCAACGACGGCGAGCTTAGCTGAGCGATCCCCACGCCGGTCTATGCACCTACTGTGTAGCTCACACGCTCCGCTGGACAGCTCGAGTAGGCGTAGGATGGTGGCTGTTCACTGTCTCCGTGTCGTTTGCGTCTTCAGCGGCGTCTCCCTACGGCCTACCTGCCGTGCATGCTCCTGTCGCTTACCATCGTTGGCGAGCTCGATCTCGATGCCACTCCCCAATTGGTATAGCACTTCTTTGAGGGACTAAACGATGGTACAATGTACGTGTCGGGTTCACTGTACCGATCGCATTTGCATCCGCTGGTGGTACGTGCCGCCGTATCTTTTTGACATTTCGTGGTAGCGGTGGGAAGAGAGGACAAAATAACCTCATGGTATACAGCCTCTTTCTCTAGAGAGGATGGATCATGCATCGTTGAAAATATTATTTGAAGGGAATCAAAGGGAGGAATGCACCCTATACTTATCAACCATGCATTGTCCACATAAACGCGTCTAGAGTCTATACCTCTGTTTGATTTGTAACTTTTACTCCCTCATTCAAAATCATACGGCGTATTATATTTTATAGTATATTAATTTTGCTGCGCATCTAGATATCCAATATATTTCGATACATGCTACAAATAATATATTTATAAATTTTAAAATGATTTATAATTTAAAATAGAGAAAATATATATTTAAAATCAATATGTGAGTGTGCGTTGTGTGTGGCCCGGGCTGAATTTGTACTCATCACGCGCGCGCAGCGCGGCAGAGGGAAAACGACACGAAGTTGGAGCCCATCAACAACGAGCACTTCCGGCCCGTCTCTCTCCTAGGCCCGGACCGTACTTGCAGCCCAGGCTCAGCCCAGACAGCGTCGCGTTCTTTCCACGCGAGCCCCGCCGACCCACGGCCCCACCCAAGGGCCAAATTCCCCAGCACTTCACGCCCTCACCTCACGATCCCCCCCCCCACCCTGCGCCGCTCCTCTCCTTCCTCATCACGCCAGGACGCCTCCTCTATCTCCCTCTCCCCACCCAGAGCTCGAAACCCTAGGCGCGTGCGGCGAGGCATGGCCATGGACCCGGACGCGGTGGCCAAGGCCTTCGTGGAGCACTACTACCGGACGTTCGACACCAACCGCGCCGCGCTGGTGTCGCTGTACCAGGACACCTCCATGCTCACCTTCGAGGGCCAGAAGCTGCAGGGCCCGGCCGCCATCGCCGGCAAGCTCGGCTCGCTCCCCTTCCAGCACTGCGAGCACCAGATCATCACCGTCGACTGCCAGCCGTCGGGGCCCCAGGGAGGCATGCTCGTCTTCGTCTCCGGCTCCATCCGCACCGCCCCCGACGAGCACCCCATGAAGTTCTCCCAGGTCTGCAACCCCCCGCACCGCCTCGATCCGGTTCCTCCCTGCCTCTCTCATTCGCACTCGCCGCGTAGGAGTAAGGCCTATCTTGATTCCGCGTAGTACGCGCTGACCTTTCAGCTAATCTGATCTGATCTGTGGCCACTCGTGTGATTCCTTGGTTGGGTTGGTCCCGATCTCGTGGTAGTCAGTAGAAGGCCGTCGATTTGTTTTATTATTTTTCGATTGCTTGCCTGATCTGTGCTTACTGTTGTGGTGGGTTGGTCTCTCATTATTCTCTATTTAGTTAGTAATCATTGATCCATGTCAATTTCTATGTCGGAGCATTTGATTAGCCGCTGACTGTTGGTCCTGTAGTATTGTGAGGCTATCTGTGTCGTTTAGATCTACACTACATGTACCTGTTGGGTTCTCCTTGGTTAATCCTTCCAGTTGTGTTTCAGTTCGATATTTAGCTATGCTGTTGTGTCTATTGTATATATTTATGGTCCTTGTTTATTGCCTTAGGCTATTTTCATATGTACAGCTTTAGCCCTCTTGTCGAAATTTTTGCCAGATAGTAGTCATTGGTTTTGGTGACATGGCAAAGTCATTGGTTTTGGCAATGTTTTTGCAACACTGCTGGTTAATGATAGAGATACAGGCATGTGTCATGCTCTGCACTTTTCAATTTTGCACGATTCAAAGATTCCAGTTGATCAAATTTGTTGCTCCGTTTTGTGTTAATTTTCATAAACACTTCATGAATCCTTTTTAGAATGCGCTTTAATTTTGTGTTTGTATCCATGGTAGGTATTTCCTAGAAATATGTAGACCTTGTGTTTTGGGATTATCTCTTGAAGCTGTTTAGTTGCCTCTGAACCATTAACAAACTCAATGTTAGACTTAGATACCGACCTATCTTGCAGGTGTGAAATATACCTGCATTTTACATACTTTTGTGTTTCAAGTTGCGAAGTAACTAGAACCAAATGACACGCTAATTTGTATCTTTTATTGTCAAGTTTATGTTGACTTTAGGAATAGCTTGTACAGCATGTGTTGATGTCTTCTGTATAACCTCGGACTGCAAATGTGCAGTTTAACTTGCCCTACTTCCTGTTCCTGTAGCTAAGTTTTATGCACTTGTATCTTTCGATCATATGCTGGAAGCAATACACAGCATTTAACTTGCCCTACTTCCTGTTCCTGTAGCTAACCTTGTCGATGATAATACGATTCTGGCATGCAGCTTGTATATTTTGATCTTGAATATTGGTTTAGGTATTTGTTTGAAAGTGCAATGTGGTGATTCCATTGAGAGTTAATTCAGATGCTTATCTAAAGTTTATTGATGTTCATAGTACCCCCTCTGAAAACCAATTGATCGTTTGCAAAACTGTAATATGCTTGTAGTGCATTTCTTTAGCATACAGGGTGCATGTCTTGCTTGATGGCTCTTGATTGCAGTCATTTTTTTACGTATCCTTTGCAGTAAGCAAAGTTGACGTTGCTGTGTTTTAATTGTTTCTGTAGGCGTTCCATTTGATGCCGGCTGGAAATTCCTTCTACGTGCAGAATGACATGTTCCGCCTGAACTATGGTTAAGGGCTTAAGGGCAGTCGAGAGTTGCTGGAAGCGAAGTGATTAAGGGTTTCATGTTGAGTTGATGAATATGAATGATGCTGCTACTCTTGCCCGTCTGTTGGCTGCTGTTGTTTATTGCAAGAAAATTGCTAGACTTGATATGCTTGTTGGATAATTTCTTATTTTGGATCCATGTACTCTGATTGCGTGGACATTGGTTCTCTGTGGATTGTGAATGAAAACGGTCCAGATCTATTCGTGTGAGGGATCTCCGGTTTGTCCTGGTTGATATTCGTTTTAGGCACATTAATCATCCTGGTGACGTTCTAGTGTCCTGCACAAAAGTTTGTGACTAGCAGGATGCAGGAAACATCAATTGTGTTGCGTACTGAGAAGTACGTTTGGCAGAGTTTCGTACTGAGATGTTTCATTTTTTTCTTCTTGTACGCCTGGAACCAGCAAAAACTGAATTCAAAGAAGTTTACGGTACGAAATCGAGATGTACCAGCAGCAAAAGGTTTTTTCTTCTGTGCCTGCACCTAATATGATTGAATTCGGAGAAGTGTACAGCAGTTTCAAAGGAAGTGCCAGTGGTAAAATTGGGATCTACCAGCAAAAAATTTCCTTGTCCTTGACTGGGTAGTAGTGGGAAGGCGCGCCGCCCTGCTGACAACGACAAACAAGATGGTTGAGCAAAAAAAACCGGTCCGCGAGCTCCCGCAGATGAGAGAGCCCATGGCGTACTGACAGAACGCGACTGGAAATTCGGCACGGAAATACTACGCTTGCAATGTTAAACAGGCTCCTTTTATTCATGGGCCAAAAGCAGGCACCGGGGCAGCGAGCAGGGCCCAGTAATCACAGCCCGGAGGGGGGAAGACGGCGAAGCCGAGCCGGCCACCCGGCGGCCCACGATGGATTTTTAGTGTTTTGTTGCTTGTTACTCACTGATATAATAACAGATTTCGGCGGGTAAAAAGCCGGCTAATTTAGGCTGATTTAACAGTAAAGCCGGCTAATTTAGGCTGATTTAACAGTGTTCTATGAAAGAGAATAAGCCAAAATAAACTGAAAGCAGACAAGCCGGCTGATTTATACTAATTATTGTTTTGCACTGTACTTTATGTTGATCGCATGATGTTTGAGACACTGCCTTGTTTTGAAACCCCTTACCTAACCATGCAATCAACATAAAAGCAAGAATGCTTTAGCTATGCAATGCCTGAATAAGATTATATGTGGCGGATCATGGCATCCGAGATGTTGGTGCCGTCTTCCAGATCTTTTGTGTACTCCACAACACCCACTGAAATGGAAATATTGTCTGATTTTGATTGCATTGTTTCAATCAACAAAACACTACTACTTTTTCGTAGAGTGGGTTCTTACACGTAAACCATTATCTTTTCCACGTTTTATGCAAGCACACACGCGGACGCGGTGAGAAGAAAGATAGGCGCCTGCTATGCGTTTGCAACTTGCAGTGAAAGTATCAACACGCACACCAGCTGAAATTGTTTGACAGATACAGGACCATGTTCAAGGAAACTAGTTTCCTAAGTTGACATTTGCTGATCACGACTATTGGCCCCCAGCTTAACTATACTGTAGGCTTGAAGCTGGGAACTATACTGTATGCGGTTCTCATTTTCAGTTGCCCACTGCTCTTTCTCCGCATAGGAGTCAACTATGGTCCTTCGCTCCATCCTTTCGTATTCAGAGGGCTTGTCCTTCTTTTACTCACCAAAAAGACACAACAACCAGGGTCAGCATTTTAGTGTTGAGAGCTACTATATACTAGGTGGTAAGGTTTCTTGAAAGGACTGCACCTTAGCTTTTTCCTGCTGCAAAAACTAATTCCAGACCTAACATTAGGTTTGGGGCAACCCAACCACCTTCATCCTCAGTTTATTCTGCAATCGATCACCAAATTAAGATGCTCTCAGAAATCTACCGTGTGCAGCATGCACGTTGCCCAGGTCACGTTCATGCAGTTCTAGTAGAAGAAATATCTGTTGTGTGCAGTATGACCCTGATAGCTGCCAGAGCGTCGGTTACTGTTTCCTCGAAGTTTCCTATCTCTGTCATGCTCATCTCGTCTGCATTTGCTTCCATGCCCCTGAAATTTACATAACAAATAGATAACGATTAACACAACATCGAACGTCTTCGATGAGCTAGAACCGAAGGTTGTTCTCAACTAAATGTGTGTACCATTGAGCAATGATATTCAGTTGATCAGGCAAAGAGCCGGCAGATGACGGCTCCTCCTTCTGAACAACCAGGAGGGGATGCACAAAACATACAGATAATTAGCGTATACTTTTTTTTGAAACGAATAATTAGCATATACAGGGGGAACTCAAAGAAAATGCAAAAAAGAACATGATTAGGAAAACTACAGTTTTTACATAACAAAATAAACAATATGCAAATACCAAGCCTGAAAAGAATTCTGATACTAAAAGGCCGTATCCACAATTATGCAGATGTTCGTCGGGAAAAAAGAAACAATTGTGTAGATGCAGGCCTTTCATTAGCTAGAACAGAATGTGAAGATTTGCACTGGTGCGTTCTATTGATAGTCTGCAGCCCCTCCAGATGGTATATATGCGTGCATGGAATAAATCCAGAGCAATACATGACGATTCTATTTTCAGAATTATATGATCATGGTTGTGGAAGAAACTCAGCCCATATGAGCTTACACACGAAATTCACAAGATCTATTATCTATATACAAAACAGGCTGGCTACGAAAGTTTATCTGGCTAAATAGAAGCATCGTTGCAACTTGGAAGGTAACATGAGATATGATTTCCCCAAGGACTTAGATCTGAATATTTTCTTTCCTTTTGTTTTACATCTGGTTAATATCGTGCTGGATTGTTTTAGGTCCAGAAAAAAAAGCAAATGAGAACAGTTTAGATTTTAGTCTGCATTAACTTGAAAAAGGAGACTGATAAAAGGTCCACAGCATTATGTTCCGCTTTAGATTGACGAACAGTAGTATGGAGTCACGTAACTTTAAGTTGATGTAAAGTTTAGACTTGCTATATCTTCGTTAGCACAGACAAGTAATAATTGGATGCTTTGGGCCACAATAGGAGATCTATCTTTATGGTGAAAATGCAAATCACTTTGTGCTAGATTATGTCAGAATCTTGACCTCGATTTTTTTTAGTTTATCCTTCTTCTTGCTAACCATACTGTACCGTTAAACATTTCATTCTGATGATATGACAAGTAGATGCATCACTTTGCGATGTAAAGTTTAGACTTGCTATATGTTCGCCAGCACAAACAAGTAATAATTGGATGCTTTGGGCCACAATAGGAGATCTATCTTTATGGTGAAAATGCAAATCACTTTGTGCTAGATTATATCAGAATCTTGACCTCGATTTTTTTTAGTTTATCCTTCTTCTTGCTAACCATACTGTACCATTAAACATTTCATTCGGATGATATGACAAGTAGATGCATCACTTTGCCTGGTAAGTGGTATAACTCCAGCCTTCTTTCGAAAAAGAAAAGGTGCAAACACCTTTCAATTCAAATTTCGCTGATCTAATGAGTCATTAGGATGTCTGATCGTAACATTAACAATAATTCATCTAGCATACAACCATTTTAACACCCACAATGCAAAGATCAAGCTTTTGAATGTGACTTCCCATTAAATTTACCAAAATATTTTAAGGCCTCAGTTGATATGAAATTTTGGCTTAAACAATAGTGATAGTTTACTGAAATTTGAAATTCGAGAAAAATATTTCAGCCAGACGTAACCTCCTTTGTTAACAGTGCAATTTTTTATACCCAACCTGCTCACAATCTCATCAGTAATAAAAAAATGCATAAGTAGATTCTATGTACAATTCTATGTGATGTTATCTTATTTTCGTCAGGATGATACAGGCAACTCACAAGCATCCTAAGTAACTCTATCAATATAATGGCATTTAGCTACGGAAAAAAAACAGAATGAAAGATCACAAAAAAATGTTGTTGATAATACTAAAGAAATGAAAAATACCAGATGAAATGTTACTTTTTTGGTAATTTAAAAGTGGTGAATTTCAAACCTTTTTCTTATATCCTCTATAGAAATTTTGAAATCCAGGATACTTAGACTCTTCAGTTGGCAATACTTGTTTGAGAATTGGGCACAAGAATTCAGGAGGCAGATAAAATGATGCAGTGAAAGAGAGTTAAAATTGAAAGAAGTAGACCAAAGTTGTTGGACAACATGTATTTTTAAGATATATGACTTAATGCTAGAGATATGATCATCTAATGATCCCCAGCAGAGAGTTGATGAGTTTCTAAACCTTTTTGGATATTTCTTACTGCCTCCCTTCTCTTTTTACTTGTGCCTTAGAAATAATTGGCACGGCTTCCAACACATGCCTTTGACCATTTCTTTTTAAGAAATTTCCTTTTTTCAATTTATTGAAAATAATATTATTAGTCATGAGGAACCTATTAAACCTTTTTCATGTGAAAAGTATTAATAACTTTGTGTATTTTCTGATCAAAGTTTGTAAAAGTTTGTCTGCATGCAACCATTGGAGGTGGGTGGGGCATATATGTAAGCTTAAAAGTCAAGGTAATGCATTCAGTTAGCAACAGACAGCACCTTTATCATAAACAAAAGTTAGCTTCATTATTTATACTGAGTAGATTTTTTTCAACTATTTATGCTTGACCTGTACATTGCAGTCAACCGTTGAGTCACGTGCTTCAATATTGAGATCATTTATTGTGTTGGCAAGGTCCCAGTATCGACCAAAAATTTCTTCAATGCTGCAAGGAAGAATGCATAAAAAATTTCTTCAATGCTGCAAGGAAGAATGCATAAAAAGCTTAAAGTTTAACTCGGAATGGAGAAGTGGGTACACACATAGAGAAAATAGCTTGCTTATTAACAAGAAGCTCCATAAACTAATAATGCACAATCTTGCGCACAAAAGGATAATCACACCCTAAGAATGTATATATGTATAATGGTCGCTGCACAAATGAACATGACCTACAATTACTTCAAAATAATTAACAAGATCACTCCACCAAAACTATCTGGTTTTGTTACGAAAAAGCTCTATATGTTACGTTAGTTTTGGTTAATTGTTGTGTTGAACAGTTCCAGGGCACAGTTACAATGCCTTGATTTGCATTTGCACATATATTTTATGCATGTTTTCGAACTAGCACAAGTCAGTTAACAAATTATTGACCCTTAACAGTATCTGCTGCAGCATATATTGGACAGGAGACATTTACAGTAGTCTTAGAACAGCATATGGTGGCATCCCAAAATATTGCAAACAATTGACAAGCCCAGTGCGAAAACTTAAGCAGGCTTTTGTCTCTCATCAGGGTTTACCATATCCCATGATTGATGAAGCTAAAGGCCAGCATGATCTGTTTAATTCGGCTTGGCATTTATGAGATCATTCTTCTTGCTACCTGTAGATCATTCTAGCGTGCTCCTTTGCACAGTTCACGACGCGTAAATCAGCCGCGTCCTGCACAGATCCAGATTGCTCTAGCGGCAGCGGTAACGCGCCCGCGAGAGATTTCTAGACGAATCGATCAGTTCAAGAAAAGGCAAGGACGGGAAGACGACGACGACCAGTAGTCCAGTACACAAAGAATTAAGCGATCGATGAAGAAGCCAGGAGCAGCATGGATTGATTTAGAAAGGAAAAAAAAAACCGCAAGAGCCAACAGGAACAGGAGATTGCTAACCGCGCCATGGATGATTACGCGTGAGAGGCCTGAAGCAAAGCGTCACCTGGAGCTGGAGGAGGCGAACTCGTAGAGGCGGCCGGCGGGGGAGAAGACGATGAGCGCGACCTGGGCGTCGCAGAGCACGGAGAGCTCGTAGGCCTTCTTGAACAGCCCGCTCCGGCGCTTGGAGAAGCGCACCTGCCGGCTCGTCCGGTCCTCGATCCGCCGCAGCTCCACCCGGCCGCGCTTCCTCTTCCCCTTGCTGCTCTCCTCCTCCTTCTCCAGCTGCTGCAGCAGCTGGAGCTCCGCCCTCCTCGCGGTCGTAGCCTCCTCCCGCACCATTCCTTTCGCCCAACAGCGCCAAGACAATACCAACCTTCCTTGCAATGAACTGGAGAGCTCACTGTCACTTCACTGCTGGGATGGATGAAGAACCGGACGGAGGCAGCAGGTCGGAAGGATATAAAGAGAGGATCGGAACAAATCTTGGTCTTGAGGATAGAGGCGAGCGAGCTAGGGGCGGGCGATGGATTCCTGCGAAAGTTGTGGATGGCAGCAACCATCAGGAGGGTGGGCTCCATGTCGCCTCCACCGCTCCACATCTCCATCTCCTGCTCGAGGTCGACTGATGGGTCGGTCATGGATAAAGGATACGGTGCCCATCCTGCCCCTGCCCGGCTGTCAGTGTTCCCTACCCCGGAAAGCGGAGGAGCTCCGCGCGAGGACGCGTTTCGCAACGGCATTGGATGGCTGCATGTGTCGCTACTGTACATTGTACGTTGGTAGTAGTGACGAGAGTGCGCCAGAAATTGCTGCACTAGCAGTGTCCGTCGTCTTCACCGTGAATGCTGGAATGGCAGCAACTTCACTGCAGCAAGCCATGGCCGGCTCTGGTCATTTTTGGTTCGTTTGGTACCATCTGTGACATGTAATCAAATAAAGTTGACTAGGGGCATTTCTTCAAAAAAAAAAGTTGACTAGGGGCAACTTAACTTTATGATTTTACCATTACTATTCACAAGTCGACCATTAACTAGGGGCAAAATCGTGTTGACTAGGGGTAAAATTGTGTTAACTTATGAATAGGGCAAAAATTACAAAGTTAAGAAAATAAAGGTAAATCATAATTACACTGTAAAGTAGGGGCAAGAATATAAAGCCCCCTATAAAAACCTTTGACGCTATAGAAAAATAACTTATAAAAGTCATTTCTGAAATAAACTGGAATGAACCTAAAGCAGAAGCCGAGCCCTCCGGAGCCACGAAAATAAAGATTGGGGTTTGAAACATGAGAATATTATGTAGTAATTACAGAATTTGCTATAAGGCGGCTAGTCCTTGTGAAAGTTTCATAAAGAGTTTCATAACATTAAATTCTATGCCACATCATCATTTTTGCTGACATAGCGAGGATAGAGAATGAGTAAGTTTCATAGGATGAGAGAGAAATTTCATCCCTATAAAATTTAGCCGCTAAATTTACCTAATTTTTAGTCTTGGTATTTGTACTATGAAACTGTGCACTGAGACCGTCCATCCCCAAACTTAGCCGATACACTTACCCATTCGCACGGTCCGGTTTGTTGTGTGGGCGCGGTCCTTGAGGCAGCCTTTACACTATCCAATGGCCAGGTCGATAAGGCTGGCGGTAGTGGCACGAGGAGGTTTCGATTGGTCCTCGTTGCTTATTCCCACGTGCGATAATGCTCCCAGCCTTGGTGGCCCTTGGACATTGGGCTGGGCACTGGGTAGTATCAGTCCTGCCAGCACTACAGTATCTGTCACATGTTTTTTCCTTCCTCTCGGATAGAAACAACACCTCTGCAAGAGTTGGTGGTAGTACTTTTACTTTATTTTGTATTGTTGGTTTTGGATTTTTCTCTCTCTCGTCCACTATGAAATCATCCCACTTATCTATATAACTATCTACTAAAAGTGATGAATCATATGGTTCAAGAAAAATGGTTGACACACACTATCCAAGTTCACCCGTGCATATACTCATCATTTTGTACATCAGTACATGCAACCAAATACATCCTAACTGGTTTTGAAAATAACATTTGCAAAACTGTCATTAGCTGGCATAACTGTCAGTAACTAAGAAAAGCGCCAGACCACACATGCTGTAAGATTTGGCATGTTGTTACTTGTTAGAGCCCGTGCTTGCTACCTACTCCAAGGATAATGTGGCATCATAAGGATGGTTGTGGGTACCGTACCATGGAATGGCTTCACGATGAGGTCGAAGATTGAAGACGCCAAAGTGACCAGAGCAGGAGTAGTACTGTACAATGCACACTAGTAGCGTCGAGAAACTTCGAGAGATGGCCGAAAAGATTTATCTTAGCTGGCTGCATCTGCTTGCCCATGAAATTTGGCAAAAGCTTTGGTCATCAAAGGCTACTGCCTACTGCATTGCATGCCTCACTCAAGTCCTCTGCATGCGCCGGGAAGGTTAGGTTTCAGAAGTGCACAGCCCAGAACTCGCGACCTCTCGAGACCACGGGAGAGCTCCGCCGTGCACAGCCAGAGAGCATGCTCGACGGAAGCGCAAGGCATGTGCCTCGTCGGCTACGGAGCCGTGCCTTAGAGGAGGACGGCTCCTTGGGCCTTGGCGGACGCTCGCTCCGGTGTTGGGCTGCCAATAATGCCCAGGCCTCTGCTGCGGCCCGTCTGTCGTCCTCTCTCTCCTCTAAGCTGGGAAGTTTTATGGGCTGTTGGCGCCAAGTGCGGGCGGACCCAAGAACTGCGGGCGGACCCAAGAAAACTCTCCCCAGACCCAGCCGACAGACACACGGAAGTTTTATGGGCTGTTGGCGCCAACAAGGATGAGCCGCAGAACAGGGCCGAAGTGGACTGTTTAAGATGGGAAAGGAAGTGTGAAAGGGCCCGTATCCTAGTGGTTAGAAGAGCTTTAGCCTGAGGTCCTGGGTTCGACTCCCTATGGGAGTGAATTTTCTAAGATTTAACGGCGTTGTGCTTTCAGTGGTAGGCGATTTTCCCGTCGACAGCGAGACGTTCGTGGCGACTTCGTGAATCTCGAGGATTTGCTAGCTCAGTCTCTCGGAGATGCTCGTAAGGGTAAGATTGTATGCGTGTATTTATAAAGGTGAGTGCGTGCGTGTTGTGAGCGTCTGTACATTGTTTTAAAAAAAAGCTGGGAAAGAAAGTTTCATCTTCTGCTGTCCTCGAGCATCTCGAAACTCTCGACAACAAAAGGTTAAGCAACATCTAACAGCAAATTTTCGGCAAAAAAAACATCTAGCAGCAGACCATGATTTCTTTAAAAAAATGCGAGATAAAAATGAGAGTATAGAGAACGCTTTGTCTACCTAAAATATGACAAAGCATCACAATACAACGGAGCCATACTGCTATAGTGCAGCCAATTTCTATAAACATTGGTTATTTAGGCAAAAGGTCGTCACGATTACAACATAAATATAGTGCAGCTACAAGCCCACACACAATGTTCACACACGCTACAACAATACATTGGAGGCAAAGCAGTCACAATATTATAATACCCAATACATCATTCGAGAATCAAATGGATAATCTCCAACAAGCTCATCACAAATGTTACACACATACAAGCCACGCAAGAATCTTAAAGTGGAATCTATCACTCAAATCACAACATATGGCAGCGCGATGGGCGGCTCTGCCGCATCCTTATTATTTCAGAATCACACAGTAGTGTGATCTCATCATGGCAGCCATGGGGGTAGGAAGGTGGTCATGCATGAGCTAGTCAGTGCCTCAGAAGGGTACCTGCAATAGCACAAATGGAGGATCAACTTTAATTCCATTCCAAGAGCAAAAGAGAGATCTTAGTTAGTGCTACATCATTGCTTGCTAGTTTTGTATTTGAAGTTTTGTTTAGAGAACGCGCCTGAGCACATATTTCATTAAGAGAAAGTTGTATTTGAAGTTTTAGCAATTATATATCTAGCTGGACCAAAGAGCATAAAAAAAACCTCCACCTGTTGGGGAAAGACCGCCTCTACGATATGACTGGAAAGAAAGAAGATCTTTCTCACACAGGCCGAGAAAACTCCCGAACCCCCACCCCATCCATACACAATGTCCACAACCCGTGAGAATGGACGACCCACGCACATGGGAGGTCGTCCACGCACATGGGAGGTCAGCGACCAGGGCGGGACCCAACTAACCCCCACCCCATCCATACACAATGTCCACAACCCGTGAGAATGGACAACCCGTCCCCACCCCATCCATACACAATGTCCACAACCCGTGAGAATGGACAACCCGTGAGAATGGGCGACCCACGCACATGGGAGGTCAGCAACCTGGGAACTCGACCTGTTGGGGAAAGACCGCCTCTACGATATGACTGGAAAAAAAGAAGATCTTTCTCACACAGGCCGAGAAAACTCCTGAACCCCCACCCCATCCATACACAATGTCCACAACCCGTGAGAATGGGCGACCCACGCACATGGGAGGTCAGCGACCAGGGCGGGACCCAACTAACCCCCACCCCATCCATACACAATGTCCACAACCCGTGAGAATGGGCGACCCCCACCCCATCCATACACAATGTCCACAACCCGTGAGAATGGGCGACCCACGCACATGGGAGGTCAGCAACCAGGGCGGGACCATGGGGTGGGCGAGGGAGGGCGGGACCCAACTGTGCTTTGGACATGAGGTGGGCGAGGGAGTTTTTTTACCACCGCGCAATATGCACACTCCAGTGCGAGGCCGGGGTTCGAACCCCGACCGGCTGGCTGCTTCATCGGCAACCATGCCACTGCGCCACAGACGTGTTCGCAGTTGGACCAAAGAGCATAAAGAGGGAGTAGTCAATTCTCTAGCTATTGGTATGACATGTCATATGATTTCGTTGGTAATTAAAGTATACACGGTCATGTGAGAGATTTGGAGTAGGAAGAGATCAGCCGAAGGTAGGAGGAACTTACCCTATCTGAAGGGTGGGTTCACCACGAGCAGCGTCGAGGGGATGGAAGAATCCATTGCCGCCGTGCAGCTGATGCTGCACTTCTGGTTGTGGCTCCCCGTGCTCCCAGGCTTGCTGCCAGATAACCTGGTTGCTCTCCTCCAGCTGCACATCTCAGAACAATTATAATGACCAGCGTCCTTACTGCTTAAACCCTATATACGATTATTATCATGTAAAGATGAAAAATGTGTATCTCCATTCAAGCTCCGAGAAGTTTAGTCTTTTTTTAATAAGGGAGCCTTAAGTAACTGAATACGTTATTTCTTTGGTCAATTAATAGTTCCTTTAATTTTCCTGAATAAGCGAAGTGTGTGATCAATAGTTTGAAAATTTACACTGGTATTTTAGCATCTTATTGCAACTATGCATGATTGCACACCACAGAAGGTAAGATTTGCAAGAGAAATATACCCAGCATGTACCAAAAGAAATGAGAGTGTATGAAAGCACTCAGTCAAAGAAAATAACCCCACCAAAATGTCTAATAATAACTTGTAATCTAAATTCTATCTTTCCAAATAAAACTTACATAGAGAAAAGAAAAAAATTGCGTAAGCGTTGACTTCTATTGTTATTCTGATCCTTTTTAGGGACTGGGCATTGAAACCTAATTAACTGTTTGATCAAGTTCATCTGTGAATGCATTTTTCAAATGATACTCTACAATAGTCAAGTTTTACGACTTACTTTTCTGCGAAGACACTTATTTGCTTCAGAAAACATTTTTTCCTACAAATTGAAGAATTTAAGTCATTGACTGGTTGAGGGAAGGCAAATCTATTTTGGTAAATCTTTGAGAGGGTACCTTTCTCTGAAGTTCCGTCAGTTGATCAACCATGTGTTGTGTCTACAAGAGGAACATAATGGTCAGAATATTTGATGCATGGAGGTAGACCTAGGCGCCTAGGTGAGATACTTTAACAGTGTCTGGTGCTACATAGTCCACAAAAAATACACTTGTTGATAGTTTGAGAATTTTTAGTACCCTTGTTGATCTTATGTGCTTCAAGGATGAATCAAGTTGCTTCTCGAGGTGCTCCAGCTCCTTTATGTCTAATGTATCAAGATCTTCGCCGAGCAAATTCCTATGATTGTCCATAAAGCAATGCAGGCTCTTAAATGGATATGAAAATGTTGAATTGTATATCATTTTGCAGAAATGCACTGAACAAAAATAGACCATTTTTGCATCTCTTATATAGATATAAAGCTGCACATGCTTGACTTGCTAGTAGACAATACTTGAAACTTTCATTTTCATTGCGTTACAATTCCATTCATGGTAATTAGTTTCAGAATCTGACCAATTGCATTTGCTGTGTCATGTTCCATATGGCTAAGAAATATGGTCCACAAAATAAAGATTTTAGAGAAATTTTAATATTTGATTGGGGGAGAGGGGGGTAGCGATATTGGCAAAATATTTTAAGTGTTTTAACCTTTCACTTTTGCAACGTTTGAAGTTCACTATTTTGTTTCATCAACTTTTGCTTACCGAGATGAACAAATAACAGACAGGCAAGTTTAATTTGCTGGATGTACGTGGTCCTTTCACGCATGTTTTTCCATATTTCACATTTTCAAAAGAAATTGCTCTTTTTAATTATGTTTTTTTACAGAAAGATGTATTATCTGGACTTATAAAAAATGAACTAACCTTTGAGTTCTCTGTAAGTTTTCAACACGTGCCTTCAGTTTGAGGTACTCATTACGGCTGCTTTTCAATTGCTGAATGAAAACGTCATGAAAGAATATCATAAGCAGAGAATGAATTGTATTCAACATAACGTATTGTGCAAAGACAGATATAGAACGATATACAGTGCATGCCTCATGTTTTTCATGGAAAATTATTTTACTGTCTAATTGAAGAGGGGATAGGATTGTCTGGATTGCCATATTCTATCATGCACTATCACACTGATAGTATACCCACTTAATTTGCCATATCTTTAAGATGCAATACAGGATGTTAGTATGAATAATATGTAATTCTGAATCTTAAGGCCATAGGACCAGTGAGAGTTTATGGCTGCAGAATATAAGTCAAGTCAAGAACTGTGCACATATAGACAAAACTTTGCTACCACTCATACATTTGATATGTCACATGAAATGTGCTCATATTTTTTTCGTACGAGAAAATCTGCTTAAGAGTACTCAATCATGATTGTATTTCCAAGTTACTAAATGATAGTCACAAGTCCATTTATTACAAAACAGAAACAGAATCAGGCTTGTTCAGTTCGAAAATGTACACACTGAATAATCAGGAGAAACTCAGCATCTGTATTTTCACACACCCCTATATATTATTGAGAAGAAATTTAGGAGTTTTTGCGTTTGCTTGAGTTTAATACTATCATCTAAAATAGCCTTTGACAGGTGCCTCCTTTAAATCTATACATAAATAGTTGTGTTAGCCTGTGTGATCCTTCAAATATGAAAAATCGAAACCATTAGATTGCAAAATGTTGTTACTTCTTTGAAGCAAAGCAATTAGTGTCATAAATTCCGAAGTTTCTTTCTATAGGCTGCTAGCAAATGAGTATATATACTAAAAATTTTGCTCAAATAAATACAAACTTCTGCACATTATTAGTCTGAACTAATTAAACTTAGGGAAAGTAAGACTTTACCTCACTCTCTCTATTTTGCAGTGCTGTTTCAGGCCCTGCATAACTGCACTTTTGATACTTTTCAAGTGTCTTTGGCATGCTGAAAGGGTATGAGAAATTAGGCATATGGTTAATTCCAAGAAGAAAAAATCAACCAGGCCACTAAAAGAGAGTGTGCAAATGCATGAGAATAAGGCAAAAATTGTTCTGCTGAATCTGAGGAAGAGATTGCTTAATAATGGCTTCTGTTCTTCTCGGCATGGAGAAATAAAGTTTTTCTTAAATAAATCCAAGGTATGTAGCCTTATGTAATTGCTTCCATTCATAATTAGGGAAGCTATAGTTCGGTTGAAGTGCTAAACTGATCATTTCATAGTTAATATAAGATAATATAAAGAGCCGACATGGTATAATATCATGAGAGTTGATAGTTATTTGTTTTGTGTAGGCAACTTCTTTTGTGTTTGGGCAAGTTTACTTCAAATCATAAACGAACCATTAGACTTTCTACCACTCTCTTGAGTGGCAATAACTTATCTCTGTGACATGTGGGATCATCGAGTCATCAAAGGGGTCCTAGCTGTGATGCTAAATCGTGTGACCAACATATTACAGGGATGTCAAGTTTTTCAAAATCCCTCTGAGTTCATACACCAGCTCAATCGATTTGCTACGCATCTCTATAGCTATATACGAATCTATACTATATGAGTCCATTTTGTTTGTTAAACTATGAAAATTTGGAGTTTGGGTTACTACATCAGGCTATCATGTGACAATAAGGATGAGTGGATGACAAACGGATCCGCAGGAAATTGTTGTAAAAGCTACCCAGAAAGAAACCATGCCAGGATCATGAATTTGTGCCGACAACCACAGCTACGAGCACTTCAAAGTCCGACGGACCAAAATTACGGTCCCAACTCCCAAGGCGAGAAAGTAAGTAAGATCGATCTAGGAAAGGGGGCTAGAAGAGAAAACCCTAAACCCATGAGGTCTTAAGCCGGATCCCGTGCCCAGAAGCCATGAAAACCCAGCTCTAAGCGTGCGACGATGCCTGCACGCTAACCTCACCATCGCGAACCCCCACTCCCGCCTCCCGGCAGCTCAAAATCGAACGCGCGCAGCTCGGCAAGCTAGCAGGAGAAGCTGCTTGCGATACTCGACCAGCGCCCAGCGGCATGCGTTCCATGGGCAGATCTGGTCATCCGGCGAGATCCGCCGACACTTGCCACACACCCCAGCCTGGCCTACATGCGTGCGTGTATTTTTATGTATACCTCTGCGTGCTGCAGAACTCGTAGAGCTTGCCGCGGTTGGAGAAGATGATGAGCGCGACCTCGGCGTCGCAGAGCACGGAGAGCTCGTACGCCTTCTTGAGCAGGCCGTTGCGGCGCTTGGCGAAGGTGACCTGGCGGTTGATCTTGTTCTCGATCCGCTTCAGCTCCACCCGCCCCCGCCCCATGGCCGGCGCCCCCGCCTTCCCCGCGGCCCCCGAGCCCTCCGCCCCCGCCGCCGCCAGATCGACCTCACCGAAGGCTAGCAGCAGCAAAGCAAAGCGAGAGATGATACTCGAGGGACGGGAGCTTGAGAGGAGCGGCGGAGGAGACGGATCGGAGCGGGGATTAAATAACGAGGGGAAAGCGACGGCACGGGGCTACCAAGCTAGCATCCACCAGCCAGAGCCTAGCGGTGGTGGTGGGATGGAGGAGTAGCTCAGGGAAGGAGCCGGTGGGCGCAAGGGTGCGGCGTCAGGTTGCCGTTTCCGGCAAAGCATCCGTAGGGGGCGAAACCCTAGGCCCCCAGCAGGGTAGCGCGTTTGCGGAAAGCTAGGGATGGGAGTCGCCACCACACCACCCACTCCGCAGCGCACCACTCCGCCCATGGGCCCCGCCGCGTCGTGTACGTCGCCGTCGGCCCCTGCGCCCGGCTTTTATCTCGACGGGCCCCGCCGGCGAGCGAGCGAGGGCGAGCGAGCCAGCCAACCAGCTCCGCACACGCGCCCGCTGGTGAGCGGCCGATCACATGCCCAGCTTTAATGGCCGTGGCCGTCCACACGCAGCCGCGCGCGCACCAGCAGCGAGGTGCCCGGCGGGCGCGTCCTCGCCCCCTCGCGGCGGCCGGCCGCGTCGCTGTCCAGACCAGCTTGCTTGCACCAGCAAGCCATCGGCGTAACCCCGCCGGGCTTCTCAGTCGCATGCCTCGGTCGCGCGTGGTCCCCGTGCGCGGCCGCCCGATCCGCCGGCCGGGGCATCAATAGCCAGCCAAGCCGCCAATGCGACGACCACGTCTGCCCCCACCGCTTGCAGCCGGCCGGCCGGCCGGGGTCCGGGCGGAGCCGCCGACCGACCGATCTAATTCTCGCCGTGGCATGCATGGGCGCGCATGCTCCGATCCGCCTGCCGCGCCGGGCCTGCCGCCGGTCGACGACGACTGCCGCGGTCGCGCCCGCCCGCGCGCCGTCCCTGCCTCCGATCGGATGAGCAGAACGTGGGCTGACGTGTACGTACGTGTTGGCGCGTTGCGAGTTGGAGCCGTCCGCTCGAGGGAACTTGGCAGCGTGCGTGCGTACGCCAGGGATGCGTACACGGGGACAGAACACACGCACGCACAGGGCGCCTGTACTTGGACGTACGCAGGCTGTAGGAGTAGGACGAGAAGGTAACGGGTGAAGCGAGCGAGATTCTTGGAGATTGAGCTTGGGCACACCATCGGCTGCTGCCACCCCTGCTCGCTCGCAGGAAATCAAATCGGTGAGGTGTCTGGCACGTACGGGTACTGCTACGTACCCGACCGGTGTCGTTCACGGCACAGAAGAAGGTGTGTCGTTTTACTGTGTTCGCCGTACGGGAACACATGCACAGGGCTTGTACCTGGGGCATGTAGCACGTAACAGCATGCACGATGAAAAGAGATTCTTGTTTATATCTCGGTAACCATGTGTACAGCATATGATACTTGTGCTTAGCGATCCCGATCATGGTTAAAAAAACTGACTGCTAGTAAAGGCGATGTCTCACATCTCCTCACACCCATGCGTAAAGCGAAACACTACTACGAAAACGGTTTGTAGGGACGGGTAAAACACATTTATAAGGGCGGGTGTTTCGCTGCTAAAAATCGATGTTTGTAGTGGTGGGTACCGCACCCGCCCCTAAAAACTCATTTCCAGGGGCGGGTGAGCCCATGACCCGCCCTATAAAATGATTTGTAGGGGCGGAGCGGGTCACCCCCTAACCCGCCCCAGAAAATCGATTTTCAGGGCCGGATGAGGCTCTGACCCGCCCCTGAAGGTTGATTTCCAAGGGCGGTTTAGGGCATGCCATGCCTCTAAAAATGAGTTCCCGCCAATTTTAGTGATTCTTAATAAATTATTCTATTGAGATCCAACCCTCAAATAACAATGAAGATGCAATCAACGAGAAGAGTAAGAAAACATCCATGCCACTTATATACATCATTCCGTTAATTTGTTTTGAAATTCTTACAACGATCAATACTTAAGTTCGGACGACAAGTTACAATCCATAAGAAAAAGGGTGCGGATACATCTATGCATATTACAAATTTTATAGGCCTCTGATACGCTTCTATAGATATGCAATTTAGTTAAGGTCTCCAATCGTCCAACCTAGAACTTCATCAAAATAAACTAGAGCATGGATGAATGCACCCTCCTCCGCAGCCCAGTGCACATCACATTCAGTCAATGTTGAAAATAGCCCGCTATGGCTTCGCTATAGCCCGCTATTAGCTTTTTAGGAGATCTGCCGCTGTACTATGCAATATTTTTCCGCTACGTCCGCTAAAGGGGTTTTTGAGAGATTTAGCAGTGCTAAATGTCCGCTAAAGTGGCTTTTGCGAGATTTAGCAGCGCTAAATGACAGGTTGCTAGAAGATTTTAGTGGTGTCATTCGCTTAAAGACACAGTCAAAAGAACCGATACAACTAAGCAAACGTAGTGTGGACCCTAGACAACGTAATATGAGCACCGTTGGGCACTTAAGTGACATGTTAGAGTTTATTTTTGGTGTTAGACCAATAATACTTATAATTTTATATGTGATTATTGATTATTTTATCATTCCGCTAAATGATTTAGTTTTCGCTATAGCCCGCTATAGCTTTCTATAGATTTTAGAGAATGCTGCCGCTAAACTTCATAGTCCACTATTTGCAACATTGCATTAAGCACTATAAATGTCGAACACTGGAGTGTTGAGCCGATTTGTCCTGTAGAAGTTGAGTTTTGCTTGGAACCTAAAAGCTCTGGTCCAAAATACCTCTCCACCCATGTACGTTAAATCCAACTTTTCCAAGACTTGATCCAGAATCGCTCTAAACCTCACTGCTGCAAATGTACTACCATAGGGGAGTTCCTACAAGGTGATAGTAATGTTATGAAAGTTGAAACATGTAACATAGCTGAAGCATACAAAGCCTCTCAGCAGTCTGAATGACAGTACTTTCTTCCGACTCGAGTTGTTGAATTCGAAAATGTGACAAGTCCGGGATGAACTACCCATGAGCCTCAAGCTGCCGTAGGCAGGCCTCTACAGCTAGCCTCTCATAAGTTGTCCATATTGGTGATGCTCCACTCATTGCGGCAATTGAAATCATCGATCCACCCGGCTGTAGAGCAGGTACTTGAAAAGAAATACTTACTTGTTTGAAATGAGGTGGCCTAACAACATCGCATTGCGACATAAATGCAGTACCACCTAATCCCTCGACGACATCTTCAAGCCATCTAATTAGGTTGATATGCTGCATTATATGTGATAAAATTTAGAAATTATTCATGTGTAGTAAAACATATATTAAAAGAAGAAATGAATCTTACAGCGTTGGAAATTGCTCCGCGCGATCGATCGCCAAATGGCAAATCAATGGGGCTGTGAAAGCGCAATTTTGGAGGTTGAGCCACCGGGTCATCGTCGCCGCCCATAGGGCCGCATCCACGGCCGGGTCCACGGCTGCTTCCACGAACACGACCACCACGAAACATCTACACTAATTTGCAATAAGTCTCTATGTGCCCACATTGAAAGAATTAAGAGTCTCCAAAAATGCATTCTACACTACATAGCAATTGAAATTGAATTTCTTCTTTAACATGCACAATTTCTAATCACACACTAATGAAAAAAACAACAAACTCACCTTAGACGACTGGCGGCAGAGGGGAGGAGGATGACCAGCGGCGGAGGGGAGGATGACGACCGGCGGCATAGGGGAGGAAGGGCGGACCAACGGCGGAGGGGAGGAGGATGACTGGACTGGCGACGCGCGGGAGGAGGAGATCCGGACCGGCGGCGCGCGACCCCGGACCGGCGGAGGGGCGAAGAACGGGCGGCGGCGGAGGGGAGGAGGACGGGCGGCGGAGGGGAGGAGGACGGGCGGACCGGCGGCGGAGGGGAGGAGGACGACCGGACCGGCGACGCGCGGGAGGAGGAGATCCGGACCGGCGGCGCGCGACCCCGGACCGGCGGAGGGGCGAAGGATGGGCGGCGGCGCGGGCGGAGGAGATCCGGACCGGCGGCGCGCGGGCCCGGGGCGGGGAGGAGGACAGGCGGCAGAGGAGGAGGAAGGGCCGGCGCCGAGAATGGAGGCAAAAGTTTCGGCAGCCTAACGGCATCGCGCGCGCTCGTCTCCGAAATTTTGCTAAGTCCTGAAGCGGGAGGTGAATATATAGGCAAGACATTTGTAGGGGCGGTGGGGGCCTCAACCGCTCCTACAAATCGATTTGTACGGGCGGGTGATGGCCCCACCCGCCCCTGAAAATGGATTTGTAGGGGCGGATGACGCCCCGATTCGCCCCTACAAATATTTTCAAAATTTCAACCGAAAATTCATTTAATTTAAAAGAAATAGCAAAACATATGGAAAAATGTGAAATTGTTACCATAGGCATATTGTGATATGTAAAATATAAGAAAAATAGGAAAATCACATTGCAGTGTATAAAATGAATAAAAGTGTTAAAACCATAATGTGTACCTAAGTCACACTACTATCTCATAAACCTCAAGGCTAACTTATAACAAAACACATCCAAATCAAGTTAAACTTTTACCATAAGCCTATTGTGAATGTAGAACTTAAAAAAGTTATCAAAACCATATTTCAGCGTATATATTGGTTAAGGGTGTGAAACCATAATGTATAAACTCACTCACTCTACTATCTCATATAACTCAAGGTTCACTTTGTGATTTCCACACTCATAATCACTTTATATACTGAAATATGCTTTTAATATTTTCTTCTTGTTCTATTGATCACAATAGGCTTATAATAAAAATTTTGCAATTTTTTGATATGTTCTACTATTTTTTGAATTAAACAAATTTTCGGAATAAATTTGAAAATTATTTGTAGGGGCGCGTGGGGGTGACCTGCCCCTACAAATGGTATTTTTAGGGGCGGGTCACCCCTTCACCCGCCTCTGAAAATGGACCCATTTTAAGGGCTGGGTGATGAGGTGACTCGTCCTTAAAAATGTATTTTCAGGGGCGGGTCGGTTGTTACAGTTACCCCTCTCACATGCCATTTTGACCCGTTCCTGAAAAAAAATCTGGGTGTTCCTACAAAACGTTTTTGCAGTAGTGAAATTGACGTGAAAAGATTTGGCAAGCATCTGACGATCCAAACATCAGTTTTTAAGCAGACGAGAGATGTGATGAAGTGGTGCTGCGTGAAGACAATATAAGGTTGAAGCGGGAACGAAGAAGAATATTGAAACTTAGTCTTCTAGCGTTTTCTTTGTTTTATAACTTTCTTTCTTATTTTTTTGAAATTCCTCGTTTGAGGTTTTAAGTCTAAAACGTTTTGTAACTCTTTTGGCTGTAGGCATTCGTATTCGTACGTGAATGATTAAGGCTTGAACCTTTTCCGTAATCTAAAATTAAGCACTTCCTCCATATGGATGAGCTCAAAAGCCGCCCAAATAGAAAAAAAAATGATCCCAAAGCCAGAGGTAGACCATGGAGAGAAGAAAGTGTGGTCTAGATGAGCGCTCTGCTTGGCTTGGCTTCTCTCGACGACACGACACGACACGAGACGCACCCTTTTCCTAGACGGGCAAAAGGATGGGCGCTTCCCGTCCCATCCGTGCTACCTCCATGGAGCCGAGGTGCAATCAGTCAGCCGACACGACGGATTTGATCGACCGATCGACCGGCCGGCCGGATGTTCGCGTGCCATCTTTCTTTTGAAAAAAGTTTGCGTGTCATGCATCATAACGCACCTGCGATCCCGCGGCCGCCTGACCTTTTTATCCTTGTCGTCTCGTCGCCCCCCGCCCTGGCCTGACCTTGAGCTAGCGCGCTGCGACTGTGACGCAGAGAGGGAGAGGTGCCGCATCGACGACGGCGACGTACACGTACCGATCGACGACGTGCTATACGTGCCATGAATGACGGAGAGCGTCTGCACAGTGCGCGCTGTACGCGCCTATCTACGATACGTGCGTGTACGAATACGAGCAGCTACCGGAGCTGCTGGCGCCGAGCCGAGGGATCGATCGGGCTGGGCTCAAACTTAGACGGCGGGATTCGCGTAGGCAGCCTTTATTGGCGCGCAACTAATAATTCGATCACGTTCCTGCTGCTGCGCGCGCGCGCTAGATAGCTTAGCTGACGACGAGTTCCCGGGTGATCAGTTTATATCGTATACCCCGGGTAAAAAAAATACGGAATCCCTACCTGTATCACACGTTTTTTTTCTACGGGCGAGAGTGTTGGTAGATTCGTGCCCACACCTGCTACCTGTGCGAAATTACTATTATTTACGAAATTCCTACTATTTTTTTACGGGCGAGAGTGTTCTGGACATTTACTATTTTTTTCAGAGAGAGAGAGAGGATTATCAGTCGCGTGACATTACGACAGCGAACGTGCCTCCATATATGCCTGCAACAACCGTGAGTCCGTGATCGATGGTTGGCTGATTTCCGTACGATCGTTTCCACGTCCGCTAGATATGGGTTGAGGCATGTGCTTCAACTTCGATTTCGACATTTAGCATCTGTCGACCGCTACAAGCATCGTCTACCACTAAAGTGATATGTCAGGTGGTTGAATTCTAGAATATACTAGAAAGGTGCGCGGCAATGCCGCGTGGGACCTGTAACTCGTGTTGTAGTCTCGTAGATGATATAAATTTTAGTTCATGCATAAAACAAATATTGTATGTAGGTAAATTTATACTTTTTAAAGTAATATAGGTAAGATAAATCCGTCGCTTTGTTATTTTCGCATAGGTATCATGGTCTACAACCTATCGTTGCATTTGGTATATATTTTGGGCATTGTACCGTGGAGATGCTATTATTTATGTAGTAATATATTATTTTGGGTATCCAATTGGAACTATGACTTTTTTTTGCTATATTTGTTGTGGTGAAAGGAGCGCTAAAATTATTTATTTGGAAGGGCAGAGCATAATTAGCTGCAACCTTAATTTAATTGCGAGATGAGGAGGGTTCGACATTAGATCATGTGGCAACTAATAGACGTGATGGTATTTTTTTTTTCAAGAAAGTAGTGGCTATATTAAATATGGAGCATTATTGTGGAGGTAGCATGAGAAGTCATAGAAGAACGGTGTTACAATATTTTATTTTTAGCTAAATAAGATTTTTTGTTGGTGTGGTACTTTACTTAAGTGTTACAAGAATAGGGTCTTATGGCAGGTTAGTTGTGTAAGAGATGAAGATTCCTTTTTAGGAATAATTCCCTGGATTGGGGGTTGATTTTCAGTAAATAGGAGGAAATATTTGTGGAAACAAATTGCGAAAGCGTTTTGAATTGTCAAATTTGCTCTGTAATAAAGTTGTAGTTTTTTCATTTTTGAATAATTTTTTATTCCAACGTATTTTGGTATTTAAATTGTAGTATAATGTTGCTCGTGTAGAAGTAACGGATGAAATGGATTATGGTTTGATTTACTTAAAGTCCGTGGTTTTCCTTTAAAAATTTCTGAGAGGGGATCGGGATGGCGGATTGATTTGTGAGAAGTTAAGGTTTTATTTACAAATTTTCCTGAACCAGGAAGGTTGGACAACGGGTTGATTTTGAGAAAAATGGTGGGCTTTTCGCAAAATTGTATGAGAGAGGTGGCTGAACTGCAGGTTGATTTAATTTGGTAAACATCGAGAACTTTTTTCAAAATAACCGAGACTCACACAATTCGAGCCATCCATGCGGCCAATCCGATGGACGGGAATAGCCGCCGACGTGGCCACGCTCCCAGGTCCTTTTTTCGTGCGTGAATCATATTTAAGAGATTTAAGAAAGGCAAGCACACCCACACAGAGTCTAGAATTCGAATATTGGGGGATAGATTTCACCAAAAAAATATATTATCAACTGAGTTACGCTTAATTCACTATTGCGCTTTTACTGGTGATGATCAATTATTTTGTTGGATCCAAAAAAGGTGATTTAAATTTATGCCAAAATCACTTGGGTGCCAGGTAAGTGCTCTTTTTTTTCCAGAGAGCCATGGGGAAAAAATCCAGAACCGGCACGGCTATACATCACTCGCGCTACAAAAGCACGAGACATCGTGAAGTTGTATTCAGCCCATGTTTGATTTCCGCAGCCCACCTACGGTCTTCTTCCTCCTCTCGCGCGGGGGCTTCAAGAGGTGTTGCCAATGCAAGGGTTGGGGATTCGGGGCTTCAGAAGGTTTGGGTTGGTGTGTGTGTGGTTCGCCTCCGGCCTATAAAGGGAGCTCGGCGGCGGCAGGTAGCGGGCGGTGGTGGCGGGATCTAGGCGGAGCGGTGAGGCGGCGGACACTGCTGGCCGCGGGTTGTGGAGGATATTAGGTGGTCTGCGGAGGTGGCGGGGAGTTAAGGTGAACTCCGCGGCACTCAATGGAGACAGGTTAGGGTGGCTAGGGAGCCCTCGATGGCGGTGATGGAGCGTGGTGTGGGGGCGAGCAACCTCGGCGGCGGTGAATCTGGTGGCTCCTGCTGCCGGATACGAAGGTGGAGGGCGGGACAACAACTGGGAACATTCAACGGCACGAGGAGGAAGAAAACAGTTCTAGACCGCTCTTGGGCTGCTTCAGGCGAGCCGATTTCATCAACACAAGTGATGTATAATCGAGCCCTTCCAGAACAGCAGTGCAGTATGCTGCACAGTTTTTTTTTGAGGGGCGCAGGTGCTGGCCGTAAGGAAAATAAACGACAATGGCGGTTTTGTTCCGGACGGACCAAACTGGGCCTGCTGCAGATTCACTTGGGCCTTAGCCCATAAAACTCTTACAAGCCCCCGCAACTTAAACAAACTGCTTTCTCTCGTCTCAATCGCGCGTCTCAGCCTACAAACCGCACGGCGCATCCCCCCACCTGCGGCGGCGGCTCCGGCGCCGGGGAACGTGGCCGGCCGGATGGTCGACGCTTCACGGGCTCACGGCCAGCAATTCGATCACCAACAACTGCCGTGTCCTGCTACGTACGCCCCCTCGGCATTGACGAGCCTGATGCTGCAACAGGGAATACTACCGTATCTTTTCTTCCCCTTTTAGGGCAATGGAATGCAGGACAATTCTCAAGTCTCGACCCAATATATTTTCTAGCGGATCTAGCAAGTGATTCTTGACGCCACATGCGCATTGCTTTGGATCGTGACCTCCAAATGCATCGGATAGTGCCTAGCTGAAGACCTGAAGTGAAGGTCAAGGAAATGACGAGACGATCGGCACGGTTAACCAAAGTCTGAAACTGAAAGCATCAGGCACGGCGATGACAGGTGCGGCCTTCGTCTCAGGAGGAACAGGAGAAGCAACACTGCGGTCAGCAGTCGGCAGGCACCACAACAGCGAAGACAATTTCAGGAAAACGAGCACCGAATTATGCCTAGGATGTCCACGTTAGGGATGAAAGTGGAGCGGATAATTTCCGCATTTGATCCGATCCGAATCCAAATTTTGTGGATGTGGAGAAGGTTTTTGATATCCACACAGATATGCATAATCCGAATTCGATTGTATGCGGATGCGGAGTAGGATATGGTATAAGCAAAATCCGGAGGATATGGATTATCCGATAATTAAACGCGAATAATCCGAGGTTCATAATAGTATATCCGACTACTTTCGCGAGCCCAGCAAGCCAGCACTTTGTACAAATTAAGCGCAGTCCAAATACACACATACTATTTTTATAGCCCATTAACCAGTAATTATTTATATTATGTGCATATGCATCGGTAAATCCTAACGGCTGATCGACAATATTTTTATTTTGTTTTACATGTTTGCTCTATACACATAAGTCTAAACTGAGAACCTGTAATAATTTTTGTTGGACGTCAAGTTTAAAGTGTCACCATCGACTTTGTATCGTGAACTATAAATATGAGTATTTTATTTCATAATATTTTGCTGCTTTATAGCTTTGGTTTACGAATTATTAATCAACGTAAAAAACTACACATAAACATATATTATCCGATCATATTAATCCGCATTCGGTCCGACACCGACCCAACTCCGCACCGCATCCGATATCCTCGTAGCTCCGTATCCGTAACCGTATCCGTATAATATTCACTCCGCTTCGCATCCGATAAAAAAATATGGACGACGATATAGAACAGGTATTATCCACTCCGATACCATCCGTTTTCATCCGAGTCCACACGAACGCTGGCGAGCAGAATCGATTCGAGAAAAATAAATGGATGCAGAAAAGACAGAAACCAGTGCTGATCAGTGACCATTCACTGAAGCGAATTGCTCTACCAGATCGGAAGCACCCAAGAACAGCCGCTGAGAAGTGAGGACTACTGCCACGAGAAGGGCAGCGACGAAGAGGTGCCGTCCGAGGAGCCCTCGCCGCCGCCTCCGGGGCCGCCGCCGACGTGGAACATCCCGCTGTAGTTCATCTCGTTGTCGTTGGAGCTCAACACGGTGTTCAGCTGCTGCCCGCCCTCCACCGCGGGGCAAGAGGGGAACCCGCGCGTGGCCGCGGCGGCGCCGCCGCCCGCGGAGGCCTGGGGGCGTGAGAACCACGACGGGCTGCCGAACTGCAGGCCCGGCACCACGGGCTGCGCCATGGGGACGTGTTCAGTCGGCCGGACCATCCTGCTGACGTCGATGCCGGAGGAGTTCGCCGGAGCTGACAGAAGAGAGAGAGCACAATCCGAGTCGAGCACGCGGGTCAGCCCGTCGGAGAACATCTTGCCGCCGGTGCTGCCGCTGCTGCTTTCCGGAGGTGCTGCCGTCTTGAGGACCGGCTGGCGCGCTGAAGCCGGGGCCTCCAGCACCACGCCGGTGGCGAAATTGATCTCGCCCTCCTGCAGGAAAGGGAAGCGGCGGTTTTCTTTGGCGTAAGCAGACGACGAGCCGACGAAATGATGCCTGCTGCTGGTGCCCAGAGGGATCTGGTGAGTGTAATATGGACTCTCCTCGGTTTTGATTACGCCCGGCCAGTTCGCATCAAGTCTCGGAGCTGCAAATGGTGAGAATCGTGTCCCTGAATATGAAGGAAACGCTGATTAGGTGATGACTGAGAAGTGATAAGGTGGTAATGCAGCTGCCAGCTGCTAGACATACATCTAGCAACATAAATCATAAATGAGCAAATTACTACTGTTCTCAGATCATTTAATGAAAACAGATATGTTTTGCAGTTCTACATGCCAATTTGGTTATCCTATATATGAACTCATACGGGTTGTCGATTAATTTGCAGTTCTTCAAGCACCAGAAGTAGTGAAGGACAGTATGTCGTATGCCGTTAAGTGGTTCTGTAGGGACTTATGTGATCTTTAAAGCATTAGAAGGACCTTGCATCAATTATGATAAAGCAATTGGCAGAAACACAAGAGCTTCCTAATGAGCCAAAAAAAATAAATGCGTGAAAGTTACTAGTTCATAATATCTTGGATGCATCTATACAATATGGTTCTATCCCCTCTCTTTCTGATAATGCTAACCTATTGCAGTTAATGTATGCAGGGAAATAGTTGAACAGAGCAAAATAATGTGTATCATGTTGGACTAGCATTCTATGAACCAAGTTTCCACTCTGAAACATGTTAAAGTGCTAGGCAACCTCGTAAAGTTTAAAAGAGCAGAGGCAGAGAGTCAGAATTGAACCTCTGATTTATTTTTCATGTATGGGCAGACCTATTTTACAGTCTTGTTTTCTTTTCCTTTCCAGCAAGGTATGGAAATTACGAAGATGTATCTGAACCATGTGCGGACTCAAGAAACATAGAAAATTGATAAAAAGAAAACCTTGTTGACTCGCGATGAAGCTTGCAGAAGCCATGGTATCTGGTTGTGGCTTCCTGCGGCGGCGATTGTGCCCATCTAGGCGCTTCCTACAGCTGCGCTTGGTGTCATCGAACTCCGCGAGTAAGTGAAACCTGAATAAACATAATCTCCTGATGAGACTACTGAATTGAGTTAGGCAAATGAGAAAGTTGGTATGTCAATATGCTAACAGCATCTCTCTTGACAATACACTTGTCTATTAAGGATCAATATTCATCACCGCACAAGGATATGAAAATAACCAACTTGATAAGTGACTAATTGACATAAAACCTTGATGACATGGTGCCAATTATCCTACAGTCATTGCAGATTTTGTGGGAGTGTAGTTTGCCGCTCTCATAAACGCGTGACCTTGAATACGGCATAATTGATCAGGACCACAAGGATCGTCCTCAACGATTTGAATTAGAATATACTCGCGCCTCTTTTTTTTAATTTATAGACAAAGAAGATACTCCTAGTTTGGATTTTTTAAATGGGGCAGATAAGATGGGCCTGGTAGTCAGGCACATGATCCAATGGTATATGAAGATGCTCCTTACTAAAGAATCATCAATACAATTATTGTCAGAATATTTAATGTACTGTGCACATATGCTTGTAATAGTTAATACACAGCACACCAGGGACCAATGTTCCTATGTCAATGAAGCCATTCAGTGCTGAGAGGCTTGTCTTAGATGCTATCTTTTGGACCAAAGAACTGTCCACGCCAGGAAAATATTGAAAGACCTGTTGAACTTGGACCACAACATAGTGCACTCAAACTACATAGGTAGAAACTGACAGTTTCATTCTATCCAAAGGGATAGGAAAGCTGAAAGTTTTGTTGGCACACTGACTGTCACTTAATCTATAAAGTCTGCAATTTGCACCAAAAGACAAAGTAATCAATCATGAAGAATTGTCCCCACTGAGTAAGATATTCGCAGGATATGTGACGAGAGTATCACATTAGCATCCTCTATCAAGTTATAGTGTAAAGGTCCACCGCAGCAGAGAGGGACCGTCTGCTATTGATCAGCAAGACAAAAATGGGCACCAACACAGCTGTACTATAAAGTGGACGGAACTAAGATCGCAAATGTAGTGATACTTCATAATGCCAAAATTCAGTTACTATCAGACAAAAAAAAAACGCATGGTTCAGGCTGAAAGGAAACAAGATATTCGGTGATAGAATTTTGTTCCAAGATTGACTACATGAACTACGAAACATTTGTGATGGCCTAGAAAAAAAGTGTAAATAATGCTCAGAAATGTAGCTGAATTTTGTGGTCATGGTTCATTGAAGTCTCCGCGACTAACAGTGCCCAGAAAACCATGTTTGCTGCCATTGCTAGCTCAGAAGTACAATTGCTGAAGTGGAACACAGATGAAGACAGGGCTAGACAGCCCCTAACACCCGAGAACAAGCAGAATCTCATTTCGACAGGCCATATAGAGGACTACTGACTTGGACAGCAGCCATAAATAAAAGAAAACTGTGGATTCATCATACTCATGACTCATCCATGGCCCTTTCAAAGCATAGCAATGGCCCAGGAAAAAAAGCTTTAGGTATAGGCTAGATCCATCATAAACCTCTTTCAGCAGTAGTACTGACTTTCTGGGTATGGGGCATAATATCTGCAGAGACGCCGCTAGCTGCTAGCAGTAGCAGCAGATGTGGTAGGCCAGCAGCTGCCGCCTGAAATGATGGTAGTAAACCAAAGCTGGCTGGACGCGCGTTCAGATTCAGTGCTGCCTCCATTCTCCAAGGGATTGGCCGCCCCACACGGACAGGAAAAAAAAAAAAGCATCCTGTCGCCGCCATAGCATCCACGAGGGAAAAGCGCAGGGGATCACGTCGATTCCCCCAGTTCCAGCTACCAAAGCAGGCAATCATGCTCGGCCTCCGGACTTATCAGCTCGCGATCGCTTTTTTTTTTCGGAGAAAACTCGCCGAACACACACAGGGTGACAGGGAGTCAGGCAGTCAGGGAGAGAGCGTCGACGGGTCACTGTGTGTGTAGGTGATCTTGGGCAGACGATTGGGGAGCAGCTGCCCACTTTGCCAGCAACGTTAACTTTCACCAGCGCGTCAGAAAGTGAAGAAGCGCTGAGCACGCAGTGCAGGAGCAGCGCAGGGGGAGAAAGGAAAAGGCGTGGCAATAATTCATCAGGTAATGCTACAGTGATGGTAGGGATCGGAGGAATTTTCTCGGAACTGAAAAACTGGAAAAAGTCTTGCCGGAAAAGGTAAAGTTGTGCATCCTTGAAACGAGACAGGGGGAGGGAGCTACAAGAACAGGAAGGCAGCAATGGTGGACGGAGCCGATGCTGATCCCCAGCTAGTACTGACGAACAAAGGGTCGGAAGCGATCAGGCAGCTAGCTAGTAGCTACACGATGGCAGATGCATTCTGTCTGCTCGATTGTGTACGGCTGGTGTTCGATTGATGGCGGCGGAGGCGTCAGCGAGCCCGGGGGTGGTGGGGGTGGTTGGGTTACCTGCTGCACTGCTGGCAGAAGCGCATCTCGCGGCCGGCGACGACGACGACGGGCGTCTTGGAGTGCGCCTCGCACACCTTGTGCCGCCGGTGGTAGTCGCGGCACTTGCTCAGGTCCGCCGTGCACCCCTCCACCGCGCACGACGGGCACTGCTGCTGCTGCTGCCCGCCGCCGCCCGCCGGGCGCGGCCGCTTCGCCGGCGCGCCGGGCCCGGGCGACGACGGGCCCGCCGGCGCCACCGCCCCGGAGGCCGCGGGGGCGGGGGCCTTCTCCGGAGCCGCGGCGGCGGGCTGCCTGCGCGCCGGCGCCGCGCCGAGCTCGCACTCGCCCAGCCCGCCGAGCTTCAGGTCGACCGAGCACTCGGGCGCCCCGGGCGGGCGGTACGCCGAGGCGGCCGCATTGCCGTGGCCGCCGGACGTCCCCGCCGCTCCCGCCGCCGCGGCGCCGCCCGCGTGGTCGTACTCCAGCTCCGCGAGGTCCCACGCGCTGCCCGGCGCCTTGAGATCCCAGTCCATGCCGACGCGGCTAGCTCTCCTCTAGCTAGCTCCTGCCTGCCCAAGCTGTCGCCTTCCCTCCTCTTCCGCACGCGCTCGAATGGCTATTTCGGGCTGCTCCCCTCCCGGGCCTGTCCCTCTCATTCCGCGGGCATTTTCTCGCCACGGGCGAGGTCGATCGGGGAGACGGCAGTGGCAGTACCGGATCTACTGGCTAATTGGTGTCCCAAACGAGCTCGGACAGATCGAAGCACCAAGCACGAGCTCCGGTGTCCAAACCAAACACGAGCTGCAATCCAGCAAACGCAACAAAGGATTGAGCTGAGAGGCTGCAGAAGAAGACTATTAAGAGCGAGAGCTGAGCTGCGGGCTGAGCCGAGGAGGAGAAATCAGAAATGGAAGGTGCAGTGTATAGATAGCGGCGGCGGCGGCCAACAAAGATTTGCGGCAACAAAAGCGAGGCCCGGGAGGCCAGGAACTGGGGAGGGAGGTAGCAGTCAGTACTTGCAGAGACAACTGCGACTGTAGCGAGGGAGTGTGTGCATGAAAAGAGACGGGGGGAGAGAGGAGGAGGAGACGACGAGGAGGAGGGCAGCGACATTATTACTTGGCGCCATGGTGGGGCCGCAACCTTTCCATCCCTGACAGGTATTCTAAAGGAGGAACAGTGGGCAGGGCCCCGCCGCCATGTTCACACTGCCATGCAAGGTGTTGTGCGGCAATTATTGGGGGTAGGGGTCTTTCCCTTGCTACAAATTTCTTTTTCCTAGCTCCCTACTGCCGCACTTTTTGCTTTTTTCTCTTTTAGTGAAAGATTTTCACGTTTCGAAAACGATTTGCGTTTCTAGACCCAGGCGGTCGGCGCCATAAGTTACAACGCCGAGCCTACACATCTCAGCACCATGAGCTGTGGCGCCGAGGTACCGGGACCGGGCCAGGTCATCAAGCGAGGTGGCGCCGCCTCGGCGCCACGATTCATGGCGCCGAGCTCGGCGGCACAGATCTCGACGCCGACCTTTAATTCAAATCCAGCAACCTCTTTCCCCTTACCCGAGCTCTCACGATTTGTTCTTCTTCAACTTCGTCGCCGAGCTCTTCCCAACCCGCACCATCCTCTTGAATCTCCGTATTTAACCGTGGAAACTTTGATTTGATTCATACATTTTGTGGAGCAAGGTATCCTCCTTCCCCTCCTCCTTTTCTACGTATCGATTCGGTCTATATTACGCGTATTAATAAACCCTAGGTGTTTCATGACATAGATTAATTCTAGAATTTCAATCGGTATATTGTGTAAATGAAGGATGCCTAGGTGTGGTAAAGCAAGTAAACCGAGAGTGCGCACGGGGAATGCCTTCACCCGTTTGCCTTTGCCTAGTGGTGTTCCGGTGCCGATGTGCTTTTGCGGTGATCCTTGCAAGGTTGAGAAGTCCGAAGAAGAAGAAACGTATAGGCAGAGGTATTGGATGTGTGCGAATTGTGCGTTCGACCCTACACTTCGCCAGATCCGTATTGGGCTTCTGGTATGGAATTCGTACTAGGTTTACTTTTTTTCGTTTCATATGCATCGAATTAAGTTTATATGTGCCTTATTTAGTGTTTGATAATTTCATGTTTTTCAGACTCCTCCACCACTACGCGACTTTGAGCAGTGGATTGACACTGAAATCACGGACAAGGACAAGGAGTATCTGTAGATGGCGAAGGAGTGGGAGACCGAGAGGAAGGCGTTGTTGGAGAAGAGACGCCAGGAGGAGGCCGTCGAGAAGGAGCGGAGGGAAGAGGCCGGAAGGAGGCATGCTGCCAAGCGTAGGGAGGAGATGGAGAAGAAGCTTGAGCGTGTTCGCCGTGCTAAGGCAGCAGTGGAGGAAAATCCTAATGCTTTGAGGAAGGGAAAGTGGCCTCGATGCACCCAATAGTTTGATAGGTTTATTCATACTATGCTTTAGCACTGAACAAAGTTATGTACTATTACGCTATTCTCTATGTTGCCATGTTATGGACTTGTCATGTTCTGTACTTTAATCACGTACTTACATTTTATTTGTACTATCATGTATTGGACTTCGTATCATGGTATTTTTTTCAGCGTCTTTCATGGAGTACTATGATGGTGGTCTAATTAATTAGTATATGCTATTCACTCTTATGAATCTATCTTAACGAAACGATAATCATTCATGGAATTAAAGGCTTAAGCACTAGAGCACTACACACTTCAAACATAACACACATGACACAGTATATGGCATGTGAGGACTCTTACCGAACAATGGTATAGAGGTCCTGAACTAAACCTAACATGCCTTAGGTAATCGATAAGAACAACAAACACATGGACTTAGCCTACAGAAAATTGCATGTGAGGACCCTTACCGAAACATGGTATATAGGTCCTAAACTAAACCTAATATGCCTTAGGTAATGGAACAGAACAACAAACAGATGAGATTAGCACGGTCACTAGACAGATCTAGCCTAATAGTGCTCCCACATGGCAAACTGTGTTGCTCCTTCTCCAGTGTAGCCTCCCATTGACTGTGTTGGAGGCGGTGGGGGTGGCGGCGGCGGCGATGACCCCTTATGGCAAGGGCAATTGCAATATGGATCGGTGCACAGTGGTGGTTGCGAGCCTCCACCATTGCTGTTGTCATCATCCTCCTCGTCCGGATCTTCGCTTCCCACTTGCATTTCTAGATCTTGGATACGATTCTGAAGGTAGTAGATGAATTCGTGATGCGGATGAAGCGGAGGAGGGTCTACCCACCTAACGAAACCACAGTTTTCTGGCGCCGACGAGGACTGAAACAATTATATATTGTGAGCATCTTTTCCTAACAAGTAGACACATATATTCAGTGCATGAAAACAATAACACATTACCCATGCTAGGGGGCATTTGTAGAACCGACGACCTCAATTCAAGTTATCCATGCACATATGTACTAAGCAATCCTCACCATGCATGCATTTGGGCCACTTCTCCTTGCTACGGTCATACCCTCTGAGAGGGTTTTGTTTGTTGAACTCACTCTTACACTCAGGTGGAAACTCCTCCACTGGTTCGTCAAAGAAATCTGGACCAAGAGAGTAATCACCTAGAGAACCCTCCCCCCCCCCCACATAATGGGAGTTCCCTTCCTACCACCCCTTCCTCTTCCACTGCCAGAACCCTTCCCCCTAGATGACGCTCCAGACATTTTTACAACGGCAAAGCTCTCGGTTTGAAGTGAGCAGCGAAGGCTCCAGCAATGTGTATATATAGGCGAAGGATGGTTTACCACCCGTTTTCTGGAGACGACGGTTGTCATGAAGATTATACACCATTACAACTGAAAAGACTACACACCGAAAAGCCTACTAGACACTATATGACTAGACGTACCGGAGTGCATGCATCACTGAAAAGGCTAGTTTGTTGACTAGGCGTACTGTACAGGATGCATCACTGAAAAGGCTAGGTTTATGATTAGGCGTACCAGAGTGGATGCATCACTGAAAAGACTAGGTTTTTTACTAGACGTACTGTACAAGATGCATTACTGAAAAGGCTAGATTTAGGACTAGGTGTACCGGAGTGGATGCATCACTGAAAAGGCTAGATTTTTAACTAGGCGTACCGGAGTGGCCGCGTCACTGAAAAGGCTAGGTTTAGGACTAGGCATACTTTTTCAGCTCATACTGGTTCAGTTTATTAAAATTTTGTAATTCATACTGGTTCAGTTTATGTATTCATGTGAAGAAAATTTACATGGCCTTTGCCATTGATTTTGGATAATATTTATGCCATAAAATTACGAAAAAATTCACCAAAGCTTCTCAATGCTCTAAAATTGTTTGGAAGATGTGTTTGACTTGTTTGTAATGCTCGATTATTTTCGCTTGCTTGATTATTTTCGCTAATTTTAGGCATTGACATGCACTTTGCCATAGATTTTGGGCAATATTTATGTCACTAAATCACAAAAAAATTCGCCATAGTTTCCCTCTCATTTGGAGCATCCACATGAGAATAATACATCAAAATAGGATACAAACATGTACTGAACCAAAATACGACCTACATATCCAGCAAATACCACAATCTCATACATACCAGTCATAAGCAAAGTCCATAGTCCATAATGTTCATACAAACAAGTCATAAGCAAAGTCTGTAGTCCATAATGTTCATCCAAACAAGTCTGAATCCATAGTCCATGATGTCCTAACTAGTACAACAACAAACCCTCACTCCTTCCTAGCCTTACCCTTGCCCTTAGCACCAAGAGCGTCGGTGCCTGGAGTGTAAGGCTCTCGCGGACGGCGCAACCTACGTGGTTGAGGCTGTGACTGCTGCGTCAAAGGAGCATCCATCAGCTCTGACGGTCCAAGCTCCTCGGCATCATCGCCACCACTGTCCTCGAACGTGGTTGTGTGGACGAGCTCTGGCCTCCTGATCCTGCAGCTCCTGGCGTAGAAGTACCGACTGCTGCAGTGGTGTCAGAACGTTGTGGTGATGGCGCCCGCATGTCCACCGTAGGCATAGTCCTACAACCACAACGAGCGGCAGCATGGCGAAGCCGACGTGCTAGTCGTTGTAGTACAACGTTAACTTAGTGCATGGGGATCAAGTGGTGTTTAAAAAGTTAATGGACGGAGTCATTGCAAACTTACTCCAAGGAAGTTGTTGAGTGCCGACTCGTCCACTCTTGTCCTTGGGAAGCTTTCGATGTCCATCACCGACTGGTTCAGTGCGTTGCCCTGCAAACAAGTGAAACAAGTTCTAATGAGTCCAATATCATGATTGTGATGCATTGGTCAAAAGTACTGTTACGTTAACTTACAACTCGGTGTAAGATTGGTGTAGCCTCCACCACGGTCCCTGCCCGGGTCGCAAGGTCGTACGATGTATCTTCATCGTTCGAAGACTCGATGTCGCCGTAGTCCGTTTGAGTCCATTTCCCCTTCAGCTTGGTCCATGTCGCACCCAAGTACCAAGCAAGGTACGCGCAGAAGTTGGAGTTCATATGCGGCTCTTCAATTTCATTGATGTTCTCGTCGAAGAGGTCCCATTCGTCGATGTACGCACGGTGCAGCGTCTCAAAATCTGTCATCTTTTTCTGTCTCTGATGATCGATCCTGTAATAGCAAAGAAGCATGTTATAATGTAGTAATTGCAACGGTCATTTTTAGAAAGAAACAACGTTGACAATAATTGGATACATGAATCGGAAATTTAGATGACACTTACTTGTGTAATTCAACGGACGTCGAGAACGGAGGCACAGGCCACTCCCGTCGCAACCCAAACTGCCGAGCAACTCTGTCTGACAGGTGGTACTCGACAGCGTAGAAGCAGATCGGAGGGCACGTCATCCTGTACAGATCATCTTCCGCGTAGCACATGTTGCTCAACTGAAGTTGACCGAGGTTTATGTCATCATACGGGTCCCAAGTCACCTACACAAAATTGAACTCATTTCAAACAGTTATTGTAGTTAAGCAAATTGAAAGAGTGTCTAATATAAGCATTAATTTTCTAGTCATTTAGTGTGCATTAGCATCTACACTGAAAGGAACAAATATAAGCATAATTTGTTGTCTCTACAATCTGCATAAATAATCAAATATGCTTTTCTATTGAAAGTGCACATATTGTTAAGCATTAATTTAAGAAAAGGAAATCAAGGTCTCAAGAATAATACACACTAAATGACTAGAGAAATATTCTAAGCGAATTAGAATATTGGTTCCAACTCATCATATGAGAATATGCAAAATGGATGAAATTGGGAACATGGTCAAAACAATTAAAAAATTACTGCAAGAATGAATTTAGCAAATTGAACTCACCAAGGAGGGCGTCAATCTCGTTTGTGTACTCGACGTAAGCCTGTGCTTGTCTGGCGAAAGGAATGCTGACCTGATCCCACAGGTAGGCTACGGTCGGTCGTAGCCGAGGGTCGTGCACATCGAACCAAGGACATGGTGCAAGAACCGTGGGCCGACCAACAGGTAGTCGTGACCACATCCAAATCTGCAAAAGGAAGAGATAACCGCCTACGGACCCGTTCTGTGAAGAGGGCTGACACGCCTCGCTGAGTTGATGGTATTGGAAGGACAAGACTGCTGACCCCCAGCTGTACCCCCGGCAGTGTCCCAATCCGTCAAGCAAGGTAGGTACATCCAAGACGCACTATCACATGCACGAATGTTTATTCATATGAAATGGAAATGAGATACTCCCGAAATGTCATTCAACTCATAATGGTATTTGTACAAAAATTAAATCGAAAACACGCTGTTACCTGTGTTGTCTGGGAAGAGAACACACCCAAACAAGTGAAGGACCCAAGCCCGGCAGTAGTGGGTAACTGTTTGGGCGTCTGCACTGATAGGACACTGCGCAAAGTGCTCCCGCATCCAACTAATAGGAACACCCGAGGTCCGGGTAGCTGGTCCACAGCACCGAGCTCGGCACCAAGATCCGTGGCGCCGAGCCCCCTGCCACATCGGCGCCAGCTCAGGTGCTGATCTAGCGGGGGCCTGGCACCTCGCGCCATGACTCATGGCGCCGAGACGTGTAAGCTCGGCGCCATGATGGCGCCGAGCTGCAGGGTCCAAAGATGCAATTCGTTTCTCTAGGGGTCCAAACGTGAAAATCTTTCACGAAAAGGGTCAAAAAGCAAAATGTGCGGTCCCTACTGCTACTGAGATTGCAACATGTTTTTTTAAGAGAAAAAAGAATATCAGGATTGCAGAACTGCTACTGAGATTGCAACTGTTTGGAAGGGCTTATTTCGGCTTGGGTTTCACTCGGCCAGGGCATTCGGTTCTAACCGAACCGATCGGTTTGGTTTCTCGGTTCCCAAAAATTAGGGACCGATCGATTCTTTTTATAAGTGGGAACCAAGAAAATTTGGTTTCGGTTCGGTTCAGGTTATAACCGAACTAACTGAGTTTTTACCAAGTCAAGAAAAAAAGAAAGAAGAAAGGAAAAAAAAAAGAAAAAAAATTGTGCAGCAGCCCTGCTGTCGTCGATGCGTTGCCGTCGTTGATGCCCCGTCGTCGATTCGTGGCCGCTGCGCCTTCGATCCGCGCCGCGGTACTGGGGCGGCTAGGAGCTGGGCACCTCGGGCAACGGCGGCCTAGCACCTCGGGGCTCGGACGGCCAGCGCTGGCTGGGGGCGTGCGATGAGCGGCGGTGGCGGGTGCTGGGCGACGCCAGGCAGCTGGGGTCGGGGGAGATGGGCGCCGGGCGCATGCATGGGCGCTTGGCCGCTTGGGGCGAGCGCCGGCCTAGGGCGGGCGACGCCGTGACGAGCAGCGGCGGAGGTCGAGGGCGGGGCCAGCGGCAGGTGGGATAGAGGTGGATGGCGGGCTGTCGGCCGGGCACGGGCATGCGGCCTGGCAACGGCGACCGACAGCGGTGGGAGTGCGGGCGACTGTGCCTGGGGGCTGCTGGACGAGTGGGGTACTGGGGTGGTCGTTCGGGTGCTGGGAGTGTGGGGTGGGGGTTCTGTTGACCCCTAGGGTTTGGGTGTGTGCCGTGTGGGCTGTGGCCAATTGGGCTGTGGCATGTGGGCTTTGAGAGTTAATGGGCTAAATATGTAATGGTCTCGATTCTCTTAGTTAATCGGAACCGAACCAGAATAATCGAGTAAATTCGGTTCTGGGAAAGCAGGAACCGAATAGGAATCGAAATTCTCGGTCCGGTTCTTTCGGTTCCGGTTTACGGTTTTTGGTTCGATTTTCGGTTCTCGGTTAAATTTGCCCAGCCCGAGGTTTCATCTATTTCATACAAATCGAGATATTGTAGCATGAATTGTTTTATAAGCCCATAAACTAGAAGTCTGATGAAGCCATTTCTTTTAGCTTCACACTAGTAAAGCCGTTTTAGGTGAAACCTTCCTAAACGAGCTCAGGAATATAAAATTGCTAGTGCCGTCTGAGATCAGGACGGGATTATCAGCGACACGGCCATTTGCCGGCCTCATCAGCCTACTAACCCCGCTCTTGGTCTCGGGCAGGTTAGAATAATCCCCACATCACCAGAGCTCTGTCACCGCGCTTGATTGGGGACGAATGTTTCCGAGTTTGGCAGCGCACGAACCACACATTCCGCCCCCACTGCCAAAAAAATCCCGGGTTTTTATATCGCCGCGAACTGCACTTGCAGCGCGTTGTTTACTCGCTTCCTCCTCCTAGACTAATGCTAGCGTGTTGCTATATGTATATATATAAATTTCTTTAGCGAAAAGATAGGCTAGTTGAGGGGTTCATGTGAGGTTCCGTGGCGCTGCCAGGACAGAAGAAAAAAATGGAAAATGGGTGGGGAAAAGAAAGATAGGCGGCTTGGTTTGGGTTTGGTGGCTGGTCAGGTGGTGGTGGTGGGGTTTGGATGGGAGCGGGGAAACAAGACCTGTGAGTGACGTGGCGCGTGTCCGTTTGCTCTTTCCAGCTCGCGCGCGTCCTACCTAGCTCGTAGCCTTTTTGTTTTCGGAACCGGCGATAATGCGCGGGTGGCCTTGTGGGTTCGTCGTGACGGTGGCGCAGGGTGGGCGGTGTGATGGGGAGCACGAACTGGCCATGTGTAGCGGCATCGACGGCCCAGCGCTCTCCCCCTTTGTGAAAAAACGGGGGCGGCCGCTCCCAGCTTTTTTCCCAAAAATGAAGGCGCCACGTGGCCGCGAGGGGCTGTGTCACTGTGGAGTGGAGTCACTGGCTCACTGCTCTGATTGCGTTTGTGTGTGTGCGTGCTGCGTGCCGTGTGTTACTGCTGTTGGTCCATCACCTCAACGAGTTCTAGAGGAAAGGGTTGCGGACGGGCCAGCAAGAACCAGGCGGACAAGGTGGCCCAGCTCGAGATTTGCAGGCCCAGATTGGGTCCGTTAGAGTTAGTCGAGCGTGTGTGTGTTGCCTGCCTGCGTGCGGCATAAAGAGCGGGCATGTCGTGAGAAGGGGGTAAGAAATGGTATGAACGGAACTCCTCTGGAGAACCTGTCCTCCCAACAAAATCTGATCCCGTCTGATCCTCTTCTTGCTCCTACCCCTAATTCCCTTCTCCTTCTACCCCAAATACTCTGCTGCTAACATTCTGGTATCAGATTCGTGATCTTGGGCACCCTGTGGTTCAATCCCCGCGGTTGTTCATACCCCATCGGTTGAACTGCAACCGGATTTGGTCGAGCTCTCTGGTGCGTTCGCTCGGTGCGTTTGCTGCCAAATCTCATAATTCCTCTTCCACGCAGTTCGATTTGTGGGAATTGTCGTGCTGGATCATCTCCCTCCCCATCAACACTTTACCAGATTCCAGCGTTCCTTGGGCGCCATGAACCCCGACACCAAACTCCTCGATGAGATGAAGAAGCAATTCGTCGAACAGGATGAGCGCTGGGAGAAGCGTTTCTCTGAGCGCGACGACAAATGGAATCAGTGCCTCATGGATCGCAGTGATGCTTGGGAACGCCGATTCGCCGATTCTGAGATCGCCAACGACGCACGCGTCGCCAAGCTTGAGCGGGTCGCTGATTCGCTTGAGCAGTGGCGGCCGGAGATCGATGCGACGGTGGACGACATCCGCTTGGCAGTGAAGAAACTTAACAAGCACTATGAGTGCGTCATCATCGGGCAGGCACCAGAGGCGCCACTTCTTCAGACTGCCCCGCCGCCGCCTCTCTTCACTGATCCATCTTCGGCTGCCGGCCATCCATCTGCCGGGTTCACAGCCGACAGGCCCCATGGGCACCGCGTCGACAACACTAACGGGAGGGTGGATTTGGGTCTGTCAAGACCTTTGTTCATCCCCCGGTCAAGGGTGCATACGATTCTTTCCCCAAACCCCGGTTCTTTGATTCTAGTGGTACTCGCACTGAATTTGCGTCTGATTCTGTGGGTAAACTTCCTAAGATTCATTTTCCGTTCTTTGAGGGTGATAATCCCAAGCTTTGGCTGTCTCTCTGTGAACTCTATTTTGATATGTATAGCGTGCCTCCAAAAATGTGGATTAAAGTTGCTTCCATGCACTTTAAGGGTCCGGCCGGTAGATGGTGGCAGTGAGTAGAGAAAAAGTTGAGTAGTGCTTCTTGGCGTGATTTTTCTCGTCAGTTCAGTGATCGTTTTGGCCGTGAGCAACATGAGTTAGCTATTCGACAACTGTTTAGCGTCCGGCAAATGACCACTGTTTCTGAATATGTGGAGCAGTTTTCTGAGTTGGTTGATCAGTTGGTAGCTTATGAGCACACTACTGACCCAATTTACTATACCATGCGTTTTATAGAAGGTCTTAGAGATGACATTACGTCTGTTGTGCTTGCTCAACGTCCTTCTTCCTTGGATACTGCTTGCACTCTTGCCCTTTTGTAGGAGGAGGTGTTGGACTCGGCAAGGAGGCGTGATTACAGAAAGTCTGATCAGCGCCTTATGTCTAAACTATCTGGTGCATCTGGGGCTCTCAGAACTGCTTTGCCACTATCTCAGCCTCCTCGCAATGATAAGTTGCCACCAGTGATTCTCCCCGAAGAACGAAAGCTATTGGACTTTAATAAGTCTATGTCAGATAAGTTGGCTGCTCTCAAAAATTATAGGCGAGCTAAAGGGCTTTGTGATTTATGTGCTGAAAAGTGGAGCAGGGACCATAGATGTGCGGCCATTGTCCAGCTACATGTTGTCCAGGAGTTGTTGGAACTTTTCGGCTTGGAATCTGACCATGATACATCTTCAGTGGTTTCTGAAGGAAGCTATTTGTGGCTCTATCTAAGGATGCCATTGCTGGTTCTATTGGTCCTAGGACCATCAGATTTTCAGGCACCATACAAGAACAGGGGGTGACCATCCTGATTGATTCTGGCAGTTCACATTCTTTTCTATCCAAGCATATTGCTGACAAGCTAGGTGCTGCCACGTTTTTACCAAAGACATTTAAGGTGCAGGTGGCTAATGGGGGTGTCATGGAGTGTGCTACTCACTTGCCTGCTGCTCAATGGTCTGTTCAAGGGACTACTTTTGTGTCTGACCTGAAAGTGTTACCTCTGAGTTCTTTTGATTTGATTATTGGCATGGACTGGCTTGAGGAACATAGTCCTATGCACATTCGTTGGTTACACAAATGGATGCCATTTTCTCATGAGGGTAAAATTGTTTGCTTGCAAGGTACTTTACCTCAGCTACCTGAGATGTATGTCATTCAGTTATGCAGTTTGGATTCTGCTCATGCGACAGACTTGCAACAACCTGATCTCCCTCCTGCAATAGAAGCTCTGTTGGCCGATTTTGCTCCTGTGTTTGCCCCAATTTCAGGTTTGCCTCCTGCTCGCCCTTGTGATCATGTAATCCCATTAGTTCCTGGCACCAAACCAGTACATGTGAGAGCCTATAGGTACCCTCCTACATTAAAAGATGAAATTGAGGCCCAAGTGGCTGACATGTTGGATAAGGGATTAATTCAAGTTAGTAACAGTGAGTTTGCATCTCCTGTCCTGTTGGTCAAGAAGAAAGACGGCTCCTGGCGTTTTTGTGTCGATTACAGATACTTGAACGCAGTAACAATTAAAAGTAAATTCCCTATTCCTATGTTTGATCAGCTCATGGATGAGTTAGCAAAGGCAAGTTGGTTTTCCACTCTTGATCTCAGTTCTGGCTATCACCAAATCAGATTGAAGACTGGTGAAGAATATAAAACTGCTTTCCAAACTCACCATGGCCACTTTGAGTTTAAGGTGGTTCTTTTGGTCTCTGTGGGGCTCCAGGGAATTTTCAAGGTGCCATGAACACGACTCTGGCTCCCCTTTTGCGTAAGTGTGTTGTGGTATTCTTTGATGACATTTTGGTCTATAGCAATTCCTTTGAGGAGCATGTGCAACATCTGCGGGCAGTGCTTCAGCTTTTGGCTCAGGATCAGTGGCAAGTGAAACTATCCAAGTGCTCTTTTGTTCAGAAACAAATCAATTACTTGGGCAATGTGATTAGTAAAGGCAGTGTGGCCACTAACCCCTCCAAGATACAGGCTGACCTCAAGTGGCCTCAGCCTTCTAATGTGAAAGAATTGAGAAGCTTCTTAGGGCTGGCAGGTTATTATAGAAAATTTGTGAAGTTCTTTGCTGTGTTGGCCAGACCACTCACTAACTTGTTAAAAAAGAATGTGTTATTTGTCTGGACATCAGATCGTGCAGTGGCATTTCAAGAATTGAAATATGCTTTGTGCTCAGCTTCTGTTTTAGCTATGCTAGACTTTTCCTTGCCTTTTGTCATAGAAACTGATGCTTGTGCTGTGGGTGTGGGTGTGGGTGTTGTCATCATGCAAGCTGGTCATCCTCTAGCTTATATCAGCAAGGCTTTGGGGCCTAAGACCCAGGGTTTGTCGACATATGAAAAGGAGTATTTGGCCATATTAATTGCTGTTGAACAATGGAGGAACTACCTGCAGTTTGCTGAGTTTCATATCCACACTGATCAAAAGAGCCTCATCCATTTAAATGAGCAAAGACTACACACGCATTGGAAGCAGAAAGTATTCACTAAGTTATTGGGGCTTCAATACAAGATAGTGTACAAAGCTGGAGTTGATAACAAGGTGGCTGATGCTTTGTCCAGATACCCTCATGGCGCTCATGATAAGCTAATGGCTATTTCTGTTGCTGTGTCAAGTTGGATTGAGGAGGTTGTGTAGGGTTATAGGCTGGATGAGCATTCTCAGCAATTGATCACCAAATTACTCATTGATCCTGCTGCTGTCCCTGGTTATACTTTGAAAGATGGGCTCCTTCGTTTTAACAACAGAGTGTGGCTGGGATCTAAAAATACATTGCACCAGAAGGTCATTGCAGCTGTTCACAATTCTGCTATAGGCGGGCATTCTGGGGTTCCTGTGACCCTTGGTCGACTGAAACAATATTTTGCTTGGCCGGCTGTGAAACAGTCAGTGAAGGAGTTTGTTGCCAACTGTTCGGTGTGCAGTCAGGCCAAACCTAATCGGGCCAGGTATCCCGGACTGCTACAGCCTGTGCAAGTTCCTTCTTCTGCTTGGCAGATCATTTCTATGGATTTCGTTGAAGGACTGCCAACTTCACAATCATTTAACTGCATCTTGGTCATCATCGACAAATTCACAAAATATAGCCACTTCATACCACTTAAGCATCCTTTTTCAGCTCTGACAGTTGCTAAGCTCTTCCTGCCCCATGTTTACAAGCTTCATGGGTTGCCACAGTCTATTATATCTGATCGTGATAAGATTTTTCTCAGTCATTTGTGGCAGGAACTGTTCCACCTAGCTGGGGTTCAGTTGTGCATGAGTACGGCCTATCATCCTCGGTCGGACGGCCAAACAGAATGTGTCAACCAATGTATGGAAACCTTCCTGCGTTGTACAATTGTGCATGAGTACGGCCTATCATCCTCAGTCGGACAGCCAAACGGAACGTGTCAACCAATGTATGGAAACCTTCCTGCGTTGTTTCGTTCATGCTTGCCCTTCTCAGTGGAGTCACTGGCTTTCTCTTGCCGAGTATTGGTATAACACAAGTTTGCACTCAGTATTGGGCAGATCACCGTTTGAAGCACTCTATGGTCACACTCCTCACTGCTTTGGGTTGGATGCTGCTACTATTCCTCTCTCATCAGAATTGGGACCTTGGCTACAAGATAGAACTGTCATGGATCAGCTTGTTAAACAACATCTTCTCCGTGCCCAGACTCGCATGAAGAATCAAACCGACAAGAAATGTTCCAACCGGCACTTTGCGGTTGGCGATTGGGTCTATCTCAAGATGCAACCTTATGTGCAATCTTCCTTAGCTCCTCGAGCAAATCAGAAACTGGCCTTCAAGTTCTTCGGTCCATATCAAATCATTGCCAAAGTGGGTCAGGTGGCTTATAAGCTTCAACTTCCCTCCTCATCTCATATTCATCCGGTCTTCCATGTGTCGCTGCTCGAGCAAGCTCGTCCTTCTGACCAACCTATGGTGTCTGACTTGGAGCTGCAAGTGCCGGAAGCTGTGCTGCAGCGAAGATGGGTGGCTCGTGGTGCTGATACTATCGAACAAATGGTCAGGTATGTCTGCGGAATTGGCCACCTGGGAAGATTTCCAATCCATTCATCAAGAGTTCCCTGCTGCTCCTGCTTGGGGTCAAGCAGGCTCTTATGGGAGGGGGAGTGTTACTGTTGTTGGTCCATCACCTGAACGTGTTCCAGAGGAAAGGGCTGTGGACGGGCCAGCAAGAACCAGGCGGACAAGGCGGCCCAGCTCGAGATTTGCAGGCCCAGATTGGGTCCATTAGAGTTAGTCGAGCGTGTGTGTGTGTTGCCTGCCTGCGTGCGGCATAAAGGGCGAGCATATCGTGAGAAGGGGGTAAGAAATGGTATGAACGGAACTTCTCTGGAGAACCTGTCCTCCCAGCATCCTCCCAGCAAAATATGATCCCGTCCGATCCCCTTCTTGCTCCTACCCCTAATTCCCTTCTCCTTCTACCCCAAATACCCTGCTTCTAACATCGTGCTATCATTCAGGTGGGCTTCCCGAACAGAACAGTGTGAAGATACTAGCCTTTGGCCGCCTCGCTTGGTTTGGTTGCATGGGCGCATGGGCCAATGGGTGTGGGAAGCCAGCAGCTCATCATGCACGCTAGGACAATCTCAATGGAAATGTTGTAGCAGTGTTATGAGCATTAAATTTGCTGACATGGTATAAGAGAGAAGAAGGAGAGAGTTACGGGATGAGAGAAGAGTGTCATGGTGATAACACTCCTCTAGCATAGTTCTTAAGGTTGTAGTATTGGTAACTGTGTGATGACACTCTCTATTAAGACTGAGCTTAAACTGCTGTGTGGCCTGTAGCAGTAGCACGTAGCTGCGGCGCCGGCCCCGCAGGCAAAGCGCAGCCGGCGGCGCACAGCGACGTCCGGCGCGGCGCGGGAAGCCGTATCGCGGGACGAAGGAGAAGAAAGCCCCATGCACGGCCGCCCCGCGTGTAGTACGCGGCTACGCGCGCGGCGAAGACGATCCCGGTCTGGTCTGGCCTGGCCTGGCCTGGCCCTGCCACCGCGCGCGAAGACTGCGCCGGCGCCGCGGCCGGCCTGACGTCACGGGCATGCACGGGTTCCTGGCTACTTCCTGCTTCCGGCCGGCGGGCCGCCGCTCTCGTGGCGGTCACCGGCCCACGGACAGGCGCCGTAAATGACGAGCTACGCTTCAATCCGCTACAGGCCAGTTGAGCAGGGGGTCGGTGTCCGGCCGTGTCCCGTCGTCGAACGGGGCGGACCCCGGCCGCCGTACGTACTGCCCGTGACGTCACCGGCGAAGAGTCAACGTGTTGCCCCCGGCTGGTGCTACTAGGAGGCGGGACGACGCAGGAGCGCCAAGAAAGCGCAGGGTGCTGGCAGGATGCCAGCAGCGCCTGCTACTGCTACGCATGTGCTGGAGCTTGGGAGAGTGGGTGCGCCTGTACGAGTGCGTCCTGCTCGGCGGCTGCTCCTGAACTTGGCTCGGCGCCTCGGCCGATCTACGAACGAATGAGTACTCGCTCGCTCTGCCGCCGCTGCTGCCATATGGATTCGCCGTGGCCTTCAACCTCCGGCTCAGGACGGCGAACTGTTCTCAGACCAGAAATTCAGAATGTAAAAAAAATGCACTGCTCCTGTCCGAAGTAAAAAGCTTTTTACCAAATTGGACTATTGGAGAGGTGCACTGCTGCTCCTGCCCGAAGTAAAAATCTTTTTACCATATCGGAGCCGCACCGTCTGGTTGGCAATCAGAGACGAGAGCCCGGGGAGGGAGCACCATAAACCACCTTCTCTGACGGAAGAGCGTACGCCTTTGGGGGGATCCAGGAACAACTAACGCCGAGCTCGCAAGAAATGCGAATCCACGGCGGTACGCCGCCGTACCCCTCCGACGCCGGCGGTCCAGACCGAGACCGATCAAGCTGCCGGCATTACATGCGATCCATGCATCCAACAGCATCGGGAGACGACAGTACCTGGTACTAGGTCAGCTGCCTGCGACTGTGCTGCCCCCCTTTTCGTGGTCCTAATTGCCCCCCTCTTGTGCGCCATCAAGCTCGCCGATCGGTGTCATCTGGCTGGTTTCTGGCACCTACCTTGTCGATCTTTGTTTCGCATGGTGGTACTATGTGGAGTAGATTTGCGATCTGCAAGAATCCATGGGGTAGTAACTAGTAAGTAATAATCCGTGCTTGCAGCTAAGGATCTTTGTTTGCCTGGTCAACACCTCTGGTCTGAAGATTTATTTCCAGAGAGAATTTGAAGTGCTCGATCATCAATCTCTTGTAGATGTACTAGCTCCTACTGAAGACGAGCCATCTTGCAGGGACAAATACGAAAGATCTGTTCTGACAGGGACACCCATCTCGGTGTCTTGTGGCGCCGAAACTGAGCGTCTGATGAGATAGATGACAGGTACCGCACATTATTGGAGATGTCGCGAGCCCTGTTGCGTTGCGTCCCATCCACGGACGATCAAATCTGACTGTTGGATTGCTTCGCCCGGAAAGTGAGAGAGAGATGAGCTGAGCAGAGCAGAGCAGGGCAACGATGGATTCGAATTTCGATCCCCCTCTTCCGGCACGGATCGATAGGTATATCTGATCCACACCCTTACGATTCAGTAAAGAACTGAACTAATTTCAGAACAAAGTTTCCTGCATGCTAATTCTTGTAGGATCTGCACATCCTTGACGGATATCTTCTACATACTCTCTTGGGAAGGTCCTTGTCCAGACCTGCAATCATGCTGAGATCTTTCTGACAAAAATCAAGACCCACCAAGCCAAAGCCATCGAATAAACTCTCCTCCTCAGACCTTTTTGGCAAGTGAATGGTGAGAAGAACCTGACCAACGTCTAGATCTACTGCATGGCACAGCTCGAAAAAAGATCCCACACACGCGTCAGTACTCGTGGCCGTCGCCGTCCTGGGCTTCCCGGCGACAAGCCCCGCGCCCAGATCGACCGAGCCTTCAATCCCCTGTTGCGTGCCGGCCTCGGCCTCGCTGGCGGCGACAGCGCCGGGACAGCGACGCTTCACTCGGCCACTTTCGGGATCCCCACAGGCGCGACGCGACGGAGGAAGAGGCTGTGTGAGTGCGTGCGGCTGATTGGCCGACCTGCAGACGATGAAGGAAAGTCTGGGCAGTTAATGGCTCCTTCATCGCTCTCTCATTTTGGGTAGACACCTAGCTAGTAGGGCTAGTACTACTAGCTATCGTACGCTAGAGTAGTAAAGTGTGAGCGCGATTAGTTGTTTGTGACTCGAGATTTAGGTCCTGTCGGATCCACTTTAGGTTTGAGGAGGTCATGTGTGGTAGAGCTCCGGAATCAGACACTGTAGATCTCTTGATGCTAGATATTGGTTGGATCCGAAGTTGGAGGTGTGCATGCTAATATTTAGATGGACAGTTTTGTTTATTGTTCATGGTAAATATAAATATTTAAACCACTTTAATTTAGTGTGTAACATTTTCACATCTTGCCCTAAGAGCTAGTAGATTTTCTCTCTCATCGTCATCTCTGTCTTTTTCACGTAGATAAAAAAACATGACAAAAATATGACGTGTACCGTCTCTCGAAGAATAAGAACAGCTGGGTAAAAGCTAGAAGTCTGAACAAATAGCTGCGGCTACCATGGCGACGGCAGCCGCAAAGAAGGTCGCGTCGATGGATGGATCCATCCAACCAGGGGTGAGAAGCTGAAACGGATGGCAACAACAGCTACGTTACGAAGCTGGCTAGGCGTGCAGCAGCGTGGTCCTGCAGCTAGTTTACACCTAGGGCATGGAGCACGATCGATCGGCCCATCCCCGTCCCCGTCCCCGTCCCCGGCTCCCCGCGTGGGCTGCTACAGGGAGACGGACACAGTTACTGCGCCTGGTTGTGCGGAGCGCTGCTGCCACAGCTAACCTCAGCTAGGCCACTACTGTAAAAATTCTGCCTAACAGTAACAGCAAGCGCGTGGTAATAAACAGACGGACGTACTAAGCTCTTGTTTACATGCAAATTTATAAAAATTTTAGAAAATATCGGCATTAAATATAGATTAATCAAAAAACTAATTACAAAACTCGTCCTGCGATACGAATCTATTAATCCTAATTAATCTGTTATTAGCACATATTTACTGTAGCACAACATTATCAAATTATGAATTAATTAGACTCATTAGATTCGTCTCGGCAAATACACCCAATTCGTGATAGGATTTTTTTTATCTCCATTTAATATGCCATGAATATGCGAAAATATTTGATGCATGTACGAGGACACGTGGGAACTCTCTGACTCTCTAGCGTCGTCCGTGTACACGCTCCACGTATGAATCTGCCGGTTGGACGGGCGTTTCAATACCACCAACAGCGACGCACGTACCGTCGTACGGCGCCCGTACGTGTACACGTACGTACACGAACGTAGACGAACACCCCCCGGGTGGCGTACGCTTATGGGCTGGCCGCGCCGGCCGTACGTACGTGCCTCTTGTCGCGAGGCATGGGAATAGCAAAGCGATTCTGCGACCCGCACGTACCGTACGTCTACGATGTCCGTACACCTGCCCCCCTTACCGTGCGCCCCGTCGTGTTCCCGGCGCGGCCGCGCGTACGGCCTCCACGGCTCCATGCCGCACGTGAGGCGCGCGCAGAGGGAGCGGGCCCCCACGCGGCGGCGTGGCTGGCTCGAAGTACGGCCTCCGATGCGCGGCCAATCCGGCCCGCGCGCCTGGCCGCTCGCGAGCCCACGCAAGGATCCGCGCATCCAGATTGCAGAGAGGCCATGTGGCGGCGGTGGTGCCGCCTGCCGTGCTGGTCCAGGGAGGGAGGGCTAGCCGAGCAGCCGGCCGCGGCCGCTCCCGCTCCCGTGTCCTGTCCCGCTCCGCCGCGACACGGGCGGATGGGCTACCTGGCGCCTGCCGCGCGGAGGCCGGTCCGTCCACGTGCGCCGGGGCGCCAGCCCGCCGTATCCCGCTTTCTGCCGGCCCGTCGCGGTCTGCCGTAGCACCGCGCACATCTGGACAACAGCAAGCGGGCGCGGCGGGGGAGGGCACGACACGGCAGCATGCCGTGGCGGCCAGCTGCCTCCGGCCCCGCCAGTCCGCCGGGTGGCGGGCGGGGTCTCGGCGCCGGCGCGCGAGGAGCAACGACTACGGCAAGCCTGATGAAGCCGCCGCCGCCTGCCCGCCTGACGCACCACCGCGGACGACGGCGTGGCCTCGCACGGTAAAACCCGGCGTGTACGGGGGGCGGTAGATCCGCGCCGGTAAAGCCGGGCGCAGGAGTACGCAGCTGCTACGCCCACGCTACACTGCTCAACTTGCAAGTACAGGGGCGGCGCGCGGCGGGCGTACGAGGGGCTGGCTGCCCGTGTCGGGCTCCAGCGCTAGCTGCCGCTGCGTCAATGCCGGCACGCACGGCCTCCATCGCTTGAATGCGCTAGTGGTTACGACTTTGTTCGGGGAGTAATGAACAAAAGGTCCGGGCCGGCCGGCTGGGGTTCGGACCACCGGCGGCGATCCAGTCCGGCACTGTTGCCGCTGTCTGGTAGCGCCGATTTATTGCCAAGGCCGTTAACCTGGTACTGCTGCTGCTGCTGCTGGCGTCCGGCGGCGAGCTGGCGCAGCCACGCGCTGGCCATCTTGAATGAGACGGTGTTCTTGCGCATGCCTTGTGCAATGCAGGTCAGCTAGTATCTCCGACGAGCATTAATCCACTAGATTGATCGCGTCTGGCCATTGCCCGTAGGATGATGGATAGATCGAGATCCCGGTCGGTGCGCGTCGCCGTAGTACGGCGATGTGGCTTCGCAGCTTCGCCGGGCACTGTTTGCTTTTTCCCTCGCATAGTTGCGCGCCACCGCTTGTCTCGTGCGTGTACGAGCTATTGCTGGCTTCAGCTCCATCGCGTTCACGATGCTGCATCGAGACCCAGAGATGCAGAGAGCTTGCCCGTTGTTCATAGTGGAGTAGATGTTACCACTTCGATGTAGACACAGTTTCCCGCACTTCGGGTGGTGATACTAGTTCTGAATATATGGGATCTGATGGCTGCGTGTGACGTTGTAGCAGAGCTGTCAGCCGGTGCGGTTTTCCCACTGAACTTTGGCATGAGTTTCCCACGGTTTCTGATGCTTGGGAGTTTCTGACGGCACAACGGTTCATGTGATCGTGACGAGGCAGACACGTTGAGTAATTCCATGTCAGTACATACTGCTTACTGCATGGTCTCTGATCGCCGATCCCCGGCAGGTATGCTTGTTTCAGCTGTTCGTTCTGAATCTGCGTCTCCTCTTCCTCTAATCGCCTGCGGGCTGCGGGAACCACCCAATGCGGCCGGTTCAGTTTTCTTCAGAGGAGCACACTGAAGTGAACTCTCTGCAGTGACACAGCGCAGAGACGCTGAAACGGAGGGCGAAAGGTGTTTACTGCAGTCTGCAGACACAGCAACGCATGCTGCTGTTAGAGACGGGGAGCAGTTCAGAGAACGAACGCGTGCCGCCGTGCCGGTGTGATGCTGACAGAGGAAGGCAGACCGGGAGCGGTCGAGAGCTGCAGCAAATGCCGGTCCGGCCGTTGCGGCGGGCGATGGCGGCCACCGCTCGTGCGCGACGGGGTGCTCGGCCGCCCTCTGCACCTGGAGCGACGACGACACGGTCGATCGACGACGCATGGACTCTCCGTGCGCGCGAGCCTTCTGATTGTGCTCCGTGGAGATGGACGTCACCAAGACAACGACTACTGCGAGTCAGCGATTTCTGAAGCATCGGCTTCTGAAGGTCGGGTCACCGAGGAGACGGGGTGCGTGAAGGAAGGGATAGATTCGGGGTACGCCGGCCGGACGCTGCTAGAAGCCGGTGGCCGTCGTTCCCGGTGCGGCCGGACGTTGCAGACGCGGCTCTAAACGATTGCGTCCCTTGCCGGAGAGGAGCAGGAGGCTGGTCCAGACAGCACGGCTGAGGCTGACATTGAAGAAGAAGAGAATTGATTGAAGCTGCATGGACGCGGGCATCCCGCATGTGGCGACAGCAGAGTGCGCGCGGCGCGGCGCCACGCATTGTTCGATTCTTCGATTCTCGACTCGAGCAGACAAGATGACGGGACGGCCGCATGGATTGAACAAGAGCAACCGGCGTCCTCGGAAACGCGGCAGTGGGCAGCTTCGACGGGGAAGACAGATGGTATGGCGATCGAGCATGGTGCCGGGGAGGAGCACGGCGTTGGGGGCGGCCGGCGGCTCCTCCACGCGGACGCGAACTGCAAAGCTCTGGGGATGTCCAGCGGCAGCCACCAGACTTCCCGGCGGAGGTCAGGACTCGGGACGGCGCTGCTTGTCCGTGCGCACGGAGCCAGGGGTGGACGGTGTTTCCGATACCGACCGGGTGGACGGTAAATGAAATACCGTCCACCCCTGGGTCTCCCGCAGCCGTTGGATCTCACTTGTGCGGCTGAGATCGACGCGTATGTTTCCCCATGATTTATCAGGTAGAGTGCGTACCCTCTCCGTCTTCCTCCCAAGACGGCATCTCCTCAGCAAGAGTGTCCGTGCACGATCACTTGATTGCGCGCGCACGGACTCACCGCCATTCACGCGCACCGAGGTGCGGTGGCGGCGGCGACGGCGAGCATGGACTCGCCGCTGCCGGGTGGTGGGCTCGTGAAGGACCACGACGGAAGGCTCCCGTTCCTGATCTTCTGCGCTAGGAACGTCGGCTTTACCGACGGCGGCGCGGTGCCCGGCTTCATCCGCGGCGAGATCACAGAACAGGCGCGTGCCGAGGAGCGAGCGCTTCCCAGTGTTCCCGAGTGCGGCCAGATTGGCAGTAACGGGAGCTGCCACCGGACCCTTGGGGTGGTCGACGGTCGAGGATCGGAGACCCTTCCCACCCTCGCAGGGACCCTTGCTCGATCGCTTGCCCGTCCCCTCCACGGTTCGCCGCGCGGTGTGCTCCGGAGTCCGGACTCCGGACGAAGAGCCGTGGCATCGAACGACGAGCCAGGCAGCCGCCGGCGGCGCCGCATGAATCTCTTGCGAGTTCTCCCATGGACACACACACACACACACACACACACACACACACACACACACACACACACACACACACATCGCCGGCGTTAGTGATGACTGATGAGAGGCGCTCTAGCCCATGGCGTGGTCGTGGGGCGATCACCCCTGTGTCCGCGCCCGGTGCAACGAAGCAACCACCTCCGCGTCAGCCAAGGTTGTAAGGGATGGATGCGTGTGTTAGAGTGTTGACACGACACCAGCGACGGGACCCTTTCAGTTGAGGTTTAAACTTGCTCTAGATTAGCTCATATGAACAATGATAAATTTAAGGCTGCATTCTTGCAGCAAAAGTACATCTATGGATATAGATATGCCAAGTTTTAAATATTTTCGGAACTCGTTTCACTGGTTTTCAATCGTTTGCCCATTTTCATTGTTCCTTCACGAGTGAAGCTATGCCTCCCGAATTAGCATGTTTTAGCAAAGACGCAGGATGGATTAGCATGTTTAAGCAAAGATGAAACCTGCTAGGATGGAAACATCGCTAGGTGCACACGGCATCAAGTTAAACAGAATCAGCACCCAGCTCTCCAATTCTGCAGCAAAGGTCGCTGCTGGGCAAATTCTGCCGACTCGCAGTTACATCGCCTTCATATTTACAGCATGCAGTCTAGCGTCCGTTCCGTGTTCAGTATATACTACTACTACTCACATCCTATGAAGTCAAAAGATGGTGCCTCGGTTGGGGCATTGCAAACCCATACACTAGGTGAGGCAAAGCAAATTTCAAGCCGCTTTAAAAGCAAAAGTCGATTGTGAGCAAAAGTCGATTGTGCCTCCTCTTCTTCATCTTCTTCTATCATCCAATCCAGCTTCGGACCCTAAAGCATGAGAAAAATGTGTCAAACAAATGTATGCACAGAAATGAGTTCACGGGATCACACTGATTGGCATGATCTCTGTGGTAGAATCAAATACATAACAGAATGACACACACATTAGGAATGATATGGTTCGATAATAATATGATAGATAAGTCGAGAGGCTACATAATGCACAGTCAAAAGGCCAAGGTATAAACTGCTTACCTTTCCCTGACGAATTATAGTAGGGTTTGTTCCCGTCATATCTACCACAGTAGAAGGATCAGCAATTCTAGGACCACCATCAACAATGAAATCAAGGCCCTGAAAATTTGAAACACTGCAGCATATAATGCTTGCCAAGGCATCTTTCAGACCTGCTTTTTTCCACGCACGACTTGGGATACAGCTGAACATCAAAACGTTCAACAATGGTTTAACTAGCCGTTTGCAGTGATCTGTCACCATTTTATGCATGTTTTAAAGAAAACTACTTCGATACACATTTGTTTGTAACTACAGCTACTGGACATACATTATTTTTGTACAATACATCCATAAGACTGAGTGGTTGGTATCTCCAGGCACGCTTTACAAATATAACGCATGGTATGGTAACTGATAGAAAGAGGTGTCAGATGGAAACTTTTTTCAGCAATAATCTCTAAAAGATCACCACCTATTGTAGTTCATATAAGAGAATTGTAAATAACAACGATGCAGATACAATCTAACTTGCTCCAAGAGAAGTGGAACTATGATGGTGGTACGAACAATTAGAATACAGAGTTTCATGTACAACGTTAAAATGAAGAATATACCAGTGGCTCATAAAGATCGGCAATGATTACTGGATCAAGTATCCATTCATCCTCTGATAGATATTTGACACTGTAAATGAAGGAAACGAAGATAATTATAGAACTTGAGAACGACAAGCTGACAACATGACACCTATTATTTTATTTATAATAACCAATTCCTCACAAATGCTAAGGGAACATATGATTATTAAAAATACTAACAAAATCAATGATGAACAGCACTCGAAATTCTTCTATAATTTCAAGTAAAATACTTTCTTGTTTTCTTAATGTAGTTAACCACACAATACAGAGAGACAGAGAGCCATGTGGCATACATAGTGAAGTATTGAGAATGCTCATACAAGCAAGCAAAGCATAAATTACTTCCTCCTAACAGGACATCCAGCAATGTGGCAGACATACTACTCTGTTGCATTTTCAGTTCCAGATCCTATGATCTTATACACTGTAATCCCACACAGGTGGGAACAGGAAGCAAAAGTAAGAGAAGACTTGAGTTATACTACAAACCTTGTGCAGATCAAAGGTTCTTCCAAATTTTGCAATATTGCGTAGCAGATGGGATCATCTGGAATTCGGACACCAACCTGTCTCCTTTTTGCATACCTTGTGGAAGAACCATGCCTTAATGCATTGTTTGGGAAATTGCTTGGTTGCAGGTAAAATAAAGGTGTACTGCAGATGATTAAAATAACCAAGTTACTTGTGAAGTAATCAAGTAAAAACTGCAGTACAAGGTGAATAAGAAGATATCCTTACAGGCCCAGGTATTACACGCTTGACAGCACGGAAAATGTTAGCTTGCCCTTGGTTGGTACCTCGAGGAAATCCTGTTGTGTAGGTATCGATATCACGTAATGAGCGACACAGGATGCCGAGAGGCTGCATAATTCAGAATTAGTATAAGAATATGCAGACAGGAAACTACGCTCTGCAAGTAATATTTCGTTGCAGAAAAATCTTGACTCAAATTGACTTTATAGCTGTCATATTCATGCCTTTGAGTCTCCAATGCCTTTCACTCTGCATTGAGAACAAGCATATAATACCAGTTAGAGATGAAATGCCTTGCTTCATGTCTAAGAGAGTGAGCAAAGATTGGATTTGATCACTCATACTACCAAACTGGTCAAAGAAATGAATTAACCTGCGAAGGCGCTCAATAGATTCATTGTTACTCAGATCACAGACGATGGAGTAGCTGTCAAGAGTATCACTCCATGTTATTTGTGTCCAACAGAGCATAGATCAAATAGAAAATGAAAAAAATAGAATATGGTCAACAAATCCCCCACAATCAAATAGGACAAATGCACTTATGCACATATGTAATTTATCAATCTCAGCGTGCTATTTTTTTTCCTAGGCTCAAATCCAGTGGAACCAAAGCTACACCAAAACATAGAACATGCAGAAAACACATATGCATAGAAATAATTTGCAAATGCTCAAATTGTTGTTGTTGCTACTGTTACAGAAATTAGGTAGGTATGCATGATTCTTCATACGAAATTAAAAAAAAAGGCAAAGTGAAGCAGAACAGCGTACACAGTGTCAGTAGGAATAATTCCCACAGCGCCTCGATTGATGAGGTCTATAACCGGGTCGAGCTTCCAGAAGTCCTCGCCGGAGGGCTCCACCTTCACCCGCAGCATCCCGGTCTCCCCTCTCTTCGTGTCGCGCATAGCAGTCAGCACCAGAAAGGCGAGCATGATTGCAGAGAAAGAAAAAAGAATATGGGTGCGTGGAGGCAAAAATACCGTGAACTGGCGCTCGGCGGCGTACTTGAGCCGCTTGGGGTTGCGCTTGTGAAGAGCGACGACGGTGGAGGAGACGCGGAGGCGACCGGGCTGAGGGGCCCGTGATAAGGGGAGCCGGAGCGGGGAGGGGCAGACCGCGCGGCGGAAGGAGAGCCGCGAGAAGGAGGCCGCGGTGGCGGGGTCGGCAGCGGCCATGGAAGCCGTTGTGGTCCGAGCTCGGAGCTCGGGGGAATGTTCCGGAAGGAAGATGGATGATCTGAATCCCCTGGTAGACCTGACTAAAAATAGGCCCGGACCCATAAAAAAAAAAGTTTCGGCCCAAGGACAAACTCGGCCTGGCGGCTCAAATTTTATTCTGAACGGGCCTTGGGTAGTTTCAAGAAATTGGGCCCGAAATTCTACCTGCAGGAGATTGCGGCCCAAAAGAAATAAGTACTCACGAGATTCGAGGGTTTCCGCTTCCTCTCTCTCGCCCGTCTCTCTATTCTACCGCCGCCGCCACAAGCCGGCCTCACCACCGGCGACGTCACACGGGCCTCCTTCCACCGACGTCTTCCCTCGCCGATAGGCCACGCAGCTCCCCGCTTCCCCGCCCTCTAGCTCTACGCCGATGGCCCACGTGAAGTCCGATGCTGAGGAGGAGTGGTCCGACTCCGACCTGGACGATGTCTCGGACACCGAGGTGGGCGATGCCCTCGATTGGCTTGACGCGGTCGAGGGCCCCGACGGCTCTGCCCGGCCCTCCGGCGCATTCTCGGCCTCCGGAGGCGGGGCCGCAGCGCGCCGGCCGAACGCTCACGGCGGAGTGCTCTCCCGCCCACTCCAGCCGCTCTCCAACCGCACCCAGAAGCTGGCCTCGCACATTCGTGCCGCCCCCTTGGAGGTATGGAGCTTCAACTCGATTCAGAGTTTGTTGCGTTGTATGTTGCTGTGACCTGAGAAAGCATTTACATGTGAGAGGGCTAGAAGCTGAGTTTACTGAAAGATCGTGGCGTGACTTGATAACCTATCAGTTCCTAGTTTAGATTCTATAAATGTATCATTTCGGAGCATGTCTAAGAATATGATTATGGTAAACATAATAGAGCACTTGATGTTATGGGAGGGTGCATGGCAGTGTTGCTGTAGTCCGTGTTGAATGTTTCTCGTGATGTGTTTGGAATGATTCAGGAGTGGGAAGGTAGGATGAACGTTGGGATGTCAAATTCAGTCACCACTGCAATCAGGGATAGCATAAGGAACACAGCAATTGGGAAGATACGGAACACTGAGAAGGCTGATCGTGCTACAGTGGAACAGGTTTGTAAATGTTTCTCGTTTGGGTAATGTTTGTTCTGTCCTGTGCCTTTTGGAATTTAAGTAATCCTGCTGTATCATTTATCTATACTCAACCTAGCTCGTTTTCATGTTAAGTTGGTGCTGCATGGTTCCTTTATCGCTTATGCATCTGTGCTAGAAATTGAAATTTATTGTACTAGTATGTTGTTTCTTGTTTCCCTTGGACGTGCGCTATACAGCATAATAATTTGTATCAGCTCATCTGAACTCATGCACTACCTTGCATGGCAACATTTCGAAAATCCGCTCCATTTAAGATTATTTATGTGTCTCAAATGGCACTAAGGGTCAAAAGAATCGTACAGCAAGGTGAAGTTTTACAAATTTCTCTAGCTGGAGTAATCTTTATTATTCACTGTTGTATAGTTAAATTCAAATCTAACTTTTTACTATCTGTTGCCTGCTATGCACGTGCGACCGGGATGCCGAATTTTATTTCTCTTATAGAATTATTAAGTGTGGCCTTCTTGATGCTTGGTTATGTCTGATGAAGGATATTGTACTGAAATAATTTTTCTGAACACTGAATGTTTTTTGTTTATGTCCAGGCTATTGACCCAAGAACACGCATGGTTTTATTCAAGATGTTAAACCGTGGTACCTTTAGTAACATAAATGGCTGCATTTCTACAGGGAAAGAGGTAACTTAAAATACAGTGCATACTATTGTAACAGCGTCTTTTATTTGCTTACCTATAGAAACATTGTGAAAAACCTTGACCTCCTAGTTACCTCTTTCTACAGGGAAAGAGGTACCTTAAGACACTGTCTTCTATTTGCTTGCTTAGAAACATTACGCAAAAAATCAATGGAATTTTCATGTTCAATAGAAGATGAAGAATGCATCTCAACCTGCTAGTTGCAGATCTCTGTTTTCCTGATTCCTGGTTGAGTATTATTATTATTGGATATTAACATAAACAACATTAACCTTGTCAATTTGCAGGCAAATGTATATCATGCAACAAAGAAAAATGGCGAGGAGCAAGCAATTAAAGTCTACAAGACCTCTGTTCTTGTTTTTAAGTAAGATTAAATTTTAGTGTTTATTTGTTTCCAACTTTAGATACATGTTGAAACCTTCTGCAGAAATGTTGGTTATGTAATTACGCCCTTTATCCTTTTAAGTATTTGCATGTTTTTTCCCCTGAAAAAGTATGCATGTGAAGAAACTGTACATTTGATTTGCAGGGATAGAGACCGATATGTTCAAGGAGATTATCGTTTTAGACATGGTTATTGCAAGCATAATCCTCGGAAAATGGTTAAGACCTGGGCTGAAAAGGAAATGAGGAATCTTCTACGGTGAGAACTGTATTTGATGGCATGTCTTTTTCATATATTACTCTTAACAACTTGGCAAGCACAGCTGCTGCCTTTCAACTTATCATTGTTCAGTCTCTTAATTTTTGTAGTCCTTATGTTTCTGTGACTTTGCCAAAAAAGCTTCGTTTTTTTTTTGCTGTGGAATTACTTTACTTTCTATGGATTCAACACCCTTGCTAGTCAGGCGAATAGGCAATGCGTTAGTTCTGATTTTTGAATTCATCATTTTCTTTGTTGCCCTTGTTACAGAGTGAGAGCAGCTGGAATCCGAAGCCCGAAACCGTTGCTTCTGAGACTTCATGTACTGGTGATGGAATTCATAGGTGAAATTTGTGTTAGCATTTGTCTTCTGGATGCCTGTCAACTTTCTCCGTACAAGAGTACTTTAAATTGGATATTTGGAACATGTTATTGGTAAGTTGATTTGGTCATCTATCAGGGAAAGGAGGTTGGGCTGCTCCTCGTCTCAAGGATGCTGCTTTATCAGATGACAAGTTGCGTGAAAGTTACTTTGAGGTACACTATGTCAGAAAACATGACCGCAACTTATCGTATCAATGCATTCGCATGCATGTATGACCAGAAACGGTTTATAGGGAGTTTACATCTGCAAATTTGAATCTGAGCTGAATAAAGAAAAGGGTGTACCCAGTGCTGAAAGCTTGGAGAAGGGAATTCCTAGACAGCCTTACCCTTGCAAAATTCCTTTAAAATTCTGCAAAGAGGCTGGTTAGAACCCAGGACCTCCAGGCCACAAGGGAATTTGAGCTAAATGCTAGTTAAAATACCTCAAAGGAGTAACAATCTGAACCATTAAAGTATTGATCCATCTTAACGTATTGATCATAATATTGGTCTTGACTCTTGAATATTGCTTGTTATTTGGGAATGATGATGGTGTTGTGGACAATATTGTGCTTTGACATATTCCACTTGCATATATTAACTAATGCATTATCGGAAGTAGAGCACACAAATAAAAATGCATGTGAGGTAGTTATTCTTGTTTTTTATGGGTGTTGAGCCCACCCCAACTTGCTTGGGACAAAGGCTTTGTTGTCGTTGTCATTGTGTATAAATGTAAGTTTTGGGTGGGTTATAGTTTGAACCTAATTATAATGAGATTGTAAATTTTTACCAGCTGTCATGCAAAATCTTTGAGAAAACCTTGGCAGCATGTAAGTTATCTCCTTGTGTTCTGTTGCTGATGTGTATGCATGATAGTATCCCTTACTGTTAAATATTTTGTAAGCATTGTCTTATACTAAATTGGGGTGAAGGGAATCACGAGTCAATACAGACAGAAGTTCTCATTGTTACATTTCAGTGTATGTGTATTATTTTCAGCTTCCCCGTATTACTTACTGCACCTTGTTTTCAGATAGTTACAATAATGCGAACTCTTTACCAAAAGTGCAAACTGGTCCATGGCGATTTGAGTGAGTACAACATTCTTTATTTCGAGGTAATTAAACTCCTATTAGATATTTTTTCTAATCATCTTTCATTTTAATGTCAACCGGTCCTTATCCCCATACTCCTTCCCATTTGCCTATTGTGCAGGGCCACTTGTACATTATTGATGTTTCACAATCTGTTGATCTTGATCATCCTTCAGCGTTGGACTTTTTGAAGGAAGATTGCCTGCACGTTTCTGTAAGCGGTAGTTAAATTGATCACCACAGGTATACTGGTACATTGCTGTGATTGATATGTTCAACATTGTGCGCAGGATTTCTTTAAAAAACGAGGTGTTGCGGTCATGCCAGTAATAGATTTATTTAATTTTGTTGTTAACCAAAACATTGCTGATGAAGATGTTGATGCTTACCTGGAAAAGGTACCTTGTATGTTTGAGTATAAGACTATACCTTTCAATCTTTCATTATAACCATCACTTTTTGAAAGTTCCCATGCTGCATGACTGACAGAAATCTGATTGTTTAACATTATTGTGTTTCAATCACAGATTCAGCAAAAGATTTTGGAGAATGGCGGTATAGTTCCAAACGATGATGAAATCACTCCCACAGTCATGGTGCAGGTAAGATTAATTTGTCATCTCAGCTGTGCCATAAATTTTGCTGCAATTATTAACATCTTAAGTAGCAGATCCTGCTGATAGAGCACAATTGCACTGAATATGTCGTGGTGTATAACATGAATACATGATCTCTCTCAGATGTCGCACACTAGTTTGCAGCTGTCTTATTTTTTCCTTATAATTTTTCTACTATTGTACAACTAATGTACTTGATTTCTTTGCATAGACGTTGGATTACGTGAAGCAATGTGAGGCAGATATTGTCAACATGTCAATGATGCAGCGTTCATCCTCTGGCTACGAGCCACCAGCAGATAAGCTTTATGATCAGCCACTATTAGGGTTTGTGCGGACTAAAAATGCGCACACTGAAAAGCAGCAAGATCAATTACCACGAAATACAGCGGAAGCAACCTTGGATCTGCAAAACAAGTGCTCATTGGAGGACAACACGGAAGGTGAAGAAGACGACAGTGAATCTTGCTCCAGTTCTGATGAAGATGATTCATGGCACGAGGCAGATCCCAAGCTGGGACCTGAGGAAAGAAAAGCTGCTAGGAAGGAACACAAGAAGAAGGTGAAGGAAGAGAAGAGGGAAGCTCGCAAGACCAAGAAACCAAAGGCTGAGAAAAAGAGGAGGAAGAAAATGGCGAAGGCAAAGTGCAGGCGGTAGTGAATCTCTGGGTAATCAGTATTTAGATCACGTTGAATCTAACTGCCAGACAGCCTGAGGGAGTGATGTCACAAGTTTTCACATTGCTGCAAACTTTTCTCGATCGTTTCTAATGCATTACTCAGAATACTACTGGTGTCTAGGATTTGAAGCTCTACCTGTATCACGAATGAAACTGCCAGTCGTCCAGGGAGGAGAGTACAATACTTGTCCAAGTCTGACGGAGTGCGAATGGGGTTTTCTGCTTTGTGCCACTGGATTCTTTGGCCTGTGCAACTTGCCCGTTCGTTCCAAATGTTCTCAAATTTTTGACCGATTCAAAAGCGGACGTATGGGCGTTCGGGATGAAAACATCATTACCAATACTTGAACAGCATATATACGAACCTTTATGAGATTTAAAATATTCAAAATTATTGGAACCTAGAACACACACTTGTACACCCTTCGTCAACCGACCACGTTAGTGGTGATGGATACATCATCCTATCACCAATAACTAAAAAATTGTTGGATCCAAAATGTCCAAAATTTGAGTACCATGCTATCAGTTTTCGACCGCCTTAGTTTTGCATAATAAAAGAATAATTGGCACTCTGCACTCAGTACGCCAAATTTCATACGTTTGTTCAAAAAAAAATCATACGTTTTTTTAATAATTGTTTGGCAAACTCCCCCGCTCCCCCGGGTCCTACACCGTTGGGCCCCTTCCTGCGCCGCCCGCGCCCCTTCGCTCCCGACACCCGCCGTACAGGAATCGCGCCCGAGGCCCGCCGTTACGGACCGCGCCCCTCCTCCGCATTCGCGGACCGTGCCTCTCCCTGCGTCGCCGACCGATCCCCGACCCCGACGAGCGTTCCATGGGCTCGCCCCCCGAGTCAATGAGAGGATAGCCAGCGTCGCGATCGCGCTGCTCCGCCCCGACGCCTCGGTGGTTCGTATTGTCTCTTACTGGCCCATTCGATCCGGTTCTCCCTTCGAGTTTGTGCGATCCGGGTTTCCCCGTCGTTCGGAGTTTAGGACCTAGATTGGTTTGTTGGATCAACCATTCCGTGGATTTCTGTAGAGGTTTCTCGCGAGAACAAGGGCTGGAGCCTGGAGGGTGGAGGGCCGACATGGCGACATACAAAGCATTTAGTTGCTCGCTTTGTTGGTGTATTTATACGCGTTTTTCTTTCGAGAATTCCGATGCGCCGATGGAATGGTGCACTTCTCTGCGTTTTTTTCAAATTTTTCGGAGATGCTGTAACTTGATTTCCAGCGCAATGATATTATGATCAAGTCATATTTAGCCAGGTTAAGCATGATCAAATGTATGCGGTGCATATGTTTGAGGAGTGCACTATCCCGTAAAAACGTCGTAGTCTGATTCGTGTTTCCGGTCTTTCAACTGAACAGAGCCCAACATTTTGTTTCTGATGCATTCTCACATTTTGGTGAGACCCTTTCCATTATATCGAATTTTTCCGGTGAACTTTTGCACCTTTCTCATTTATTTAGTCAACCAGACCACCACTCTTGATTTGATCCAATCCGAAACCTGCCTCGAAACCAAAGATTAAAGCACTGAGCGACCCTGAAGCGAGAGCAACCTTTTAAGATGTTAGGATGCCACCCTTCATGTTGTTTTCCTCCACTATTTGTATCCACCTTTTCTCTTCTCAGCCAATATTTAATAGTGTGCAGTAACGTGGTGCCACTACATTATACTAAAACCCGTGCGATCAGCTTGAGAGTTACAAGTATTCCGCTTGCCCCCAAGGTACTTATAGTCGTGTTATCAAACCAATTCACATTAACTGTGCCATGCATTGTTGTCATTGTTTAATTATCAGCTACCTGCCTGCCGCTTTCACTGAACTTTTAAACACTTCTGATGATATTCTCTGATGTGGCTTAAAGCATTACTTTCATAGCTCGCGAGAACCTTGATTGATGGGCCCCTCTCCAGTTACTAATGTGGGAAATGGCTTTTTGCTGCTGAGGGAATTCCTGTGGAAAAGTACCTTTTGCTGCTCGGGGAAATTTGTATAAATATGTTTGACTAAGGACTTACGATCTTGGTGTTGTTTTATCCCGTCTTGTGCAGTAAATTGAAACTGATTATATCACTTTTATGTTTGTTTGCAACTTTTGGTTGAAATCTGGTGCTTGTGTGAAGGTTCTGAAAGGAATCCAAGATGGGTGTAATCAGCACAGTGCTTGGTTGCTTTGGATTTGGCTTTGGGTTCTCAGCTGGTATTGTTATTGGTTACTTCCTCTTTATCTATGTCCAGCCAAATGATGTCAAGGTGGGGACTCTTCTTTTGTTCTTCATTCATTCTTGTCATAGTATAATTTTTTTCTGGCTACTGTATAGTGAATAGATGGACTGTTGATAGCTGTTTTACCATTATGCTTCCAAAATAGTTTAACTAAATGATCTGGGGATAATTCAAGATCTTGCAGCTTAGACAAAACAAACAGGCATGTGGTCACTGTTGAACTCATTTACTTTTTCTGCATATTAGTTTCAAAAAAAAAAATCTGCATATCCCGTTACTATTTAGTTCCTTCTGACCAGCATGGTTGGCAACTTGGCATAAGCGTGAGTGTATTGGTTCTTGATTATGTTTAGTTGTGATATACGTCATCAAACTCTACATTTGCATGTCCAATGTGCCTTGAATGCCTTATGCACTGAAATAGCAACCTTGGGGAGTTGGACCGTGGTGTTAATGCAGTGCTTGGTGATGACACATGTTGCATGTCCCCAGCAAAGGGCCATTTCATAAAGGAGATTCAGACTGTAGAAATCATATGCTCTGGAGTTTCCAAAATCTGCTCTCAAGTTCATATATTCCTTACTCCTTTGCACAATATTTAGTAGTTCTATCAAATTTGCAGCGTTCTGGTTTGAGTAATAATACTGGCAAGGATGAGTCAAATGGTTTAATCTGCTGGATTTTGCAATACACTATACTTTTTTTTTTATCTTGCTTCTGCTTGTAATGAATCCCTATGTTTGAGGTCGAACTCAATAATATGGGGTCATGGTTATAACTTTCGTTCACCCTACTCGCCTGTCAGGATGTCAAAGTTCGCCCACTTGTGGAATACGATTCGAAATCTTTGGAGGGCGTCCTTCCCGAAATTCCTTTGTGGGTCAAGAATCCTGACTATGATAGAGTACGCTCCTCCTTCAATAATGAGTCAACAAGAAACTTTATTAATCCTAGTTGTGCTTTTAGGTCCTCATTTTCTTCCTCGTCTCTAGATTGATTGGCTGAACAGGTTTCTGGAGTTGATGTGGCCCTTTCTTAACAAGGTACTCTATCTACTCGTTTGCTCTTAGCATGAAATCATTATCTTAAATTGACATTGAATTTTCACTGCAGAAGATATCGCAAAGCCAATTATTGCTGAGAATACTGCAAAATATAAGATAGACTCTGTTGAGTTTGAAACACTTAGTCTGGGTAGTTTACCGCCCACTTTTCAAGGTCAGTAGTATTGCATTTTTATATTTTTCCTTACATGCATGCATATGTATTTCACAGGTCTTTAAAGTTTAAGCCTTATATCAACTAGAATTTTTTGTTTTAATTTTATGTTTTCATTCTTAAGATAAAAAGTTGTGACTTAAAATATGTTTTCCTTTGTGCTTCTTTTGTTCTCTGTATCTTGAGTTACCAGCCAATTCACAATTACCGGTAAAATTGTTGTGGCTCAAAACTTTGTATCACTGATAATGTGGGATGTGGTCATATGGAGACATTGTTACATCTGTGTTCCAAATAATCTGTTATATATTAAGTTTAGAATTGGGCATTTCATTCACTAGTACACATAACAGCCAGCATGTCTTCTGGTTGGCTATGTACAAGTTGTTTATACATCAACTTTCCCATGTATAGCATATAGTCGTGTTAGTGAACCCTGTTCGCATGGCTTATATTATTTTTTACTATATGTGACGTTAATTCTTTTACAACTGGTTGTTGCAAAATGCATCTTTGAACAATTGTGCCTTCTCCCCAGGGATGAAAGTCTATGTCACAGAAGAGCATGAGCTGATAATGGAACCATCTCTTAAATGGGCTGCAAATCCAAATATCACTGTTGCTGTAAAAGCTTATGGTTTGAAAGCTACTATCCAGGTATAAATTGTTCTGTCACAAGCTGGATTCTTGATTCAATATTCACTTAATGACATGTTGAGTCCAGCAAACTAGATCTATATTTTCCCATGATATTTCAGATTGTGGATCTACAAGTCTTTGCATCACCTCGTATTACTCTGAAGCCATTGGTGCCTACATTTCCTTGCTTTGCAAAAATCCTTGTCTCTCTCATGGAGAAGGTATGATGACTGATTACTCACGTCTGAATTATCTTGCTGAACCACTCTTTGCTAATTGCTATTGGTTTTGCAGCCACATGTTGACTTTGGGCTAAAACTTCTTCAGATGTAATGGCTATTCCTGGTCTTTACAGATTTGTTCAGGTATTCTGGACTCCTATTCCGAACATTCTCATGTGAAAGTTTGCTCATTTTACACTTAATTGTGAACTAAATGCTGAACTTTCATTTGTTTTTCCTAACTTGCCAATAGCTTAAGTTGCATTGTCATGAATGGTTTCTTTTTTGAAAAGAAATCATGAATGGCTAAATACATTCATTTTAATATTCACATCTACTTTTAGCACAATTATTTGGTTTGTTGCTTTTATTGGCCTGTATTTGTTCAAATGCTTATGCGTCCATGTACCGAAAGTTTTTCTTGCTATATTCTAATTCTTGATCACCTGGATTTGACTCCAGCCATCCTTCTGCACTGTAGCTTGCCCTTTACAGTGGTTGTACCTTGTGGTATCTAATTCACCTTTTCGGTATAGCTAGCTAATTTTGTTTATGTTATCCTTCCTGCATTTACAGGAGACCATCAAGAAGCAAGTAGCAAGCATGTATTTATGGACCCCTCAAAGTAAATTCTGTAGCACCTTTCTATCTTCGATTTGTATACAGCAAAACATTGACCTGATATGAGTATCACTAATGGTTTTCACATTCCAGAGCATCAAAAAAGCCTGTTGGAATTCTACTTGTGAACGTTGTAAGAGCCCAAAATCTGCGAAAGAAGGATCTGCTGGGTAAATCAGACCCATATGTGAAACTCAAGATGTCAGATGACAAGCTTCCATCCAAAAAAACAACTGTAAAACGCAGCAACCTTAATCCGGAGTGGAACGAAGATTTCAAATTTGTTGTGACAGATCCAGAAACTCAGGCTCTTGAACTTAATGTCTTTGACTGGGAACAGGTATGGATGGATGCTTTCTTTTTAAATCTGTTGTAGCTTTTCGGTTGACATAGTACCCAAGAATATGCAGTTATTTTTTTATTGATATATATAGGTTGGAAAACATGAAAAGATGGGCATGAACAGCGTCCTACTGAAAGACCTGCCAGCAGATGAGATTAAAGTTACTACCCTCGACTTGCTTAAGACCTTGGATCCAAATGATGTACAAAATGAGAAGTCTCGTGGTCAGCTTACTTTAGAGCTTACATACAAGCCTTTCAAAGAAGAAGATATGGAGAAAGAAGGCGCGGGGGGTACCGATGTGATAGAGAAAGCTCCAGATGGTACTCCAGCTGGTGGTGGGTTGCTTTATGTTATTGTTCATGAAGCTCAAGATCTTGAGGGGAAGCACCATACAAACCCATATGCAAAAATAATTTTCAAAGGCGAGGAGAAGAAAACAAAGGTACTATGCATAAAAATTAAAAATTACCTTTATTGAGAAAACTTCATGGAATGCATATGATTGACAGATCTCTTTATTTACCCTTCGCTCCTGTACTAGGTCATCAAGAAGAATAGGGATCCACGATGGGAGGATGGATTCGAGTTTGTATGTGAGGAGCCTCCTGTAAATGATAAAATGCATGTTGAAGTCCTAAGTAAAGCCCCGAAGAAAGGGCTGATATATGGAAAGGTAGAATGGAGTTCTTTCCCTCCATTGAATTTACCAATCTACTGCATCCTCTTGGTTGCGCTGTTACGGGATGATGGGAGAATGGTGGATTGGAGAACAGTGATAGTAATACCTGGGATTATGATTGTAGTTGGTCACCGTTAGCTGTAAGATCACTAGTTGCATTAGCTTTTTTTGGAATGTCTTCTGTCCAGTAGTATGTTGAATTTGTAGCGGTGGATTATTTGAAAAGACAAATATCAAATGTCTCATATCCTGATACCAATATTTTTCTTGATCCAGGAAACTTTGGGCTACATTGATATCAGCGTTGCAGACGTGATCAGCAACAAGCGGATTAATGAAAAGTACCATCTCATAGACTCAAAAAATGGTCAAATCCAAATTGAGCTGCAGTGGAGAACTTCCTAGAGGCAGAGAAGAGTTAGAATGCCTGAATGTAGTACAGGAATGAGACATATGGACGTTCCAATACTTACTTTGCAGACATCTGTAATTGAGCTCATGTAGATATTTACTTTGTTTCTAGACATCTGTTGTTGAATTTTTTTTCGTAATTGCTCAAGTTTACAAGTTCCATTTAGCATGTTATTGACCCTGAAAATGGAACCTGGAACTTATTATGACTAAGCATACAAATACACCCGGCTTTCTGACCTATTGAGAACTGTAAACATCTGCCAAGCATGTTGAATTTTTCTTTGAAATAACAGTCCCCAAATATATGTTTCGTTGTTTTTTTAAATCGCATTTAATGTGTGACAGTTTAGATTCTGATTCTGGATGAGCATCCACGAAGCTGTACCAAATGGGGTTTTGTGGAACCTGAATCAAGGAAGTGATTCACCCTTTTTATACTTACCTGGTGAATCCAGAAAGAAAAAAATAACATGCTCCCCAGCTCCCAAAACCGACATGGTTCTACAGCAGTACTTCTGTTAGATCTTGCTTGCTTGTTGTATATTCTGGAATTCATGGTGGATTTTTTGGACATCGCAATGGCCGATAGTGTGGATCAGAGTGATAAAAATCTAGGGATACATTGTGAGTTGTTTACTGAGCACAAGTGCTAACAATAGATCGGATTGGAGAGACAATTAGCATAAAAGTTTTAGTCTTTTAGACTAAATTCAGACCAAGGATCCAAACTTTCATAACATGCACAATAGGATTAGAAAATATCATAAGGATGTGGCCACACTTTTGCATCCACTGTTTGGAGTCATATCAGTGCAACATCACCTCCAAAGAGTTTTCTCAGATACAGTGGTATATCAGAGATAGATGTTGATATGTGTTTCCCCTACGTAAACATATGCTCTATCATGCTATTATAGTGGATAAGAGATCTTATGTCCCGTCCAAGTTATGTCACTTTTAAATTTTGCATATGTTAGGAAAATATTGTGTTGATGATGTTGGATATGCAAATAAGCTATATAATTTGGCACCATACAAGTATGAGAAACACCATGTTCCAGATTGGACGAGAGGTCACAAGCTTAGTGGTGAAAATTTTTTTTAATCACTTGCATTCAAGTCATTGCTGTTGAGAACAAATTTAGTATATGGAGGATTAAATGGAGAATTCTTCACAAGATGTCAAGCTATCGAATGATCAAACGAAAGATGATAACGACAACAATAAATCCATGTGTCCAATAACTTTATCAGTGAGTATCATGCGCTTGACAAGAATTTTCAAAGGTATGATTGGGGCCAAGCACGTCCTCCAATATACTATGATAAAATAGCGTCAGTTAAATTCTAAAATAAATACAGAAAAATGCGGCCACCAATATCAAGATAATAACTCGAACCAGATGAGCACTCAAATCCGCGTGGGCAGGTTTCCGCACAAGAAACATTACCAGTTGAGCTACGCACAGTTCATGTTTTGTATATCTTTACTAGGCTAATTCCACAATCTACATGGTCATTTTAAATTATGACCAATTTTGTTCTCATTTAAAGTATCAGTAATCAAGGATTTTATATACTTTACAAATAGAAGCATTTGTATTATTACCCCTACTTTACAGTGCAATTACGATTTTACTCTCATTTTTCTTAACTTTGTGATTTGGCTTTACTATTCACAAGTTAACGCATTTTTGCCCTTAGTCAATGAGATTTTGCCTCTAAAAACGATTTAGGGGTAAAATCATGTTGACTTATGAATAGCAATGGTAAAATCACAAAGTTAAGAAAAACTAGAGTATAATCACAGTTGCACTACAAAGTAGGGGTAAGACACCAATTTTTCTTACAGATACGTCTGACTCTAGTATCTTTATCTTTATCTATTTTTAAAGAGTGGACCACTTCCTTGGTCCATTGTTGACTTTCGTTCCTCAATCGTCATAGTAAACTCTACGGGGCCATGACAGTGGTGGTTCATAGATCAAAAGGTCACATTGAAGTAGAAAATTAGATTGTATGCGCGGAGAAATTTAGGTTCATCGCTCAAGAATTTGAATAACAGAGTTCATGTACTGCATGAATACATGTGTAACATGCTCTGTGTAAAGGAAAAAAACAAATAGGAGGCGAAAGAAACAAGAACAAATAAAAACAAAATGAATCGTAACGCTAAGAATCGATGTACAATCCCCGATAGTGCGAGGAGGCATAAACTCATCCTGCGTATGGTGCCGGTCATATGGCAAACAGCACCGCAGTGAGAGTAATACATCGATGATGAAAGAAAGTCCAGGAGAGGATGACAGGGGGGTGTCTGTTCATAACGCGCGCGAATGGAGGCCCTGCTATCGCAGAAGCCGGCCCCCCCACTATAGTGTGCCTACATGTCCACCGAAAGCACATGCAATCTAGATTAAAAAATTCTAATTCACAAATTAAGTGTCCTCGATGTATTATTATACCTATTATAACAGTTTTGCTGAAATATGATCATACTCAATATATTTGAGGAACGAGATTCTAGTCGAAACAATTTTGACAACCATGCTAGAATAACTATTCCTCTTTCAAAAATAAAATTTGTTCTGGAACAAATAAAAATATTCTAGAAAATTATTCAAAATTGAAATAAAATATCCCATCAAATACAACTTGTTTTGAGAATAAACAAAACATTCAAAGAACAAAACAAAATATTCAAAAAAATTATTCTGGAACAAAGAAAAATATTTTAAAAAAATATTATCTGAATGCAGTCAAGAGTGATTTAGTTTGAAAAATCTCGTCGTAAAATACAATGATACAATCAGAATTTAATTGGTTAATCCGTTTGTGAACTATAATTTTTTCTTTGAATACGTGTTTGCACGAGTACCGAGGCGATCAGCTGTGCTCCCCTTCTGCTATGTGAAAAGACATGCGGCCCCGGTGAGCAAAACTCTTCTGCTATAGGCTGATAGCACATCTCCCAACCACACGTGTGATAGATAGAATGGTCAGATGACATTGCTCACAAAGATTTGTTAGCATCAGGCCTTGTTTAGACGCAAAGCTGTCATATTTGAAGTATTAAATATAGACTAATTAGAAAACTAATTACAGAACTCGTCTGTAAACTGCGAGACGAATCTATTAAGCCTAATTAATCCGTCGTTAGCACATGTTACTGTAGCACAATATTATTTAATTACGAATTAATTAGACTTACTAGATTCGTCTCACAAAATACATCCAATATGTGATAGAATTTTTTTCATCTCCATTTAATATGCCATGCATGTGGAAAAATATTTAATGTGATATTTTTGAGTGTAAAAATTTTCATCTAAAATCAGGTCTCAGTTATAAAGAAAATCCGATCAGCTTGCCAAATGATTTGATAGACAGAATCGCCTACACAATCAACGTGGAGCTGAAAACCTCAAAAAGAAAGAAAGAAAACGTGGAGCTGAAGAATCACGTCGTGAAAAGCACCCTTCCTATCATTTCTAGGGATGAAAACGATCGGGAACGGTCGGGAAAAGGTCTTAACCGTTCCCGCTCCCGTATTTTTTTGCCGGGAACGGAAACGGGAACGGGAAGGCCGGATGGGAAAACGAAACCGGTAATACGGGATATCGGGAACGGAATAATTCGAACGGGAACGTGTCGATTACGATCGGGAAGCGGTAACATAAAACGGGAATATCAATATAAGTAACCACTTAAAATAATGAGCTCGACGCAACAATAGCAACGATATGCACACAATGAAACAAGTTGACAAGTAGCAATTAGCAAACAAGTTCCGAACAGCCGAACAATCAACAAGCTAACAACCGTTCACAAGTCATAAGTCACAACAGAAAATAAGTTCACAGATCACAAGTCCAAATTAAAAAAAATACCACAATAGCTGATATGTCTACATCTACACGAGTAATATGACTACATGTCAAAGAAGGCCAGATCATCTGCATGTGGCCCATCTTCTTCATCACTGTCCGCGACATCGTTGTTCTACAACAAATAGGTGGCATCAATCTTAAGAGCTACAGTAGCAAAAAATATTCAAAATTCAAAAGTAACTGTACAGTAAAATGACCTCAATCTTCAGCTTTGAAGCAAGAGCCTCAATAACTTCAAGATCACCAACAATCGAACCAATCTTCTTATCTGAAAATCATAGTTAGCCAAGACACATATATTAGAAAACATGATTATGATAAAATATTGTACAGTAACTAAAACTGAGATGTTTTTCTAACCTCTTCTTCCTGCAGCAACCCAATCTTTCAGGCATATCAAAGCTTCAACAGTTTCAGGATCAAGGCGGCTACGGAAAGGATCAACTACACGTCCACCAGCACTAAAAGCAGATTCAGAAGCGACGGTTGAGACTTGTACAGCCAGCAAATCATGAGCTATTCTTGAAAGAACAGGATACTCATCGGTCTGGTTCTTCCACCATGCCAAGATATCAAACTGACCACTAAGCCTGAGAGGTGGATCTGCCATATACTTATCCAACTTATTCATTTCATCAGCATCAGGTCCACTAGACTCGTACAGGTACCTCTCTAGTTCCTCATCTCCATTGTCCACTAAAAGGTCTGCTGTATCAATATCCATATCACTAGGTCCATTTGATTTGCTTTTAGGCCTCGAAGACAGGGGTGCATCATTAACATAGAACTGGTACAATTTCTTGATAACATCAACAAGTTCATCAACATGAAGAAGAGATGCATTTCCATAGAATTTTCTCATGTAGAACTCTATAAGCCTTTTCTTATACCTAGGATCTAGGAAACAAGCAACAGCAAGTGTGGTGGACGACTTCTTCCAATATTTTTCAAACTTCCTACTCATAGAAATAGCCATTGCATAATTAGTGTTATCTTCACTAAGAGACCATTCATGTAGCAAAACCTTTATATCACAAAACCCTCTATAGAACAGATTTGCAGTTGGATATTGACTACCAGACAATAACTCAGTGAGATCAAAGAATTTCTTCAACCATTGGAAAAGTTTGAATGCCGTAGCCCATTCACTAGGAGAAGGAGTAATTTTTTCATACCTACGACGATCTGATGATTTCAGCCTGATGAAAGCATTCTTGTAGTACAAGGCATCTCGGAGCATCAAATAGGTTGAATTCCATCTTGTTGATACATCAAGTGAAAGGCCCTTGTTTGTATCCAGTCCACACTCAGTTGCACGCTTCATGAGCTCCTCCCATTGCAATGGGGATCCTTTGACAGCAAGTACTAGTTGTCTAATATTCTCAATTGTGGATATGATCACACTCAAACCTTCCCTAGCAACTAGATTTAGTATGTGACAAGCACACCTGACATGAAAGAATATTCCATCACATATCAAAGATGGAGCACTAGCATTGGCCCTTAGATCAGAGATGATGTCTTTGACTGCTACTTTATTTGCTGATGCGTTGTCCAAGATTAGAGCAAACAATTTCTTATCAATGTACCACTTAATCATGAGTTCAGTAAATGTCTCAGACAACTTGGCACCAGTATGTCGTCCACCTACATGCACAAAGTTCACAATCCTTTTCTGCATACACCAGTTGTCATCTATCCAATGTACAGTGACACACATGCAAGACTTGTTCTGATTTGAAGTCCACATGTCCATGGTGGCACTAATCCGGCAAGAGACAGATTTGAAATATGCATACAATTTCTCTTTCTCTTGTAAAAACATGTTCATGATTTCTTTTCTAATGGTAACCCTAGATTTGATTGGAAAGTTTGGACGCATGGATTTGATAAATTCAATAAAATACTCATGCTCAGATATATTAAATGGATACTCATGCATTACTATTGCCAAGTATAGACATGTATACGGTCGGTTTACACGGTATACGATCGCGGTCGGTACGGAATTTTCCATTCCCGCTTTCATCCCTACTCATTTCCTAGTTTCCTACCACTTCACCGTGCCATCGAGAGAGGCATCGAGCACATCACAAGCAAACCCCCCAAAACCCACCACACCAGGAACCGTCGCGTCTCCCTGACCCCCTCTTCGTCTCCGGCCGACGGCGCCGCCTCGAATGCCGGAGCCGCAGGCCATCCTCCCGCTCCGCGCGCTCCCGCCGGACGCGCCGCTGCCCCTCCCCGTCCCCGCGCCGTTCCACCCCCAAACCCCTGCCCCCGCGTCGGCCGCCCCGGCCCCGGCCACGCCCCCGAACCCGACCCCTCCCCAACCCCAAACCCCCGCCGCGCCGCCTTCCTCCTCCTCGACGCGGCCGCCGCACCCATGGGAGATCGCCGCGCGCGCCTGGCTCGAGTCCTTCCCCGACGGCCGGCCGCCTACCGAGCCCGAGGTCGACGCCTACATCGATGCCCACCGTCCAGAGCTCCCCTCTCTCCCCCGCTCCCAGCTACACCAGCGCCTCCTCGCCCTCCGTGGCGACCAGGTAACCCCACCTACCCACCCACCCACCCACCTGTTTGCGAATCATAACGTGACTCCCCTGTTGTCCAGTTGATGGGATTGATCGGCTTGCGCGCTTCATCCGTGTCGTTTTTTTGGGGGCGTCGAATCTGATCTGGGTTTATTTCTGAATCAATCCAAAGACCACTGATTTTGGTTTACTCTGCTCTGTCGTAGAGGTTGAGCTTGTTTAGTTAATAAATATGGGTTTGTAATAGAAAGGTTAGCATGTTCCAGCCCTCGAAATTTGGAGTTACTCCGTGTTAATATGGTTACTTTGGTTTCCTGATTATGCATAGTTTCTATGAATGGTTGAACTACAGTGTCAGTTAGTTCAGTACGGAGCTCTTTGAGCACATTGGTCCCTTAACTGAAATGTGTTATCAACTCTCTGTGCTTCATGTAGTCTGCTGCTTCTGCTTCATGTAGCTCTGATGGAACTGCCCTTCTCCATATCTGTTAGATACATACCTGTCTTCTAGATTCCCCATAATTGTTCAACAAAACTGAGTCACAGTTCACTTTTGCTTTTTTCCTTTACATCAGGTTTTAGATGCGGACCAGAGCGCATTCCCCTACAGGTTCCAGCGAACTGATCTATGGAAGCCTGTGTACCAGTGGTTGGAATCTCTTGATATGGACTCACTAGTTGCCACACAGCAGATATCAGACTGGCTTACATCGAACCCTAAGATAATGGACAGGTTGGTTGAGAAGCATTCAAAATATCATTTGATTCACTATACCCAGAGGATGCACTTGAAGATGCTAAAAAAGAAGGGGAAGTTGCCAAAGGTACATTCAGATTTCTTAACCTTTTGATCAGTTGCTGCAAGAAATGTTTTTCTCCCTATTCTTTATAAGTGCTAAACTGGCAAAGGAGTACAAAAGCTGATTCTTGATTTGCAGACTCTACAGCTTTCTGCGGCTAGAGCCACAGTTCAACCGAGTGCTGCTCCAGTGGCTCCAGAAGAAAGCATAGCGCCATTGCGGAAAACTATACCTCCAGTAACAGGTTTACTTTTGATAATTTTTGCATATTTTCTTGAAGTGATACTTTAAATGTCTCCATAAGAGGTTAGCATTCTGACAAATTGCAGGTAGGTTTCCCAGTAGCAGTGGCAGACAACAGAGTAGTGCAGCAGGCAGATTTCAAGGTGGAAATGCAACTCTTAGGGACAAGAAGGCGTCATTGTCCAAAAAGAAAGAAGCTTTGCTCAAATATGATCTGTAGGCAGCTAACTCTGAATTATTTGTCTGTTAATTTGTAAATAGTTCTTGCTCACATATTCTTTGATGTATTTCAGTTTGACAGATTTGCAGAACCAATTAACTGCTGTGCTGCTAAATCAATGTCGCACCGTTGCCACTAAAGAAGCAGATTCATCGTATGTGGAACTTCAAAATCCAGAGACTAACATGAATATACGAGAAGGTAACACTACTGGAAGTGCATCAGCCCCTTCAGAGGCAACACAGGTTTTTGTCAGTGAAAAGTCAATCCCAGCTGGAGCCACAGAAAGTGAACTTGGGCAAAAGAGGAAAAGAAACCCTATCATTGTTACACCTGCATGGTGTTATAGTGAAGCATCGACAGGTTTGTCATTTTGCCTGATGTAGGATTAATCATCATTTTGCCTCATGTATGCTATTTCTGTTCCAAAATAAGTGTTTTTTATACGCAAGCCTTTTAGCAGTACCTTTTCAGCTTTCTACTATTTATTGGAAGTACTTTTGTTGAAAAATCTACTAACATCATTGATCCCATAAACGAAAATATTTGTTTATGTTAGTCTCAACTTTTTCAAGTTTGACTGCTCACATTACAAATTGACATCGATTTGTAACATAGTTGTGATTCTTGTCAACCTTGGATATTTTAAATTTACTCTGAAGATTAGTCTACAATGTCCTTAGCATGCTGAGATCACCCAGGACTGCTGGTGTGCAAGTGTGTTACAACTTTTTTTTATCTTAAATAATAATGTTAATCTATAATTACCTGATTTTTAATGAAATATTAACTTTTAAGCTATTATAGAATTGCCAATATGTTTCAACAGATCTGTACCAACTGACCAATTGTGGTGACACCATGCAGGAACTGCGCGGAATGAACAAAATTCTAATTCAAGTAGTGATGCTGCAAGAAATTTCAATATTTGGAAAGGACATGCTAATCCACTGTTCCCAAGTAGAGATATTAAGAAAAATATATCTTTCTGTCTTGAGGGACGTGAAACTGGTGCCAGTTGGTCTCAAGCTTCTTCTTATGGAGGTTATGCTGGACGAAATTCTGAAAGATGGACTCCATTTCTTGAAGGCATGTTTGTTCTCTAAAGATTAGCGCTGAGTTGTTTTTTCCCTTTCAAACAGTTCTGTCTACCTTTTTCATTTTCTTCTGAAATTATAATGAGTTGTTCTTTCGTTTTCAATCAGGATGGAATTCACCTGCAGTCCAGTTTGAAGGGCCCGTGGTACCTCTTGTGAGAAAAAGTTACCTGTCTTGGTGTCCAACTTCGTGTGCTTATACGTCAAGTGCTCCTTCTGCTCAGCCTCATGATAGGGTATGGATCTCACGCATTTGGCATTGGAATCTTATGCAAATTCAAAACTTTGGTATCTGATGGTTTGCTTTGACTATCTTCTCTTTATGCAATGTTAATTACTCTTCTGGTGTATATCTTTTTATTAAATGCATACTTGTTTCTGCTTGTCACTAAAAAAATATAAATTTGGTTCCCGTGTCAAGTAAATTATCTTGCATAGCTTCAATCAAGAAAGGTGAGAAGGATATAATCTAGCTTACTATTTAGTGTTTACATACAATGATGTAGTATGGCCATAAGTTAACAGCCACTTTTCTAACAACACCCTTAGGGTAGTTTTTTTCTCTATGCAAGATTAGAGCCAAATCCTCTCTGAATATACCTTTCCATGTAGCTAAAGAAAGATCTCCAGATTCAAAAATGTTGGAACTGCAGTGACAGCAGATGGTCCAACAGGCAACTATAACTATTCTCTATGACTTTTTATCCAAAAATTCTTCTGGACTTGGAGCATATCAACAGCAAGAGGGATGACTGGATGGGCAAATTGTTGATAGAGGTCTTATAGGACAAAACTTGAATGTTTCCAGAAATGTTACTATTATTGATGCCTTTTATATTTTTATAACTTTCCCTCCTCCTTGTTGGTGGCTCAGTGTATACGCAATTTGCTTGGGACAAAAAGGTTATGTCGTCTTCTTTTCTATTGTTGTATATCTAAGCATTCCTATCCGATGGCTTTACTGTTGCGTTTCCCCAGCAAGGTCTCCGCAAAGTTCTTGATGTAAAATTTCATCCAGAAGGGTTGCCTCAGCTTGTTTCTAGCTCTAATGAGGTTAGTGCTGTTTTCTACTCCGTATTCAATAATACCTTGTCTTTTCCTGCTACTATAAAAATCATCATTGCAATGTCTTAAAGTTCCTTATCTTTGGTGGGAGCTTTGATCTACTTATTTTAATTTATTGATATATTATACCTTGCTGGGTGCTTTGAGTACTGGGTACATTTTTTATCTTTTGCTTTATTTTAATATTACATAATATTTCATTAATTCAGGCACCCAACGAGTTATTGCTTTTCAATCTTCTTTCTGGAAGGGCAATTCAGCTTAGAGGCCACAATACCATGGTATGCCAAATAAGTTTTCTTGTTGCATCTAGCCATGTACCCCCCTTTGTCCCTTTCCTTCCTAGCTGGATAAAATGCTCACGATCATGTGGCCATAATCATGTGATGTGACATGCTTGAGCCTTTCTATCGCAATATTAATGTTCCATGGTTCACGCTCAATTCTTTGTTACATTGCTTCTACATTCTAAGCGTGCCCTATACAATGAGAAACTGACTGCTTCCATAAGCATATTTGGTAATATTTTGAATTGTGTTACTGCCAGCTAAGAGTCTTTGGTGTGCAAGTACTAACCAATCTGAATTTCACTTTATATTAGAATTCTGTGATTTTTGGATACTATCCTTTGTTTTCTATTATTTGGCATGCTTACACTTACTTTTACAATGCTGATCGGTATCGTTACTTGGTTCTACTTGTTCTCAGATCCAGTCTGTCGCATTTGCAGTCAAAGGAGCAAGTATCGTATCTTGTGCTTCTAATTTATTGAAGGTACTTGGATTTTGTTCCATGCTGATTACTGCAATTATTGTGAGAAATAATACTGTTGCTTCTGTTCCTGTAACTGGAGAATAGGTATGGGACTGCATTACAGGGTCTTGCCTCTATACGCTGGGTGGTGATGACCGAAATTCAGTGGGGCATACTCAAAAAATTAATGCTATGGCAGTGAATAAATGGCAATCCTGTATGTGTGCTCTCCATTGACCTTATCTCTTTATGCCCAACAAATTGATGCTGAATAAGGCAGATTTTCCTATTTTTTTTCTAGATGCCTATTTTTTTTAACCTTTTTTGAGCTGCTAGCTTTCCTTTTTTCATGTTATGCTAGTAGTCTTCTTAGACAATTGATGCTGAATAAGGCAGATTTTCCAGTGGAAAGAATAGACACCAACCTCATGATCGTTTCTGTTCCTGTGCTGAATAAGTGATTCCGTATGTACCTTATCTGGTTCCGTTCAAGATTTTGTGCTTATCCCTCATTAGAATAGTGATTTTGTTGGATGACGTGCGGAACCTCTATAGAAGTTTAGGATATACTAATTGCTGATAATGGGGATCACCTTCTGTGTTTTGAAAGATCAGTACAATTGATGGCCAGTGAATAATTTGTTTATTCATCCATTTATTGTAGTCTGTGTACTGTAACTGTGTTGACTCCATTGGTTTTTGCTCATTTGTGTAATCTTCAGCTTCTCTTAATACCTCTATTTTTTACTTTATTTTTATTTATTATTTTGATCTGAACATAGTGTTATTTACAGGTCTTGTTGTCACTAGTGGGGCAAAAGGTGATGGGAAGCTTCTGCTATGGAATGCTTTAAGAGGTGAACTTGCTTCTGATCTAAATTCAAACTTGAGGTAACACATAAATATTTCTTTTTCCATCCCGCTTTTGTTTTAAGCTAATGCATTATAGTGAAATATTGGACCTCCCCCTCTCACTTTTTTTAACTGAAATCCTATTGGTTACAACGGTGTTTAGTTTTTTCTTACGAGAAGTAGTATCAGTAGATTTAACATTGTACATTAAAAAAATATTAAGCAATATATTTTATCATAAAATGGACTGCATCATGCAATCTAGACCTTACGTGTCTAATATTTTTGGCGTGCTATGTGCATCTTCATATAATTGTGTACTTCCTCCAGTCACAAATATAAGTCCTTAGTACATTGACACGGTCTCCAATGTGTCACTTTGACTGCAAATATCAATAAAATTATATTATCTTATTTAGAAAAAATATATATTATGGAGGTGTATCTCCTGATGAATATGAGTTTTCCAAAGCTAAAAAAGTTTATCTTAGGACAAACCTAGATGGACTTATTATATTTGTGATCAGAGTTAAAATTAATAATATGAGCAAAGTTCCAGAGCTGTTCTTGACAGCACTATCAAGCTGATATGTCTATTGTTGGCTATCGGCCCTTTGGTGATTCACTCATTGCTTATTTACAATCTGCTTTGTTACGATTTTGTAAGAAGTGCTTAAAAAAATTGCTCATTCACTTGTTATGTTGATAGGGTTATGTAGAAAGTGGAAACTTTAAGGGTCCATTTTGCAACCTTTTCCCTTTGAGACAGAAATAATTAGAAAGTGAAAAGCTTCTAAAGTAAGGACTAAAGATGAATGCTTTATGTGGCCTGAGCTTCTGGAGAGGATAAATGGAAATGGAAATGGAAATGCCATCTTTGTGATATTTTTTCCTCTTGTTGAAGTGATGAAGCTGGTAAAAACTGATAGAAATGAATTTAATGATGGCTTATCATGCTTAAGATAGATTTGGTCAGATTACTTCTACAATTACTTACTATTCTGAAAGTGTCACCTATTATCCTATTTGGATCCAATGTTTATCAGTCTATGTTTAAAACTCAACTATGCAATCTGTTGATTTGTATGATATATGGTGCAAGCTTATCACTGCCTGTTTGACATCTATTTTATATTGCCACGTAAGCCTGCAAAATCCCAATATTCTTAAACCATCCTCAAACCCTGTGAATCCGTCTTAATATAGGTCCCAGGATATGGTCTATCCTTCAGTTGATACAATGGAGTTCTATAGTGAAAATCATCTGGCATGTGGAAGTGACTGTGATTATGGTGGCTCAGCTGTGGTACAATTATGGGATATTGATTCTCCAGAGTCGTACTTATCTTTCTCTGCAAGTGATTCTGTACGTACCTTCTCCATTTGTTTCTATGTAAGACTTTTAGAGGTTAACAGAACACTAACATATCTCTGTCACAGTATATTACCTCCCTTAAAGCCAACCCTGCTGGGAACACTATCATTACAGGTTATTTACCCTTCCTGTCGCATGGAATCCCTTGCAATTGCAGCTGCAGTAAAGACTGTATAGTTATTGTTACCTCCAATATGCAGGTTCTGGTGATGGGACTATTGGCTTGTTTGACGTCCGTACTTGTTCTGCTATTAACCATTTGTCAGTGGGATCTGGTTCGGAGGTATTGTTTTTCCATAGATATTGGGATTAAGGGCTGTAGTTTGAATTGATATTGTTATGTGATTTCTTGTGTTGATTCTCATTTAAGAATGAGGGGTGCATCCACTTTCTGATAGTGAAACTTTTTGTATCACCTCTTACCTCTTAATGAAACTTTTTGTATCACCTCTTACCTCTTAGTTACTAACATATTCGTTCTCTGATAACTGATAGTAGATATGCTGTTTCTCGACAGGTTACATCTGTTTCATTTAGCAACTGCGGCACCTATTTTTCTGCTTCTAGCACATCAAATAATACTTTGGTTTGGGATACAAGACTAGTCCCAATTAATCAAAGCAAGGATGTTTCGCAAAGCAGAGACATGCGGTTTTTTCGGCCATTACATTGCCTGAGCCATGGGAATCAGATGCCTACTGCAGAATATACAAGTCAACTGCCAGGGTAATGTAAATGTGTCACTTATCAATATTGCATCTATTAATTAGTTCTATGCCTGAAACGTTGGTGTCACTTTATGAGACTTTAATGGTCAACCTAGTGGAAATCATTTATGTTATGAATTGAAATTTAGTTTTCCATTGGATTCATGATGTGCTGTTTCTAGTTATCTGACATAGATCGTTGTCATCTGTTTTATTAGTCTACTGAAGTATAATCTTCACAAGTAGACATAAGTCAGAGTTTTATAGTTGTGCATTTAAACTTCTCCTTTTAGGAAGAACTTCATGCTATGCTAGTCATTGCTGAAGTTGCAGAATTATAAATATAGAAGAAATATTTACTACAGCATTATGACTTAACACTAGTAGGCTGAAGGTGTTCCATTCTGTTAGAGGTTCCTCATTCCTGTGCTCAAGTTGTACTTTATTTATGTCATGTTTTTATAAAAACTAATATACTTGCAATATTATGAAAGTACTTCTCAAGACAAATCTTTTCATACTGTTTTTACATGTCAAATCTCTATATTCAAAAAATATCACTAGGCAAATTTTAGAAAGGTTGGATGCGCATGTCTCCTTTTACTATTACTAATAACTTTTACTTTTCTACACTCTTTCTTGGTGGCTTTGTTGGGTTTCATCTCTATCCTACCCTACCCTGCTCCGGAGGAACTATTTTATTTTGCCACTAGACCCCTTGCTAATACCCTGCTCGTGACTAAAACTCTAAAAGACTTTGTTGTTGATTAGCCACTAGATAACCCCTGTTAATACAGTGATAGACATACCCTGCCTAACTTGAATCCTTGAGTTATAACATAGGATTGGCAGATTAAGGCTGTAAATATCAAATAGCACTCTTATGTTCGTTATCTTCCAAGGTATCATTTAGGCATTAGCTTTTCTTGTTTGTTTTGTTTCCCAACTTTGTATAGACTTTGAGTAGATTCTCTGTTCCAGTCATGTTGACGAGGGTGATCAGGGGGTAAATGCCACACAGTGGCTGCATGGTGAACCTGCACTTGTTACTGTAAGTGGAGATGGCAGGTGAGTAATTAACCCAATGAGGTACACATGCTGTCATTCATCAATCTGTCTTTAAGTTGCAAAAATGTTTAACTACTAGTCTACTCTGCCTGTAGCGTTGGAATGTGGGATGTTACTCTGGGCCAACCTTGCGTCAGACATATTGTCACTCATACTCGATGTGCTAACGCGGTGAGCCTATATTGTAATATTCTACTCGGTGGGTCCTTTAGCTTACCTCTTTTGATGCATTAGTTTTTTCATGAAATAAATTCCAGGTTGCTGTAGCCCCTAATGACGAATACATCTCCACTGGAGGAAGTGATCAGAAAGTTGTGAGTTGCTTATTTGGCCTTTTAGTTTCTTATGTTGCATAGGAAGAGTACTTATTGGATTGTTTTGTCATTTTACTACAATAAGAATCAATAGAAAGGCAATACAACCATATTCTTGATATGGTCTACTGAATAGGAACAATTATAAAAGTAAAATAAGTTGGGTAGTATTTACATGAATTGAGCATGGTTTGAACATTCTATCGCTATATTTCTATTCATCATAATTCATAACACGTGTATGAGTTTTCGCCTTGATGCACATAACTGACTAATGTGGTCCCTGAAGAGCGAATGATTGTGACAGATGTATGTTAAATTATTTCCTTATGGATTTGGGCAGTACCATGATTCATTGCCTTGTTTTTATGTTTAGCTAGTCCTCTTCTTTATTATTGGACAGGTTTTATACCATAATAGAAGTGGGCGTACACATCTTAATTGGCGTCTCTCACATCCTCTGCAAGGGGATGATTGATATGCTGCCAGAAATTGTAGAATTGATCCACCAACGTGGTAAGTCACCTTTTCTTGTGTGCTTCCATGCAATACGATCACATGAAGTATCAGTAGTTCAGCATATAAAAAGCTAAAATAGCATACTTTCCTGAATAATACATCAATAAATATATTAATATGGTATAAGGTGCTTACAAACCTACTGATATTCATTTTTTTTTCTAATAGCTTTAGGCAGTAATTGTAACTTCACATATTGGACGGACAACTTACTGTAGAAAATTTGAAGGCAAAAAAAAGGAAAAATCAAATTGGTGAAAAGCCTTGTTTCACTGTGGAGGCTGATGTTTTATCTTCATGAGAGATTGAACAGCTTCTGTTATTTCCCAACGCGTTCTGCATAGCTCTGTTCCTAATTCTTTTTGCATGCATATCTTTTTCAGCTGGAGAGTTCTCTGAGTCAGGCAGTAGTTGAACTTTGGCAGAAACTTGACTGCTCCAGATGGATGTGGAGCCAGGACTATTGAAGCCTCTGCTTGATGGACGACTGAAGCTTGTGTTGGGCCTAAACATTAATGTATTCTCATGCCTCTTTACAAGTAGAGTCTGTATCTTTTTATTCTCCTGTAAAGAAATGTTTATGAAACCAACATCATCCCGACTGGTAATAGGTGAAATTCGTAGATCCTGTTTGGATAAGAGGTGGTGTTGGAATCCAAACCCTTAGGATCTAGTTCGAATTTAAACTAAATTCCCAGAGCAACCTCATCCAACCATCCCTGTGTGAGCCAGATTAGGTGATTCCCGTACCATCAACCATTTGAACTTACCCGTTGCCTGTATTTCTCTTCTTGTTTTTCTTTGAGTGTCAACATGTAGTCTTTCAGCATTGCCAGAAGCGGAAGCTGCAAAAGCTTATGTTAGCAGTTCTGTTCAAGAAATTGTTAAGACTTTCTACCATCACATGACAATCAATCTAGCTGAACATGCATGGCTGTTTGGTTTTTTTAATAAAATATTTCACTTAATAGTTTAATAGAAGGAATTTGTTGTTATTCTTATTTTTACAGGTAAGAGTTAACCATGCAAATACAGACAACAGTATTTTTTTTCAATGTTGTTTCTATAACATCTACTTCTGAATATACTGTACTCCCTCTACTCCTAATTATAGGTCGTTTTGACTTTTCTAGATACTAGTTTTTCCAATGTATCTAGACAAGAGTATATCTAGGTGCATAGCAAATGCTATGTATTTAGAAAAGCTAAAACGACCAATAATTTGGAACAGATGAAGTATATATTAATTTACCAATAGAATGATCATTTGCTGAATAACTTATTGGTTTAAGGTAACATAAGGTCTTTTTTGATGTGCAGTACTCCCACTATCTATCAATGCATGGCATATTTTAAAAGAAGAAAGTCTTCAAATGTAGATGTTGAACATTGATTTCTCTCAAACTATATATTGTCAATCGCAAGAAAATCAATATCATTCGGAAAAATAATTTGAATACGAATCTATCGATGCAACCTTTGGTCAAAATTTGCAAAATGTTACTTTTAGTACAAAAATGCCTTAGATTTTATGGGCAGAGTTTTGCACTTTCCTATGAGAATCACAACTATTTTGTTTATATTGAATCTATTTCTAAATATTTGTGTAGGCCTTGCCCTGGTATTGGTTGGTTTTCCATAGTTGATTGCACAGTCTTAACCATCTTCACTCGCGGTGGGCACCTATATCCCTCATGCATTTCTTTTATATCGTTGCAGGTTTTAATGCTAAGGAATAGGTTTCCCCAAGTTAACTCCCTTTTGCTTGTTTTTCTATGTACAGGCATGGCATATGTAGCCTTGTCTGTTTGAATATGATAGATTTTCTTTCATGCCTTGCCGTCTGCGCAGTATACTTAGCACCAGCCTACACATGTGCTTGCTTCAGTCATTTTTGCTTTCAAGACTAACTGGCCTATTCTTTATTGCACTGAGTTCCCCCAAATGATGGTCTTGGAAGAATGCTCCCTTCACAGATGCTGTAGCATAATCCAAACTATGAAAATCGAGCATAAAGCCCCCCTTCTTCAGGTACATTGCTGCCTATGTTTTTTTCTTCAGGGGAAAAGGCACCAGTGTTTTGCATACAATTTAATACTCTTGATCTTTTTGGGCGGTGTGCTGGGTTGTGAGTTTTTATTTTTACTTGGTTACATCTATTCAATGACGCATGCATAACTTATTCTATTATTTAGCTTGCTGTTGCAAATAAGCATATTCACAAGGTTTCTTAAATAGGCGAGGGCTATTAGTTGATTACGTAATTTATTGCTGTCACCTTATTCAGTGACTTCCAAAGATACCTAGCCTTTCATAAATTCTAAATGTGCCAATTCAAAATGCATCATTGTTGTGCACTTGTGCCACTACAATACCAAAATTGTATAGTGCGATGTGCGAATGCCACATTTGTTTGGTATTTTGGCTTCTTTCAAGTATGAAAGTTTGACTCTGTAGAGCAATATAAATCATGTTCATGATAGTTCAAAGATGGGCTGAAGCCATTAAAGAAGTTATTAGTACAGTAAAAGTAATGCACTGAACTATACATTTGGACCATCTAGGTCAGTCTAGGATAAGTATCTTCTTAAATCCAAATGCTTTATGAACTATGAGAACTATGAGGGCTTTTGTTCTAAAGTCCAAATTTTGAATGAATGAGTTTAGATCAGATAATTCTGTTTGGAGTATATGAGATTGCACCTCATCGTAGTAGAAGATCTTGTTTCTCTCCTGTTCCCAGAATTGTGTCTTGGCCATTAACTGTTCTACCAAGCCTGCACCACTTCTAGTAAATATATGTTGCATTTCAGTTTCCATGTTACTCTGTAGCATACGTACCTGGGATTTTGTTTACTATGATTCTAGCACGCTCTGCCCGTTTCAGGTGCTTGTGGGCTCCTCTGCTTATTGAATACCTTCTCTCATCCTGTAGAAAAATAAATTATAATCAACCTAATAAAAATTTAACTTGAATAGAAGGCACATGTCTATGGTCATCAGGCAGCCATTGCACCCTGCTGTATTCTTCTAGCCATCGTTCTTCATCACATGAAGCCATCCATTTCTCGACCTTGTCCATTATGTCTTTCCGGCTTGTGGCCTCCTCTTTTGCTTTGTATATATATTCATCCATTGTCTTTAATAGATCATCGTGTACAACATCTCCTGTTCATTTATTCCCCAAATAGCCATATTAGTAAATGCAGTGGAAACTGGAAAGTATACCCCAGCACTGAAAAGATTATAGCATCTAATTGGCTGGACCCACCTGACAATATCAGATTCATTATTTTGTCCATTTCTGCTTGGTAAGGCATGTCCATGTGTGATTTCTTGCAAATTTCATCAACCTCTGCTCTCTTTTTTAGGAATAGCTCTTTCATTTTGCTTGCCTTCAACTGATTCAGTCGCTGGACTTCGGATTCAACCTATTTCATTCAATATGGTAAATTTAATAACCTATCAGCTTCAAGAAGATATACTGACATACGTCGTGTTTTTTTTCCTTTTGAAGATTCATCTCTGGGCTTTACCTGTTGAATTGTCTCAAGTGTGAGGCTTCCAGGACCTAACATACCATTTACTGAAGTCATTGCAAGTATCTTCATTTGCCCATATGGTTGGCGTTCCTCCATGGTAGTATCGAGAGTATCCCATAAGTTTGTTAATGCTCTTACGAGGTTTTGGAGCTACAAAATAATGCCTGCATTAGTAGGCAATAATGTATGTAGTTCCCAAGTTTCTTTATTTTTCACGGCCTATTTCCTATTAGAACTAGCAACAGCAATAACTTGTTACTCCTAAAATTTTTAACCTAACCAAGTGAAGTGTGGCTACAGTGGTTGGTACCAGACATATGATAAATCACCTTCTCCCTTCTATTGTTCTTCTCTTCTTTAAGCTGCTGAACAGTCATGTTGAGCTTTTTGAGGATTTCATCACTGATATTCTTTGTCTGTTGCTCATTTGGTCCATCTAGCAATCTTGGGTGAACACTAGCAAGTATCTTTGAAGGATCCATTCCCATGACTTTTGCAAAATTGTGAATTAGAACTTTGTATTCTTCTACTTTGCAGAGGCGATCACTCTGGAGAAAACAAAATTCCAAAATCAGACCCAGGCCTGTTATAATACATTTATATTGCAGGTTTCTCATCAAGTCAAGAAGACATGTGTACCTTTTCTCTTTTCATTCTTTGCAATTCGCTTTGGAATTCCTCGAGTTTCTTCAATGACAGATCTTCTTCATTTACAGTGACAGCTTCGGCCCCCAATCGTCCTGCAATTTCAGAAGCAATTCTTTGTATTTCAGTTTGAACCTCCATGAACTGCTTTACTCTGGCTTCTTTTCTCATCTGCATTTCTTGTAGGGCTGGTGTAATGGAATTCAGCTTCTCCTTTAGAGTGCCTGCCATTTTCTCAGGCTGCATAAAAGGATTACGGGTTAGCCTCCAACGGTTTCTTGTTTGATATGGTTAAATGATGAGACGTGTAAGAAGCAGATGTTTACTCGGCCTGGGAACGATCTTTCTCCAAGGGATAGGAGCAGGTTGGTAAATTCAGCTTCAGATTCAGCTAATGCTTGATGCAGCTGAATCCTAGACATATTCGCACTATTAACTTTTCTTCTGTAAACTTCTTGGCACTCCTGCTCGAGCTCTTCCAGTATCCGTTCCCTCTCACTTTGGTCTTGCCCAACTTCATCCCATATCATCTAAGCACCATGCAGAGTTTAGTAAGCATTTCGCCTAGAATGGAACTAATATAGATGCTTCTTTGAAAGAAATATGTGTACCTTCAGTTCTTGAAGCAAGTAGGCACATGAAGACTCTGGCAGCACCGCACCGGGAGCTTTTTCAGTCATCTTGAGTGATCCCATCTCAAAGACCTGACAAACTCAGAGCAGGTATTGCTGGGATGAATTCAGTTGTGCGTGGTACTGGTACATGCTTAGAGTTGGCCCTGGAGGGCACAGATTTAGCAAGTGTGTGACAGAAAAGCTGTGAAACACCGTGGTGGCTGCTGTGAGTGGCTTTAGATGCTGGTTTTGCTTGCAAGACACGTAGCATATTTGTGGTGTGGTTGGTGTCGCCATGAGAGCTGCAAACGAGCCTGAAGCTTTGGGAAGAAGGGTCCTAGCTGATCCGGTGGCTTCTTAAAATTTTGATATTAGCCTTCAAATAATTTTCAGAAAGTTGAGGTGGTCTCGTCTATTCAAACGTTTCTCCTTTTCATGAGCTTCTAATGAAACAAAAAGATGAGTGTGTTATATCACGTTGATGGCTGCGCTGCATCTTTCAATGGATTGAATTCTGGAGGCTTCAGATGTGAGCTGAGGCTGAGCTTACAGCTGAAGCCCCACATTAGTGGGTGCTGCTTTAACTTTGTTGGACATGTGCGCCCTTTGGAGAGCGAAATGTCACTTTGTGGCCACTAGCTGGTAGATCTGAATGCAACAGAACAATTGCTTGCTTGCTTGTTGACGGTTAGATGCAGACTTCAGTAACGTGAACTTCAAAGGTTGCTGACCTTGTTTGTTCCTAACCACGATAAATCTTTTCTGGCTATCAGCGACCTGCAATTCTGGTGAACTCAAGGTAGGGTATTTCCATCTGGTTGCACTTTTTTCGGGCTTCAAAGTTGTTTCAAGTGAAATCCAGATGGTAATTCGGATTTGTTGGCATGTCACGTCGTGGAACTTTGGACAGCGAGAGGTATAGCTACCTCCCATCTTACAGCGATACCGTGTCCCCGTTCATCAGGGATCGCAAGTTGCAAGAGAGCTGAGACTGGCCATCCGGAACTTCGAACAAGCAGGGAAGAAGTTGCTGGTGCCGTATCAAGCATTGGGTCCAGGTCTCCAGGACAAGGAACTTTCACCAACCAGATTGAGCTCCAGTGCCGGTATCTTCTGGGTTTTTATTTTCAAGCATAAGCTCAGATGGAGTAGGATGGTTAGTCGATTGAGAGGTGGAGAAAAAATCGTCTGCCATTTGTTAGTGGAAGACCAATATCCATTAATCCATTTGCATGGCAGCCTTTCTCTCTTCTGGTGAAAGTATTGTCAGCTGACACCTAACTGAGTGCCCTAGTGCCGTGACAATCAACGGGTCAAGACTTCTGCACACCGGCAGAGACCGATCCGTGATAAATCTGGAGCCAAAGTGCGGAGCGATTTCTCCCAAGTGAGGAGAACAAACCGCATCGCCTGAAACCCGTGATGAAAACGTAGTGAGCGGTCGCCTCCAATTTCTCTCAAAAAAAAAATTCCACTGGGCTCCGTACATGGCCGCCGTTGCAATAGATAGCCCGTGCTCATCTTAGATCCAGCAGCAGCCCGGTGTATATATCTTACCGGCCCAGAACGGCCCACGAACCTCCGCGGCACAAAAATAAAATGCTTACGGTGTACCTAGTTCGTTGCGAGTTGCCGCTTACCCGCGGAGTGCCAAAGCCCCAATTGCTAATGCAGAACAGCGCACTAGCAGACAACAGCTGGCCTTAGGGAATAAATTTGTACAGTGCGACCATGAGCCCATCAACACGTGTGATTGTAGTATTTTTCCCCTCTCATTATATCCTTATAGATCTGGTGGCATTTACTTAACATGAGTTGTGTTGAGCTATTATATTCAATATTTTGAGACACTAGATTCAACATTTTTTCAAATCTTGTTCAACATTTTGAAATAACTAGTTCAGCATTTATATGGCTATGTTGCAATAGTATATAATGAAAATAGAAAATATATAGTCATATCGGATCTCATTTTGTTAAAATAATTCTGAAGAACACAATGGTTCAAACGGAATTCAAATTGGACGCACCATATGGAAGAAAATTACATTTGAACTTTAAAAATCAAACGTTCCATCCAGCAATGGCCTGCCATCCTATCCAGACCAGCCTCTAGCGTGCTCCCACGTGCTCTGACCCATTGACCCATTGACCAATATCCATGGATTGCTAGTTTGCAACAGATCAAGGGCAAACTCAGATCGTCACTTTCTTCCAAAATAGTATCAGATTTATTGCCAACGAAATCCTTCGAACAAAAGATTTATTGCCAATGACGATAGCACAAGCTACAGAAACCCCCAGATGCCACGTTGCGGAGAGACACGGCTCGTTGACCACTTCGTTACGCAACGCAACGCAACGCAACACACGTTCCTGATCGCGTGCTCAGCTCAGCTGCAAGACCAAGACATCACCACCCTACTACTACTCGCAGCACCCAGCGCACGGCAACGGTTGTCAGGTGGCCAGCGTGGTCGGGAAGCAGCTGTCGTGCACGCAGCTGAGCACGTCCCGGTAGTCGCGGTCGCGGAAGATGCTCCACCTGGGGATCGCCGTCGTGTAGTCCGACAGGTGGCCGCCGCCGCCGGCGGCCACCACGAAGATGGTCCCGTTCATCGTCCCCGAGTAGTGGCCCTTCTCGCTGGTCATGCACTGGCTCTGCTCGTTGCGTTGCAGGGTAAGTGTAGTAGGTTAGGGTTGCAAAGAATATAATCGGAAGAATTATTCGTTCCGTCCATGGATTACCTGGTTAGAGGGGGCAGGTCCGCTCGTAGCTGTGGACGTGGCCGAAGAAGGCGATGTCGACGCGGTGCTTCTGCCAGAGCCTCTGCAGGCTCTCGCGGCCCTCGGGCTCCTCGAAGGAGCCCTCCATGGCGTACCAGCTGTTGGAGGAGTAGCCCAGCACGCGGTGCGCCGCGAAGACGAGCCACGGCTGGTGCTTCCGGTCCACCGTCGAGAGGCAGCGCTCGATGAACGCGTACGGCGGCGTGCCCTCCCGCCAGTCGTGCTCCGAGTCGGCGATGCAGAACCGGAACATCCCGTAGTCCACCTTGTACCAGAAGTTGGCTCGGTTCTCCGCCGGGTAGTAGTAGTAGGTCTCCGCCGGCACGCCGCACTCGCCGCCGGAGTTCTTGACCTTGCGACCATGCAGGGCTTCTTGGCGGTGATGGGCGCCACCTGCGCAGTGAACTGGTCCCACTGGGAGACGTAGCCGTTGGCGTAGGGCAGGTCGCCGATGTGGAAGACGATGTCGTGGTTGTCCAGATCCTTGACCAGCGTGTCCGTCGTGTTCAGCGACCCCGGCTGGTAGTTCGCGAACTCGTTCGATCCGTCCCTCTCAGCCTGACGATCGAGATGTTGTTGATCAACGGTTAAATTAATCTCTTGCAGTTTTCTTTGTCGTACAAGTAGTGGCTTGGGACTGAACATTCATGTAACAGATCCATCATCAGAAATTCCATCACCTTTCCCATGTCGCCGAAGACGATGATGCGCTGCAGCGAGTTCTGCCCCGGCGACGGCGGAGCACGGAAAGTGTAGGGCTTGCCCCACACCACGGTCCCGTCCTGCAGCTCGTGCCCAATCTTGTAGTAGTACCTGAAATCACACAAGCTCATCAGACAGAGGACACTTTGTGACACGTTGGCAGCAACTTGTCTCGAGAAGTCTGAACCGTAAATCTGACAACAATTGTTCATCCTACAAACACTAGAGGGCAAAGTCCGATGAAGTGTGTAAAGATGTCTCGTGCCAAGCAGTGGCACTCACTCCTTGTTGGGCCACAGGTCCCTCATGAACGCGGTGTGGATAAAGCCGGGCTCCCTCCACCCGACCGTGCGCGCCGGCTCGCCGCACATGCTGCCGCGGCTGAAGGTGAGCGTCCCGGCGGGCGTGCGCGCGGGCTGGGCGCCGGCGGCGCCGCCGCCGGTGCTGACCGCGCCCCACTCCACGAACGGGTACGCCTCGCTGATGTCGTACCCGCTGGTCCACGTCACCGTCATCTCCTCGTGGGTCTTGCCCTGCGCGAGGCGCGGGAACACGGGCGCCTTGGGGTTCTTGAACGAGATCGGCTCCGACACCGCGATCAGCTTCGGCTGCATGGATCTCGATGCAATGAGACGGCGCTCAAGTTAGTATCCAATTGCGTGCACCGATCAGTTTGATTTAAAAAATTAAACTGGTGGACAATTCACTTATACTACAATAATAACTAGTAATAATTAAAAAACATTGAATTTTTTAGAAATGACATGACGGCCAAGGGTGTAGGGATCAGAGGTCGTCACATACGTTCTCGAGGCCGCCGGTGAAGAGGGCGAAGGAGAAGTCGTAGCGTTGGTTGATGAGCTGGAACCGGACGCTGCCCTTGCCCCAGTAGATGTAGTTCGCCGAGTAATTGGCATACTGATACTGCAACAAGTTTCAGCAAGGAAAAAAACTACAGATTAAATTCAGATGCTGTAAATAAAATTTTCCTATGGTTACTTAAGTGAGTGCAAAAACTCGAAGAGTAGAGTTTGATGAGTGCAAAGTAACCTTGATAGGAGCCGTGCAGAGGAGCGGTTCTCCAGGGTATCTTGCAGGGTTAGGGCACGTGCCCGAGCTGCCACACCATGAATCCATGGTGACCATGAGGTGTCGTCAGCCACTGATCTCGGCTAGCTGCTGCCAACTGATGAACTCACCTTCCCCCGTGTCGACATCCACAACCGCATCTCCTTCCCCCCGCTTCCGGATTCGCTGCCCCCGCAAACTCCACCTGCCATGGAGTACGTGCCTGGACGCTCTCACCAGAGGCCGGTGAGGTCCCGTGCGGTGGTGGTGGCAACTAGGGAGGATGTCAGGGAGACCGCCAACCTGCTCGCCCGTGCCGTCGTCCTCACCATGCCTCACGATGGTTTCTTGCCTCGTGCTCTGGATGTGGCGCATGCTCTCAACCAACAGCTCCGCATTCCTGCCCAAAACATTCGTGTGACCCGCCACAAGCCTGAGGAGTTCTTCGCCTACTTCGACTTGCCGCAGCAGCGCGATCATCCGTTGAGGGTCGGCCAGATCGAGATTGGGGGCACCGTGCTCTCTATCCATTCCTGGCGGGAGGGCCTGCACCAGCGGCCGCGCACCTGGTGGTGCCGTGCCAAGATCAGCATCGAGCACTTGCCAGAAAACTTCTGGTCGGTGGGTGCGGCGCAGCAGGCTCTGGGCGAGTGCTGCATCGTCGAGCGCCTGGAGAGCCGGAATCATGCCCGAGAGGTTTCCGACGTGTTCACCTGCTGGGCATGGATGTGGAACCCGGACATGCTTCCGCGCACTATCGACTGCTCACTGTTCCCGGCGGGCGCGGGCAAGGTCCTGGCGGACCATGACCGCTCGTTGCTGTCGAGTGGGATGGCGACGCCGCCGGAGGGCTCCATTCCTCGACGTCGTCTAGCTCTGGCGGGAGCCCGGTTCCGGTGATCCGCCCGTTTGTCTGGACACCTGGCGTGCCTGATGGACGGCTGCCGGCGCCTGGCCGTGGGGGACCGTCCCGCGCTCCTGACATCTCCCCTACTTGCAGAGGAGGTGCGGCGGCGAACTCCCACCGCCGCGAGAGGGACCTGGACGCGGACGGCCGGCGGGGTCCTTACCGCCGGCCTGATGGTGGCGTTCCATCACGCCGTGCTGCTGATGGTTCGAGCCGGGGGGCGTCCTCTACCGCATGGCTGCGTGACCGCTCCCCACCGCCTCCTCGCCGTAGGCACCAGACTGTGGACGGGGACTGGCTGGAACTGCCTCCCCGTGGACGCTCTCCGGCGCGTTCTCCGACTCGCTCGCCGCTGCGGCGGGACGAAGAGGGGTGGGAGCGCCTGTTAGTTAGTGGGCGGCAGCGAGGAACGCAAGACGGCGGTGAGGGAACGCACGCCGGCGGCGAGGAAGACGACCAAGGAACAGAGGAGTTCTTGGTGCTGCAAAACGGCGCAGCGTTTTCTGGGCTTGTGTTGCTTCTTATTGAATCACAAAGCAGAGTCATGCACGCCACGACGTGCACGGTTGCGATAGCCGGCCATGGCGTGCATGCTCGAGTTCATGCCGAGATTTTCTCGCACACGGCAACCACAATTCGGTCCTCGTGTGCATGCAGTTGCTAAACAAATATGCTATGCTGATTACTCTAGGATTACTAACAAATTCTCCTCCTAATCCTAGTGTATATGCTGTACATCTACAACTCCAATTCTGGAGCGCATCTCACAGAAATGTTCACGCCCCAGAGCTTTGGTAAGAATGTCCGCCAGCTGCTCCGTCGTTCCAATAGACTGGAGCCGCACCCTGTCCTTCTCAACGCATTCACGAATGAAATGGTAACGGATGTCGATATGCTTACTGCGACCATGGAAGATAGGGTTTTTGCTGAGCGCGATGGCAGACTCGTTGTCGATCTTCAAGGTGACGGCGCTGGCCTCCTCGCCCTTTAGTTCAGCAAGCAGCCGCGCCAGCCATACTCCCTGGCATGCTCCTGTCGTCGCTGCAATATACTCAGCCTCGCATGAAGACAGTGCCACAATCTTCTGCTTCTGTGATTGCCAGGTGATGGAGTTGCCGCCGAGGAAAAAGAGAGTGCCTGAGGTGCTCTTGCGCGTGTCAATGTCCCCAGCCAAGTCGCTGTCGCTGTAGCCGACAAGCTGGGGATCCTTCTTCCTCTTGTAGTGGCAGCCGAAGTGCAGAGTACCAGCGACATAGTGCAGTACTCTCTTCATGGCCGCCAGGTGCTCAGTGGTTGGGTTCTCCATGAACCGGCTGATGAAGCCCACTGAGTACGCCAAGTCGGGTCTTGTGTTCACCAAGTACCGCAGGGTGCCCACTACACTCCGATACATGGTAGGATCAATGGCTGGAGCCGAGCTTACCTTGCTGAGTTTCAGGCGAGGCTCCATTGGCGTTGCGCTGGATTGGCAGCCCGTCAGGCCTGCTGTCTCCAGGATCTTGGCTGCATAGGAGCTCTGGCAGATGGTGATGCCGGCCTCAGTCTGGGACACCTCCAGACCAAGGTAGTAGTGGAGTAGCCCCAAGTCGCTCATCTTGAATGTAGCTTTCATCTGATCCTTGAAGGTGTCGATGTCGACTTGATTGCCGCCGGCGATGATCAGGTCATCGACATAGACCCCGACCACCAGCCGGCGAGTTCCTGCGCCGCGCAAGTAGACGGCGTGCTCTGAGGAGCTCCTCCGAAACCCGAGCGCGATGAGGGACTCATCGAGTTTGGCGTACCACGCCCGTGGAGCTTGACGCAGCCCGTAGAGCGCCTTGACGAGTTTGAGTACCTTGTTCTCATGGCCGCGGAGGACGAAGCCGGGGGGCTGCTCAACGTACACCTCCTCCTGGAGCACTCCGTTCAGGAACGCTGACTTCACATCCATGTGGTGAACGGCCCATCCTTGACAGGCGGCGTGTGCGAGCAGGAGCCGGATTGATTCCAGGCGCGCGACGGGGGCAAAAACCTCGTCAAAGTCGATGCCCTGCCTCTGTATGTACCCCTTTGCGACGAGACGGGCCTTGTGCTTGGTGACAATGCCGGCGGCGTCCTTCTTGGTCTTGAACACCCACTTGAGGCCAATTGGCCTGGTATGCGCCGGCGGCTCCACCAATCTCCATGTGCCGCTGGCCTCGATGGAGGTCATCTTGTCAAGCATGGCGTGGCGCCAGCACTCGTGGCGCACTGCCTCATCGAAGGAGGCTGGCTCGACGTCGCTCGCCAGCAGCAGGCGCTCTTCCAGGTCGCGGCGGGCAAGCGCGGGCGTCGGAGCTTCCCCAAGCACATTGTCCGGATCCCGCGCCGCATTTGCCAACCTCGACACCAACATCACCGGCGTCGTACGATTTGGTGACGGCTCCGTCGCCCGCATCGAGGGCACCGGCATGGTGCTCTTCCACTGCAAGAATGGTGAGCACCGGGCACTCGGCAACGTCTACTTCCTCCCTCGCCTCACCGCCAACATTATCTCCGTCGGGCAACTCGATGAAGCTGGGTACCAGGTACTGGTGGAACACGGTGTGATGCGGGTGCGAGATGAAGACCAGCGTCTTCTCGCCAAGATTCCGCGGAGTCCAGGCCGGCTGTACAACCTCGACGTCACCATCGCGCGCCCGGTGTGCCTCGCGGCGCGCACGGATGATGACGCCTGGAGGTGGCACCAGCGTCTTGGCCACATCCACTTCGCCGCACTACGCAAGATGGGACGCGAGGAGCTGGTTCGCGGGCTGCCCGTCATCAACCAGGTGCAGCAGATCTGCGACGCCTGTCTCGCCAGCAAGCAGAGGAGGACGCCTTTCCCTCACAAGGCACTCTGGCGTTCCACGGAGCCGCTCCAACTCCTTCATGGAGACATCTGCGGTCCCATCACTCCGGCGACCCCGAGTGGCAACAAGTATTTCCTCTTACTTGTCGATGATTACTCACGCTTCATGTGGATTTCTCTACTGCCATCCAAAGACGCTGCGGCCACCGCCATCAAGAACATTCAGGTCGCGGCGGAGCGCAAGAGTGGCAAGAAGCTGCTGATGCTGCGCACTGACCGTGGCGGAGAGTTTGCCGCCACCGACTTCGTCAACTACTGCGCGCAACTTGGCGTTCGCAGGCAGCTCACGGCGCCGTACATGCCTCAACAGAAAGGCGTGGTGGAGCGCCGCAACCAAACCGTGGTGGGCACGGCCCGAAGCATGATGAAGGGCAAGTCTCTCCCTGGTGTGTTCTGGGGGGAGGCGGTGTCGACGGCGGTTTATCTGCTGAACAGGTCCTCTTGCAAGGCAATCGGCGGGCGCACCCCCTACGAACTCTGGAACGGGCGCACGCCATCGATACAGCACCTCAGGACGTTCGGCTGCATTGCCCACACGAAGGTGAACACGCTGCACCAGAGGAAACTCGACGACCGCAGCCGCCGCACGGTGTTCGTCGGCTACGAACCGGGTTCCAAGGCCTACCGGGTCTACGATCCCACGACGCGACGCATCCACATCAGCCGCGACATCGTCTTCGACGAAGCTGCAGCGTGGGCATGGCCTGCATTGGATCCCGCCGAGCCAAGTGACTTCACCATCGAGGAGCAAAACCACCAGGAGCCCTCCGTGGTCACCACCACCAGAACGACTACGGTGGTCCCCTCCGCGTCAAGCTCGGTGTCCCCGGCTCCATCAGCATCAAGCGTGCCCATGGGTGGAACACCAGAGGCTCACGGCACTCCATCAGCATCCAGTTCCACAGCAAACTCCCAGGTGGAATTCGCATCCCCACCAGAAGCCGAGATGGAGGACTACCTCGACGCCGATCATGATGTCAACGCTCCTCTCCGCTTCCGCCGCATCGACAATGTGCTTGGGGAAGCTCCGACGCCCGCGCTTGCCCGCCGCGACCTGAGCCATCACCAAACCGTACGGCGCCGGTGACGTTGGTGTCGAGGTTGGCAAATGCGGCGCGGGATCCGGACATGTGGTTGGATGCGCCAGTGTGCAAGATCCAGCGTGTTGGGTCACGATCTGCCGCATCATCGAGCTCAGGGTGGACCTTCTTCTCCAGGACATGGAGCTCAGGGAGCGCCGTGGGTGGAAGCGGCGGCGACTCGGTGAAGTGCGGCGACCGCGGCGGAGGGGAATTGTCCTCCTCCTGGGTCACTCCGACGGCAAGCATCAAGGTGGACTCCTCTTCTTGGGCCACATGGGCCTGGTGGGCCAGCTCCTCCTTCTTCTTGATGTGGCAGTCTCTGGCCCAATGGCCCTTCTTGCCACATCGCGGACATGGTTCGTCCGGCGGCGGGCGCGAGAAGCTGGAGCCGCCGGCGCCGCGTCCACGGCCTCTGCCACGGCCCCTTCCGCGACCGCCTGAGCCAGCGCCGCCATGCCCTGACTCCCCGGACTTCTTCTTGTACCTCTCCACCCACTGCTCCTCGGTGAGTAGCAGTTTCCCGCTCGTGGTGTGCGCCGGAGCAGGCTCGACATCGTCGGCGGCCTTGAGACGGCCGGTCACCTCTTCGATGGAGAGCTGAGAGATGTCAAGTAGAGTTTCGATGGAGATGACGAGTTGTTTATACCATGGGCGAACGACGCGCAGGTACTTGGCAACGACTTTCTCGTCGGGCTCCGGATCGCCGAGCGTGGCCAGACGCTGCACCATGCCGGTGAGGCGCAGTGCAAAATCCTCGATGGCCTCGCCTTCTCGGAGCGCGATTGACTCGTACTCAGCGCGGAGGTTCTGCGCCGCTGCCTTCCGCACCCGGTCGTCGCCGATGCGGAGAGTGCGGATGGCCTCCCAGGCCTTCTTGGCGGACGGCTTGGCCACCAGGATGGGGACGAATTCCGCCGGAACGCCGCTGCAGATGGCGTCCAGGGCGGCGCGATCGTCGTCGTAGTCTGCGTCGTCGTACTCAATGGCGTCCCACAGGTGGCGCGCTTGCATCTTCAGCTGCATCCGCAACGACCACTCATGGTAGTTGTTCTTCCCCAATTGCGGCCAATTTCCACCACCGCTGCCTTCCCGGATGACGCGCTCGACGACGACCTCGCGGGGGTGGCGAGTGTGCGAACGGCGTGGTGCCCGGGAGCGACGCGGTGAACGACGACGCACTGGTGAGCGGCTGGGAGAGTGTGCGGGCGGTGGGGACTTGCCGCCGGAACCACTGCTCTTCTCCTTCTTGTCCGTCGACGGCAGCGTGCGTCCACGCGGCTTCGTCGACATGACGACGCAGGTCCCTCTCACTTACAGCTCTGGTACCACTTGTTAGTTACTGGGCGGCAGCGAGGAACGCAAGACGGCGGTGAGGGAACGCACGCCGGCGGCGAGGAAGACGACCAAGGAACAAAGGAGTTCTTGGTGCTGCAAAACGGCGCAGCGTTTTCTGGGCTTGTGTTGCTTCTTATTGAATCACAAAGGAGAGTCATGCACGCCACGACGCGCACGGTTGCGCAGAGCGCGCTCGTCCATCCCCGAGCGCCGCAATAGCCGGCCATGGCGTGCATGCTCGAGTTCATGCCGAGATTTTCTCGTACACGGCAACCACAATTCGGTCCTTGTGTGCATGCAGTTGCTAAACAAATATGCTATGCTGATTACTCTAGGATTACTAACAGCGCCGCCGCTCTCGCTCCCCGTGCAGGGATTCGCTTGGACGGCAGCGCGTGTCGCGTTGGACCGGTCCTCGGGCGATCCGCTTCTCGATTCCTTCGAGGTGACCCGTTCTGACCCGCCCCTGCCTGACCTTGGTTCTGCCAGAAGGGACAAAGACCCGATGCTCCATGAGTTCCATGTTGTTTTTGCTTGCTCCACGGCTCTGTCCTTCTCACCAGGAACGGGCTTGGAACAGAGCCCTGCGCACTCCCCCGAGTATGTGCCTTCTTCAAGCTAATGGGCCGGCCCATCGCCCACTGTTGGGCCTGACGATGTGAGGCAGCGGGTCGACCTCTCGCCACCATCTTCCCCTGAGGATGTGCTGCTTGACGGGCCCGAGGCTGCGGAGGGTGACCGCAGGGCCACACCCCCTCTTGCCAAGCGCTCCAGCAAACGGCTGGCGGCTAGGCCCTGTGCTGTTCCTGTGGTGTTTCGCGCGCAGGCCAAGCTCATGCGCGATCTCGACTTCATCAACCCTACGGAGCCAGTAGGTGATGAGGCGGTGGCCTCCTACGTTGCGATGTACAAGGCGCCTCTCCCCGAGCTGGCGGTGGAGGCAATCAGCAAGGCGGCGCGGCTGGGATGTTCATTCTCCAAACAGGGCCACTAGAGAAGCTGAATGGTGCAAGAATAACACTAATTCCCAAAAAGGATGTGGCAGAAAGTACAGGAGACTTCCGCCCAATCAGCTTAATACACTCCTTTGCGAAATTGGTGTCTAAAGTTCTTGCAATCAGACTTTCTTCACAAATAAGCAAACTGATTTCAAATAGTCAGAGTGCCTTCATCAAGAAGAGGTGCATTCAAGATAACTTCCTTTATGTGAGGAATTTAGCAAGAGCTTACCATCGCACCAAAACACCAGCTTTGCTCTTCAAAATGGACATCTCTAAAGCTTTTGACACGGTTTCGTGGGAGTATCTGCTTGAGCTCCTGGCTAAGCGTGGGTTTAGCAGCCGGTGGAGAAATTGGTTGTCCCTAATTCTACGCTCGTCCTCCTCTTGCATTATGCTCAATGGTGTACCAGGACCCAGGCTGCAGCATGAGCGAGGGCTACGACAAGGAGACCCCTTATCTCCGTATCTGTTCATTTTGGCGATAGATACCTTGCAACGCCTACTGAAGATCGCCACTGAAGAAGGACACTTGACGCCCCTGCGTGGGCGGCATGCTAAACTCCGTCTGTCACTATACGCGGACGATGCAGTGGTCTTCTCTAACCCTTCTAAAGAGGATGTGAGTTTGATCCTGCAGATTATGGACCGGTTTGGAAAAGCGACGGGTCTTAGGCTGAACTCAGAAAAAAGCTCTGTGGCGCCAATTCGCTGCCAGGATATTGATCTGCAGGATATTTTACATGATTTCTCGGGTCAGCAAGTGACCTTTCTTTTATCCTACTTGGGCTTGCCTCTCACACTTGGCAGATTAGTACATCTGCAGCCTATTCTGGACAGGGCTAAGACACGTCTGGCCGGCTGGCAAGGCAGGTTACTGAACCCAGCTGGGCGACTCGAACTGGTGCGCTCGGTCCTTAGCTCGATTCCAAATTACTTGCTTACGGCACTGAAAGTGCCCAAGCAGTTCCACAAAGAGCTGGACAAGGCGAGGAGGCGTTTTTTGTGGGCAGGTGATCATGAACTTAATGGAGGAAATTGTAAAGTCGGATGGCCAAGAGTTGGTCGACCAAAGAAACTAGGGGGGCTGGGACTCATTGATTTGGAGAAATTCTCCTGTGCCTTGAGGTTACGCTGGCTGTGGTTTGAGTGGACAGAACCTAGCCGGCCATGGATTGGTATGGACCTGCCAGTGGATGAAACAGATCGGGCACTGTTTGCAGCTGCAACAAAAGTGCAAATCGGTAATGGCTGCAAAGCAAGTTTCTGGGCATCAACTTGGTTGGATGGCCAGGCACCGGCTTACCTTTTCCACGTCTTTTCAAACATAGCAAGCGAAAGAACCGAACGGTGGCCGAGGCTCTGATCGAGTGATGATGGATTTCGGATATTGCCTACAACTTAACAGATGAGCTCCTAAGCGACTACTTTAAGTTGTGGCAACTCATTGAGCAGGTGGACTTCAACCCTTTGTCCGAGCAAGATGACCAGATTGTGTGGAAGCGAACTACCACGGGGGAATATTCGACAAAGTCGGCGTACCTATTGCAATTCGAGGGAAGCATTGCGTCAAGATTTCCTAAGTTGATTTGGAAGCCTTGGGCGCCGCAATGTTGCATATTTTTCCTGTGGCTACTTCTCCAGAACCGGCTCTGGACTGCGGATCGCCTATTACTACGGAAATGGCCGAATAACTATTTCTGTGCTCTATGTGAGCGAAGTCTTAAAACTACACAACACCTCTTCCTGGAATGTTCAGTGGCGATCGATCTTTGGCGTATGGTGGCGAATTGGTCCAACAACGCGGCTTTACTACCGGCGAACTGGAGCACCACCGGTTCGGTGATCGATTGGTTTTCTGAACTCCTCCAGCCATCAACACCCAATGCACCGGCGATGCATACCTTGGCTATCCTGGTGCTTTGGACTATTTGGAACGAGCGGAACAAGCGTGTTTTTCGTAATGGTGAGAACTCCTTGGATGGCTTGTTCGCTGTCCTGCAGGATGAGGCAGCGAACTGGGTTTCAGCTGGGGCCAAAGCCCTCTCTTCTCTTGTTGCAACACTACGTCGTGAGTAGTTAGTTTAGTATTTTGCTTGGATGATCGGTCTGATCCTCTGGGGGTTGTCTTTTGCGCAGTCTGTGCATGTAAAAGTCTATTCCTCTTATTAATATAAGCCGGCAATTTATTCGGGTCTTTAAAAAAAAAGAAATGCCTATGGGGCGAAGAATAATTTTGGTCGATCGAGCTTACATGAAATCAGCTGGAGAGAAAACGGCGATCCAGTCGTCGACGGACGGGCTTGTCCAGCCGTACTTCACCGTCACCCACTCCGTGTCTTCTCCCTGTCAGAGACTCAAGTTTTGAGAAGCAACTTGTACGACGCACACTGTTAAAAATGATTGTGTTTTGATCAATGGATTGTATGTCATACATGGGGGATGATAACGTTTTTACCACGTTATATTTGCCAGGTTTGCTTCGATACATGTCTCTTTTACAAAGTTTGTATAAAGCAGAACAATTCAATCTAAAACAGTGAATTAAAATCGGTTAATATTTCCTCGACTCGGTACGGGTGGTTAAAAAAATCAATGAAAAAAATCTAAACACAAGTGGTCCATTTTTATTAGTCAAATTGTTCAAAGCGAATGTTATCAAGCAGTAAGTTGATCTCGTCATAAGAAATATAATGGTACAATCGAAATTTAATTTCGATGCTTGGTTTAGTAGTTATAACTTTTTTTAATTTAAAATTTACATGTATTTGGGTGATGTCATCACAGCTGTTATCTTTTGCATGCAAAGAATTTTTAGCTGGCTTCGAATAGTAATTTGGCTGAAATAGTCCCTATAATTGAGCTAGCTAATGAAGGTTCATCTAATATGTCCTTATGTGATAGTATCTGTAATTGTCGACTGAAGCGACATATAGCCTCGGAACACCACCCCCCCCCCCCCCCCCCCCCCCCCCCCGCCGCGCCGTGCAGCTATCGTCCCTGATCTCAAATTCTCAAGCGCATTTCATGGTGCGATGCCCTGGGATTCGGGTCAACAGGCCTTCCTGCGGCCCACTAGCTACATGGGCCTCGACCAGTTATCCGGCACCTGTAATTGGGCTGCTGATTTCCTCATACCTCACGGGCTGCTTTTCCGGCCCACCACAACCGAACCGGACCTCTCTTCCTCTTCCACCACCGCTCGCCCGCCCCCCGGGGCCGGCGGCGGAACCGAACCCCGGCCGGTGCGGTGATGGAGCGGGAGCACCGCGCGCCAGCGGCGGCGGCGGCGCTGTGGGGGCACAAGCACCTCCCCCTGCTGGCGCGCGCGGGGTCCAAGGAGTCGCTGGAGTACATCCTGCAGGCGCTCTGGCGCACCCGCCGCACCGGCCTCGACGCCGCCGACCGCGCCGTGGCCCGCGACGCCCTCCTGCTCGCCTCCGACGCCGAGCTCGACCCCGTCAGCACCCCCTCACCCCACCTACCTTTTTCTTCCCCCGCCCCCTTTCCGCGCCGTTGCTGTGATGCCGTCGCGGGTGTTGCGAGTTCAGAATGTTCACTCCCCAACTAAACTCTGTCCTTCTTCGATCTCCGCTGCAGCTGCTGGTGTGCCTGACGATACTGATCAGGCGGTGCGTCAGCGAGGACGTCTCCAAGGACGACATCCCCAAGCTCTTCCCCGACGAGGTGCCGCCCGAGCTGCAGAAGCTGCTCACGTTGCTGCTGCAGAAGTTCCAGCCGGAGTGGCAGGAGGATGCTTCAAAGGATCAGGTGAGGAGCTGACACGGTGATCTAGATGATATCTGCTCACTGTTATCTCGATCACTTTCTGCTCATTCTAACGTGTGTGGTTGTTCTCCAGGCATCTGCCCCGCATACCGGCATTGCAGAGTGTCAGTTGAACCAGAATGGAGACACATCAGAGCAGCCAGATGCTCCTGATGCAGCGGTAGGTGGAGCAATTGCTGTGTTGTGATTTTTTTCATGGATGTTCTACACTTAAGGAATTTTTCAGAACTTGAAGCCGGATGATCACTATCCTCTCAAGTGTTTACCTGATCCAGTGAACTGATATCTGGTGCTCTAGGATGAAAGATCTGATCAGGCTAAACTATTGTTGTCACTGCAGTATCAAAATGGTACTTCAGGATTCTATAAAAGCCGGAGAGACAGAAGTGAAGAAGTTTCAATTGGCTAAGGATTCTTTGGATAAAATGCTCAGTGACTTGTTCTCAACCAAGGACCAAATGCCAGTTGCTGTAAGCATACTTGGATTGCCTGTCTGATTATGCAATGGTCATGAAGAGGTAGTAGTTGTAGTATTAATAGTCTGATTCTAACTTGCAGATGTTTTCCCTCATTGCTCTTTTGCAGGGCAGTAACAATGGTCATGAAGAGGTAGCAGGAAGCACTTCTAAAATGTGACGGGATTTGGCAACATCATTAGTCTAGTGCTTGTTAGTAATTTGGCATACCAATGCACGGTTGTGTTAGTTCGCTCTAGATCGTTGCGGCAACTGCGTTCCGTTTCTGCCTAGGGGCAAATGTAAATCGAAAGGATGTTCCTGAGTCCGCTTATAACATGTTCTTAGGTATCTCTAACTCCTATATATTATGCAATATTTCAAGCAGCAGCATTGTTTGGATCATTTTCATCTTCAAGCTGCGATAAAGTGTGCCTCTTTCTCCCCTCTGTTGCCATTTTGCCTACAGAAATGATCTTCTGCCTCCGATTCCAAACATATCCCTTTGTATTTGAAATAGTACGCTCGCATAGCTATTGTTAATTGAAGTGTTAGGCCGTGCTGACGTCCCAATGGACTTGTATTTCAGTTCAGAGGGAGTATCCTCCAACAGAAATTCTCCAATGCAGAATACAATGACATTTTCTTAATATCAGATAACCAACATCTGCATTTATCGGGGTAACAGCAGCAGCAGCTGCCGGTACATGGGAGTCATACTGTCACAGTTCAAACTCCAATTCCATACGACACAGCTCCATCACGTATGTTACAGCCCGATGCAAGAAACACTGAAAGCTGAAATGACACTATTATTATTTTGGTACAATGTTAAGGATCACCACCATGATTGCTCCAAGATTTCATACGTAAGTTTATTTCACAGCTTAGATCTTCCAACGCGTGTTGCATTCTGTATTTTGATCCGATGCCAAGATGTGTTGAGGATTCCTCTCAGGTTCCATATGTCTTCGACGTTTTCAGGTTGGACATTCGCAGCTGAGTCCACCTGCAGTCCAGAAGATGCATTTTAACAACCTGCATTATGCAAAGCAGAAAAAGTTGCCGAAACAATGGGTTGCAATGGGTTTCACATACCGCCTTTGCTACTATCTCAGCATTTGCTGGTATGTCTAATGTAGCCTCGAAGAGAACCCAAGCCCACTTATCACTCTGAGGTCCATCAGATACATATGGCACGTTGTCTTTCTGATATCTGCGAGCCTCGACCCAGGTTTTACCCCCATCAACAGATATATCCACTCTCTCAATACCACGGCCACCACCTGAAAGTGCATATCCAGCAACCCTCGCCTGCAGCGAGCAATCATAGCCGTGTGTGAATAAGATTTTATTCTAGCCCATGGTATGCACACATGATGAAGTCTCAAGATTACAATATTATGAAATAACACTAACCTTTCCTTCCTTAATAACATCTACATCTTCCAGTGTACAGATAGCAGACTGCATGATCAAAAGTAAGTGAAGATAAGTTATCAAGAAGCCAAGCAGAACAGATTAGCATAGAAGAATTGATAGTGTACAATACCTGTACAGGAAAATCCATCTGTGGCCTTCTAGTTGACCAGTTAATATTGTCCCAGTCCACGGTTGGTGGAAACATTTTGTAATCTTTTTGCGTAAAAAAACCCTGGTTGAGAATAGCAGTCAGTTTCAAACATAGAAAAATAAAGCTGAAAAGGCATTGCAAATCGTATTTTCAGAAGACCTGGCATTCTTCCTCGATTATGTTGATACTGTCCAGCCATTTTACAGATCGTGCACCAATAACACCAGGAACAACAACACGGAGTGGGTATCCATGGTCACGATTGAGGACCTAAACATGGTAATTTATAACAAGTGAAGTCCGGAACACATCTAGATTAAATGACAAGGCAAATAAGAAGTAAAACTGGGACAACGGCATTGTGAAAAATCCACTTTTCGGAACAAACTTCAACATCAGACAGAAGACCATGCAAAATAAAATTTCAGTTATGAAAAGAAAGGTCAACGTTGGGACACCTCTCCATTCATTTCGTATGCAAGTAATACATCAGCATCAGGATCTGTTGCCTGCTTTAATGGAATAGATGCAGTATAAGGACCACCTTTTTCCTCCTGAAACACAAACAACATGAGATCAGTGAGGTGACACTAAAAGCTGCTGCCAGTCAATAAAGATCAATATACTCACTTTGCACTTGTCAACACTAACAAACTCAACATGCTTCCCTCCTAAAGATGTAACCGAACTGAGTTTAGGTATTCCAACTAACTCAAGGACATCAGATAGTTTTGCTCCTCCCCAAGTTGCTGGAATGATACAAAAGATCAGAAAACAGCAGTAAAGCATTTTACTTTGGATGCCAATATGCACTGAGATGAGCGCACTGAATGCATTTCTATATATTTTAAACAAACGCATCCTTTAAGTTCTGAACATTCTAAAAATAGCACAGCTCTTACCATTTCCAAGAGCAGATATGTCCCAACCAACACCTCTCACTTTCCGTACCTTACTCATTGCAGTTCTCCTGTTTCCCGCACACTGTAAATATCATATCAGAACCTCATTGTCAAAAATCTGTGATGCTAATATATTTGACATCAAAGAAAGATTAAGGAGGGCAAGGCATGTAAGGTATCAATAGATAACCTGTAAAGTTGCGGTGACATTGTATTTTGGAAGAGCCCTGAATGAGAAGTTTATGTCAATTTTTAACACAATACAAATAGTATCCTATTCACATGATAATATACTAAAAGATATTACCAAATGTCAGCCATGGATAGCTGAATGGGCTTGTTGACAAGACCAGAAATGTAAACATTGTATCTGTTTATCCATTCATATTGTAACGTCAGGGTCTGCAGCTGATGATAACAAATGGAAATTCACAGTTGCTATTAAGAAACCTTGAGAGGTCCTCGACTTTTGGAATGGGTCCATGATTCCTCTTGTAGAAGAAATCCACCGGGGTTATGTAAGACGTGACTAGTGCCGACCGGTGAGGCTCAGCATTAAACGGCTCCTGCACAGCAACATAATGCTACCAGATTAGTCCATTTCTGTATCTCACTGAATTACTGAGGAATACTTCCTGCTAACATACAAACTTATAGCCCTTGATAATCTACACACTTATTCAGGAGCAGCCCTTGCCACTGGACACCCTGCATCAGGGTGGCAGCGGACAGAGAATACATGATCCGTTCGCCTTATTTCTCAAACTGAACGGGGGTCTATTTGCACACTGACACAGGCTACACAAGTTCCTGCTCGCCACACTTCAACAATCGCTACCAAACACTAACAGCACGTGTACGCATGACGCATGTGGGGGCATGGGGCGCCCGTGCCACTGCACAGCATCAAGGGCGGCGCCCTGATCGGCCGATGCACCGGCACCGTCGAAACCCTCGCAGGCATCCGGGCAGCCGGGCAAGGCATGCGGCATGCCGGAGAACGAATCCGCGCGCTTGGGGGAGAAGAAACACGAATCTCCAAGGGGGAGAGGAAACACGGGCGCGGGGAGACGGGGAACGGCGCTGACCTTGGAGTTGATCTTGAGGGCCGGGTGGCGCGGCGGCTCCTCCGCGTAGTCGGACGGCGCCGTGAGGCCCGGCATCTCGTCGTGCCCTGGCCTCCGAGCTCACTCCCTGTTCGTTTGGGTTCGCTGCTCCGCAAAATGATGGGGGCGACGAGACGAGACGATGACACCGAGACAGCCAACGCCGCGGCCTCGAAGTGGGCTCCCTGTGTGTGGGTGAGTCGGCAAGCGCGAGGCCGGCGGCCACTCCCCGACCTAACATTTCAGTGGCATGACATGTGGGCCCGGGCCGCCACTTGAATTTTATCGTTCACTTCTGGAAGTTTCTGTGGACAAGGAGGAGGCCTTGCTGCATTAACATGGGCTTCAAGCTTAACTTAATAGTGGGCCTTGTGCAGGTTAGGTTGCTGAGGTTGCTGTTGAACGGTTGATAGTTGACTTGTTCAATGTCCTGTCAGGTTGCAAATTTTAGGTCTTGGATACAGAATCACAAGACAAATGCTTCCCAATCCCAATCCATCCGCCATTCAGGGTCAAGTTTGCCATATGATTTGCATGATCGCTTGCCATCCCAATCATCGGCAAAGATCAGTGAAATTGGCGCGCTTGGATTGGCAAACCTGGCAATGGACTCAATGGCTGCTCAGGGCCTGAAATGTTTAATGCATGAATACCCCCGAATAAAAGCACGGTATATACACTCCTGAATTTGATGTATATTTACATCTCTGTAGCTTGACTGAAATGAAGATCAATTTGAGACCCAAGGAACCTAGAAGGGAGGAGGAATCGACAACTACGGGATCGAATTATCAGGAGATCGGAGCCGGCGTGGATGATGCATGATGACCCTCTGCTCCGGCGATCACCACCTGACAAACTTGGGCACGCCTTCGAAGAAGTCCAGCATGTAGTTCTCGAGGTCCTCGAGGCTGCACTTGACGTGCCTCGCCGGGTGCCGGCTCCCCTGCCCGAGGAACGCCCGGTACGCCGGGATCAGCCGCTCCAACACGGCGATGCGCAGCTCCTCCCGGAGCTGGGGGTCCGTCACCTTCCACGCCGTCTGGGCCCGGTACAGCTCCTGGAACGCCGCGTTGAAGCCCTTCGCCGACGCGCCCTGCGGCGCCCTGTGCCCGCCCGCCGGCCTCGACGCCGCGCCGGCGCCGTCGTCCCTCCTCAGGTGGGTGGACAGCACGGCCATCCACGACGCCCGGAGGTACGCGGTCTCGTACTGCCGGATCTGCCCGCGGTGCCGGCGGAGCCAGTCGTCGCCCAGGAGCTCCCGGAGCGGCGCCGACTCCCTCACCTTCTGCACCACGTAGTAGAGGTTGTTCATCAGGAAGATGTTCTGCAGCCCGGCGTCGTCGTACAGCCGGGACTTGTCGTTGATCTTGTGGAGGAGGAGCGTGAGCAGCTCGCGGATGCAGCGCGCGGACGGCGTCGAGGCGGCGCCGCCGTCGGTGGAGGCCTCGTCAGCGTCGTCGAGGCCGGCGTCGCCGAGGACCACGTCCAGGGTGCCGTGGCTGTCGGCGAGGAGGCCACAGTAGTTGAGAACGTAGCGGGTCATGGGGTGGATCTCGCCGCCGTGGACGGCCTTCCGCGACGCCTCGCCGTGGATGGCGTGGCCGAACTCCTCGATCGTGTGGCGTAAGGTGGAGCCCAGCTGCTCGACGGTGCTCGATACCTCGCCCGCGAAGAATTCGCGCGCGCCGTCGCCGGAGAAGAGGGCTTCCAGCTCCGGCTGGACGTCGGTGAGCGCCTCGTACATGCCGACCGTGCGGTAGAGCTTCTCGGTGGCGCGCGCCGACACGGCGACCGCGTCCGCGAATCCCAGCAGCTGCAGGACGCAGCCCCTGGCGACGTCGGCGAAGCACTCGTGGCCTAGCTCCTCATCCGATTCGAAGACCTCGTCGCACAGCAGGCGCTCGCCGGCGAGGAAGGTCCTGACCACGGCCCTGACGGCGTGGCTCCACCGCCGCATCTTCTGGTCGAGCACGTTCCACTCCATCCTGATCACCTCCTCGATGGCGACGGCCTCGACGCCGAGGAGCGCCACGGACTCCGCGAGCGCGTCCCGGCGGACGGAGACGTAGACCTGCGCGAGCTCCGGGCCGTACCCGGCGCGGAGCATGCGGTCCGCGACGCAGCGGACGGAGGCCGTGGCGTCCGGGGAGAACGTGCCGTGGCGCGGCGACGCGCTGGGCGTCGCCTCGTCGACGTCGTCCGAGGAGAGCGAGAGGCGCCGCAGAGAGGAAGAGAGCAGGGAGCGCACCTCCTCCTCCAGGCGCGGCATGGCGGCGTGCACGGCGGCGGCGGCGCGGGCCGAGTGCCACGCCGCGGCGATGGCGTCGTCCACGGCGTACAGGTAGTCCATCATGCCGATCATCTCGGAGGAAGAGGACGAGGAGTTGCAACGGCGGATGACCTCCTCCGCGGCGGCGATCTCTTCCTCCTCCTCCTCGCCGCCACGGCCGGGCGCGTCCTCGGGGCCGCTGTCGGACGCCTCGTCGCCCGTCTCCGGAGAGGAGAGGGGGTGCAGGCGCGGGTCGAAGGTGGACAGGAAGTGCATCATGTCGTCGGCGGCGTTCTTGGACACGGCCAGGCTCTTCACGATGTGCTTCGCGGCCGCCATGACCCTCTCCTGCCCGGCGTCCGGCGACGAGGACGACGATGACGCGCTCTGCCGCCTCTCCATGGGAGCAGCCGCCGTGGGAACACACGAAGCAATCTTTGTTCGTTGGTCGTCGCGGCGACTGGATCACTGGAAGGATTCTAAAAGGTGCAGTTCTGGTAGGCAAAGAGAAAGATGTCGATGGCAATTTATACTTGCCTTTGATAACCGGACAGAATATTTTTTTTGTGTTCCAGAGGATTTAGACCATGTCTAGGGAATGCTTGTGTCCTTTTCGTTGGAGAAGTCGTGTAAAATGAAATGGATCGTCCGGTGTATGCTATTGGATTGGAGGACATTTGGTTCGTTGACGTGTAGATGTCTACTAATCTTGCAGTAGCTTCGTGTGCAACACCACTCCACGAGGAGATGGAGATGGCTGCAGCTGCTGAACAAGTTCTGTAGGATGTGAAAGTTTCATGGCAATTTCACAGAGTTTGGATTTTAGGTCGTGCAAACAGAAACCACTCCGTACAGTGTGGCTTGGCTTGCAACCTCCAACCTAGCTGTCCTGCTCATCAGGCCAAGAAGGCTCGGTTTTTTGGAGGACCTGGACGTAGGTGACACGTCCCAGCAAACATTTGACAGTTTCCTCTCTACAAAAGGTAACTTTTTTTGTGGGGTTGCTAGGATGCGACGACGAGATTTTTTTTTACCGAGATCAAGAGGTCAATGGAACCTTTCTATTTATAATGATGTTTGTTAACTTGACCGTATTCTAGGAGCAATTTGCTCTAGTCGGCGCAATCATTTTTGGCCTTTTTTTTTAAAAAAAAACTGCCACCGAACACGCACGAGTTGAGTTTGAGTTTTTGTTTTTTGGAGGCAAGAGTTGAGTTTGAGTTGAGACGGATGCAACGTCCTTCAGCAATTTTCTTTTGGTTTTCTTGTTCCATTCTGCGCCGCCAGTTTCTGATCAGACGGCTCAGGACGTCCAATGTGAACCATGGTCACTGGTTACTGACCACTTGTAGAGTTCTTTTACAAAGTCAATTGGTCTGGTCAGCGTTTACTCGGTCTTTGGGACGGGCAGTTTGCGTCGTTGGTCCAATGGACCAAAGACAAATTATGCACGGGGCTCATCAACTGCCAATGGCCTAGGAGTATTTCGCAAGAAAAAAAGAGCATTCATGTTAGCATCACCCAAATATTCGGGTACGATTCATCATCCCCCATCAACGGCTGAATGCTATGAGAGTACGGGTCATTATCCTTTTCATTAATATGCCTTGATCGTCAAGCCCGGATTCGCATAAAAGCTTTTTGATTCTGGCAGGTAGTGAGAAAAGATCAAACACTCGTTCATTTTAATGTAGACTTCTGCCTATTTTTCACCAATCAGCTACACCTGTTACTTTGTCTATGGCTCTATGCTGAAAAGGATCTGGTGAAACACATTTTTTAGACGAAATAATAAACTACTATTTTGACATTGTGGTGAGACACATCGGACAAACACATACGACGATCTCGCTGAGTGGGAGGATTGACATCTCCTGTAAAATTTAATTACTCGTCAAAATCAACCATGACGATTTTCCCAATAAACTTGGATCGCTGAACTTGTTTTCAAAATGTGAAAATTTGGAATGGCGTCTCCTTCGTCGGATCGTTACGCGTCGCAAGGAATTTGATCTGCATATCGTAACCCCCCGTTCTTAAGAGATCTCCACTAGGCGATCATACATTTATATATTTTCAAAGAAAATATTGTTTCATTGAACCCTCTTTTGGAGTCGCGAGATTCTTTTTCTCATTTTTTTCCGCGCGAGAGACGACACGTTGGAGGGCCCCCAAGGACCAGGTGTTTTGGGCCAGATCTGGGCTCTACATGGGCTTCCGAGCTACTTGGGCCGTCTACACTTCTCCCATCTCTAAATCGACTAGGGTTTCCCCACCCCTTAGCTTAGACGGCTAGACCGCCGCCGCCTCCGCCTCGTTGCTTTCTGTTCTCAGCCTTCGTGCGAAGGCGACCCCTCCCTCCTCCCCCGGCGCACTCCGACAGCCGACGCCATGGTCAGGCCCTCCTCTCTCCGCCGCCTTCTCTTCAACCATGCCACCATGCTTTGTGCCGTTGATCCGACTGACATCTTTGCTGTTGCGTCGCAGGTGAAGTACTCGCAGGAGCCGGGCAACCCGACCAAGTGTAAGATCTCGCCCTGCTTCGCTTCTGCGATGCTTTTGGTCACGTGTTGGGGGTTCTCTCCTCTTCTTGTGGTGGTTCTGATAGGTTGTTTGTGTTATCTGTGCAGCGGCCAAGGCCATGGGCAGGGATCTCAGGGTCCACTTCAAGGTGCGTTTCCTTGCGAGCTGATTGTTTCCTCATTATTTAGATGCGGATTTGATGTAATTATTGGTGAATTAAGTCGGTGTATGGAATTATTGGAGTTTTATGACCGCTTAATGATAATCATGTATCGGCATTCTGGACAAGTGTGACATCACACATGAATGGGTTACAATGCGGGAAACCTAAAGAGTAAAGGTTCTGCTATGTTCTTCAAACGAGCAGTTCCCACGTTACTTTAGGGACATCAACACATTGTTGATTGTTATTGATGAACTGTTGTGTTGTTTCCATCGCAAATGGTTCATAGACAATGTGACATATTTGACATGTTTTATTTTTGCCGGAGATTTACCTAAGTGGAGTTTCAGCACCTGAAGTATTTTGTAAGATGATAGGAGCCTCAAATATTGTGGTAACATGGCTTGCATCATGCTAATCACACCTCAAACAAACTCCTTGATTGATTCTGCATTTTTTTTCACCTTGTATTAAGTGTTTTGAGGAACTTTGTGATTGCTGATTTTATTGTGAGCATCATGGATCATCACAAGTCACTCATGTGGCTGAGGTGTAGCTAGCAGCTTTTCCCCCTTCTAAAGCACTGCCCCACGTCTCCTTTTTACGCTGATGTGTTCTCTTCCAGTCTTGCTACTCTCTATCTTTCTGTCTTGTATTTGAAACAGTGTATAGTTATCCCACAAAACTAGTGTTGCTATTCTCTATTTGGTCTTATCACTAATCAGTCAAAGTCACAGTCATTATAAATGTGCTTCGCCAGAATTTTTAGGTGAATAGCTGTACCTACTGTTAGAAGCTTAGGTGTTTAGGCTATCCTATCAACCTGGCAGGGAAAGGGTCTGCAGGCTTGAAATTATTTTATGGAGCTTTTCCACATAAGGCTTAGGCATACTGTACTACTGAGTTCACTGATTAGTTGATATCATATGATGCCTCTGACGTTCACAATATATTTCCAGTTTCTCTTACTAAACTGGTATGAATCTTTGCAGAACACAAGGGAGACAGCTTTTGCACTTCGCAAGCTGCCTTTGGCCAAGGCTAAGCGGTACCTTGAGGATGTTATGGCTCACAAGCAGGCAATTCCCTTCCGGAGATACTGCGGGGGCGTTGGTCGCACTGCTCAAGCAAAGTCTCGCCACTCAAATGGCCAGGGTCGCTGGCCTGTGAAATCAGCCAGGTTCATATTGGATTTACTGAAGAATGCTGAGAGTAACGCTGATGTATAATGCCGCTGCCCTCTTTTTTCTCCTTTTTCTTTTTAAATGTGCATGGCATTCCTACTATTCGGGTTAGCTTAATTTTCTGTTACTTCCAGGTGAAAGGCTTGGATGTCGACAACCTCTATGTTTCACACATCCAGGTGAACCAAGCCCAGAAGCAGAGGCGTCGCACATACCGTGCTCACGGACGCATCAATCGTACGTATTAAAGGATGTTTTGTTCTTGTGGCTTTTATGAATGTCATATTTAATTTTGCTTTGCTGCAGCTTACATGTCCTCACCTTGCCACATTGAGTTGTTCCTGTCAGAGAAGGAAGAGCCTGTTAAGAAAGAGGTATTTCTTTAAGCCCTGTGAATTGGGTTTATCAAACATGATCTTGATATTTCAGAGCTGTTTGACTTTAAATTCTTATGATACATATTTTGAAGCATCCTATTCCTATCATTTTAATTCAGTAAAACTACTGAACTAAAAGAAATATAATGACGTGCCATACGGGTATTAATTCATCTTACAGCAAAGCAAATTATCATGATTAAGGAAATTGCATCCACCCTTTTACTTTGCTGTTTCCCCTTTCCTTCGAGGAAGTTTCTATACAAATATTATATGCTCTGGTGTTTCTATACAACCTGTTAGAAGTGGTTTATATTTAGCTGTTTTCTTGATCAATGTGATATTTATTTTGTAGGCTGACAACATTGTCGCAGCAAGGAAGCAGTGAAGTATGTTAGCTTGAGCAAGGCTATTTTGTCGAAGAATTATAGCTGTAGCTCTTATGTTCTTTTTCTGGCAGCCTTGCCTCTTGAGATGTTCCTGGTTACAACGCTTTGAATCAGGATTTGCTGAGCTTGATGCTGTGCTTCAGATTGTACGGGCAATTCATAATATATTTTACAATAGTTTTAAGATATCTGGGCACTTGTCTGCTTGGACTCATTTTATCAACTTGAATATGGTTATGGCGTCCAGATTTTGCATTGAAAGATAATTGCAAAAGTTGCAGTGTTTTTTCAAGATATATGGGCACTTGTCTGCTTGGACACATTTGATCTAGTACTTGAACATGATTCATCCGAGATTTTTTTTTTCACCAACATTCGTTTGAAGTGAATATGGTTCACGCGAGTTTTTTTTGGGACCCGATTCCGTTGAAAGCTGAGAACAAAAATTGCATTGTCAATGCCCCTGACCTGCAATATGATCGTTCGTTCCCTACAGAACAACTTCTGGTGGTCAAGTCTACAAAAGAAGAAGAAAAACTTTGGTACAGCCATGTGATTCTTTTACCTATTATAGAAAAGGAAGTTGCAGCGTTATCACAAACAATCCAGGATGACAATTGCTCACAAAGAAATCGAAGAAGCACATGAGCATCGCTGCAACTGCTGGGCTTCACTCCTTCACTTGCTCTGTCTGTCAGCGGATGCACCTGCCGGGCTTGGTCCAGCCGAACCCTCCCCGTCGCCGGAGCTCCCGCGGCGCCGACGTGTAGTTCCGCCAGTCCTGGAGCACGCTCCGGAGGTCCTGCACCTTGTTGGGGAGGCCGGTACAGCAGTTGGCGTGCATGGTGGACACCCGGCGCAGGTCGCCGCTCAGCTGGCAGAAGCCGCCGCAGTTGGCCGTGTCGAGGAACTGCATCCGCACGCCGAGCTGCCCGGTCAGCGGCGCCTGCACCTTCGCCAGGATGTGCTGCTCGTTGGTCCCCGCCGGGAACTGGCGCCGCGCCGCCCGCCACCGCCGGTAGAACTCCACCGTCCGGTTCTTGGACCTGACGTACAGGAAGCCGCCGTTGGGCAGGTTGTGCAGGCTGTCCGGGTCGCCGTTGAAGTAGTCGCTGGCGATGGCGATGTCCGACGTGATCGCGATGTGCCGCATCGGGTTCCGGAACCACAGGATGTCAATGTCCTGAATCAAATCAAAACACCATGAAAAATTTGCACAGGCCCCTAACTTGGCGCATGCAAGGTCGATGCGGCGGATACCGTGAAGAGGAAGTTGAAGCCGAGCTCGAGGATGGTCAGCTGGAACCGGTTCCGGGCCCACATCATGTCGAGGTACTGCGGGGTCATGAAGTGCTTCTCGACGCCGAGGTCGTCGGCGGCGCCGCCGCCATCCGGCCGGAGGAGGTAGCAGTGGCGGTGCACGGACCGGCACGTCTGGAGCGCGCCGGGGTCGACGGCCACGATGAGGAGGTGGTCCAGCAGCCGCGCCGTGCCCTCGCCGAGCCGGAAGCTCTCGAGGAAGAGGTCCAGGAGGGAGCCCGGCGCCGCGTACGCCTGGTTGATGAACGTCATGATCACCGTGTTGTCCTCCATCGATGCGTTCTTCAGCAGCTGGGCCTGCTCTGCATACGGCTTCCCCTGCACATTTCGTCAGGCACGATTAGATGCATGAATTTGTTTCGAAATCTGAACAAATTGAGTGGCAGTGGAGTTCGGAAATCTGTGCAGCACGCCTCGTCGCACTTGAACAAACCAATAAGCCAGCTGCGTGGACACCAGGGTTAGCATATTCTTTGCCTGTTCAGTACCCAACTTTAGCTTTAAAGGCTTTTGGCCTCTGTATAAGACAAAGCTCAAGTTGGCATTTAGCTACGTTTTTGGATTCTACAGTATGCTCCATTAATTGCCAAAGATATATTTTTGCAATATGGTACTATTGGACATGAATTTCCTAGTCGCTATCACCTATATCTATGAACCTACGATGGATCCTATGAATATTATCAATTTTCCATAGACCAAATTGTATGATGTTTATTGGTAATTGCAAAACAATATTAGTCAAAAGGAAAAGAAAGGGAGGGTAAAAACTGCATTTCCAGTAGCAGGTTCAGGTAATCAGACGTTGTAAATTATTCTTCGGTTCAGAACTTCTGACCACACACCTTACTGCAGATTCAGCTCAAACGAATTGCGGAAAAATGTACATGATCAATTTCGACTTGGTTCCTTTTGATACACTCCGTTCATAAACCATGTGCTTCTTTCAAAAATCAAACTCTTTTCTGATGTATCCTTATTGAGGTTTTTAGGACTACCAGAAACTGAAAATTCGAAACTACAGCCATGCTGCCTGTTTGTTATCTTTCACTCTGAAATCTACTGAAAGGAGCAGTAACGTATGCATCCCCCGCTGCAATTGCAGTATTTGCTCTTCGTTTGACAGCAAGCGCATGAACAAAAAGAGTAAATCATGCATCATCATCAGAAGTAGTGCCCAGATCGCTAACCTCGTCCCGGGCACCGTTCCCCCACACGGCCATCTCGGAGAACCGCCAGTTCACGTCCAGCGTCGCGCCGAGGAAGACGAACGCCGCCGTCAGCGCCGCGCCGAGGAAGAAGGCGATGACCGGGAGGGGCCTGTTCACGTCCCCCCTCACCTTCCAGTCCATGTTCTTGGACCTCGAAGGAGGAGAGGGAGAGACGCAGGACGACGGGTCGTCGGAGAGGAGCGGCATGGTTTATATGGCAACAGGCAAAGCCTGCATCTATTGCTTCCTTCTTATACTGTTTCCCTGTACTACTCCCTTTGGGAAGAATGAGATGGATAGTATCTACTTATGTGCTGTCCAATCCAAGGAGGCAATTAATCCTGGCAGCAGCAGGATCCTGAGCATTAACTTTCTTCCTTTTTTCTTTTTTGGAATTTTGCTCTGAGTTGGAACTGATGATCAAATGCTGAAGATTTGTTCTGGAGGCCTGCCGTTAAATCAGAATCTGGGCTCGAGAACTTGTGATCCAGAAGGAAATGGAGAAAGTGGTATGAGACTAGAGTGATGGAACGGGGAGGAATATGCTGGCCTGACGCTCAAGCAATAGGATTTGTGCAATGCCTGTGGATGAACTAAGCTTTGCGAGCTCAGTCAGATGCTCTCTACACCCTGCAAACGAACCTGCAGCGTGGGTGTCTAAGATTTGTTTGAATTTATTGGTACCAGCGAAATGATTCCAACCATGTCCATTAACGAAGAGCATCCTAAAGATATGCACTCCTATATTTCTATAGAGGGCATTTATAATAATATTAACTGCTGCACCCACAGGCTACAGCCCCCCTGGAGATGAGCGGTTTCCATGGTGGCATTTTCCACTCAATTCTGTGCTGGCCGTATTTGTCGTCGCCTACCAATTGTTGACCGTATGCCGCGGCAAACTTACATGAAAGAAGGCAGTTCAAAAAAAAAAAAGAACTTGCATGAAAGAACTGAGCCGATGATCTCGCTCCCAAGCCCCATCACAATTCACAAATGAACCGTCACGCGTCACGAACAAATCCTGTCAGACGTCCGGTTCTCCACGCACCAGCCATGTTGCTGCCGGCACACGAGGGCCTCGCTGTCCATACCGGCAGCGGTGGCCAAGAGTCCAAGACTACGAGCGCCTCTCCTCCCGCTCGCTCCAGCCCGGTGGTGGCACCGCCGCCGCCCCAGCGCGCCCACCGTTGTTGGCTCACTAACCTCGTTTCCCATGCGCTGACGGCACGGCCACCTCCGGCGCCAGGTTGGCGACACCGCTGCAAGCCTGCTGCTGGCCCGGCGCGATCAGTCGCCCGAAAGAACCATATGATGACACGGCCTCGCACTTTATTCTGTTGCCTGTGGTTTGTGCAGTTGCGAGGCTGCACGAAGGAGAACGTCGTAACAAGAGCGTATTTTGGTCACGGTCGCTCGATCCTAACCCCAATTTCGCATCAACTGTCCCTGAAGCAAACAGCATTTCGTGCGAATAACAGTACCATACCAGAGTGCAGGCAACACAATATTGGTGAAACAAAGATGAAGGTTGGTGTTGCTCGTCTAACCAGCAACACTAGGTAAAATGAAGGGATGGTGCGAACTGAGATCGATCAGCGATGCTCAACCCCAAGAATGCGGATAGAATAAGGGAATTGGTAATGCAAACTACCACATCACCGATTGACCAGTATATGATATAATCAGGAACAGAGAAGAAAAAAAGAAGTGAAGAAACGGATCACCACTCCAACACAGCGAATACTCTGCAATTACGATTGACACAACCATTGAATTTCATTCGGAAACTCAGTTCAATCACAGCTGAGATCGCACGGCATCTGTTGGAAGCCGGGAAACAGGGTTTAGTCATACATTTCGCGGGCCTGTAACTGAGGAACAGGTCCATTCAGCCAGGAGCTTCAAAATGCAAACCAGATTCTGTTTGTCACACACGGACACAACAAGAGAACCAACAGTATTACCGAGTCATGTGATAATGGACAAGACCACACGGTTTCAGCAACTCCGGGGAAACCTTTCCACGTTTGCTTCCAGTATACCATAACCAACCAAACACCAGTATATCTGTCACGGCGATGTTAGCTCTAGCTTGAGTATCTTTTCACAATGCCAACTACAGCAGTTCCAAGCATGGATTAGTCTGTGCCGAAGTAGCGGTCCCCATACTCTCCAAGTCCCGGGATGACCCGATATTCCTCATTCAACCTGCCATCAATCTCTGAGGTTACAATCTTCAAACGAGGGAAGCGCTTGCAGACGCAATTGACGCCTTCGGGGGCCTGTTTGTGAAAGAGATATAAATAAACTGACCAAAAAGAACAGGAAGATGCAGGAATAACCAATCTACGACTCAGCAAGAGAACTTTTACCGAGATGAGATTTAGAAAAATGATCCGGTCCTCAGGAACTCCTTTCCTTATAAGAAGTTCAATAGCTTGATTAGCTGAGTTACCTGCAGAAACAAGATAAGAAACTTTAGCTAGTAGCTAACTAACAAGCACATATCAGTTTAGAATCCAAACAAGCATGCAAAAGGAACTCATAGATAAAATGGAAGAACTAATATACAATGCTAACCTGTACCAAGCACAGGATCCAAAAGCAAAACATGACGTTCAGCAATATCCATTGGAAGCTTATGGTATATCAGCTGGGTACAGAAAATAAATTCGGTTTGTTCACAACACCACAAACTGAAATATTTTCATTAACTTTTCAAGGAAACTAGTATGTGCTAAGAAATCTTACTTGTTGTCCATTGTCTCCAACCCGATGTATTAGAATTTTACCAATTTTTATCCCCTTACAACAAGCACGCAGAGCATTTTCCATGCTTTCACCACTGCAGAGATATCAATTTGATGTGCACAAGAAAAGGAAAGAAGGGCGTTAACATATTACAAGTGATTCCGTTGCAAACATACGGCTAGCAAAAAACAAAATGGAAATAAGGTGAAAACATGATCATAGATATAACTACTTGAGCTGCAGTTTTTAACTGTTAAGAGTCACTAGTAACATACTAGGTAAAATATAGCAGAAGTTATAGCTTTGTAACCATGACTTGAAAAATCAAATTTGCAAAAGCATAGAAAATCTGGAGTTTGAAACTTTGGTACATCTCAAATAGTGTCTGTAGAAAAATCCAAGAAGTGCTCATGAATGCAATTTATTGAGTGTGTGCTGAACCAGATATATTATACTGGAAAAATACAGATGATGACACCATAACACATAAAGACTTATTGCCTATTAAACTACCAAAAACTCTCGGAAAAACTATTCTGGGCATTACCTTCGAACAATAGACACTCCACAGAGCTTCTTGCAGAAGTCAACTCCCATGTAAACAGATCCTGGACACAGGACAAACAGTCATTATACAGTAGATTGTAATGTTCAATTTTTTATTATATCCTAAAAATATGGAACATTAGAGCAGTTATGGAAGAAATGGACAGTACAACAACAACAACAACAACATAGCCTTTTGTCCCAAGCAAGTTGGGGTAGGCTAGAGATGAAACCCATAAAAAAAAACAAAGATCACGGATCTTCAGGTACGTGGATGGTGAGTCTCCAAGCGCTCCTATCCAAAGCTACCTCTTTGGAGATATTCCACTCCTTAAGGTCTCTCTTCACCGACTCGTCCCAAGTCAGTTTAGGTCTACCTCTACCTCTCTTTACATTTTCAGAAGAAAATCTTTTAGGAACCCAAGAGCTCCCAGAACGTTTCTTTCACATGCATTCTGGGAAGACCCAAACAAATTTCATGATGCACAACAGGTTAAGGAATACAATCTCTATTTTGTCTTTGAAACCATAAGCTACTATATCTCGATACAAACTGGTACTCGATGCCAAGGAAAATAAGTTGTAACATTTTTAGGGGCAAGTACAGCGTTCAACAATCAGACTTAATATTTATAGGGCAAAGCATAAGAAGTAAATTAACATAAATTCTCCTTGAACGTTTATTGCAAAAACAATCAGAAACAGTCATCAACAAAATAGACACAGGATCTTAATGGTTCTGGGAAAGACCACAAATGCCATGTTCATTCAATGAAAACCCAGTTTTGCTAAAACATGTTCTTTCCCTTTGCTGAATATCTATAAAGTTAAAGAGCCAATTTGAAGAAAGAACATATATATTATGATAAATTATGCCAAATAATAATGTATAGGACATATTACAATAAACAAAAAAGAAGAAAGGTTTATGAGAAAAGGATGCCAATGGTATACCTGTTGGTGTAACGACCTGCTTCTCTGTAAATGGCAAATGCCCAAGACCATGCTCAACTACCTAGAAGACATTTTACATACAAAAAAAATGTGTCAGTATACATTAATTTACAATGAATAGCTTTCAAACTGGACACTGTATTAAAAAATTAGTAGAGGTCATAAGAACTAAGAGCAGTACCAGACGGATCAGCCGATCTGAGTAGAAAACAAAGTCAGGTGTTGTAATGTTCTTGTCACGAATCAGAGTATGCATTCCTCGTATCTGTTCAGATGAATCATCCAAAGCATCAAGAGTTTGTAAAGCTAAGAACATTCTAAAGCTTAAGAGGAACAGTGTTAAGTGCACCTGGAAAGTTGTGTGAACTACAAAGACATTTGGGTAGATTTTGCACAAGTCATGCTGACCAAGTTTTGTACGGATGTGTTGCACGATTAAATCAATTGCAACATGGTTATCTCCCCCTTTTGGTATGATCACATCAGCATATTTCTTGGAAGGCAGGACAAAATCATCGAAGGCAGGCTTCACAAACCTCCCATACTGATTATTTCAATGGAAACTCATATTAGAGTGCCATATTTTGTGCTTACCGCAGGCATAATAGCATGGAGGTATTTGTAACATATGCAAGTAGCATCAGTTAAAAAGAAAGTGGGACAATGATACAGTGTTCAAATACCTGTTCAAGCACCGAGATAACATCTCTACCTCTTTCAACTGTATCGCGCCTTATACGTCGAGCAAGCCTAATATCAGCATCTACATGCATGCACAAAAGAACAGCAGATATGGATAAAAGATCAAAGATCTAATACGAGTAACCAATTAAAGTTGCAATACTAATTAAGCATATACTTGTCTTTAAACAGCCACCATGGTATTGATAAGCACATATCTAACAAAGAGAAGAGCCGCTAAGGCATAAACCTGTGTCAACAAAAATTTTCATGTCCATCAAATCACGAACCCTTTGGTCATGAAAAACTAAGATCCCCTCCAAAATGATGACATCTGATGCATTGACCTAACAAAAATAAATGATCAGTGATTTGAGTCATAAGAGGAGTACAAGGCAAATCGAACCATAATTATGCGGTGGGTAGGGGTGGGGGTTGAGTGCTGAGGCCTGAAGTCTCAAGGCAGTCACTGCTATGCAAATCAAGGAAGCATCACACTGTTTATTATATGTACTGTCCCCTTGTATGTTACATATGACCCACCCAAAAAGGTTCACATTTCTGCTTCCACTACTGCTGTATCATATCTAGCTTATTTGAAAGCAAAAACTTCAAGTCCGTAGTAAAAACCTACTAATAAGTTCAATAGGTTGGCGCCAATGGCTAGACTATGAAACGACAGAAACAGAAAAGTACAATAGCATTCCCGCCAAAAATAAAAAGGAAGCTTCGGTAACAGAAATTAAGTTCACTCACAATAAACAACATTCATGACATGCGACCAATTTTTTTAGGGAAAAGCACTGTAAACAAGGTTATCCAAATGATACAGAGATTCTTCTCTTCACATCAGTAGTTAATAATGCAATCACTACCTTTCTAAAACTTTCAGAGCATCGCCGGTGATTCTTAAAATCATATATAGGCATATTCACAGATTGCCCACTTTTTAGCTTTCCCATGCACTCCAGAAGTTGATCTGTATCAAATGCATCTGCAAAAGGAAAAAAGAACTTCTCAGTTGAAGCGAACTATAAATCTCTAAAATACTAAAAAAGGCATGATTTTTCACAAGATTGCATATCAAGTACCAGGGTGATCAAAGTTGTAGTCTTGCACATGCTCAGACTGTTCCTCAGTTAAACCAAGGTAGAATGAATCCTGCAAGAAATTACAGCCCAGGGTGAATTGTAATGGATGTCAGAATCCTCTGAAACAATAATGCTTCTATGATTGGGTACTATTTAGAGTATATATAGTCGTGCCGTGCCTACTATAACAAACTTGTAGTTTGCTATCTCTTGATGCAACTAATGCCAGGTTTTCATCAAATGATAGCCGTTAGCCTGCCTCAGTATGCTTTGAAACTTGGGAGCACACAGACCAACATTCAAGAACTAAAACAAGATGATTGAATGCAGATGCAACAGTGTGCACTGTTTCTCAAAGTGGTATTTTTCTAGCTTTGTCAACATGTAATCTAAACAATTCAAGCAGCTGCTCACATTGAACTTTGTGTTACAAGTTTAATAAATCAACATGTCGCCTACTTGCCTTGAAGAAACTTAAAAGGTATCTTCAAATGAACACCAAAAGTAACATCTCAAGAAAATTGTGCTGAGATATTGTATGCTATTTAGGAAACAGTCAATAGACTCAAGCCACACTTAACAGAAAATACCATGTTAGTTCTACAGGCATACTAGTTTTTGACCTGCATCAACTGATGTTCTGTGCAGTCACTTCCTAGTGAGTAGTGACAAAATATCTCACCATTTCATGCTTGTGTTAGCATAATAAAATTATGGCCATCAAAACATAGCATTATCCAGAAGTTAAAGCACCTTGTACCCTGTGCCCTGGTTTACTGCTGAATTCATTTTTCAACAACTATGAAGATGCAATGAGATGCTTTAACAGTCATACAAGCTTAGTCCAAGTTAATATGGAAATCTATAAGTTGAGTAAGAATAACACAACAGATAATCTACCCATAGTCTATCCAAATCCCCAAACCACGAGCACCCTAACGCGCAAACACTGCAGTTCTGTATGAAAGAGGCAATTTACAGCACTGACAAAGTAAACGATTTCAAAATGTTGCAGCCAAACTAATGTTCTCTGCGCAGTTACCTCCCTAGTGAGAAAACAACTCTACCATTTCATACCAGTGCCAGCATAACAAAAACTACAGCCATTTCAAAACAAACATTACCCACAAGTTAAAAGGCCTAGTAAGCTGTGTCTTGCTTTACCATTAAATCTCATTTTCAGAACCTATGAAGATAGGATGAGATGTTTTAGAAGTCATACAAGCCTACTCCAACACTCCAAGTTGGTATGAAAATCTATATGTCGAGTAAGAGTAAAGTAACAGATAATCTAACCGTAATCCATCCAAATCCCCAAACGAGTAGCATTCAAACGCACTAACAACTGCAATCCTATATGGAAGAAGCAATTTGCAGCATCGGCAAAGTAAACGATATCCAAATCTGCAACCAAACCTACGATTTGGTAAAGCATTCATAACTCACTTAAATGACGACTGGAGTTCGCAACACAAACGCATCGATAGCGCAGCCGCAGTAAATAGAACCAAAGCAGAACAAGCTCAGAACACAAAAAATATATCCGAGGAGCAGGAGAAACCGCACCTGGTTGACCAGCACGACGCGGTGGTCGTGGAGCTGCTGGATGATCATGTCGCACACCGTCGTCTTCCCCGACGCCGTCCCTCCCGACACGCCTTCAAGACCACCAGCCAGAAACATCCCCCCACAAACCAAAATTCAAAACCACACCACGGCAAGCGGAAAATCCAAGCGCGCGAGAGACAAGCCAATCGGCGGGCCGCGGCCGCCGCGAGACGAGTCCGGTACCTATCACGAAGGGCTGCCTGGTCCCGTCCGCCTTGGGGGACGCGAGCCCTTTGGCGGCGTCGGCCGTGCCGTTGGCGAAGGTGGGGGACTGGAGCGAGGAGGATGAGAGGCGGCGCGAGTCGAGGCGGAGCCCGCTGAAGTGGGGCCCCACCGCGGAGTCCATCACGCCCTCCATCTTCCCTCCGGCGACCGCCGCCGTCGCCGGCGCGCTGAGCTGGCGATCGCTTCGGGGCTCGGAGGTTTTGACACGGGGAGGAGGTGGGGTTTGGGTGGGGGAAGGTGGTGGGGGAGGGGGCGGATGCGTGGAGACGGTTTATGTAGACCGGCTCGGGCCAGCGGGGCGCCCTTTCCACGTGGTGCTGGAAGGATTGGTGCAGGGGCGGGGCGGGAGGGGGGCAGCGGAGTTCTCTCTGGAATTTCGCTGTAGAGTAAGGAATATGAAAGGTAGATTCTTGGGTTCCTGGCTTTGAAGGTGCTGGTCCAATTTGGTTTTCTTGGAATTTTGTTGATTTTTCGTCTATGCCGCTGACTGCAAGTCTCGCTAGGATTTTAAGATTCCTTTCTCTTGGCCATCATCAATGCTGCGGCTGCAGATTGAAATGCAGGGACCATGCATCATGTCTGTGTGCGGCACCAGCGGATTTTCGGCTGTGGACCAACTGATCCAGTCTTGCTGTTGCTGTCTAATGAATTTACATGGACATTGATGTGCTAGGGACAGTTTCAGATACTTCCATCCGCTCCTGCAAGCAATACCCACATGCTCTCCGTTTAGTCACCTCTCACTGACAAGTGGAGCGTAGAGCGGTTAGTGATTGGACGAGCTTTCCCCATCGCCTCCTTTGGAGAATGGAGGGTGAAAATGATATGGTGCTAAAAATATGTTGCAGCAAGAGTATGAATTAGCACTTAACATAACAACCAATAAACCTAGAAGATCAAATTAGACGGCAGTAGGAGTGGTATTTTAATTCCTCGTGAGTCACACTAGGTTCTAGTAGCATGTTAATGGCACAATGAATAAATAATGACTTAGTAAGCCTCTTGGCACAGCAATGGCATGCTATTTCGAAGTCTCGGCGTTGAGGTCTTGAGGATAAGATCAAGGAAATAAAAAATCAATCCAGCATTGTGCGATTGTACGCGCAATGTGCTTTATAAAAAAAATATAAGGAGAGACAACTGTGAGCCTGTGATCTAATCAGATCACAGATCAGGCCAATGCACAACTGGACGGCAAAGTGAATAGTTTAGAAGAGACTGGCACATAAAGTCATGATAATTTAGAGTGCTTGAAGCACGTAGGTCCCGTTGCTTAATCGGCTAAGCAAAGACCTCATCCAACAATCAAGCAATTAAAAATGCACATCTTGGGGCCGAAATTATTAGAAAGGTGATTTGGGCTGAGACGACCCATTTTAGAAAGGTCAAATCCAGCCGAACATTGTTTTTTCAAAAGGTGGGCTTAAACTTGGGGCAAAACGAAACCGGATCGCTTCAGTTGGGCTTTTCGTCCCATACGGCGCCATGTGTCGTCTCTCATCCAAGTGTGGAGGCGTGGGCCGTGGTGAAATGGTCCCCTGCATTCTCCGCTTCAACGTCAAAAGGAGGCCATCTAGCCTGCAAGGTGTCAATAATCTTTGCCTTTTCCAGCTTGCTTCAGAAGAGCAACCAGCAGCAGCCCTACGTGATCGTTCGGGTCTTCGGGATGAGCCCGTCAAATGGAGCACCATTCTTTTCATTCCTTCCTTCCCTTGCCAGCTTGGGAATTACTAGAATTGATGGCCTCGAACGATTCAGTGTGTCAGGCTTCCAAGGGATCACCCACGTTGCTTGCACTCAACTGCTTGGCGCTGCAGCAGGATATGAGTATGACCTCTCAGCTCTGCTCCTGCAGACGTGGAGAACTGGAGACTGGGGAACGAGGCCGACCCATGTCGTCCTACGGCTGGTAATGGCTGCCATTCCATACTGACGACAGTCGGCAGCTTGCTTCCTCCAATGGAAGTCTGAACTCTGAAAGAGAAGTTCAGTCAGCTTCAGAAAAACTGGCAGATTTTCGCCATTTGATCTCGATGGGGAAAGAAGAACAACTTAAAGCGATGGCAGACATGGCGTCAAGGACCACCGGTTGACGGAAGACCAGAAGTGGTAGTGCAGTGCGGCAGAATTCGCCAGCTATTTTAAAGCTTTAGCTTTAGTCGGCAGGCGTGAATGATTAATGCAATCCTTTCAAATATTTGGTGGATGTTCGATTTACAAGAAGATGATTTGGCTATGCTTTAGTTCCGATCGCTACCATTTTTTGTTGGAGGTAGGATGTGTAGTGGCCTATCTATAAACGATCTGAGTGCACTCACCAATGGCAAATGGATCACACGTTCTACTCTACAATCCGAGGCACCGAACTAGTGCAGCAGCAGCAGCAGCAACAAAAAAAAAACAAAAAAAACACCACCAGGCGGCACCGGTTCCGGTTGCCAGCACAACAGGGCACTGAATCGCTTGAGTGACTCCACCACTATCCTACGCACCAAGCAGGCTGGAGATGTGTGAACGCTTGAGCTGACGTCCAGAGTCTCCTTTATTTTGTTCAGAGGAGTGGAAAGTTCAGTTCTTATTAGGGAGCCAGCCAGATGATTGCCGGCCCCCATGCCGCCTCGCACGCGCCGTGCCGCGCCTTCGGTTACCGAGAAGGCAACTCGAAGCCTTGTTCCCGCAAGAAAAGACGCGAGCGGATGAGCCTCCCGGAGGCCGGAGCCCAATGAAACCAAGCGATCAGGCCGACGGCGGCGAGGAGCATGGAGCCGTGGGGGCATGTGGCATGTCCGTTTCTCACTTGTGTCTTCGAGCTGGGGCCTTCCGCCATCACCGGCGGGCCGTCTGAACCCGAGAACGGGCTTCGCATGTTCAAGGAGACGTGTGCGAGACGGAGTGGATGCTGACGAGCAGAGCCCACACTGATGCGTGAAGTCCAAACGGAAGTTGATCATGTCATCCCGTGCGACGACGTGTTTCTTGACTGAAGTTGGCTTTTATGCCCATCATCTGGGAGAGGCAAAATGTTCGCAGCAGGCGAATACTCTTGTATCTTGTTGAATTCGGAAGCAAATCCATAGTTTCTTGTTGCCGACAGTGCTCCATACTTACTATTTTAAGGAACGGTATGATTTTCTTGCACCTGTAGCTCAGTTTCTAGGAAGTCAGGAGCTAGTGCTGTGTTTTTTAATGAGGAGATAAGCGTATTAATATTGCTCCGCAATTACATGCGCCACTAGTTAATGGCCATGTTCTTTTTGGCCAACATTTTGGGTCTTTTTGATCCAACATTCTGGATGTACCAACTCAAAAGGTTCATTTGCTCAATGCGTTATAATCATGAACTCCAAATGGTGGATTGGTGGTACATGCCCTTTTGCCTCTCATCGTACCGAGATGTCCTATCATTGCGAACTAGGGAGGCAAATCAAGATACATTATTTTGCTATGTATCTAGACATAGCGTATACATAATACTAGCTAAAGCTTTTTTTAAAAAAAAAAGAAGCACAACTTGATAAACGACTACAAAGTATTATATGAGTTTTCTGGTAGAATGTGAAGAAACGAGGGAGGATGAAGGTAAACAATTTTTATATAGCTATAGAACTAACACTTATATCTATTAAAATCACTAGTTTGTACAGGTTGATGGACTACTTAACAAAATAAAATAATAGTATTTTTTATGCAGTCATGGTAAAATAGTAAAAAAACATTTATGTCATAAAAAATGCAATGTACCACTGTAGCAGCGTGATTTAATTGAGTAATGAATATGGTACTCTAATTTTACTACTAGCGTTTACTGCCGTCACTGTTAGACCAGATTTCAGTGGTTGACCTGACCGTGTGGCATGGATGGACTGAACCGCTCGCGTCATTGTCGCGGCAGAGTATCACTGCTTGGAAAATTCTTACTTAACTGTCTGTCCTGCTGCACGAACGCCTGCGTGCATGCTAGAAAATTTTGCCGAAGGAGAACAGAGCATTGAGTAGCTATTGAAAGGTCTCAGAAAACAATTATTTAAGTAGCATTTCTGTTCTGAGTTTTACCTGGACATCAATATTCTGTTTCTCAGTTGCAGCTATTCCTTTCTTCTTTCGGGAGACCACTGCAGTTGCTACTTTTATCACTCAAGAATTCAACCAAGGTGAGAGAATCTACGAACCAAAATTTGTGTAGATGCATACTTGTAGGGGTGGTAAAGCATTTTAAATTTTAACCTAGATAATCTTATTCAATTTTGAACTAAATATACATAATGGTCAAGTTGGATTGTGAAGAGACCACTGAAACTATGAACCGTTACCACCCCTATACTCATAGTTATACCTAATGAACTCACCAATAAATAAGAACAAAAGAGGTGTCTAATTTGAGAAATGGGGTGGTCTACCATCTCCTTGCTTCTAACTTTTTTGTTTTAAGTTTGTGGACGGCCCTCGAACCAAACACCCCCAAAGTGGATGGATGGGTCGTGCTATCATTGGCGCTGCTACGCCGGAGCCTAATAAGGTGTCACGTTGACGAAAAACGATGCACCAGGATTCTCACGTTCACACGCATGACACTCTCCCTCCCTCTGCTTGCACCCCATTTTGATCCGCGTAATGCTCCTGATCCATCCGTCCATCGTCATCCCCGGCGGCCGCGCACTTTAAATACCCGCGCGCGCGCGCGTCTGCTCGTCTCCATCGCACTACGATCCGCACACCGGTAGCGCTAGTGGGGGCGCAGCCGCGCAGCAGCTACCGCGCACGGCCGCCGGCACCGCCAGCATGATCGTCCCTGCCGGCCTCTCCTCCTCCGCGGCCGTCGCCGTCGCGCTCGTGGTGGTGTCCTCGCACCTCGCCGCCGCCGGTGGGGCGCGCGCCGCCGGCCAGCCGTCCTTCCGCGGCCGCGACATTGCCGGCAGCGGCGGCCCCTGCGCGCTGGCCGTGGCGCCGCTCGGCTACCCCTGCGAGGAGCACCAGGTTCTCCGTTCCTTCCATCATTCGACCTTGGCATGATCGTGGACCCGTTTCGTGCACACCGGGAAGCGGATCCCGGCATCCATCCGGAGGCCGGAAGAACAAAGCTACGGAAAGAAAGTTTTTGCGCGTATTCTGATCTGATTGGCTTTAGTTTCCTGGATACGTACATGCACACAGGTGACGACGGCGGACGGGTACATCTTGAGCCTGCAAAGGATCCCGAGGGGCCGCGGCGGCTGGGCGGCCGGCGGGCGTGGCGGCGGCGGCGCGCGCGCGGGGCAGCCGGTGCTCCTGCAGCATGGGGTCCTTGTGGTACGCGCGCGTGCATGGCTCCTGCATTCTTTTTTCCTTTCTTGTCAGTCTCATGTGCCCAGCACCCTATCATAGCGAGCTGGAGTATCTTCCTCCTTTGGCTAAGCTTTACAGCCAGACTTGAGTATCTCTCCGCTGCAAGAATGTGTACGGGTGTGTCAGCGTGTATGGGCCCAAACATTTCTTTCTCTCGACGTAACCGAGAACTGAGATACCCCCAAATGGAAACGAGGAATATAATACGTGATGTGATGATCGCCGGTGATGCTGCTGCTGCTGCTCCTCGCCTTTCATAGCAAAACCCATCACACCATTGCTCCTCTCGGTGCGATCGGGCTGACAGTCCGGAACCCCGGATCCGGAAACGCTGCAGCGTGCCCGGAGATGGATGGATCTGGCCTTGCCTGTATCACTCTACACACGCACAGTACAGTGAACATTTACGAACGTGACGACCCTGCCGCTCTCCTTTGTGTGCGTGCTGGCGTTTTAGCTGAGAGCACGACGTGCGTGACGTGGTCACTCACTCGTGGCTGCTGGCAGGACGGCATGTCGTGGCTGCTGGCGTCGCCGGAGGAGTCGCTGCCGTTCATCCTCGCCGACCGCGGCTTCGACGTCTGGATCGCCAACACCAGGGGCACGCGCTGGAGCCGCCGCCACGTCTCGCTCGACCCGTCGAGCCGGGTAATAACGACGACCTGCACCCTGCACCCCCTGCCTCACGTGTGCGCTGAGTACTTACTGCTTGCTGAAATGCTAATCGATTTCGATCCCTTGTGTTCCTCTCTCAGCTCTACTGGAACTGGTCCTGGGACGACCTGGTGATCAACGACCTGCCGGCCATGGTCGACTTCGTGTGCAGGCAGACCGGGCAGAAGCCCCACTACGTTGGGCACTCCATGGTACGGCCCCAACGATCTGCTAGCTGCAGTCGTGCAGAGTCGACGAAGCTTGGGCCTGAACTCTTCTCTGCCTTTCGGTTTCAGGGGACGCTGGTGGCGCTCGCGGCCTTCTCGGAGGGCCGGGTGGTGGACCAGCTCAAGTCGGCGGCGCTGCTGACGCCGGTCGCCTACCTCGCCCACATCACCACGCCCATCGGCATCCTGCTCGCCAGAGCGTTCGTCGGAGAGGTAACCAACTGTACTACTAGCTGCCATCGCAACATTCTGCAGAAGCAGGACCCTGCTCTGACCAAACGATGCACACCGTCTTCGAAACAGATCATCTCGGACTTCCTGGGCGTGGCCGAGTTCAACCCGCTAGCGTACGTACGGCGTCTGCAGATTCAGATTCAGATTCCTCCGTGTTGGGAAACACGAGTTCAGATCGATTTTATTGTGGCGCTGATGATGGCTGCCGTTTCTGCTATGCCGATGAGTGCAGGCCTCCGGTGACGAACCTGATCAGGGCGTTCTGCCGCGGGCCTGGGACGAACTGCTACGACCTCGTCGGCTCCATCACCGGCAAGAACTACTGCCTCAACAGCTCGGCCGTCGACGTCTTCCTCAAGTACGAGCCCCAGCCGACGTCCACCAAGACCATGGTCCACTTCGCTCAGAGTACGAGCCTTCTCCAACCGCTGTCCAGTCAACGCTAAAGAATTACTGAACGGAGTGGTGAAGTAAAACCGTTGCGTTTTTTTTTTGCACCGGCAGCCGTGCGCGACGGCGTGCTGACCAAGTACGACTACGTGCTGCCGGAGCGGAACTTCGCCAGCTACGGGCAGGCGGAGCCGCCGGTGTACGAGATGTCCAGCATCCCGGCGGGCTTCCCGCTCTTCCTCACCTACGGCGGCCGGGACTCGCTGGCCGACCCCGCCGACGTGCGCCTCCTCCTCGAGGACCTCCGGGGCCACGACCCCGACAAGCTCACGGTGCAATACCTCGACCAGTTCGCGCACCTCGACTTCGTCATCGGCGTCTGCGCGAGGGAGTACGTCTACAAGGACATGATCGCCTTCTTCGATCGCTTCAACTAGTTCAGTGAGTGACCTCGATTCAGTCTCAAGAGGAAAGAAAAATGAAGGAAGAAAGGTCACTACACTAAAGAACTAGAGATTGTTCGTACTCGTATCAGAGGTTAAAATATAGTATCCAGTAATTAAATAGATATTTAGTTGAGATAAAGGAGTAGATGTGAAACGGGAAGGTTGCTGATCACTGGAACAGTGGTCAGCACTCAGCGGACGGGTCACTCCGTATTGAAAATTTGCAGACAAAGAAATATTATAGTAGCTCATATAGCCGTATGCTTGCTTATCTGTACCTCTCCCTGTCTATTTGCAACAAGTAAATTTAAAAAACTCGGTCTGTGGGAAAGAGAACCCCGAGCGTTGAATGAGAGAAGATCTCTCACGAAGATCGAGAAAACCTCCAAACTCCTACCCCACTCTTTCCGGGGCGCCGAATGCGGGCCGGGATCTTCCTTTCGTGTTTTGGTGTGAAGGCAGACGAGGGGATTTTTTTTAACCACAGCGTGAAATTCGCTCTCACCGATAGTCGAATCCAGGATCTGAGGATTGCTACTGAGGCCACCTAATCAATCCGGCAATGAATTTAAAAAATAGAAAGAAATTTGAACATTAGAAAGTTTTTCTTTATCCAGTCCACATCTGCAATAATTTATTCTAGAAATTTCAGTTGTCCTTGTGCCACAAATATATAGACACTGGGGCCTTTTTCTTTCATTTGTTTGGAAAGCGACTGGAAATGACTGATAGACTTGAAGAAGATAAGATCAAGCATCTGACAGCATAGACATTGAGATTTATATACCTTAAGAACTCGCAATACGTCTTCCACGACCATGCATGAGTTTCAAAATTGTTCATTTTTATGTATCTTACTTATATATGTTCTATGGGCCTGAAAAACTAAAAAGAAAACACAGGTCGCTATGGTGCTCCATGTATTCTGTTTTGTTTAGCAGATAAATCAGCTGACTTTCTTGACGGTGACATGTCAGACGACCAAAGGGGCACGATTACTGATAACAGCGAAGCTACTGTTTCTAGAATATAGAGTCATAGCGACCTACAACTACTTAAGGTAAGAATAACTGAATAAGCCATCACATATATGGCCGGCAAAAACATTTACTGTCGGCATGTCAGAAGCATCTTGTGTTTCTGAATATTTCCATCTCGACAAACTTGGCATGACATCGCCTCTTGGCCACAAGAAGAGAATGCAGTGTGCTACGTTAAGACAGTTTCTCTTCTACTCAAGTATAGAATTGCTTATCAAGCAAAAGCACTCCTCTCCTTTGTGTTTCAAGTTTCCTCCTTTATGAGATCGTTCTATACAACGATAAAGTATTTAGTACAGACATAAACATCTGCCCAAAGTGAACATCGGCTAACGTGAAAAAAGTAGTAGCCATCTTTTACAAGCAGCAGAACAGAAAACGACTCTTTAACAAATTCTGCAGGCCGTCAGCGTCAGGGTTAGCACTGCACTTGAGCATCAGCCAGGGGGCAATCCGATAGGTAGAGCGACGAAGGGACGAGCCAGGTCCTGACGACACGATTCTTCTCGCCCTCGCCGAACTCCCAGGCTCCGGTGACCTCCTTCCTCGTCAGGTCGTACTCCACGAGCTTCCACGCCGACCACATGTACGCCACGTCCTTCTCCGGGTGCAGCGCCATGAACCGGGTCTCGTTCCCCCCGCACCCTCCCTCCGCGACGGCGTCGAGCTTGACGGCGTGCTTCAGGCGCCACCGGAGTGCAGCAGGTGATGAGTCGTCGAGCACCCAGACCTTGAGCTGCGCGCCGTCGCTGGCCACGTAGTGTAACCGCCCGCCGGAGTGCGCGAGGCGGCCGTCGCCGTCCGTCGCCTCGGCGGGGAGCTCGGCGACCGTGCACGTGAGCTCGGGGTTGGCGACGTCCATGCGTACGACGCAGTCCGGGTCGTAGGCCAGGGCGTACACGGCGCCGCCGTGGAAGTGCATCGAGCCGGAGAGCGCGCCCGCGGGCACGCCGAACTCCACGTCGCGCGCGGCCCACGCCCACGCCTCCGACGAGAACACCTCCACCTCGCCCCCGCGGTCGCGCCACCGGCCGGTGAAGTTGACGACGTGGTAGCCCCGCGGGGAGGCGCCGGAGGGGTCGAACGCGAGCATGGACAGCCGCGCGTCCCTCGACGGCGCCGGCAGCGAGGCCCACCGCCTGGTCACCGGGTCCACGACGTAGAACCGCGCCGTGCCGGCGGCGCGGAACAGGAGCAGGCCGTTGCAGGCGTCGCAGACGACGGCGCCGTCCAGGAACGGGAAGAAGCCGAGGTCCCGGTCCTCGAGCAGGCCGCCGCCGCCGTCCGCGCACGCGAACCGCGGCGCCTTGCCGCCGCCGTCGGGGAAGTAGACCACGGACAGCTGCAGCGGCAGCCTGCGGCGGAGGTAGCCGTCGGAGATGGTGGCGCACCAGCCCTTGGACACGCACCTGGACCGCGCCACGGCCTTGACGGGCAGCCGGAGGATGATCTCGGCCAGCATGTCGTCGCTCAGGCTCCTGGCCGTCTCGATGGAGGAATGCCTCCTCAGGATCGCCATTGCAGAGACGATTGGCGCGGCGCCGACGCAATGATCGAAGCTTAGATGCCTTGGGGCTTTAATAGGTAGCGTCGGATCAGCGATTACACGCACACGGAAGGGTGTTAACTGTTAACGCCGCCACGAGCTGACGTGCTTGGGTTTAGCCTTGCACGGCATCGGCGATGCGACCGCCGATTTGTTTATCCGGGCGCCGCCGCACCGGTGCTGTCCGGGGCTATCACCCCAGCTCGAATTATTGAAGGCTGCGTGTACGCCACGTGTCCCTTGGAGCCGAGTCCATGGCCGTCAGAGGCCGGCTTGCCGTGACACGTGCGAGCGCCGCGACGTTGAAGTGTCTCAGTTCCAGTTTGTTCCGGCTGTTAAATCGGTTAAACGCATCACTAGGTGCGGGTTGACTCGGGTTCTAGCTCTGGATCTAGTTTTAGTATCAACACAGTCGTATGCATGCGTGTGCGTGTGTACGAGATTAAACCGAGAGGGATTAGGGTATTACCTGACTCTGAGGAAGACGACGCCATCATGTTGTTGGTGATGTCTGCGCTAGGGTAGCGTCGCGCAGTACAGCGGCTCGGAGCAGATCCGCTCTAGGGCGGCGTTGGCCGGTGCAGTGTAGATCGGTGGAGCTTCCCGCCGCCGCAGCACCACCCCTCAGGATCGGGTTAGGGTTTTTGGTGTCGGTGGGGAGTCGGGGCACGGCAATCTTTGGCGTGCGTGCCCCCCGGCCCCCACCTCTCTATTTATGTGGCGCTGGCGACGGGGGCCCACCAACGTGAGTTGGGTTGGGCGCCCCCGATCAGGGCGCGGATCAAGGCTAAGGCCTTTGGGCCTTAGGTTAGAGATCAATCCAACAATCTCCCCCTTGATCTCACATTATCTTTCTCTTTCACTTTTCTATTTTCCTTATCTCATCACAGATTTATGTATAGAGCATATCTCATCGTCACGGTCAACTGCCGATAGAATCAATAGCCACAATACACGCCTCTGTTCAGAAATAGATTCTGTATTCTTTTGGGCCTCTATTATCCAGACATCATAGGTTGTACCTCATTCCCATGCCGGCTACGTGTTCCATAAACACGCTGGGTGGTAGGCCTTTCGTTAGCGGATCCGCAAGCATATCTTTTGTTCTTATATGCTCGAGACTTATGGTGTGATCCTGGATTCTATCTTTTATCGAATAAAATCTTATCTGTATCGACTTTGTAGCCGTGCTCTTCTTGTTATTATGAGCATAAAACACTGCTGGCTGGTTATCGCAGTACATCTTTAGTGGTCTTTCTATACTGTCCACCACTCTTAAGCCAGGTAAAAACTTCTTTAACCATTCTACCTGCCCGGAGGCCTCGTAGCATGCTATAAACTCAGCATACATCGTCGATGTTGCTGTGACCGATTGTTTAGAGCCTTTCCATGAAATAGCTCCCCCTGCGAGAGTGAAGATGTAACCCGTCGTGGATTTTCTATCATCTTCATCTCCCGCAAAGTCTGAATCTGCGTATCCTTTAATCTCTAAAGAATCGCTTCTTCTGTATGTAAGCATGAGGCCTTTTGTGCCTTTCACATATCGCAAGACTTTCTTTACAAGTTTCCAGTGTTCTAGACCTGGATCTTTCTGAAATCTGCCAAGCACATTAGTGACAAAGGCTAAGTCAGGGCGTGTGCACACTTCAGCATACTGTAAACTTCCGACTGCCGAGGCATACGGAACAGTTTTCATCTGTTCTTTTTCATACTTATTTCTGGGACTCTGAAAGTCTCCATATCTGTCACCCTTGACTATCGGAGCAGGAGTAGGTTTACTCGCATGCATACTGTATTTCTCTAGAATCTTTTGTAGGTATGTCTCTTGTGACAGACCTAGCACCCCATTCCTTCTATCTCGGTGAATCTCAACCTCTAGCACAAAAGAGGCTTCACCAAGATCTTTCATATCAAAATTTGATGACAAGAATTCTTTTGTTTCTAACAGTAGACTGACATCACTACTTGCTAGTAGAATGTCATCCACATACAGTACCAGGAAAATGTATTTCCCTTTCTTGAACTTTGCATAGATGCAATTATCTTCAACATTCTCTGTAAACCCAAACTTCTTTATAGTCTCGTTAAACTTCAAGTACCACTGTCTTGAAGCTTGCTTTAATCCATAAATGGATTTCTTTAAATGACATCCCATATTTTCTTTTTCTTTTACGACAAAACCTTTAGGTTGTGCCATGTAAACTTTTTCTTCGAGATCCCCATTTAGGAATGCCGTCTTTACATCCATTTGGTGCAATTCCATATCGAAATGTGCAACCAAGGTCATAATTATTCTGAAAGTATCTTTACATGAGACCGGGGAAAAGGTCTCATTATAATCTATTCCTTCCTTCTGTGTGAATCCTTTTGCCACAAGACGAGCCTTGTATCTCTCTATATTCCCTTTGGAGTCACATTTAGTCTTGTAGACCCATTTACAGCCTACTGTTTTGGCTCCTTCAGGAATTTCTTCCCAAGTCCCAAACTCGGTTGGTCCTCATCGATTTCATTTCATCTTCCATGGCTTCAAACCATTTAGATGAATTTCTGCTTCTCATGGCTTCTTCGAATGAGATGGGATCATCTTCCATTCGAAACTCTTCTGTGTTATACACTTCATAATCAGCTGGAATGGCTGATCTTCTTTCTCTTTGAGATCTCCTAGGAACCTCTTCTGTTCGAATGTTATCTGCTGGAACCTGTGACGGCTCCCCCTGATCTGTGGCAACGTTATTATCTACAGGATCCTGAAGGACAGGTTCCACATCTTCATTTTGCGTCGCCACAGAAGGGATCAATTCGGGAACTGGCATCGCAGTAACTCGTACCGCTGGTGCAGTCTCATCAGTCAGTGAGAAAAACGGTTCCTGAATCATTGGAGTGGGTGCGTATACCCGCTTCTCCTCAAGAACAATCTTTCGAACTGTTGCGTTTTCCCGAATCATCTCTTCTTATAGGAAGGCAACATGTCTCGTTTCTACAAACTTTGTAAATCTGTCTGGACAGTAGAAACGATATCCTTTTGATCTTTCTGGGTAACCAATAAAATGGCAACTCACTGTCTTGGGATCCAATTTCCCAATGTTCGGGTTGAATATCTTTGCCTCAGCAGGACTCCCCCACACCCGTAGGTGATTCAGTGAGGGTATCTTTCCTGTCCACAGTTCATACGGTGTTTTAGGCACCGCTTTACTGGGTACTCTGTTGAGAATATAGACAGCGGTTTTCAACGCCTCCATCCATAAACTCACTGGCAGTGTAGAATAGCCGATCATGCTTCGTACCATGTCCATCAAGGTACGATTTCGTCTTTCAGCCACTCCATTCTTCTAAGGATCGCCCGGCATAGAGTACTGGGCTACTATTCCTTGTTCTGTTAGGAACCTCGCAAAAGGTCCTGGAACCTGTCCGTATGGGGTATGCCGACCGTAGTATTCCCCTCCACGGTCGGAACGGGCAACTTTTATCTTTAAATTGTGCTGATTTTCAACTTCAGCCTTGAATTCTTTAAATTTATCTAATGCCTCTGATTTCTCTTTTATTGGATAGATATATCCATAACGGGAATAATCGTCTGTGAACGTTATGAAAGAGTCATAACCGTCTATGCTTTTAACTGAGAACGGTCCGCAGATATCTGTGTGAATTAAATCTAAAATACCTGCGCTGTACTCAGCATTTTTCTTTGTTATCTTTACATATTTTCCTTTAATGCAGTCAATGCATTTGTCTGAGTCTGGGAACTCAAGAGGAGGTAGAATTTCATTCTTAACCAACCTTTCTATTCTCTCCCTCGAAATATGGCCTAAACGACAGTGCCATAATTTCGACGACGTGTCTTGAGTTCTCTTGCGTTTTCTGTTGTTATCTGTAGTTTGAGACACAATCGCATTCACATCACGTACGGAATTCACACTTTCACGTAGCGATAATAAATAAAGATCGTTTCTTCTAAATGCAATCAAAGCAACTGTATCATCAAATTCTATTACACACATGCCGTCGCCAAAACGACATGCAAATCCATCGTCATCAAGACGAGATACACTAATCAAGTTTCTCTGAATTACGGGAACATAAAATACATCTTTAAGCAATAAATTAAAGCCTGTGTCGAGCTCTAAGAGGAGGTCTCCAACCGCCTCAACATCTGCCTCGACTCCATTTGCGACTTTAATTCTGTTTTCTCCTCTTCCCGTAGTTCTCGTTGAACGGAATCCCTGTAAGGAGTTTGCAACATGAATAGTTGCTCCTGAATCAATCCACCAAGTAGATTTCGAATAATCTTTATACAAGGATTCATTTATAAATGAGATAATGTTCTCACCTCTTTTCTCCATGATCATCTTTAGATAGTCGGGACAGTTTGTCTTGTAGTGTCCCTTCTGTTTGCAGTGAAGGCACTGGTCCTTGTCCACTAGAGGTTGCCCAAACTTGGGCCTGTGCTGTGGCTGTGGCTGAGCCAACTGGGGTCCCTTTCCTTTGGATGAAGAAAGGGAATATCTTTATTATATCTTTTTTTGTTCACATAGTTTATGGATCCACCATGTGCACTCTTTATTCTCTCTTCTTCTTGCACACACATCGCTATGGTCTTTTCAATATCCTATTTTTCAGGGTTCATGTTATAATTGACAACAAAGTTGTCAAACTCTTTTGGCAACGAGGCAAAAACCAAATGAACTATGTGTTCTAATCTGAACTCCATATCCATTGGCTTAAGCTTGTTGTTAATGTTGACCAAGCGATGGATGTGCTCTCTTATCCCACCTCCCAAGTACCTCTCTGTCACCAGTTGTTTGATCAACTGGGTAGCATAAGTCTTTGAGGAGCCAGTATACTGACTCCTTATCTTGTCGAGGTACTCAACAACAGTGGATAGATCTGTGATTGCCCCCAGAATGGCGGGCTCTATGGTGTTCTTGACCACTGCCAAACATTTCTTGTTGGCAGGTAGCCACTTGGCATGATCAGCGTCATACCTCTGTTTGCTCGCCCTGTAGGCGAGCTCTATTTGCTTCCAAGAAGCATCTGTAACATCTTCCCCTCTAACCGGTCTCTCAGGTTCAACTGGAACCGGTGCAGTGAGGACCCAATCTAGCTCAGCCATGGTAAAGAAGAGATCCAACTTCTTGTACCATTCATTGTAATTGTCGCCTTTCAGAATCGGAATATCCTTGATGGAAACCATCATAGGAAAACCAGCTGAAACAGGTTAACTCAAGTGAGAACAATATAACAATAATTACGAATGCATGAAATCGTAATGTTGTCATTATCAACTTTGATCAGAAAATAACAACATTACAATTTAATCTGGAAAAATATTCTGTAAAATCATAATATTGTTATCATCAACTTTGGTCAGAAAATAACAATACTACAATTTAATCTGAAATTTTCTGTGACTCAAAATTTAAATTATCCCTTTGGTTCAAATTTAAATTCAAGTCAAAACAATTATCTATGCAGCGGAAACATGAATAAAATTATTCTATTTTGAAGCAATATCTGTAAAATTCTGTATTTCTATTCTCTAAACATTTATCCCTTTGGTTCAAAATGAAAAGAGATCAAATTCTGTGCAAAAATATTTAAATTTGCTTCAAAAACAGAATTAAAATTATCAAAAGTTACCGTTCATCTGTTTAAACAGGCCGGAAAACTGTTACTGTGCAGCCCGTTACTGTTCAGCCCGTTACTGTGCAGCCCAAAACCACGTCCGCGGCCCGGCCCACTTCGCGAAAACGGCCTGCTACTGTGCGGCCCGCGGCTAACGGGCCGCAACCTGGGCCTGGGCCGCGAAACCCTAAACCCTAAACCCCGTTTCGGGAGGTATTTAAGCCTCGCGGCCGGGCGACGATCGCGGAAACCCTAGGTCATTTCGCTCGCTCTCTCTCGCCCGCGACCCTGGCTCTCTCTCTCGCTCTCTCCTCTTCTTCCTCTGGCCGCCGCCTCCGCCGCCGGCTTGAACTCCGACGCGGCGGACGGCATGGCCGCCGGCCATCTGCCGGCGTGCTAGATCTTGCTTGCTTCCTCTCCTTCTCCCTCTCTCTCTCTCTGGTTCCCTCTCTCTCTACCTCTTTACTCTGTTCCGGCCAGGGGCTGCGCCACCGCGTTCGTCCTCGACGCCGGCGGCCGTCCCATGGCCAGATCTACTATCCAGTACCCATGCTCTTGATTTCTTGGCTCTGTGTGCGTCCACATGAAGCAAAAACTGTGCCCTATGGGCCTCCTCGCCAGAGTCGCGTGCGTCTCGCGCGCGGCTCCGTCGAGGGGATCTCTGGGGTACGGGAAAAGAGGGAGAAAGCAGAGGGAAGAGAAGGAAAAGGTGAAGAACAGCAAGAAGGAGCAGAGGAGAAGGGCCAGGTACGCCGGATTTTCTCAGATCTAGGGTTAGGGTTAGGATTTTTCGAGCTCTGTTTGGTTTTTCCGTTCGATTTGCATCTTCTTGATCTATTTGCTCGATCCCTTCCCCTTTTCTTTCCATAACCGAGTCAAAACACAACCTAGATTAGGCTCTGGTACCATTATTAAATCGGTTAAACGGATCACTAGGTGCGGGTTGGCTCGGGTTCTACCTCTGGATCTAGTTCTAGCATCAACACAGTCGTGTGCGTGCGTGTGCTTGTGTACGAGATTAAACCGAGAGGGATTAGGGTATTACCTGACTCTGAGGAAGACGACGCCATCATGTTGTTGGTGATGTCTGCGCTAGGGCAGCGTCGCGCAGTACAGCGGCTCGGAGCAGATCCGCTCTAGGGCAGCGTTGGCCGGTGCAGTGTAGATCGGTGGAGCTTCCCGCCGCCGCAGCACCACCCCTCGGGATCGGGTTAGGGTTTTTGGTGTCGGTGGGGAGTCGGGGCACGGCAATCTTTGGCGTGCGTGCCCCCCGGCCCCCACCTCTCTATTTATGTGGCGCTGACGACGGGGACCCACCAACGTGAGTTGGGTTGGGCGTCCCCGATCAGAGCGCGGATCAAGGCTAAGGTCTTTGGACCTTAGATTAGAGATCAATTCAACACCGGCTTCTCCTCCTCCGTCTCGCCTGCTCGACGACTGTTCCGCCGCGAGTCAAAAAAATTAAAGAACACCGGAGACACCAGGGTGACAGGGGCCAAGGGTGTGCGCCGGCCGGCTCCGGTCCGGCCGCGTTCGGTGAGTGCGCGGCGTACGGGGCGGCACGCGTCGTTCGTTGCGGGTGGTTATGCGCCGGCACCCAGTTGAAGCTCAACTGCCGGCGGGTGGTGGCCGGCCGAAACGACGCATGTTCCGATCTGCTGGCTCCTGGCTCACGCGTGATGCGCGTTTATGCGCCATCCATATACCCTACTCGTTTTTACTAAAAAAAAGTACTAGATGATGAGTAGGCACCACGACGCATAAAAAAAAAGGAGCCTGGATTACGCTTTGCCAGTAATCAGGGGAGTGGCGTCGACTGATGAACACACAACGCAGGGAGGTTTCTGCAGATTGAAAGAGGCGAGACCATGTGCAATGGTCCACGAATTGCTGACTCGGAGTGCATCTTGGTGATTTTTATTCAGATATCCAATCTAAGGACCTTTTGCAAATATTTAGACTGTAAATATTTTTTTTTTTGAAAACTAGTAGACTGTAAATATTCGGATCGCGATTGACTAGTGTAGCACCACGGGTCTACGGCTGCAGGGCAGGAATCGGCGGAGTGCAGGAGCGCGCGGATCAGCGTCGTCGGCAGAGGATCAGCATCGATTCCGCGGCCCGTGAACCCAAAGTAGAGGCCCGACGCAACTAACGAAACGACGGATGGGCTCTCAGCAGCTGGCCGCTGGCCCATGAGCGTTCGGTCAATCCAAGAGACTGGAAAAGGTGGGGGCCCACAGCTGGGACCGCCGCGATTTCGAAGCTTCTCCTTCTTCTCCGCATCGCACCTTCCCTTCCATTTTGTCGTGCGATTTTGGGGTTGGGGTCGGGGTGGTGCTGTTGTTTTGCTCTCCTCGCTCCTCGGTCTCGTGCTCCCTCGCGGCCTCGCCCGCCCAGCGCCCGCAGAGGCTCGATTAGCTCTGCCAACTTTACTTGGAATTGGGCCAACAAAATCTGGGACCTGGTGGACTCGGAATTAGACCCGTCCGTTCCCTACTCGGAGGAGCAGCAGCTGTTTCTTTTCCGCGACGCAATCGAGTTGGACTCGGATACGGAGACCCGGCGGCGGCTATAAATCGACCGTCTTGGGGAAGAGGCGCAGCATCAGGTCATCAGCGCACTCCATCTCCACCGGAGGGGAGGGGCAGCATTAGCGTACGTGTTGTTGATCTCAGGAGCCATCGTTCATCAACCCTCTCTGCTCGATCGCATGGCAACCATGGCGGCGGCGTACGAGCACGTCGTCGACGAGGAGGAGCTGCTGGCACTGAGGAAGCTCGCGGAAATAGACGTCCAAGAGACGGACAGCACCGACCGCGCCATGGCGGCGGACCTCATGACTCTGCTGCGCAAGGTGGCCGACCTGGACGGCGCGGGACAAGCCCTCTGCCCGGAGGAGCTGGCGTGGTTGGAGGGTCTGGAAGGCGACACGATTCGAACGGAGAACGAGATGGCATCCGTGGCCGAGGGCATCCTGCGCGGCGCCGCGGTGCTGGACACGCGGCCGGGCGAGGATCAGGCCGCGGTGGTGGCGGAGCTGCGGCGGCAGGCGGCGCAGTGCCGCGCGCGCGCGGCGGATGCGCGGCGGGTGGCCGCCGCCGCGCGACGCCTCCGGGAGAAGGAGACGCGGAGGATGGCGGCGATGGAGCACGTCGTCGATCCGAACGTGATGGCGTTCCTGGCGCGCGTGGCCGGCGAGATGGACTACTACGCGTCGTCGTCGTCGGTGCCCGAGGAGGTGGCCGCTGCCGCCGGCGCGGCGGAGCTGGTGGAGGAGGAGATGGCGAGCCTGCGGTTGTGGCTCCTGATGGCTGCGATGGACTGCGCCAAGAGGCCAGGGGAGGCGGCGCTGGCGGCCCCGCTGCGGAGGCAGGCGGACAAGGCCAAGGCGGCGCTCGCAGGCGTGGATTCGTTCAGGGCGTCGATGCGCCGGTACCAGGCGGCCGCCGGCATCGCGCCGCCTCCTGAGGAAGAGCAAGGATCGGACTCGGAAGACGACGACATGATGACGTGATCGTCTCCAGCACCATCTCCTGGGCACTCCGTCGTTGATCGCTTCGTCATTCATCTTTTTCTTCTTCCGATCGTTTGGCTGTTCATTCATGTAATAAACAGATTGAATTCAAGCTTTATACTCGTATATTATTGTTCACGTAATCAGGATTATTACCATGTAATTCTGGAGCCTCACAATGGTTGTAGTATCACGTTGATCTTATCTCGTCTGTTACCAGCGAATCGAGTGGTGTTCGTTCGCTAGCAGCTCTGAACAAAATGAAAAGTCCCGATTCAACGACAGATAAACTCCGCTCTTGTAAATCCTTGCGGTGCTTGGACGTCAGCTAGGTACACTATTAATACAAAACCAGATTCAGCTTCAACCAGATTCAGCTAGTTTCGCAGAACCAACTTTATTACTGTGTGTGTTGCCATTCGAATATATATAGATGCATTTGATGCGGCTTCTACCGTTTTGTTGGGCTTGTCTCGAGATAACTAAACTTTTGTCGTCTTTCCACAACATCAGTAGCCAAATTGATTGTTGTTGCAAGAACCAACAATTGATTTCGGATAAATATATATTAGCTAACTTTTGTACAGCTGACTTTTCAGTAACATGTTCTTTATATTAATGGTCATTTCTTTATCAACTGAATTTTCAACAAAACGAACAGCAGTAACTTTTCAAATATATATTTCAAATCATTACACGATACATTAAAAAGATAATTTGATTTTTACATAGTGTAGCAGTATTCACAAGTGAATTAAATGTTGAGAATTAGTTGAATTTGCCATTTTAGCCCAACCTTGCTCATAACCTATCGACATAGGATCTTATTACAATGCCGATGTATAAAAACTTTAGTCGGTGGTGGAAAAAAACCACCACAGCAGTATATATTTCATTAAGAAAAATCTCAACCAAAGCATAGCCGTGAAAGATCAAGAAAGCTACTCGATTGTACCAGTGAGCGACATTTTTTTAACCAACACATGAAACTCACTCCCACACGAAAAATAGAAGTCAAGACCTGAAGACGCTACTTAAGCCAAAACGCGAAATTCACTCCCATACGAAGATAGAACAAGTGTATGATATACGTCTGATAGGCAAAATGGTGCTCGTTCGAGAGGAACACTTTCGATGCAACAAAAGTGCACCTTGGGTTGCCTTATAGTCGGCGGGCCACCTAAGAGCCTTGTTACGCCCTGCACACACGAGGGCTTTATGAAGGTGGACTCAAAATATTTAATTTTCGTACATCTTCTAGTCGGTTCAAGCACTTTTTTACTTTCTCCAATGAAATTCAGTTAAAATGTCTAGAGAAAGATTGTAGCTAGCTTTCCACTTCAAAAACATGTTTGAACAACAAATATGTGAAATAGTGCATGCTAGGTTTGAATTAATAGATTTTGGTCACATCCAGCCTCAGACTCCATATGTTCCAATTTTGTAAACTAGATAGCTGGGTTTTTTTTCCAATTTGCCAATATTGATAGCAACATGTGCTCCTTATTTTGCAGCAAAACTTGCATGCCAAAAAAAAAACTTAATCTACGTGGCAGATTCTTTGACCTCTATTTTCCTCTTCCACGTCATCTAAAATGTTGAAATATATATATATATATATTACTATTTATTTCGTAGTATATATTTTACAAGATAATTGTTGAGCTCACCTGTCACCCAAAAATATTCTTATAGTTTGACGGGCTACACGAGAGTGATGGGCCGTTGCGTTTTAGGCTTCTGCAAAGCCCATGGTAGCGGCTATATCACCATACGAAATTTCCCCCGCCCCCGCGCCTGACCAAAACTGTTCTGCTTTCCTCCCCTGCCTGTCCCTCCTCCTAGTTCTTCCTGCTCAAGAACCTGCTCTCGATTCTAGCGCGAAGACAAGGAGAGAGGGTTCCTGTTCCAGTTGCGATTCTATTTCGAATCAATTTCCCTTTTCGCGAGTAGTTCTTGCTTAATCGGGAGGGGTTTGCAGTCGTTTTGTCAGAGACAAGGGTTCTTGGTTTTCTTGGGTGAAACAGTTCGAGAACTCGATTTCCCCCTCCTTTTTTGGTGTTTTTCGCTTAATTTTGCTTCAGAAATGGTCCAGAACAGCATACGATCCTTCCAGCAGCTTTCTTTTTTCTTTTTTCCTCATGATTTGCATGATTGTTTGATCTGACAAGTGGTGTTCTTGAAAGGGTGATGGCGAGCAAGGCGGAGGACGACGCCTCCGAGGCGACGAGCAAGCAGCCCGTCTGGGGCGAAGGCGGACGACAAGGCTCCCCGTTCTCTGGGTGTGGCGCTGCGGAGATCGTCTTCTTCCTCCTCGAGGTAAAATCCGCGTGTGGTGATGTGAGCTCGTTCCCGAGTTTCTTGGGTTCCTGGTATTGAAACAATGGGGGTTTGGTTCCGTTCCCGTTTCTGTAGGGCGGCGATTGGCCGCGCCGTGATGAGAGCGGCGCCGTCCACCGCGAACGGCGACGACAAGGATTTGATTTTCTTGGCGGCCGGGATGCGTTCCCCCTCGAGGTAAGCCCCGAGCGGCCATGCCCGTTCTTGGGTGATTTCTCATGGCGTTCTTGAATCCACCGCGAGCGCGGATGACCAATATGCTGTTTTGCAGGGCGGGGATGTTCCCGAACGCGAAGAAGCGGTCCCCCACGACGCTCCTTCCTCACGCCGCGACGACGACGAGGGCGCCGCCATCCGCCGCGGCCAGGGACTCCAAGAATTGGCCTTCGCGGCGCTTCGAGGCGGCAGCGCCGCCGCCTTCTTCGTCCAGGTACGCGGCGAGCGGTCCCTGTGTCAGCTTCTGTCCTGATTGTTCCTGCGTTCCTGAAATTCTCGAGGTTTATTTGCCTTCTTGTTTGGTGATCAGCTCCGCAGCGGCGGCGGCGTTCCCGGCCGTGAAGACTCAGTACGCCTCTCCCATCAGCATCAACCTGAAGAACGTGAAGCCGCCGGTTCCTGCTTTTGCCGCCGTCCCTGCTTCCGCCGCGGCGGCGAAGGCCAACCCACCGCCGCCGACTGTCCCTGCAGCGGCTTCTGCTTCCGCGTCAGCATTGGGCGGCCCTCCAGTTGGCTCCTCCTCCAAGAAGAGGAAGGCCGGAGCAACGGGCAACCTGCGTCGCACCACCTCGTCCTCCTCCTCGCCGGCGGGCGCACCAGCTGCTCCGGCTCCGGCAACGGAGGGGGTTCCGTACAGGAGACGGGTGAACGCTGAATGCGACCGCATTCGTGCACACCTGCGGGGCCCCTTCGGGTTCGGCAAAGATAAACTGATGAGGGAGGCTGCAGCCAAGATACAGCGCCAGACGAAGGCGATTGTGGCCTGGGACGGGATGAACGGCGAGCAACAGCTCCGCCACGTCGTTCCGGGAGCACACAGAACCACGCATCGGCTCATTGGACTCCACTCAACGGCAAATTTCATGGACACATTACCACCTGAGGATCCACAGCGCGGTGCACAGTGCCCGCCAGCAGGACCAGGCATGATGCGCAAACCTGAGCCTGATACTCTTGAGCTCCCTTAGATTAGGTTCCAAAATCCACACAGTAATGTTTTTTTTTGCAATATTTTGCAGCATCAATTTGATGCCAAGTGGCCACAGTTTAGTGATCCCTTCAAACAGATTTCATTATTGGGTCTCTGTTATGTCGTCTGTACATTTGTTTGGCACAACAATGCCAAACGTGTGATAGCAACATTCTTCAGTTTTGTGTGTATAGCACATTTACATCATATATTGCTTTCAAACCTTCCATGCTTTAGACGAGTTTGATACATTTCTGAACAGTTAATATATTTGTGCCGTCAGGCATCAAACTTGAAGTTGATACATCAATATTCAGCAAAGCCCCAATGCACTACTTTAAATACATCAGAGAAATTTTTAGGTACAGATCAGTACTACATATTTAGATACTGTTTTGCCAGTTTCTTCGGAAGTAGCAGCAAGACGACCAGATTCCTCCTCTATTAAACACATCTGATTGGTTTTGTACCACAGATCAGTATCTCGATGATCAACCACAACACCAGAACCATGCCAACCTACAAAAATTCATATGTCAAATGTGAACAGCAAATTCAAAGGCACCTAAACATTGCTGCTAGGGCCAGTATCATGGTGGAAAAGCATACAGCTACCATACAATGTTCAATACAGCAGAAAACAGGAAAAGACTAGTTTACTGAAGTTCCAATTTAGATTACAAAATACAAATAACACTACACCGCGCCACTTGGGATTATTCCAACCAGCAATGCATCTATGTGCCAATCAAAGTACTTAACTAATTCGACAATAAGCAGCACAGAACTACTGCACAAGGTGGAACCAGCATAAGATTGCACATGCACAGCACAAATAAATCCAAGGTTGAACAGACCGTGCTGGAAGAAAGGACATGTAAATTCGAGACACATGTGGTTCGATTGCTGCATTGAACAACTTGTACTCTACATGAGTGAACAATGGAGGTAGAATCCGATATTTTTAAACAGTCCTTTTTCTTCTTTTCTTTCTTGATGAAGTTGGGAGGGGAGACCCCTACCTAATTTCTCAGTAAAAAAGTGAATGAAGTTTGGAAACAAGGCGTTTATGGGATGCAGTACAATTGCGGTGCACAAGTGTGAAAAGAAACATCCATGCTCTTGATGTCTGCTGCCATTGTGGGAGAGAAATATGTCTTTCTAACTTGTCAGTCAGTACGCTGCTGAAATTTGGAGGAACCTGAAGCGGAGGTGTGGTTTTAAGGAGAAGACAATTTTTGTTTCAACAAGACAATGGTTCTTTGATATCTTAGTCAGCTCTGCAGAAAAGGAAGCCTCAATATTAACAATCTCTTTTTGGCATATTTGGTAAGCACACAATGGTATCTGATTGAAGTGCATCGTCAAGAAAATCATGGCATGCTGGATATGGTGTCATCACATATTCATGAACCTAGCTAGTCCTAAATGGTGGCTCTACTGCCGAAAGGATGGGTACTGGTGACTATTGATGCAAAGACAGAGTATTTGCACAGGCAAATTGAATGGGATTGGTAATTAGTATGGTGATCAGAATAAGGTGCATAGCATGGTGGTAAGTCATTTGCTTACCCTGGCACATGTCATGGGTTGGATTCTCCACCACTCCCTCTTTACGTCTGTTTTTTTCGAGTACAGTGATCAGAGACCACAACAGCTGCTGCTTGTCTGCAGGCAGGCAAGGCGTCGATAGGGTCACTAAACCTAAACTGGCGGAGACAATAGCTTTCAGGCTGCTAACTGAATCAGATTGCCTCTCTTTGGATGCCCGTGAGCATGTAGAAACAGTACGCATACTCCCCCAGGCTAACCAATCAGGTATTGTTGTGTAAAATACAGACTTTATTACGGCCAGCAGAATTGCAGCAACCATCCTACTATCGAAACACTGAACAAATCCACAGGAGATACTCAACAAGTCTACAGGAAATATTCACGATGGCAGGTATACTTAGCGGGGACGGGGCGCTGCTGTGAGCCACGTCCGGAGCAGCTCCGATGCCGGATCTGATCACTGTCGCACCGAGGTGCGAGGTGAGCACCATTCCGCACCGGATTGCACTCCCTTGCTGAGATTACTAAAATCTTCCGCCGTATGCGCTCGTATTGTAGTGGATGTAGCGATTCTAGGGAGGGCACCGGCTGCCACGCCCTCGCCTGAGCTATCGCCGGCGTGAAGTGGGGAATGGGGGGAGGTCCGGCGTGAAGCCGCCATCTGGGAAGCCCGGTCCACTTGTCGGCGCACCATTCCAGGCAACAGCGAGGGATATTCGGCCAATCCAATGGCCCAATTCCAGGAAAGGTTGGGTCAAAACGTAGCATAGGCCCAAAACCTCTGTAGTTGGGCCATCGGAAGGAACCCAACCCATCCTCCTCCGTATCGGACTCTCGGAGGAGCAGCTATTTTTTTTTCACCTAAAAAACAAAGAGAGCTGTTTCTTTTCCGCGACGCAATCGAGTTGGACTCGGACACGGCGGCCCCGGCCGGCGGCTATAAATCGACCGCCGTGGGGAGAGGCACAGCATCGGATCATTAGGGCACTCCATCTCCACCACCGGCAGCATATCATTAGCATCCACGCCCCAGTCGTACGTGTTGATCTCAGCCATCGTCGTTTGTTCCAACTTCCAAGCACCCATCCGCATATCGTCTCTACTCGATCCTATGGCGCAGCACGTTGTCGACGAGGAGCTGATGGCGCTGAAAGAGCTTGCGGAAACAGATGCCGAGGAGGTGGACGGTGCCAATCGCGCCATGGCGGCGGACTGGACGACGCGGGGGCCCTTTCCTCGGACGAACTTTCGTGGGCGGAGGACCTGGAAGACGACCTGGCTCAATCGGCGGAAAACATGGCGGCCATGGCGGAGGACATCCTGCGCGGCGCGGCGGTGCTGGAGACGCGGTCTGGCGAGGGCCAGGCGGCGGTGGTGGCGGAGCTGCGGCGGCAGGCGGCGCAGACCCGCGCGCGCGCGGCGGACGCGGGGCGGGTCGCCGCCGCCACGCGCCGCCTGCGGGAGAAGGAGATGCGGCGGCTGGCGGCGCTGGACCACGTCGTCGATCCGAACGTGATGGAGTTGCTGCGGCGCGCGGCGGACGGGATGGACCACGCGTCGTCGGCGGCGGAGCGGGTGGAGGAGGAGATGGCCACGCTGCGCCTGAGGCTCATCGTCGCCGCCATGGACTTCGCGGAGAGGCCCGACGAGGAGGCGCTGGTGGCCGCGCTCCGGAGGCAGGCGGACAAGGCCAAGGCGGCGGTGGAGGCCGTGGACGCGTTCAGGGCGTCGACGCAACGTTTCCAGGCCGGGGAAGGTCCGGAATATGCCAGGATGTTATCGTCTGCATGCCCCTCGTCGATCGCATCTCAGCCCATCTCACTGGTTGGTTCTTCGTGTAAACAATGTATGTTGCGTAACTCTCAAGTACTTGTACAAATAAATTGATTTTTAACTAAAGTTGTTCGAAGTAAGGGCTGCCATGTAATTCTCGATCGATGCCTCTTATATACACCCTGCGTTCTTAAATTTTTATCGTCATTGATTTTTTTCTACATTTGACCATTCGTCTTATTCAAAAAAATTTAAAAATTATCATATATTCTATGATTTGTTTTATCACTAAAGAAAATTTGGACAAACTCATAATTTTATATATTCGAATAAATATTTTGTATAAGATAAACGGTCAACGTAAATAAAAAAGTCAACGATGACAACAATTTAAAAATGGAGGGAGTAATATATAGTTGGAGTATCAATAAGAAGTCAGCTGATCTCATGTGTTACCACTTGCCAGCAAATCGAATCGAATTGGTAAAATAAGTCTATGGTCTGAATCATAGACCATCTTACTGGTTGGTTCAACCAAAGCATAGCCGTGAAAGATCAAGAAAGCTACTCGATTGTACACGACTAAATGAGGATGTCACCCCATTACCAGTCCCCACGAGGGCAACACCATCATATGTCGATTCACCTATACATCAAGAAGGACAACTTAGTTACAAAATTAGGAAACGGACAGCAAGGGAAGCCATGATATGGAAACCACAATATGGAAGCGACAAAAAAGTTGAGAGGTATGGTCACATGTATATTCAAACAACTATGATCTGCATAAGATCAGATACAAAGTAAATCATCATGAGTGCATAAATTTGCACTAACCAAATCTTCTACACTATTCTAGGTGGAAGTTTAAAATTTGCTGAATTCAATTCCTCCAGAGAGATCTGCTTCCTTTACCATGTGATATATTTTACCATGAAAAAGCTACGGTATACTAAGATAACCCTTTAGGAAACCAAACGATCGTGATACCATCAAATTCAATTATTTTCCAGCTCAAAGTATATCTTTTTCAATGCAAGAATCAAGGGCTAAGCTCATAATGACACTATTACAACATCCTTAACTAATATTGTCTCTGACACATTCAGATACCAGGTTTATGCCAGGCCATGAAGTGACACTATCTTTTTTATATATTCAGATACCAGATTTATGCCAAAACAAGTGACATTATCTTTTTTAGTATATTGTTCTTGCGTTATTTTTAGCAAAAATAAATAGTCACATACCATTTCCACATTACAACCCATTAAAAGTTTACTACACTACCACTTTAACGACAAAGATTATTAGATATTAGCAGAAACAAGGATTTATGAGCGATCATAAACATGTATTAAGCTCAGGTTCAGCAAACTGCTAGTCTCTTCATTTGCTCAAATGTGCAATCTAGGGTCATAGATCAGCACTTCAATTCAGAATAGAACACAGACCATGATCCATATAAGCAAAACAGAGACACGGCATGCTCCTAAAAAGTTGTACCTCAATTTAAAGATGGATTGAACCTCCAAAAATTCTTAATTTTCTTTTGCAGATTTGAAGTTTAATGAAGTTTAATGGACCTATGCCCCTGTCCAAAAGGTCCCCAAAACCGCCATAAGCATCCAGAACTGAATAGGCAAGACCACCCCCCAGGCCACCACAATCAGACAAAATCGCAACGCCAAAAACACCAGCACCACATCCTAACACGATTTGCAGCCGCGCAACAACATTCTCCTATTGAAACCCTAACTCCACACCACCATCCCAAAACCTCACGAACGCAATTGTTATTGGCAAAATTGGCTAGAGAACATCCTTTAAAGTTGGTTTTTCTCCTAACCACTAAAAAATATCACTTTGCTAGAAGATACTCCTCAACTATCCCAATTTGCTGCAGGACACTATAGTCTTATCTTTTATTCAGGACAATTGAAAAGGAATGGAAAATGACCGAACTACCCTGCTGACTACAGCCAGCCCAACTCCATCTGCAACGAGTCCCCATAACATCGAATCTGCCGGCCTCTGCATCGCAGCTGCCGTTGAATATGTTTCAAATTCAGTCCACATTATTATTGGCCGACTTCTGACGAAGCGAAACGGAGGTAGAAATGGCCCACATGGGTCGCGCCACTGAGGTTCGGAGGTGTGCGGGGGGCTGGCCCCCCGCGGTACGGTACATATACCCTGTGTTAGAGTTTCCACCTTGATTAAGCCGTCATATGGCGTTGTAACCTGACTCTTGAAATTAGTGCGAAGTATTTGCTGGCTGACGCTCGTGGTTTTTACCTTCCGTATTGGGAGATTTTTCACGTTAAATCGTGTGTCTCGTTTGATTTTGAGTTCTTCGTCGTCATTCACAACAGCTGCCTCTTGCTCCGGCGCGCGGCGGGCCTCCTGCTAGCCCCTGCTCGGGCGCTGCCTGCCCATTCTGCTGCGCCGGCCGCCGCTTCGGTCCTCGGGGTGCGGAGGCTCCGGCCGCGGCCCGGCCCTCCTGTCGGCGGAGCGCGGCGGTCCGCGGGGCGCGGAGGCTCCGGTCGCGGCCCTCCTATCGGCGGACGGCGGGGCGTGGCGGCAGGTCGCCAGTGCCGCTTCAGTCTGCGGGCGCGCGGAGGCCCTGCGGCCGGTCACCGGTGCCGCTTCGGTCCGCGGGGTGCGGAGGCTCCAGCCGCGACCCTCCTGCCGGCGGCGTGTGGTGGCCCTTCTGCCGGTGCCGTTGCGCCGACCGCCGCTTTAGTCCGCGAGCGTGGAGGTTCCGGCGATGAGGAGCTTGTTTCAGGCGTGCTACCACTACCGACGCCTCGCGTCCTTCCCTCGCGCTGCCGAAGCTGCCTCATCTGTAAGAGCATATTGCTGGAAACAATTTGAGGTATGCTTGTGCTGTTGTGCATAGTTCGCTTGCTTTTGTGACTAATAAGATGCATGCATGTGTTGTTCAGGCCAATGGCTACGAGCCATGGAGGAGGTATATTTCCACAAGCACCAGTAAGGTTCTACCATGGGAGGCGTCGTCCCGTGAAACGCTGTTGAGGAAGATAGTGCTATGAAGGATGGCAATGTCGAAGAGGCGCTGCAATCTTTCGGAAACTACAAGAAGCTGCACGGTCTTCCTGAACCACAGGTACTGAATAGCATGATGGTGTCGCTGTCCTTACATGTCTAGTCGGAGGTGGCTTCAGAGGGCATTTGACATGGTTCTCTCAGTTCATCAAATTAACAGCAATCTTCTCAACTGTGACTCCTTGATGAAGCTAGCGTTGGCACTTGCAAGAGATCAGATGCCTGTTCCAGCCTCCACAGTCCTGAGGATCATACTTGAGAGTGGAAAGCTTCCTGATGTTGATATGCTGAGCATGGTGTTTCTGCATATGTTGAAGTCACAGGTTGGATCCTATCTTGTCAGTGATGTTCTGATTGAGACTTGTGAGAGTTTCTTAGACCAAGTTGCAGATAGACGGGAAATGAAAAAACTGGATCCAATAAAAAACAGTGCCACGTTGTTCAATATGGTTTTGGAGTCATGCGTGAACTTTAAATGCATTATCAAAGCCCAGAAAATAATGGAACTGATGTCATTGGTCGGAGTTGTGGCCGATGTAAATACAGTGGTGATTGCTAGCCATGTCTTTGAGATGGTTGGGCAACGAGACGAGTTGATACAAATGAAAAGAAGTACTGACTCTTTAACATCTTTGCCATTTCTTCAGTTCTATCAGCATTTTTATGACAGTCTATTGAGCCTGCATTTCAAATATAATGACATGGATGCTGCTGCAAAATTTTTAATCAATCTGCATCAGCAACGAAAACCTAGTGTTTTCTTTTGCAATGGTCTACAGAAACAAGGTGCCATACAAATTGGTTCTGGAATTCTGAAAACCGGATATAGAATAATGTTTGATCCCGGAAAAGTTGACAGGTTTCATTTTGGGTACAGAAAGCCAATTTGGGCTTGTTGTCCTTACTGAAGGAAATCTTCTTCATACTGAAAAGGCTCTTGCTAAACTTATTGTAGGCTGTGTGAAATCAAGGAATATGCATACACTATCTAACCTTTTTATTATGTTGCATAAAGAAGATATAGATGTAATTTCTCTTCGAGATGTGGTTAATGCATGCATTCAAATGGGATGGTTGCATGCTGCTCATGATATCCTAGATGATTTAGAGTCAGCTGGAATCCAAGTCGGGATTGCTTATGAGAAGGAGAATAAGTCAGAAGAATTCAATGGGCTTCTCCAGCAGATACAAAAGATTTCATCTACCATGGATGATATTCGTACTAATTCACCATTTACCATCAAGAATATTGCCAAAATAGTGAAGGATGAAATACCTCTCACTCATTCATCTCTGTTTGCTGCTTTGGCTGAAGAAATGAAACATTACAACCCTGGAGAGCACTTGACATTAGAGTTCAATAATTCGATTCTTTTCTTCTGCAAGGCAAAAATGATGGAAGATGCGCTCTGCACATATAAGGGTATGAGAGAACAAAATATCAGGCCCACTTCTTATACATTTTGCCACATATTGTGCGGTTATTCTTCAATGAACATGCATAGGGAGATTACCATGCTCTGGGGAGAAATAAAGCGCAGACTTGAATATGGAGAGCTAGATGTGGATAGGGACTTGCTTGATTGCTTGATTCTGGATTTCCTTAAAGGTGGGTATTTTTCTAGGGTGATGGAGGTCATTGGTTACATGTCAAAACATAATATTTACTGTGACAAGGGGAAATACAGACATGTCTTCCTGAAGCTACACAGGAACCTGTATAGGAATTTGAACTCATTGCATGACAAAACCGAAGCTCAGAACAAAAGGATTGAAGATGTCCGAGCTTTCAGGTCATGGGCAGGTATTAGATAAATAGGGCTAGTGACCATTTTGGTCCCTTAAGTTAGCAAAGGTTCACTTTGGCCCATAATGTTTATTTTGATCCTTTGCATTTGCATGTTGGGCAAAGACATCCATTTGATGACTTGTGGCGTCAGGTAAGCATGCTCTGTCAGTCTATTACTACTTGTTCATCACCTCTCTTTGCTGACTATGCTCTGACAAAAAGTTCAAATTACCCCTGCATCCCAGTTGGTTCTGTAGAACCATTCAAATCTGTTGCAGTTGCCAAATAGACCGAAGCATGGAGGGGCAGTATTTCTGGGAACGAGATCCTCTGCAGTACTGCTGGGGTGATTGCAGCCACTGCCACGTGGGCCGGCCCCACGTGTAAGTGACCGAGTCCCCCTGCAATTACTGCAGAGGAACCGGTTCCGTATTTCTGGCTAGGATGGCTTGAGGTTGACTTGAATCCTACGAGTTGAATTCTACCATTTCAAAATGGTTGCCTTATATTTTCTCAATTTTTGTTTGTTAGGTCCTAATAAATAACATTGAGTATGCGCCTATTGTCTACACACCAACCGTTGGACTTGTTTGCCAAAATTACAGTGGTTTGTTTCGACGGCCTAGGGGAATGTATTTTAGTTCAGAAGATCAAGGGGAGATGATGTCTATGGTGTACAATTGGCCAGCGGATCAGGTATGCCGTATGCATCAGTGCTTGTACAGTGTCCACTTTACTAATTGGTCTTCTGTAGTTGAACTATTCCATTTCTTTCTGTAGTACAGTTGGGTTAAGGTATTATCCTTTTCAGTCCTTTGCCTTTTGGAGATCTAAAAGGACAAAAATTATTTGAAGAAATTTTCTTACAATTCCAATTAAATAAAAATTGGTTAATCTGTCAATCTGTTGCAGGTTGACATGATAGTGGTGACTGATGCAAGCAGGATTTTGGGCCTCGGTGATCTGGGGGTGCAAGGTATTGGCATTGCTATTGGAAAATTGGATTTATATGTTGCTGCTGCTGGAATAAATCCTCAAAGGGTATGTTGAAAAGGTTCTTTAGGACTCTATAATTTCAGACTCTTCCCCCTTTCCCCGTCTTCCATTTTCGATTCTACAGTACATTGGCCAAATTTTTGGCAAGCAAATAACAAAATATTCACATGATATAATGCTTCAAGGATCGGGATTGTTCTTTTGTTGATTTGGTGTTGTTATTTGGATGGAGTTAATTTGATAATTTTTAAAAAATCTCAAAGAAACCCCATGCAAGATATTAGTTAAAGAACTATATTGGAACTGTGTTACTTAATGAAACAACAATAGCTCGTGGATTTCACTAGCTTTGTCTAAAATGAAACTTTGATAATTCTCTTCCGTATCTTTGATTGCTTTCTTACTTTTTTCTAGGTTCTTCCCGTTATGATCGATGTCGAACGAACAATGGGAAGCTCCTTAAGGATCCTCTTTGTAAGATCTTGGCTGAATATTTTTGTTGTTAGATTTACAATACTTACAGTATTTATTTGTCTATCAAATTCTTAGCCTTGTTTTCGCATACTCATCATATGAAACAATATGGTCACTCTCAAAATATAAAGGAAAAGATTATGTAGCAAATGCATTGCTTGCCATGTTTCTTAATGCATATAATGACACTTATTCAAACTAGATACACTGTATTAAGAAAATCTGTCATGTTATTCAGATCTCGGGCTACAAGAGCACCGTCTTAGAGGGAGACGAATATGTCTCAGTTATTGATGAATTCATGGAAGCTGTTTTTACTCGCTGGCCTAATGTTATTGTACAGGTACTATTTTGCCATTCTATGGCTCATTTGGTTAACCTTTTCATTACATGAGGCTCAATATGGAACAATATCACAAATACTTCTGTTGTGTTTTTGTAGTTTGAGGACTTCCAAAGTAAATGGGCCTTTAGGCTGTTGCAGCGTTACAGAAAGACTTATCGCATGTTTAATGATGATGTTCAGGTCAGTCCTAGTTTGTGGAAATTTGTTCCTAAGATGTTGATAAGGTGTCTTCGTCTTTATGAGATGTGTACTCTGTACTTCCTTTGTGATTCACTGGCTAACAGATGGCATCTGTAAAACATGCATTTTATTTTGTCATTTCAGTTCATGAATACCTCTGAATATGTAAGCATTATTTGATGCATATTGCATACTTTACACCACTTTAAAGTTAGCAAATTTTGATCAAGTGTGGCTAGTGTTTGCTTCATGTTTACAACTCCAGCTCACTACACTCATTGTACACATATTTTCCAGCCAAATGTTTCCACAACTGTGGAACTCGTTCGCCATAGAACATGTGGCGTACCAACTTTTCCATCATGTTTGTAGCAATATGTTGCTGGGGACCAAACAGGACCTAGCTTGAGGATGCTATTGCACAATCTATGTATTTATCAAAGGATTGAACAATACTGTATCTTCACAGAATCACAGGGCGCATGTGCTCTGCATTGTAGCGAATGCATGTTCTAGCTTTAGTTACAATATTCATCAGCATATCTTTATGTTCAAGCCTTTACAAGTCAAACACAGCTTGAATTTTGGACTTTTGCATTGTTATTGCTGGATTCACAAACTTTTCATTCCAGTTAGTATATTCCATCTTTATCAAGAAGAGTCAATGAAGTGCTCTTGAAATGACTGTTCTTTGTGTACAAAGGGAATTGCTGGTGTTGCAATAGCTGGCCTTTTAGGAGCTGTACGGGCACAAGGAAGGCCAATGATAGATTTCCCAAAGCAAAGGATTGTTGTTGCTGGTGCTGGCAGGTCCGAAACACTCTCAATCCTTTTTCACTTAGTATAAAATTAGAGTATACTTGCTAAGTGATTCATGGCAACATCTATAGTTATTGTTCTGATAACTTATTAGTTAACATATTCAGTTCACAAAGAATCTTAAAATACGAGTAAAGCTAACACTTTGCTATTCTTGTGAAAGAAGTATTACCTCTACAATATTTCACTTTTACAGTGCTGGTATTGGAGTGGTGAATGCTGCAAGCAGAACTATGGCAAGAATGTTGGGAAACAATGAGGTTGCTTTTGAGAGTGCGAGTAGCCAATTCTGGATAGTTGATGCCCATGTAAGATGGATAACCAAGAACCCTTTAACTATTAATACATTTGCAGGGTTGCCTATTATTTTATCCTATCCACTCCTAGCCTTGTAATTGGAATGATAATCTAACTGGAAAGAATGGCATGGGTTCTCATATGCTCTAAGAAAATTAACTAGCTCAATACTGTTGTATCTATAATGTCAGTGATAGTGCCTCTTTGCTCGTGTAACAATTGATTAGCTACTCCCTCCGTCCTAAAAAACAAGTCATTCTAGAATTCAAAATTTGTCCCAAAAAACAAGTCATCTTACCCTATTTAGAAAGTGCATGTCCATGCAAGAATCCATTAGTGCCAAATATGGGTAATAAATAGGGGGAAACATGGTCATTTAACCTTCATGTTAATTTGTCCTAGGATTTCTAGGATGACTTGTTTTTTGGGACGGAGGGAGTATATCCAATCATTCAAAATGTGACCTGTTATTATTTTTGCTAAGTTCTGCACAGACTAGTTGTCTGTACTTTATGAACTCATAACCTGATTTGCTTTTCCATTATGCAGGGTCTAATAACAGAAGACCCTTGCAGACATCGACCCAGATGCACGACCTTTTGCTAGGAGAAAGGGCGAGCTTGGTCACCAGGGCCTAAGTGAGGGGGCAAGCTTAGTTGAAGTGGTACTGTCTAATCTTGTACGTTGTGCTGTTATAAGCATGGCAGATTACTAATTTTTAAAGGATGAATTGCCACATTTTGTGAAGGGATATGTAATATGGACCTGATTCATTACTACAACATTTATTTTACTTATTTGCAAAGCTTTTCTTTACCGAGTATCGCTCTTTCCAAGGAGTCCGAAATATGAATCTAGGTTTGAGAAGTTTGGAGAATAAACTTAATACCCCTTCACAACAAATTCTAAGGAGCATTCGTTGCTCACTATTGCGATGCAGAACCACATACAAAATGACATCGCCTCACGACTTTCAACACTGTTTTTCTGTGGTCTAGAGCTAATGCCATTTCATGTGGTGTTAGACAGCTCAGATAACAGCCCACTCGGGGTTTTCTGTTATTTCTGGATTTTCTTGCCTGATACATTTCTCAGTTTATGTATGTATATTTATTTAAAAATTCAAATTTGACTTAACGAAGTGGACTTCAGCTCATAAAAGAATAACATTAGACTGATGTGGAATATCTTGTATGGGTACCTTGTCTGTTGTGCAGATGTCATACTTGGATTATCTGCAGTTGGTGGTTTGTTCTCGAAGGAGGTAAGAGCAGTTGCATGTTAATTTCTGTTTAGTCCAAAGCATTTACTCTGATTGTACAGTACTGATTCATGCTTACTGCCCAATTACCTTTTTTTTTTTACCTTCTGCTGTTTTCTTTCCATGATTGTACAGAGGGATCTCAAATTAAGAGCCACTGACTCAAAAATCAACTTAAGAAGTACAAGATTACAAACATAACCCAAATCTGCAGAAATTCTCCTTTTCCATCTATTCTTATTGGTAAAGAAGAATACTTTTAAACAAACAAGTCTTCAAATTACTCTTATAAATAGTTGCAACTTAGAAAACAAGTGAGCAAATCCATGTGTATTAAATATTTAGAGGGAATTGATTGGATCATTGTCTGTACAGACTGGGATTGCTACCTTTAAAATAGGTTAAAGTGCACTGTAGGTTCCTTAAGTTGCACATGTATGTCACTTAAGTCGTTAAACTACAGAGTTTCACTTTTAGGTCCGTTAACTCATGTAAATGGTCACATCAACAAAGGTTAAACTCTAAAAAAATTTTGTTAATTCAATATCATAGAACATCTTTGGCTTGATCTAAATTATTACCACATGATATTCAAGTAAGATCAATGGAAAACTGATGTCTTTGGATTTTGAAGAGAAATTATATCTTTCAAAAAATCTACTACCCTCCCTTTGTACATGCAAGCATGCATTCAAAGTTTAGCTTAAAGTTTGAATCTATTGTGTCACCAACATTTGCCAATTAGACAAGTTTTTAAACTGAAATGTGCAGTTCTAAAGTTAGACATTTAAGCTATTCATCCGTGTAATTCTAGGGTGCTAGGATTCACCTTACTCTGTCAAATAATACAGTGTATTATAGCACTAGTGGCAAATTGTATTTTTTGCTAAAGGCCTCCTGCAAATCCTATGCTTGTCCCAAGCTGTAGACCTTGCATCATTACAAGTTGATTACATGTGCTCTAGATGTCGTACCCACCATTTTTTGATTTCGAAAAGCCACAATATTGAAGTGAATGCTCATAATGGGCTACCTGTACCTTCAGGTTCTAGAAGCACTAAAAGATTAATCCTCTTCGAGACCAGCAATTTTTGCAATGTCAAATCCAACTAAGAACGGTTTGTGCTGTGTAATTTTGCCCTGTTTATTATTTCTCACTTCTTTTGTCTAATTCTGTACTCATTCCATTTTTAGCTGAGTGTACACCTGGAGAAGCCTTTTCAATTCTGGGTGAAAAGGCCATCTTTGCTAGTGGAAGCCCATTCCATGATGTGGATCTTGGTAGCTCTTCCCATTCATAGTCGTCGTGACTCATATTTATACACAATTTTCATTTTCAGTAGTACGATCTCTTTTTTTTTTCTTCTTATATTGAACTCAGCCATTGATGATTCTTACAGGTGATGGGAAGATTGGCCACTCCAATCAAGGGAATAACATGTACCTCTTTCCTGGGTTAGATCATTATCATTTTACGCTATACAATTGAATTTATTCTTGTGAAAATTATGATTTCATTTTGCATTCACTGCTGTGCAGAATAGGGCTAGGAACCCTTCTGTCTGGTGCTCGGGCTATCTCTGATGGAATGCTGCAGGCTGCAGCAGAACGGTGACTCCCTTGATCTCTGAGCACCTTGTAACATAATCGGGTTACTTTTTCGCATCTATAGACTATAACTGTTTCATTGCTGTGTAAATTTTACTGTAGTTTGGCTTCATACATGAAAGAGGAGGAGGTTCTCCAAGGGATAATTTATCCACCCATCTCCAGGTTTTATAATTTTAATTCTGATTTTCCTGTTTGTGTTGTATGTTGTGCCTTCTAATATGTTGTACATGCAGAATACGTGACATCACTAAGGAGGTGGCGGCGGCAGTTGTGAGGGAAGCAGTAGCAGAGGATCTAGCTGAGGGATACCGTGAGATGGATGCACGTGAGCTTGCACGACTCAGTGAGGTGGTTAAGCTCTCCACTTCCCCAGCGAAGTACATTTTGGTTACTACATATTACTTCGTTGACTATTGAATATGTCAAGACGAACATGTGGAGCCCTGTCTATCCAAACAATAATATACAAGAAAGACTAGAGGGGTGTGTTTGCTATTTCACATATTTTCAATGATCATGTACAATTTACTTTAGCCTGCACTCTGTATGTTACTTCAGAAGTGTAGGTATGCTAGTTATAAGCAAGCGGCCTTGACTGTTTTCGTGCATCTGCCATGTGGTCGGTCAAAGGCATATCTTTGGGTCTATATTATAGGCTTCATTTCCTGACACGTTTCATTGAGCTGAACATTTTTTCTATCATAAATGTCGGTGCCAATTCCATTAAAAATTGTTCCGTTGGTCCTGCCTGCACTCATTGCCAAGTGCCGCTCACGGCTTGCCTAGTCAGGGCTGGCAAGAGAAAAACCAAAAGCAATGCTATTTTATTTGACATGGGTCCCAACCATAGTAGATAGCTGCGATGCCCATTCATCTGTACACTGCACCTCTAGAAGGGCGATGCCCGTTTACAAGCATCACTGCAACATCGTGGAGGGCGGGTATCGAAGGATTCGAGGGCTCGCGGCCATCAAGGGTGAAGAGGCCGGACTCATGGTTATATCGGGTTCCAGCTGGAACACGTGGACATTTTCGCAAGTGGTGTCGTCGTCAGGGACGGACTCGAGGGGGCAGATTTGGTTTGGTCAAACGCGAGGCCTCGCCTCACCTAATCAGAGGCCAGCGTCTCACGCCGCGCCACGCGTGGGCCCGCACCGGCAGGCGAATGGCCCACATCGTGTTCCTCCGCGCTTCCGCCGCCGACCTCACCGCCGGCAAGCCGCCGCTGCGGGGCGTCCCGGCCTCGGCGCCGCTCTCCGCGGCGGCAGCCGCCATCCCGGCGTCGCAGGAGGCCGACGTGGCCGTCTGGCGCGACGGCGCCTCGCCCCTGGCGCCCGCCGCGGCCACCGTGATCGATCTGCTCAGCTCGTTCGACGTCGTCGCCTTCCTGGCCTCCCACGCGGGCGGCACGGCCGCGGCACTGAGGACGCCCGCCGGCGACGTGGTGGCGCACGACCCGGCGCTCGTGCGGGAGGTCGAGCCCCACACGAGGTGATGCGCGCCACATTTTGAAAATGCCATTGCCATTGCCATGTGTATGTGAGGTTGGTGTCGTTCATGATGTGATTCGGTTTTCAATTCGTACGACGTGCAAGGTTGATAGAAATCGTGGAGCTAATGAAGCAAGGAGCAAGGCGCGTCCTGGTGCGCAAGAACATCACGGAAGCGTGCACCGTGGACAAGAAGCCGTTCGCGCCATTCTAACAAGGCCGCGCTGAAGATCACCGGGACGCCGCGGGCGGCAGCGGCTGGCAAGCAGACCATCAGCCGGTCATCGTCGTCGTCGCCGCCGACGTTCGGCTGCGACAGGTACTGCTGCCTGACGCGGGAGGACATCGTCCGCTTCCTCATCAACTGCCTCGGCGCGCTGGCGCCGACGCCGCTGCAGTCCATCTCCTCCCTCGGAGCCGTCAACCGCGGCTACGCCCACGTGGAGGCCTCCTCGCCGGCCATCGAGGTCTCGTGGATGGTCCCCGCCGAGCCCCCCGCCGTCGCCGTCGTGCAGACGAACCGCGACGGGACGCACAAGGTCCTGGCCGACGTGTCCGCACACAGGCTGTGGCGGCGCGACTACGTGGCCGCGGCGGACGCCATGGCGAGCCTGTCATCCCTCAACTTCGCCGCGGGAGTCGAGGCGCACGGGATGTCGGCGCCGGATGGCGGCGCGGACGGCCCCGGCGGGCGGCGAAGTGGGGAGGCTGAGGCTGCTGATGCTGCCGCGCCATTGTCGAGGCTCAGCAGCAGGAGGGTTGGGTTCGACTTCGAGGACAGCCTCGTCGGGCAGATGATGATGGCGAGCCACGGTGGGAACGCGGCACTGAGGTGCAGGAGCACGAGCTCGCTCGCCGCCGTCATGGTGCAGATGCTGTCGTACAGGACCACGCACATCTGGGTCACCCACGGCGAAGATGACGTCTTGGTTGGCGTCGTTGGGTACATGGAGATCTTCAATGCGGTCACTAGGGATGTTGTTGCTCCTCCAGCTTGAGCTGCGTTCAGGATTTGTTTTGGAGGCAATTGCTCCTCCAGCTTGAATGTTCAGTCTGCGTTCAGTTTTTTTTTTCTGAAGGCAATTCGATGGGTTTTTGCTTGCTTGATTTGCTGCTTTCAAATCAGGTAATAGTTTTTGCAAGTTCCAACTTCTAACGATTTTTGTGTTGGTAACTAGGTGAGTGAGCGATCATGTGCTTTGGGTCCAGAACATCATGCCCAAATGAAAGACCGTTCTCCATTTTTTTAACAGAGGAAGTTCATTTCTGCTATTCCCACGCTCAGGCAATAGAGTATTGCAGTAAGCATTTCAAAAGGCATGAAATGATGCCGTTAAGTATAACAGATAAAATGATGAATAGTAATCACTGTGCTAGAATCAACGAAATGGAAATTCAAATACATCTTTCGTAAACACATCTGACAACAGAAACAAATATCCTTATGCTTAACAATGGTAGCGCCATTTCACAGGAACAATGCACTAGTCCTTCCTAAGTTCAATGTACTCTCGGTGTGTGCCGGAGCTGTTGATGACCACAATTTCCAATCTATCTCCCTGCAAATTTCATGGAACGGCAATATTGGATTTAGAAATTTTGGTCACTCATACCTAGTAATCTCAGGAAATCTAAAGTGAAGGAAAGCATCATACAGTGTATATGTCTCGTTCTGTCGCTGATGCGAAAACGTCCTTCACCAGATCAACCGCCTCAGATTCAGACAAGGGTGTCACTGCATCCTGAATGATAAACAGCATTGTGTTAAAAGTTCTGTTTAGTAAGAATGATACATTGCAACCGATACATGGTTTCTTTGCTTCTCATGAACTTATCATTGGCTCCTATTGGGACCATTGCAAGGCTGATAAAACGCCCCCATAAGTGGATTAAGCAGATGAAAGATAAGAGAAGTAGAACTCACCCTAGCTGGCAGTAGTAGAGGACTAGGAGATTTCAACTGATTGTCAAGAACAGGCATCATCAATGCTGCACCCGTTCCCTGAGCACTATAACCTGTCCTCTCATAAGACCCAACAGCATCGTATGTAAAGACACATCCTTTACCTGTCAAAAGAGAAAGAGACGCTCAGAGTTACAATCACACTGAGTGATCTATGTAAAATAGTACTCAAATGCTAAAATCATACTCCACCTTGGCTGTCCAGCCCACCCAATACATTGAACGCGTAGTATGGGAAGAATCTCTTGTAGTAGAGTGTGTTCGACAGCAGTTGTGCCATTGCAGGGCAGCTCATCTTCTTATTATGATTGTGCTCATAAACCTAAAAAGGCAGAAATGTGAAAGCATCAGAAGCCTATAGAGGTAAGGTTCAGGATGACACAATATTTACCCACACTGTTTGCTGCCCTACTAAGTAGATATTTGGTCAGGTATAAATAGAAGCATTCTAGCTATCTGTTAATTGCAGACCTATTAAGTTCTTTCTTAGAAATAGTACTTTGTAGGACCTGACGTAGTGATAATCCTCTTTTTCAGAAAATTTGTACCTTATCAAACTTGGTTTTTCAATTTAACAGAAAATGGAATACTAGACCACGGGTGGCAGTAATACATATCAGTATTGGACTATTGCAATCGTAGGATTGATAAAAGAGTGGTTAACGGAAAAAACACATAATGTTAAGTTCTTAACAGAGATCTGACAAATAGTTCAACAGCTCAACTATAAGCCACGCTTACCAATTCCTTGGCAGCCAGATTCTTCTGCAAAGCTTTGATATCACCTTGGAAGCCAGATGAGGCCAAAACACATTTGTCTGCCCTGTTTGTAGGGAAGTAGAGAGAAACAATATTAGCAGTTCAGCAACAAAATAAGATAGATTTTTCATCCTTTTAAAAAATAGGAAAGGTTCACTTTGTGGAAAACAATTGACCAGAGAATGTGCGGTCCAAAATAAATATTATTAATTGTTACTTGTTTAATTGATATAGTGATAGATGGTTTTGGATTAAACATCCTTTTCCATTTAATCTCATTTAGGCCTAGTCACCTAAAGCGTGTTCTGCTTTCCGCAATTTGGTTAAGAAATAGATCATGCTAGCACCACCACGAAAATTTGTACATAGTCACGTAGTGTTACTCCCACAAGGCCATCAGTGGAAAGTAGTAAGTTCCACCTTAGGGCCCATGGGATATCACTAATTTAACTTTGATAAACAATATACGAATATTCAAATCATTCATGTATAAATGATAGTCGCGGGTAGCTTTGTCTCCAAAGTTTTGTACCAAGTTTTACAAGTATATTCTCAAATTCGAATTTGTGGTCAAAGTTATGTTTTGAAGACCACTTGCGTATCCAATTGCACTCAAATTTGTGACCGGATTAGTAGCACTAAAGTTCAGCCTAAACTGTTTCAAATTGTCAACTAACTGAATTCTAACACCGAATTTCAGAACAGAACTACTTATATTTCCAGACGTAATGAAATCATGGTAGAGGCGGCGCACATCATAATTTCAAAGACACGCGACGCCTTACAGGGCTAACGAAATCCAGCACGCCGCTACTACCGCAAACCCTTGGAGCGGGATCTGAATTCAGAACTATCGCAAATCGAGAACGACGGTAATGACAGCACATGGGACGGCAAGAAAGGTTCAGAAACGTACAGTTGGGCCATCTTGGAGTGGTCGCGGGACAGGATGCTGTATCCGACGGAGAGGCGGGTGTCGGCGGCGACCACGCAGTAGCCGGCGCCGGCGACGGCCACGCACGTGCCGCCGTTGTTCTCGTACGGGTCGAACCTGGCCATCGCCTCTGCTCCGAGATTCACTCGTCTCCTCCCCGCTCGCGGCGCTGCTTGTTTGCTTCTCTCTCGGGTCTGATCTCAGATGAACTGATGCGAATTTGCGAAGCGCGGTTGGGGAAGGGGAGGGCTCGCTTTGCTTAAAGGCAGCTCCGGCACGCCGCGGGAGTCGAGTTCTTCTCCGTTTCTTCTTGTGCTGCAAGAAGAGAGTCCGGCTCGGTCGCTTTCTTCCTTCGGATTGTGCTCTGCTGGGTCAGTATGGGCCCAATCACAGAACGAAGTGGATAATGATATGGGCTGTGATTGAAAGTCCGACGTGGATAACTAATAGCCCATCAAGAAGAGCTCTGTTCCTTTATCTAGGAGGCACATACCTATTCCATAATTTGTTCGGAAAAAAAAACATTGGAGCGGTTCGGTTCGAAAGGGAAGGGAACATCACCAAGTCCGATTGGATCCAGTGCGAAACGGAGCCGCCCGCCTCCGCCATCATTTATACGATTCATTAAAGGTGGGGAGGTACTGCTAGATCTTAGTGGCAGCCAGGTTTGGGACGAAATTGCGAGGCTAATCATTTTATCTATTGGATTGGATAGACGGAATTTACAGGGAATCAGGGCAAGGAGGCCGGAGATTAATTAGATGGCGGCCGCCGGCGGCGGGCACCGGCGGCACAGCAAGGGGAAGAAGCACCTTCTTTTCGTGGAGAGGAGAAAAGGATGCTGGATGGTTCCTGCGACGCGTACCTTGTCTTCAAGATAAACCTCAAGGACATGTTCGCATCCGCCGCCGGAGCGGATGGGGACGAGGAGGATTGGGCGATGCCGATGAGGAACTTCCCCCGCCCCGTCGCGCGGTTCGATACACTGCCGGGCCGACCGGAGCGTCTGGACCTCGCCGTCGTCTCCGGATCTGGCGGCACCAACATCGTCGCCGTCAGCAGCGACAGGCGCACCGTCATCTACGACGCCGCCGCCGCCGCCGAGGTGCCGTGCGGGCGGGAGCTTCGCCACTGCATGACCAACGGCACCACACTCATCCCGCTGGGAACCCGGCTGTACGCCGTCGCCACCAACCTTCGGCCGCCGACCAGCTATTCGCGCCCCAGCTTCCAGGCCCTCCGGCCCCCGCCGCCGTCAAGCAGCCGTGGCCGCTGGTCCTGGCACGCGCTGCCGGCGCCTCCCCGCGACCTGTACAGGATGGGGTCGGACCGCGAAAGAGCTTTCTGCTACGTGGCGGCCTCCCTGGCCGCCGGCACGCGCGTCTGGGTCTCGGCGCCCGACAGGGGCACCTTCTCCTTCGACACGGCCCGCCACGCGTGGCGCAAGGAAGGATACTGGGAGCTGCCGTTCGGGCGCCGCGGCCTGGTCGTCCCGGACCTGGGCCTCTGCTTCGGCATCTGCCCGCGCCGCCTCTGCCTCTGCGCCTTCGACGTCCCCACCTCGGGGGCAGGGGAGCCACCGGCGGTCCGCTACGTGTGGCAAGACGAGTCGTACCCTCGCGAGTGCGGAGACAGGGGATTCCACGTTCGGAGTGGCAGCTTGGCCTACATGGGAGGCGACAAATTCTGCATCGCCTGGACCATCGCCGTCGAGTACGCCGGCGAACGCATGATGGTGCCCTCGCGGTTTGCCCTCTTTCTGATGGCCGTCCAAGTCGTCAGGCGCTCTCCTCGTCGTCAGCCAACTTCCGCCAGGTCCGGAGAGCTGCGGCTGCTGAAGCGTAGTGTGCGCTGTTACAAGATGTCAAGCAGTGGAGTAGACGGCTACGTGCTTCAGCCTTCCTTGGGCTGAGCTGAATTTCTCCTGATCAGCTGATGCCTGAATGTCCGTTCGCATTGCATCAGAACATAAGATTCAGCGTGTAGAGCATCTCGCTTACAGCACTCACATTCTATCAGATCTCATCACACAAAAGCAATTAAGCAAGCAGCATTACATCCTCCAAGTTATTCAAAAAAAAATACATCCTCCAAGCAAGCGGACAAATATGGTTTCAGCAAAGAAAACAAATATGCTTTAAAGAGAAATCGTCTATGTGTTTCCCAGTTTTAACCTGAACCGATGACCTCTCTTCCACTTTCAAGATAATTAGAATGTTACGTGATGTACGTAGTTCACGGCTAATTTTCACACGTGGTTAAAATTTTTAGCTTAAAAAAAAGGAACCATTGCTAAATGACTTTTACAACCTTGGTCTCAATTTAGTTAACTTTAAACCATGGGTTTCCCTGCATAAAACGTTGAAACCAATAAAATACCCTAGGCTGCAAAGCTACGCTAAGGAAGAAAGAAAGCTTCTTTTGAGCACAAAATGAACCACACGAAGCATCAAAGTTAAGGCAGAGGTGCTCAGCTTTTCTCGAACAATTTTTCTAAGGTAAAATTGGATCTATACCATCAAAAGAGCTGATCTTTAGATATATGTTATTGAAAAAAATCAACTTTACATATATACCATTAAAAGAAGGTAACGTTATAGATATCTGCCATTCCGTTTGTTTCCGTTGCTCTAGTCGTTAATTTCATTTCCTTTGGCCGTTCCAATATTTATCAAGTTCCGAGTTTGCCCTTGGGCCAAAAACACGTCAACCCTGCTCAGCATTCTGACCGAACAAAGGATATCGTGCCAAGAAGATTGCGACCAGCGGCGAGCTCCCCGGTGGCAGGTGTCGTGTTCTCCCGTGCGGCCTCACCCCAGCAGCGCGCTCCCTGCGGCAGCTGCCAACTCCTCCCTCCCTGCACCATTTGCCTGTCGCCGCCGCCTCCGAGCGGGCATTTTGCCGCTCAGCGGCGTCAGCGCTTCACCTTCTGATGGAGGTATGGAGCAGGAGCAGCTGGTACTCCCTCTCGGACTCTCCCTCTCTCCTCCCCCACCTGACTTTGTGCTGCTTTGATTCTGTGTTGGGATCCCCAAAAGAAAATAAAGTGAGGCGGAGCAGCGAGCACATTCGCAAGGTGGAACAACGAGACGAACCGGTAGCTGCAGTAGAGCAACAGGCATGAGTAGCAGAGAAGTAGCTCAGGTTCTTTTGCTGTCTTGAAGAGATAGTTCTAGCACTACAGAAGCTCGGTTCGAGATTTTAATTACCCACGCAGGAAGGAATTCAATAAGGGTATCATGGTCATAGATAATGTGGAGTTCACGGATATGCTAAGATGCTAATATATGCTATTCTAAACATAGTTCCCTTCTTTTAATGGTATATATCTAAAGATCGGTTCTTTTAGTGGTATAGATCCAATTTTACCTTTTTCTAAAGAAAAATTTACCTCTTAGAGCTTATAATCAGAGCTGGACAATCATGTATCAAACAATGAGTAATTTTGTAGGGTCATTATAAAAAAACTGCAGTCGATGAAAATCAGGAAGCAAGAGGAATGCAAGGTCACATGGCCATATGAGTATCCCAGGAAGAAACAAATTAGTCAAGGAGGCAGCAATAATCACACAGGACATTGACATAAGCACACTGTGTCACGTTCGGTGTTTGAGGCCACGACTCCCGCAGTCCCGTCCCCTCCTCCCAACACTCGGCACGAAACCAAAACGAGTCCACACGAGCCGTTCGGCGTCGCCGTCCGTGCCCCCCGCCGCCGCTTGCCGGAGTAGTAGTAGCAGCAGTAGCAGAGGAAGGGCAAGCGTGGCCGGATGGGGGTCCTGGGCGACGCCTCGGAGTGGTGCTTCTGCTCCGGCGGGGCTAAGCTGGAGCGGATCAAGTCCAGGCTCCTTGCCGCAAAGGGCGCCGCCGTAGCTGCCGTATCCTTCCCCAACGGCGACGGCCGAGGAGGAGGAGGAGGAGGAGGGGGAGGAGGAGGAGCTGGAAACAAAGGCGGGAGCGGGTTCCTCGTCGACCGCGGCCTCCTGCTCACCACGCACGGCACCATCCCCTCGGTCGCCGCGGCGGGCGCCGCCGAGGTCCGGCTCAGCCACGGTCGCCTCCTAGCTCGCCTGGTGCCGCATAGGTAACAACGCATTTCATGGCCTCCCCTGTTTAGCTTTCCCTTGGCTTAGTTTGAGTGCGCAATGCGGTGCCTGGCGACTAGATTTTCTGGGGGCAGTTCATCCCCAATGAATCTCTTGGTAGTACAATGCCGCATGAAAATATTGGATTTTGGGTTAGAAGCGGCAATTTCTTTGTGCTGCACTTGACCTGATTATGAGATGCGGCACCTCCTTGACCGTGGTGTAAAAGGATATTTTTTTTCAGTGAATTGAAAGCTGGTAATTTTCTTAGTAATTCACACTTCCCAGGTATATGAGATTCATATTTTTTTGGGTGAATTTATGTACCAACGGCTGATTTCTGCATTTGAGAAAAGGGTTTTTTGTTTTGCCTGTAAGTCAGTTATGAGACTCGGGTCCATTGTGCTGGGGTTGACTTCCATGTGGTTCAGGAGATTATTTTGGGCTTGTGGTCATGGACTTAGATAATCTTGATTTTGTTGATGCACTTAGTCATGTAGCAACTAGCAATAGTATTACATGCTGATGGGGATATAGTTTTCATTTTGTTTGTTTGGTGAGGAACAGGACAGTATGAATGCATTATGCTGCCTTGTTGATAGGATTTTCTGAGATTAAAGATCTACTAGTAGCAGATATATGGACCAATGTGACAATAGAGATGTATGCTCACTGACTCAGGCTCCCAGCCTGACTGAATGACATGTAGGTTAGAAAGTTTTGCTGCCATTTTGTAAGGGACGAGGGACTAATGCTGGCTTGTACAAGAGTGGACAACTTTAAGCCTAGCACGGGATGGCATAAATTCTTTTCAAGTTTAGATAGCTGATTGGCTAATGGGTACATAAGAATCTGTGGGATGTATACTGCTGAAAAGTGGTCCTTGGCTCTACTTATTCACTTAATTGATGAGCACAGGACATGTTTTTAATACATTCTTAACTCAACATGGGATGAACCTGGATTTTCCTCTCAAACATTTTATTGTCCAACACCCAGATATTCAAATTACCTGTACAGAATGGTGAAAGGATATAAAAATGCTTTCGATAATAGCAGGGAAACTCCTTTCTTAAAAAAATAAAAGGATATAGAATCTTTAAAAAAGTTGCCATGAAGAAAATAAGATATGGTGTACATTCTCCTTGTTCCATGGCTTTGCAGCTTACTTACTGGTCCACATTTTATGTCTTCATTTCAGGATCTTTATTACCAGCCCTATTCTTGACCTTACAGTAGTTGGTCTTGATGTTGTGGATGATAACTCAAGTTCACACGGGCAACAGCCTCATTTCTTAAAAACTTGCTTGAACCCCAGCTTGGACCTTGGCAGTACGGTTTTGCTACTGGGACATAACAGAAGGGATTTGGCTGTAGGCGAGGGGAAGGTTGTAATAGCTACAGACAATCTTATAAAGTTCTCAACTGATGAAGTCTTGTGGCATCCTGGATCTGCTGGGTTTGATACGCATGGAAATCTAGCTTTTATGGTATGTGATCCCATGAAAATTGCCCCTTCTACACCTAATGGGTATGCTTCCGCATCATCAACTGCTCTTCTTGCATCAAGAAAGGATGCGCCTATACAGTTTGGGATCCCCATCCCTGCAGTATGTGAATGGTTAAAACAGCACTGGAATGGTAGCTTAGAAGATGTTAGCAAGGCAATGATGACTCCTGCACAATTGACAACCTCCGGAGAACGAAGTGGGCGTTCTTTCTTTGGTCATCTTCGTTTTATTAAGACCACAGAGCGAGAGGGTGGTGATATCTTGTCATCCTCACAGATACCACCAAGACCGATTTGGCAGCACGGAGCATGCAGTTCAGCATCTGCCAAGATTTCACATGGTGAAAATGATTCGGCTGTCTCACATTCTTTCCATGGGCAAAACGAGCTGACCTCAAAAATGTGCAAAGCTAAGAACGAGCAAGCTGATTCACTTATGGATACTAGCCTTCCTCCTGAGTATTCAAGATCTATTCGCCTACCGCTTCCCTTGAAGCACATGATACCTGGTGAGAACAAGAATGAGGCAAACATGCCAGCTCCACATGGAACACATCCATCTAATGTGCAAATCAACTGTGGCACTCTTCACAATGTTGCTTACCAGGAAAATTGCTGGAGTGAGGTGCAGTCCAGTTCCTCCCCACTTGCGATATCCAAAATAGGAGATGAGAGGGACGGTTTTAGCAGCGGGGAGGAGACAATATACTCTGCTGAAACAAGGGAAAGCCGGAACATTCCAAGTCCAAAGGACAAGAAGGCTGAGATAGTTGGTCGATCCCAAAGTTTTGTGAATCGTAGCAAATGGGACTCACCTAAAAGTGTTGGATCATCAAAAGGAGCACCCTCAAAGCCGCGCACCTTCATCCCTCCGAGAAAACTGCATCTTCAGGCTGCAGCCATTTCACAGAAGAGCCAAGATTATTTCAGCCCAACCGTCTCCTCCAAGATGAAGAAGAGGAACTTATCCCAGACTCCCATGAAACCCAGGCAGCGTGCTCAAGTTACCTCGAAATGGATAACTTGATGCGTTGACCTGTTCCCGGGATCATACATACAAAGATAACACCTTGTTTTAGTCAGTTCTCACGGGAAATTTCTTCTTTCTTTTTCCTTCTTCTGTAGTTGTATCTTGTAGATGTATTCTAGTCATGAACTACTCTCTGGTCATTCTTTTCAGGACGCCAGAAATTAGAAGATATTGCTCTTTACCGTGTAACTCTCTAGTGATGGGGGTATTTCACAGGAATGCATTTGTTCGTTCTGAGATTATTCGTGAGGCGTTCTACATGGCAATGCCATTTCTTTTTCTTGCACAGGAATGCATGATCTCTAGTATGTTCTGACTAAGCGGGCAGCTCTGCAGCTGTGCTGTTTTCTTTTCTTGCACAAGAGCTACGCACACTCGTGGCACTGTATCTGTGTGTTACCAAGTGCCGATTAGCCGACAGAGTGGCTTCTGCATCATATCCTTTTTCGTTTTCATGATGATGCACGAGCTCGAATGTCCAATTTCGCTTCAGCTCAATCCTCAGGGTTAGCCTCTCCTATATTTTACCTACCGTTTGATCGATATCCGACGGACGTGGGCTACGCAATTACCACTAGGAGAGGCCCCTGAGACGCCGGCCGAACTCCCCAAGGCCCCAACGAATTCCGTTCTCTCGTCTCGTCGTCCCTTCCATCCCCAGCCCCCCACCCTTCCCACCGCGGCGCGAGCTCACCGATCGGGGCCTCCCCTTCGCCGCACCCCACGCGGCCGGACGGCCAGAGATCCGGTACCTGCGCCCCCTTCTCTCTCAACCCTATCTCAAGGGACGTGTCTGGGCCTTCCTGACGCTGAGCTCTTGGATCCGGCGGAGGTAGAGGAACCCGCGAGCGATCGGGAGCGATGCGGCAGCAGCGGGGCGGGGGCGGACTCGGGGGCGGGAGAAGGGGGGACGACCCGGGGATCCTGACGAGGGCTGTGGACAAGGTGTTCCGCTTCGTCCGCCTCGCCGAGTTCGAGATCCTCTTCGTCCTCTTCTTCCTCGTCGCCTTCCTCCTCTTCAAGGACCTCGTAAGCACCCACATCAACCCAGTATGGCAGTATCTCTCCGCTCTTCACTAGAATGAGATCGAGTAGGGTAGTTCAATGCCCAATTCGCATGGCGCCGTTTGTCAATTTGGTACTGCGTGGCCATGATTTTTGACGACTACAGTAGTTCCATTCTGATAGGAAGGAATGCGTTAAATGGCCGTTAAGGACTCGGCTGAAATCACACAAGATATGCATTGGTAGCTTAGTGAGTGCCGATACTCTTAAAGCTTATAATTTCCTTGCATAGATAATAACGGGTAGAATGGTGGTATTTCTATCCACGATAGATCTTTCTACTATGTGAATTATACTGTTTGAATGTTTGACAGAAGCCACAAGGTTTGACTTCATATGCATTGCTGAGATTCCGCCATCCGGATAAATTTGATGGGAGACCTAGCTATTAGCCTATTACCTTGAAATGATTATTAAGAAATCAGCTGTTCATAGAAGTTACAGTAAGCTTTTCAAAAAAATAGAAGTTACAGTAGCTTACTAAATGCAAATACCTCCTTCACACAACCTGGAATTTTCATTGATTGAATGGCAGGTAGAATGCATTTCTAAAAAAACAGTTAGTAGATTGCTAGTTTTTACTTACACTGACATGTCTCGGTGGCAAACCATGTCCTTATGTGATTTAGTTACCTGAATGCAGAATGGTTTTGCAGATTGTTTTATCTGGTATTTTGGAACTTTTATCTTACACTGGTTACTGAATGAATTTTGCTGCAGATGTCGCGGCCTGAATACAATCAGTTGTTTGTCAAGAAGCCTGATCTGGATGACCCCTGGCCTTAGAGAGTACAGATCGTATAATGTTCATCGTTGTAGCTTGGTCTTTTCTTTGAGTTATGTTGCAAGTACATTCTTCTTTGAAGCCCCGTGTGACCTCCCCCTTTTTTTGTGAGGAACTTTTTTATGACTATGACTAAATAGACTATTCTCTTCAGTGACGATGAATATATTTAGCAAGCTGTTTTCTTTACTTCAAGAGCAAATTTTCATGTCAATGTTGCTGTACAGCCATACTCAGGTTGTTGCTAGCAGTTACACCGTTTATGTTGTGTGAGGAACCATGAGTCCTAGGTGAAGTGAAATTGTTCTGATACGTGCATTGCTTTCGCGTGGTCAGTTCTAAGGTGCACAACCATGGCACTTAAATTCAATTACTGGGCTTTTTTTTCTAATAATTGACAGATGATTGCTTGACGGCAAGTTCACTGTGATATAACTTCAAATATCATGTTCCAGTGTCATATAAATTCAGATTTACTGATTTTGCAGGATCCAGGAAATGAAGAAAAAAACTGTAGTTTTTCATGATAGCCTCGTTTGCTGGATTATCGAAGAACTAGCGTCGTCCTAGAAGGTTGGTCAGCTCCAAAGGTTTTTTTTTTGTTCGGTGGATAATCTAAGAACTCGGTTATGCCTTTTTTGGCACGAGCGAGTACTCATACCTGATGCCAAGGAATTGATAGAAAGAAGAAAACGGGATTCAGTTTTCGGACAGACATCAAATACTATGTAACTGATAGAGGTTAAGAATCATTTTCCATACATAAAAAGAGAGGTGAAGAATCATGATCCGGTAGCTAACCCGAACGACGGAACAGGTACGTAGATTATCAAGTCCTTGTGTACCACAAGGGATTGGAGGATTCAGTTCACACTCCGAGAAGCAAGTAACCTTTAGTCAAAGCAATTTTTTTCGTTGATGCTGCGGCAGCTTCGGAGTGAGCATCACCAGAATCGTCGCACATTCACGTGTGTGCACGCGTCAACATCGTTACGTGAGATCCAACCTAACGGAAACGTCAAAGGGTTAAAGAAATCTTTTGAGTAGCAAGTTCGGCGGAAGTTGGCGTACGCCAACTCAATTCGAGTGCTCGAGACACTGGAAAGAAACAGAGGGAGATACATAACTTTCGACATGACCAGACGCCGTCTGGATTCTGCGTAACTGCAGTTTCTTTCCCCTCGAGCAAACCGCATTTTGACAAAAAGTTTAAATGAAAATAGCATATTGTCTTCCAAAATTTCATTAAATTCAAAACAGAAAAAAATGTTTCCTAGAAGACGAGGCTGAAATGAAATGGAGGGCCGAGAGGCCAGTCGGCGGCAGCTGGAGCGGAGCCCAACGCCAGCGAGTGGCACGGGAAGGAAACGCGGAACGGGCAGGGTCCGGTGGGCCCATCACCTCCCCACTTTTTAACTCCTCGGCCATCCCGACGCCGCACGCGGGTCGCCCGGCTGGCTGCCCCCCCTCCCCGCCACTCCCCCGAGATCCCGCCCCCGCCCCCGCCTCGCCGCGCCGACAGACCCCCCGGCCCCCGCGCGACCCGCCGCACGGATCTCGCCTCGCCTTCGGCCTTCCGTCCCGTCGCGATGCACAGGCGCGCCCCCGCCGCGGCCCTCCTCGTCGTCCTCGCGCTCTCCGTTTCCGTTTGCGTCTGCGCTGCCGCCGACCAGGTCAGCATTTCCCTCCACCTCCCCGTCCTCTGCTCCTTTCCTCTCCCACCGGGGCTCTGACAGTCTTACGTTCCGGGTCCTGCGATCCTGTCGTCAGGTTGCTAATGGCGCTGCCGGGAATGGCACCGGCGCCGGCGCCGCCCGCCTGGACCGCCGCACCAAGGTGAGCAAGCGCACGCTGTGTGTCTGAAGTCTGAACAAACCGGAGCATTGGCTCTGAAGAAGGCTGGGTTGGTCTCTCTCTGAACGGTCCCTTCCCGTGTGTTCTGCTTTCTTAGATGTTCCTCCACACGGCGCGGACGCGCGGGGCCGCGGCGGAGTCGCAGGAGCCGGGTCTGGGGCTCTTTGACGCCTTCTTCGCCAGCCTGTCCATCATCGTCGTCAGCGAGGTGAGACCATCGCGACACCGATGTCCGTGGACTTGCTTCTGCTGCGCGTATACCGTCTTTCGGAACCTGTTTCTGAATTTTCTGTCTCCTGGCCTGAAGATTGGGGATGAGACGTTCATCATCGCGGCACTGATGGCGATGCGGCACCCCAAGTCGACGGTGCTCTCTGGCGCACTGTCGGCGCTGGTCGTTATGACAGTAGGTGAAACTGAAGCTTTTGCAGTTTCACAGCAGCTATCTGGTGGGTTAAAATGGATTCAGGTTTGGTCTAACTGATCCTTCTCTGGGCTTGCTGTTGCCTTTCAGGTGCTGTCAACTGGGCTAGGCAGAATTGTTCCAAATTTGATATCAAGGAAGCACACTAACAGCGCAGCAACTGGTATGATCAATCTGACTGTTATCTTGTTGTGCAAAAGCTAGTCCAAGGTTAGAGGTCCTAGATGTTGGGGTAATGATCCGACCATTAGAAGGTCAAGGGAAGCACCTGAACTAAATGTTGTGCAAAAGCTAGTTCATTATTTGTTCAGTCCCGGAAGCACCTGAACTGGTACACTAGATGTTACATACATGCACCTACTCAAATTAAAATTCATGTGTTAGATATTTGTACTTGAAATTTACTATTTGTGCATGAGTGTGAGTAAATAGAGCTAGTATAAATTGTCACAGTGCTATATAATTGAAGAGTTGTGCTTTTGCACATTATGTTGCTAATTTTTGTTGCGTCCAAGTGCCTCTTGATTGGAATTGAGAAGTACAAAATAAACCAACTTCCAGGTTCTTCATTCAAAATTAGTGAATACATCGGTTATTAGGCCATTCCCTTAATCATGGATATTCATTATAAGAGCCAATTTAAAACTCATCATTGGAAACAAAAAATGAGACAAAGAAAGGTCTTCTCATGGTGTATATACATACTCGTTCTAGCAGAATACATTTAATCTCATGATTTTTGAGATATGACGTGCAATCAGAATATCAGTTTAGTTCTGTTCTTCTGTAGCATGCACCAATTCATTCAGTGATGTCTTATCTTCTCTTTTGGTATTTTTGGTGTTTCAGTCCTTTATGCATTCTTTGGGCTACGTCTGCTGTACATTGCCTGGAGATCAGATTCCAAGGCATCCCAGAAAAAGGAAATAGAAGAAGTATGTATAATTTCTTACATCAACCCTCCACCCTCTTTGTCATTTACATAACGGCAGCATCCATCTCTGCTAGATATAGTGTAAAGAACTTTTATGTCCATAATCTCTCAGAGTTCCATAAACATGAACTATTTAGGACCATACTGTGCTTAGTTGAAACTTAATTGCTGAAGTAAAGAGTAAGTGAGTAATACAACTACTACACATTATCTGGCAAGATGCCATTTTGTGCTCTATGGTTGATTTTGCTATTGTGTATTCCTACTGTGCGCATTGGTTGCAGTAACCTGTTAGTGTCATGGTCTTTGTTCATCTTATATGTTGACATATACAGGTAGAGGAAAAACTGGAAGCAGGTCAAGGGAAGTCAACATTTAGACGTGTTTTCTCGAGATTCTGCACTCCTATTTTCTTGGAGGTAGATTTCCCTCCGTTCTCATTTTACACTTTCATTTCTCTGAAACACTTACATTTGCTGGGGCAACTGCTGATGACACTAGCATCTGATTTTGGAACAGATGGAGAAATCTTCTGAGAGGATCTATAATCCTTTAAAGCAGTGTTTTTTTTTCTTTTAACACTAAATGTTGATGTACAATGCTTAAAGCATATCATCGCTGAAGCTGCGCCTGTGTAATGTTTTTTAACTGGTTTTATGTATGACTTGTTTTGGTTTCAGTCATTTGTGTTGACCTTCCTAGCAGAGTGGGGCGACCGGAGTCAGATAGCTACAATTGCGGTATGGCTCAGTTACCTCCACCTCTTCCTTGTTCATCCAAAATTCCAAGTTTGTAACTGAATCCATAAAAAAGAACTGTAACTGAACTTCAAGCATTGACCTCAATGCAGCTGGCAACGCACAAAAATGCGATCGGTGTTGCTACAGGGGCAACCTTGGGGCACACCATCTGCACATCGATCGCGGTGGTGGGTGGCAGCATGCTGGCGTCCAAGATATCTCAGGGCACGGTAGCGACCATTGGAGGCCTCCTCTTCCTCGGGTTTTCTCTTTCGTCATATTTCTACCCGCCATTGTAGTAGCACCCTGCCGTGTCTTGTCATCCTCCTAGTTCCTCCTGCTAGCCCAATTTTCTGTTGCTCAGCCACTCCCTAACCTCTGTGGCCTTCTCACCTTGCCCAGCATCCTCTTCTGATCCAGTGATCCTTGCCCCGCGGCAGATGATTTTTTGTTGTACCAGCGTACACAGATATGTGTAGGGATACGATCAATGCCAGCTGATTGTCAATTGTAATACTATACAAGTCATGAATTCAAAAAGAAACAGCAGAGGAGGTGTTCTGAATTCCTGATTGCCATCCTTGGGTGAACTTGACAACAGTTCCCAATTCAGCAAATCTGTGCCTACACATCGTGTCCCTGATAGTTACACCGGAAGGATTGGCTCGTACACCACGCACGCGGCGCCACCGACCTGCCTAATCGACTGCTTGGCGCGGCAACGGGTGCGTGTCATCGGCGGCAATCTTCTAGCTGAGCTAGTAGTTGAACCACCACCGCCACCGGCCGATGATCTTGCCGACGTACTCGTGGTGGTGCGGCTTCTTCCGGCACATGGTGGGGAACAGCCCGAGCACGTGCTGGCACTCCCTGAGCACGACGTCCCCGACCAGCTTCTTCTCCCGCACCTGCCGCGGCGCGTCCGGCGGCGGCTCTGGCGGCGGCGCAGCTGGCTGCGCCGGAGCCGGACCCTGGCCCGGACCCGGCGCCGCCACCGGCCCCAGCGTCTCCGCCGCCACCTTGGCCTTGGGTGCGGGGCCGCCGCCGTCGTGCCTTCCGGTGACGAGGAACATGTGCCCGTCCTGGAACAGGTAGCGGCAGCCGCCGTTGTTGACGCGGCACTGCGACGCCCAGGGTGCGCAGCTGTTGAACACCACCACGTCCTGGAGGAAGTTGCCCATGTACCCCCACTTGCAGAAGATGACGTAGGGGTCGTCCTGCGGCTGGAAGAAGGCCTGCTGGGGCTTGTAGGGGTCCAGGATGAAGTAGTGGAAGTACTCCCAGTTGCCCGAGAAGGCGGCGCGGCAGCTGAGGATCATCTGGCCCCCCGTCATGGTGCTCAGCATCGACAGCGAGTGGTTCTGCCCCGGCGGCGCCGGCCCCGAGCCCTCCTGGGGCTCCGCCGCGTGCGGGGACAGCATGCCCACGATGATCACTACGGACGGGATCGCCACGAACACGAACGGGATCGAGATGATCGTCAGCTTCCGGAGCAGGTCCTTCTTCTCCATTGCCAATTGGTTTGGCTGCCGGCTATTCTTGCTCTTCCTTTCGTCTCTCCTGCGTAAAAAGGAACAGAGATACCATTATTCACACTCACGTTTGCGGGTGTTTATTTTTAGGGCATCTATCTCTTCTTAGAAAAACGGCTGGCTGGAACTGGCCATTTCTTTATTGACAAGAAGGTTGCCCGCGCAAATTGCGCGGGTAGCTAGTATTTTTTATTTTAATATTTAAGCTTTATTACTTGAAGAAATATGTGTATAGTTTCATTTAGTTTTGTTATGAAAATTATTTTATCATAATGATCACTACGTTTTCTTCACCATCATATTTTGTGCCTTATTCTTTTGGTAACATGGATCAGGAGAAAAAGAGAACATTATGTAGAAATATTTTTTTATTTTTTAAACCTAATACAAAGACTTCAATTTTATTTAACATGATAATTTTTAATTATTAGCTGGCTATGTACATTTTTGTTTGAGAGTATTTGTTATGTGATAAATTCCTTAGACTATCAAATTCATTTTCAGTTAAGCTTATCAGTTGCTTGTTGCTGTCAATAGTCTTTACAGCCTTTTAGTCCTTAGTTCTTTTCTCTTCCCTTCTGTAAATATGATGTAAGTATGTACTTTGTCCTTCCCTTTTCTATAAAATTTTGATTGACGTGGGGAACTCCCCCACAGTTTAAGTTCAAAAAAAAGTATGGATCAAAGATAATATTCTTAATTTAATTTTGAGTTTGAAGTGATACCTTAATGCGCATAACTTACATCAACTTCAGTTTTTATCATATCCAAATCTCTCTTTTTCTTACGATTGTTCTATCTTTTTCCACCATAAATCATACGTCAAGCTTAACAAATTCACCGTTGTACTGGTAAGATACAACCTTTCCTAACTAATAATTAATAATGAGACTGCTCCACTCTATATATTTCAGCTTCAAGTTGTGGAATCGCTCCCAAATATCCGAACTCCGCAAAACTTTAGAGTAGCCGACTCCATGAATAGGAGGCCTCCCCCGGTGGTTCATGCATTTTTGTGGATTTGAAGGGTGGGTAAAGTGGTGCTTCAGAAATTGGTGGACACACCATGGAGTTTCTGGAGTAGACCTGAAAAACTAGAGTGAAGCTGTCTCAAACAGGCCATTACTCATGTCGCCTCTCATCATTGCCAGTGGTCATCACCATGCCTTGGTGACGACATTGATGCTAGGCCGTGTTAGGGTGATACACGACCTCCTGACTCAGTGGGGATTTTGTTGTAACATGCGCTCTTCAAGTCGAGCACTAACTCTCGTCACTCTCTAGATTGAAATTGCTTCTTAGCCCTACTGCCCTTCATCTTCTATCTTCTGATCATGAAGGCTTCTCCAAATTTGTTGTCCAAATGCGCTTCTTCATGGCTAATACATTGCTTTCACCATTGTTGTCATCATCCTCTTGAAATCTAACCCTCTTTCATCGTCATCTAGATTGATACCGCATCATAACTCTGCCATGGCCATGCCATGCTCATACTTTTTTTTTTTGCCTTTCTTAGTTTTGATCGTAGTTATTCCCCATGTGCTGCCATCAAGTTGTGCCTCTCCTTGTCTCCATGATCGCTCCAATAAACATTTCTTAGCTCCTCTCAAAATTGTACATAATCTCATTGCCTTTAAGTTTGAAACCACATTGTATCTCCATAATACCTACACCAAACCATTGTTGTTTTCGACAAAAAACGGTGTACCTTTTTATGTAGACTGTCTTCAGGAGATGTTTTGGCTGCGATTTTGATCCCTGCGGCAGCGTGAGGATTTAGGAGAAATATCCATTCAGCAAACAAAGCATGGGGATTTTCTTATTCTCCGTTGAAGGGCTATAAAGGTGAACTTTTCCGTGTTGGTCATAGGATCTCAACTATGGGCGTGCCTGCTCCTCGATTGAGGAAGCTAAAAATGTACCCGCAAAAAAGAAGCTAAAATGTATTTTAGTTTCATGTTCTTTTGCGAGTAAAGAGGAAAAATATTAATTGCTCAAACACTTCATAAAGCGACTATACAATTCAAGCAATCAAGAGCAATTTATTATTTTTTAACACTTTGGAAAGCAAGCGTGCCATACTACTCTATGGTTTAGCAGCTTCACGGTCTAAGCTAGCTCATTTGCAATATTGTTCTGCTCTCTCTCACATGATTCTGACACTAATTTTGGAAGCATTCTTGTGATATGTAGTTTCTTGTATGGTGAATAAGAGAATATCTAATTGGCTAATTGGATATTGTAGTACAGAGTATATTCATGTATAATGACAACATAAAGACAACATAAGCCTTTTGTTTCTATTTTTCTTATTAGATTCCTAATCTACCTATATTTAGTGTGGACTCTTCATGTTAATATAGACCGTTAGATCTTCATAAAATCTGATGGTGTAAATTATTCTTTTTGCATTAATGTAAGAATTTCTAGACCCTCTCAACAAACATATATAGTGGTTTCTTTTAATATTCCCTTATTATTTTTTTTGGACCGAACACAATCAAAGAATTTCAATGGACCGCCAATAGTTAGCCTAAATCCTAATATTTCTTAATTGGCTAATTGGATATTATAGTGCAGAATATATTCATGTATAATGACAACATAAGGACAACATAAGTGTTGCTACAGCTGCCGGTCTACCTCTCCCTTATTTTTATTTGGGTTGTTGTTAACCCAGGCTAGAACCTCGCAGCTTCCTTCCTCCAGTCATAGGATCAGACGACCCAGGACATGTGCAGCGGCCAGGGCGCTAGGCTATGTGCCTGCCGTGCGGTGCGGCCTAGTGCTACCCATTCATCTCGTCCGGCTGGCTGCAGCGAGGACGTTGTTGTTGTTGTTGTTTTCTCAGAGTTTAGCTCGTGGCTCCATGACCTGTAATCGTAGTAGCTAGGGATTCCAGAATCCATCCAGCATGCCAGCCTTGCCTTTGTAAATAGAGTCGCCACTATATCCTGCATGGAGCTTTGAGCGCAAAGGCTTCTCAGTTCGCATCTCATCTACTCCATAGCATGCACATATCTGCGGGGGAAAGAGAGAAAAGAAGAAACATAGATAGACACGTGTGATGAATTGCTTATTTTTAGATTCCTAATCTAGCTATATTTATAATTCGTATTTGGCGTGGACTCTTTAGGTTAATATAGGCCGTTAGATCTTCGTAAAATCTGATGGTGTAGATCTTTTTCTTTTTTAGATTAATACGAAAATTTTGATTTAGTTTAGACCGTTAGATCTTCATAAAATCTAACGGTGTAAATCCTTCTCTTTTTTAGATTAATGTGAGAATTTCTAGCTCCTCTCGGCGAATGTGATGCCTTCTTTTAACACTCCCTTATTAATATAATAGATTTGAATCCGATGGACGAAATGACGAATTCGACAAATGTATTATCCATCATATTGAATATACGATTGTATGCAAAATAGCAAATTGCAAGCATAAAAATTGAGATAGATGCAAATTGCTAGCATGGATTCAAGAGTACGAGGAACCACAAATGCGATGCATTACCTTCAAGGACCAGCACAAATTTTGCTGGAATTTCGGCAGAAGCAGCTCAATCCCCACCGAAATCTCGAGAAAGAACCACGCGTCCTAATTAAATGAGCATCTAAGCAATCGGATCAATGACCTCGTTAGACAAGACGCCCTTCTTCGACGTCACCCTTTCGAAACGTATGCGTAGAGCATAGAGAGAGAGGGGCAGGGGCTCGGCGCAATGCAGGAGGCGAACGGGGGAAGACGATAGATGGAGGCCGATGCTGCCTTATATAGGCATGCGCACGCGTTACGTGTGAACCTATTCCGGCGTCATCTGGCGACACCAAATTTGAACTGAGGATGTTTGTTTCTTGATCAGCACTTGGATTGCAACCAAATTTGGCGTGTCAGGACTCTTAGAAGAACTCATCCTCAGCTCAAATGTGATTTGTTTCTAAGGTAAGACACCCGTGAGAGCACCATGACTCTAACTAGATTGCAACCCATCTGATTGCACTGTGAATGAAAAAGAAAATGTAAGCTAATACGGACTTTGTTTGCCGGCGAAACGGTCACGTACGCCGTCGCCGTTATGGCTGTCGTCCTAAAAAAGCAAAAAGGAAAAGGCCCATGTTGCGAATGCGGCTTGGTCCAGCTTGGAGAGCCAGGCAGGCCCTGACCTGAGACTGCCGAGAGGGCCCAACGGCCCAACCGTCGTCCCGCAGCCTGCTCCTGCCTGAGTCAAAAAAAAAAGAAAGAAAGAAAGAAAATCTCAATTAGTTCCACCACACCAGCGCGAATCGTCTGCTTCTCCGCCGCCCTCCCCCTCCTCTCTCTCCCACAAAACCCCCGCGGCCTCCCCGTCCCCGCAGCCCGCTCGATCCCGAATCCCGATACCTCTCGACGTCCTGTGGTAAGCTTTCCCCGGGCATTTCTTTGTTCCCACCTTTTGTTCAGGTTGCGTCGATGGTTCTGGTTCTTGAATCCGCGGCGCCGTTCTTGATCCTCGCCCGAGCTTCGTGCGGTTTCCGTGTTTCGCTGATGGGGTTTTCTTCTCTTGGGTTCTTCGCCTCTCGGCTACCTTGGTCCCATCCCTATTCCGTGCGGCTCGTGATCCTCGCCAGAATGACTGCGATCTCGGTTGCTCTTCGTGCCGCGATGGCTTTGGCTTGGTTCTTGAATCCGCGGCCCCGTCCTTCACCCTCGCCTTCTGGTTTCCTGCTTTGCTGTTGGGTTTTTCTTCTCTGATTCTTTGCCTTTCGCTACCTTGGTCTAATCTCCGACTCCGTACGGTTCTTGATCCTCGGCAGAATGGCTGCAATTTCAGTTGGCCTTGATTATTTTTGTCACCTCTGGTTCGCGGCCCTTTTGCTTGGATTTCAGTGGTGCGTTCGATTTCTCTCCGTCTTCTTGGATTTTCCCCTTGTTTCCTTTTTTTTTTTTTGGCTTTCTTGGGTCATCCGCATTCGTAGGGTTTTTGATTGCTTGGTGGTTTCGGGTTTATGGATTCGTCATTCATCCGACTCATCTTTCTTGTGGTTCCGTTGTTCCAGGCGTGATGGGGGACACGAGGCCGAGGGCGTGGGAGGCGGGCGAGAGCTCGCGGGATGCCAAGAGTCCGCGGCTGGACTTCCTGGCTTCGGCGGCGTTGGGGCAGAACGATCTGTCGGGCTGGGACGAATGGCCGGAGGTGACCGGCGACAAGGATTGATGCAATCACGTCCCCACCGACAGTGCTCACAAGGAGGTTCTGGATTCGTCGTTGCAATCCGATCACGCAGGGGAGTGTGCGGATTGCCAGCGCGAGGAGGAGCCTGGTAAATGCCGGCCCGTGAACAGCCGTATCTTGGTGTGCCTGGAATACGGCCGGCAATCCTGCGGGTATTCAGACACTTATCTCCCATATGGGCATGCTCAGGATCACGCCAAGCATGAGCAGCATTGGGTTGCTGCGATGTTCGCTGATCCACAAGCTGGATTCTGCTTCAAGTGTGGAACTGAAGTGTCTGTGTATCCAGAGCAGGAGGAAATGTCAGGCGAACTTCAGGCAGGTGGTCATGCGATTGGATTTGATGTGCACACTGGTCCTGTCAGTGGGTTACTGAATCTCGAGTACACATGGCAAGGCCATGAGTTCGGATCAGCTAATGTGCAAGGCTATGCTATCAGAGGGATACCGAATCGCGGGAGCACATGCTACGTGAATGCAATAGTGCAGTGCCTCCTTGTGCTTGATAAGCTGCGGGCAAGGATGTTAGGACCGGATGCTCCGCCAGGTCAACTTGGCCTAGCACTAATGGAGCTTTTTGTGGAGACGTGTGGAAGATGCTGTCGGAGGCATGCTGAACCCAGATAGACTCTTGATAAGGGTACGCTTGCATACTGACAATTTTGAAGCCTATAAAATGCACGACAGCTATGAACTGCTTGACTCCTTGCGCAGTGCTTTGCATAGCGAGGAAAATGAAATTGAGACTCCTGACAAACAAAGAGGTGCTGATACAGTAATTGATTCCATTTTTAGGGGTGAAATCTCTTATACACGGTCCTGCATTTATTGTGGATCTAGTCTGGTTTTACACGATCAGTTCTGTGAGCTCTCATTGCCACTGCCATCAAAGGAGCATCCATCCAGAAGTGTTGCAGCACCACAAACAAGCGAGTCTCTCAAATCTCAACCAAAGAAAGCTGTTACTCAACTAATTCCAGCAAATGAGAAGAGTACCTCGGAAAAGATCCAAGAAGTTGCCAAAAGCGGTGATTCTCATATTCTTGGTTCAGAATTGAAAGATGTCAACGTGGAGAAAACACCTGAGCCTTTGGAAGTTGGTGAGTTTATGCACCCATTCAAAAGCCCTGAGTGCACATTTTGGGGATGTCCTAGTTTCCTAGACTGCACCATTGTTGAGGAATCAAAATGCAGGAAACTGTGGAACACTTTGATACTATTTTTGTTATCTTGGTCAAAATAAGAAAACAAGTCGGATTGGGTTGGGGATGTCCTAGTGTCCTATACTGCATCATTATTGAGGAATCAAAATGGAAAACTGTGGAATACTTTGAAACTACTGTTTTCGTTGTCTTGGACAAAAATAAGAAAACGAGCCCGATTGAGTCTCCTACACTGTCTAAATGGAGAAAATTATTTAAGGGCCCTTTACACACATGGACTGAAGAAAGAAGAAACCTTCAGGATGTGCATAGATAAGTGAGCAGGATGTTCAGCGGTTTTATCATGGCAACGCTGTTTGCTCTAGTGTAGTAGTTAAAACCGCCATAAATATACTAACAATAAACTTCACTAGAAATGGTTGCTTAACTTATGTGTGGGAACTTCAAAAGAAAGCTGCTTAAGATGTGGAGGATAAATATCCTAAAAAATATGTAGAGGATGACAACTACTTGTTGCATGATGCTATTTCCAGTAAAATTAAGTATTATATGCTTGGCTATGCAGATTCTTCTGAAGCGCAATGTATCTGGCAAAGCAAGGATGTTATCCAGGATCCTTTGGAGACTAGGGAGGATAAAGTCTCATGTTCCGAACTTTCACGAGGGATCATTGAGGCGCCACCAAAGTCTGTTAGTTTTGTTCCGCAGAACTTGTCTAATGTCAAAGTTGAGCAAGTGATTGAGATGACAGCAGATTCCCACAGTCCAGAAGATACGGATCCACCTCCACTTGTTGCTCCACTAAGTGAAAATGGTGCACCGGTGGCATTAGGCAGTTCTGTAGATCAAAATGGCAATGCTGATCCTGGCGATCTATTGAATCAGCTGGATGTTAGTATACAAGCCAAGGAGAACACTTACACAGGACAATTAACTGCAGAAGACAAAGGAAATGCTCGGAGTAGAGATGCTGTACATGATAAGGTGGTAGGGGTTAGCAATATTGTACCATCAATTGAGGACTGCCTATCACTGTTCTTTAAAGAACAGGTGGTAGAACGGAATTGTGATGATTGTCCCAAGGTTATTGAGGAGCCAAGTACCAATCAGAGTGAAAATGGTGGGCAGATGGTGGCAAGTACCACTGATAACACAGCAGTTGATGGGAATCAGACCGAACAGTCAGACAGGTTAACATGCCAAATTGGGCAATCTATTGAACCAAACAGTTTGTCAGTAGAATGCAAATCTTCTTCAAGTAGGCAACCAGATGATTCTGATGCAAAGAGTGAAATTATACAGACAGAGGAAGTTAATACAGAAAGAATAAATTCTGGGATCAGTTATGGCGATAAAGAAATTGAATGTCATGAAGGTATTCAAGAAGCTGTAAATAGTTGCCTTCCAGCTGAGAAACAGACCAATCTGTTGAGCTCTCAGCATAGTCAAAATCTTAGCACGCCAAATCAGAACAGGAGTAAGCGACTCAGGCTGGATCTTAGTGCAAGCCAGTTAGGAGACAACCAAAACGAACAGAAAGAGAGGAGTGGATGTGCTATCGAAACACCTTGTATTACCAAGCTGTCATCTGTATTAACTCTTCATCTTAAGAGGTACATCAAGTATGGCAATGCCCATCATAAAAATGAAGCACATGTGAGCTATAATGAGTACCTTGATGTAGAGCGATTCATGGACCCCAGGTACTGATAGTTCTTCCATGATAATATCTAATACTTCTATGCAGTTCTAACTAGTGCCTATCTGGTTGATTGCATAACTTTTATTTATCTATTAATTTATTCAGTTATTTATTGCCTAGTTTGTTGCTTCTATCTTGTAGAATACACAATCTTCTCTGAAATAGCCTTTAGAGCACATGGAATTGTTGGTTAAGGAGTTATTTAGAGACTCCATATTCTAGTGGTGTTCTCATTTGTGATCATGTGGAAGTATACTGTGTACACATTAGTTTTGACTTTCCAATTCAACTACTAGAGTTTATAAACAAGCATGTATCCTAGATAATGAAAATGAATGGCATTTAGAGCATGCTCGTTTCCTCACAACTTGGATAACTTCCCCTTTTTGAATTGTGTGAACGCAATTGCAAAAATGCCACCTGTGACATATCCAAAAAGGAGTATTTGTCCACAAATGACACCTCTAGAAATGTTGAAAAACTATGTTATGTTTCATTTGTGGTTAGTGAGAAAGGGAATTAGATGTTGATGCAAATGGTCCTATTATGTTTCCAACTAATTGCTGGTCCAGCTTGACAAAAAAATTTGAATTTTCACCAGAATATCACATTATTCGAGGAATCCTAGATGCTGTGCTGTCTGCCTGTCAGAGTCTTAGATCAAAAACTGCTTTAGTGAATAAATTGCAATGAAATTTGCATGTACAATAGAACAGGTTATATTCACATATGGATTGAATGGGCAGGTTATCTGCTACAAACCCCATTCATATTAGCAGCGTCTCACATACTCGTGGATATTAAAATTAAATATATGCACGTTAAAAAATAGGAAAAATATATAATTATCATATCTTAGAGCTCATTATTACTCTGCTTGTGGGTACCTCTTAAATCCATAGCCTAGTAGCCTTTTTATTTGTTGAAACGTTTGATGTTTGGTATAATTCTTGTGCTGACATTTCAAAGATTGGTGGATATACGTAAACCTAATATTTTTTAATGGCTTCTTAATATTTATGGAGCTTTGTTTGTTGATTATTTTTGTCAATGTTAGTTACTTGAGAGGGATAATATGGGTGTTTATTTTTAGTGATTGCTTGTGAACAATATTCGATTTTTAGGATATATGATCAAGAATGGCATACCATTGTTGATAATAAGTTTTTAATTTATAGCCATACATTTGGCTTACCTTTTGTTTTTTTCTCTCTAATATTCAGCTCTGTGGACAAAGATAAATCTTTGTATCATCTAGCTGGTGTTGTGGAGCACCGTGGACCCTCCATGAATGCAGGACACTATGTTGCTTACGTGAGAGCGAGGAGGTTTGGAAATCAGGAACAGCAGAGCAGCTGCTCTTCCTCATGGTTTTGTGCGGACGATGGTTACATCAGAGAAGTCACTCTATAAGAAGTTCTCAAGCGTGAGGCATACATTCTTTTCTATGAGAAGATGGAAGGCTAAGACATGGCTAGCGTAAGATCTGACACAGCTCATCAAATCACAGTCACGAAAACATGCAGATGAATGAGATTAGCTAGCCTTCTTTGGTTGGCAATGATTCAGTTAGTGTACATGTTGGGCTCTGATGAAGTCCATTTTTGTTGTAGGGAGTCAAAACTGACTGAAACTTGTACGCAATTAGAGTTTTCTGGCTGATCTGGTCAGGCTGATTCATATCTCATTATCGTTGCCTTTTAGGATCAAACTATGAATGGAATGGGACACGGCATTGGTCTGATTGGTGAATTGATCGTACAGGTCTTGTAAGAGGTTGTGTTGGGTGGTGCTGTTACATGATAATGGTCTACAATAATGGAAAGTTTAGGAGATAGGAGTATTCCTTGATGCGTTGAGCTTTGCCAGAAATTCTAGCTTCGTACAGCCTATATTGTCTGCAATATGCTTTACATAACACATTGAAGCTGAAATTACAGGCTCATCATTATTTGCTTTCAACATAGTTTTCTAGAATTCTAATCTGCAACTTGCGTATTTGAGGGGGGAAAAAGGGAATTCTAATCTGCAACATTGCAGAATTGATCCTAGATTCAGCGTTGATGTGCCAAACGTTTTGTAGGTGTCTCCTAAAAACGATGGTAAACGGTCAATTGTCTGTTCCATCGAAGAGTTTGAACCGGTTGATGACTGAAGGCGACATTTCTTTCTTTTGTGGAACACGCTCATTGCGTTGTTTCCTCGCATGTCTGGTAGTGTAGATGAGAGTAGCTCAGTTTTGACTGTTGAGATACAGGTCCATTCTGGGGCTTTGTCTGCCGGCTCGCAAGTATTTCAGAAAGCGACATGCCAGATCTGCTCGTACTGAATTGGCACTCCCATATGACCATGAGTTGAGGAAGAGCAGTTGAAGAGCGCTCTGATCTCATCAGGGAGTTTTGGTCTTCTCTCTGTTCTTCTGCACGGCACGACAACCCCTGCTTATGTGTTGACAACTGCGATGCTACGCAGTGTGTAAACTGTTGACAAGCGAGGCCAGCGAACCGAGGAGGGCGCGCCAAAGTTCCGGAGGAAGCGATCGATGGCGACCCAGAACTTTCCTTTCTCGCCGATGCGACAATGTCGCTGTAGGTACCTCTCCTTTTTGTCTCTATCTCAGCCAGACAGCGTGCAGCGCTTGGAACAGCCGCTGCTGCTGCCGCCATCCCGTCCGCCCCCGGGCACGGCGCGGCTCCCCCTACGGCGAAAGTGGTACATATAATATATCCGTTCATATTTGAGTTTCGATTTCGTTTAGAGGGGTTAATATTCGTCCGTATCTGAATCTAGATGTATCCGAATCTGATTATGATGTCGATATCTATTTATATCTTATCCGAAATAAATAATAACTGTCTGGAAGTATTTGCATTCGTATTCGTAGATATACCATCCGTTTTCCCCTCCCCGACAAACAGCATCCCGTTTCACCTCGGCAGATCCGCACTCCCTCCGCTGATCCCGCCCCCCTCCTCCGTCTCCCACGCCCCCGCCCGCCCAGCCTTTATTACTCCATCCTCCTCGAGCCCTCCTCTCCCACTTCGCGAGCGCGAGCCCTGCTGCAGTGCCGAGCCTGCTGCAAACCTTCCAAGCCGCTGGCCGAACCCACCCACCCACCCAAAAGGCAAGCCAAACCCCAAGCGCCGGCAGCGGAAAGGGTGCGAGGCCGAGGCGGGCGCTGACACGCGGAAACCCCCGCAAAAACCAGCAACCATCCCCGCCCCCCAGATCGGCGGATCATCACGCGAGATCCAAACGAAACACCCCCGCACGCCTCCCCAGGCGCGCCACGCCCTCCCCCACTTATTGGCCCACCCGAGCGTGCCGCTGCCGCTGCTGCTGGCCGCGCCTGCCTGCCGCTTGGAATAGGCGCTTCGGTTCAGCTCCTTGTCTGGGCTTGCCGACCCGGGTTGGTTGGTTGGCGTCGGGGAGGAAGAGGATGGAGGGGCGGGTGATGCGGCGCAGCGTCACGCTGGCGGACCAGCTCGCTGCGGTGGGGCCGCCGGCGGCGGCGGCGGCGGGGTCTTGCAACCTCCGCGACCTGCTCAAGCTCCGCGACGAGGACGACCTCGCGGCGGGGCGCCGGGCGGCGGTCACGCTCGCCTCCGCCATGGCCGCCGAGAGGCAGGCCTCGCTGCCGCCGCCGTCGACGTCCGCGGCCGCGGCCGCGGCGCGCACCCTCCTCGACATCATCCGGGACGACCAGCAGCCTCCCCCCACCGGGTCGGGGGCCGGCGCGGGCGCCGGCGACCCCGTCCTTGTCCGCCGCGCCGAGTCGCTGCCCGCCCCGAGCACTGCGGCCTCCCCGTTCGCGCCCGCCGAGGCCGCCCCTTCGCCGCCTCCGCCTCCGCCTCCGGTGGCGGCGGCGCAGGAGGAGGGGGAGAGGGTCTCCCTGATGGCGCTCCTGGAGCAGACGGACAGGCAGTGGAGCGCCGGCGCGGGCGGCGCGGCCCGGCGCGAGGAGGACTTGGCGGAAGCGGAGGCGCTGGAGCTGGTGGAGGAGGACGCCGACGCGGAGCCGGAGACCGCGGGGAAAGGGGTGGTCGCCGGGTGCTGCTGCGTGTGCATGGCGCGCGCCAAGGGCGCGGCCTTCATCCCCTGCGGCCACACCTTCTGCCGCGCCTGCGCCCGCGAGCTCCTCGCCAGCCGCGGCCGCTGCCCGCTCTGCAACGCCGCCATCGTCGACGTCCTCGACATCTTCTGACCCCGGGCCCCTCCCCCCCCCCCCCCCACCCCCGGCTCGGGCGGCGGCGCGCGCTGCCGACACCTCGTCCGGCGAAATGCGCGCCCGAGGACCCGCCTCGGATCGGCCAATCCGGTGCGCCCGCAACTGAAATAGGATCCAGACATAGATAGATCTCTCCTCCCAATCAAGAATCAACTGTCCCCTGTTCTTGTGCTGCTGCTGCGATTGTGAAAAGGTTAGAACATGTTCGCCTTCAATTAAAGCATCACCTGCTGCGAAATTGCGACTTGCTCTCCTAAAGATCATCATTCCCGTGCTGCACATTTTCCCCTTCTTCGCCTACTTTCCCAAATCCAGAAACCACGCTGGATCAAGCAGGTTCTTGACTAACCACCCAATCAGTCAAAGCGCGCTACCGTGGCCGGTTAAGATCGCCGGGATTAGTACCGCTGCAATTACTCCCCCTGCTGGCTGCTGCAGTCCAGCTAGCAAGCACGCACTGTTTGAAGATCTCAAGGAGAGTCTACTCCACTCTACTAGTCGAGATACCCGGCGCGTGGCGTTTTAAATTTTGTTACTGCTCCACTCCACCAAGCATTTCCACTGCATGAGTCAATTCACTGCGGGCTTCGAGCTCAGCTCAGCTCAGCTAAGCTTCGAGCGCCTTTGCCTGTGCCTGTCACTGTCAACATTTCAAACAAAGCTCCATTTTTTTCTCGGCTTCGAGGTGTCAGATTTGAACATTTCAAGGCCCTGATTGGAGCGCGTGTCGTCACGAGGTATTAAGAAAATCCACGGGATAAGATCATGAGATGGAGACGGTTTCATACGTTGGCGACGCCGACCGATGGAGAGATACGCACGACACGTATGTCAACTTTGGAAAAACTCCGTTCTCTAAGAAAATCTCTACCGGCCAGGCAGTACACGCAGCCGTGGATAGACACTTTGCACAAGAGCACTCGTCTGATGCCGACCCAACCATAAACGGAACGGGGCCCCTGTTTTCCCGTCCCCAATGGGGCACACGCACACGGCACACGGATGGGAAGGGGAAGAGGGTTGGTCGCCGGCACTTGTCAGTGCGGATGCCGCGGGATGGGTGGCGGTGGATCCGGAAGCGGAGCTCGTCCGGCCGGGTCGTCCGGCTCGGTCGCGTGTTCCCTCCTCGGCGTCTCGTACGCGTACCCGCGGGTGGTGGCGGCGGTGGCCTGGTGGGTTCCGGTTGCACGAGCGGCTCACCGCTCCTCGGTTGGGCCGGGTACGAGGTTGGCCGAGGGGAATGTTCAGGTGGTGGGGAATCAGTCGATCGATGGATCGAATCGGAGATGTTTCTCAAAAGAATCGGAGATGGTTCGCCGGCGCTGGCGCCGCATGCCCGGCTCACCCGCCGCTCTGCCAAACTGCACCGAACCCAGACCGACGCCTGCAACGGCCGCCGGCTCGCCAATCGGCGAGAGCGACGGGTTCAGGCATATCCTACGCCAGTAACGACCTCAGCGGTGCCGTGCGGGCCGAGCCGATCGGCGGCGTCATCCCGGTGGTTAAGCTAACTCGAGCGTCACACAACTTCATCATCACTAGAATTTGGTACCGTTTTTTCTTAAAAAAAATCGTCAGTGTTGGGCTGATTTGGACACTGGCGCCCGGTTACTGGTCAAAGCGCAATCAGCCAGGTGCGCCCGGGTTTCTCTGCTCTGACCCATTTTGTTGTCATCGCGGACGCCGACGGACAGCGACAGGCCGACAAGGGCGTGACGAAAAAACAGGCGGGCAGAGCCGGAACGATCCGGGCGCAGAAGCGGTGGGGGGTTTCGGCCGGGTCTGCGGCCGAATGGCGCTCGCGGATTTGGAGGCTCGCGCGCGGACGGGGAGCACGGCTTCTTCGGCGGCTCGGCACCGGCACGCGAGATTCCTGGCGTGCGGGGGCGAGCTGCGTGCCACGCGCGCGCAGGGATAGAGGCCGAGAACGTGCGTGGGGTGGGTGGGAGAGATCTGCCGAGCTTGGAACTGAAAGTTTCAGGAATCTCAGAGGGGTGTGGGTGCTTTCAGGATCTGCGTCACTGACCTCTAACCAGGAGTAGTGAGAGGCAGCAGCGCTTTTCTCCCGGTCAGAACTACTAAGACTGGCTCGATCAACTACATGAAGCGGCATGGTCCAATCGCCCAATCGTCCTGTTAGGTCCGAGGACCCATAACGTCAATCTCAAGTTTGGAAATGAGAAATTATGGACGGAGTGGCGGTGTTGAAGGACACATAAGGTCAACCTCACATGCGTGCCCTTGCACGCAGAGCATAATAGTGACGCCTTCGTTGCTTTGAACAATACTGGAATGCTATTTGGAAATTGGAACCATATACTATATTATATGGCTCTAGCATTTTGGTGGGCCCCACTCGATTCAGTAAGAGAAAGCATTATAAGATGATGTAAGCAGGCTGCAAAATTTACCCTACCAGATTTATGTTAAGGTGGAGGAGAGAGAAGAGAAGAAAAGCAAACTGCAAGCTTACAACCGGCTAATGCATTTCCTATAAATTTTGTGAGAGAACAAGGTCGTCCACATACTAATAAACTATTATAAATTTATAACCAACTATTATATAGGTAGGCTATTAGTTGGTTATTGATGACATGCCAATAGTATACCGTCAACGGCCGGCTGAATCATCAGCCATGCTCTAACGACTATTTGGATTATTTGCCCGGTCCAAATACAAGAGGTGCGCATGTTCAAGACTCAACTTTGCGATGTTTGACCAACGAGTGACCACCTAGTTTAGGATGGTAAAAATAAAATAACCCAGCAGCAAGTACATCATGTTATGGACCGAAACTACTGTTCAGGATAGTAATTGGTCAAAAGCATGGCCTTAACATAGCTAGGAGTGGCACTGTGTATGGACCGAACCTACGGGCCTATCTAGTCCGACACTCCTACCATCCTAGGCCAGTGGCCTGGTCGATAAAGCTTGGCGCTTTTTCTTGGAATTCCGCGCGAACCGACTCGGCCGTGCTGTGCCTATCATTCTTCAGACTTCACCCCGCGCATGGCATGGCATGATGCGCACAGAGCACACTCTCTGTTGGGTGGCGCTGGTGCACGCTGCACAGTGCACGGGCTATTTCTAGGGGGGGCTTCTCCGGCTTTCCCTCTCGAGCAACAGCCAGAAGCCGGCGGCGGGTTCCGGATCGCAGTCGGTGGTCGGAGGGCTGAGCTGAGTGATGGACGGGTCACCGACGACGACGAGACGCCCCACGAGCCCATCCATTATACATGCGTCTGCTCTTGTTGCTTGCTTCTCCTGTGCGGAGAGAAAGCGACCGAGCTGCTGCTTGGATCGAGCATCGACACGTACGAGGGCAGGGAGGAACGCCGCCGCAGCCCGGTGGTTAAGCCGCAGTAATCAGTTGCACAGGCTTTCGTAAAAAAAAAAATCGTTCAAAAAAAAGTTGCTCCGGCGGCCTCCGCATGAAGGGCGGGCGGGCGGACACGGATCCTCCCGCACTCGGCCCATGCACGCGCGCATTCACTAATGCCCCGGCCGGCCGGAGCCGGACCCGACCCCCGGTCGGCGCCCCAGGATCCTCCTCTCTCTCCTGCGCGCAGCGCGTTGCGTTGCGTCTCCTCCTCCAAAGCAATGGAGCTCGGCGCCGCGGCGGCATTGGATTCCATGTGCCGGCGAGGCGAGCGTGCGCATGCGCGGCGCCCATCTCGGCCAATCAATCCTGCCGCGTTTCTGTTACTGCCCGCTGCTCTTGCTCCCCCCCTCCGCCCCAGTCCCATCCCTGCCTGCCTTTTTCGGAGCCTACGCCGCTGCGGCCTACTACAAAACTCCAGCCTCTCCTCTGCCGCCGGCCGCTGCGCCCATGCCAGGAAGGAAGGCAGGGACTGTTGCGTTGCGTGCATCGAGGCGGACAAGCCGAGAAGAAGGTATCGACTTGCACTTGCTGGCGTTCTCCTCGTGCCAGATCGATGCCCTGTCCGTCGATCGGACGGCTCGCTGCCTGCCTGTACTGGCCGCGACGCCGGTGTACGCGTGCATCAGCCAACAACAGTCATGCGTCCAAGCAACCCGAACAGCAACGGAACAGGACACTGCCGTAGTCGCGTACTCCTACATCGGTAAGTGCGTGAGTCGTGCAGGCAGATCCCTTGCCTTTAAGCAGCAGCAGCAGCAGCAGTACTGCGGTGCTCGAGAGCTCGTGCACGGTGCACTCCTCGTAGCGCTGGGAGTTATGAGAGCCCGTCCTTCGTATCCAGGGACCGCAAAAGGAGAGATCCAAAGCAGAGTCCTTGATCTCGACACAAGCTGATGCCATGGGAAGTGCAGAGCTTTGTGCGTTGTGCTCGTCCAACCTGCACTGTCTCTGGAAGTTGGTCGAGACAAACTTGCAGAGCTTTTTGTTCTTTTTTTTATTAAAAAAAACAAACTTGCCGAACTGGACGACACTCCATCCAGATCCAGGATCGAACGCTTCTACTGATGGCCAGATGATTAGAACCCAGCCCAGCAGAGCATCTGATCATCATCATCATCTTGGCGTTCCGAAGGATCCATCCATGCCATGCCTGGTCCACATGGATTTCAGGAGGCGGCACCTCCCCACCCGCCGGAATTGAAGCTCCCAAGTACATCGCACAAAGCATGTCATGTGCCGGCAGGCAGCAGGGATCGCTTCCCCCCATCCTTTCCCTCGCTCCGTCCGGAGAATAAAAGCCATTCAATGCCTTGCCCCATTGGCAACGCAGTTCACTGCCTGACTGACCCTCCCCAGCTTGTAGAGTACACCATGCCATGCCTCATGTTCATGTACGACCGGGAACACAGAACGGTGAGGAACACGAGTTGAAGAGAAGAGAAGAAAAAGAAACAAATGCAGCATCTTCTACGGCAATGTACATGGTGCTGCATTTGATTTCTGCAGGATGAGACTGTTCAGTTCACTTCGTGGAGGTTTGCTCCGCTGGGTGAGTCTGTACAGCGGCACTGGCAACAGGGACAGATCCTGTCAGCCGTGACGGGCCGAGACGTTTACAGTAAAATCCGTTCAGTGGCACATCCCGTTTCAGTCAGTACCGACGAAGCAGACGAGAGCATCGATGGTGGCTGCTCCGTTCACTTGGAGAGCAGCCCGAAGTAGGGGTTCTCCATGGCCGACGCGATCTCGACTCCGGCGGCGTTGAGGAGCGCCATGTCGATCCTGTCCCTGGGCATCACCAGGTAGCCGCTGGCGCCGAGCCTCTGGAACCCGCACAGCTCCAGGAACTCTACGCCTCCTTGCAGGCTACCCACCCTGTCCTGCAGGAGAAAGGGAGCATGGTATGTGAACTGAAGATCTTGCAGGGGATCGCAGCGTTTCGAAATATGAGCGCGACATGCTGCGTTTTTTTACCTTGAAAATGGGGTTGCTGAGCCGAATCCTCCTGAACTTCTCCTGTGCTGGGTTCTTTACTATGTTGGCGACAATCTTCAACAGTGTTTGGTACGCTCTTGTGACTCTGGCACTGTCATCCTACAAGTGAAGTGGCATACAGCACGTTTAACGGTTCCTAGCGTCCAAGCAACACAAAGGTCTGAATTTTGATGCCTTACTGGATCATGTTTTGCATTTCTTTCGTGACCGGTTATTGAGAAACATAACGGAAACAGGATCAAAACACAAGCTATGAAGGAAAGTGCTGAAGCCTGGAATTATTAATCTAAACCAAGATGCAAATGGCGCACTGTGTATTTATTTTGGTGTTTGCAGAGCACCGTATTCAGAATTTCCAATGCTTCTGCGCCAGTTGAAATGCATAAGAGCACAATGGATCAAAATTAGTATCTGCAAGGAACCATTTTTACCTTGCGATTCTTCTTCAGAGTTCGCAGGCAATCTCTCAATTGTTCTGAAGTTACAGCACGTTCAACAGGTTTTACCTGCAGTTAAGAAGCATGTGAGGAATGTGCTTTGGAGGTTTGCTCTTGACATGCAAAAGTATGGTGGAAAGATATTTAGACCTTTGTGGGTGTTATGATCGCAACTGAAGGCCCATCAGGATTTTCCTGTGGCAAACCAAGCCTTCTCCTTCTTTCTGCCTGCATAGAAGGATATGACTTAGGCATGAGGGTATATCAATGGAAAATTTTGGAGGAAAGAGCCAAATGAGACATAGTTGCTGAAGTTTAAGGAAATGATGTCACTTAAGTGAAAGCAAGAGCTCTTGAACATAATTCATGATTTAAATAAAGGTAAGCTTGGCCATACCCAATGAGAACTACGTGGTTTAGTTACATCCATGCAGTGGACAAAAAAAAATATAGGAAGCCTGCGATATTTCATATAGGCGTGAAAACATAGAGCGACAAATTTTCAATGTGGAACCAAAGATCATAAAAATTTTAAATAAAGGATTTATTGGATGACTTCTGAGCATGCTGCAAAATTTAACTACAGTAAGGTGTAATGAAATGTCTGTACAATTAACAAGGCCATAGAAAAAAATATAACAATTAAAAAGGCACACAAACAGAAAATGACTCCTCTAAAATAATGGACTCATTCTTCTAAACTATTAATACAAGATGGATTTAGGTCCAAATTCCAAGTGAGAAATTCTCATCTGCTACCATATCCACATACCACCTATCCAGAGAATCCTCAGTACCCATTAAACCATTTGAATGGCAAAACACTGTGTGTTGTGAGGCGGGGACAAAAAGCAAACATACCCTGTCATCTGCTATACGCTGTCGTATTCTCTCTCTTGCTCTTTTCTCCTCTTCTTGATCTGCTATCCGACTTTCCATCATGCTGCAGTAAACAAAAATATCACTCCTCCAATAACCAATTTAGAGTTGGAAATATCATCACGACATGCATATGAAACAAACCGCTTTCTTTGATTTTCCTCAAGAGTTCGCTTTGCTTCCATAAGATCTTTAGAAGCTCGAATCCTCTCCCTCTATAGAAACAATAAGAAACATTCAGTTGACAAGTTGGCCACATGATATACTTAAATCTAGTATAAGCAAACAGATTTCCTTCAATAGTATTATGGTTTTTTTACTTCTTAGAAGTATGAAAAAAAACAAAATACCTGATCATCTTGTACTTGACTCCGTATTCGCCCTCTTGCTCTTCCTTCCTCATCTCGTTTTTGCTTATATAGTGCTAATATCCTGAGAAGTACAGGAGGGTTACTAGGGTGAATGTGTGATAAACAAAATGTGAGAAGCTTAATAACTGTATCTATCCAAAGCAAGGTACAGACCTCTTTCTATCGTCTTCCTCCTGTTCACCTGCATTTAGTTCTCGTTCCAACTGGGATGCCTCCTAAAAGGGAAGTTCAGGTGTGACACAGAATAATAGAAAGAATGAAGCACTAATTCCTGATCATATGCTACGTTGTCTTTCTATCGTTCAAAATTAGGAAGTGATCAAGTACATTCTGTCTTCCAGTTTCAGTCCGTTCTTCTGGTTTCTGCTCCTCCACGGGATCCCTGCAAGACAAGCAAGCCATACAGTTTATACTACTGCAACAACGTAGCATAGCAATCAAATGAAATGCTGACCAGAACTTGCATTGAGTCACCCAATTATGTTTTTTTCAAAAATCATTTAACTTTGGCATATGACTTGTTTTATTAGACCTACATTGTGCATTGATGCTATACCATACTTATACAAGTAAAGTTACAAGAACTAACACGATCACTAATCACTTGCTAGTATTTTCTAGTGCATCGCCCAGAAGTGTAAACTTAGAAAGTGGGCAGGCTGAAGGACAGGTTTTGCGCCCCCCACCCCCCCCCCCCCCCCCGGCTGTTTCATTAAAAAGAGAATGACACTTAACAATAAATCGTGTGAAATCCCCAAGAAAAAGCAGAAGAATTTTTTTTCCTTGAGCTGACAGATCTGAACTTTAGGTAGCATTATATGGCACCCAACACTGACTCTGTCACCCATTTGAAATATGCTTTAGGTTGCAGATTTCCTCAATACAGGTAGATATTTAACATTCTTACTAAGGAATTGATGTTTTTTCCACTGAAATATTGCTATGATATTTCTATAGCAAACCATATGTGAAATCATTTAAGGAACAGAACGTTAAAAACTAACCTCAATCCTTGAATGTCATTTCTTACTTCATTTGATGTGTCACCACATTCAATGGTGATTTCTCTTGGAACCTAGACCATTCAAATTTCAAGGGGACAATCAAAACAAATTGTTTGAACGAAGTGGCATTGTGATAGTATTGTTCGCATGACAATGCGACCGGTTCCCATGAAAATAGAAATATAACGTAAGTGATAAGTATTATGGTGCCAGTTAGTTCAGATTAACAACATTTGAAAAGGTTACAAGCTAGTCTCAGACAAAATAATTCGTGGTTATGCATATGTACAGAATAGCTTGCTGTCAGATTGCATGAAACTTCTTATAGTTCCCTCTATCGAGAATAAAATCAGAACGCATAATAATGCACATGAGAAAGGACTTCTGCTAAAGAATAATATTTGTATTGTTAAGAAATAACCTACCAATGGTAGCTGATCAATGTCTGGGTCACTTTCATGTTCCAGAATCCAGTTTACAGCAGATTCAAGATTGGAATTACCTGATCAAGACATTTGGTTATCTCTCCAATTCACTGCAACGTACTAAAGAAATAATATAATGAATATTTATAAAAGATATGTTGCCAGAGCTTCATTCAATCGCAAAATTTGCATCTTTGGAATAACATATCTATCAACAACAATAATGAAACAGATAGAAGAAACAAACAGCAATGGAAGGATGATATCAATACACAAACATAACACTAGCAACCATAGAAATGTCTTCTAGTTATCTATTTGGCCCATTATCAGCCTATCTTCAGTAAAGATCTTTTCCTAGTAAGTTCGTTTTAATGGACATACCTGAAAAATGGAGTGCCCTAATTGAACGAGTGGATGGAAATCCCATGGCTTCAAGTTCACCGAGCATTTTCTTATCAACTTGTGGGACAGCCATAGCTATAAGATTGGTGAACAAAAATAAGAGCAACCCAATTGCTACAAATACGAAACTGGGAATGTATAAGGGGAAAAACATGTAGCCATACGAAAAATACTGGTTCAGTTCAAGTAGATGTTCCTTACAACCAAGAATTAATTAGACAAAATAGTTGTGTAAGCACAAACAATTTCAAAAATTACCATTGATTGCATGGCCCCCATGATCTTATATAATTTAAGCTCTGTTTGAGGAGATTTATGTGCAGCTATTTTGTTTTTATGTCTAACATGAAAAGTTATAATGTTCTTAGAGTTTACATTGGAACTAACATCTGTGTAACATCTGTGACCTGTGAGTATGTTAATTCCTGGTCTGTTGGCCTTAATCATTATACATGGAAGAATAGGTACGCCAGCTAGCCTGCAATTACAAGTCCTAATGGAACGGCACAAGAACTAGAAAATGGAAGCAACAGAAAAGCTTAAGAATGAACAAGTTTGATGAAGAAATTCACGAGATCTCCAGGCTGCATTGAAATTTGGATGGCAGAACAAGTTGATGAAATGATGAGTATAAAATTTACCTTCCAAAGTTCTTTCCTTGCTTTGTAATTCTGGATCCAAGCTGGTGTATGAATCCTCTATAAGTAGAGCAAAGAGCTATGCATTACTGCAAATGGAAAGGGAAGTAGGAAAATTAGATGTGGAGGATTAGGGCTTTGCTTCTTCTGTACTTCATTCTTGTCTTTTCTTCCCAGATGGGTCTTGTGGTGATCTCAGGAGACTCGGGTGATTTCTTTCCTCCTGCAGTTACTTATACCTTCCTTCCTGCTTAGGATTTCCCTCTAGAATCAACAGCCTGCTCATAACGAGATTGATTCCTTTGTTTGGGTTACAACTTACAGTCTCAATCAAGTCACTAAGAAACTCAATTACAGAGTAATATTGAGGTTTTACAGTATGTCAAGCATTAGATGGTGGCAGCCAGTATACAATTGAATTGCCCTGTCACCGTTGCCTTGTTGTCACTGCCTTGCAGAAGCTCATCAGATATATCCTTTTGTTGGAAAGAATACAAGGATTGTTAATCAAACATCGAAGCACATGAACATGTAACGCTCTTAAATAAGAAACATGGAGGCAAATGGGAGCATCAGCGTGTAGCAGTAGCACTGCACAGCTGTGCTCTCCAAAGGTAAATATTTTGCAACTACTAGCCGAACGAAAGGTATTAGCATGGTCACTTTCTGTCCTGCATGGTCACTTCTGCAATCCAAGTGTCTGATAAAGCGCCCAGTGCCATCACATATACTCCCATAGTACTTGTTGCCTCGTTGGAGATGAATAACATCGGAAGTGTGGTGGCATTGTGTTGTCCAATGTTCATGGAGCCCCATATATCTCAATAATATAACTAAGCAAGTCAACTCGCCCCACGATCATGGAGAAGACAAGGGTCCAATTTCCTCTTTGACCTGGGAACCTGCATTGATGCTTTAGTTTTTTAAACCGAGAACCAAGCAATGAGAAGGATCTGAGTATCTGACGAGTCCAAAAGTTGCAGGCAGATGCGTTTGGAAAACAAAAATATTCTCATGTGCCCTATACTTAATAATCCGTAAACATACAAGTTTGCAACTATAAAAGCACAGCATTATAGACATAAAATACAGCTTAAGGATAGCAGTCTGCATAGGTAACCAGAAGTGAGTTGGTTTTTTAAGGCAGAAAAACGCTAGGATGATGTCTAATAAAAAAACTGAACGAGGAACTTTCTCAACCCTCCGATTGAAGCCAAGACCACTAGTGCTGCCACAAATCACAGTTCGACAAAACTAGGCGCTACAAAGGCCACGCAGCATAACCTACTCCTAATCGCGATTGATCCACCTCGGATACTTTTCGGCACAAAATTCTAACAAAGGGAGCTCACAAAATTGCCGCCGAATCATGACGGAGTGGGCGGCGGCAGAGTTGACGGCCGCCGTTTGGGCATCAGATTGGAGGTTTAGTGGGGAGGTTGGCGTCTGCACGCGAAGAAGGGAAGGGATGGAAGCGGCGGGATGCGCCGCTGAGGGCTTCGAGGACATGCGCACCTGACCTCCTGGACGTCGTGATACGGGTCGCCGCCCCTGGAGGCACCGGTGGGAGGCCCGCCAGCGCCAGGCCGCCACAGCTCCCGCTTGATCTCCGTCACCTCCGCCGCGCCGTACGATCCGTGGAAGACATTGAGGTCTGGATGAGCTCGTGAGGAAGACGGAACCCATCTCCCCCCAATCTCAAATCTTCTTCGAATTTGGGGACTGCGAGTGCGGGGGGCGGATGGTGGCGACGATTCGGGGCTCGGAGAACGGTGAAGCCTATAAGGGAGACGGGGACAGTGCACGGAGTGGCCGTGGAGGAGGGGAGGACGTCTCCGGCCGGCGGAAGCCATTGCCGCCGCTGCGGAGGGTTTTTGCATTTAACCCCCTAAATCGGATCGCGATTAATAATCGCGATCCGAGTATTTACAAAATACCCCCAGTGTATTACATTTAAACCCCTAAATCGGATCGCGATTCATAATCGCGATCCGAATATTTACATATAGCCCCCTTTTCGCGACCTGAATTTTTGCATATACGCCCCTCGTCGGTCCCGAGGCGATATTCCGGCCGGCCAACGGCGGGGCCGTAGGCGGACGGCCAGGATCTGCGACGGCGAGATGCTTTGCTCCTTCCCAAACGGAGCTAGCAACGAAGCGACCCCACCCAGTGTCAGTAAACCAACGAGAAGCGGCGGTGTCGCTTGCTTACTTGAACAGGACGATCCGTCGATCCCACCGAAGAAGATGACCCGTAGCCCGGCGCCCCACGCGGTGGCGAAGGTGAAGAGGCGGAGCAGCTTAGCCGCCGCCGCAGCTTAGCCCTTCTCCAGTGTGCGGTTGGCGTCACGCTGGCGCGAGCGCGACGGCGGTCAGCGTTGCCGCCCAGCAGCAGCACGGAGAGATCGCGCCGCGGTGGTGCGTGGTCGTGGCCGGGCGGCCGGCGCGCAGGACACGCTCGGCGCCGGCGACGGAATCATGGTAGAGGTGCGAGGCCCCGAGGGCCAACACGTCCCGGGGCTCCACTCCAAACTGCTCCTGAACGGCTGAGCCGCGGCGACGATAGAGTCGAGATGAGTGCTGGCGGGAGGGCTGCTTGTTCATCGGCGATCGCGGCCCGCGGACGCGGCGGTCACGGCGAGTTTCGCAGCCTTGGGGCGCGCTGCTTTGACAGTCCCTGCAGGTTTTTTACGTTTTCACCTCGGCAGTTGAAGAAGTGGTCTTAAACCAAACGATTTTTTTTTTGAAATTCAGATTGCAGCTTCATAAGAAAATATTGTACACGATTTAAACTTACGTTAGATGCTATTACAATATAGAGACCGAGAAATTTCAGTGAAAAAAGGCCCAGGTTAGTGGTCACTGCCTCACTGGCCCAGCAAGGAGTGGACACCGGAAAGAACAAAAAGAAAAGGAACTGAAGAAACCTGCATGATCACTGATCTGGAGCACAACTCTAACATAAACCCTGGTCCTGGGTGATCAACTTGGAAGCGGTCATCCACAATGCAGGCACGGTAGATAAGCAAGGGCACGTGGGCATCGAGCAATGTGCACACACGACGAAAAATGAAAGCATTAGCTCACAGCTGACTAAGCATAAAACAAAGGGGATAACAACCCAAAAACCTCCAAAATGTGGTGCCGAGAATTAGGTGATATTCATGGACAGTCATACTATGCAGCAGCAGCAGCAAGAAAGAACTAGGTTTATACGATTAAGGGGAACAATCCCAAGGCATCATAAATTGACATCCAATGATCCAAATAATCTGGATAGCAATAGAACCATACATCAACAGGCTGTTAGTTGCCTTAAAACCCTACCAACATCACGGAGTTCTCTATTTATACATGACTCAAGTCTCAATTAATGGGAACCTTGCACGTCAGTGGAGTTAACTCTGCTCATCAATGATGCCGTTGCACATATCCAAGATCAACAGGTTGCCTAGCTAATACACAAGCCCATATATCTCTCAACTGGTAGGCAGTGATTTCGATGACTTCCTCTTTTTGTGAACCAATGCTGATAGTATCTTCTTCCTGGGACCCTGAAAACACGCAAAGCTAACGAATGAAAACGGGCAAGGGAACTAAAGTAGACTGCAAACAAATGAATAGCTGATAATAGTACAATAATAGACACCCAATCAACAGACTTGTAACTACTTTTCAATTGTAGATGCAGTATTTTCAGTAGCATTAGTAATAGCTGAGTGTATGCATGTGGGTCTGGAATATCTTTAGGACCTAAGTTTTTACTCTTTAGTGCATCTGGTCATATGATAACCATACTGAAAACACACAGCTCAGGGCACTAACTAGCAGGCCATTCTATCTAATTTACCCTATCAAAGTATCCTCTCATAAGACAAACAGTGACTAGAAATATGGATAAATACTGATCACACTGAATATGTACACAACAAGTGGGAAGCAGATAAGGACAGGTTCTACCATGGTCCATGGGTGCAATTATTCAAAATAGTTTGAAAGCAAAAGTTAGTCATTAGCATAGTTCAGAAGCTAGTGACTCAATTGCTAGGAAGTACTAAAATTGCTAGGAAGCTACTGTCAATCTATAATAAGCAGGGAAGTACTAAAATTATAAAATTCTACCAACTCATATATTTGAATTGCTTCAACCGGAAAAATCTCTTTGAACAGAGGATAAGCATGCCACCCAGTTGGGAAACACAAAACGGGCGCAGACTAGCAATTCAGAATTCTATAGATAGTGTTTCAATAGCAAAGGTCTTGCAGTACCATTGGAATTCCTAAAGCCTTCATATCTTCTTCATTCATGTAAGCCAGTGCTTTCATATCAACCTGAAACAAATGAATATCCAATAAGAGTATTTAGGTTCACTGGTCACATTCACAACATGAAATTAACAAATAAATCAAAACATGCCTCTTCAGCCTGGAAATTTATCAAATACTTCTCTAGATCAAGAGACTTCAGCAAACTCTCGAGTGAGGCATCAACCTGTACATTTTAAAGAAATATATTGTCACAGGATTGAAATGAAAGGTTAATGATGAAGAGCACATTCCACACAAGAATCTAGAACACCGCAAATCGCACATTGAAAATAGACAAAGCAAACAGGACTTTGGAATTCGAACACGCTAAAGGGCTCGAAGATTAATCATGCATAAGACTAAACCTAAAGGATCACTGGATCAGAATTCATAATAATGGTTGGGCAAACATCGAAGGGATTACAACATGAAATGGTCATGTAGTCCATTATATTCACAGCACTGGACATGCAAAATAAGAAAGGTAATGGTATGTTATTTCTCATTACATAAGAACAAACAGCGGAACTGTAATAATTGATTGGGACAAAATCCTGCAAGAGCACACAACAAAGAATCCTCAATTATCTCACCTTTTCCTGGGATTGTTGCGGTGCAGGTGGCGCTGGTACCGGTGCAGGTGCACTAACTTTCTTAATGACAGGAGGGGCAGCAGTTGGAGGGGGGTCTCTCTTCTGAACAGGTTTGTCGCTATTAACGATCTCTCTTACAGGCTTTGGGACCTGAACAGTACTGCTAAGTTGAGGGCGCTGGCTCGGGATACCAGATAGCTTTTCACGAAGATCTGGAACTGATGATTTCTTCACAACCTCAATCCTTTGCTCCACTTGAGATTTTTTGTTTGGTTGAAGATTTCTGGAAGTAGGTCCAGCTGAACCATGCACAGTAGAAGCAACAGGCTAACAGTAAATCTCCAGAGGCAAGCTGAAATAAAGGTGTGTCCAAAACTATCCGTGCAACGGCTCTTACATGAACTTTGAGTTCCTCCAGAATCCTTATAAAGTTCGCGCCTCCATGTCCCATCATCCCGGCGAAACCTGTAAAAATCCCGACATGGATGATATGAACAGCAGGATTATTTTCCTTCTGACTAAACTGGGATATCTGAACCAACTGATCACATCAGCAATTTGCAATTCTGGGAAGGTGAAACACAATTAAAGCATTGCATGGTTAAGGCTGCAATAAGTTGTTGTCATTGTATAAAGCATACATGCACATCAACTGGAGTAACTCATGCAACCCCAGGGCATTTTTCTATTGTATAAGTGGAAAATGGGCGAACCCTTGTAGAAAAAACATGAAAACTCAGTGTTTTAGTCTGCATACTGTGACGATCTATCCACTAGTTCTAAAACGGACTAAGAAAAAATCCCAAGCAACAACGGACGACCACATTTGTAGCAGCAGCAACAGTAGCACAATTATCCATGTTTGATGAATCACACAATCAACCACAAGCATTGCATATACTAACCACCGATTGAACCCCACATAGGAGAACCAAACTAACGAAGGTAATAAGATTTTGCAACCAAGCATTAAAGCTACCATCTGTAGCACCACAAAATCACCTGATTCCTAGACCCTAGACAGCATTTCCGCAGCCATCTCTGTCCGGTTACCGATGCAACCAGAAGCCGCAAACTCGTAGCACCAACGAGGACGGGAATGGCGGAACGAGCAACGATTTGAACCGGGCGAGCTCGAGGACGCACCTTTTTGCGTCGTCAGACCGGGAGCGCGAGCCGCCGCCCGACCCGAGGCGGTCCCTGACGGAGCGCTTCCGCCCGGAGCTCCTGTCCGCGTACATCGCGCCTGCGGAGGCGGGCGGTGGCGGCGGGGAGGGCTTGGGAGCGCGTGTGTAGGGTTTCGTCGGCGAGGAGGGGAGGACGACGGGGGGGAGGGGGGGCGGTGGAGGGAGTTGGAACGGCAATATGCGGAGCTCGGAGGTGTTTTTCCAAAATTTTCCGCCTCACGGCTTGGTCTGATTTGGGCCTGTACTTGAGCCAAATCAGCCCAATACTGGTATATTTTGGAATACGTAAGGCCCATGTATAATATAGGCCCAGTTAAGGTCTATTTGGGCTCCAAGGTCTATTTGTTGCGGTGCAGGTGGCCCAGCTAAGGTCTATTTGGGAATTTGTCCATGCCCAGCAGGAAAATAGCGTGTCTTTAACTGACAGTAACAACTGTGTTTTTATAAGCTGACGTGGCAAATGGACTGGAGAAGCAAAGCGTGCTCATCATTCTTACATTCACGCGGAGAGGTAGGGGCAGAACCGTCCACGGTGCTGGTACGGACCATAGAGGAATGCCAAGCTGCAAATCTTGTTGAGCTGTTCTACTTGTTAGTTGGGCAATTGACGGGCAACGTGTGAAAGAAAAGTCCATCGGAGGAGAGCAAAACTGCAAACAAGTTTCGCTCTACAAAAGCAATTCCCAACTAAAGTTTGTCGTTGCGCTGTCACGGTGCGGTGGCAGCGACGGCGCGACCATCTTGTGTCACAGAGGAACAACACAGAGTCGGTACATGGGGCATGAAACTGCCGTCCTACTTCGTTGTTGTACCAGGGAGCAGGTCGTTACTGCCCCTGTCCACGTGATCGAAATGATCCAACAAGATCGGTGGCGATGGGACCCACATGGAAGCAGATCAGCTTTCACGTCTGGGCATTGCCGTTGACTAGAGTAACTAGAACTCTAGAAGCACCTGTCGTCTCGCAGCGGCCCTTGTCTCGGTCGTTTGCGCTGAACCTTGTATTGTACTCCGTACGTGCGGCGCCAGTCGTCGCCGCGTCCGAGAGCGTGGACGCTTTCAACCACAGACGACCGAACGACCAGGAGGAGGGGAACCGATCAGGGGACTGGTCTCGTAGACGGGCGACCCGTGCGGGGGGAGCCGGCGAGGAACCAGTCGCGTCGACTCCGACTCCGACTCGTCGGCGCGGCCCCGCGTGCGGCGTGCCTACTGCCTAGCCGCCTCGCGCACCCGTCTCCGCCGGAGAGCCCAAGGAAAACGGACGACGCGCACGCTCTGGCCCCGGCCCCGGCCCCGTCCCCGCGCGGACGCGCGTTCCCAACCAGACCCGCGGGCCGCGGGTCTTGCCGTCCAGCGCGTCGCGGCCGGCCTCGCGGGCGCGCGCGCGAGAGCAGAGCCTGGCCTGGGCCCGAACAAGAAACTGCCACGACGGCAGCCGGCAGGTGCTCTGCTCTGCTGGGGTGCGTGCGTGCGTGGAGAGTGACCCACGAGGAGAAAAAGGGATCATTTGGTGGGCACTGGGCAGCTGCCTGGAACGGAGCATCCGGCGAACGAGCTCTGATCGCTTTGGGTTGTTGCCTTGTTGGTTGCGCTGCAAATTGCAGCGCCAGCGGAGCGGCGACCGGTCAAAGATCGCCGCCGGCGTTTGTGTTTGTTAAGCGCTGATCCGGCGTCGCGGTGGACCGGGGCACTGGCGCTCCCTTCGTTGAGCTCGTCAACGGTCTCGTTTGAGCTCGCCTTTTCCGTTTCAGACCCGGGCCTCCACAGTCCTCGGGTTTCTGGAATAGGACCGTGTTTTGATCAGGTCTCGTAGGAGAATTCTGGTAGGTTTTTAGGATTCTTTGGCACAAATTTGCTGTCTAATTGTTGGTCTGTTCCTAAACCTCTGTATCACGGCTGTCGGCTGGGGCTGGTACATCATTCAGAAATGACAACCACAAGCCACAACTCACAAGCGTTTCCCCGAAGACTTCAAGGGACTGGTATGCAAGAGAACACGAGAGAAAAAAAAGGTACTACCAGAAAGGGACCTCGTGCAACCGGCCTCTCCCCGTCATTTTCTTGGAGTTCTAGTCCTGCCGGCCGGCCTCACGAGGGTCGATCACCAAGCAAGCTAATAGCAAGGGGCCAGTGGGAAAAGCAAGGAGCATAAATCCATCCCCTTCTTGCAGAGTTGCAGTTGCAGGCCGGCAGCCGTTCCAGACACTTCAGATACCGCCGGGCCTGACCTCTCTCTCTCTCTCTCTCTCTCTCTCTCTCTCTCTCTCTCTCTCTCTCTCTCTCTCTCTCTCTCTCTCGTCTCGGCGCCGGGAACGCCATGGCTGTAAGTTCCTCTCTTCCTCAGCTACTTGCCTGCTCTTCTTTGTGCCGACAACCTTCCATGTTTCTTACGGTTCCTTTCGGTTGTAACCCCCAATTTTCGGTTAGATTTTGAGAAGTATAGTCTAGTTTTTATCTTGTAATTTGCAAGAACAGCTTTTCCCCCTGAGAACTGGCAATTCCTTAATTCGCTTGAAAGTCTTGCCGGGAGGGCTCCTTGCCGATTGCTTTTCAAAAAAAATCGCTTGAAAGGAGTTCAATTCTCCTTTGTGCAGTAGGTGCGGGTCTCGCTATATGCTTCCGTGATGCGATATCTGAACCCTGAATTTTCTGAAGGGACAAGATGGTCGCTACGATTACTTTTATCTTTCATCTTGAGCTAGTTGTGATTGTGACTTTTTCTCTCCTAAACCAAACATATGTGTTCAACCAACCTTTTTTGGAGGAGCAATCGAATTGCACTGGGTAGAGCAACCCAGTAGAACTAGAACCCATTTCTTGCCTGAACTAGTCTTTTTCTTGGCGTCTGGACAGCCACAGTTTGTGCTAGAGTCCCTGAAACTTGAACAACATCTTTCCATCACAATCTATTGCCCCCATGGTCTTCATGTCATAAATGAAAAAATGAATGATGAAAAAAGCTTGAGATGTTGCCAGGTTAACTCTCTGGAATACGACGTCCTGGTTGCATTAGCTTATTTAATTAGTACTACCCGCTCTTACCTGCTAAGACATTGTCTATATCATGCATAGAACAGCTCGTATGCATGAAGATTCGACAATATGTGCTGTAATTCAAAGCGATGTGTGCACGTAACGTAAGATGCTCTGGTACTCTTGACTTGGAACAATTTTTTTTCCAATCTGGAAACTGAAGTAAACGCATGAGGCGTCAGCCCTTCGCTGTCAGTCTGCCTTCAGAAGTTTTGCAGATTGTCAAACCTGAAGTACCAACCACTGCACTAGCGTGTCCTGTGTGGCCTCAATTTGCACAAGTGGCGAATCAGAAGCATGTGGTTGATTTCTCTGTTAGATAAATCAAACGTTCAGTTGATTAGTCCATGCGGTGTGTAAACGGCCGGAAGTCATGGCGTGCGTGTGATTTTCCTCCCGTTTAATTGTTTTCCTTGGTCGATCATGCATTCATGCCCATCTACTGCCACCATGACTTAGCCACGTCAACTTGATCTGGTGTCCATGTTCTACCATTGCAACTGGTCTTACATTTCTGACCGCTGACCTCTATAGAAGAAGGATAACTCAAGAAAAAAACATTGACTCTTAGCACTTTCCTCTATGTTTTTTTCAAAACAAATTTGATATTTCAAGTAGCATTAGAATTATGCAATAATGTGCAATGAACCTGTTGTGTCATAAGCATAGCCATCGTGCTATTATGAGTTTTACATTGCAAAAATCAGTCCCACGTTTGTTCTAGGAAAAGATGGTGGCAATGGCTGATTCTTCTCGGCCTGAACTGAACGTTCGTGTGCTCGCAGCAGCAGAAGAACGCGCACGTCCCCAAGTTCGGCAACTGGGACAACGATGGCAACGTGCCGTACACGCTCTTCTTCGAGAACGCGCGCAAGGGCAAGGGCGCCGGCGGCAAGATGATCAACCCCAACGACCCCGCCGAGAACCCGGAGGCCTTCTCCATCGCCGCGCCGTCGCCGAACCGCTCCGACGCCGGGAGGTCGTCGCCGGCTCCTCCGCCGCCGCCGCCGCGGCACGAGCGCCGGCCCAGCGACGCGCCGCCGCGGTCGCCCAGCCCCTACGCCGGGTCGCCGTACCACCGCCACGCCGGCGGCGAGCCACCGAGGAGAGGCGGCGGGTACAGCGTCGACCAGTCGCCGGTGCACCCGTACAGCTCCGAGAGCGGCGGCTACGGCCTCGTCGCCAACTCCGTCGAGCGGTCCCGGGCCAAGGGCGGCTCGCGCGGCAATGAGACGGTGAGGCTCTGCTCTCTGTAAGGTTGTTGCTTGCTGCCCTGCATTGACATGAGGTCGGAAGCTGATCGGTCTGCGCGCGCTTGCTGGTGCAGCCGACGAGGGGCTCGGCGGTGCCCAAGTTCGGCGACTGGGACTCGAACCCGGCGTCGGCGGACGGCTACACGCACATCTTCAACAAGGTGAGGGAGGAGAAGCAGACCCAGGCCGGGAAGCCGGGGGCGTCCGACAAGGATGCCGCGCGTGGCAACGGCGCCAAGCAGCACGACGACGGCTACGTCTCATCGGTGAGTGGAGCGAGAAGCCTCACTGGTCTGTCCATGTCATTGCTTGCCTGTTGTGCAGTAATCTGATTGAGCTTTGCACCTGGTTCACTTGCAGAAGTTCTCATGCTTTGGATGGTGCAAATAGAGATGTGCTGATGAATGGTGATGGATACAAATGTTGGTTCCTTTGGGGACTCCAGATTTGGAGAAAGGGGGGAGGTTGTGATTCAGCCTAGACTCCATTCCCATTTCTGGGCCATTAAACAGTCTCCACAATCTTTTTGTGATAGCTTCACTTTTTTGAAGTGATATATAGAGCTGTTCATGGTTTCTGTTATACTAGAGTAAGCATTGCATTGTTGTGTTGGTTCTTCAGTATTGAATTTGCAGTATGTGTACCACAGGTTTGAACTCACTGTGAAGTGAATGTACGATATTGGTGTGTGGGTTTGTTCTTGGTGCCCTTAAAAACTTACTGCTGCATCGTCAGAAAACAAAACAAAAAAAATACCACCCTCCACTTACTAGTACTCGAGGTGGAGGGAGGAGGTGTTGCGGTTCTAGACACACTCTGAATCAAACAAGACATCATCAGGTTTCTGATCAGAGTGCTGGATGTTATCAAGTTTATCGTCCTGTGGCAAGCAGAAGCTGCACCGCAAGCATGAAATCTAGTCCTCGAATAATACAGATGTGCCTCTCACGGCTTAGGACAAAAGGCTGGGAGTGTGTCAGAGTAGCTCGTCACTGAATCCTGATCAAGTGGTCATGGTTCATGAAACCTCACCAGTCATCTCTCGTTTTGGTCAGACAGTCAAAGAGCCGAGAGGCCAGCTTACGGTCTGTCTCTGAAGTCTGAAGTTTGAACTCTGAATGAAGAGACAATTCAAGGAGAGAGAAACGTTCTCGATCCGGGGTTTGGGCCGCAGGACATTTGGGCCTCGAGGCCACCACTCCCAACCAGAAGAGGCCCAATAAGGGGAGAGTGTTTTTGATCATGGAAACCTTTTTGGATCATTCATTCATCAATGAGGCATCTCTGATTGGATTCAGCCCTTGCCGGTGAAGCTGAATCTCGCTCGCGTCTTTCCTCGACTCTTTGGCTTCTTCTTCAGTCGATTTTCGCCTTTCCTTTTGTGCATTATCGTCTTCTTTTCATCCGGTCGCGCACATGAAGATATGCCTCTCTCTCTTTATTTCGTTGGGTTGAGAACGGGCCAAGCTGTCCACTTCGTCCAGAAAAGATCAGCAGGGCGGTGTCCGGACCGGATTAGATGCCGCGTTGGATTTGGATTCGATTGGGCCTGTCCGGGTAGTGATGGAGGCGCATGTGTGGGCGGGAGGAAACGAACGAGATCGTGCATGAGCGAATGGAATCGTGCAATGTGGATTCGGACACTTGTTCACTCGTCATCATGTTCTCCATGAGCCTGATGCCTGAAGCTTCCAAAAGAGGCCATGAGATGGATGCGAGAGATAGATGGAGAGAGAGAGAGAGAGAGAAGCCTGCCTGGTGATGTACGGCTAACCTCTCATCTTCTATCGCTGAAAAAGAGCAAGCAGCAGCAGCCGGAAAGCTTTAATCTGTACTTGCAATTTAGATGCTTTATATTCCGGAAGGATGAGGCAAACCGCAAACCCACGTATGAAGTAGTGATTCGGTTTACAACGGCATACAGTGTCTCGAGAGCTATGAACCTGCGCTGATTCTTGGTACATGGAAGAGATGCAAATGATTGGCAGTGTGATTTAAACTAATTTTGCACATGCACCGTGCATGAGGTTCTGAACGCTGACGGCCGAGTGGAGCATGATCTGGAAGCCTGAAACTTTTAGGAGAACGAAGGTCCGAAATTGACGAGCTCGAACAAAAAATTCAGGGGTGTTTGGATTCATGAGGACTTATTTTAGTCCTCTTTTTTGACACCGATTAGGTGGATTAAATAAAGGTTAATTGCAAATCTAATTGCAGAAGTCGCGGCTAATTGTCAATACGAACCCACTAAATCTAATTAGTCCATAATTAACACATATTTATTGTAGCATAACATTATCAAATCATAATCTAATTAGATTTAATGGATCCATCTCGACAATTAGCCTTCATTTATACAATTAATTTTGTAATTAGATTATATTTATACTTCTAATTAGTGTCCATACATCCGATGTGTACCTGTAACCAAACGGACCATACGAGGCCACATCCAAAGCAGGAGGAGGAGGAGTACCCTGACCCCGCTACGAGGATCTCCCAGCTGTAACAGGCATGATGCAAGACCGGCTAGAGTCCAGCCCAATCCACCTTCAGGCCTTTTTCTACTACTACTCCTGTTGGTTTTTTTTTTTGAGGGTTCTACTGCTCCTGTTGTAAATTCAGGGACCGACCTAGCGTATCTACGCGGCACCCCGTGTTGTCAGTTGTCACCTGGTTACGAATACCTAGGCAAACTCTCTGCAGGTTTGGTTGGTTTAACTAGCGGTACAGCAGGATCAGTATACTAATATAGGATCAGTGTGCTATACTAATAGCTACCTCAGGCAGCTGATCTCACTGGACAGTGACGACAAACATCCCGTGCGGTCTCACTTTCTGCCCGGTAAAGCGCGTCATCACCTCTGCATCCCTTCTGACCGACCACCTGTCGGCTAGCTAAGATACCTTACCGCACTCACCCTCCAATTTTACATTTTTATACGTACGCGGTAAAATTGATTGGAGGGGACGGGGGTAAATCCAAATCTCCCTGCAAAAACTGCCCTTGCATCGGCTGGTTCAGCGAAACGGAATCGAAACTCACCGAGCTTTGCCATCGTAACGCTAAACCGTCCGCCTGTTTCAAAGAAACGAGAACAAATGTGACGTCGGGAAGAGCTGGGCGGCCGCGGAACGCGCTCGCTCTCCCGGCGGCGACCGCGTGCGTGCACACAGTAAGCGGCAGCGCCCCGGCCCGCGGCCGCTCGCCGCACCGGCCGTGACGGGGCACAGTGCCGCCGATCCGTCGGGCATGTGAGGCTCTTTAAACCCGGCAGCTGTCGATGACCGGAAACTGCGACCCTGGCCCAGCGGCTGCGAGCATTCATCAGGCACCGACCGACCCGACCCATAGATCCATCGATCCATTCATCCGGCGGCAGGCTGCCACCGCCGACGCCGGAACTGTTCGCCGGCGTGCGTGCACCTGGTTTGCGGGGCACACAGGCACACAGCAGCAGCACACACGCGTCCAGCTTCCAGTGGCTGGTAGTTTACGGCCTTGAATGAGTAGCGCTGCACGCGTACGTGTTTCATTTTACGGCCCGCAACGACGACAGTGCAGTTACGTCTTCGACTTGAAGCCTCAAGATCCAGCAGGGGCCCTGTGTGCATGGTGGGCTGGAGCCTGGGCCCTGCTGGCATCATGCGGTCAAAGGAGGAGCGCCGTCTCTCTCTCTCTCTCTCTCTGCGCGACCTCCGAGGCACCATTTACAAACTACGTGCTACGGCTACGAGCGTCGGTTCGCTCCGTTCCCACAGCTTTACAAACTGGCGCCCAGCTCGGTACTCGGCAGTACAGCCGTAGAGCTAGCCGCTAGCGCCCCCATGTTAGTAATAAAGAGGGAAAAGGTCAATGGGCGATAGGAAACAAAGACGACCTTGATTGTCTATCAGTGCTCCCCATGTTACGCTTGCAATGCAAGGTGAACTAAACTGATGTCGCCATCCAATTCGGGAGAAAACACAATGGTCAAAGTTTCTTCTTCTTTTTTTTCCAAAAAACGGGAGAACGGCATCCGGCTACGATAGACATAGACCATGCCTAACGAAAAACATAACGGGACATAGGGAGTGATCCTTTTCACCTCTACAGTCTACAGTCGACAGGCACACGGCACAGAAGCCAGAAAGGGGAGCGGAGGCGGCCGCGGGAGAGAGAGGAATGGGGAGGGACGGGGCGCCGGGAGGTAAAGAAAAATGAAAAAAATTCTGACGCGTGGGCTCCACGGCTGGTAGTTGATATAAAGGAGAGATACATCCTAGGATGGACGTGTGCGAAAAAACTGAGTAGAGAATCTTGATAACTATAATGATAAATTTTATAGAATAAATTTAAAGTACGACTAACCACACCACCCTACCACAGGCCGCAGCCGCCCGCAAGCAACCAAACCCGCGGCACCGCGCGCCCCAGTCTCCACCTCCGCTGTATCTCCCACACGCGCTCTCGCTCTCATTCCAACCCCATCACTCTCACAGCCTCACTCCCCAGCTCACTCGCTTGCTCCCCAATTCGCTTCGCCGTACAGCCAAGCTCACCCTTAGCTCCACCGGCGGGCACAGCAGAGCTGCGGGGGGATGCCGGCCGGCGTGGTGGACGCGGCCGCCAAAGGCGTCAGGCTGGAGCGGCACGCGGCGGGGGCGGCGGTGCTGCTGCGGCGCGCGTCGGGCGCCAAGCAGCTCGTGTCGGCGTCCTCGCACCTGCTCTTCCGCGCCACGGTGCTCGCCACGCTCGCGCTCGTCGTGCTCTTCGCCGTGCACTACCCGTCCCTGCTCTCGCGCTCCTTCAGCCTCTCCGCCGCGCCCTCGTCCGGCTCGCCGTCCGCGGCGCGGTCGCGGTCGTCGCACCGGAGCCTGCTGGGCTCGGGGGCCTCGTACGGGGGCGCCGCGTGGGAGCGGGAGGTGCGGCGCAGCGCCACGCCGCGGCGGGACGGGGGCCTGTCCGTGCTGGTCACCGGCGCCGCGGGGTTCGTGGGCGCGCACTGCTCCCTGGCGCTCCGCGGGCGCGGGGACGGCGTGCTCGGCCTCGACAACTTCAACGCCTACTACGACCCGGCCCTGAAGCGCGCGCGGCAGCGGCTGCTCGCGTCGCGCGGGGTGGTGGTGCTCGACGCCGACATCAACGACGCCGCGCTGCTCGAGCGGCTCTTCGCGGCGGCGTCGTTCACGCACGTGCTGCACCTCGCCGCGCAGGCGGGGGTGCGGTACGCGATGCAGGCGCCGCAGACGTACGTGGCCTCCAACGTGGCGGGGCTGGTCAGCCTCTTCGAGGTCGCGGCCAAGCACGCCGACCCGCAGCCGGCGATCGTGTGGGCGTCGTCGTCGTCGGTGTACGGGCTCAACACCGACGCGCCCTTCTCGGAGGAGCACCGCACGGACCGGCCCGCGTCGCTGTACGCCGCGACCAAGAAGGCCGGCGAGGCCATCGCGCACGCGTACAACCACATCTACGGGCTCTCCATCACCGGCCTCCGCTTCTTCACCGTCTACGGGCCGTGGGGCCGCCCCGACATGGCCTACTTCTCCTTCGCCCGCAGCATCGTCGCCGGCGAGCCCATCACGCTCTTCCGCACCGCCGACGGCGCCGACGCGCGCCGCGACTTCACCTACATCGACGACGTCGTCAAGGGCTGCCTCGGCGCGCTCGACACGGCCGGCAAGAGCACGGGCTCCAAGTCCGGCAAGAAGCGTGGCCCCGCGCCACTCCGCGTGTACAACCTCGGCAACACCTCGCCGGTGCCCGTCACCCGCATGGTCGCCATCCTCGAGAAGCTCCTCGGCAAGAAGGCGAACAAGCGCGTCGTCACGATGCCGAGCAACGGCGACGTGCCGTTCACGCACGCCAACGTCACCCACGCCGCGCGCGACTTCGGCTACCGCCCCGCCACCTCGCTCGAGGCCGGCCTCCGGCATTTCGTCGACTGGTTCGTGCAGTACTACAAGCTCGACATCAAGGGCAGCAATGTCCTCGCCGGCAAGACCACCAAGAGGAAATCAATGGCCATGTCTGCAGCATCATGAGGTGCCGCGCCGCCGCCGCCGCGGCGTGTTCCCCGGTCCGGCCGTCCACCACCAAGTGTGCATTCTCTTGTCCTTGGAGGCTAGCTAGCAGAGTCCCCTGTAACTTTGTAAGTGCTTATTTATTTAAGCCTTGCTGCTTTGCGTCTTCATGATGCTACCATGGTAGTGCTTAGTGGCAAGGAAAAGGATCCATGGCTAAATTAAGCTTGAGAAAAAAGTAGAAAAAAAAGGAGGGTGTGGGATAGATAGACAACAGAGCAAAGCAAAGGACAGCCATGGCTGAGCAAAGATGAGGTCATTGGCTTCCTTTTGGTTCAGATTATTCTGCTCAGATTATTACTATTTTTTGGTCAGATACTAGATTTCACTGACCTATGAATCACGTTCACGTCAAGAACTCAAAGATGCTGTGCTTGATGTAACTCCAAGCGGTTGCAGGCTGCCAAAACAGCATTGTTTAGGTTTTGGCGGTGGACTTGATGCAGCTCCTGCATTTTCCCCCATATACAAACCTGTGCAAATTTGTGCTTTGCATTTGCCCTTTTGTTGTGGTTCTCTGCACCAGGGTATCTTACTGCATGTGGAGCGATTGCGCATTCGGTTCTGAATTTTGTTGCAATGCGCGAGAAGTAGGTGACTGCTGGTGAGAGTAGAGCAAATGAATTTGTTTGGGCCTTGGTACAGCTTCTTTTCGCATGGTGTACACGACGGGGGGGAAAAAGGACAGTTTGTACAGCGGTACAGTCCTTGGTTTCTTGGCCTCTTGCAACTGTTCAGGTTATTTTATCAAGTTCTTGCAAGATCAGTAGAATGCCAGTCTGAACAGATTGGTATGCAAGGCAGCATTTGCAGGCATCAGTTTTTGCGATGCTTGGCCTATGCGGACACCTGGCTGATCCCCGTTTGGAGCGTTGTTACGCGAACTGAAAGTGTTTTGTCTGCATGACTGCATTCCAAACTGAGGCGTTGTTGGATTAGCAATAGTGATCTGAAAGGATGACGAAATGTACAAGACATGCTACTGTGAGTGCATGCACCTCGGATTCCTACGGAGCTCAGTGCGTTCCCATGGCCATTAGCATTTACCATTTAGCCCGTTATCCATGTGCCCCTCAGATGCAACCACCACATTATCCATGCCGTGAGGACGATCCCTGTCCACTCACTCAGCTCCTGTCTTCACACTATGGCACTCGTCTCCCTCCAACTGCAAAGAGGCACATAATCTCTCGATAACTCTAGCGTTTTCACGTCACCCTTCGAGTCAGTGAAATGTGAAGAGAAAAACATTGAACATAGTCTCCAGTTGGACCTCTGAGTATGCAACCACACACATGTTGAGACTCCGAAATTTTTTTGAGCACCGACAGTCTGAATTGTGGCAACAAGCCCTCTGAAACTCTGAACTTTTTTAGCATTGAAATTCTGAACTGTGGTTATGAAGAAGAAAGTCTGAACTGTGGTAATCTTTTTCAGCACATGGAAGACATTTTGAATCTGATGCTGGACTGGGCACCTTCAGGATTGATGCTGGCAACTGGCATCGCTCTCCAGTTCAGGCCTACCCCTTTACTAGCTGAAGTAAGCAAGCAAGCAACTGAGGGTGTGTTGTTTAGATCGTGAAAATGTTTGGATGAAATTCACCGTAGCAATTTTTAATCGAAAATCAGAAGGACTAAACATAATCTAATTATAAAACTAATTACACGGATGGACGGAAAATCGCGAGATAAATCTATTAAGCCTAATTAATCCATCATTAGAGGTTGTTTACTGTAATCATGGTCTAAATAGGCTTAAAAGATCCGTCTCACAATTCCACCCGGGGGTTATAGAATGAATTTTGTCAGTTATCCACATTTAATACTACTAATTAATGGTTAAATGTTCGGATTTACTGTAGCGCTGGAAAAATTTTGGGAACTAAACAGGGGTTGAACATGTTCTCACCTGCAGACCTGCTCGACGTCAAAAAGGTTAAGTGATTAATGCTGCGTTACTACAATGAGCTACTGCATGGAAACTTTACAACTAATCAGTCCTTCTGAGTACTCAGTGACAGCATGCTAAATTAGTACAATCTACCGGTACCACTTGAGCTACAATACAACTACACCCCACTGGCCTAGCCTGGTACTGTACAACTAGGCCTGGCTGGTTTTATTGTCACTATTGTACCAGAAGCTTTGGTCCCCATCACCCCATGGGCATGGTGAGCTGGAGGATTAAGAAGACTTTGGCTTGCATCAGCATGAGGTTAGGGAGGTGTTGACCTCATCCAACTCCGGTCCCCTTGCTGCCTCGCAAATTCCAAATTCTGACCAAAGCTGTCAGCCTTTTCACTTTCACTGACAAAAGAGCCATGGATGCAGCTGCATATATGCTTGAATACCCTGAATCCCTGACCACTGAGATTGCAAGCTTGCGGCTTGTCTTCTCCAGCTAATTGCATCCTGAATGACTGCTAATTGCTCAACCCAAGCCATGTGTGTTTGTTCCTTCTAACCTTTTCATGATACTAAATAGGTATCCCAGATCACCCTCACTCAAGCAAGAGACAAGAGGGACTCGCCATCTGCTGATGGGGAAGGAAAGCTCCACTCCAAAATACCTGTATTCCCTGCTCAAGTCGATGGGCAACGTTGTGGAGTCCCCTGTGAGTTCCTTCTGGCGTAGCTGTGCGCCTCCTCGTGTGCAATTCTTTGCTTGGTTGCTGGTTCATGAACGGATACAGTGCAAGGTGCATCTCGTGCGCCGAAGAATACTGCAGGATGACACTTGTGAGCTGTGCGGCAGGTGCCCGGAGACGGCGTCACACCTGATCCTCCATTGTGATTTTGCAGCATCTTTTTGGCGAGCAATCGGGTTTGCTGTCCCGGCAAACTTTGAAGTCCATAACATCAGTCAACTTCCACGGCCGGCGGCCATTGCAAGTGCCCACTATGACACCTTCATCCTCATATGCTGTTGGCAGTTGTGGAAACGACGGAACGGCATAACCTTCCGTCAGGAGCCGATGACACTTAGGAGGTGTTTGGTTCATGCTCAGGTAACACAAATGTAAATGGAATCAGGTCACAGTAGGTTGGGTGGTGGGATCACTGATTACCTATTTTATTTGGTTGGATGTGGTAATGAAATGAAGTATCGTTACAGCTGTTTGGTTTGTGAAACTCTATAATGAAATGGAGTGCCATATCAGAAATATTCGTCAGAATTGACCAACCAAACAAAATATGTAACAATCTGGCACTGAATCAAACACTGACATATCTCATTAATCTGATAGCTGAAAATATTTTGATTTATACAGCCGCAACTGAAAATGATTTGTAACACTGAATCAATCTGACACTGTTACAAATCAAATCTGACAAAAACAAGAACTATTGTTTGCACAGGATGGAACCCAATCAAACACTAACATATCTCAAACACTAACATACTCTAAAAAGTGACGTGTCTTTTGTAGACACCTAGAAATCAGACAAGCAAACAAATTGACTAACATTTTGCTTCAACCAGTAGATGACAGTACATTCTATCATGCAAACACCACTGAATTCTGAATGTCTAAACCACCACCACAACTCTAACAAATAAAGGCGGGAAAAGGAGAAAAAGAAAGCCTAAAAAAGAGACACTTCAAACTGAAGAGAGCAGGCACGCTCAGCATCCTTCTACCTGCTCCTATTTGCCTCTACAAAAAAAACAAAGAACAAGTAAAGGTATATGTGAGCTGTTCTATTTTTATGCAAAGAACAGCAACCTTAAAGCCTGAACAAGTCAAGGTATAGCAGGAAATAACATGTGCAATAAGATAGCAAAGTTCCACATACCATTAAGCATGTTTAGGATGAATTCTCTCCTCAATGTCTCATCCAGTGTTAACAACATGCTTATTTGCTCTGGCATTTTTACAAACACAGTAGCAGCTTTGATTTTCTCAGTGCCAGTAAACCCAAGCTTCCGGAGCTCTGCTACAGCCTTCTCTCTCAACGTTTGTTGGGGATCATTATTCATCACCTTCTCTTGAATGGCAGCCTCACGCTCCATTGCTTCTGCCATTTTTCCCATATTTTTTACCACGCCCTTACCTTGTACTTAACTCAGCATGTCCAAAAGAGGATCACTTGATACAGATCCATAGTCCTTCCCCTTCACATTGCTCTTCCTCTTTTTAAAGCTTGATGATGCTGAATCAGTAGACTGTATTGGAGTGTCTCTAGACATCCTATCCTCATCTATCTCCTGATGATTACCATGTTCAATTGCAAGCTCTTGCCCTAAGTTTCCAACAACTTCACTGATCCCTTCTGTGCCTTCACAAGTAGCAATGTCACTCCCATATATGGCAGACAATGTATCATAGTAAGGGAAAGCAATGCCATATAGGCCCTTCGCTCCAGGATGATACTGCAAAGGGATGCACAAGTCAAGCACTTCATACGATGCCATTAACTCCTCCATTTCCATTGGATCTCTAGACATCCTTTGTAAAATTAAATTGTGCAAAAGGGCACAAGCCATTATTATTCTGCATTGAGTCTTTATAGGAAAAAAAGATGGGGACCTCAAAATTGCCCACCGACCCTTTAGCTGTGCAAAACACCTCTCAATGATATTTCTTGCTCCAGCATGCCTCATATTAAAATATTCCTCCGGGCTATGTGGTGGATTTTGTGTAGTCCAACCACCCAAATGGTACCTTTGACCTCGATATGGAGCTAAAAACCCATTTGCATTTGCATAACCAGCATCAACAAGGTAATAACACCCTTAAGATAGAAAAACAAAACAAAAATCAATATTCAAACAAGACAGTTTATCATGAAAACATATGGAAGTTTATGAATCAAAACTCGCCTTGAGGAACTTGCAGCCCATTTGGCCTTGAAATAGCATCTCGAAGCACACGCCCATCATATGCTGAGCCCTCCCAAGCAGGTAATATATATATGAATTACATGTCAGGCGCACAAACACCTAGAACATTTGTCACAATATCTCATTTTCTTGACCTATACCTCCCTTTCAGCCTAGTTGGAACTGTTACCTTTATATGATTTCCATCTAAAGCTCCCAAACAATTCTACAAATAGAATACACACATACAGAAAAAGAGTGTCACGAGCTACTTTTTAAATAGGATTATTTTTTTGAAAAGAAAAACTGCTTGAGAAGTCATTTACCTTAAAATATTTCCATGTACTATCCGTGCTATTCTCTGGTATAGGCTCTGGGGCCTTAAGTAGCACGTGGTGCAATTTTGAAACAGCAACAAGATATAGGTTGAATTATCTACTGACTGTCTCACCACTTTGAAAGAAAAATTATTTTATTGTCCGGTTCTTCAAATGATGGGCTAGTATGTACACAAATTGAGCCACTGTCTCCTCTAGCGACATATTCCGCGTAGCTTTCAACCCGCCAACATCATTAAGCATTTCACACAAAACGTGGAATGTTCTCCTATCCATGCGGAGCTGACTAATACAAGCAGCATCACTATCACGAATTAATTGGCTCAACCGCAAGCTTCTCAGTTCTCTATTGTTTATCCTTTGTTCATTTTTCAAACACCTCCTTTTATATGCCATTGCAAGAAGTAACCACATAAAGTAGTACATGGTAATGATGGAGGTCAGCATGCTTCTAAGAGCCATGTTTCTTCTTCGAGTTCTTGCGGATAAAGGAAGGCGAGCCATACTTCTATATACGATAAATAATTGCACGCAATGAAATCATAGAATAAAAAATACTAGGACTGCAAAAAGTGAATGCACTCAATGCTTGCTCTTGAACTAGATTATTAATTGACAACCAATCAAGATAATTGCACACAATGGAATAATAGAATCAAGAAAACTATAGACCATACTACACAGATCAAACTGGTCCCTGTAACAGTTCCAAGATGCACGGTCAATATACTAGAAAGCAGTGAAAGAACAGTTCAAGAACTGAAGAAGAAAAAAAATTCAGAATTGACTACATAGCCTAAGATCACTACGCACAGCACGCCCGGGTTGAGTCCCAGTTGCAGCGAGCTCACTGAAACTCCCCACCTCGCTACCAAGCCAATTCTGCTAGCAGAAACTCCCAGGCCAGCAGGGTCCATTCATCGTCTGCCCGAGCCCCCGGACAAGCAGGCAGGCAAGGCAACTAGGCAACGACACGCTACCAAGCCAATTCTGCTAGCAGAAACTCCCAGGCCAGCAGGGTCCATTCATCGTCTGCCCGAGCCCCCGGGCAAGCAAGCAGGCAAGGCAACTAGGCAATGATAGTGGCAGATTGCTCTCCTTCCCTCCCACCATCGGGCTCCCACTGCACTCCTCTCTCTCTCTCCGCCTCTCCATCCATCCATCCATCCATCCATCCATCCCATACAATCCACAGATCCATCTCCAATTCTGAATCACATCCCAGGCCTTTAATTTAAGGAATCCAAGAACTGATTCTACAACAAGTAGATCAAACGACAAGGGATTCGAGAGGGGAAGGGATTCTGGGGATTCGACAAGGGATTCTGGGGGATTTGAGAGACATAGGAGAGGGGAGCAATACACACCTTGGGCAGTGGCGCCACGAGTCGATCTTCTTGTGAGTAAAACGGATGGTGGTCGTGCTCCTCCTCCTCCTTCGGCCGTCCTTGTGCTTCTCCTCCCACAGATCTTGCTGCAACCTGAAGATAGAACTACTAGAGTTAGGTTTGGAGAGAAATCGCTTATTTGTGTGGACAAGAGAGAGGGAGTGAGGGGGAAGGAGCAAGGGCTCACCGGAGAAGCGGCGTGGAGGAGCGGCGCCGGCGAAGCTCGCGCGGAGGAGTGGCGACGGCGAAGCTCGCGCGGAGATGGAGGGGGCACGAGACTTTGGAGACAGCGGCGGAAGCGATATCAGGGAGCGATGCGATAACGCTCGAGGAGGAGCGTAATGGGGGATGAATGAGCCGGTATTCGATTACAGGTACCTGATAACGGACCGGGCTAAACCAAACTAGTGTAACACTATCTATTCCCTCTCAGTAATTGGATACCGTTACATTCACCGAACCAAACACCTCCTTAGACAAATAACGCAGGCGTGCAGGAATGAAGCAAAAGCTGTGGAGCTGCCGCCTGCCATGCGCTGATCGAAGCCTTGGTGAGCAGCGGTGTTCAATTTTTTCTTTGGCAATGTAAACTCAAAGCATCACTTGTAAAATTTTTCCTATCCGGACATTCAGGGCCAAACAATTAATAAGAAAAATCAGGTGGGGGATTCTCTCCCCCTCTGTTGACCCCTCAAAAAAAAAGATACTAAATAGGTTCGCCAGCAGGCTGTGAACAGTGGCCAGCAGGCAGCCCACCCCCTGACCCATAAACCTAAGAATTGGTTAGTGAGTTCAATTTTTCTGGTACTTGTTATTGCTGCGTCTAACTTCTGAAGGGCATTGCCCTAAAAAAAATAACTTCTGAAGGGCATTGAAAGCTGTTTTCCAGGACAAGTGACCTTGACAAAAAGGTTCCTGCACACCCAGGACTCGTTTAATAGTAACTGAATAACTGAAGATGGAGTCATGCCCTTTTTCTCATCCCATGAGAATTGAAAACCTAGTTTGTCAAAAAACACGGTACCAATTCCAGACCACCAAAAAGGTCAAATATTGCACTTCAGTGGTTAGTGGAAAAAGGTAGATTTAAATTTGGAGCCGGTCATCTATACCTGCTATGCTCTTTTTTTCCCTCTCTCTGTCTCGTCCCTTGTGGTTGAAGCTACGCACGGATCATTGGACGAATGATCTGAAACTTTCGCTTTCCATCAGCAGATCTTATCTGACATCACGATCTCACACAAGAGGGTTTCGTGGCATTGCCTGCCCTATTGCTCCTCCATTTTTGCCCACGCCTTCTTTTTTCTTTGTGCTGCACAGCCGCACGGTAACGTTTCTGACCTGGCTGGGTGAGAGACCTGCATCCACCCAAGCTTGTCAGGCAATCGAGGACCTCTCTTCGTGCCCTTTTCTGCATGCTCGAATGATCCTGACTCCTGAGATGAGAAATCGAGAACGAGTCGTGTGGCAGAGAAGGTCAACTTGTCCCTGAAACGCATGGCAGTCACATGGGATGAGCACGGTGCGTCGCGCTGAGGTCGGAGCTCTGAACATCCTGCCGGGCTGCCGGGAAGAAGAATGAGCGTACGGTTAAGAGCTGACCGCATAAAAGAGCAGCAGCTTCCGATCCGTTGGCATGGTTAATATGGGCCAGGTCCAGTTTGGACTCACAACTCCTGAGAGAACTCGGCGGCCCAAGAGTCAGCACGAACCACACGGCTACATGGGCCTCGACTGGGGTCTGTTTCAGTTGAAGCCCATCCGGCTAACGGCACACGCGGCGCGCAGCTGAGTTGAACAAGTCGACGGACGGAATTGCCCAACGAACCAACACGTAACGGGTGGGCGCAGCCGCAGCCCGACACCTGCCGCCGGAGTGGGGGAAGCAGAAGCTGTCAGGCGCCAGGCGGAAGCAAACCAACCAGACAGCAGAGAGCTCGAGGGAGGGAGAGCAGAGCAGAGCAGCAGAGCGCCAGAGCCAACCCGGTCACCCGGAACCTCCCACACCAAGTGGAAGCCACCGACGAGCCTCCCCGCGACCGTTGCCCGATCTGCGCGCGCGGGGGACCTGTTGCCGTTTTGCTCCGAGCGCCCGATTTCAGGGGCGGGGAGCAAGCGTCCCGGGGTCTGGATTCCGGCTCCTCGCCGAATCGGGGCCTGTAGCGTCAGTTTGATCCGAGATCGGGAGGACGAACCGCCGCGGAAGGCTCCGGCAGAGTCCGGCTCCAGGCGGCTGGGGTGTGCTGCGGCTCCGCGTCGATGCGCTGCGTCTCCGGCGCCGCTGCTGTGGTCGGCGGGGTCGGAGTCTACGGCGAGGCTGGTGGTTCCGGTTGGGGCGCGGGGCCGGGGAAGTCGTTCCACCTGCTGTGGCTGTGGGTGGGGATCGGCGGCGGGGAGTGAGCGGATGGAAGAGGACTGCACTTACTGCTCTTGACTGATAGCACATGGACCTTGTACCACAGCACTTGCTACTTGCTAGGGATTTGGATTTTGGACCCGATTGGGGAGTTGGGTGATTGGATCGCTGCAGGGATAGATACAGGATTTGATTCGAGTATTTGGGTATTGTTCCGTGTCACAGCCTGAAGAGTGGTGTGGTGCTGTGGCGCACTGGTTTTGCCGAAGTCGCCACCAACTGGGATATGGTGGATGAGAGGGATTTTGGGTACCCGTCTGGAGAACTGCAGGTTAAACTGCTGTATTGGGGATTCTGTCTTGTGGTTAACTTACAAAGTGTGGCACGATGTCGCGGTGCTTCCCGTTCCCACCTCCAGGGTATGAAGCAACGCCAAGGAGGGAGAAGCAGCACAAGGATCTGCTGAAAAAGGTTTCCTACTCTGCGCCCTTTGAAATCACTTGCCATAATAGGCTATACTTTTGATGATTCACAAAAAATGGGTGTTGTTAGACTAACTTGGTAGTGAATGAGCACGCTTCAAGACAGAAAACATGGCCTGCCACATTAAAAATCTGTCTGGACTGTCCAGAAGTTGCACTTAGCATTTTGATGTCACCTTTTGCCCTTTACCATATTGGTGGCTGGGTTGTTCAGAAAATTATGTCGGAATTTTTCAGAAGTTAAGAAGCATCTTTAGCATTTCATGAATATGACCAAATGGTGATCCTATCAAACCACCCAGCTGTACTTACTCTGTGCGATGTTCTTTGATAAATCGGTATTATACTAGAATGGCTATATTTTACTCTATGCGATGTTCCTTGATAAATCGATATTATACTAGAATGGCTATATTTGAGAATGGTAAACACTCTGCTTCTTTGTCACTTATCCTAATATTTTTTAGTTGCCAATAGTTCGTCGAAAAGGTAGGGGGCTCTACTTCGATTTGATTTTTAGAAAATATAAATGTATAAAAGTTGGAAATTTTAGCATGTGTCTCTCCTATAATACAGGCAGGGATCACTAGCTGTTTTCGCATAGCAGCATCCTTTTTCTGTGTCTGAGGGCCACAAAAAATGTTGACATGACCTGTGTATTGCTTAAGAGTGCATCCTATTGTATCTGTAACATTTCTTGTCAGACAAGTCATTAATGACTGAAACTACAAAGAATTGCACAATTTGGGCATATAGTTCATTTCAGATTCATATATTCTTGCACATCTTTCTATAACTGAATTGTGCTACCATATGCTATTCTAAACAATATTCTTTGTATAAGATATTATGCTTCTGTCCCTAGTCATGCTGGATGATTAAGAAGTATTGACTGTTAGTCTGCACATCCCTATGCATTAATTAAATATTAGTACTTGGTTGTCTACCGTATGATAGCCCCATACTACATTAATACATAATCTGAACTTTTGCAGTAGTCTTCACACATTTCTTTTGTTGTGTGCCAAATCTTTTCCTGAGTGGCCCTAACCCCTACCATAGCCTTTTAAATTTATGAACATTTCATAGGCTGCGTCCAGTTCCTGCTTTCCTTTTTCACTGCACCTTGCTATTGTGCTTGAATTAACCTGGAATTGCAAGAGTTGGATGTTCAGACCTTTTGTCTTGAATAACCAAATCACTTGGAATAAGTTTTCTATGTGATCTGCTTGAGCAGATTTTGGTTTGAATCTTAAATTCTGATTCAGATGTATTTCAACATATCTGAAGTAGCATATACATCCTGATTAGTATACCTACCTGCAATATGATGATACTCATCTCTAAAACACAATTAGGATGAACAATATTTTCTTAGCAAGTACCCAAGAGCTAGGAAGAATGATCAGTATTGAATACGTGCCACTTTTTTCAGGAAAAGCACAAGGAGAAGAAGCACAAAAAGGAAAAGGACAGGGGAAAAGGAGAAAGAAAGGAAAAGGATAGAGTTCATAGGAAAGATAAGCACACCAAGAAACACAAAAGGAAGAAGCGCAGAGACAGGAGAAATAATGAGGACAGAGATAAAGACAAAAAACAAAGCATGGGACAGGGCACTCGGAAGAATTATAAACATGGCAATAGAAAACCGGAAGAAAGAAGACAGAATGAAGCAGTCAAAGATATTAAACCAACAGATGAGTTGATTACCCGAACTTTTGGTCAAGAAGGTAATGCTAACCACAAATGTGACAATAGTATATCTTTGCTTCCCCGGAGCACTGAGAGCATTAGTGTTACAGGTTCTGAAGAGAAAGAAAGGAATTCGCTTGGTAGAATGGTTAAGAAATCTGAAGAAGCAACACAGTGCAATCATGGGATGGTACAAAAGAGTGATAGTATTGTGTGTGCTAATAAAAAGGGAATGGCCAGGGGTGTTGATTCTAAAACTAAAATAAAGAATGGGAAGAGCCTTCAAGTTGGATCAGCTGAAATGCATTCCAGAAGAAAGCACAGTTGTAATGGAGTGAACATGCGGCAGGATAAACACAGCTGTAATGGAGTGGACGTACAGCAGGATAATTATAATGCACGACGAAGCTCTGAAGATGTACATACTGCTAGGCCATTTGTATCAGGTTCAGGGAGAGAAGCAAATGGCAGAATTAGCCCAAATAGATTGCAGAGGGAAGAAGAAATGGAACTTGATCCAGAGATCTCTGTCCATTCCACAAAAGGGAAAAATGATAGAATTAACACCAAAGGTGGTACGATGGGAAAGGAAAATCGAAGTGCTAACAATTGCCGTGGCAAGATGAATCAGCAATCCGTACAAAATAAAGAAGGAGAAGTTGAAGGGAAGGTAAAAACAAACTATTGTAAGGCTTTTAAAGGCAAAGATATGGATAGGGTTGTAAAGAAAAGAAAGACTGAATACAAAAATAAACAGAAAGAAATGGAGAAAAATGGTACTATAAATGAGCATAAACATGAAGATCTTGGTGCAAGAGAGGATCAGGTAGATAATTTTATGCGCTCGGATTTTCTTAATGGGCAAAAGTTCACGTCTGACAATGTAAAGAAACAGAAAGACTTCGACGCTAATACTTCTCCAGATGGTGAGTTCCTTTTCTCTCCCTCTTTCTGCTTTAGTTTCTTTTTAATAGAGTGGCCAATGAGCTTTTCTCCTGCCTCCTCCCACCCCCTCGTTTCATATCATAAGCATACAACTTTATTAATTTTGGGTCTCATTTGCAATATGTTGACAGAACACAGTATGATGATGACTAAGATGCCGAGGGTGTCTCCTACCAAGGATGAAGAAATATGCCGGCATTCTCAGCGGATCACACCTTATAGTTCTACAGAACTACTTGACACAAACACTCATGAGATAGGCTGGCGTAAGTCTCAGGATGGCTACAACAGTGCCATCACTGGGTCCCGTTGTTCGGAGGAAGGCGTAGCTTCAGTTTCTTCATCTGGTTACAGGAGTAACAGAGGTTATCTGGAGCAGCCTCACCCTGATACCAAGTATCTGAGCCAATTGTACTCCATACCTCCAGCTCAGGACTTTTCTGACTTCATCGATCAGGACTGGCTGTTTTCCCAGGATTGTGAGGAACGGAAGACTGCGGCATTTGAGGCTGCAGAATCAGACCAAGTCTGGTCTGATGCACAGCTAATTGATAGTGCTGATGTAATTGCGTTGCCTTACGTTGTTCCACTGTGATAACACTCACAGCGATACACGCGGTGAGTCGGCTACTACGACTTGAGTTATGATCTGAAGGCGCAGAATATGGATTCGCCTGAATAGTTTTCTGCCTGCTGTGCTGTACATCAGATTGTTTAGCTTGCTCACTCTCGAGCATCTCTTTGCTGGCGGAATTTCCACACTCATTGCTTCTTGACCTGAAGAGAAAACATTAGTTGTGTGCCTGTGTCCAAATTCGGCACTCTCTGTGGCTGGTTGGCTGTTTTGCTGTGTCTGCTGTATCCTACGGTTCCTACTATTCGAACAGAAGCTGTACCGTACGATTCAGTTCTGCAGGAAACGGGGAAAAATTGTGAGGTCCTGCACAATTGAATTCTGCTGCAATTTGGTGGTTATTGTATCGAAATGTTCAAACCCATTCTATCCCTGTACCTTCAACTAAACAAAAATTGGAACTTGTTATCGAGCATATATACTCCATCCAACCATCCGATCCCAAACGCACGCTAACAATCACCGTATGCGGTATGCGTCGCGTTTTACGGAGGAACCTATTCAAATTTTTGATATAGGTTGCGACAGCCAGCAAGAGAGACAATGGAAGAGATATGGTTGACAGCACACTACCCATTCTATCCCTATACCTTCGGCTACACAAAAATTGGAACTGTTCCATCCGTTCGATCGGGCATAAATTCCATCCAACCACCCGATCCCAAACACACGCTAACAATCACCATATGTGTCGCGTTTTCATTTTCTTTTCTGCTTCAAGTACTCTAATTATTCCACCCAAAAAAAGTACTCTAATTATGTTCTGGGTTATCCAACCCACTCCCTAAAAACTCTCTTATCCAACGCACTTCCTAAAAACTCTCTTCCTTCTCTCTATATAAACAGTCACTGCTCCCTTCCACCTGATCGAATAACAAACTAACAAACACCAGCAATAATGGCGGCCGCCACCGTGGCACCGTCATCGTCCCACCGCGCCGTCGCCGTCCTCCTCCTCGCCGCCGCCCTCGCGTGCCATCTCAATGTCGTTGTCGCCGTCAAGCCCGAGTGCCAATGCCCTGGTGATCATGTCTCCCCTGCCGGCCGCCTCGCCATCTTGATATCCTCGATCACGTCGAGTTTGTTACTGCTGATCAGCTAGTGGTGTACGGTTTCTGTTGTTCGCTGACGAGTCTTGTGCGTTCGTGCCGTGTTGCGTGCATGCAGGAGGGAGGTGCCGCGGCCTTGGCGTCAACTACGGCACGGTGGCCGACGACCTCCCCTCGGAGACGCGCTCCGTGCAGCTCCTCCGCGCGGCGGGCGCGGGCGCCGTGAAGATCTACGACGCCAACCCGGGCATCCTGCGCGCGCTGGCCGGGACGGGGCTGCCGGTCGCCATCATGGTGCCGAACGCGGTCATCCCGTCGCTCGCCTCCTCCCGCGCCGCCGCGGAGGACTGGGTGGCCGCCAACCTCGCGCCGCACAGCCCGGCCACGCGGGTGATGTACCTGCTCGTCGGCAACGAGGTGCTCTCCAACCGCGGCATCGCGGGCTCCACGTGGCGGGCCATCGCGCCGGCGATGGCCAACCTCCACCGCGCCCTCCGCGCGCACGGGATCCGCAAGGTCAAACTCGGCACCACGCTCGCCATGGGCGCGCTCTCGGCCTCCTACCCGCCGTCCGCCGGCGCGTTCCGCGACGACGTCGCCGAGGACGTCATCCGGCCGCTGCTCCGGTTCCTGAACGCCACGCGCTCCTTCTACTTCGTCGACGCGTACCCGTACTTCGCGTGGGCGTCCAACCGCGACGCCATCTCCCTCGACTACGCGCTCTTCCAGGGCGCGGCGAGCTCCCACTACGTCGACCCCGGCACGGGGCTCACGTACACCAACCTGCTCGATCAAATGCTCGACGCGGTTGTCGCCGCCATGGGCAAGCTCGGGTACGGGAGCGTGAAGCTGGCCGTCTCGGAGACCGGGTGGCCGAGCGGCGGCGACGCGGGCGAGGCCGGCGCCAACGTGCGCAACGCCGCCACGTACAACCGCAACCTCGCCGCGCGGATGTCCAAGAACCCCGGCACGCCGGCGCGGCCGGGGGCCAAGATGCCGGTGTTCCTCTTCTCGCTCTACAACGAGGACCAGAAGCCCGGGGCGGGCACCGAGCGCCACTGGGGGCTTTACTACCCGAACCAGACCAAGGTCTACGAGATCGACCTCACCGGCCAGCGGCCGTCGCGGTCGTACCCGCCGCTGCCGCCCGCGGACGACACGGACAGCTCGCCGGCGTGGTGCGTGCTTGCCGGCGGCGGCAAGGCGGCGGACAAGAAGGCGGTGCAGGCCGCGCTGGATTACGCGTGCCAGCAGGGGAGCGGGACGTGCGCCGCCATCCTGCCCGGCGGCGCGTGCTACGAGCCGGACACGCTGGACGCGCATGCCAGCTACGCGTTCAACTCCTACTGGCAGCAGTTCAGGAACGCTGGGGGCACCTGCTTCTTCAATGGACTTGCAGAGACCACCACCAAGGACCCAAGTGAGTTCATCCAACCCTTCAAAATCAATGGTGTGTTTCATCTTGTTTCTTCTGCATTTCGGTCGCATTGATCTGTTATGGGTTTTCTGTGTGTTTGCAGGCTATGGATCATGCAAGTTCTCCAGCTCTGAGGACTAGCTGCGCAGCAGGAACGGGGACCGCAGCCACATTCGATTAGCTAGGGAGGAAGGCCATCGCCATGGATGCCCTTAGAAGTTAGAACTATTACCAATTTTCATTTCTCTTTAGGAACTAGCGAGCAAAGCATCACTGTAATTCAACTCGGTGTTACACTGCTCTCAGTTTAGTTACCTTGCAGGCAGCTCTCCTGCCTACTAGTACTTCCTATCCAGGAAACAAAACTACTTTGAATTGTTCTCCGAGCCCACCGGCGGCGAATTCTCGAAGATTTGATTTTTGTTTTAACTGTTCCGAGTTCGCCGGCGGCGAATTCTTCGTTCGTTTAAATTGTTCGCCGAGTTTGCCGCGGCGAATTTTTAAATTCGGTCTGCCGCTTCAGCCATGATCGATGCGTACGAGGTGGCGGAGAGATCGTTAGCACAGAGGCGGCGGAACCGGGAGAGGTTGACCTGCGGCGCGCGGCGGGCGTGGTCAACGGTTCCAGCGTTGACTCGTTGTTGGGTCGATCACGAAGCCGTTAGGGCATGCACAGCAGCTGCTCTCTATTTGTCATACACAAACAATTAAATAGATAGCTTTACAATAGTTTAGAGGTGGCTTAATGGGTAGAAAGACCAGAGTAGATGGGCTTGAATCTGACAGTGAAGCCCAACGAAACATGGGACCCCCACTCGTCGTCTTGTTGAATTAAAATTGAGACGCGCAGTGGTCAGTGGACAACGGAATTAGGCCGAGATCAGCCTAACCACGCTTACTTTTTTATGTGGTCTGGGAAATACTCGGGGTAGGGAACGTTCATCTTTAGACTGGGTTTTCCTCGTTTCAGCTAATTTCCCACGAGCACCTAGCGTAAAAGTAGCAGCAGATCCCTTGAGAAAGTATTGTACAAGTATAAATCTCACTAAACTAGTTTTAAATATATGATATTTAGAACAAACTAATTAGTCATATGGCTCGTAGAAAAAAACCTAGTAAAGTGGGGGTTTTTTGAAGAAAATTAGTAAAGTGGTTATCACCACCCAAGATGATTGGCTCCCAGAATTTTGTTACCGTTACGCACCCAGGAAATGCGGATAGCCCCCGGAGTCGGGGACCATTCCCCGCTCCGTAGTCCTCGGCCCTCACTACAGCCAGCCTACTACACTTGCTCGTCCTTGCCGGTGTCCCCAACTGGCACATGCCGCCATGTACCGGCGGGCACGCATTCTGGCCCCTCCCTGATCGACCGCCGTGCCGGTGCCGTGACCTCGATTGACTTGGCAGCTCGCAGGTCGCAGCTGCCAAAAAAAAAAAACATGGGAGGTGGCAGTACACCCGCTGCATCGTCTTGGGAACGAAAAGGGGTCAAGTGAAGCGAACGGGCGAGCGGCCCGGCCCAAAAGCTGCCGCGCAGGTTACCAACCCGGCGGAGCAAAGGATCCACGCCTTGCCGGCCGCGCGGGCCCCGCCCGCCGGCATCTCGACGGGCTGTCGCCGCCGTCTCCCCCTCCGTCGACGCCTCCGCCGACGGCCGGGATGCGTTCCCCCGAAGAGACGAGGCGCGCGCCCCCGGCCGCAACCGCAAGAGAGGAGAGCGACCAGCCGAGAGACCCTTGTCTCTTGCCCGCGGCCCCCGGCACCCCGGGTTCGACGGCGCCCACAGTAACGTGTCGCTGACGTGCGGGCCAGGACCGGTCCCGTGGGCCCCACGCCGCCATAATATAAGCGCGGTTGTCATTATCCTCCTCTCTCTCTCTCTCTCTCTCCGCTTTCGTCTTCCCCGCACTCGCACTCACTGAGCGCAGCGACGCGAGCGGGCGAGCGCAACCAACCAACCAACCACTCGCCTCCCCTCTCTGCCTCGCCGCTGCTGCCGGGCGCTGGACCGCGGGGGCGACATGGAGAGCGGCCACAAGAGCGGAGGTGGAAGCGCGGCCGGTGAGAGCCCCCGTTGCCGCTTCGCCGGCCGCATTACGAAGATTTATTTCCTTCTTTTTTTGTGCCGGTCTTTCCCGTGTTCGTGAGATGTGACGGCGGGGTGGTTTCGCGCGCAGGAGGAGGAGCCGGAGGGGACGGGGTTCTGTGCCACGCGTGCGGGTACCAGTACCCGAACGGGCACCCCAGCGCCAAGCAGCGGCGCGCGCACCGGAAGCACTGCGGCAAGCCGACGTCAGCCGGCGCCGCCGGCGCGGAGGAGGGCGCCGGGGAGCACGAAGGCAGCGAGCCGCTTCCAGGTACTGTGGAATCCGTGCCTCCGTTGTCGTAAGTCGCTGCGCGCGGGTTGAGCTCTTGGGCTGATGCGAGTGCTCTCGTGGCTGCGTCCTAGGGGAGGGTCGCGGTGGAGTAGGAGAGGGAATTGGAGCGGGCTCGGCGGAGTGCGGCGGCAGTTTGCCTGGATCTGCGTCGGAGGCTGCGAGCGCAGTGGATGGAGGGGCCAATGCAGGTTCGCTCTGAATCTTTGTTTCTTCCTGTTCTTCGTTTGTTTTTGTTCGTTTCTGAAGTGGAAATGTCTTGGTTAAGATTTGGTTGGTGGAAAGTTATTGCATTACCTTTTCTTCTTTCCCAATTTCCTCTTTTGTACTAGACGAGAACGTTCTGGTTCGTGAAATTGTACTGATGTAGAGTCTGGAAAAGGCATGTCCTTATCCTTTTGATTAGCATAATGTGGCCATTTTGTTTCATCCCATCTTTAATAAATATGAATCGCTTGTGCTAGTAATGTTTCGGAACTGCCTAGCTGGTTATGCAACTTCCGAACTGTACACCTCAGGTTTGGCTTAATAATCGTGTTCAATAAATTAGTGAGGCTGTCCACATGTTGCCACTTGATACCACCATCTCGCCAACTTGTCTCCTTGCTACGCTGCTAGCGTAACTTCACTGGCAGAGAGTCCTGCGCTTTTTAATTATATTCACTGTGCTACATATGTTCACTCTTTTCAACGCATATTTTGGTCATTGTTAATGGTTTTGCAATGCATTTTACGAGTCTATGCATATGTCTGAATGCATGATTGCCTGTGGCTGTCTTTTTTTAGAGCATTCTTCTGGAAATGGTACTAGCCATCAAGTCATCAGCAGCTGTAATGTTCCTTTGGAAATCACTTCTGAGGCCAGCAGGACTAATGATGATACTCTAACTACAGTGGATACACAGTACTCTGAAAAAGGATCACCTATTGAGGATGTGGATTCATCTGATCCAGCAGTTGGTTCTGAGCAGTTGGAGGACGTCCCCGTTTCTGTTCTTTCACCAGAATTTGAAGATGGTGCAAAATCCACTTCAGGAATCTCTGAACATGAAATAAAGAACTCAAATGTTGTGCCTCTGGAATCAAATGCAACTGGAGGTGGAACTTCTGAACAGACGGATGTAGTCAGTCAAGTGGATGGGATTGCTGTGGCTGAGGAAGATGATATGGTCAATACCATTGGTGAAAATAAACTTAGTGAGGACAAATCTGTAGAAGGTGATGAGGTTGATCTCTCCTGTCAAGATAATCTACAAAAAAGGATTGGTGAGGGGCACAGTAGCACTGCCGTGGAGAAAGATTCATCTGACAAGAATCCTAATGCAATTCACAATGAAGAAATCCCAAGTGATAAAACTGAATCAAATCAGCAAAGCAAGCATGTGCTAACTGACTCATTTGAGAAAATACCTAACATTGAGGTGCCCATTGAGACTTCTGCTGAGAAATCTGTTGATTCAGATGACTTACTTAAACTTGGTATCGGTGGTTCCCACTCAGAGACACGCAATGATGTAAAACCTCAGCAGCAACCTGACTCTACCTCTGAAACAGCAGGTCATCTTGCAGTCTCTAAACAAGCAGATAATGTTCATGAACAGCACTATCCTATTCCAGGTGAGAGTTTCTGGATGTTATCGTGTATTGTATTTCACATCACTTTTCAATTTATTTAATATCAAAATAAAGCTCCTATCTTAGAAAAACGTTTAGTAAGAAGCAGAAAATGTTTATTGGGCAATGTACTCCAATTCAGGTAGTTGAGCTATCAAGTAGTCTGTCCATTACACTTGCGTTATGATAGTGTCTGGCCAATTGTAACAAGGGCTCAGTGGTAGCAAATGATTAGCTGATTTTTCTTTGCTCATTTGATCTTCTACCTCAAGCGCAATTATGGCTACCTGTTTCAAAGTGCAATTTCACAAGTGCAATCTGTAGTTGACAAGTAAGTGTAGTCAGACACGTTATTGGCCTGAAAACATTTTAATCAACACGTTTAGTTAATCTGTGCATGGTATAGTCATTGTTTATGAACTGAAATTTGATGCGCATTCTGCAGAGGGAAGCACTCCAGTGATATCAAGTGCATCTGGACCTGCTGTTGGTGGCATAGGTAACATTACAGAGAATGTTTGTTCATCTGGCGCGACAATGGATGACAGCATGCAGAAAAATGTGACTGGTGGTGCTGTCGTGGCATCTCAAGTTGATCTAGTGGAGCTTAGTGCTTCCACCATGGCACATGAAACCAACACGGTCGGTAGCACAAATGATGTTGACGAAAAGAGGCAGAATGAAAAGGGTGGTTTAGACTTTACTTCATATGAAGATAATGAGATGCATGTTATAGAAAACTTTGAAGAAAAGCATCAGAACAAAGAGGTAATTGTAGATTCTATTCCTCATGAAACCAACACAGTTTCCAATACTGATAATGATGGGGAAAATGAGCAGAACAAAGAAATTATTGCAGACACCAGTTCTTGCAAGATAAATGTGGTACAAAGCATTACTAGTGCTGAAGAAAATGAACAGATTGAAGAGTTGATTACAAATCTTGCTTCTGAAGAAACCAGTGTGACATGTAGCAGAGACATCGTTGAAGAAAGGCAGAGTAAGATTGATGTAAAAACAAGTGGTGAGATAAACGGTGCATGCAGCATAGAAACTGCTGCAGATAACAATGCTACTACCTGTGAGAGCAATGCAGGAACCACCACAGATGATGTTGAAGTCTTAGTGCAGGATGAAGAAACCACTGCAGGCCCCATCTCACAATGTATCAACATGATATGCAGCGGTAGTAATGACGAAAAGATGCATAAGGAAGAAGTGGGTGAGGTCATTGGTTGTCATGAGAATATCGTGGTACACGGCACAGATAATGTCGAAGATAAGACAGTTGAGGAGGCTATGGCAGATGCTACGTCTCACAAGTTTAGTTCGGTTACCTCTACTGTCGTTGAAGAGAAGGATGAACAGACAACTGCAGACCCTACTTTGCATGAGAGAAGTGCGGAGCACAGCCCGGAGAAGAATGAGCAGCCTATTTTCGACCCTACTACCGCTTCATCCACCATAAACAGTATAGGTGACATCGAAGAAAAGAAGCAGAGTGAAGAAACTACAGCAGATCCAAGTTCTGATGAGAGCAACATGCTGCCAGGCACGGATGATGCAGAAAACAAGGAGCAAAATGGAGACATCGCCACCACAGGCCCTGCTTCAGACAAGACAAAAGTGACAGAGACCACAAATGCCGTTGAAGAAATAGGAAAAACTGAAGAGACAGCCTCAAAGGAAATCAGCACAATAGAAAGCATGGATGATCTGAAGGGAGTTGATGATCAGAACGAAGAGATCGCCGACAAGGAAATGGTCATCGACTCGGACAAGAGCCATGTCTCGTTGAAGGTCCTCCTTGCCGACAAGAACGTGGAGACCAAAGAGAAGGAGAAGAAGCCGAGCACCAAGGACCGGGTACTGTCATTCAGGCGCCGAGCGTCGGAAGATGTTGTGTCGCCGGTGAAGCCGGGTTCGCCCAAGGCCGGCTCGGGGCAGCAGGACTGGAACTCTCCTGCCAGGTTGCCTGTCGAGAAGAAGCCCAAGGGAAGGAAACAGCAGTGGGTGCCGTTTATTTGCTGCTCGTCGGTACAGTGATTGCACTCCATTTGTTTGCTGATGGTACTCGATTTAATAGTCAACCCAGGACCTTCGTTACAAGACACGTCTGGGATTGCGAACTCGATTTGCTGTTTGTATGTCATAATATATGTGTTGGTGTAAATTAATTAGACGTGTCCAGAATAGTCTCAGTTTGACCCTGCCATTGTCATGCCATTCCGGTGTTGTAGGTATTTATTTATTCAGCCAGTTTGGAGTATCTTCCCGACAGAAACGCATTAGCGCAAGAGATCAGATTAAGGAGTATCAAATCCTTTAAGACTGAACACTCAAGATCTCATAAACAATCAGGAAACAGATTCAGAGCCAATAATGGTCCTCGAAGTAAGTGTCCCTCATCTCTGTTCTAACAGATCCAATCATCCGTGCGCTCTAGTAGATTACACGGTAGGCCGGAAAGCGAAATGTCAAACTACGGGCGAAGTCCTTGAGCAGCAGGAACGCCAGGCTTCGATCCTCCGCTTCAGTACATCCCCCCACCCAAAAGGTTTCTGCAATTAACGACGAATCAATCGGTTGGCCACAATCTATCAGAAGCAAATCAGAATGTAGTGGCGGTGATTGATACTCACACTGTCTTCAGCCAGTTACTTCGTCATCTTAGCAAACATGTTGCTGTAGAATTTCGCATCCTTCTTGTTGTACTCCTTGATCTTCTCCTTCAGGGTCTTGTATTCCAACTTTACATCCCTGAGATTAGCAGCAGCATTGCCACCGTCAGTAAGTTGTTCCATCAAATAGAACACTCCGCAGGATCAATTTCCCTGGGATACTAAATGTCTTCAAAAACCATACCTGTTGTCAGGATCAATTTCCAACGCCTTCTTGATATCAGCCTCTGCTAGCTCTAGGTCAGCAAGTTGCATGTAGGCTTGGACCCTCCTGTACAGAGCCTTGACATTTTGGCTGTCTAGTTCCAGCACCTAGAAAGAAATTACATGATCAGCTTGGTTGACTGCAAGATATATATAACCACCAAATCGGCAAATGCAGGCCAAGATGATAGGTACCTTGGTGCAAAGCTTCTCAGCTTGCTTGTAGTCCTTCAGCTTCAGTTTGCACGCAGCATTGTTCAAGTTGCAGCTGATCTTCAGTTGCTTGGATTGCTTCTTCTCATCTTCACTGAATGAAGTGTCATACTCAATGTACTTTGCAGCCTGACAATAGAACGAATGTCTGGTCAGTCTAACAGAATGCAAAACTATAATATTTCAAAAAAAAAAGAATGCAAAATTATGCACCTTCTCATAACGCTTTGAAGCTCTAGCATATTTGCCCAACTTAAACAGTGCATTCCCTTCTTCTTTCTTCTTGCCAGCAGCCTCAATCTTCTCTTCATTGTTCAAGTCCCATGACTCCTTATCCTGGGTAACAAGATGAAATCAACAAATTTTGCAAATACATATGAACCACAACAGGTGCACAAGAATATCACAATCATGTGCGTACCTTCACAAATGAAACAAGCTCAACTTCATAGATCACTGTGCTGTTAGGCGGAACTACAGCAAGGTCCTGCTTTGACTCGGTTGAACCAAATGCATATTCAGGAGGAATCGTCACAAGAGCAACCTCGCCCTTCTTCATGTTCAGTACAGCACGGTCAAGACCATCAATAACTTCCTCTGAAAGTAGATTGCAAACAAAAAAAAAGTTATTTTAATCAAATCACAGGGTTGGTGTGTCTGCCTGATTTATTTTAACTGAAAGGTGGAGGCTTTTCTAACCTTCATCTGTCTTGAATTCAAAGGGCTCTTCATCATGCCCCTTCTTTGTAAACACTGTGCCATCCTGAAGCTTTCCCGTAATTTTGACTGTCCAACAATAAACGTAATTAGGAAGTGCAAGACAAACTAATCAATTGAATGGAGTTGCAAAACAACAGCTACTAGCATGATCAAACTTGAGCATACCTTTAACAACTGCCCCCTCATTGGGACGCTCATAGCCTTCTCCCTCCTTGAGAACTTTCTTAAGGATTTTCTTATCATCCCCTATTTCTGTGACAGTCTTCCATGAAACCAATTCAAGGTCAACGAGCAGAGTGGCGTTTGGTGGCACGGCACCTTCCTCGCCAGCTGCTGGTCTACCCTTCTCACCAAATCCATCTGCATTTGGTAAGTTAGGAAGTTCAAACAATGTCATAATTTAGAAGAACTACCATGAAAATTGCAGATGAGGGTTTGAACTTTGAAACAGGAACTCACATTGTGGCTTTACTGTAAGGAGCACCTTCTCTGCCTTTTTCATGGTTTTGACAGCTTTGGCCAGTCCAGGACAAAAGTACCCTGGCAATACATTTGTTAGTAAACAATATATATAGACCTAAACAGCTTTTCAACAGGCCATGTAAAGATAGAAGTGAAGAAAAGAGGGTTACCTTCTTTAACCGTAAACTCGACTCCCTCAGACTTGGATACAACAGTACCATCTTCTAGACGGGCCTCATATTTCACTACAGGAAGAAAGACGGTAAGCTACACAGAACAAAAAATGCAACTCCTTTGTGAAAAATGTCTCAGTAAGCAAAACTTACCAAGTACTTCATCAGGATCCTTTGGGTTCTCCCACTTCTCTCCATCCTTAAGTATCTTCTTGAATATGCCACCGTCTTTGCAAATATCTTTGACACTGGTCCATGAAAGCAGCTCAACATCAAACTGCAAGGTTGCATTGGGTGGAATCTTTGGAGGCGAACCAGATTCTCCATAAGCCAGTTCTGGGGGAATGGTAAAAATAGCATTTTCTCCTTTCTTCATGGTCTTGATGCCTTGGTCCCAGCCCTTTATTACTTGACCTGGACATAAGTTGACAAAATAGTCATTGAGCATCTATTTCCGAAGTACCAACTTGGCACATTTGGTCAACTATTAGCATGTTTTGTCAAACTATCAAGGTAAAGCACTACTTGCATCTATGTGACATGCAAAAGGTCGGAACTTTATCCTTTTTCTAAAAAAAAGTGATAAGCAAAAACACAGAGAAAGAAGATGATCTGCTGAAGTTAGTGAAGTCAGTAATCAGGTACTCTGCTAGCATAAACACTAATAATATCATTGCCACACTAAGATTCATTTCCTAATTCTTGGCATTACATGATATTGAGGGTACAGAATTCAGGAACAAAACTACTAAGGGGGGAAAATACATATTATTGATGTGATCAGAAAATATTTCTCTGATTGACAAACCATCAGTATGAAAAACTGTTCTCACAATTACACAGTTAATGATAATTACACAATCCATATCACAATTTAAAACATGAGACACGGAAATCTTAAGCATGACAAAATGTACCTTGTCCCAGCTTGAACTTGAAGGGATCTCCACGATCACGGCTTGAATCAAACTTTGTTCCATCAAGGAGTGTTCCCGTGTAATGCACTGAAACATCAACAAAAGCACATCAGCACAAGCATACTCATTATATTTCTCCAACAACAAGATGAGAAAACAATCCACAGATCACCCAACAACATCAGCAATTAACAATGCATTGCCCCAAACACCCTATCTTGCACAGTCACATATGAAGCATAGAAATCTGTGGCTCCGAACATTAGTTACGTTCAGTGGAATGTCCCAAATAGAAAATGCTACAACAAAGCCCTGCTTCGCGTATGGTCTTATGCACACTGGAAGCATAGAGTAGCCTAAAGTCCTGGCAAACGATTCCAGCTCAACAGATGTCGGCATAAAAATTATGTGAGACGGGCTAAACCCCACTCCCACCACTAATTCCGCGCCCCAATTGCCAAGCCAATTAGCCAATCCCCTACACGAACAAAAGTCAAAGCACACCCCACTGACTGGAGAGCGAGCAGCTGAGCTGTGGCGAGCGCGCGGATACCTTCGACCTCGTCGCCGACCTCGGGCGTCTCCCAGCCCTCCCCCTCCTTGAGCAGCTTCTTCTTGAGCCCCTGCTTCCCGAGCTCCTTCTCCTCGCCCACCTTCATGATCGGGCCCTCGTCGCCGCCGAAGTCGCCCATCTCGTCGTCGCCCATCATCTCGTCGGCGCCGGCCGGGGGCATCTCGAAGTCCTCGTCCATGGCGCGGGTGGTGGGGGCCGAGGCGAGATCCGCGGGCTGCTAGGGTTCCGAGCTCGCTAGGGTTCGGGCGCTTTGGAAGGTTCGAGAGAGCGCACGAGGGAGGAAATGATGGGGGTGCGCAAGGGGAGAGCTGGGGTTTAAATGGGATCGGGTGGGGTTCTAGAGTGTTCCGATAGAGGATTAACAACGGGGAAAGCCAACGGCTCGGATGCTTCTAGTCGTGGCCTCGTGGGCTGGATCGGAGCTTGGCGTGCTGTCGGCGACGAGGAACACGGGAACGGGACAAGGCCGGCAGTCCAGCACACCAGCACGTCTCGGTTGATGAATTTCCAACATGATAACGTGCTACGAATTTGATTTTAAAAAGGACCGTATGCGGTTTTTTTCAAATAACGTGCTACGAATTTGCAACATGATCCGTGCGCCGCCCATGCAGCCAACCAAGCACCCGCCTGCTACGGTGGTGCTACCGCGGCGAAGCAAGCGCCAAGCGGATTAAAACCTCTCTTGGGTGCCTGCTTCTAAGCGAGGTAACATACTGGTCATGCAGCGTTTGGGTTTGATCACCGGGTGGTCAACGCCAAGCGCCTCGACGATGAAGGCCTGCCGAGGACCTCTGGGGGATCGAGATCGAGTCCAACGCTTCCAACATTGAGGCGTTGGTAGCGCTCTTCGATGACGACGTTGGAAATAAGTCGCGCCGGCAGTGGCGGAAGCACAAACCTTCTTCCTAGGCTGAATCACTATCTTTTCTGGTTGTCTATCATCTATGTAATATCGAATTATTTCTTTATGTTACGATGGTTCAGCCCATGGTTGTAATCTTATAGACCTTCTAGGGCGCACGCAAGAAGCGCGTTGTTTGTAACAAATGTTCCTACCTTAGTTATAAAGATGTGCAAATCTTTTGCGTATTGAAAAAAACACCATATATTTGGGAAATTGAATTCGAAAAATGTGTGTCAAGTGTGCGTGGCTCTTGAACTTTACCATGGTTGATGATTTCACCTTGGAATCGATTCCTGCTCCTGAGGAAGCATATTATCTTTATTCCTTTTCTTGAGTGCCAAACATATTTTGGCGCGCGTGCCAGCGAACACCAAACAAAATCATTAGCTTAGCTTACTGTGCAACGTAGAACGCGCAAACATAGTCTTCCGTACGTGCTTGATGTATGACAATTTGGAATGAATACCAGTGTTAAATAGGGATAAGATAACCTGAACGAATGAATAATCATATGCTTTAGTCGTGACTTACAAACATTTGCAATTCTGCATGTATCAGGATGTTCGAAAAGCAACTAGAAGAATATTCAATTTCTATGTGCTATCTTTGGAACATGATACTTTCACAGGGTGAGTCGAAAAAAATAATTCTCATGAAAAATCTGGATAGCTAGTTTTGCATTTGAGATTAACCATCCACGGTCTGGAGCGAATTCTAGCAACCATTGACATTTAACAAGGATAAAACTGTCGAATGTCTTAAAAGTCTTACCAATCGTAAAGAGCATCTCAGAAAGAAAATACGGAGACAAGGTACTGTTACCATGATATGAGTAATGGACTAATGGCAAATGTTGTTAATGGGTTACTTCTGAAAAGAGGCTCTCTCTATTTCTCTTCTTTTTGCAAATTGCGATCAAGTTCTTTCTTTCTCTGTGAACGTCGTTCACGTTCCAAGCCACCTCACAGGAGGCAGGCAATCCACTATTTTTTCCTTTTCCAGTTCCAGGTGGATCCTCAGCTCCCAAATTGTAGAGAGATTGCTCAATTTGTCAGCCCCCTGTTTTGATTAAAAGAAAATCAAAGTTGCTGTCCAGTATTACATAATTCTCCATGATGCCCGATGGATGAACTTACCGCAAAGTTGCTGTCCTCATGTTCATCTCGTTAGCTTTTCAGTGCACAGCTTGGACTGCGTTAGCCGTTGCCCGAGCCCATACACTACTTTAATTTTTTTAGATAATGATACACTACTTTAATCACCGATTAAATTAATCCTATGCCCATCTTCCAAATCAACAAGTTGTTTTTCTCAAGCTGCCTGTGGACGCTTGGAAAATTGAAAGGCATTTCGGACGGACACAGCACGACACGAAGAAATATGAGCCAATTCTTAATTTTCTACATGAAAATCGAGCAGCACTATCACGTACCCTGCACACGATAATCACAATTCACAGATTCCCCCATTCCGGGACCCCGACGAGCCCGTGACGCTGAGTCGCTGACGCGCACTGTGACCGAGGCACTGACCCAGCAGCGATTCCGCCCATCCCACCCGCTCCCGCCTCCCGCCGATTCACATCATCAATTCCCCTCCGCTTTCCCCGATTCGATCCCCTCCTGCCGGTCCCTGCCGCCGCCGCCAACCCTCCTGCCCCACCGGCCACCTCCAACAGATCCCGCCGCCTCCGTCTCTCTCCACTGCCTCCGGGTTGGCAAGTCAGGGCGGCGGTCGTGATGCCACCTACGCCGCCGGGGGCCGACGGCGCCCCCGTCGCCGATCGCTGGGCGTCGCTGCCCGGAGACCTGGTCCGCCTCGTCGCGTCGCGCGTGCTGGCCGGCGACCTGTGGACTACGTCCGCTTCCGGGCCGTCTGCACGGGTTGGCGGTCCGGCGCCGCCTGCCCTCGCGGCCGCGGCGTCGCCGACCCGCGCTTCCACCCGCGCCGCTGGATGATGCTTCCCGAGGGCCATGGCCTTCACCCCGGCCACCCCGGCCTGCGCGGGTACATCTGCTTCCTCAACCTCGGCACGCGGACCTTGGTCCGCGCCCGGCTTCCGCTCTTCAGCGACCACTGCGCCATCGATTCGGTCGACGGCCTCCTCCTCCTGCTGCGGGAGGAGGACAGCGCCGTCCGCCTCCTCCACCCTTTCACCGGCGACATCGCTGAGCTCCCACCGCTGGCGAACCTCCTCCCGCAGCTCGCCCCGCTGCTTTATAACTGCCCCGTGCCATACAGGGTCAGAAGGCTTGCAGGGATCGTCTCTGCTTCTGCTTCCTTCAGCTCCGAAGCCATCACCGTCATGCTTGCACTTCATGAGGTACACCATGTAGCCTTTGCTACCACCCTGGACCGGCAATGGACTCTGTCAAGCTGGAAGTACCAGCTAGGATGTCCTCCACCTGTGTCATTCCAAGGCAAACTGTACATGGCGTGTTATGTCCTATACAGCACCGTCTTCGAGATTTTCCGGATTGACCCACCTGTAAAGGATGGGATGGGCTCAGATTATGTCCTTCACCCGCCAAAGTTGATTGCCACAGTCCCTGAAGGCAACCTCATCATGCCTATCTATCTGGTAGAGTGTTCCTCGGAGATCCTGCTGCTTGGCCACAAAGATTTCTACATGTCGCAAATTGTAGTTTTCAAGCTCGCCGATCTTGTCCTGCAAAGGTGTATCCCAATAACAAGCATCGGAGGCAATACCTTGTTTATCTCAGAAAGGAGCTTGAGTGTCACCTCTAAAGCACTGCCTACTCCTATGGGTGACAATGTCATTTGCTTTGAACCAACAGAAGACAGTCTTGTGCAGTACCACCTCGTTAGCGGCACCTGGTCGCCGGCAACCGATAACTGCAGCATTTATGGTCCTGTACCGGGTCCTTTTAGCCTCATCCACCTTATCTACAATTGTTGCATTCGTAATCGATGGTATTTACCCCCTTTTTTTGTCTACACTGTCTCCCCTAATTTCAATTTCCTTTGGGCTAGCTAATCAATTCTGCATGATGGGCTTGTAGGAACAGTGGGCTAATATTTGGAAGGAATCTGAAAGGCTGGTTTGGTGAAGTTTAAAGAGCAAGAGGCTAGTCCTACACTCCTACTCAATCATCCTTTGTTTTCAGTACCAATACATAGTGAACTAGGTTTGGCTTGTTGATCCTGCAAACAACTGTTATTCTATTTCCCCAGTCTTTCAGAGTACAATATATGCTCCATCACTCCCAACCAGCAAAATCTGCCTAGATCTGCAGAGACTCCAGGATTTTCAGTATGTTAGTTGCGGTGTTGTTTACAATTGGTTGTTTCCTGCAGCAATCCAATTCTTAATTTTCCACCCAATCCATTAAATGTTGATATACTTCTGTAAGATGGTGCCTTTTTCCTTCTTGATTCAGTTACACAATGTTATTTCATTTGGTATGAGCTATGTGTGCTCAAGAAAAAGGTTGCTATCAGCTGAAAGTTACTTGTCATTTGTACATGTAACATCGTTTCGATCACACTTTGGGCCTGTTTAGTAACCAGTAATTTGGATCCAAATCCTTGAGTTTTTACTTGCCTTTGTAATGTGCACGTGTTAATGTTTGGCTTTATGTGCTATCCTATTGTTTGGCAGGGATATAAATTTGGGTTACTTTCCTAATTACCTACTGGTATAGTAATATTCTTATTCCACTGCCTGTGATAATCTGTGCAAGGTGCTGCTAGTCTGGCAAATGGACACGGTTGTTCCAGCCTTCCAGGCTTCCACCACAACATATTCCTATTTTGCCCATTGACTCATGAAATTTGACATTTGAGCACCCCCTGTATTTCACACTTAAGCACAGATCCACTCACAAATTCCAATTACCAAGCCCTAAACCCTGTAATCCCTCTGTCCCTAACTCCCAATGTATGCGCTATTGCAGTTACCCTTCTCGGCTTCTCCTGAGGTTCCTTCACCTCGCGCAAATCCTACTGCCTAACACTAATACTGCCACTAGATTGCACATAGTAACAGTCATTTGCTTAGGACTTGGAATTTGAAGTTTAATCCACTACTATTGAACTTTTTTTGTTTCCTGGTCTATGATGTATTCCTTTTATTGCTTCTGTGCTGCTGCTCTTTTCTTTTCTTCTTATTTTCTATCTGTCTATTCATATGGGTAATCTACGCTTCCAATTCCAATACACAATCATCTCTGTTGCAGGCAAAGGGTAAAGAAGAAGGAAAGGCAAACATTAGAAGGAAAACAACACTGTTGCTTACTGGGCCATTGTGGAAATCACAAGAGTCAAGCAAGACCGGCTGCAATGCGGAATCAGTCAATGTACACCCAAGAAGCCATGCCGAAGTTATAAATCTCACCAAATAGGACGAATCCATGTGGAATTTGAATCCCATGACCCATAGGCGTCAATTATTTGGATCCAAAATAGACCTACATCTATAGTTGCATCGCATCATAGTTCAGAGAATCAATTGTAGGAATTGAGCAAATAACGATGCATCATAGCTTAGAGAAATACAATAATTGAGCAAATACATGTTCTAGAGAAATGTGAAACAAACAGACTTAAGCCTGATTTTGTGAAGTGCTGTTTGTTTCCTCTTACTACTTTGGGGATAAGCAGCACTAGTTTTCTAGAAACCCAGTATTTCCGGATTTATATATATATATATATATATATATATATATATATATATATATATATATATATATATATATAAAACAAGATTACTTCTCGTTTAGTATCATACTGTCTGTCTTCATTCACCCATTAACTTCTGCTGTATATGTTGGGTTTCTTATGGATTACTTCCAACTATTTTTCTCCCATTCAGTTATATAATTCATATCCTATGAACGAGTTCTAAAAGTCACTTAAACTAAACATATACACGTCGGGAGACATTATTATTACTCCCTCCGTTCGTAAATATCCGACGTTTAGGACAATCTAATCAGTTTAAATCTAAACTAATTAGTTTATCAACATCATATATTCAAGAGCAGAGGTAGTATGCACTACTGCGTCATTTGGTTAGCTTTCGTTCAGGTTCAGTGCAACAGTGACCTCATCAAGCCTGGATCTTGTTCACCGCTAGCTGCATGCCAAGATAGGCAACCTTTAATTAACATTTTGGTACGGTGCAAAAAAAAAGACGAAGATAAAAAAGGTTACACTCCAGGCAAGCGATATACTAGCTAGTGTTTATATATATGTAACATATATACACATTTTGAGCAGGGTTTAGCAGAGATGCTGCAGCCTCCAGTTGTAGCTGGGACAAAGAAATGGACCAAGCCGCGGGATCGCGGAGGGAGGAGCTCCAGTGTTGCACAAGCACAACCGCCGCTGATGTTCCAGTCATCTGTTGGTGGTGCAAATTGGAGCCGGCATCATCTGTTGGATTGGAGATACAAGCTTTTTTTTTATAATAATACTTGGAGATACAAGTTTAGGCTGCGTCAATAAAGACGAAGGAAAAAAAAGGTTACACCCTAGGCAAGGTATACTAGTGTGTGTGTATGTGGCATCTATACACATTTTGAGCAGGGCTATGCAGAGAAGATGCTGCAGCCTCGGTTGTAGCTGGGAGCACAAATGGACCAAGCAGGGTGAGCGGGATCGCGGAGGGGGTTCTGCAGACTCCGGTGCAAATTGGAGCCAGCGCAAATGAATTACATGTCACAGCTCACAGCGGATGATGATAAGGAGATACTGAAAGAGTGAAAGGGTCTGCTGTGCTACTGGCAGCCTATATATACTGGCGAGGCGAGACGAGCACATCACAGGGACTGGGATCAGACACTAGTCCAGATCACTCACGATGTCGAAGAGACCGGGTATCATGGCGCCCCTACTGGGCCTGCTCGCCTCCCCCGTCCCCGTCGCCGGCGATGTGTAAGTACCTCCCGCTCACATCCCTTCCCTTCGCTGCATCATCCTGATCTTTCGTCAACGTTCTCTTATCTGTCCTACCAAGAATGTCGATCTCATTCACTGTACTGTGGTAGAAACATGTCCGCCACTACCTAGCTAGAGTCACATCTTTCTACATGCTGATCACTAAAATGCTCTGATATCGCAGTGCACCTGGTATCTGCAATTTTTAGGGGAACTAATTATTACTGCTTGCATGCAGGCCAATCTACCAGGTCACCTTCGACGTGGAGGCCGCTGGAGGCGTCCAATACGGCTCCTTCATGGACGCGTTCAGCGCCCACGTCAACGGCACCTCCGGTTACCGGATCGAGGGCCATCCGGTGCTCGCGGAGCAGACCCCGGGGATCACCCCGGCGTTCTGGTTCCATGTGCTCCTCAAGGACACGGGCGGGGCGAACCAGGCCACCCTCGCCGTCAGGCCCGACAACCTGTACGTGAGTGGCTTCCGCAACAAGTTTGGCGAATGGATTGCCTTCCTGGGCGACGAGCGGCAGATCCCTCGCTCCACGCCGCTCAGCTTCGGCGGCGGGTACCGTGACCTGTTCGGAGATCAGGTGCGTTCCGCAGGCTTGAGCCACGTCCCCGTCAACAAAGCGGAAGCGGCTCGTCACTTGCTGGCTCTGGAAACCTTCAGAGCCGGCGGCGCCGGCTGCCCGGCGCCCGTTCGGACGTGCACCTCAAGATTCCTCTCGCCTTCTTCGTCCTGGTGGTGTCCGAGGCGGAGCGTTTCAGGCCGATACGAACGGCCGTGACTCAAGCCTGGGATGACCGGGCCCCGCAGCTGATCCCGCTCCCAACCACCAAGCTGGTGGTGAATTAGGCTGAGATCTCTTGCGCGCTCCTGGCCTGGGACCACTACGGCCGAACCGAGCAAACTTGGAGCAAGAACAAGGAGGCCAAGGGAATCAGGCGCGGTCTTGGCATCACGAGCCCCCATGAAGCCCTTTCCAAGATCATTCCGTTGATCAGGGGCAGGAAATGTTCCTGGACAGGTTGATGATGTAGTCTTCTGAACTATCTTTCACTGTGTATGCTCATCTGTGCCGTGAGGCCAGCTGATCGATGAATAAAAAGATTCCGCGAGTACGATTAATCCTAACCTGCTTGTGTACAATGAGACACTTCGCTGTTCAAGTAGTCGTGATTTGTGGGCACGAAGTCGAGTAGACAAAAAAAAAAAACTAACCCCACTTCTTGATCTGCATTGACATCCATCCCGTCTGAACGTGCAACGTCCCATCTGAATTCAGGATGGAATGGTGCATACCTGCAGCAGCTGGCGGCTGCGTCATCACTTCTGAATGCTGAACCTGAAAAGTTCCAATGATGGTTCTACCCGACAGGAGAGGGCGTAACTTGTCACCTTGATGTCTTGGTTGGTGAGCATTTCTGAACGTGAATATTCAGATGGCACTGAAGGGAACGGGCTATCCTGGTGGTCTGAATATTCAGACAACTAGATTTGTTCTCAATCATGTAAGCCCGGGATCTTTTTTTTTAAAAAAAAAACGAAACCGGCGAGTTCAGACGCTTGTTCTAAATCCGTGTTCGGGCCGATGAAATGGATGCTGCTAGGCCCGATCGTCCACAGCGCTCACTCGCGGAAAAAAGGATGTTCAAACCGGCTAGGGGGAATACACTAATCTAGATCAATAAGTTTGCGCCAAAATTGGTTTGAACATTACGGCTGAGACTTGTGCAAGGACCGCGAAACATGGTGATTTCAGTTGAGCGCACAGTCGCACACAATTGCAATTCCTGAGTCTTGTTCAATCTACCACAAGCAAGCTGAATAGCAATTGCAATGGCATACCGCGCGCATACCCAAGAGCCACAAGGTCTTGGGATTCTATTGACGGAAATTCAAGTCTAGGCTTCTAATGACCGAGCCTCAAGGTCTAATGACTAACATCTGTGGCCATCAACGATATATGTTATAAGAGAAATAGCGATCAAAATGTGATCTTAATCAAAATGTATCTTAATGACCACATCAAGGCAAATCACGCATATATTTTGGGTTTTTCATATCCAGCATAATAGTTAAGACTTCAATTGCAGAATCTGCTTATAAACGAAAACTCAAGGCTTCACGCATACCACAATAGGAGATGCAATCTGCGCCAGCCACCCAAGAACCAGAATTTGACGACTTGAGAGGGTCTTTAGAGCACAGGTTTCCCATACCAAGCCTGACAACAGAACAGGACAGGTTTGAATTATAAATATTGCTGCAGAACATTCAAAACTGTATGTCCTATGCTGAGCTCACTGAATTACAGGGCGTCCATACACCAGTGTAACATCGAAATTATGCATTCAAACAGAGCTGCTTCCTACAAACAAATTAACCAGGGCTGCAATCTTCATAGCATACTACTCGTCCTCCTGGCTGCGAAGCCTGGCAAGCTTATTTGTGACCACAATGTCAAGCTGTGCAGCACGCTCTACAATCTCCTTGCGCTTACGGGTAGAGACATTGTGGGCGATTTCAGCACAGTATGTCCTGTTCACAAGAAATGAAGATTTAAGAATCGGAATCAAACATGAACACTGCTGGCACGAAGGAAGTCAGCTTGAAAATGTACAGTCCTCAAGATCACATTACAGTGAAAACACATTACCTGTTGTGCATCATAAGCAACTCCAGATCAGAGACATTGTGGACTACAAACTTCTTGAACTTGTTGGGAAGGTAGTGCCTGGTCTTCTTGTCAGAACCATAACCAATGTTGGGCATCAAGGTGCATCCCTTGAACTTCCTCCTAACACGGGAGTCAATACCCTTTGGCCTGCGCCAGCTTGGCTACAATGTTGACAAGCAAAAATTAGTTATTTTAAGCATGGATCAGCGTAACAGGAAAAAACTAGATGACATTGAAATACCAATGCTAAAAGTAAGCAGGCTTTCTGTTTTAAACATGTGATAAACAGTGCAACGCAAAGGATGCAGGTGTTGGGGAAAAAAACTAACTTGTTTGGACAAAACAAGGAACTAGGCAGCTAAATGGAATATTCAATCATGGAAACAAATATAGGAATCATATATTGCAGTAATGAATGAAAGTATCAGCAAGAATTAACCGACCACGTAGAAAACTGGATTGAATCCTTGGAAAGTTTCATTTTTACCCTAAATGTGGAATCTAGTGCAACAAAGTTTACAATAACAAAAATGCAACCACAGCAAAGTTACTTCTGACAGAGAAATAACTTGTTTGTTGTTTCCAAGAAAGGATCAGCCATATTGATGTTATCACTAGAAAACAAGGTTTTCTTAAGTGAGCATTGGGTTAAAATGTTGGGAGAAGTCTAGGCAAGCATTCATGCTCTGAATGAAGCCCACGCCTTTTAATCCAACCCACTTCATGAAACCATGAATCAATTGCTGTAGAAGAGGTTGCGAGAGCCACATTGCTATACTTATGCAAGGGCTAGGGCCCTCTTCCTTTATCCCAATGTTCACTTAAGAGACATGCTTTCTAATTCAGACCTTTTACTAAGCCATCATATCCTTTCTTTCAGAAACAATGACAGATAAAAACAGGGTTAACTCTAATAAAATTTTGCAGCTAAATTGTAACCCTTCTCCATCCAAGGTTTATTAAAGTGACAAGTGTGGACTGTGGTAAGCGAATTTGCCTACACATGCAGTGTTTGGTTCTCCTTATATTCCTTCATATATACATGGATACATAGTTTAGAACTGCTACTGTCTAACTAAAAGAGCATTATTATAGCAATAATATAGGAGTGAATCACTAGGATCATTGCCTCCTAAGGATCAGTCTAAGGAACAGCGTTACTACATTTCATACCCTAAAACTACTCATCTAAGCAAAAACCCGACTCAGTTACTCGAGAAGCACATGACAATAGCAATCAAGGATTCAAGATTCAGATAGATACGGTCTGCAACGAAGGCTACGGGTTTCATTTCAACATTCACAAAGAATTACGAGTGTTACCTTGAGGCACTTGTAGCGGTCGAGATGGTGTCTCTTGAACTGCTTGACCCGCTTCTTCACAATCTTCTGCGTTAGCAGGGGCACCGCCATCTCGGAAAATTGCAAACCCTAACCCTACAACGAAGCCGATGAGATGAACAAGAACGGCGCGACGGCGGCCGGGACAGCAATCTGAAGCCCCCTTTATACCCTCTCAAAACCCTAGACCGTGGGCTTTTATGGGCCATACACGGATGTAGCTACAGGCCCATTAGAAAAGGCAGGCCGCCTCGTCGCTCCTATTCGGCCCATCTAAATGGACTGCGGTTCAACCGAAGTGCCCTCCGCTGCCCGCACCATTCGCACTCGCACTGCCGCAGAGGCGAGCCATGTCGGCGTCCGCCGCCGCCGTCCTGAGCCGACTCGGGATCAGATTCCGCCGGCTCTCCACGCTCCCGCCGGCCGCGGCGGGCGCGCCGCAGCCGCAGCACCCGACCTCGAAGGACGCCTACTTCGCGGCGGTGCACCACCTCTCCACCATCGTGCGGCGCGACTTCTACCTGGAGCGCACGCTGAACCGCCTCCGCCTCCCGTCCCCGTTCCCTCCCGACCTCGCGCTCCGCGTCATCCGCGCCGCCGCCCCTGCCGCGCCGCTCCACGCCTCGCGCTTCCTCGCCTGGCTCCGCGCCAAGCCGTCCTTCGCCGCCTCCGCCGAGCACTTCGACGCGCTGCTCCTCCCGCTCGCGCGCGCTCGACTCATCCCCCATCTATGGTCCCTCGCCTCCGACATGCGCGGCCTCGGCCTGCCCCTCTCGCCGACCACCTTCTCCGCCGTCATCTCCTCGTACGGCCATTCCCGCCTCCCCGACCAGGCCGTCGAGGTGTTCAACCGCCTCCCCCGATTTGGCTGCCCCCTGACCACCGAGGTCTACAACGCTCTCCTTGACGCGCTCTGCGCCAACGGCAACTTCGCCGGCGCCTACAAGCTACTCCGGAGGATGGCGCGCAAGGGCGTGGCCCCCGACCGCGTCACGTTCAGCACCCTCGTCGACTCCTGGTGCGCGGCGGGGAAGCTCCAGGAGGCGCAGGCGTTCCTCGACGACATGGCGAGCCGAGGGTTCCGCCCACCAGTGCGCGGTCGTGACCTCCTCGTCGACGGGCTCGTCCGTGCTGGGCGCCTGGAGGAGGCCAAGGCGTTCGCCCTCCGCATGACCAAGGAGGGCGTCCTCCCCGATGTTGCAACATTCAACTCCCTTGCTGAGGCGCTTTGCAATGCTGGAGATGTGGACTTCGCCGTGGCTCTTCTTGCTGATGCTTCCAGTCGAGGGCTGTGTCCAGACATCTCAACGTACAAGGTGATGCTGCCAGCTGTGGCCAAGGTTGGCCGAATTGAGGAGGCATTCCGGTTGTTCTATGCGGCTGTCGAGGATGGTCATCGGCCATTCCCAAGCCTTTATGCAGCGATCGTTAAGGCGCTTTGTAAGGCAGGGCGCTTCGCAGACGCTTTCGCCTTCTTTGGTGATATGAAGATGAAAGGGCACCCACCAAATCGGCCTGTGTATGTGATGCTTGTCAAAATGTGTGTGAGGGGTGGTCGGTTCGTGGAGGCTGCAAACTACCTTGTTGAGATGAGTGAGGCTGGGTTCACACCCCGGGCACCAACCTTTAATGTTGTAGTTGATGGGCTTCGGCATTGTGGGAAGCACGATCTCGCCCGGAGATTGGAGCAGCTTGAGATGTCCCTGAAGGGAAATTAAATGGATCATGGATGGGGAACTAGATGCAGTTCTCTCTCCCAGTTGGGGCCTTACAGTTGTGTGCTTTTGCTGCTAGATTTTCAGGTACAAACTGGACTTATATTTCTCCATGTAAATTTTATTATGTCTAATAATGCTTTATAACTTTTCAAGCTTTACAGATTGGTTTCTTTTTTAATTATAAAGGGAACATCTGATCAACGATATAAATAGTGTTTAGTTTAAAGTTGTGCGCTGGAACTTATCAGGATGAACAGATGGTCAGATGTATATACAGTAAGTTCGATCAGTGATTGTGCTAAGTGGATTTATGTATTGTTGATAATCCCCGTTGATGCTCAATAATGTGGAACAAATGCTAATAAGATATGGTCAAATACCAACTTTAAAAGGCAAGTTGCCTTTCTTGTGTAATTTAATAGGTCAACGTTTCTATTTAAACCCCTGATGCATTTGTACCTATAACCTATTCTGATGCTCGACAATAGGTCTTGAAGAAAGTAAGATGTTTTGTCATCTAGAATTTTGTTTCTCCTGAAAATCTTACTTTCTTCAAACCTATGATGATACCATTTCTGATATTGGAATCAATTATACACTAAAATAAGAGAAGACGAACTGAAAATTAGGTGACAATGCTTAATTCTTTCTTAGTAGCAGTTAGATGTTTGGGTGGATTTGATTTAATATTGACTTTTTTTTTACTACCAAGACTTCAAAGCAAGTCATTTATCTAAATGAGGTACCAGCTAAGTTCCTTTAGAGGTTTTGAAGGGGAAACTTGTCTATATTAAAATACAATTACAGTCTGTACCTATGGCATATCTAAGTTCTTTCGATAGTCTCAGTTTTGTTATATCTAAAAGATAAAAAAATGGTAATTAATTATGACTCATTTCATCCTATGGTAAACATTCCCAAAGTGAGAGCAGAAACTAGCACCTGAAACTTGGAAGTATTCAGGTAAAAATACTATAGAAGGTTATGGCTGATGATACAAAAGTATATTTATTCATATTAATTTAGTTTTTTAATATAGACTACATTATACTAGTACTAAAAAAATTGTGTAACATTTGTATTCCTCTGCTGAGTTGTAATAAGGTTTGTAATAATATATCTACAAATGAAGGTTTATCAATACGTTTATTTTATGAGTCTTGTGTCACAGCACTACACTTTTCATTGGAACTGAACATGTTTAGGTTGTGCTGCTTGTGATTCTGCATAGCTCCCACTTGTTACTTCTATGATCGTTTACCTTGTTGGCAGTGTTTCAGATTGGCCTCGGGTGAGGAACTCAAACTCAGACACTCAGTTATCATTTTTTGATTCTCTCTCTACTTGGCAGTGTTTCAGTCTTTCAAATTGGTCTTCGTGAGGATCTAAGGCTCAAATTACCGGCATTTGGTGGGAAATCGAACTGCAAGTCTTCAACGGTGTTGCATGTCCTGATTGCCATGGGTGGGTGTATTCACAGTAGGCGAAGGTTTTGGAGGACAAACATTGATATCACAATTGTGATATTAAAGCATCGTGATCGATCTGTGCAGCAAATATCATAAATGAAAGTCGAAGATAGACCTGGGGAGCTCAACTGCTACAGAAAACCAGTGATCTGCTACAGAGTGGACATAGAAGATGCAGTACATACACAATATAAAAAAAAAACATGGGAACCAATGCGAGCTAGGGATAGGACAGTAGTGCTGAAGGCTTACGCATTGTCCGTTATTTTTGTTCTTGTTATCGTTATGTTGGTAGACTTTTGGATGTTGTCTCCAACGTGTTTTTCTTGTGAAATGATAACATATATGAAGGTCATTCATAATACCAACATTGCCCACGGTATTTGCTAGCTGGCAACTAAAGCATGGTTCATTCATATTACCTTGTGTCTGTCTATGAAGAGCTCATATTCATTTGAATTATCACATGCCGAGCAGAGCAGGGAAGAATGTGCTCTAAGCTAATCAGAAATTTCAATTCCAGAGAACAGCAAAAACCATCCATGCGGCCATTATTTGGCAAGTTGAGAAAGAACAGTGTGTGTTCTTTTTTTGCAGGAAAGGTCCTATCTTCTTGACTGAACCCATTTTGCCTATAATTTTTTTTTTGAAATAAACATTTTGCCTATATTTCCATTCGATGTTTAGGCAAAAGCTGCTGCTCTGCTCTACGTGATGGGGGCCGTAGATTGTGGACGATGGCTGATGGCGGCTGGGAACTCCGGCGTGGCGCGATGCGGGCGGTCGTGCGGCTGCCACCCCTCGTCGATCCCGTTTGCCGAAGGGAGGACCTGGGGAGGCTCGGCCATTGCGACGCTCGTCGTGCTAGCATGTCCGTGGACACGGCCGGAGGCGGAGCCGAGAGAGCAACGAACTTCAGGACCACCGCGGCGGCGCCGCCGCCGCCACCTTTATCAGTCCATCTTGCGCCGTGCCTTCTAGTTGGGAAGATTTGCAATGGCGATCGGAACGACGTGTCCGGATAGGCGGACACGGCGGCGGTTCGAGTGGGCCGCGCGCCGCGGCGAGTTGTTACCGGCGAGGAGTCAGAGCCGGCAGCCGCCGCCCGCCGGAATAGTTTTTATATAAGACCCTGATTCGATCCAGATATTTACATTTGGACCCTCAATATTTACAAATAAGCCCCTAATTCGGATCGCGATTAGTAATCGCGATCCGAATATTTACATATAGCATCCAGGATATTTTCATGTAGGCCCCTCATTTCGAAACGTACGTAACTGCGCGGATTAAAGCGGAGGGTTGGCCGGCAGACGGAGATGGGGAACGGCGGTGAAGGACTCGGAGGGAAATCGGGTGATTTATCGTCCACGATCGCCGGCCGTGGAGTAGAGCTACAGTGCGTGCCCGATGGGTGACCCGCCCATGGCGACGGTGTGATGCCAGCGCCCACCTCCCCGCGGTGCTGCAGGCTGCAACACGGCTTCTGCAAGGCCAGGTAACGGCGCCATCGATCGAAGCGGCGCTCCAAGCGACGCCATCGAGGGTCGTCGCCGACCTGCTTCGTGAAGAGAGGGACGGCTGCGCTGCGCGTGCCTGCGCCGCCACGTCGTAGCTAGATCAGGCACGAACGAAGGCCGCCAGCTCCACGCCGCCGCCCACCACTTTCTTGGCAGAGCAGGCGGCGACCCTCGAGAGTTCCTCGCGCGAGTCTTGTTTGCGTGGACGGCGAACGGGGTGGAGGAGGGAGCCGTGGATGCATTTGATCTTGTTGGTCGATCAGCTTTAATTTAGATTTGGGATGATACATGTACATACATGTACAAGACGGTATGGTGTAGGATACTGCGTTTTCATCAAGGGTATGCTACTTTGAATTAACGACATACTGCTGCCATGAGATGAGATCACAAGGACACGATATAGAGGAAATATACAGGTACCAGATTACGACTTTCTTGCTACACGGCTTAAAAAACCTTATTCCTCTCCCTTGATAGATAGATACATACTCCTACTCAACAAGAGCCATGAACTATCCAACCCCCCAACGGAAGCATTTGTGGCTTTGTGCAACCACTGCAAAGTTACAGACACCGTATCATCGTTACAAAGATACAACGCATTACGCATCATAAACAACATCATCATCCATTCCAGCCTGCCTGTAGGCCAACAGACACATGAAGGGGCCCCTCAAAGATGTAGATTCATTCTTGTCAAGCCCTGCCACCCTTCTGCTTGGCAGATGCACTTGAGACGAGGAAAAAGCATTCCTTTTCTGCCTGTCTATTTGAATTATGGACCCCACACCACGATTTGCACACATTGCAGCAAAAAAGATAATAAAACGGAGCATCAGTTCTGATCTGGTGTTTAAAGCATCGAAATATATACAGCACACTGCAGATGCTATTATGACCCTAGCTTCTCAAACTCTTTCCCATGGACCACATGTGCAGAGATCTCTATCTACTTCGCCTTCAGTTGCTTTGCTCATTTCAGCGCATCTTTCGCGTACTATAAAGTAGAAGGAACCTGATAATCAAGCGATAAACCAAACCGTCAGCTTTTTAACTTGTTTGTGAACCAACCAAATAGAGCAGCTGCTAGTCAATATTGCACCAAGATATCATAAACACAAGGACAGGGTAAAACGAACAAACAGCCTGCATATAGTACCACCAGCTGAATAACACAGCAGCATGCATACCTGGTAATTTCAAAGGGCTGGACCAAAGCTCAGGTTCATGTTGCTCAATTAAAATCCCAATAAAAAACTCATGTTCCAGCTCATAAGCACAACCACCAGTACCCACATCAGATAGACTATGTGCCGGGCAACCAGTTACTTTCACAACTCCACAAAAGCCCCACGTAAGAACATGTCAAGCATGCAAGTCAAAATTGCATCTGCCATGAGACATATCACATTCTGAAGGCTCTGTTATAAATATCATTTGAACCCAGCATGTGCAAGTTGTTCGCTTCACTTGGATATAGCATCCTTGACATGTCTGACAACAGGGTGTTACTCCCTTGTCTCAAATCACTCCATCCATCCCATTGACCGTTTATAAGCTGTGAGTTTCCAGGTTGTCGTGGCCTCTGCGAGTAAGGGGATACGGCACCATGATTCTGCGCTAAAAATCTGGAAGCCAGGTGATTACCATTCATAGGGTTGAAGGCATCCTGCGCATGGTCTGTGAATCTCATGTTCTGATGAGACGGCACATTCGGCTGCTTGCGTAACTGAAACATAAGGTCATTATTTGATGTTTGCGACTGTGCTGGGAAAGTAGGGGTATTATTCATCTCCAGCCCTGAATCCCCAATTCCAGGCATTCGCCCTTTGCCCACAGCCAATATAGCAGGATCATTAAATTCTGCGTCACTTGTGTGTCTGCGAAACGGAGCTTGATAATGATTACTGTTGCTGCCCAAAACATTATCCCGGAGAAGAGTTTCTGCCAAGCACCACAAAAATTATGATAAATCAAACTTGTTTTAGGAGGAGAAGCCAAATAAAAAAACTGAGACGGTAAACAAACCTGAGTATTTTGAGCCATACACCTGATTAGACCGACCATGTGATGCAAATCCAGAAGAAAATGCAGAAGGGAATCTAGAAGGGGAGTTAGGTCCATCCTGAGATGAAAACCCCGAAGAAAATGGAGAAGCCAATCTAGGTGGGGGCTTAGACACTTCCTGAGATGACATTCCAGGAGGGAATCTAGGAGGGGGAATAGACCCATCATGAGAAGAAATTCCAGAAGAAAACCCAGGAGGTGGATTAATACCATCTTGGGATGGAAATCCAGAAGAAAATCCAGGAGGGGGGACTCTTGCTGCTGCTGAAAATCCCGGAGGTGCAGATATTTTAGACCATGATGCACCTGAAAAAGCAAATACTTCATAAGCACACAAACTTATCAACAGTGAAAACATCAAAATCACAGGATTACCACCAATATATCAACAATACATTTGAAAAAAGTGCAACACACAAAACAAGATCATTCACTTACAGGACACAGCATTTGTTCCGTCTAGTACAGAAGTGAAAAGGTGGTACTCACCAGTAGTTGCCATTTCTGACACAGCAAGAGAATTGCTACTGGAAAAATCATTCTCTATGGATTGGAATGCAAGGCCATTCTGGTAAACATTTCCTTGGGAAATCTGGGGTAGCAAACCAAAATTCTGCTCATTACCAGAGTTTCTGAGAGATGATTCCAACAAGTTTCCTTGGTTATCCTGTCTAGCAAACGAAAACCTTGACTCTTTGCTGCCAGATCCTGATCTCCACGAAGGCATTGTGAAAGGAAGATCCTTATTTTCAGATTCGCTAAGCATCCTAACAAAATTGCTAGCAGTTGAATATGAATCATCCCATGGATTAAACTCAGATGACAACATATCAGAAATTATCCTGCTCTCATCGTTATTTACACTTACGGTCCTGTCAAAAATTCCTACACTATCAGTTCTTACTGAACCCACTGCTCCAGACTGATGACTTCCCATTCCAGGATGTCCAGAAACATTACCGGGTGTATATGCAGTCCGTAGCACATCTTGACCTCCACTTAAGAAGGAACAAGTGTTATTGATTGAAGAAAATCCAGTCTGCATCTGTGAGGAATTTCTAGTGCCAATCTTCAATGCAGGGTTAGTTTCTGTATCCTTCCACAATGAAGTATCTAATGTATTAGGAAAACGGGCAAATGACGAATATGATGGTTGGGCTGAACCATCCATCAACCTACTATTAAGTGTCTCAGTGATAATTGAAGAATTTACTATATCATTTAAAGGAGTCGCAGTACAGCTTTGCAGCTCTGAACTCCAATCAAGATGACTGTCCGCACTATATCGACATGAAAGAACAGTCTCCTTATTTTCTGAAGGTAGGGACCCATCAAGCTTCAGATGAGATTGGTCTTTGTCAAAATTCTGACCCATGGGCACCACAACAGATGTGCATAGCATAGCATCTGGTTCATGATTTCCTACAACACTATGAACCTCATGGTTGCCATCTAATGTTACTGAAGACATCTGAACAGATAGATTCTCAATGCCAGTGTCCCGGGTCCTATTATCCTCCAGTATTTTCTCACCGACTGCATGACTAGATAGATTCTCAATGCCAGAATTCCGGGTTCTATTATCCTCCAGTATTTTCTCACCAACTGCATGACTAGATTGGCAGTTTACAGCCTTTGAAGTAGGGCTTTTAGGAGCAATATTGGTAATTGAGCAGTCACTGTCACAAGTCTTTACATCTGATTTCGATATTGCTAGACTTGATACAAAGTCTGGAGGAGTTTTGTTGGTAATGTTCACTGTCATGTCTTTCTTAGGTGATACTGGCGATTTAGAAACTAGATGGGTTAGCTTTCCATTTTCATTTGCAACTTGATCCTCACTTCCCTTTGTCATCCCATCTGACACTGCAATGTCATCATCGTTCCAAGCTGAAGGTATTGTAGAGAAGTCTATGTCCACTGATGACTCCAATGATGATACAGCTTGTGTTTCCTTTGCAATACCAGGCTTATATGGCTGTAAGGTTTTTGATGTACTATCTTGTTCCGACACCTGCCATCCTTCAGACATTGTTGGTGCTGTACTTGTATCATCATTCCATGAAGAAGGTACTCTTGTACTCGAAATTGTTGAAGAACTTGAAAATGAATTACTTTGTGGCTCTGACTTTGTTTTTGTATGAGTCTCTGATAATGTCACCCCAATAGCTGTTGTCCTGGCATTCAAATCACGATGCCCCCTGTGCATACAGAAGGGGAAAAATCAGTAACACAGTTCTCATTTTCAACATATATCACAAGATAGAGGAACAGTCTAGAGGTACCATACCATGAGGCAGCTGGTGGAAGTGTGGACCTACCAGAACTACTGTTTGGAGGTGAAAGCCTTGGCTGGTTAGTGGTATTCTGCACACAATAAGGCCAGTTAATGCAGTATGTAAGCCAACAAATAAGGAGATATCAACAGTTTAACCTAGACTAAAAGGCAGCATGAAAATTAACAAAACTACAAAGTCTCCCAATGAATTTTGAATTTTCAGCATAAAGAACATACAAGTGTTCCATTCTTGATTGTATGCTTGGCTGATACCACCGCACTGTAAGAGAAATCATCAGCTGGAGGAGGCAATACAGTGCCTGCACGTCTATTTGAAACACTAGATGCCATCTGGGGGACCCTAGTCCTGATAGGAACATAGAAGAGTAAATGGAAAGTATCAATTAAAAATATCACAGGGATAAGATTTTATCAAAGCAGTACTTAATATATTAAACATCCACATTGAAGCGAACACGTTTTTTCCAAGTCAACTTATACGTAATACCAAAACAGCTTATACATAGTAAATTTTGCTTCTATTGTTCCAAGGGACTAACTCCTATATCCAAAAGTGGAAACATAAATGGTGGTTTTAATTTTTGAAAAGCAACCACAATGCCAAACAGAGCCACAATACGCGCACAAGTAGTGTAGGCAGAGAAGGAAAGTAATAGCTAGGCGGAGAGTGGCTTAGGGTTAAAAGAATGAAAGCACTACCTCGTATATGCTGAAATGATCTCATCTTTAGTAAAACTATCCTCCTGACTGCCTATGTCATGCAAATAGAGGCAATCCGGATTCCCACATGTCTGAGAAAAGCCAAGAAACATTCAGGATGGATAATTGGGTAGAGTACTAGTAGATGGAGCTATTAGAATAAAGCAACAATTGTACCATGTTCCGCAGCCATGCATGGCAATACTTCGTAGTACCAAAGCATGCTCTGTAACAGAAAACAGCCATTTGAGTAACTAAGTTGTGTAAAATTTCTGGGTGAGAACAAAGTGTAAAATCTCACCTTAATACTTTTCCTTCCAAGACAAAATTGTGTACAGATTGAATACACCGGATGGCCTCTTCTTCTTTGGCATAAGTAATATATCTGTATACATTTGACAGCACAAAGTTATCGTTTAAGCAAGAGCATAACTTCTGTATCCAATTCTTATACAAACAAAAAACTCCCCCGAGTCACAAATAGATGTTTTGGACATCCCTGAAGTCACCAATACCATGATTATCTAGACCATAAACAAATAAGTAAGTGGGTAACATAATCTGTAATCTTCAGGGAAAAGATGGTTATGTAACTGCATGCATGCATAAGAATAGCTCAACCAAAGAGTCAAAGCAATGTATCAACAAGGGAATAACTATGCAAAGGAAAAATTGATGAAAAACAGTGTGCATTCTATACTTCTAGCATAACCATGTTCTTTCAGAAGAGACCACTCAAATACAGTCCGAGTTACACTAGTTGCCAGCATGCAAAATTCAATTATATACACAGTAATTTCTACAGTAACAACGGAAGGGCACCCTAACGGCTAACTCCATTCTGATTAATGATATGAGCCCTAAACAAATTCTGGTTAATAATAAACAAGGAGCTAATAAAGTGCAGCATAAACATAGTGATATATTCGACGGGCCTCACTTTTATTTTTCCAATTTATTCTACAATTTGTTTTCCTGGAACAAATAGTTTCAGAATTTATCCAGCATCTGTTTTGGAATCACCAGAAACTGAAAAAGGAATTTTACATTCCCGCCAGGGGGGAGGGGGGGCAAAGCGCTTAAACCAAGAAAATCTGGCATTAAATTTTGAACAATATTTCTATTATGTACCTATACATGCAGGATTGGGTCTTGAGCTCAGCCCAGAAACTGGGGAATGTCCCATCTAGAAGAATCAGATAAATGTACCACTGGATGATGCAGAAATCAAGCAATGACTGAAATGACACCTTGCATCTACCCAAAGCCCCCAGAATCCCACAGCAATAAAGACATACATTCCCTTGTGTAGGCAATGAGGATAACAATGTTACTTTCAAGAATGGTTATGTAAATCAAGTGGCCACAGGCAAATCACGCTGCTAAGTAGCTCAAATTAACCTTAAGATGACTGCACTGATCGCAAGAGTATGGACATATTGTCATCTTTTTCACCTAATTTGGTGGAAAACCACCTCACACGATTGAAGCCTCAATTAACTTTCTTATAATACCAATTCTAAAACTAGTACTACAAATACAAATTTGAATCATGCAATTGCATAAAAATGGAGAATAAGCATTTAATATATCAAATTGGTTGATCAGTACCGAAATAAAACATAAATAATGTCCCTGCATATGAGCCATGTACAGCATGAGGTTCAAGAGACATACACACTAATATTGTTGTTTGCTGAAGCCTGCTGGGAAGGAGGCCCAGTCGGACGGGAAACCGAAACCTTCAAAACTTTCCCATATTGACCAAAGTATTCCCTATGCTCAAGTACCTAAAACAACAAATAATAGTAGTGTTGGTATGAGAATTAAGATTTAAAAATAGCATGTTCTAGTTGCAAACAATGATATGGTGCTCACGCTCTCATTGCACAAATGTACAGGTAGCCCAATTATGTACACCAAATTCCTCTGGATAACCCTGACACTAGCCAGATGCTTCTTAGCTTCTATGGTAGATGTTGCTGCTGCTGCTGCTGCAGGTGCTGCTGCCTTTGGCTTAACCTTCTGGGTCTTGTGCTTCTCCTCTGCATTTTTCTCCGGTACCATCCTGTTTCCATGAAAACAAACATAAACTGGAGCTTGTTATTACAAAATACATCTTTCACAATGGGTCAGGTCAATGAACTCAAATAAAAGCTGAAAGGATTGGTTTTTATGTGCTTCCCATGATAAAAAGGGTAATCCCAGATGCTGTACTGTGTCGAAGTAAAACACAAATTGATGCTAAAAACAGAGACATTAGAGCAAGTATAATGGGCGGCTGGGAGCCGGCGGAGTCCGACGTGGGAGGAGGAGAGAGAAGCAAGCGGGCGGCTGGCGAAACGCCCGCTCCCAGCCGGCGGAGAGGCTCGCTGGGTCACTGCTGCGCATTAAATGGCCACTACCACGTGATGATCTGGCAGTCTTGCCACCGGCAGCCGGCTAAGACCATTAGCCTTGCTCTTAGGAGGGTGAAAGAAAGCATGATTGCTGAAAGTTTGTGACGGACCTCTCACAAGTGGCAGTCATCTTGACAATCCGGTCCTTGTCGTAGCGAGTGCGGCATGCAGGGCAGCGGCCCTCTGTCTCCTCCTTTTCAGCCATGTCTATGATGTGGTGCCAGCACCAGACGCAGATCTGCAGAGTTGCGCACGTAGACAATTAATTGAGTAAATGGCAGTCTGTTGCTTGAGGTCGTAGACTCGTAATGGTGGTGGCTGGCGCTGAGGTAACGGACAATAAGTACGGACTGATTGATAGGATAATGGGATTATTGATATACATACATCATAGCCGCATTTGCATGGCTTGAGCTGCTGGTCAGTGGTGTCCATCTCCTCGGCACAGAGCGGGCAGGTATGGTCTCCATCGTCGCTCATGGTAGTCCTAACGGATGAGAAGTCAGAAGGGAGAGTCGTTAGAATCCAAATACGAGGAAGAAATATTTGACCCCAATCATTCAGCTATTGTATCAGAAACCCCAAATATTTGACCACACAAGAAACACATCAGAGATTAAAGTGTCATTGAACATTGCCCAATTCCTAACAAATCAGTCATCAAACCTAAATTTATCGACTAACACTAGAAACACATCGGGAGAGGGGTAAAAAAAAAATCCAATCCTAGCACTGAATTTCTCTCCGTCTACCATTCTGTCAAGCAGCCCCTCATGGGCCCGTTTTGACTCTCGAACCGATCGATCTGGCACGTCTTCTTCAACCTCGCGCTGCTCCTGTTTCCGCAACGCGCCCCTCCTATGGGCATGCCGCTCTACACCTGGCAACCTGCCGCGCTACTCGGCCCCTCCCGTCATTAATCCGAACTGGAGTTCAGCACTCGAAGAGGCGGCGCAAAACATAAATGGCTCTTCAGAACGAGAAGGGCTACCCTATTCGAGATCCGCTCTTCAATCCAACAGCGAAAACGAGAATTTGCAGCAGAAGAGAGAAAGGATTGCATGCCTGCGTTGATTTTGCATGTGGTGATCCATCTACCAATCTGATTCCGACTCCAATCGAGGCCGGCAGCGAGGCAGCGGGAGGGAGGTCGCCAGGGGAGAGCGCAGGGGGCAGAGGGCGATAAGGAAAGAAGGGTTCGCTGGTGCCTGGTGGAGTGGTGGTGTTGAGGCCAGTCAAAACGGCCTCCCTCGAGAAGGGGGCGGTGCGGGCCTAGCTGACGTAACGCTGGACGGGACAAAGACGGAAACAAACACACCGCTAAATCTAAAATCCTGAAAAAATTAGTGGTGCACGCTAAAACCGGTCGTTTTGATTTAGCCTACGGTACGTCAGCGATTTTATAGGTCGTCTTATGCAATTTTACATTATTTCGCGAAATAACTGTCTTATAGGCTAAAATTAGGACTATGAGATCACTTTCTCACCATTATACGAGTTGTTGTTATCATGCAACTCACAATATTTTCTTTTTCTATGCATAAATTATAAAATTATGTATTTACTATTAGACAGCTTATAAGATAAATCATTGTATATACTACCTGTTACACCGTTTCAAGATGATGTGGCAATGCATGGGACAGTATATCAGACTACACCAATGCACTTGCCCTTATATATCAGCCAACAAAATTTAATGATATTTTCTTTTGAAAACAGATTGATGCCAAAAAAGTAGGGGAATAGAAAAAGAAGATAAAAACATAAAAAAATCACATATCTCAATAATCACTATTGGAGAGGCACGTGCCACAGGCATATGTTTAAAGTTAAATTATTTAAAAATAATTAGATTACATCACATAATTACTAAAAAATATTATAGATAAATAACAATATTTCGTTGCACCACGTAATTCTATACATACCATAAATAATAAATATTTTATTTTATTTTCTTCAACCAACAATAAGCGTAATTATATATGGAATGTAGGATCAAAAACCTATTCTGTTCTAACTTCATAATTAGACTATATAGGAACGAATCCATACGTTGGGCTAGATCGTAAGATATAGAAATCAAGACACCTTGTATATATGCATCTTTATCACAAATAGATCCATCATACTTCACGGCTAGATTGTGAATATCATGAAGAGACCCACATGCATATCCGTTGAAACTACCGTACCAATCCATGCATTAAATCTAGCTCCGACTTAAGAGCTCGTTCAAGATGTTCCAATTCCCTACACATATTAAAGCTAGGATCCATGATTACTAAACCATAGTTATCAGTTCAAAAATTAATGGCATACTATATAGCACTGTTAATAATATCCTGCTAATCATACTACTGTTTGCCTTGAGTCGTATCAGCTATACAATAAGGTTCTTCTGAACCATCTGGTACGAGTAGCTGCATACGTCGTCCATGTACCATGTCCATTAACATATACATCAACAATTTTTACTAACCACTATATAATAATTATAATACCAGCAATTACAATGCTAATTGAGTTCCCATAATTGCTAATCCATTCTGGTAGACAACGATCCTCTCCTAAGAAATAGTAATAATCATAAATTAACGAACAAATATTCCATACATGGCTCGAACATAAGTTGATCCCACAACTTGCCCAAAGTACTGTTTGTGTTTATACCATTCCAAGATCCTTGCTCTTTATAGTAGTAAGAAAAAAATTTGAATCCTTTTCCTTTGGAAGGAAAAGACTGAAGTTAATTAGAAAATGTAGGTATGGCTTACCGCCATAAAATTGCTCGCTGGCCCTCTAGGTCCTATCATCACTGGTCATCACGCCAGTGCACCACGGAGCAAAGCCATGTGACTCTATCTTCGTAACCTTTTCTTAGTCATATGTTCGGGGGACAAATTGCTCTAGCCACCTCTATTCCAGATACCACCACAACATTAACAACATTAGAGTAGCTTCAACTCAATCGACAATTCTTGATCCATGCCTCTCCGGATTGCCCCTTCCTCTTCTTGTATTCATAATAAAAGGCATCATAATAAATAATATTGTATATTTATCTTCACTATAATGTTCAGCATTTCCTAGCGGCAATGCATTGCTGGTTAGAGAATGCGAAGTCCACTATTCCAAATAAAAAACATAGCATATCTCCTAGTAGTTCACAAACATGATTGTCAGTCTTTTTTTTACTATTCATGACAATAAAGCCCAACCAAACGACGACATTATATAAGAGTAAAATTAAAGGTGTAATATTTCGGTATTTGAAAGCCATCAAACTAACCAATACAGTAAACAATCATAAGGAGCTAAGGTATATAAAAATTCCCAATACTGTGTAACCTTTAAGATAATAATGTCCTGTTGAATACAAACAGTTCTTCAGCACCCACGCATGCTAAAGCATCAACCATGTTCACTCTGGTGCTCCCTACATCCGTATCAAAAATATTACAACCCCATATAATCCGGAAAAAAATGACAAGGGGAGGGTTATATTTTGATGATGAAAAAGGGGTATGTCTGCATCAAAGTCCTATAGATACCAGATGATAAAATAATATATTTTTAGCACCTTATTTGATCAAAAGACATGCATAACAGAAGAACTAATCTAAAAGAATGGATATTCTAGTTACACATTCAGAATTAGACTAATGAGTCCTAAATAGGATTAAACTTGATACCCTTTTTACAAATCAGAATCCACATAGACATAAATTCATGGAGAAACAAGTTCAATTTTTAAGCGGAACAAATAGATCAAGCATGTTATTTGATCAAAAGACATGCATACCAGGGTGTTCCGTACTTGTAGCAGCTTCTCTCCTGGTCTTTTTATGGTAACTTTTCCTTGTCCTTTGACATTTATGTTCCCTTGGTTCAGTGGACATCTGCAGTTGCAAACAAGCATGAATCAAGCACGTGTTCATTTACAAGCATGAAACAAAAACATTACAACAGACTTAATAAGATCATATAAAAATAGCATGATCCACATTATGGAGAACAAGCTCAGTATGTATTTGTCGCTTGCGACGACCATACATGTTTGTGATATCACCAATTGGGAGCTGGCATCCATTGCCAGGAAAACTTCAAATGATCAAATAAAAATGAATACATACGAAATAAAAAATTTGAACATCAAATAAACGCTAACTATTTCAAGCGACGAGAGGCTAAACCACACCTAAAAGAAATATTCACTCCTAGCTTGAACCAGAAATAATATTTACTCCTAGCTTGAACCAGCAAAAATTCTCGAAAAAATTCTCATATATTTAGTCATACGTACCTTTTTGGACAAGTCTATTATTGTTCTTGTTGCGATCACTATTTGTTAACTCTAAAATAAATTCTGCTATGAAATCACAGTAGGGTTATACACGTTAATGCATCATAAGTGAAACTATTAGATTTCTAAAAGCGACTTTAATGAATCATAGACATGCAAAAAAGAATTTTATGTATCGTAGGATGGAGTACCACCTTACCTCTATCAGTTTGAGTGCTAGATGATCGGGTGTGGTCTCGTCCTACAATATCGGCTTATCGTCTACTAAGATCAGCCGAGGTTAGCTTAATTCTGCAACGAGGCGAAGAACTCAATATGCGAACGAACCAGCCGACGTGCGCAGATCAACCCGATCAGTAGTTCGGGTTCAGACATGAGATGGAGCCGGCAATTGCGCAGCATGCACCACCACCACTAGCCCAGCAGCAGCAATAGCAGCTTGATATTGGGCACGGGCTGAAATGAGCCATCTCTGGAAACCCTCACGAATGTTCTCGCTGTAGTCGTCGTAGTCCTGGACGGTTGCGTGGTAGTCGTTCATGTTCCCAAAAGCTGTCAAGAACAGTTCCATCTTCCAATCCTCCATGTCTGGGAGGTCTGCGTACTTTCCGACGAACGCACGGGTCTCCTGATCCAAGAGAAATTGAACTAAAGATTCAGTGATCTACATCTAATATGCGTCTAAGGATAAAATTGTTCAAATCATTTGATTGGATTGGAAAAGCTATCGATGGATCAGTTGAAAGATAAGAAGAGAGAGAAGGAGTTAGTGCGTACACTGGATTTGAACAAGCCGATGTCGTGCGAGTACCTCGCCGGCAGGCCGACCATCTCCCTGGCGTGGTAGTCCCCCCGCACCGCCCGCAGCATGTCCTCCTCCGGTGGCAGCGCCGCCTTCCCGACATAACCTGCGTGATCCACCTCGCTTGCGCCTCCAGGAACCACGACACGAAGACTGGCATCGGAACGCCGATGAATGACAGTGACAGCGCGAGCGCCGGCGGGAAGGTGTGCTTGAACAGCGGGCCGACGCGGTTGTCCTCCACGGTGGCCGATTCCCTCGTTCCTCGACATGGCAACCTAGAGTACGTGTATCTGGTGCAGTAGACGACGGCGTCGGTGGCTACGATCGAGCCGTTGGCGAACGCCACCTGCCCGTTAGCGCACAGGCGGGCAACCTGCGGGTGCAGGTTTGTGTGCTTGGCGTGCTTGGCCATGAGTCCATGACCACGGCGTCGAACACCTCCTCCATGGCCGGCTCCTCGCCGCCTCCCGACTTGACATGGACAGATCTCACCTGCCATTTCACGTTCAAGTAGCCACCGCCGCCACATCCCGCGGCGCCATTGCGACGCGCACGACCGTGGTGTTGAACCTGACGGCGTCGGCAAGCCCGAACGCGTCGCAGAAGTTCCTAAGGTAAAAATGAACCTCTCGGCGGACCGGGAAAAGATGGTGTCGTCGAAAACGGGCGTTCAAATGTGGAAAAAATCACAGTGAGGAAAGAACGTCCGTATTTTTGGAAAACTTTGATCTCCAATCACGATGAGGAGATGATGCCGCGCGGAAGAGACGTCAAAACATGGAAAGTAAATCACGTTGAGGGGATGAGGCCACGAGAAAGTGGCATTCAAACATGGAATGTGCAAAACAAAAAATAGAATATTAATGTGGAAGACAACCAACGCATGGTAGTCTTTCCAAAAATCATGTACCCCTGGTGTACAAGCAAATGGAAATTAATGAGTGGATAAATTTAGAAAGACAACCAATGCATGGTCTGGTGTATAGAAAAATGGAAAGTAATGGGCGGGTACAAGAGGTGGGTAGATAAAAGTGCTTGATGTAAAAAATATTAGAATTTTGGTGGAAACATTTTTCTTCTATCGATTTCGTGGGTTTATACCCTCTTTCGTCAAACCTTTGACAAGTGGGACCTCCGTGAGGAGTACGGTGGGCCTAATCTTGGCGAGAAATAGTTTCAATTCTTTCAACTTTTATAGTATAGATTTTATAGTATAGATAGGTGATAGAGTCCAACCATCCTCCCTTCCTCCCTCTACTTCTGATATGCCATGTCTTCCTTATATGTATCCAGTTAAGCAAACTCATAATTATCAGGACACTAGTTATAAGATGAGCCACATGTTGGTGTTTCTTATACCTAATAGAATAGAGATTCCGTAAGCGCACGAAATACACCGTTGTAGTACTTCACTTTAGAGTATTTCAGGGTATCGAATTTTCACGGGGAAGCGTTATGGTCTAAAGAGTAACAATTGAATGGATGGTAAACTTTACTGAGGATAAATCACCAGCTAGTTAGCAGGGGTAAGCTAGATAAATAGATAAGATAAATGGCCAGGCAATGACTGAGTGACACACAGGGGACTCTACCTTAGAGCGGTAAGTAGCTGGGAGGACAATGAGCGAGAAAGACTCCTAACACACTTCTAAACTAACGAGCTAGCCTCTCTAACCTAAACCTAAACTAACCTAGTTGTCGGGAGAACAGAGCTTACTTCGCGCGGCTGGGGCAGAAGGACCACAAACTGAGGTAGAAATGGGGGGTCCAACTCGGCCAACGATCTACTGCTATGAAAACACCCGAACGTGATGGACTACAAGGGACGGACAGTGCTGTAACCACCTGCCTCTTACCACATCAGTTCCGTGGGGTGGAACACACTTTTTAGCTAACACTAAGCCAGACACCATGTCTGCACTCGGTCCCGACAAACTAAGACTAGAACAAAGTATAAGCTAAAGAATTGAACTTCCGCACACAAGCAAGAGCTTGGAAATAAATAAATAAAAGCGGAAGGTAAATCTGAATCGATAAGATAAAGAAGATAACTTATATTGATAATGTCAAAGGAAGGATACAAGAGCTTATACCAGACTTCCGAGGATGACTCTGGAATCCCGAGACAAGCTCGACTCGACTCTAACTCCCAAACTACTAAACCTAACTCTAGAGTGAAGTGAAGAGAGAACTCCTTCTGAGTGTATGTCTTACAAGTGAGGATGAGGGGCCTATTTACAGCTAGTGAAGATCGGTAACCGGTGAAAAGCGTCAAGATTACGCAACCTTGACAGTTGCTTAACTTCCATGCGAAGACTGGACATCAATGGCCGCCAGGTGGGGCCGGCCGGCCTACCTGGGGATGGTGCCACTTGGCACCGCCTTTCTCGTGGACGCTCCTGATTGCCTCCTAAGGTCGGTAACAATTGCTTTTTAGTTAAGCAACCGTTTCAGACATGCAGGTGGGTCCTTGAATCCGTGTGTGAAGCCTTTCGGGTCCTCGGATCAAACCGACTTCAAGTGCAAGATGCATGATCCTCATGGGTGTGTTTGTTGACTCCTGGATCGATGACATGGCCAGAAGAGGGGGACCAGACCGTCCGCCCTAGGGGAGGCCGGCCGGCTTGGGATTTCTCCCAAACTGGCTTATTTTTAGTACACTTGCTCCTGCATAGACAACTCATCCAAAACTTGTGGAATTTTTTTAGTTTAAATAAAATATGTTTGGAACATAATGCAAAACTCTAAATTATTCCCGAGATGTTGGCGGATGATGGTCGAATAACGGCCGTCAACATCACACTAAATTCGAACTTAAGTATGAAGAAAAACACGGAGAAAAAAAGAATAAAAATAATGCAAAATAAAATGGAAGGTAAATATAAGCGGGATAGATAATATCAGATACTGTGAAAACAATTGAGAAATTTCTCTATTTGACACTGAGAAAATAAGTCGTTTCTTTCTTGACACTGAAAAAATTTCCGTTCTCTATTTGACACCGAATTCAACTTTCATTCCCAAATTGGCACTCAGTTTGATTTTTCATCCATTCACTGTTAAATGTCATCCAAAAAGACCATTTTGCCTTTCCCAGATGTGGGCCCTACCGCTTCTTCCTTTTCTCTTTCCTCCCTCTCTTCCTCTCCTCCAACTCTCCCATACCTGAGCGCGTTGCCGTTCTCCTTCCTGGACGCGTGGCTGCGGCGGCGAGCGCATGGTGGCCGCCGCGATTGGTGGCGGCAGTTGGCGAGGACACCTTGGCCAAGCAACGCCGCGAGCCCACGCAGACCCGCGCCGCAACGACCAGCATATATATCCCGACGGTGGCATCCTGGAGCAGAAAAGAGGAACTCGATTCGACAACGAAATTCGTCGCTCCAATTGGACCCGCTCGCGTCATCTTTCTCGGCCGGAATCGGACGCACGCCAGAATCTCGTCGCAAAGGTCCGCCATAGCCGCCAAGGAGTACTTCGCCGTGGCCAGGCCGATTTGGTACCTCTCTCCCTCTCTTTTTCGTGTGCTAGCCTCACCTTGTCTTTTTTCGTGTGCTAGCCTCACCTTGTCTGCTGATCCTCGTCAGCTCGCCATTTTGGTCAAACGCGTACTGGAGCCGACGGAACGATGACCTCCCGGCGCACGCCTCGTGTCGTGCCGTGCCATCCATGGTCGGGCGTGCACGCAGCCTCTGCAGGCGCCGGATCCTTGCGGTGTGGCAGCTGGGCTCACGGCCCCATCGGGCCGGCGGCTGGGCGGGCACGCAGCAACCATGGGAAAGGCAGAGGAGAGGAAGCGAGGGAGGAAGGAGAAAAGAAAGAAGCAGTGGGGCACACATCTAGAAAAGGTAAAATGGTCTTTTCGTATGGCATCTAACGGTGAATGGATGGAAAATCAAACAGAGTGCCAATTTGGGAATGAAAGTTGAAGTCAGTGTTAAATAGAGAACGAAATTTTTTTCAGTGTCAAGAAAGGAACGACTCATTTTCTCAGTGTCAAATAAGGAATTTTCTCAAAACAATTGGAATGCTAGTGGGGGTGATATATAATGATTCAAAAAATGATGCGGAAATAAACACATTTCCCTTAAAAATCATAGGTAAAATCTATAATATTTTAACTAGATACATATGGTAGATGTCTACATGTCACAAATATTTCCTTAAATACCTGTACAACTATATTTTATTTAAAAAGTAACACACATGTTCTGCTAAACGATATTCTGCGCTAAATTTTCAAATTAATAGGCATGCTCTTGTACGCATGACCTACATATTTAGTTTACCATAAACTTATATGTAATATTAAGATCTTAACATGTAAGAATAAACATGCAATCTGATTGGCAAGATAAGAGAACGAATGTACATCATAGCCCTATTTGTATGGATAACTAATAACGTCTATCATCTCAGTCCCCAATGGGTAGGTGTAATCTCCATCGCAAATTATGACCACCCTGATGGAAAAGAGATAAGAATGACGAGAAAGTCGATTCATATATCAAATATGAATAGGGAGAAAATACCTAGGGAAAAGATATGTATACTTAAACCTTGTATGATTGCAATAATTATTAGTCATCTAACCTAAACCTATTATTGAATATGCTTGCCAGTTCCAACAAATCAACCATCCAATCTACATTGTCGTAAGAAGCGTAGTGAATTATAGTTTCAAAGTGCATTTCACTGGAGGTATATATATCAACTAATGATAATAACATAAATAGAGTGACGAAATTCTAAATGATTACATCTTGGTGATGGTAGAGTCGAAATGTCCTACGTCGATTGCAAAGATAGATTAATTGCTCGATATCACCATATTGTTCACGTATGTGCACGTAGCAACCCTACTTCATGCGCATACCCGCATCTACTTACGTTTTGCTTGGAAAATCAAGAAAAGATCAAACAAACCATCATTTTATTGACGTCGTGCATATAATATTTTTCTTATAACATAATATATAAAGAGATTTTTAAGATTACTTGGGGACTACGTATCACACTGTGAGATGATATCTCTACAGGATCTTGCTTCGCTTTTATACTAGTAATCAATTATTGTTATTTTTATCTCGCCGCCGCAATTTATCCTCCTTCACTCCATTACTATTTTAAATTATTATAATTTTTTCGAACGAGTTTTCTCTACAATACTGTAGAGGAACGTCGTTAACTTGTACTAATGCAACCAAACTCACACATTAATAATCCGAGTTGTTTGTAATACTGCAGAGGAATTCATTCCGGTAGCATACCACCTCGTCGTTCTACTCTCGGATTTTCCTTCTACCGAGGATCTGAATCGTGGATGACAGCAGCGGCAGAAACCCAAACTCGTCAACCTAACGCTGCTGATATATCGAGCACTTGATCAATATCTAGCGGTGCACCGCTGCATACCATCTTGCCTAGCACCTGCGCCTGCGCCTCCTCTCCTCTTCTTCGTCCACCAGCGCACGCACCACCGCACACACCATCTTGCCTGTTCCCTGTTGCCTGCCCAGCGCCCACCGCACGCAAGGAAGTCGGAAACTCGGGAGCCCGTTCATCCGACCTCGACCCGTCTCCCTCCACTCGCCGGATTCGTCGACTGGAGTCGAAATCCGATCCCGCCGTCTCTTGCCCCGTCGAGGCGTTCCGCCAGCCAGGCCCCGCGCCACCGCTCCGCGAGCCGTTTTGGCTGGCCTGAACGCCGGCGAGGCGGCGATCCCTCACCCCTGCCTCTGCGCTCCCCGTCCCGCCGCCGCCGCCGCCGCCGCCGGCCTCGATCGGAGTTAGAAGTCAGATAGGAAGATGGATCGCCACCTGCAACGTCAACTCAGGCACGCAATCCTCTCCCTCTATTCTCGTGCGGTTTCTCGTGTTTCGGTGTTGGATTGGATTGGAGTGCTGGACTTGAGAGCTATGATTCGTGGCGGGAGGGGCTGAGTAGCGCCGTTGGGTGCGGGGTGCAGAGCAGCAGGCCCACAGGAGGGGCGCGGCAGCGGAGGTGAGGGGCGCGTCGTAGCACAGAGAGGAGAGCGAGAGGTTGAGGAAGTCAGGTCAGATCGATCGGTTAGGGAGTCAAAACGGGTTCACGATGGGCTTTTTGACGGGGAGAAATCCAGTGCTCAATCTGAAATCGCAAAGGAATTAGTGGTGCTAGGGCAAGACGTCGGTACGAAAATCCACATAGCAGCCAGATGAAATCAGCTTCGAAGCATTGGGTCTTTTTCCCTCCTGATATATTTCTAGCTGTAGATTTAGGTTTGATGACTGATTTGTTAGAATTGGGCAAAGTTCGATGACCCCTGTTTCTTGGACGCCTAAATGTCTGATGTATTTCTATTTATTATAGTATAGGTGGCTTATCTGTTTTGGTCTGGGGTGCTTTCTTCTTCCTCATTTAGATTCTAACACCTCTTCCTTCTGACTTCTCATCAATCAGTACTACCATGAGCGATGATGGAGACCATATCTGCCCGCTCTGTGCCGAGGAGATGGACAACACTGACCAGCAGCTCAAGCCATGCAAATGCGGATATGATGTATGCATATCAATAATCCTCCTATCCGATCAATCGACTGTATGCCTTGGTCGTTGCCTCTGCAGCAGCCACGGCAACTATGAGCTCAAGCAACTAACTGCCATTTACTCAATTTTTCTTGTTTATGCACCAACTCTTCAGATTTGCGTCTGGTGCTGGCATCATATCATAGACATGGCCGAGAAGGAGGATACAGAGGGCCGTTGCCCTGCATGTCGCACTCCCTATGACAAGGACAAGATTGTCAAAATGGCTGCCACATGTGAGAGGTTAGTCAAAAACTTTCAGCAACCATGCTTTCTTTCACCCTCTTAATGCTTCTGTTTGTATCAATCGATTTGTGTTTCCTTCTACAGACTACAACATTTAGGATTACCCTTTTATCATGCGAAACATGCGAATATAAATCCTTTCAGCTTTTATTTCAGTCCAGTTAACATTACCCACTACTTGTGAAAAAATATCTTGTAATAGCAAGTTCCAGCTTACGTTCATTTATGGAAACAGGACGGTGGCAGAGAAAAATGCAGAGAAGAAGCACAAGACCCAAAAGGTTAGGCCAAAGGCTGCGACGGCAACAGCAGCAGCAGCAACATCTACCTTAGAAGCTAAGAAGCATCTGGCTGGTGTCAGGGTTATCCAGAGAAATCTGGTGTACATAATTGGGCTACCTGCACATTTATGCAATGAGTGTGTGAGCACCATATCTTTATTCACAACTAGATACATCCAAGTTACACAACATGTTTAAATTTTAGTTCTCATACCAACGCTACTATTATTTTTTGTTTTAGGTTCTTGAGCGTAGGGAATACTTTGGTCAATATGGGAAAGTTTTGAAGGTTTCAGTTTCCCGTCCTACTGGGCCTCCTTCCCAGCAGGCATCAGCAAACAACAATATTAGTGTGTATGCTTCTTTGAACCTCATGTTGTACATGCATGTTCTGTTCTTGCTTCATATGCAGAGACATTATTTATGTTTTATTATCCAGTTTGATATATCAAATAGGTATCCTCCACTTTATGCACTTGCATGTTTCAAGTTTGTATGCTTCCTTTTCATACTAGAGCATTAGTATTATGAGAAAGTAAATTGAGACTTCAACTGTATTTGGCGGTTTTCTACGGAACTTGGTGAAAAAGATGACAATTATATCCATTATTCATTTTAAGGTCTGATCGACTTAGCAGCCTGACTTGCCTGTGGCCACCTGATTTATGTAGCCATACTTTGAAAGCAATATTGGTTTCCTCATGGCCAACATAAGGAGAAATATCTCTTTATTGCTGTGATTTCTGGGAGTTTCAAATAGATGCAAAGCGTCTTTTCAGTCAGTGCTTGATTTCTCATCAACACTTTCTTTGCATAATTTTTTCCCATGTGTTGGTACATTGCTATGACTTCTTGGTTTAGCTGTGGTTATACATGCATGCAGTTACATAAACCAATTAGGTTTCTCTGAAGATTTCAGCTTATATTGCCCACTTATTTGTTCCAGATCTAGATAATCATGATTCAAAATTGTTTAAGAACCTTTGGTATTATTTTTTGCGTGCTGTTGCTACAAATTACTAACATTCAAATAAGTGATCTTTTGTGTTGTGTTCAGCGAAAGCATCTAAACTTTGACCACCAATACCTCTTGATATAGTTAGAATGTTAGATCGAATATTGAAAATGATATGAGCATGTTTGTCTTGAATGTAGTTTGTAAATATGCTACAATAGAAACATGCAGTTAATAGGCACATGTTGGTGACTTAGTGGATGTTTAAAACATCACTTATTGGTGATAACAGGGAGTGATTTGTTTGTTTAAAGACTTCGATTCAGAAATTCCGCTCTTGTTTAAACAATGACTGATTACTGTCAAATGTGTACAGATATATTACTTATGCCAAAGAAGAAGATGCAGTTCGTTGTATTCAAGCTGTACACAATTTTGTCTTGGAAGGAATAGTTTTAAGGTGAGCTTCTATACTTTTTTCTCGTCTAGAAATTTTACATCATGTGGTAACTCAAATGGTTGTTGACTGTTGCAGAGCATGCTTTGGTACTACGAAGTATTGCCATGCATGGCTGCGGAACATGGTGCGATTGTTGCTTCATTCTGATAGCTTTATTTTCTAGTACTCTACCTAATCCTCTCATCCTGAATGTTTCTTGACTTTTCAGACATGTGGGAATCCAGATTGTCTCTATTTGCATGAAGTAGGTGGTCAGGAGGATAGTTTCACTAAAGATGAGGTCATCTCAGCATATACAAGGTAGTACTGAGCTATTTTAACTGATGTTCTGGAACTTCAGTTACGTTTTCTGCTTACGCTGTCCGAGTCCTGGCTATTGCTTTCCTTCTCTGCCTACACTACTTGTATGCTTATTGTGGCTCCATTTGCCATTTGGCATTGCGATTGCTTTTTAAAACAACCATTTATGTTTCCACTTTTGGATATAGTAGTTAGTCTCTTGGAACAATAAAAGTGAAATCTTACTATGTCTAAGTTGATTTAGAAAATAGTATGTCTGCTTCCGGGGCCACTCGCGGGCGGTCGCACGCTGCGACCCTTTCGCAGCAAACGCAGGCCCTCCCTCCTTATCTTCTTCTTCCTTTCCCTCATCTTTTCTTCTTCCTTCGATGCTGTCATCCTTTTCGATCACTGCCGATCGCCTCCACCACTGCCGATCGCCACCGGCGTGCCGCTCCGCCCACCTACCGCCACCGCCACCCTACCCCGCCCTTCCTAAGCTGTCATCCTTTTCGCCCCCGCCGCTGGCACAGCCCACCGGAGGTCCTCCAGCGCCCAGCCCGGCGGTGCCCTCACCGCCGACCCTCCTCCCAGCGACCATCGCCACCGTCTGTCCGGCTGCCACCCCCAACCACCCCTTTAATCCCGTCGGCGTTGATTTCCCCCCAAATTCCCCAACTCTTACCCAACCCCGAACCCTAACCAGTCCTTCGTTCGTCGCTATTGACCAGCAGCGCACGTTCACCCTATAAGAATTTTGATCTGCTTGAATGTGGATGTTTAATATATTAAGTACTTCTTTGATAACTACCTTTGTGCTAAATCCATTTTCATAGCATCAATTGATACTTTCAATTCACTCTTCTACATTCCTATCAGGACCAGGGTCCCCCAGATGTCATCTAGTGTTTTGCAGAAACGTGCAGGCACTGTACTTCCTCCTCCAGCTGATGATTTCTCTTACAGTGCAGTGGTATCAGCCAAGCATACAATCAAGAATGGAACTCTTGTATGTTCTTTATGCTGAATATTCAAAATTCATTTGAAGACATGTTGTTTTGTTAATTTTCATGCTGCTTTCCACTCTAGGTTAATCTGTTGTATTTCCTTATGAGTTGGCTTACATACTGCATTAACTGTCCTTGTTGTGTACAGAATACCAACAACCAGCCTAGACTTTCACCTCCAAACAGTAGTTCTGGGAGGTCCACGCTTCCACCAGCTTCCTCGTGGTATGGTATCTCTAGGAGTGTTCCACTATCTTTCACTATATATTGAAAATGAGAACTGTGTTATTGATCCCCCCCCTTTTTATATACGCAGGGGGCATCGTGACTTGAATGCCAGGGCAACTGCTAGTGGGGTGACATCATCACAATCTCAAACGAAATCAAAATCGGAACCACAAATTAATTCATTTTCCAGTTCAACTATTTCAAGTACAATAATACCTTCTTCGTGGAATGACGATACAAGTACAACGCCAAAAATGTCTGAAGGACGGCAAGTGTCAGAACAAGAAAGTACATCTAAGACCATAGAGCCATATAAGCCTGGTATTATGAAGGAAACACATTCTTTATCATCACTGGACATAGACTTCTCCACAATACCTTCAGCTTGGAATGACGATGACATTGTAGTGTCAGATGGGATGTCAAAAGGAACTGAGGAAGTTCAAGCTGCTAAAGAAAATGGAAAGCTAACCCATCTAGCGTACAAGTCACCAATATCACCTAAGAAAGATGTGACAGTGAACACTACCAGCAAAAGTCCTTCAGATTTTGTATCAGGTCTATCAATATCGAAATCAGATATAAAGACTGGTGATGGTGGTAGCTCAGTTACCAACATTGCTCCTAAAAGCCCTTCTTCAGATGTTGTAAACTTCCAATCTTGTCTTGCTAACGATGAGAAAATACTAGAGGATATTAGACCCAGGGAGACTGACATTGAGAAGCTATCTGTTCAGATATCTTCAATAACATTAGATGGCAATGATGAGGCTCATAGTATGGCAGGAAATCATCAACCAGATGCGATGCCATGCACGTCTGTTACCATGCCCATAGGTCAGAATTTTGACAGAGGCCAATCCCATATGAAGCTTGATGAGCTCCTACCTTCAGAGAATAAGGATACAGTTCTCTCTTGCCAATATGGTTCTGATAAGCATCTTGATTGGTCTTCAGAGCAGCAAAGTTGTAGTGCAACTCCATTAAATGATATAGTAAATTCTACAGCGATCACTGACAAACTTCATAGTAGGCTGATGGATGGTTCAGACCAACCATCATATTCGTCATTTGCCGGGTTTCCTAATACATTAGGCACTTCACTGTGGAATGATACAGAAAGTAACCCTACATTGATGATTGGTACTAGAACTTCACAGATGCAGAGTGGGTTTTCTTCAATCGATAAGGCTCGTGACTTGTTAAATGGAGGTCAGGATGGGCTAGGGACTGTATGTACACCTGGTAATGATTCTGGACATCCTGGAATGGGAAGTCATCAGTCTGGTGCAATGGGTTCAGTAAGAACTGGTAGTTTAGGAAGTTTTGACAACACCGTAAGTGTAAATAAGGATGAGAGCAGAATAATTTCTGATATGTTGTCATCAGAGTTTAATCTGTGGGATGATTCGTTTTCGTCTGCTAACAATTATGTTAGGATGCTTAGAGAATCTGAAAATAATAATGTCCCTTTCACCATGCCTTCATGGAAATCAGGATCTGGCAGCAGAGAGTCCAGATTTTCGTTTGCTAGGCAGGATAACCAAGGAAACTTGGATTCATCTCTCAGAAACTGTGCTAGTGATCAAAATTTCAGCTTGCTACCCCAGAATTCTCGAGGAAACTTTTACCAGAATGGCCGTGCATTCCAATCTCTGGACAATGATGCTTCCAATAGCAACTCTCTTGTTGTGTCAGATATGGCAACTACTGGTGAGTACTACCTTTTCACTTCTGTACCTGACTGAGCAAAATGATGAGTACTGTAATTTAATGATCTTATTTTGTTGTTATACTTTTTCATTCAGCATTGGTGAAAATATTCTAACTCGTGCAAATGGATTGTTGATTTATCTTTCTATCCTGTAATCTTTGACAACAAACAAGGCCCTCTTTAATTAGAACCATTTGATGGCTTTAGCCGAAACAATGTTTGTTAAGCTAGAGAGACACCTCAAGGGTGCAAAACCTGGCTAGTCCACACTCCACACAAAAACATGTTGATGCTGTCCACACACAAAAACATGTTGGTGCTGTCCACACACAAAAACATGTTGATGCTGTTGTAATCATCAAAATTACAATTTACTCTTTGATGAGTCTTAGCATTTTGGATTTTAGGAAATTTAAACTGCATGCAAACATAAACAACTACACCTTTGGCCAAATGCCTCTGACTTTGTTACTGTTCTAGTGTTCTGAATATCTAAATTTCAGTGCACCTGTAACTGCATGTATGCACGCACATACGAAACTCCATAATTGCCTGAATCTTGCACTTTAGCAATGAGTACACACCCTGCACATCAATACTCACTGACACTTTGGCTTTATCAACTCCATGCTCTGGTTCTCAACCAACAAGCCCCGGTGTCTGGTGAGTAAGTGGAAATCAATGCTTTCTAAGAACTGAATCCATCATTGTTTGGAGAAGTGCATATTAAGTGTCGTTTGCCGTTTGGTTTCAAAACATTTGCAGTATAGCTTTTGCTCTTTCACAGATTTTGGAGCATAGGCCAGTTGTATGTTGTACCCCTCGAGTTTTTGTGCTAAACTGCTATTTCAACATTTGAAGTGACACATGGTGTATTTACAAAGTTCATATGCTTATAGGACTCTGAAATATTGTTGCTCGATTAATAAAGTATAACAAAAAAATTCATCTACAAAATATTTTCAGTAGATTTTTGCACATCGTGGTATGACTTGGTCAATGGATGTTGTGAGATTAATGTTCAGGAACAGAAGGTTGCTTCATGTTCATTTATAAAACTGTAACAAGTCGGGGCTAATATTTTATAGAGCTTATTCAAGTTGAGGGGTGGGTGGGTCGTTGATGCATTGGTGGTAATTCTGTAATTTTGATGTTTCACCAGTGATAAGTTTGTGTGCTTATGAAGTATTTGCATTCTCAGGTTCATCAAGATCTAAGATATCTGCACCCCCAGGATTTTCAGCGCCTGCAAGAGTCCCGCCTCCTGGATTTCCTTCCCAGGATGGTCTGAGTCCCCCTCCTGGGTTTTCTTCTGGAATTTCATCTCAGGAAGTCTATAAGACCCCACCGAGGTTGCCTTCTCCATTTTCTACTGGATTATCATCCCAGGATGGGCCTAATCCTCCTTCTAGATCCTTTTCTGCATTTTCCTCTGGATTTTCATTACAGGATGGGCCCAACCACCCTTCTAGATTCCCTTCTGCATTTACCTCTGGATTTTCATCACAGGATGGGTCTAATCAGGTGTATGGCTCAATGTACCAAGGTTTGTTTACTTTCTCAATATCTCTGTTTGCCTTCTCTCTCAAAACAAGTTCGACTTCTCATACCTTTTTGCGGTTCTTGTCAGAAACTCTTCTCCGGGATAATGTTTTAGGCAGCAACAGTAACCATTATCAAGTTCCGTTTGGTAGGCACACAAATGACATAGAAATTAATGATCCTGCCATACTGGCAGTGGGAAAAGGGCGGATGCCTGGAATTGGTGATTCAGGGCTGGAGATGAAAAATACCCATGCTTTTCCAGCCCACTTGCAAACAGCAAATAATGATCCAAGGTTTCAGTTACGGATGCAACCGAATGTGCAGTCTCATCAAAACTTGAGATTCGCAGACCATACTCAAGATGCCTTCAATCCTATGAACGATAATTATCTAGCATCCAGATTTTTACAGCAGAGCCATGGTCATGTGTCCCCTTATGCGCAGATGCCTCAACAACCCAGAAACTCACATCATACAAATGGTCACTTGGATGGGTGGAGTGATTTGAGACAAGGGAGCAACACCCTTATGCCAGACATGTCGAGGATGCTATATCCAAGTGAAGTGAACAACTTGCACATGTTGGGTTCAAATGATATCTACACCAGAGCCTTCGGAATGTGATTGTCTCATGGTAGATGTGTGACTTTGAGCTGACATGCTCTAACTTGGGGCATTTGTTGAGCTGTGAAAGTATCTGGTTGCGCAGCACATAGTTTACCCGAGGGTGGATAGTGGTGTTGTGCTCATGAACTAACATGTGTGGGTTTATTGGTATTGAAGTTGACCGACATGAACCTTCCAGATCTTTGAAACTACCAGGTATGCATGTCATTGATTAGTTTTTGCTAGGAAAGTAAGTGCTCTTTTGTGTTGGTGTTGGTGGTGCCTTGGCTGTCTTCGTCGTCGTGATCTGTGGCTTGGAGGTATGGCCATCCATCCCCACGTCGCATGCAACCACTTTTCTCCCCCGTCCAGAAACAACGGATCGACACATGACACAGGACGTCGAAAACCCGCCGCTCCAGACGCGGGCGTCGTGGCCGTAGCCTTGGTCCACCGTCCATGGACCTCGCTGCGGCAGTGAAAGCCTCTCCGTCATTTCCCAGTCACGGCAGTTCTGCGGCAGCTACAACCATTAAGGCTCCGCGGCTGGCGTCTCGAGGTTGTCGAAGGACGTCGCTGTGGGGCGCCGAACCTTTTGCCACGCAGTGAAAGCGGCGAGGGGCGCAGCGCGCGTTCAATGCTGTGCTTACCCATTTCTTCTTCTTCCCTCCAATCCAAGCCACTGTTCCATGGGATGCTGGATGCGCAAGCGCTTCTGTCCATGCCGTGCACGCATGCCCAACGTGGTAGCAGTGGCACGTAATGGCTCGCGATCCGGTGCGCCTGCCGCCGGCATGCGGTCCAGGCAGGCCTCCAGGTACCGTGGCGTCTTCGTCGATGCGGTGCATGTGCCCTCGCGCGCTCTCCGCCGTTAGCTCTGCCGCGCCCTGTCTTGACCGGTGCGCCAGCCCCAGCCACGGCGGCGCGTGGGATGCCGCGCCGGATGGTGCCAGAGATCTATAGAAAGCACGTGTTCGGGCCACCTGGTGTGGTCGCGCAGTCGCGCGTGCGAGCAGGCCGCGCGATGCCGATCGAACCACCGGCGTGGTCGTGTGGACAAAGAGGAGCACTGGAAACGTAGGATCAATGGTGAAATACTAGTACTCGGCCGGGGTACAAGACGACGAACATGCGGTCATCTCTGCTCTGCTCTGTTCCTGCCGTCAGCGTGGCTGTCGTTGTTCGACCATGACGTAGGTGCCGATGGCGTCGAGGTGGCGGCCGGAGCGCGCGTGGAAGCCGAGGATCCTGCCGCCGGCCGCGGGGAGCGCGAACGGGACGCCGTCCGGGCCCGGGCGCCCGTACGGCCCGTAGGCGCGTCGGTTGCTGACGAGCGTGAGCGCGCGCACCACGAAGCTGCCCTCGAACTCGCCGCAGTGGCCTTCCACGCTGGTGAGGTGCTCGCCCGGGCGCAGGCAGATCTCGGCGAGCTCCCCGCCGGGGCCGCCCCAGAGGTCGGTCCACTCCTGGCGCCTGCCGCGCTCGTACAGCACGGACACGGCGTGGACGGCGTCCCCGTGGCGGACGGCCACCCTGGCGACCCGGTCCACGCCGCGCGTGTCCACGTCCCGGGCGCCCCCGCCGCCGCCGCCGCATGGCCCCATCCGCACCACGGACCCCTGCACAGCGCAGCGCGTTCCGTCATCAGAAAAAAACGTGGAGAAAAGGGTGGGAATGATGCACTCCGCCACCGCTGGCACGCACGCACGTATACCATCAATCGCTGCAGGAGGAGTGCAGGCTTTCGTTCGCCTTGCTGTGAATCTGCGATGGGACGGGGCGGAGGCACGGGTTTTGTGGCGCGTGCCGCGAAGTCATCCACGGGCGCGGGTATGGCTGGCTCGTCGAGTCGTCGTGGTGCTGGTACGTGGCTACGCGCTCGGCACTACCATTGCGCGTTCTACGTTGGCACCGTGGAATGCCATCTGCCGGACAGTCTGTGCGACGGACTTTATGGAGTACATTTTCCAGCCGATTTGAGGCATCCACGTCGATACGAACGCCTTGCCGGTGTCCGGAGCTACGGAGACACCAGACGTGCGCCGCCAGATGGTGCTGCTGGCTGGCAACAGCCCATGCCCATCTGGCTCGCAGCCACTCCTTTGCACGGCCACCGCCCACCGCTCCGCCGCCGCCAGTGACGGCCACCGCATGTTCTCTACCCCGCAGGGTCTGCCACAGAATCGCAATTCGCAACTGCACAATCCCATGCGGCCGCGCAAAGTGCCCAGTGCGGTTCAGTCAGGTTCGTCTTCGTCAACCAAGGCCCAAATCGGAAGCAAAACCTCTCCCCGCTCTCCACGTCCACGGATGCTGCTGGATCTCTGTCACTGTTCTTTGAGTTTCTTTCTAGTGGGCAAAAGAGAGCGAAAAAAAATTCAAACAAAAAGAGAGCGAAGGATCGAGCTCCAAAATCCTTCTCCAAAAATCTCTTTACAAAACCTGGCAAATCGACCTGCACGACTCTTCCAGTAAACAGCGCGACGCAGTTGGCGCACCAGTAACAGCTATTCCCTCCCCCACTCAGCAGTCGGTAACTCAGGTGTAGCAAGAACAATCCAACAGTGGATTACAGTTTACAAGCAATATCAATAAGACAAAAAAAACTCATATCATATCATATCTCAGTGAAACCCAATCCAATATCCCAACAATGTACTCTTCTAACTCCACCTAGCAGCACCCGAACCGGCTTGTTTGCTTCTGATCGTCCTTCGAGTCGCCGTCGATGCTCACCCTGTTCAGGGAGAGCTCGGCCTTGTAAGAGTCCGAGTTCAGGATCTTCCGGCTCACGTTGCTGTAGATCTCCTTGATGACGATCTCAAAGGCCGTCTTTACGTTGGTGGCGTCCAGAGCCGAGGTCTCCATGAAGAACAGGCCTTCGGCTTCCGCGAGCGCCTTGCCTTCCTCGACGGGCACTTCGCGGATGTTATCCAGATCGCATTTGTTGCCGACCAGCATCTTGGCGACGGTAGTGTCAGAATGTGCTGCGTACATTGCAAAGACAAGTTAATTACTCTAGCAAAATCTAGAAGATAAAATGTTCGATCTGCATGATCCTTGGGAGACATCGAGACAAGATGTCAGTACACAGGCGCACGACATGATCCTAGCGGTGAAGAGGAGGCAACCCAGAAGAACAGAATCATACATACTAAGAGCAAAATCAAGGAGGCCATTAATAACAGGAATGGTATAAGAAACTACTAAGAGCATCATCATTCATGCATGAGCCTTATTAAAGAATAGTGTGGTAATGACGCAACTCCAGCCAAATAATTCCCACCCGTGCAATCTGATTATCTTTAACTCCAAAGGTAGCACAAAAGAGCAGTACTTGCTTTAGAGAATGAAACAAAGTGTTCTTAAACTGGACCTACACTATCTATGATTCAGTATACAAGATGCATGCTCTGTGCTATATGGGCTGCCAAATACTGATGCATTTTAGAAATGCTATGAAATATTTCACTATCAATAGATAATATCGTGCAACTTAGTATCTTCGGTGCTGTTGTTTTGCCTTTACAAACAAACTGCATAATTACCACAGCCTGCTCTTCCACCAGCCTCGCTTTCTCATGCACACAAAAGAAATGAACCTATGTAGTGCATTTGTCTGATCGTTCTAACAGTCAGAAGCCCAAAGCTTGTCTCCACAGAAGTGAAATCCTAAGGGTACCACAGTGATCGAAATCATGCTATATTGTTATCATATCATAATCCTCGTGGCAAGGAATAGCACCCATGCAGTTGCAGGCTTGCAGCAGGCATGTTGGGTGGATCTGTAGCAGGCACATGAGTGTCCCTACTGGTGCAATCAAATATAGCCCATGAAAGAAGCCCAGAAACTGCATTCACCACACACATCTTTCCTTTGTTGCCTTCCTCCTTATTATGTTCTTCCTTCTCCATCCTCCTAGCAGCAGCGCGGTGGGCACTTTCACTGCCACCTCCACCCAAACCCCGTGGCAACCTTGCCCGTTGTCATCTCCCACCGCTGCTGCTCCACCTGCCCTTGCCTAACTACTGCTGACCCCACTGCACAGCCGGTGACACCCAAGCAGCCCTCCGCCAACCACCACCTCTGCTGACAGCCGCCAGCCTTCCCCATTTCCAGCACTGCCCACAACCCAAGCCTCGACCGTAATCCCTCCACCTAGTCTAACTGTAGGGCACCCACCTCTTACGGCGTCATGACAAGTGCACACATTGCAAACGGTTGTCACCCGCAACCCAAGCCCAACTCTGATCCCACCTGCCCTCCTAGCCTAGCCAGGGAGGCACCCGCCCTCTAGGGCGTTACGACAAGTGTGCGTTGCAAGCAGTTGTTGCATAGCAATTTTAGCATGTTAGTGAAGCATAGTCAGAATAATGTAAGCATTGTGCTCACTCATCACGGCCTCCCTAGAGACCCAGCTGACTAAGAAAAAAATTCCACACAGAATTACAGCAACAAGAGCACTTTAAACATCAACTCTAACAGCTTCCAACTTCCTAAAAATCTGTAACGGAAACCGCTTGCCACGAAATCTTTCCCAAATTCAAAGCCAGTAGCTTTCACAATACATTAATTCGAAGCCAGTGGCTTTCACAAAATCTTTCCAACAAGAGTAATTCTGATCGAAGCGGTCCAACCAACTCCACATTAATTCCTGAAAGATTCACCAACAAGTCAGGCGCCAGGATTCAGATCCAGATTCAGACCAGGGCGCCCCATCCATCCGGCCTAGCAAATGTTGTGCCCTCTTTGTTACTATCTAAAGAATTAGCACCTGATCCAATCATCAGCAATGCATCTAGCTACAAGCTATATATGAGCCAAAACGGGTAACCCTTTCCCCAAATTCATCGCTGGATTCCGCAGCGAGGTACGCTTCAGCAAAACACAGGCCCCTTTTCCCACAAAAAAACCACCCTAGATCTACGCGATCCTAGCGTATCACTCAAATCCAGAGCCATTGTAAGCAAGTAGCGTCAAGCAATCAAGCTATCGAGCTAGCTAGCTAGGCAGAAGAAGAGAGCGAAGCGGCTGGTTAGCGTACGTACTGTTGAGCTCCTGGAGCCAGCGACCGACGTTGTCGAAGGTGGATCGCCGCGAGATGTCGTAGACGAGGAGCGCGCCGAACGCGCCCCGGTAGTAGGCGGAGGTGACGGCGCGGAAGCGCTCCTGCCCCGCGGTGTCCCAGATCTGGGCCTTGACCTCCTTGCCGTCGATGTCCATGCTCTGCGTCTGGAACTCGACCCCGATGGTGGCCTTGGAGTGGAGGTTGAACTCGTTGCGCGCGTAGCGCGAGAGCAGGTTGCTCTTCCCCACCGCGCTGTCCCCGATGATCACCACCTTGAAGAGGTACTCCTCCGCCTCGCCCTCCGCCTCGTCCCCCATGGGCGGCCTCTCTCGCTCCCTCCGGGGTAGGGGCTGCGGGCTCTGGCTGCCGCCGCCGCGTCGTCGACGGCACGGGCGATGGAGCGAGCGGCGGGCGGCCTTGGGAATGCGCGAGATTTGTAGCGGCTTCGCGGGGGCGCTCGGGCGGTGGGTTTTGACCGAACGCGCAGGTCAGGTCGGGTTGGGTCGGCGGCGCGACGCGGGGGCGCCTCCACTGGCGGCGGTGGGGTGGTGCGGGGAGCGAGACGAGACGAGACGAGGCGAGGCGAGTGGGAGACTAGTGAGTGGTGCGCACGGCGGAGGCCGCGACGCGAGTCCAAGGCGCACGCGCTGACGCGCGGGTGGTGTCTGGGCGGCTGGTGGGTGGGGCCGGGTGTCGGGGACGGGGACGCGCTCGGCGGGGCCCGCCCTGTCGGTGGGCTCGGCAGAGGCGGGGAGGCGGAGTGGTGGAGGGCCGCACCCCTGTGGCTGCCGTAACTAGCGGTGGGTAGGGTGAGTTGGCGCCCCCGTTGTCCGACGTGGAGAGTCTGGGCTGTGGGGCCCGGCCAGGCTGGTCTGCCTCGGGACGCACACGGGTGTCCCGGGAGCTTTTCCATTTCCGGGCGTGCTCTCGCGCGATCAGACACGCCAGTAGACCTGGTATGAATTATGATCAAATTTGCGCTTCATCTCCTGTAAATATGTAGGGTAACGGATCCACGATCCTAATACTCTTTTCATAATCCATCATGATTTTTATATATTTTTAATTTAAAATTGTATAAGATAAAAATCCGAACTTTTTGGAACCCGGCTCTTACATTATCTAAGCCGAAATTTGATATCCTTTACCACCCCTATATGCAAGCTTTTATTAAAAGCATTTGTAGTAAACGAGAAAGATAGCAATCTGCTCGGGTGTTGCCTAATTAAATACTCTCTCCATCCCAAAATAAGTGTAGTTTTATTTTAGACATATTATTCATCCGAAGAAATTATCTTGTTACCCCTAATTACTCATAGCAATTGTGATTGAAAATCATGTTATTTATTTGGTTTTCTGGATCCTCAATTGATGCATATGTATTGGAACTAGAGAGGTAACATTTACTAAGTATTTGATTAGTTGTATGCATTTTTCTATACAATATTTTCTTGGTACTTCGTATTGCTTTAATTATATGGATCTCATTACAAGCTAAAACAACACTCTTTTTGGGATAAAATTTGAATGCTAAAACTACACTTTTTGCGGGGCGGAGGGAATAGACGTCTATTAGTATTATTCTTATTCATGGCACTGACGGCTGGTCTATGAATAATAGTACATGCGCAACACGAAGGAGCTAGGATTTTTTTTAAGAACTTGCCTTGGCAAGCATTTTATTGAAAGGAAGAGAGAGTTAAAACAGTGGTTTTACAACAGATGAGACAGACAGGTCCACTTGAACTAAAGAAAAAAGAAAAAAACGATGATCTGCGACACGAAGATAGAAGCAGCCAGGATTACATTATAGCATCTCCAGGACCTAGAGATGGCAGATGCACTTGTAGTGGTAGGCGCTGTTGACGGGGTCGCTGGCGTCGATGGGCACCTCCTGGACGCTGCACCTGTGGCGGCAGCCCCGGCACTCGTTGTACGTGCACGTGGGAGCCCTCGACCCGATCAGCATCCTCCTCCCGTCGGCACCGGCCGGCGGCGAACCATCACCGGCGCCCGGCGCTCCATGGCCCGACGATCCGCGTAAGCCCTAATAAACATGATACAGAACATGAATGAATAATAACGCAAATTAGCTAGACGAATTGAATGCAACGACTCGTTCAAGGGGTTGCCCAGCGCGTGCAGCGTGTACGCCGGCGCCGGCATTACCTGCAGCCGCTGTTCTGTCCGAAGAAGAAAGACTCGAGCCGCCGGCGGCGAGCATTCTCCAGCGCCGCCTACGACGCCACCTGTTCGGATTCGCATGTGTGGCAGATGGTTGAGGAACGAATGCTTATTAAGATCATACGACGCGTCCATGCATCGTCTACCACCGATCGTGATCTGATTTAATTTGGACATAAAGGGATGTAGAATCTCGGAGAAGCATGGATGATTAGAGTCGTCGTCGTACGTACCAGTCAGCAGGAGAGCAGCCACGACGACGAGGAGGAGATGGCACAACGGCACGTAGCGCGGCAGCTGCCGCAGCGGCTTGCTCGTCCCAGCTGCTGCGGCCATCGACCTTGCCTGCTTTTAACTTGGTTCAGGTCGTATGTGTTCTATGCTCCTGGAAGTCCTGGAGACCCGGCCGGCCTATATATAACTAGCTGCTGCTAGACTGGAAGAGCCATCAGTGACGAGGCGCCCGTGTCGTTGCAGGAAGAAGAGGGACGACGGTGATGATGAGGAGAAAAGTATCAAGATGACAAGATCAGACCAGGCCACGCCACGGCGGCGGGCACTACGTGCAGCATGGCGCCGGCAGGCGTGCCGGGCCAGGGCATACTGCACGATTTGTACGTGCTGCTGTAGTGTGGTTCCAGCACCTTCCTGAAAATTACCGGATCGCCCATCGCTGCATGCATGCGTTAACAATCTTTTTTTTATATACTTCTAATGGCAGCAAGCCCCCGGAGATTATACATACAATATATATATATATATATATATATATTAGAGTACTCTATATATTACCACCACGCTCCGGACACTTCTGCGCAGCAGGCTATAGCTAGTAGGCCGTACTGTTGATCAACAGCAGGGTAAAAGGTTTTCACTGTGTTTGCAGTACCGCTGCTTCGGCATGAAACAGAAAGATGCCTATTATACCAATGATCGTTGTGTGATCCGACCAAGTGATCAGCAGCACGCAGAGAAAGAAAATCACTTGTCTCGCCACCGCTAGAGGCTAGCTGCACGTTGCAGCTCAAGAGATGTCTTTACCGTGTCTTCTGGATTTTTTTCCCTGAACATGTCTAAGCACGTATTTATTTCATTAAAAAGGTATCCTCTAGATTAAAAGGCGATCAATCAACAGTAGTAGATTAAAAGGGACATGCAAAGTCGGACAGCAAGAGGTTGGGGATAATAGTAGGATGTGTCTCAATCTCTCACGTCTACAGATCCTCTGCACGCAATTCGGACAGCAAGAGGTGCCGTTATTTTTACGGTGAAAAAAGAAGGTAAAAAAGTGAGCGGCGGCGGCGATCCCGAGCACCGAATGGGTCACATCACATGTCCTTGCACACAGGGCCCTCGAGAACGTACTTCCCCCCGGCTGGCTGGCAGGCGTGCAACAAGAAGAAAGCTCCAGATCCGCGGGGCGCAGTCGAGCAGAGCAATGGCGCCCGGGCTGTCTCCGATGAACGCTCCACGTGACCCCGGATCGCGGGGGGCGAAAGGAAACCAAAACGGGAGCCCTGTAGCGGCCTGACAGCGCCGAGAGACAGGGGGCGAGCGAGCCTGCGACTGTGCGCCGCTGCGGCCGGGATCGGCGGCCTCAAGTCCACCGCGCGCTGACCGCGCTTTGGCCGTCCGGCCGGCATGGCCGCTAGATCCCCCCAGATCGGCCGCGGGGCCTCTCGGCGGCAGAGGAGAGGCCAGAAGCGCCAGAGGGCTACAGATTTAGCCTACAGGAAGGGCCCGGGGCAGGGGGCAGGGGCAGGGTAGCGTCCAGACTCCAGACTCCTGATCGAGAGCGGTGGCAGCGAAGAACAGTGCGGCAGCAAGTGTGCCGTGACGACTGACGAGCGCCCAGCGAGGGCCGAGGGCGGCGGCGGCGGCAGAGGCGCCCTCGCCTCTCGCTCCTGTCATCGGCTCGAGCTGTCTTAACTGACGAACGAACCCGCCAGAAGAAGAATGGAGAAAGGAAACACCATGAAAAGGAGAGGACAGTCTCAGCACACGGCGGCTTGGGTTCTGAGGAATCAAGGAGAGTCTAATGGAAGCATATTCAAGGGTCCCCGTTGATTTTGTTTCGCCTAAAAAACATAAATCACCATGCATCGGATGATAATAATTGGCCGTGATCACTTGGTCCTTATAGCAGACTCTCATATTGACAGCACAAATACGCTATTTGCCATTGTCTGACATCAGCTGCAGAATGTTTAGCAACAGAAATACACATTTTTCTTACAATCAGCGAGCTCACTCTTGCTTCCAAATTCATCCAAGGGAACGCAACTGCCTCCGGATAGTGCGTCAGAAGTACCAGGAGCCTGGTTGAATCCTCCCAACCTCTCTTCGTTTCTACTCCATCGTATCGTCAGTACCATGCACGCCGCAGACCACAACCTCTGCCGTGCTTGTGGACGACATGGCGTCCTGGGAGGACGAGGCTTGGGGTGGTTGTGCTCGCCGATGTACACGATTTCAGCAACCTGGCCGTCTATTGTCGTCTCCACCTTCCTCTTCACAGGGCAGCTTGGATGCCATACGACTGCCCGTGGGCTTCTTGACAGTGTGGCATGTTGTAAGGTGGCCGCAGCAGCTGGCCTGCTCTGTATCTACCTCCATTTCCTCACATGTGGTATCTGAGCCAGCGTCCTGAAAGTAAAAGTTGGCACATAGTTGAAACCAGATCACATGATGATACCTTGTGTACACTCGTTAACCTAATGGATGACACAAAGGTCCTTGAATTTGAAGTATCAGCATGCAAAATTTTGATGCTGTCAGGAAACATGTCTTTCTAGAAAAACCAGAAAAGAAAATGAACTAAATTCCAGAGCGAGACTTACTATGGTTGCAGTTATTTCTGTCGGAAGTTCACTTGGTAGCGATGGGAACCGAGTGGCCTTCGGCTTAACAAGAACTGTCTCCTCCAAGACGGTGATGGGTGGGGAACCTGTGCTAGTGAAGTCTTGAAGGAGCTTTGGAAAGGACCTGAAGCTGGAGAAAGGTCTGGACGCCACAGGCTTCAGAGCAGCAATCTTCTCATGATGTTGCATCTTCCCTGATCAAAACACAGTGGACATACTATGGACTCGTTTGCTGGTGGAACATACTGGTGGAAGGGAATTCCAATCGCCACAGTAACTTGTTTGCTTGTTTCTAGGAAAAAGATAGGGGAAAAAACACAAGCTAATGCAAAAGGGAATCAGGAAACAGAGAGATTAATCGACCATATACTTCATACAGCAACCAACCATTTCGTGGTGAAAATTGCAAACTTCAGCAATAAATTAATCAATTTGCAGAACAGAGTCACGTAGGCAAAAAAAACTGAGCAAGGAAATAAAGTAGTGGAAAAACAAGAGAGTTCGCATAGGTGGTACCTTAGTCCTGTGCTCTGTTGCAGCTGTAGACTGGTGGAAGCAATGCAATGCAAGGGTGACAGGTTAAGGGAACTGATCAGAGGAGAAAGAGGTAGTTAGTTAGGGTGCATGCATGTAAGACTATTAGGTATGGACATAAAGCAGGAGAGTAAGATATACACCAGACCTGCCTTTTTTTAGGGGAATATACCAGATCTGCCTTAGCATGAATTTGGGTTATCTACCATCATACTGTACTTTGCAATCAAAATATTGAAAAACAACAGTACGTGCGAACTCAGGTACCATAGCACTCACTATAGCAAAATATTACAGCACATTTGATATATACCATACCAACAGAAAGGCATAAGATCAGTGGTGCTAGAACTGCTTAGATAAGAAAAATAACAGGAAAGCATAACTACAACTGAACATAACAGATCCCAGATGGAAAAGGATTGTGTTTAATCGACAGCAGGTGTGTCCTGGATGATAGACTAGATACGTCATTGTTTTGCAACACAATATGCATATTCATTGTAAAATTTGAGTAGCAGACATGTAAGCACATACAGTGTAGCTCGCAAATTCTGAAATTCTAGTGAATATCAGTTTCAGGAAACCATACTTCAATTGTTCAAACAATCAAACAGTTTCCCCATTCCAACTGGCTCCCAAGTATCATCCAAACACATGCACCTGCACTCAGTGAGCATCCAAAGGCATGGAACATAAACACATCTTAGATAGTGCTGCTGAATTGGTCAGTCATCGAGCATAAGCCATAAACTCCAACCCAATCCATCCATACTCAACTAACTCCCAAGCACAAGCACTGTAAGATTGTAATATCTTGATCAATGATCATTGACAATATTTGTCGATTTGTAACAGGGTTTTGCAAAACTTTACTCACAAAAGGGACAAATGTGATTTTCCCAAACTTTGCTTACACAAGTGTGTATGCTCTGCCTGTTCTTCCTCTTTGCAAAGAAGCCGATGCAGCAAGAAACCCCTTGACCAAGATCAAAATGAGCAACCAAACTTGAGAAACCAGTGTACTATCAGGTAAGCTACTGCCTGTCGTTCCTATCGATCTTACAGAGACACAACAATGATCCTCAATCAGTGTTGCTTGTCTTGTTGCCCTCGGATGTTGAACTGGCATTGGCCTTGTCTTGGATGAGGGTGGTGATTAGTTGCAGCAGCTCGCTCCTCATGGCCTTGACACTGTCGGCGTCCACCTCCCTCCTCACCGCCTCGAACCAATCCCCTCCCCGGTGGCCGCCATGGCCACTCTTCCACCAGCCACAGATGGCCCTGGCGATGGCCATGACGTAGACGCCGCAGTCGTAGCTGTTGGGCTGCCTTGGGGTGGGCCCCTCCACGACCGGCACAGCGCCCCTCCTCCTTGAATCGCTCTGGAGGAGCAGGGGGCGGAGCGCGTCTGCGAGGTGGCTGGCGACGGGGAGGTTGGGCGCGCCGCGGATGCTGTCGTGGTGGACGAAGCGGGGGCCGGATGGGCTGGTGGTGTTGTCGAGGACGAGGAGGGTCCAGTGGGAACCGCCCTCGGGGACGGAGGCGTCGGGGTTGTCGTTGACGGGGAGCAGCACGAGGCGGCGGGAGGCGAGGCGGAGCGGCTCCGCTACGGCGGCGACGGAGGCCGGGTCGGGGAGATTGGAGAGAAGGTAGGGGATGGAGGGTGGGAGCAGGAGGAGGTCGTCGCCGAGGCCGGCGGAGAGGTGGGCGAAGTAGAAGGCGATGATGCGGTCGTTGATGAAGCGGGGCCCGCGGAGGATGGCGAGGTCGGAGCGGATGAGCACGACGTCGCCGTGGCTCAGCACCCGCTCCTCCCCCTTCTTCTCGCCGCCGGTGGAGGTGGAGGCGGGGCGGGAGCCCATGCCCATCGCCGCCGCGGAGGATTGCTTGCGCGCGGCGCCTTCTCTCGAAGAAACAACGCGGCCCGATCCAAGTGGTTGGAAGCCAACTCCGTCGGGTTCCCAGGCACACGGGCCGCGGGGCCGGCGTGTGTCTTTGCATATTAGTCCTTGAGAAAAAGAGAAAACGAGCGAATCTCTGTGAGGGCAGTGCATGTAATTTACAAAAAGGTCGGGTCGTGAAAAGGAAAAAGGATTTTGATTGGGGGGCCGGCCGTGTGATTGTGTGATGCACTGATGCACCGTGCACGAAACATTTTGAAGTTGTGTGGGGTCCACATGTCGGTGAGCGATTTGGCATGGGATCTGGTGACTGAAAGTAGGTGGGTGTACAAAGCGACTTTGTGCTACTTTTCATTTTCAGCAACTGCTTAAAAGAATGACAAGCTAGATCTTCTGCGGCTGTGCAATTACGGTATAAAAACTATGGCTACGACCTACTAGTTCTCTTTTTTTTTAACGAACGTGCCTGATCACGTATTTCATTAAGAGGAAGAGAGTTACAACGACGCTACTACGAGAGAGTCCTGACCTACGAGTTCTCTTGGTTATAACATCACTGCCACGTATTCTAAAGATTTATGAGGTGGATAGATGTGCTCGAATTCGCACAAAACTTAATTTTCTTTTCTTATGTTAGATATTTTATTAACATAAAGTTGATTTCACCGCTAGAAATCTGAGAGATGACTTAATCATAGGTTTGTAGAAGTTCACCCTCCACCGCTCCACCCCCAACTGGTTAAACATGCCATATGAGATAAGAGGTGAGACCATATATATAGAGAGAGAAGTAGTATTTAGTAAAAAATATTCAAACATATAATTTCACCCTCCACCACCCCCAGCTAGTTAAACATGCCATATGAGATAAGAGGTGAGACCATATATACAGAGTGCTAAATGAATATCTACAGAGAAAAAATAAAATGTAAATAAAAACCATGATTCCTAGATCGATATCACATTAAACGCCTTTATGTTTGTGAATTACTAGCAATGGTCATCAAATCTGAACTAACATTACTAACTGCCTCTAATTTCAATGAATACAAATAGTTCTAACACATATTTTTTTTATTATCGCCGTAGCTCGAATCATCTAATATATAGCTGATATTTTCACACCTCATCACGAGTAAACCCGTACCATGTTATTTACATGTGCGCACGTATTAAACCAATACATGCACATACCTGAAACATATAGACTATATTTAAATTAGAAGATCGTATCCTTGAAGATATCAAATCAACCATAGATTTATAGATTTGAGACAATTTGTTAACTGCTCTCTAGCCTCATAAATTTTTGTTTGACATGAATGTAAGAGAAATGAGGATATGTAATCGACGCTGCTGCGTCTAGTATAGCCACTACATGTCTTTTCATAAGGAACGGATCCATACCATGTGTCTATCTCTCATCCTTCTCCCTGCTTTGGTTCACTATGTAAGGGTAGAGAGAAGGGTGAGACTATACCATGCGGAGCGGATCCATACTATGGGTCTATTTAGCAGGGCTCCGGCTCTTCAAAAACAACTCCGGCTTTGACTCCTCTGGTGGAATGACTTCTCTAGTGGAGCTAATGCCGTTTTGAAAAATATTTGGCAAAATAGTTTCACATGTTGAATTGAGGTCGTAAAATATCTAAATTGCCCTTCCTTATATATATATTTTTATTTTTTTCTTCTTTTTCCTTCTTATAATTTTCTCTCCTTTTCTTTTTCCCTTCTCTCCTCCTTATCCATTACCGCGAGCTCCCCCGCCCGACCCGCCTCCTCCTCCTCGCCGCCCTCTCCATCGCGCCACCCCTCTCCCTCCTCCTCCTCTACCGCCGCCGAGCCTCCTCCTCCCTCCTCCACCGCCAGGTCTCCCCTGCGGTCCGCCGCTGGGCCTCCTCCTTGCTACCGTCTGTCGCCGGTCGGCCGCTTGCTCCTCGCGCTGCCCTTGCGACCGCCGCCGGCCGACCACCTCCTCCCCGCGGTCCGCGCTCCTGTGGTCGCCTCGGTGGGCCCCACTCCAGGGCAGACTGGGAAACGGCGAGCGGAGCCGCGCGGAGCCACATTTTTTTGGCTTCATCTCCCCCAAAGCGCTCCCGAGAGCGTGTTTTCCGGGGCTCCAGAGTGGAGCCGCTGGTGAAAGCCCCCGTTTGGCAGGGCTCCTACCGGAGCTGATTTTGGAGCTGCCCATGGAGCCCTGCCAAAGGGGCTCTATGTGTCCGTCTCTCATTTTCCTCTCCACTCTGGTTGAATAGTGTAAGGAGGTTTGTTATGATCAGGAGAGATTGGGAAGATGAGGGAGAGAATCATGAAATTAATACTTTGTGATAAACAGGGCTCACTAAAATTTATATTAGAAATAAATATTATAGAAAATGTATTAGAGGATTACTACTTTATAATATAATAACTATGTATACCTGATATGGATGAAGTGATATATAAATATGCTCTGTATGACCTTCGCGGATGCCATAACGCGGTGATAGCTCCATCGGTTCTAGCGAGGCGTCATTCGGCAGTTATTAGGATTTAGGAAGCTTCTTTCCTTTTGTTTTCTTGCATAATAATTGGCTGCTGATAGTAGATACACCACAAGATCAATATCTAACGGTGCACCGCTGCATGCCACCTTGCCTAGCAATCTGCCTGCGCGGCTGCGCCTCCTACTCCTCACCCCTTCTTCCTCCACCAGCGACGCGCACCACCGCACACAACATCTTCCCTGTTCCCTGCTGCCTACCCTGCCCAGCGCACCACCGCACGCAAGGAAGTCGGAACCCGGAAGCCCCACTCATTATTTCGTCCGACCTCGATCCCCCTCCATCCACTCGCCGGATTCGTCGACTGGAGTTTAAATCCGATCCCGCCGTCGCGCCCCGACCGCCGTCTCCTGCCCCGTCGAGGCGACCCGTCAGCCAGGCCCCGCACCACCGCTTGGCGAGCCGTTTTGACTGGCCTGACACCGGCGAGGCGGCGATCCCTCTCTATCCTCATCGCCCCCCCTGCCTCTGCGCTCCCCGTCCCGTCGCCGTCGCCGCCGGCCTCGATTGAAGTTAGAAGTCAAATAGGAGGATGGATCGCCACCTGCAACATCAACTCAGGTATGCAATCCTCTCCCTCTCTTCTCTTGCGGTTTCTCGTTTTTTGGTGCCGGATTGGATTGGACTGCTGGACCTGAGCTCCGATTCGTGGCGGGCGGGGCTTAGTAGCGCGGTAGGGTGCGGGGCGCAGAGCAGCAGGCCCACAGGAGCGGGGCGCAGCGCGGCAGCGGAGGGGAGGGACGCGCCGTAGCACGGAGAGGACAGCGAGATGTAGAAGAAGTCGTGTCAGATCGATCGGTTCGGGAGTCGAAACGGGTTCACGATGGGCTTTTTGACTGGGAGAAATCCAGTGCTAAATCTGAAATCGCAAATGAATTAGTGGTGCGAGGGCAAAACGTCGGTGCGAAAATCCACATAGCAGCCACATGAAATCAGCTTTGAAGCATTGGGCCTTTTTCTGTCCTGATATATTTCTAGCTGCAGATTTAGGTTTGATGACTGATTTGTTAGAATTGGGCAAAGTTTGATAACCTCTGTGTCTTGGACGCTTTAATGTCTGATTTATTCCTTTTGTGCTTAAATATTTGGGATCTCAAGCTGCTGATACAATAGCTTAACGATTGATTACAGTAGGTGTCTTATCTGTTTTGGTCTGGGGTGTCTTCTTCTTCCTCATTGGGATTCTAACAGCTCTTCCTTCTGACTTCTTATCAATCAGTACTACCATGAGCGACGATGGAGACCATACCTGCCCGCTCTGCGCCGAGGAGATGGACATCACTGACCAGCAGCTCAAGCCATGCAAATGTGGATATGATGTATGTATATCCATAATCCTCCTATCCGATCAATCAGACTGTATGCCTTTGCCATTGCCTCTGCAGCAGAGACAACAACTATGAGCTCAAGCAGCTAACTGCCATTTACTCATTTTTTCTTGTTTATGTACCAACTCTTCAGATTTGCGTCTGGTGCTGGCACCATATCATAGACATGGCTGAGAAGGAGGAGACAGAGGGTCGTTGCCCGGCATGTCGCACTCCCTACGACAAGGACAGGATTGTCAAAATGGCTGCCACTTGTGAGAGGTTCGTCACAAACTTTCAGCAGCCATGCTTTCTTTCACCCTCCTAATGCCTCTGTTCTTATCAATGAATTTGAGTTTTACTTCTACAGACTATAGCATTTGTGATTACCCTTTTATAATGCGAAACATGCGAATATAAATCCTTTCAGCTTTTATTTCAGTTCAGTTATCATTACTTACATTGAAAGGTGTATTGTAATAGCAAGTTCCAGTTTACATTCATTTTCATGGAAACAGGACGGTGGCAGAGAAAAATGCAGAGAAGAAACACAAGAACCAAAAGGTTAAGCCAAAGGCGGCAGCAGCAGCAGCAGCAGCAGCAACATCTAGCATAGAAGCTAAGAAGCATCTGGCTGGTGTCAGGGTTATCCAGAGGAATCTGGTGTACATAATTGGACTACCTGCACATTTGTGCAATGAGAGTGTGAGCACCATATCATTATTCATAATTAGATCCATCAAAGTTACGCTACATGTTTAAATTTTAGTTCTCATACCAACACTACTATTATTTTTTGTTTTAGGTTCTTGAGCGTAGGGAATACTTTGGACAATATGGGAAAGTTTTGAAGGTTTCAGTTTCCCGTCCTACTGGGCCTCCTTCCCAGCAGGCATCAGCAAACAACAATATTAGTGTGTATGCCTTTTTGAACCTCATGCTGTACATGCATGATCTGTTCTTGCTTCATATTCAGAGACATTATTTAGTTTTTGTTAACCAGTTTGATATATCAAATATTTATCCTCCACTTTATGCAATTGCATGGTTCAAGTTTGTATGCTTCCTTGTTATACTAGAGCATTAGTGTTATAAGAAAGTAAATTGAGCCTAAAATTGTATTTTGCGGTCTTCTACTGAACTTGGTGAAAAAGATGACAATTATATCCATATGCATTTTAAGGTCTTACCTACTTAGTAGTGTGACTTGCCTGTGGCCACCTGATTTATATAGCCATATCTGAAAGTAACATTGGTTTCCTCATTGCCATCATAAGGAGAAATATCTCTTTATTGCTGTGATTTCTGGGAGTTTCAGATAGATGCAAAGCGTCTTTTCAGTCAGTGCCTGATTTCTGCATCATCAATTACAGACCTACCTGATTCTTCTGGATGGTACAATCCACTGTATCTGGGCTAAGCCGCAACCCGACCCTACATGTGTAGATATAGAATAGAAGAATTTCTTTAAATGAGATGGCAGTTTTTTTCATTTGATTCGAGAGCATTGTTGGTTTCCTGGCAATGTATGATATCTTCATTGGTTTCTGAGCGATTTCAAAGAGAGTTGCTGGATATATTCTGAAACAGTGTTATGCCAGCAATATGAATTGTAGAATAACTTGAAGAATAAAATTGAGGCCTATGGGATATGTCATTATGTGTACTCAGCAATATAGTAGCTCACCGTTTGGGCTTCATCAGTGCAGAAATTACTGTGTATGTTGAAGTTCGCATGCTTGCAACATGTCTAACACACTGTTTCTCATCAACACTTTCTTTACATAGTTTCTTCCCATTTGCTGGTATTTGCTGTGACTTCTTGGTTTAGCTATGCTTATACGTGGCATGCAGTTACATAGACCAATTAGTTTTACCTGAAGGTTGCATCTTATATTGCACACTTATTTGTTTCAGATATAGATAATCATGGTCCTAAATTGTTTAAGAACCTTGGATATTATTTTTTTTGCGTGTTGCTGCTGCAAATTACTAACATTCACATAAGTTGTGTTGCGTTCAGCGAAAGCATCTAAACTTTGACCACCAATACTTCTTGATATAGTTAGATCGAATAATGAAAATGATATAAGCGTATTTGTCTTTAATGTAGATTGTAAATATGTTACAATAGAGACATGCAGTTAATAGGTACACATTGGTGGCAGTGTGGAAGTTTGAAACACCATTTATTTGTGACGGCAGGCAGTGATTTGTTTGTATAAGAGTTCGATTCAGAAGTTCTGCTCTTGTTTAAACAGTAACTGATTACTGTCAAATGTGTACAGATATATTACTTATGCCAAAGAAGAGGAGGCCATCCGTTGTATTCAAGCTGTACACAATTTTGTTTTGGAAGGGAAAATTTTAAGGTGAGCTTCTATACTTTTGCTCTCTTCCAGAAATTTTACACGATGTGGTAACTCTAATGGTTGTTGACTGCTGCAGAGCATGCTTTGGTACTACGAAATATTGCCATGCATGGCTGCGGAACATGGTACAACTGTTGCTTCATTCTGATAGCTTTATTTTCTAGTACTCTACCTAGTCCTCTCATCCTGAATGTTTCTTGACTTTCCAGACATGTGGGAATCCAGATTGTCTCTATTTGCATGAAGTAGGTGGTCAGGAGGATAGTTTCACTAAAGATGAGGTCATCTCAGCATATACAAGGTAGTACTTAGCTATTTTAACTGATGTTCTAGAACTCAGTTTCTTCTTCTGCTTCTTTCACTCAGTGTAGCCCTAAGCTACTGTCCGAGTCCTGGCTATTGCTTTCCTTCTCTGCCTACACTACTTCTCCACGTATTGTGGCTCCGTTTGGCATTACGGTTGCTTTTTAAAACCACCATTTTTGTTTTTCCACTTTTGTTTATAGTAATTACTCCTAGTCCCTTGGAACAATACAAGCAAAATCTTACTATGTATAAGCTGTTGCTATTCTGTGTAAAATGGTGCGGCTGCTTCAATGTGGATGTTTAATATATTAAGTACTGCTTTGATAACTCCCTTTGTCCTAAAACAATTTTCATAATATCAATTGATACTTTCCATTCACTCTTCTACATTCCTATCAGGACCAGGGTCCCCCAGATGGCATCTGGTGTTTCGCAAAGACGTGCAGGCACTGTACTGCCTCCTCCAGCTGATGATTTCTCTTACAGTGCGGTGGTATCAGCCAAGCATACAATCAAGAATGGAACTCTTGTATGTTCTTTATGCTGAATATTCAAAATTCTTTTGAAGACATGTTGTTTTGTTAATTTTCATGCTGCTTTCCACTCTAGGTTAATCTGTTGTATTTCCTTATGTGTCGGCTTACATACTGCATTCAATGGCCTTTTTGTGTGCAGAATACCAACACCCAGCCCAGACTTTCACCCCCAAATAGTAGTTCTGGGAGGTCCACACTTCCACCAGCTTCCTCATGGTATGGTACCTCTAGGAGTGCTCCACTATCTTTCACTATATATTGAAAATGAGAACTGTGTTATTGATCCCCCCCCATTTCTATGTGCAGGGGGCATCGTGATTTGAATGCCAGGACAACAGCTAATGGGGTGACATCAACACAGTCGCAGATGAAATCAAAATCAGAGCCACAAATTAATTCATTTTCTAGTTCTTCAACTATTTCAAGTACAATAATACCTTCTTCTTGGAATGATGATACAAGTACAGCGCCAAAAATGTCTGAAGGACGGCAAGTGTCAGAACAAGATAGTGCATCCAAAACCATAGAGCCGTATAAGCCTGGTATTGTGAACGAAACACATTCTCTATCATCACTGGACATAGACTTCTCCACAATACCTTCAGCTTGGAATGACGATGACATTGTAGTGTCAGATGGCATGTCAAAAGGAAGCGAGCAAATTCAACCTGCAAAAGAAAATGGAAAGCTAACCCATCTAGCGTCTAAGTCACCAATATCACCTAAGAAAGACGTGGCAGTGAACATTACCAGCAAAAGTCCTTCAGATTTTGTATCAGATCTGGCAATTTCGAAATCAGATGTAAAGGCTGGTGATGGTGATAGCTCAGTTACCAAGATTACTCCTAAAAGCCCTACATCAGCTGATGTAAACTGCCAATCTTGTCTTGCTGCTGATGAGAAAATACTAGAGGATATTGGACCCAGTGAGACTGACATTGAGAAGCTATCTGTTCCGATATCTTCAATAAAGTTAGATGGCAATGAGGCTCATAGTATGGTAGGAAATCATCAACCAGATGCAATGCCATGCATGTCTGTTACCGCACCAATAGGTCGTCGGAATTTTGACAGAGGCCAGTCTCATATGAAGCTTGATGAGCTCCTACATTCAGAAAATAAGGATACGGTTCTCTCTTGTCAATATGGTTCTGATAACCATCTTGATTGGACTTCAGAGCAGCAAAGTTGTAGTGCTACTTCATTAAATGATATAGTAAATTCTACAGCGATCACTGACAAACTTCATAGTAGGCTGATGGATGGTTCAGACCAACCATCGTATTCGTCATTTGCCAGGCTTCCAAATACATTAGGCACTTCACTGTGGAATGATACAGAAAGTAACCCTACATTGATGATTGGTACTAGAACTTCTTCCCAGATGCAGAGTGGGTTTTCTTCAATCGATAAGGCTCGTGCCTTGTTAAATGGTGATCAAGATGGGCGAGGGACTGTATATACACCTGGTAATGTTTCTGGAGATCCTGGAATGGGAAGTCATCAGCCTGGTGCAATGGGTTCAGTAAGAACTGGTAGTGTAGGAAGTTTTGACAAGACCATAAGTGTAAATAAGGATGAAAGCAGAATAATTTCTGATATGTTGTCATCAGAGTTTAATCTGTGGGATGATTCATTTTCGTCTGCTAACAATTACGTTAGGATGCTTAGAGAATCTGAAAATAACGATGTCCCTTTCACCATGCCTTCATGGAAATCAGGATCTGGCAGCAGAGAGTCCAGATTTTCGTTTGCTAGGCAGGATAACCATGGAAACTTGGATTCATCTCTCAGAAACTGTGCTAGTGATCAAAATTTTAGTTTGCTACCCCAGATTTCTCAAGGAAATTTTTACCAGAATGGCCGTGCATTCCAATCCCTGGAGAATGATGCTTCCAATAGCAACTCTCTGGCTATGTCAGATATGGCAACTATTGGTGAGTACTACCTTTTCACTTCTGTACCTGATTGAGCAAAATGATGAGTACTGTAATTGGTGAAAATATTCTGACTCGTGGAAATGGACTGTTGATATATCTTTCTATCCTGTAATCTTTGACAACAAACAAGGCCCTCTTTAATTAGAACCATTTGATGGCCTTAGCCGAAACAGTGTTTGTTAAGCTAGAGAGACACCTCACGGGTGCAAAACCTGCCTAGTCCACACACCACACACAAATATGTTGATGCTGTTGTAATTGTCAAAATTACAATTTACTCTTCGATGGGTCTTAGCAGTTTGGATTTTAGGAAATTTAAACTGCATGCAAACATAAACAACTACACCTTTGGCCAAATGCCTCTGACTTGTTACTGTTTTGAATATCTAAATTCCAATGCACCTGTAACTGCATGTCAGCAAGGCTGCAAGAACATACCAAACTGCATAATTGCCTGAATCTTGCACCTTTTCAATTTGTACACACCCTGCGCATCAATACTCACTGACACCCTGGCTTGATCAGCACCATGCTCTGGTTCTTAGCCAACGAGCCCTGCTGTCTGGTGAGTATTAATGCTTTTTAACAACTGAATCCATCATTGTTTGGAGAAGTGCATATTAAGTGCCGTTCGGTTTCAAAATATTTGCAGGGTAGCTTTTGCTATTTCACAGATTTTGGAGCATAGGTAGATGTATGCTCAACCCCTCAAGTTTTTGTGCTAAACTTCTATTTAAACATTTGAAATGCCACATATGGTGTATTTATAAAGTCTATATGTTTATAGAACTCTGGAATATTGTTGCTCAATTAAGAAAGGATAGCAAAAACTTCATCTACAAAATATTTTCGGTAGATTTTTGCACATCATGGTATAACTAGGTCAATGTATGTTCAGGAACAGAGGTTGCTTCATGTTCATGTATAAAACTGTAACAAGTTGGGGCTAATATGTTATAGAGCTTATTCAAGTTGAGGGGTGGGTGGATTGTTGATCTATTGGTGGTAATTCTGTAACTTTGATGGTTTCACCAGTCACCAGTGATAAGTCTGTGTGCTTATGAAGCATTTGCTTTCTCAGGTTCATCAAGATCTAAAATATCTGCACCCCCAGGATTTTCAGCACCAGCAAGAGTCCCGCCTCCTGGATTTCCTTCCCAGGATGGTCTGAATCCCCCTCCTGGGTTTTCTTCTGGAATTTCATCTCAGGAAGTGTCTAAGACCCCACCGAGATTGCCTTCTCCATTTTCTTCTGGATTATCATCTCAGGATGGGCCTAATCCTCCTTCTAGATCCTTTTCTGCATTTTCCTCTGGATTTTCATTACAGGATGGGCCCAACCACCCTTCTAGATTCCCTTCTGCATTTACCTCTGGATTTTCATCACAGGACGGGTCTAACTATAATCAGTTGCATGGCTCTATGTACCAAGGTTTGTTTACTTTCTCAATATCTCTGTTTGCCTTTTCTCTCGAAACAAGTTCGACTTCTCTTACCTTTTTGTGGTTCTTGACAGAAACTCTTCTCCGGGATAATGTTTTAGGCGGCAACAGTAATCATTATCAAGTTCCGTTTGGTAGGCACACAAATGACATAGAATTTAATGATCCTGCCATACTGGCAGTGGGAAAAGGGCGTATGCCTGGAATTGGTGATTCAGGGTTGGAGATGAAAAATACCCCTGCTTTTCCAGCTCACTTGCAAACATCAAATAATGACCCAAGGTTTCAGTTTCGTATGCAACCGAATGTGCAGTCTCATCAAAACTTGAGATTCACAGACCATATGCATGATGCCTTCAATCCTATGAATGATAATTATCTGGCATCCAGATTTTTACAGCAGAGCCATGGTCCTGTATCCCCTTATGCGCAGATGCCGCAACAACCCAGAAACTCACAGCTTACAAATGGTCACTTGGATGGGTGGAGCGATTTGAGGCAAGGGAATAACAACCTTATGTCAGACATGTCGGGGATGCTATATCCAAGTGAAGTGAACAACTTGCGCATGCTGGGTTCAAATGATATCTATACCAGAGCCTTTGGAATGTGATTGTCTCGTGGTAGATGTGTGACTTTGAGCTTACATGTTCTAACTTGGGGCATTTGTTGAGCTGTGAAATTATCTGGTCACGCAGAACATAGTTTACCCCAGGGTGGATAGTGTTGCTGTGCTCATGAGCTTGCATGTGTGTTTATTGGTATCGAAGTTGACCAACATGAACCTTCCAGACCTTTGAAACTACCAGGTATGCATGCCATTGATTAGTTTTTGCTAGGAAAAAACCCTTAGGAAAGCAGCTCCTCTATGTATTGGTGCACAAACATGTTGCTGATTTCCCTATGGTTTATTGGTTGATGGTCAGGTTCTTTCTCTTTTATGATATATGAAGGGAGTGAAAAGAAAGATGCATCAAGAAGAGCAAAGCAGCTGAAGTTGAAGTTGATTAAGAAGAAGCTAGTGTGGCTTGGCTTGAATTGGTGTCTTGGTGACACATTGTGTTTTCTTCGTACATGATGATATCCGTGTGTGGTCCTCGTTTCCTTTTCGGTTGGTCCACAAAAACTGAGCTGGAGCCGAGCAGAGGTTTGTTTGGTTGGTGTCTGGCTGGATAGTACATGCGTGTTGTCTAGACTTTTGGTTTGCTGTTGTTACACCCTGAGTTACCGACCACAGAGTGGGGGAGGGAATAGCTGTTACTGGAGCGCGAGCTTCGCGGCGCTGTTTACTGGAAGAGTCATGTAGTTCGATTTGTCAGGTCTTGTAAAGTGATTTTTGGTACTCAATTCTTCGCTCTCATTTGAGCAGTAGAAAGAAATGTGACACAGATCGAAGACGAAGAGCATCTGTGGCGTGCTATAACTGAAGAGAGCACAATTGATGTGATGAATTGTGGATTTGTGTTTGAGAGAGGATAGGTCTTTTCTGCCACTTCGGGCCTTGGCTGAGAATCGGCCGGGTTACGAAAGTCGAACCTCGAGCCTTGACAGCAGTGGCCTTTTTTTTGACTGCAGTGGCCTTGGCGCCGCGTGGGGTTTGTGCAGTAGTATGTGCCGCGGCCTGTTTCGATTCCGGGGGTCGGAGTCGGACCAGAGAACCCGCTGCGGCAGTGGAAAGGATGGGTGGGTGGGCCTTGCAACTCAGGGTGGCAACCGGGCGGGTCGGGGCCGGGGAGACGACCCCCGTCCCCGAAACAGAGTCCCCGTCCCGGTCCCGATATCTTTAGCGGGGTTTCCCCATTCCCGATCCCTGCGGATCCCCGTTCCCTAACGGGGCCCCGTGGGGGGCCTGCTCTGCTGCTCCCGAGCCGCGAGCGTGAGAGCTGGCGGCGCTCGGCGGCAGGCGGCACCGGCGCTCGGTGTGGGCGTCGGCAGCAGGCGGCTGCGGCGCTTGGCGTCGGCACCAAGCGGCTGCGGGCTTGCGGTGCTCGGCTTGGCGTCGACGGCAGGCGGCGGGGGGAAATGGAGGCCGAGGACGGGAGGAACGAGGAGGCAGGAGAGGAGGGAGAGTGAGGTGAGGGTTAGGGTTTCAAGGGTTCACTATATATATCTCTCGGTTGAGCTTTAGTGGGCTGTCTATCATACGGGCTTTTTAATTTTCGGGGCTCCACGGCCCCCGCGGGTCAAATTCATCCCCGGCCCCGCCCCGTCTAGATTTCGGGTCCCCGACGCACTGGCCCCGCGGGGGAAAAATCCACCCTATTACTGTTGTTATCGGGGTGGGTCCCCACGGATCCCCGCTCCCATTAGCCCCGTTGCCAACCTGACTTGCAACGGAGTGGTTGCAAGATGGGCATGGGGCATGGGGAATGGGCTGTTGCCAACAGCACCAAACAGGCTGAGCCGCCGGGGCGCAGGCGGCGCACGTCTGTTTGCTGTCTCCTTCCGGAGCTCCGGTGCAGTGGCAACCGCCAATGCACGTTAAGGACTGCACATGTTGTCAGCCGTCCGATTTTCCATCCGACGGCTCAGATCCGATGCTACAGTGCCGGACACCGGCAAGGACCTGCGTGCGTTCGCATCGACGTGGATGCAGTGCCTCGAATCGGCTGGAAAATATACTCCGTAAAACATAGCCTGCAGCCTGTCCGGCAGATGGCATCTCCTCCTGCCTCCCAGAATTCAAAACATACAGCTACTACACGGCGAGCCAACCATACCCGCGCCCATGGTTGTTGACTTCGCGGCACGCGCCACAAATCTGAGCCTCCGTCCCGTCCCGTCACAGATTCACAGCACAACGAACCCGTTGCCTGCCAGGACTCCAAGCCTGCACTCCTGCAGCGACCGATGGTAGTACGTGCGTGCGTGCCAGCGGTGGCGGCGTGCATCATCCTCACCCTTCTTCTCCACGTTTTTTCTGATGACGGGACGCGCCGCTCGCGCTGTGCAGGGATCCGCGGGGCGGATGGGGCCCTGCGGCGGCGGGGGCGCCCGGGACGTGGACGCGCGCTCCGTGGGCCGCGTCGCCAGGGTGGCCGTCCGCCACGGGGACGCCGTCCACGCCGTCTCCGTGCTGTACGAGCGCGGCGGCCGCCAGGAGTGGACCGACCTCCGGGGCGGTCAGGGAGGGGAGCTCACCGAGGTACGTCGCGTTACTTTACACTCAACAGTGTGCCAGTGGATCACGCCGCCGGCGAGCGAGGAACGGCGGCGGTGCACGCGCCGAATTGGTTGTCTATCAAACAGACCTTGACGATTACCGTGTGTCGCAGCTCTGCCTGCGCCCGGGCGAGCACTTGACGAGCGTGCAAGGCCAGGTAGCGCCGTGGTGCGCGCGCTCACGCTCGTCAGCGCGACCGCCGCGCCTACGGGCCGCACGGCCGCCCGGGCCCTGGCGCCATCACGTTCGCGCTCCCCGCGGCCATCCGCCGGGGAAGACCACCAAGCAGCCGGAACACGTGCTTGCTACAGGTCTCTGGCACCATCCGGCGCTGCCTGCAAGGCGGCTGGCTGCAACGCGTCCCACGCGCAGACCGACCCGCCTGGCGGCGACGGCCGGCGCGCCGCCGTGGCTCTCGCACCGGCCAGGACAGGGCGCGGCGCGGCGCGGCGAGGCCACATGCGCCTCATCGACGACGGCGCCACGTCGCCACCACGTACGGTCCCTGGAGGCCGGCCTGCCTGGACCGCATGCCGGCGGCGGGCGGGCGCACCGGATCGCTAGCCTGCCATTACGCGCCACTGCTACGAGCTACCCCGTTGGGCATGCGTGCAAGGCATGGCCGAAAACGCTCGCGCGTAGACGTAGGCGTAGGCCTGGGCCGGCACCGGACCGCCCTTATTGGCGCGGTGGACCGCTCTGGCGAGCTAGAACTGGGTCGGAACGAAATGCGATGGAGCCTTCAGCTGCTACCACCAGATCGACGAGGACCTGTCCATCCGCTTCAGTCCTTTGCCCTGACAGGTTGACACCAAGTTGCTGCATGACACGCCTGAAAGTCTGTAGAACTAGTCTTGTTTTTTTTAAAGAAACACAGTAAAGACGCAGATACTCACAACACGCACACACACTCATCCCTATGAATACACGTACATAATCCTACTCCTATGAGCATCTTTGAGAGACTGAACCGGCAAATCCTCGAGATTGAGCACCGTGTCTTCAAGTGATGATGCCCAACAAGCTTTACCAAAGTTGCAGAGTAAAAAGAGGTGATCGAGATGCAGTTTCAGGTCTTTTTTTTTTAGAACGACAGTTTCATGTCTTTGGAGAATGCAGAGATCACAGGTGTAGGATTCCTGCAGTAGGTCTTTGGAGAACACAGACACCAGCTGCAGGAGTCGTAGACCGGTAGGTTTCCTTGAGGAGCGGGCGGGGGATCTGCCGCGGAGAGGCGGCGCCACTCGCGAGCCTGCCAAATTGCGCGCGCGCCCACTGCAACACGGGCCCCTCCGCCTAAGCCTAACGGTGCACCCGACCACTGGGTTCAGTGTCCCTGCTCGTATCAATCACTCCTTGCTGCTTGGTCCAGCGCCTCCTTTAATTTGAGAAGGGGAATTTAAGGCCGAAAGCTTAGTGCCGGTTAACTACACACACTTTAATTGGAAAAAGGAGCCCCAGCCTTCTTCCTCTTCTTCGAATTCTGTCTCTGAACGTCGTGTACCATCTGCAAAACGCTCGCTGTTCGTTAGTCCTGCAGCTCTCATGAGATGCCGCAAGAACAACTGTGCTTACTGAAACTTTGTGCATGATGTACGATGAGAGGAGTCGGACACAGACAAATCAAAAGTTCAGACATTATTATGTAATAGTCCAGGCCAAGGAGTTCCTAATCCTGTTGTCAGATTCAACACTCTCTGAACCTTCACCAATCACCAAGCAGCCACCGCCCGTTTCTGCTGCCTCTTCTTGGGACCAAGAATGAGTCCACGCTTGAACACGTTCGGTTGTGGGCTTGTAGTGGCAAACTAGCATGCTTAGCGAAGGTCACCTCCGTTCATACTTGGACAGGCCACGGATCACGACGACGACGACCACGGCACCACGAACAAGAGGGTAGGAGGTGGCCAACCAGGACCAGGACGCGGAGCTGCCGGGAGCTTAAGGGACACCCAGAACTGAACCCAAAACGACGCTCCTCCGGGCATGACAGCTCCCTGCAGGCTCAGGCAATGATGCCGACTGCCGAGCCATGGCTCCTGAAAGCTGAGCCCCATGGTAACACCGGATCATGGACCAGATGAAACTCCTCCTCAATCCATGCGATCCTGATCCACCTGACACCAACGCAGACCGCGGAATCAGGTCCCCCATTACTCGAGAGCAATCCCCTCCCCTCCCATGGCGCCCGTTCATGCACCTCCCGGATCCCAATCCCCGTTGCGCCGTGAGGCCACAACCCTGCTGACTGCTGCCCTTGGGCCATGGCTGCAGACCTGCAGTGTACAAGGAACTAGTTGGCGCTGTCCCCACAGATTGCAAGCTAGCTCGCTCTCGCATGTCATGTATTAACAACTCTTTACACGGGCATCAATGCTTTCGTGGACCATACCACAAGTAGTGCACTAGCGCTGCAGCTGATCTTTCTTTCTTTCGCAACACCCCTCGTTCCATCCATCACTACATTATCGTCGCGAACGGTCACTGACGTGCAGGCCTGTCAGTGACCGTTCGCGACGATTTCGTCGATTCGCAATGCAGCCGCGAGGGGTTGGATCGGGTGCACGGCACGCCGTCCCGAATCGGCCCGACGGCGACGGCGCACCTACCAGCTGAATTGCGTTTGGATGATGATCATTGCGAGGTGTTCATCATTGCGATCTATCCATCCGCTCCTCTGTTCCGCTGCTCCTTTTCCTCCTGCTTTCGCGCGGGTCGACGCGTCAGGGGATGGCCGGAGGGCACGAGCCCGATGGGGATGCTGCCGCCGCCTCCTCCTCCGGCCCGGGGCCGCCGCCCTGATCGATTGCTTGCGGCCGCTCCATCACCCGGGACCAGACGGATTATCCACTGCGACCCTTTATTTTCTCGCCGAACTGTTGAACTTGAGCTCAGCTTCTTTGTGCCTTCAGAGTTTCAGAGACTGCAGCCAGATGCCCAGATTCCTTGGGTCTGGAGTTAGACTGTAGGTAGCTCAGCTGCTGCTGAAACAAAAAGCTTTTAGAAAATGCTCGATTTGGTTTTCTTTATGATTACGAATTTATGATTCCGTCATGGAATGAATCGGTGTGTGTATAATTCACGCGAGCCATGATGAGATGGATGTAGCAGTGGTCGGTTCAATTCAATTCGTTTCATTTCAGCTCTTGAATTGGATCCGACTGTTATCACGTCGATCAGATCCAGGAGGAACACTGATGAGCCGGCCATCCCTCAGATCCAGCTCGACCACGCGTCCACGCCGGTGCTCGCCACAGCACGTGCGGTCTCGGCGTCTCGCTCTCGCCGTCGACCGTAGCCGCATGCATGCACGCACGCACCTCTCGCCTCTCGGCGTATGGTCGTATGGACACCCGTCCTCGTCCATGCACGCACCGACCGTATTCGTATCGCCATCCGTGTACGTGTACGCCCGGCCGGTCGCCGTCGCTGCAACCTTTCGACAGCAGGCCGCGCCGCTGCCGTACGGCCCGGCGGTGACGGGACTTCCAACGGCGACGGCGATTCCTCCCATGATTCCGCCCGTCCGGCCGGCTGGGCTCGCGCCGTGCGCTGGTCGCCACCGTGTCACCGGGCTCGAATGGGACGGAACGGGGGCTCCGCGGCCACAGGCTGCGTTCGGACTGAACCGAGAGGGCTTCGGCTTCCATCCGCCCCCCTGACATGTCGCGGCCGGACGGGACGCTGCCGCTTGACCGGCCGGCCGGGAGCAGAGCGGAGGAGTGGGGGAGGGAAAAAGGAGCACGTGATGATTGTGCCGGACCCGGGCCGCGAACGTGTGGCGGTGCGCGCGCCGCGCCGCCGGGCGGTCGCAAGTCAGCCGCCGACGTTCGCGTGGCGCGGTCGCCGGGAAAGTAGGGCCCCACGGAAAGCCGTGGGTCGCGGCCGGACCGGTAGGGAGGCGAAGGACGACGTGGCCTTCGTTACGCGATGGCAAATGAGCGGCGCTGCGCCGCTCCTCTGCTACTGCTGGCTGACAGGGCACGCTGCTGTGAGCGTCAGAGGAAAAAGCTCAATTGCCACAGGGATTCTGCAACAATCTGCTCACGCTCATGCATGTTCCAAACATTTTTCTTTGAGCTTACTTGTTCCAAACATCTCTTTTTTTCTGAACAGCTTAACATTTATTTCTCGAGCTTACATGTTCAAAACATGGCAACCAAGTTTGAGCATTGTTTTTTTTTCTTTCTGAACGAACGACAGTGCACGAGGCAGTGGACCTGAGCTTGAAGGATGCGAAAGCGAAACGAGTTAAATCTTTCAGTTGCGCGAGCAGACAGTACGGCGCGAAGGTCAGAGCGACCGAGAGCCCGTGGAGGCTTGGAGAAGCAGGGCGCGGCGACGACGTCGCGCACGGCTCGTTCGTTCTCTGCACCCGGGGGGCGCGAGTTATGGCGCGCACCCCCGTGGAAACAGTTGGCTGCGATCGGAGGGGGAAGAAATGGGCCGGCACGGCATTGAACGCGACAAGAGGTTCGGCGCCGCCACAGCGACGTCTAACCTTCGGAGTGTCGTCGACGGGGAGCGGACAGCGACGGCGCCCGAACCCCGAGTCTCACGCCGTAGTTCCCTGCGCGAGCACGGTCCCGGCCACGGACGCCTACGGCCCGGCCTTCGTCAACCTCGCGACGCCGGCCGGCCGCGGAGTCGCCGTGGAGACTTAATGGCCGTAGCTGCCGCAGAGACGCTGCGACCTCGAGGTGACGGAGAGGTTTTCGCTGCCGCGGCGAGGTCCGTCGACCATGGCCGCTGCGGCGGCCACGAGGCGCGCGTGTAGAGAGAGAGAGAGAGAGAGAGAGAGAGAGAGAGAGAGAGAGAGAGAGAGAGAGAGAGGACAAGCAGCAGCGCGAGCGCGGTGGGTGCACGCGGCGTGCGGATGGATAGGTGGCGTTTTCCCGGGCGGGGAGCGGCCGTCGAGAGCGACGGCGAGCCTAACCGCGGGATTAGTAGGGGAGCACGCCCGCTTTTGGGGACGGTCCCTGTAGCTGTAGGCACCGCGCGCGCGCGTACATGAACCGGCGCCCCGAGGGAGGAAGGCAACAAAGACCGTCCCTGACAGCGTACTGTTCTAGCCTCAAGGGTGGATCACCATTCTTGTCCGGGGAAAACATCCAGACCATGGGTTATTTTTCCCAGTGAATTAATGGTAACAAAATTTAATGGTATCGTTTTTCCCAGTGAATCTAGAAGCATGATAGCATCTACTCCTATCTTATACAGCATTGTCAACATTTAAAAAAAAATATACTCCGTTCCAAATTGTAGGTCGTTTTGATAAATCTAAATGTATAAATTTTATTATGCACCTAGATATACATTGTGTCTAGATATATAGCAAAATTTATACATCTAAATTTGCTAAAACGATCTACAGTTTGGAACGGAGGAAGTAATATTGATAACTAAGTAAAAAAAAGAGGTTATCCATGAAATACTCTCGGCACTTGATTTTGTGGCATTTTGGAACCACATACTATATGTATAAATGCTAAAACAACATATGTCTCGAACCAAAACAATACCGTGAAACACGCGTTTGGTCAGTGCCGTATTTTGAATTCTTCTCGCAAACTGAGCATCACTCGAACCAACCACTCGCTCAACCTGTAGCGCGATGGAGCAGCTCGTAACTGTTCGGGGACGATAGCTACTATAGATGGCCAAATGGGCTCGACCCGCTGAGCCGGCTCGGATCCAGCACGAAAAAAATACGGCACGAACCCGACCCGGCCCACTAAGAATCGGGTCCGGGTCAACCCGAACCGATAGCCCGTGCCGTGTCTGGGCCGGGACCTCGGCCCATAGTGCCGGCCCGGACACGATACAGCTAACGGGCCTAATCCGATCAGGCACGGCTAATTGGGCCGGCCTGTTAACAGCCCGCGGAGGGCGCCGGCTATATAAGCCGTCGGCGCCGCCCTCCCGAGCAAACCCTAGCCCAGCCCCACCCCCCGGCCCCTCGCCTCCCCCGCGCCTCCTCTCCTCGCTTCTCCTCGCCTCCGCCGCCCCGACTCGCTTGTGCTTTTCGTCTTCCTCCTCTACGGTCGGTGTTTCTTCGCCACCTCCGGCCAGTGATGGCCGGCAGCCCGGGCCATCTCGTCTCCTACACCTCGCGCCCCTCCTCCCCCACTCTCCTCGTTCAGATCTAGAGATCCTCGTCTTCTCCTTGTCCGGCCGGCGGTCCTCCGCCGCCGGTGGCCTGCATCCCAGCACAGCACGACTCTTCCTCTCCTACTCTTGTTCTCCTCTATCCTCTACTCCGGATCGGCACTCCGTCCCGAAACCCTAACCCTAGCCTCCCTCGCCTCCCTCGCGCTTTTCCTCCCCGCCTCCCCCACTCAGATCTAGAGGTCCTCGCCTCCTCGTCTCATCTGTGTACTGTCCGATCGGCGGTCCTCCGCCGCCGGTGGCCTGCGTCCCGGCACGACACGGGTCTGATCCCTCTCCGCCTCTCCTTTTCCGGCTCGGCACTCTGTCCCGAAACCCTAACCCTAGCTTCTCTTCCACTCATCATCTCCTTGTCCTACCCGCCGTCGTCGTGTACCTCGCCGGCAACTCTGGTGCTCCAGATTCTCAGGTTCGCCCTCCTCTTTCTTCTTCTTTGTTTCTTTTCTTTATTGCTCTGTGTTCTCCTCTGTGCTCTGTTACTGATCCCTCTCCTCCACGCAGATCCGTCGAGGAACCAGAGGCCGGCGATGGACGACGACGGGCCCTCCATGTCCATCAACGATGAGATTCGGCTGATGGGAGGGGTTGGAGATGACGAAGAAGACTTGCAAGCGGGACGAGAGGAGTTCTTTGGCCGCAATGCCAATGCGCCGATCGACCTTGTTGACGCCGGCGATGGCGAGGGAGATGCTGGTGTTGCCGGTTCTGTAACTGGTGCCGGTGCTAGTGTTGATCCCGACACCGAGAGCACTGGCGCCAAGCGCAACCGGCTATGCACTGGCTAGTGTTGATGCTTAGTTGATCAAGGATTTTTATACCATTCGTGCCTGAACCGGCACGAACACGGCGGGTTGGCTGTGCTGGCGAGTCGGCATGGCATGGCTAACCTTCTGACGTATCGTGCCATGGGATCGACGGCCAGGCACGCAGGACCGGCACGGCACGACACGGTTAATGCATCGTGCCTAGGCATGCCGTGCCTAGCCGTGCCGTGCCCTGTACGGTTTAGTGCCGTGTGGTGCCGTGTGGCCCATTTGGCCATCTATGCTAGCTGCCAACGGGAGCAGCGGAGCACTCGTACGCAGCAGAGCAGCGCCGTCAGGCCCCAAGACGTCCAGCTCCAGCGGGGAGCGAGCCTGGCCCGAGAGCGAGAGGGCTCGTCGTAGAAAAGAAAAGCGACGCGTAACCTACCGCGCCACGCACCGGTAGAGCAGATCACCGTCGGCGGCGAGGACGAGCGAGCCGGACGCGGACGGCGACAGGCGCGCACGCACCAGCAGCCCAGAGACAGACAGCGGCGCCACCACCAGCCATCAGCCGACGAGCTCGCTCGCTCCGAACCTGAAGCCCCCCGGCCATGGTGGCGTCGTCCAGTCGGTTACCACATCGCCGTTCGTGGGGGGCAGCCGGCACCGGCAGCGACGCAGCTTATCGGATCCCCGTAGCAAAGAAGGAAAGCATCAGGCGACGCGAGATATTCTGGGAAAGCAAGGGGGAGCTCGCAATGGTACAGCTAAACTGATGGGAAAACGATGGGACATCGGCAGCATTTGCGACAGGACAGGACCCAGTGCTTCGTGCTCTCATCCAGCTGCCCTTCCAGCTCATGCAGACCAGGAACCTTGTGCCAGTAAGTAATAGTATTCCGCACCACATTCTTATACACAGATTAATTAACTATCCGGTGATTGCTGTTACGGCTAATCAATCTTCTTCTTGGAGATATTAATCGCTGGTAAAACATCAAAAAAAAAAGAATCGCATCGCCCTACAGGCAGGATCATGACTGTCTGTTAGCTAGTAGCTTGAGAGCTCGGAGCTTCACTCAGCCGCTGCCACTGGTGTCGCAGTGCTCTTAGGTTCTTCCTGCTATGTACAGATCACTCCCTCGGGTTGGTTGTGGTTGGTCGGTGGTGGTGGTGGTCTACGACGACTGATCAGAACTCCATCTTCATGTGGCCCGCTTGTAACTGACCTGTTTTTGGATGGTAATTCGGGCAGGTCAGTGAGATGTCTGAACGGAAGCGAGCAGGATTCAGATTCAGTAAAACACTTGTGAATTTTTACCGACCGTGGAAGCTCTGCGCCGACACGCCGCCGGTCTCCTGGCTCTGCCCGTTGTCGATGTGGAAGACGCTCTGGAGATCGTCCTCCCAGAAGTTCCTTTGCTGAGAGGAATGCAGACCAGCTGTGTTAAGATAGGTTCCTAGTAGCGATCGATTCAGTTCAGTATCTTCAGGATCACAAATTACCTGCAGGTTTGTGCTGGGCGTTCCATCCTGAAACGCGAACTGCGCGTTGGACAGGGCCAGGTCCAGCGGGTTCATGCCGCACTGGCTCTCCAGGCCGTTGGGAACGAACGACTGGAAGACATCGCCCTGGTCGCTGAAGGGAAACCCCGAGCTGGAGCTTTCCAGCGAGAAGACTGAACTCGCTGAAGGGCCACAGGCTTGGAACATCTGAAATTTTTACAGCGGCGTATATGAATGAGTGGCTAGTCGTTTGGTGGACCAGACCATCACAGGACGTGTTCAGAAGGGGGAAGCTTAGACTTACATCCTTCTGCAGGAGGGTAGGCAGGTTACTGAAGTCGAGTGGATTCACAGTTGCAAGCTTCATGGAGAGGAACTGGAGCCACAGGGCAGCGAAACTGATCAGAATTCTGAAAGCTGCATCGATGGCATCAAACGGTTTAAACAGGGCTGCTGCTGCTTACCTCGACCTGCCGTTGCAGAGACTGCACGTAGTTTATGATTTCATCAAGCATGAGTGCCTTGCCGATCACCTGAACAAAACAACATTTAACCACAAGAATTCAGTAACCTTGTGGCTCTGGGATCAACTACTAGTGCTCCTTTTTTTCAAGTTGCTCATTCCACGTACCTTGTTGCATCCTGGCACCAGGTCCTGGAGAACCTTCATCCTCTGGCTGATCCTCTCCCTTCTCACCTATTGAACACACAAGACGAAGTCAACACGCCGTGATGGAATGGAATTCGACGAGCTGGATGGAAGGGGGGGAGCATGGCAAGGCAAATGATGGGAGCTGTACCCTCTCTGCGAGGCTGTGGCTGTCAGTGGCCTGCCCTCTCCTGGCCCGGACATGGACGTAGTCCTTGGGGGGCTCCACCGGCTTGGCATTCTTCCCCTTCCCCGCCGGCTTCCGCGCGCCGTCCTCGACGGAGCTGTCGCTCCCGGCCTGCTCCGACTTAGGCTTCACGGGGCTCTCCTCCTCCTTCCCCTCGGCGCCCTCCGTCTTGCACCTCTTGGCGTCCAGATCCTTCTGGTCCCCAGCCTGAGCACAAAGAATTTCGACGCCGGTTCCAGCGTCAGTGGCACGAAACGCGGGGCGGCAGGAGGAGCGAGCGGGGCAGCAATTCGAGCAGCGCGAAGCTCACCTGAGCAGAGGACTCCTTGCCCTTGCCTTTGGCCGCCGCAGGCGCCTTCCTCTTCTTGGCATTGGCGTCCTTCATCGCGGACGCCGGGTCGGACACCGACGACGCCTCCCCGGAGCCGGCGAACTCGCCGTTGCTCGCGGCGGGCGCCGGCGGCGGCAGCCCGAAGAGGCCGGCCGCGGCGCCGGCGCCGGCGAAGCGCTGCCCGCTGAAGCTGGACAGACGCGCCGCGCGCTCCGCGAACCCGGGGTCGCCGCAGAACCTCTCCAGGCAGTCCTCCCCGCCGTCGCCGCCCGCCGCGGCGCCGTCCAGCATCGCCGGCACGGAACCGAGCACGCCGAAGTCGAGCCTCGGCGCCGAGCTCAGCAGGCTGGCAATGTAGTCCCCGCCGCCGGCCCTGCCCTCCATCGCGGCCGCGAGAGAGCTGACTAGAGTAGACTGGCCGGAACGGGAACGCCGTCCGAGGAGCGGGTCCTCCCTTTCTCGCGGTGGTGGATTTGGGGAAAGGCGCCTTCTTTAGGTGGCGAATCGGAGGCCGAGGAGGAGATTTATAGGGGAGAGGAGAGGTGCCAAGGTGGGGGATGGATGCTTGGGGGATTGGGCAATGGGCTGGAGGTCAAAGCGTGGTGGTGAACTGGTGATGCCCCGCTGCAGCTGGAAGTGGAAGCTTTTCGGTTTGGGGTGGGAAGAGGCTGCCTTTTCAGGCTGCGCCACTGCCCTGACCCGCTTTAAGCAGCTCTCCCGCCGGCGCCGTAACAGGTAATACTAGGAAGTAAAAAGAACCTCAACCCGGTGGCCGTCAATCTTAACCTTACTCTACATGGTAAAATTTGATTGTTTCTTTTTAGGACAATCCGGAGCCTGGTTTCCTGAACTTTGGGAAAATTCGACTTGTCTAATTTGTCACTTGGACACCTTGAACATTCAGGGTTAAGGAATTTGTATCTTTTTTTCAGCCACTACATCTTGCAACATTTGATACGGTTTGAACTAGTATCGTTGGAGTGCGACCTTCATTGACACCAATGATACTAGGAATTTTTCATTTGCGGCGAGGATAGCCACCGGTGCTTTATAGGATACCGACGAATGATGAGATGATAACTGTGACAAAGAGAGCAAGTGAAAAAAAGAGGAAGTTTAGTAGTGTGAGGCCGACGAGACACTTCACCACATGTCAATTTCGATTGATACATGGAGCCCATTTGTCGAGTTCTTGTGGGTTTCATCCGTACTTCGCTAGGCCTAGGGAGGCTTGACACCTTATCCTACTTAGGTCAAGCTCCTTCATATGTGGCTTTGCACTGTACTACTAGGTGGAAAGGATGGCCCCCCATTTCAAGTAATTCGAGCTCTCAAACAAATGCCCTGTGCCCTTACATGCCTCTTCTGCACATTCAGAAAAAGGAGTGCCCATTGAAAACCCTTATGCCTAAATCCATAGCACAAACCAAACTTCTCCTTTCCTTTTGCTTTATGACCCGCCGTTCCAAATTTTCAAATGGAAGTAGCAATCATATGCAAGATTGTATGGACGCATACCGGTAGGCAATAGGCAGGAGGCATTGATGCGCGCTACTACTCGGAGGCCCTATGCAGTAGTCCCTGTTCAAGGATAAGGCTTGTTCACTACTCGAGAAGTTGGATGAGCTCTGGATGCCTGCCGCCTAATTGCTTACCCCAAAACGGCAATGGCGATTACTTCCTCGCCGAGCTGGGTGCGTGGGCCCACGGCCTCTAGAAGATTCTCCTCGTGGAATAATCCGAGCTGCCGAACACTTCACCGCCATTTCCGGCTGCTCCTTCCTGCTGAAGAGATCGACGCTCCCGTGCTTGCATGGTGTTCAGATTCAGAGAGCTGCCGTGATCACTTCCATAACGGGGACGAGGCAAAGCCGGGGGCCCATGCTTGCTTGGCCGATGCCACTGCTGCCACCGCTTCATTGAGCTCGCAAGCTGAACTCGTCCATGGAGCTTCAATGCAAGCTAGCCGAATTTGCAGAGACAGGATGCTGCATTACCAACTTGCCATGAATGCACTTCATCGCTGGAAACGGTGATACTGTTCCTTTGGCTTCAAAGGTACGGTACTCCTATGGATTGCTTTTATATAACGCGCAGGACAACTGCGCGTAGTTGTATTAATAGATAGAAAGAGCGGCAATTCAGAGATCTGCAAAATTGCTGTAGATTTGAAGTGAGGTTAAGGATCTTTTTTTAAAAAAATTGCCAGAACCGCGCGTTCAAACCAAGTTTAGCTGTAGGTGTTTCATACGCGAAACCAGCAGGAATTTGACAACTCACAAGTGGCGTGCATTTGAATATTTGTCCCTCGAGGCATCACATACACATTCCCTTCCTCGTCAACGGGCGCAATGAAGAAGAGGAGCCGGAATAATAAACATATGGCCTGACAAGTAGAATAACCTGGCTGCCAAGCCAATCAACGGTTTTCTCCAATCACACCTCGCATTATTTTTTTTTGAACTTAAAGACCTCGCATTATTATTCTAGCTAATCCCTGGCCGTATTCCTAAACAATCTCCCCCACCTATTCTAATCGCCTCGGGATCGTTGCGACGCTCACATGCACCGCGGCGTTAAACAACTCCCAACTCTAGCAGTGTTCCCATCTGCAGCTAGTATTCCGTCAGAAGTTCACAAAATGTTCGTGACCATCAGCAAAGAAAAAGAAAAACAGGAATGGTCGGCGTCGAACTAGAATTTTGGCAGTTTTTCAAGGAAAACCCAAACTCGCTGCTAATCAATTCTGCAAGATCAGCAATCAATTATGCTGGGCCATACAGATCTTGAACTTGAAACATTTTTGTAATGATTCATGGAAGCATTACAGCCGGGTCCGTGTTTGTACACAACCGTGTGGCCAAAATTTCTACCACCAGCTCATCAGCTTGCAGCAGCACCAGCAGCCTTGCACCACCAGCTACTGTACACAGCCAAGACCAAAGACTCCTTGTGCCTGGCTGCCGCCTGCCTTCGCAGCAACTAACCGTCGAAAAGCTGGACGAGTAGGTGAACTGAATTAGCCTGGATGGCTGGATGCACACACGGTTCTTGACCATAACTCTCGCTCGCTCAACGGAGGACTTGATGATCTCCCTCGTAATCGCCTCTCCCGGACAATGTTAACCACCACCAAGGCGTACGAACGGACAGATCTTCTAGGAATATAGGGCAATAAAAGAGTAGATTAGGTGGTGGCGACATCTATTAAGGGTTACTTTAGTACAAGCAGCAGGATGTACTTGTTTATTCAAGGAGCTTTGGGGAGAAAGAGCTTTAGGGTTTTTAAAACTCGTCTTCTTCGTCAGGCTCAATCATCTGGGCAGGAAAGGGGAATCCATGGGCGTCCATCCAAGAAGCGTCTCCGGATTCATTTTTTTTTCCCAAGCGAGCTACGGGACCCTGCAACGGCGACACAGCACGGACCCTTCCTACGTGGCAGGCGAGGCGCGGGCCTTGTCAGTGACTGGAGGGGGCGCCACGTCGGATGAGCCTGCTTGGGTGTCGCCGGTGGCCGGGTTGGTTTGGGAATGGTGATTGTTTTGCATGGTTGTTGGATCTGAACTTACAGCATAAGTTTGGTGGATCTGAACGTATAGAATATGATCGAGGGCTTGTTGCCTCGTAGAGATATTCCCTCAGCTTCCCGGGGTCAATCATTGCTATTTCTAACCTTCCCCGGCGCTTACTTTCCGGTTCTTCTGTCGGGCTCATGAACTGACCATCATTTTCTGCAGACGCTGTACACCGTGCTGTTAATTAATCTCAGCACATTCCTGTCATCTTTACTCATAACAATCGTCTAAAAATTATTTATTTACTCATAAATCATAACAACGCTTCCGGACACCAACTCTCTCCCAACCATTTACTCCGGGCCGGGACACCAATTCTTTCCGTGAAAACTTGTGTGGATCTTAACGCCTCTGCCTTCCAACCACACACACCTTTGCATAGTGATGCTAATTGCAGGCTCTCGCTGTCACAAGCCTATTGGTCAATTGCACACAGGAGCACCAGCATCGATCACGAGGCAACACACTTGAACGATGCTACGCTCTCTTCAGCAGTTACGCTGCTGCCTTGCCCGAACGGTTCAGCAGCACAGCAATGGTAGGGCTGGCCGCCTTCGTCCCCGGCACGGCGGCGTGAATGCGCGTGTGCCAGTGCCACGACCGGCGAGCGGCGGTGACGGCGCGGCGTTCAGGGCGCGGCTGCTATGACTAGGAGAAGGAGAGCACGCCGTGGCACGGGGCCGGGGACTCGGCGGTAGATTCTGATCGATGGCCGGGCTTGACTTTCGCCGCCGAGTCCGTGCGCCGCGCGCGAATCGTCGGATTCAGATCACCGCCGAGCCGAGACGAGGCGAGAAGAATTCGCCGCCGCAGAAGTCAACTTCGTTCCGGGTCCGGGGAAAGCTCGAGGCCGGCCGGCCGGCGTGGGTTAAAGGTGGTGTTTAGATCATTTTTCGAAAAATTTTGAAACGGAATCTCGCTATTTATGAGTATTAAATAAAATTTATTTATAAAATTTTTTGCACGGATGTATCGTAAATTGAGAGACGAATCTAATGAGTCTAATTAATCCATGATTAGCGGATGGTTACTAGCATCACTATTGCAAATCATGTATTGCAAATCATGGATTAAGTAAGCTCATTAGATTCGTCTCGTGATTTACAACATATCTGTGCAATTGGTTTTTCTTTTTACCGATATTTAGTAATCCATACAAGTGTCCAAATATTTGATGCGATATTTTTTACCAAAACTTTTTGGATCTGAACGACACCTAAGTTCCCCTACGTGCTGGAAAGTTACTGCTAGGACAAATCGTGCCTCGCCATTCCTTTTCTTTCGGAGGCAACGTACGGGAAGTTACATGTGCGCTGTGACACGGCAGGTAAATGCAGCTTTGTTTTTTCTCCGGTTAACCAAAAATTGCACAGTGAATGAAGGGAAAAAAATAGGAACGAAGGTACCAGTAAATTCCGGTACAAAACGGCCGTGTATTTTTAGCTGGGCTGATCGAGCAGTGCTACACCTATAGATAGCAACTTTACAAGTGAATTCTGCACTTGGTCTCTTTGTTGCTAAAAGGCTCGACGCATCACCGTCTCGTTGTGCTCTGCCGAATCACAAGTAGTTGAGGTGCTCCGGTGCTCCATGAATGGCCGGACCGAGCTTTGAAGCGAAGCTCGGAACCAGGAACAGTGCGGGGACTTTGTTGGGGGTCACAAAGTTAAAGCGGCGGCGATCGAGCACGGGGGGCGGTGGGGCGGTGAGGGGTGACTGACGGGTGAGGTAGCTTCGAGTGCTGCGGCACTGTGCGAGATGGAAGGAAGGATCGGCCGCTTTGTACGAGCGGCGCTGTAGTGTGCGTGGCCGGCTTTACAAGTGTACGCTGCGGCGTCCGATTGGTGGGGGTGGGGGAAAGGCTCGCCGACCTAACCTGCAACCGACGAGGGGGTCCTTGCCGTGGAACAGTGGCGCCGGCCCGGCCGGCACTGTGAGACCCCGGAGGGCGTGGCGCCGTGGCGGGTGTCAGGCCGAGGCCGGTGGGCGGGACACGGGGAGAGGGGGAGGGGATGGCGGCGGAGAAGAAGGACGCGGTAGTGTGGAAAGCCCGTCCGCCCCCGGCACCGGGGAAGAAGGGTCGTCGGGGGTCATGGGCAACCATCGCACGCCGGCGGCGACCCCATCGATCCGAGGCCGGCGACGGGATAACGCCGCCGCAAAGGCCACCTCGACTACAAATATTTGAATCCACGAGGCCCAGTATGCCGGCCCATAAAATTCAGCTGCTGCTTCCATTCCTGGGCCGTTGAAAGCCCAAACAAAAGTTGTTGCCACCTGACGAGATCAATCTAATTTATCAGCAAACACTTGTCATTTTATCATACTAGTAAGGGTGATCGTGCTAACACTACGGCAACATTTCGTAATGCAAATGAAACAACCAAATGATAGCATATTCTGTATAGTAATCAAGCATATAATGAAAAGGTTTAAGACCCCCGCAAGAAAAAAAAGAACAAGATATAAATGTTATTTCATTGATACAGAGGGTTAACCGCATTAATAGGGAGTTAGTCATACAAATACATTTGCTTTTGCAGCACGAAGCCAAAGGATCAAGCTCACTACAACACACGAGCGCATCATATTTAACTTGTTATCTGTATTCTGCGCAGATCTCAATAATTGAAAAGATTTTATGCGTGCTACTTGTCAGCAAGCATCTTTGATGCAGCCTCCTCAGAAGTGCATCAATCAGATCCAATCATCTGGCCGCACAGCTGGTTCTTGAGTCCAACCTGTAAAGAAATCATTTATATTCATATAAGAAGCAATGTAAACTGTCACACGGCTAACGCTAACGCTACAGGTGACACTTTGTCCATGCACATCAAAACAACCAAAAGGCAAAATATGTTTCCTTGGATAAGAAAGAACAATATAGACTCACAATTTATTTTCTAGCAACAAACCCTCAATTTGAGTGTTAAACTGATATTTCAACAGCTCAACAGTTGCTGTGATAAATTGTTGTGATAAATGAAAGTATATCATGCAAATACCTTTGAACACATGATGGAAGCATGTTGTGAGAACAAAAATGCATATTTCCTTCTTGTTGGTCACAACCTTGGAGAAGCAGGGAGCAAATTTCCTTTTTAGCTCTTCCTGTTCTGATGGAGAAGCTCATTTCTGCTCTCTTCTCTCTCAAGCAACGCACATAGCAAGAAGCAACATGGCTCTTTGCTTGGCTCTATTCTTATCCAGTAGCACACTGCTTACTGCTACCATCTTCTATCTTGATCAAGCAGAAACCAGGAAAAAACTTTACCTGAAGCTTTTTCTCCAAAACCTGATCCACTCAAAGCTCTACCCTCAACCTTAGACTTCTTTCATTTCGGCAACACATCAGATTACTCTTGTGCATAGCCTGAAAAAAAAATAAACTGATCACAAGTAGCAGAGGGGCAAGAAAAATTAGTTCAGAGCATGCATCTGTCAGGTTAGAACAACAACTCTAGTTTTTGCATTTTTCTTATCATATAATTTTCATTTTCAGTATCAATAATTAGACTCCCTTAAGCAATAGCTCTTGAGGAATTGCAGATGACAGTAGTTGTTTTCCTGCAGATCAACAGAGTGCTTTAGGGCATCGGTTCATTCCCAGGTCAATTAGCTATAACCTGCTGCTCTGTCCTACTTTGATGTGCACACATGTTGCTCGGTATACACTATCTAGTACACAATCGCATGGTTGTATAGAGAAATAGAGACCTGAAATCAGAGTACTTTGGCTCAGTCTGCAGTCACACCACAACCATAGCTATTAACTGAATTCTTTCAAACTTGCCATAGGAACATCTTTCACACAAGCTATTCCTGTGTGTTCTCTGAACAGCAGATCACAACCCTACAGGCCTATGCAATACATGTGTTTGCCCACCAAAATTAAACCTACGAACCATGGTATTAGTGGATAATTTGTGATCTTACCTGATTACGGAAGTCGCCATGGACGAAGCGGCTCCTGTGTTGCAGCACGGCGGCCGTCTCGATGATGCAACAGCAGTACACCTAGCAGCAGTTTTGAACACAAAATAGAATAGAATCTGAGAGGGAGAGAAGGGGATTAGAGAGAGGAAGTAGCTCAGAACCACCTCATGGCGATGCTCGTCTTGGATTGCCCAAGGTCCTGGCTTGCTGCTAGCACCATCTGGACTTTAGAAGCTCGCTGGCTGTAGGACCATCGATGGAGGAGGGGTTGGTGTGGTGGGAGCGGATGGCTGAGAGCTCGAGTGGGGGTGTGGTGGTGGGGGAAGGAGCGAGGACATGGGAGGCGGGGACGCGGAAGGCGTCGTGGGGATGGGGTGGACCGCGGCGGCGCGGAAGACGCAAGCGGGGAGGGCACGGGCGGGGTGGTGGTAGGGGTGGCCGGATTGGCCGGCGGCGCGGCCGTGTTCGCCGGCTGCGGCGCGGACGGTTTCGTCGGCGGCGGGGTCCCGGGGATGGAGGTGGACGCCGCCGAGTTGAGCAAGGCGAGTCCTGCTGCGCCCGCCAACGGCTTCGGCCCCCTCGTGGGCCGCGCCGTAGAGTCGAGCGAGGCGAGCCCCCCGCCAGCCGTCGCCACGGGGCCTGTGCTCATCATCGTGCCGCTAGCGGATCCACCCCGAGGTAGATCTGCGCGCCGGCGGCCGCGTCCTAGCAACGCCGCCGGCCGCCGGAACCGGCGTGCTCTCGCCTCGCCAGCCGCCGAATTTGGAGGGGGGGAGACGGGGCCGCTCCGCTTCCCCTGCCTCCGCCGCGCCGGGACGCGTTGCCCCGCTCGCCGGACCGCCGACCCGCCTCCGGCGCCCGCAGGAGGGGGAGAGAGAGGCGGAGGTGACCGGGTGAGGGGAGAGAAAGCGAGGAAGAGGGGGGCGGTGGGAAAAGGAGAGAGAGAGAGAGGCGGCGTCGGGAGTCGGGAGGGCCGAGGGCTGGGGGCGCACTCCGGGCTGTAGAAAACTGGTTAGATAAAAAGTTCGGGTCCGTAGGTGGTTGCGTTGAAGCTGGATGAACCGGAGCCTTTGGGCCGTTGATCCGCGTTGAAGCCTCCTGGAATTGATTGCAGCCGTCGGATTTAATGTTATTATTCCTGGGTATAAATTCGTGGGTACAGAACGTGGTGCCCTCCTCAGTTGGGGGTAAATTCGTGCTTTAGGGGAGGGATGCAATGCAACTCAACTACTCATCAAGTAGCCAGTGATTCACTTAAATTCTCTGTAACATGTTGAGATATCCGGTTCCCATAAAATATTTTTCATGATCTTCTAGCAAAATTAAGCACTCCAGCAGGCCAGCACTAGAATGAAGGGTGTGTTGGTAGGATATGTATATGATCCAAAATATGAAGGTAGCTTTATTTAAAAAATAACAATACGGAGGTAGCAAAGAAAACTGCTCGCTGAAACAACTTTGCTTGCCTATAACAGGAACATCATCGATTGACAGTTCAGGCAAGAATTTGATCAACAACAAGAAGAGAATTCTAGTTTGAATGTCGATGTATAGTTGCCAACACTGATAGTTATCTACTTTCCTGTTTTCAGAAAAGCAAACGGACTACGGTGACCACTTCGACAGAGCTGGCACCATCAGAATTCTGCAACTACGCCTACACGCCCGTGGCTTGCTGGAGATGCCCATGAGGCCATGACAGCATCTGAAAACTGATTCATAATTTTCAAATTCAGTTTGATCCGTGTCTGAGCACGCTAAAACGAACCGACCACAAGAGAAAACAAACGAATCCAAATCCGACGAGGCTGTCCGCCGAAGACGATCTCGACAGAAAGGCAAGGCGCGACGAGGAACGGGCTAAAATCAAGAGGAGACGGGAGGCGGGAGGTAGGAGAGAGGGGAGATGCGGTGCTTACGGGGGATGCCTGAAGATTGAGACGATAAGAGCGACGACAATGAGGGGCTCGCCGCCGGCCTCCATCTCGTCTTCTCGTTCGAGTGCGGGGGCTCCGGGGTTGCGAAGCGCGCGACGGCGCGAGTCCTCCGGTGCGGCGGGGCCGTTGAGGAGGTCTGCTCGAAGCGCCGGGGCGGGTCCGCGCCTGCGCCTTCGCGGTTATCGAAACCTGGAGCCGCCATGGCCCTGGCGAGGTCGTGGTACTTTTGCCAAAACCACCCCGATTTGGATCGCGATTAGTAATCGCGATCCGAATTAGGGGGTTACATGTAAATAATATTTACATATAGACCCCTATTTTGGATCGTGATTATAAATCGCGATCCGAAAATTTATATAAAGCTACCTGTCAGGAGCTGTCATTTTCCAAAATAGTACTCCATCGCGCCTATCATCGTCCCCGCTCTTTCTTCCCCGTCGTCGATGGCTCTCGGTCCCCGTCCGGCGACGTTGAGGGCTGCCTCGCCATCGTGTACAGGCTTCTCCTATTCCTGGTGGCGAAGAGAAGCGGCGCGGCACAAGGGAGATGAAGGAGTCATTCCAGAAAATAGAAGTGGGCGACCTGGCTGGTGAGGCTCTTACGGCGGCTCTAGTCTGCCTCGCCGGCTCGCCGCCACCTGCCCCGTCGACGGACCTCTGAGGCGCAGTTCTCTAATGTCAAGCTGAGAAATCCGTAAGCACCCGCGCGCCATAATCCTGTTCCCCTCGCCGCCGATCCCCAACTCCGGCTGACTGACTGAATTGCTGGTTGCGAGCTTGAGGGAAGTGATCTCAGAATTGTGCAGAATAAAATCCAATTAGAAGTCATTTACCATGTTACTATGGCTTTGGTGGATGGGAAGAAACAAACCAAATGCAGGCAAAGCAATCGAATCATTGGAAGAATTCCAGTTTAATCTAACCAAGTATACTATAAGTAGATTCTGAAGAAACAAAAGTGCCTCCTCTGAATTTACTCAGAAAACATACAGGTGGCTGGGGTTTGTCATGCGCGATGATGACAAATCTATGCGGGTGATTAAGGAGCTCCAACTCATCTTTATGATGCTCTTGAACTGAAGCTGTCGCTATGAGCCACGCCATATTCAGAGCTGCAGAATTGGCAATGTCCAGACTCCAAAGTGATTTGAATGCAAAGTCCAAAGTAATCTGAAAACGATGCAACCGTTCTGAAACTCGCTGTTACAAGCAAGATTTAAACCAGACAGGTGCGTGGTTACTCTTTAGCCAGTGTGAAGCAACAATTTGTTACTGCGGTCTTTTCTGGCATTGCCAAGGTTGTTATCATAATGGAATCAATATGCTTAACCTAAAAGAGAACAGCAGTGTCTGACTGATTAAGGATATTTGCCTAATTGCATCAGTGGAATTTATAGACGGCTAGATACACCTGAATCCATAATGACAGCCAACGAATTACCCTTTGGCATGCTTCAATCCATGTTAATATGTGGTGCCAGAATGTTAGAATGGAGTTCAATTCTAAACTAAGCAAGTCTTCCTTAGCCGAGTTAGCAGTAGCTGAAATGGAGCAGATTTTTGAGGATACCTACACCACAACCTTTTTTTTTGAAATAAAATACAGCACAATATTCACTGGACACTTTCAGCAATTCCTTTTGCAATGCTCTTGAGTTCCATCCGGACAAAACGATTTGAATGTACATCCCTGTACTAGAAATGAACTTCAGTCTTCAGGTTTGATAAATGTAAGAATTCAGAAAATATGTGTTACGTATGCTCCAAAATATGCAAGGAGAGCAAAGAAAACTGCTAACAGAGACAGCTCTGGTTATAACAGCAACATGTCCTCGTTATGACAGTTCAAGGCTTCGACACACAACAGCTCTGCTGGCTTCATTTTCTTGTTATCCGAAAAGCATGAGGGTGATAACTTCAGCAGAACTGGCACCACTGCAGCCCAGCAACTCATACATGCCGAAGGATGGGGAAGCAGAGCTCGTGGGCAGCCAGCAATGGCAGCTCAGGGCCACAGCCACGATGGTGCATGCTGCTTGCGATGGGTTGGTCGATAGTAAGACCATCAGGCTCTTCCAGACCACCAAGAGGAGCAGCAGGACAGCCAAAGATCATGCCCCCCAGAACCATTTCCTCTCATACTCAATTACTTAATAACTGGTCCATTGAAAGTTGGTTTCACTGCAAAAATGTAACCGCACTACAAGCTCATTCCTCACGTAAACCACCTTAGCTAGAGTCTAGGATCTAAATACCAGTACTACATCCACAGACATTGCATTCTGAAAGACAGGTTCTCAAAAATATGCAGATAACTCAGATAGGGATCAGTAGAATTTTCCAGATTAGAGTCGCTATTGATAGCAAAAAGGTAGGCATAACAGGTATCATCGGTAGCAACACAGCACAAAACAGAGTAGTTTTCCTACAACCGAGAAAGACAAGATCCAACAGTAGTACAGACAAGCAACCCAGCCTACTCATCCTCCTGGCTGCGGAGCCTGGCGAGCTTGTTGGTGACCACGATGTCGAGCTGAGCAGCACGCTCAACAATCTCCTTGCGCTTCCTGGTTGAGACGTTGTGGGCAATCTCAGCGCAGTATGTCCTGTGAGAGCAAAACAGCATTGCATCAATAAACGGAGCTGCAAACAGCACATAATCTATACAGGCAAATAGGTCATAATGAGAACACATGTTAATGTGCGCAGTCCTCTTTGGTAAACTCATACCTGTTGTGCATCATGAGCACCTCCAGCTCAGAGACATTGTGCACCACAAACTTCTTGAACTTGTTGGGAAGGTAGTGCCTGGTCGACTTGTCAGAGCCGTACCCAATGTTGGGCATCAAGGTGCATCCCTTGAACTTCCTCCTCACACGGGAGTCAATACCCTTTGGCCTGCGCCAGCTTGGCTGCACAAAGAACAATGATGAGAAATTAGTCCTTGCAAACACACCATGTAGCATAAAGATGATTAACAGGGGTTGATAAATACAATGAGATGTGGTAAAGAAATAACATTCAAGAGATGTCTGAACGTAGAACTCAGATGCAGTGACACAACATTACCAATCTTGCGTGGAATGATGAGCACATAATGCAACAAGCCAGACAGTAAACCAAACTTCAAAAGGGATGTTCTTCAAAAAGTGATGATATCATTGGATCTGGAGTCGGGAAGGTCTATATACTCAGGTCCACACCATAATAAAAATTGCTAACAATTTAAATAGGGTCAAACTTGAAGCCCCTCAAACCACTATTTCCATGAGATTCAATATGCAAAATTAGGAGTGAGATGGACCGAAATAGTTATGAAGTATAGCAATGAATGGATTCCCTACTTTCAAACTCCGGCGACAACAGTACTCTTGTATTCAATAAAAGATCAATATGGAAATCTCGAGAGAGACCTCAAATGAAACAATAAGCTATAGTAATTCAGCATTCATGGAAAGCTGTAATTAAAGAAGCGTTGAAAAGATACCACATATGAAAGATTGTGCAGGTCGATGAGCCCAGCAACACAAAAAGGCACGAAATCTATATATGCACCAGAACGCGAGTGATCTATTCTAGCCCAGAGTATCTATTCAATGGGTAGATTTTATTGCAAATGGGGAAAAGAATCAATGTCCAGCTCAAGTCAATATCCTGCTGCCAGATGAATAACCGTGGGAGACCCAAATAGACAAATACACTTCGTCAACCAAAAAAACAGAACATGTGTGGCAGTTTCAAACCTTCAGCCGGTTCAGCGCTTCCGTTAAGAGCACAGAACCACTGATTTCTAAGCCTCACTAGGAATCTAGAGCCAGTACCATCGTACTGTTTCAGTAAACTGCTTAATCTGGGCTACTTGTATATTACCAGTGTAGGTCTAGGTAGAATCAAACGAGCGCGTATATTCACAATACAACACATCTATGGGAAAAGGAACACATCCATCCATCAGATGCTAAACGAACCGGTAATCTGCTACCGAGGCAACCCAACCAAGCACACAGATCCGGCCGCCGAGAACGCAGCATAAGGCCAGATGTACCATTTCAGAGATCAACCAAAAGCGGCTAAAAGCTTCGCACCTTGAGGCACTTGTAGCGGTCAAGGTGGGGCCTCTTGAACTGCTTGACCCGCTTCTTCACGATCTTCTTCGTCAGCAGCGGCACCGCCATCTCTGCACCACCATCGATCACCGACAAGCAAACACCAGACAAACACGCAGACGTGAGGCGAGATCGACGGGGGAAGAAACGCGAAAACCAGACGGAAACTTTCGCCGGCGGCGAGGCGGCGCACCTTCGGGTCGGGGAGCACCGCCGGGAGCGGAAGGAAGCGAGGGGGCGAAGCGCGAGGCGGCGGAGGCGTGGTTGGGGAGGTGGCGAGGGCGCTCTTATACGGGCCTAAAACCCTAGCGCGGGGAGTCACTGGTCGGACGGACGGCTGGGATGCGGGCAGTTGCAGCCGGACGGTGGGATCGCGTTGGATGGGCTTTTGTGCCGTTGGGCCACGGTTTGGTGAAAAATGTCACGGCCCAAGTTTGCTATCCTGGTTTTCTGTTTTACTGGGCTGGATCTGCTTTAAATATTTGAGCTCCCCTTCGGTTTTGCGAAATTTTTTTTTTGAATTTTCAAAAATATAACTCACTTTTTATTTATCACCCAGCCGCCAGCTTATCCGGCGGAAGGTTCCTACTACCGGATCAGCCGGCGATAACATGTGGGCCAAGCAGGCCGCCGTGGGCCGCGGATCTACCGCCGGCTCATCTGGCAGAAGGCTTATCGGCGCCGCGGGCCCACAAATCTTTCGGAAGACGCCCGGCCTTTAAGTGTTGATTGGTCCGCGGCCCGCGGCCAAAACACTCGCCGCCGCCGCAGTTGCCCGCGCCGCTTCCCTCTAACGCCCCGTGCCGTCACGCCAAGGAGAGGAGAGGAAAGAGCGGGGAGGAGAGGCCGTCATGCGCCGGGCGGGCGGGGCTCGTGCGCCGACAGGCCCGGGGAAGGAAGGAGCCGGGGAAGAAGGGAGGGAGAGGGAGGAGGGAGGAGGGATGAGTGTGTTGGGAGTTATTGCCGCTTTAAGGAACCCAGAACTGGAAGAACTATATGAATGTAAGTACAAGCCGAGGTTTACCACTGGTATTTTAGTTCGAGCGTTCGAGAAGATTATGTGTAGTAATAAACCGCATAAGGATGATGGATGCCAAGAAGATATAGCATCTGAAGATCCAGAGATGATGCATGAACCTCATCAGGAAGGTGGTGAACTCGAGATGTTAGAGGATGATACAGATGATTCGCACGAACCTCGTGAAGCAACAGGCGAGGATGATGAGGGGGAAGACATTCCCAGGATAGTCGAGGAGTTTGAGAGGGAGGGTGAACAGTACAACCATACAATGGATGAAGAGTCCTCGGATGATGACGATGATTATCATATCCCACGGACTCGGTCCGGGGATGACTTTTAAAAATTAAGTGTTAATGAAGGTAAAGCGGTCCCTTGGAAGTACAGGAAGGATGAGATTTGCATCGATTTGATGTATACCAATAGTGACAGTACGAAGGATGCTATAAAGCGTTGGTCTACTCTATCTCTACAAAGACAGTTCAAGGTGGTGAAGAGCAGTCCGAGAACATATGATGTGTGTTGTGTGAGAAGCGAATGCCCTTTCAGGGTGTACACTTCTAAGGGAAAATGGAAGGATTTTTGAGAGGTCAGGGAAGTTGTGGAACACACATGCATACTTGAGCAATTAGAACCACAGCACCGCAACCTCACAACTAGTTTTGTTGCTAACTACATGTACCCTTTGATCATGGACAATCCTAATTACGAGCCAATGTAAATTATTTATGCTATTGAGAAGGAGTTCAAATATAAAATTATCTACAACAAAGCATATAAAGCGAAGCAGAAAGCGCTGGAGATGGGATGGGAAACGTATGAAGCTTCGTATCATAACGTAGGAGGAGAATTTTGTTTGTTTCTTGTTTACGAAAGGGTGGGACTCGGTTTTGTCATTTCCATAAGTGGATTGATACCTCCATCAGTCGCTGTGATAAGCAGTATTTGGCTTGGTCGAAGAAGGTGGACGATGACTTACTCAAGTTCAAGGGTTAGAAAGCACTTCGAACTGGTAGTGGACATTAATACTGCATGTTGTAGTTGTAACCAACTATGGTTTGTTACGTGGGCCGTGGCCCAGGCTGCCCACCACCATTTCATTTGGCGGTAAGAGTCTACCGCCGGTTCAAACGGCGGCTGGGTGACAAATCTGAAGAAAAAAATGTGAGTTATATTTTTGAAAATTCGATAAAAAATAAAAAATAAAAAAATTCGGTTTTGCACGAAGCGTAATTGGGCTGGATCCGCATGAAATGGGGGTATTGGCCTTTTTTCCCGCCGCGACTGGCGCGTGCGTGCCGTCGCGTGTGCAGCCTGGGGTAGTCACGGCCTGCTAGAGGCCCAATTCCAGCCCGTCACAAAATCTGCATGTCGCGCTCCTGCCTGCGCAGCCTGGGGTGGGTAGGAGCAGCCCGGTAGCGGCCCAGCCTGGGTTAGATGCAATCATGCGACCAGGTTTGTTTGTCTGTTTTCTCATTTTGCTTTTTTTTTTCTCTTTCTCTCTCATTTTGTTTGTATTTTTTATATTCCTTCCCAATCTCGTAGATGAAACCCAGGTGTTTTTTTGTGTTTTCTTATATTCTCTTAGTGTTGATTTCCTTTTCTTTCTCCTTCGTCCCACGTTTCACATGACTCTGATCCCGCGTCTCAAATGGCAACGATGTACTCCCTCAGGCCCCAGTGGCGACCCGAACGAACCGGCGCGCGTCCTGTATCCGAATTGCCGTCGGCCATGAATGCTACTGCCTGTCAAAACCGCCGCACCGGCCAGACCAAGGGCTCGTGCGAGACTGCAGGTGCAAGGCTGGCGCGCACGTCGCCGCGCGGCATCCGGACAGTGAGACACGGACGAAGACCGACGACGCGGCGGCGGCATGTGCACCCATACCTACGCTTGCACGCAGAGCACAGGCGCGGTGTTGTCTTGGCCTCTTGGGACAGCTTCGTCGAACGAGCACGGCGATTTCCGCCGCGCGGGCGGGCGGGGACCGGCCGCTCGGCGCGTTCGCAGAGGCATTTCCTCTCCGGCCCCTGTGCCAGCCATGTGCCCTGCGGCACTGCGGTTCGGTCTGCCAAGCTAGCTGTTGCTAGGAGCGAGCGCACCATGGGTTGCCGGTGGCTGCCGCTCTGCTCGTGAGTCGTGACCCATCTGGGGCAGGGCTCGGCTCCGGCACCAGCGGAAAAGAGCTCAATCATCTCGGTCGACCGCCACCTGCCGGCGTCCTCGCCACCCTTTTGGTTGGCCGTATAGAGCCCAGCCTGGCTCGTGGGATACAGGATGCACGCGTTTGGATGCCTGAACACCTACCTCAGCCTGCATCTTGGCGTGCAAAAGGACCCGGCGAGCCAGGCTCCCGAGAAACAAAAATGAATTGCGTTTCTCCGCGAGTGCGTACGTGAGAGGAGATGGTGCGTGCAAGATTCCCAGCAACCAAACACCTGCTGCATCCATCTTGTATCCGCAGATGCATGCAAGCAAACATCAAGGTCATGCGTGCGTAGAGCCTGTCCCAGCTGAGCCTGGCTGTGGCATGCGAGCCAGGCTGACCTGGGCAAGGAACCAATCGCGCCCTGCTTGCTGGCCGGTGGTCGCCGTCAACGCACTCTTCTCCCGGGTCCCATGGTTATGAGAAGTTCGGGCAAGGCGGGTTTTTTTTTCGACAAAAAAAAAACAAGATCAGGCAAGGCATCGTACCACCAGAGAGAGATTCAGAAACAGAGCGCCGTGGCAAGAACTACGGCCACGTGACCGGATGAATGACATGTCTCCACTACAGTAAAATCGCTATGCTACCTAACAACACCTCAACAGCACAAGTACAGCAACCATTTTTATTGCACGGCCAAAAAGAAAGAAAGAAAAAAAACCAACAAAAATAGCGCAGTATTTCCTCTCCCGCCGCCGCCGCCACCACCTTCGCTGAGGAATGATGGCAGGCAGCGTCCACCATCCGGCGTTCCAGCTGCCGCCACCATCATACCGTCGCCAGGAGCCCCACCAGCGCCAGCGCGAGGAGCGCCGGCGCGGACACGCCGGCCGTGGACACGGCGGCGTTCGGGGATTTCCCGCCGGACGGCGCCATGGACGACGCGGCGCCGCTGTCGCTGCCGCCGGACGCGGCCGGGCCGCCGGCCTCTGGCGCAGCTGCGGGCGACGCGGCGGCCTTGCCGCCGGCGAGGACGAGCTTGCCCTTGGCGGAGAGGTTGTCGGCCCCGAACGCGTGCTTGTCGGGGGCGCCGCCGGTGGCGGAGGACCCGACCTGCCACACCTGGTTCACGGCCTTCATCCCCTTGGGAAGCTGCAGCTTTCCGTACACCCGGATCTTGCCGCCGCTGCCGGCGGCGTCCGCGGCGAGGTCGGTGGCCGGGAACTCGAGCGGGGACGAGGCCCCCAGCGCGTACCCGGAGATGTTGTACGTCTTCACGGTGGGCGCCGCGGATCCGGACCCCTTGAGCGCCACCAGCGCCTGCGCGCCGGCCATGCCCTCGCCGGTCGGGTTGAGCCCCCACGCCACCCACCCGCCGGGCGCGGCGGGCGCCGCCACGAACGCCACGGAGAGCGACGACTTGGACGCGTCGTAGGTCCAGTGCAGCGACGCGCCGAGCTTGGGGAGGTCCTCGCAGGTGGCGTACGCCCGCCCCGCCGGGAACTTCTCGCTCGCGCAGGCGGCGGACGCCAGGCGCGTGGCCGCCGGCGACGCCAGCAGGAGGACCAGGAGAAGCGGCATTGCGGAGGAGGCCATGTGGGGCGCGGGTTGGCCTTGCTGTTCTTGGAGTGGAGTGGAGGTGTGGAGCTGTGCGGGAGTGTGAGCAGGGGGAGGATTTATAAAGGGAGCAGTGGGCTTGATTGGGAATTATAACTGTGATCAGGGGGGGTTCAGCATTTGGAGCGTTTCATTTTTCAGGCTAAAAATTGCTGATGTTTTTGTTGCGTGTGGTAGCCACGAGTTAGAACTTAGAACTGTACTGACGAAACTAGGATATGGGTTTGGCCTGAAAGTAGTATGAATCACTTGTTGGCGCGTACAAACCCCTTTTGACTTTTTTCAAGAATCGAGTTGATTTATTTGCGAGATCCGCCCTTTCCAGACAAGCCGTTGTTTTTTGCTCCAAGAGTGCGTATCTTTATATTAAAATAACCAACAAGTGCACACAAGATTACCTGTAGTGTTATTTTTTAAAAAAGCTTCCAGTAGTGATTTTGAAACTTAATCGAGTAGACTAGAGTGTAGATATATATGAAATGGGCACGCATTTAACGAATTTTGTGAGGTGGGTTGGAACATTATTCTACTTTGTCACGTATGCATTGCATGACACTCTGAACGTGGACCTAAAGATGTAGGTGGATACCTAATAGTATTTTTTAAGTCAGCTAATTAATTAAGATGGCATGTCGCTCTAGTTAATTTGTCCTCCCAAATTATTTACGTATAGTGTCATTCTAGTTCATTTTTATCAACTTTCTAAGTCAACCTAATGACCCCAAATATATATAACTTGCATCCCTAATCGGACCTGTCTTTTTAAAAATATAAGGCATTTGTTTTGTTAAGAAAACCCTTTGACCAGCAATTACTCTATGATATTGATTACTTTTGTGATGCACAATTGATTATCAACATTCAAATATATGCTTCCTTATGAATATGATTTAGTGCAGTAATTGTTAACCGAAGTCTTGCTATAAGGAGCAAGAATTGACCTCATATTTTGAAACGAAAGGGAGAATCTTTTTTATTTTAAATAAATAGTCCCACGACATTTCACATGCGTGGGGAACCCCTCTTGATTTTCGCAAAACCAAGCGTCAAAATTATGGAGTTCATGCTGGCCAAACTGATTCCGTCCTCAACCGTAGACGACGGGTTTCTGAAAATGAAAAGGCATGCGAAACTCAATCCAGAACGTGCCAAGGAGGACGGCCAGCCGGCCGCCGCCGCACACACGACACGGCGCGACGAGCGCGGGGGGCGACCAGAGCGAGACGCGACTCGCCGCCGCGGGGCCTAACCAGGACGGGGAGCACAACGCGACGCATGCGAGACCAGCCGGAAAAGAGAGACCCGTGGCGCCAGTTCTGCGGTGGACGAGAACGAGACGGGCGGGCGGGGCGCTGGAAAGGCAGGGCGGCGCACATGGCGAGCCCCGGCGCGTTAGGAGCCTTGCCACCCGCTCCTCGGCTGCGACCGGGCGGCCATTCCGGTCAGAAGATCAGGCTGCCGCTTTGCTTCGAAGCTCCGGAGGAAAATTCAATGGTGGATGGTCCAAGCATCGTCCTTGGGAGGAACCTGACCAAACTTCCTTCCCATGGCAAGCTCTTGGTGGTCCATGCGTCTGTCCGTATAGTGGACGTTGACGAGTGGAGTGATCCCAACGGCAGTGGCGAAGTGGCGAGGGGAGACGAACTGAACAGAGCTGCCTGCAACTTCACCGCCGGGTTCAGAGAGTTCAGACAGGTCTCCGGGGAGGTGTGGACACTGACGACGAGCTAAACGCTGGAGTGTCCGCTACTCCATTGATCCTCGCCTTCAGCCCCCTGCAACCTCTCCAGGTTCAGAGTTCGGACAGGTCGCCGGTCCGGCGGGGTGCGAACACTGACGACGCGCTGAAGCCTGAAGTGTCCGTTACTCCATTGATCTTCAGAGCTGACCATGGAACAGATTAGATGGCAAGTGAAGTCACCCCCTCCTGCATTTCACTTTTTCGAGACGGATGTTGCATTTCTCACCTCACACGCGCTGACATTAAACTAGTAATGTAACAACGATTATTGCCTTGTTGGTCCAAGTATATGCATGGCGCTGCCGCTGTTGACTGAAGCCGCGTCGTTTTGGTGCCAGGCGCGCGAGAATCCACGCATGTTTGGGCACCGTGCATTAGATGCTGCGGGGGCCGGCATGGCGACTGGGCGATGGGCGTTGAAGATTGACCCCGTGAATCGCGACGGAATTGGCAGATGACGAAGGGGGTGACCGTCTGATGATGCAACCTTGACCCTTGAACAGCATCATCCATATGCCAAAAGGAAAAAAAAAATCTAATCTAGGTTTCTTCTGAGCTGGATGAACAGGTAGTAGGGCAGTAGGCATCTGAATGCATTTACTTTCAGAAAAAAAACAGCATCTGAATGTGTATGATTGAGCTCACATGTTCCAGAATGAAGTAACGTGGATGCAGGAGATTATTGGGACGATTGACGATAGGAAACATACGCATGTGTGAGCAGATTAATGGCGATCGTGCGTGTTCTTTTCCAGTCTGAATGGATCTGGAGAAGATCCTGAAACCAACCAGTTAAAAAAAGCATGCCCTCGACCTCGACCTATCTTAAATGTTTACTACCATATCTACGAACGCAGCCACGCAGGGGTATCCAGACACTCTGGAGCCGTCCCGGGAGACCACCGCCACCGGCCGACGGCAGCTCTGAATCTTTCAGCCCGTGTTTTTCATTTGCCCCAAACAAATGTTCCCAAGGTACCCATCTACTCTCTGCAAATTGCACCGGCCGGATGCATTAACAAACTTGTAAACGGGCAAGAGAACAAGCGCTCATTTTGGCAGCAACTGCACTCACATCCGGGCACCATACATCCTGACCTCGAGACGGCCAGCACCCGTGATCACTACTGATGCCACCACCCGCACGCACTGCCAAATGTTCAACTCGGCAGTCAGATCAGAGCACGGATACAAAAATCTCCAGGCAACGCGTCTGGATTGGGAGGTGTGGCATCAGGCTGAATTTCTTAATCTGAAGAAAAAATCAGGCTGCATTTGGATTTGAGTATTGCGTGCAAGCATGGCTAGCAGGTTTGTGCAGGCTAAGGGCGAGAGGAAGAGCCAAAACGGGCAGGATCATCAGGCCTGTAGTTAAACAGGCAAAAGTGCAGAGGTCCCTGTCCTAGTGCCATTGCTGTAGTAGTGTGTGGTTTAGTGGTACGAGAACGTTGTGTGCAAGCAACTCGATGATCGAGATACAGATTATAGTAGCAATTAGGGAAGCATGTGATGATGGTCATCTCATCAGAACGCTTTTGGCCATGGCCGTGCCGGCGGGGCAACGCCTTATTCTATCTCTGCTCGTCTCTGACAGGGTGTAGGTAGAAGAAGTTGTAGATACAATGTGGAGCTTATTAGAGTATGTTCGGATTAGATTAGGTAACGGCTATGCATGCACGCCTAGCATTCTCTCTTCATGGCTTTGTCTCGCATACAACTCTAGACGCTGGTGGACTGGAGTGAAAAGACCTCTGAACTTTATCGTACAAAATCATGGTCCTGAAAAGAAAGAGGCAGGTGAAAAGCTGCTGGACGAACAATGCTTTCAGCCTTTCAGGTGCAAAGCGGCTCATCGTTTTTCCAGATCGAAGGATTCCCATCTTGCTGGGTGGTTGGGTTTCACGGCAGTTGGAGTTCACACCCCTTTTTGTGCGTGCTAGCTTTCAGGCTCCAGCAGCATTCAGCAAACACTGAAATATCAGGGTGTTTGCGGTCTGTTGGGGCCTCTCTGAAAACCTGAAGAGGTAGAAGCCTCGTTTTTGGTCCGGATTTCCTGGTGTTGGCGCTAAAAATCGGCCGGGGATCGGCCGATGACCTTCAGCGTCGGACACATGACTCGGAAGAATCTGCTTAGTTCCTGTTCGGGTTATTGCCCTGGTGCGGTTCGCGCGGCGTGCCAGTCAATCTGACCCGTTGATTGATAAGGAAATAAGAGTATTAAATTCCGGACGTTCTGATCGGCTGAGGTTCCGATCTGTCCCGAAAAGCGTATCGGCGAATCGGCCGATTTGCTATGAAGATGACCGGCTATGGATCAGCCGATAATCATGTAATAATTGCAAAGAAAACTGCTGGAGCAACTTAGACAATTATTACAGGTGCAACACTTGAAATAGTTTCAATCTCAAGCTGGATAACTGGTGATAATACTAGAACAACAGGTAAAACCTATAATTCTAGTAAATATCGATAACTGGTGAATAAATCCAAACGAAACCACGGCGATGCGCCCGAAGTTAAAGCTCAGATGTTATTCATAAGCGGAACCTACCAATTGGCCGGAGATCGAGTCGATGCAGCTCTGCCAATCCGTATGAGCTCGTGAAAGAAGAAAAAGTAATGGCGAAGTCGCCGACTTGAAAGTAAAGTACTATGAAAAAGTAGATTGTTTTGTTGATTGATTGATATTTTTTACAAAGCGCTGACGACCCCTATTTATACCCTAGGACCAGGACTCCTGATCGATTACGACTCGTTACAAACTTGATTTAAACAGAAAACTATTATATCTATAATATTTTTATAAAGGAAAATGACTCCCGCAGAATCTTCTGCCGCCATCTCCTGATCCAATCAGGATTCTTTCCATTGCTTCTCGACCGAGTCGGCATCGTTCCGTTGACCAATATCAGGCCACTTTTGATCGGGATCCTCTGTTGTGGTTCCAATGATTTCACCCTCCCTATCTGTTGGCGCAAGTTGTATCGCCAATCGGCCGATTTCCAACCGTAGCCTCAATCGGCCGATTCTTCACTGTAGCCTTTAGATCTGCCGCATCAGCCAATCTCTTCCTCTACCGATGCCGATTCAACACATGTTAAAATCTGACGTCAACACCTGGACTAATGCCTGAAACTATGTTTGGACTTTCCACGATCTGGTAAGCGCATTCCACTACGCATGCAAACCTTCCGAATTCCTAACCAAGTTGCCTGCTTGAATTGAGTAGTAGTATGGTTTTGGTCCTAGTCGACTCATCAGAAAAGACAAGAACAGAAATGGTAGTGGACCGAGTCCATTTACCGGGTAGCCACATGCATTACCACCGGGTTTCGGCCGAACAGAAGCAGCTCGATGGGGGTAAGCGAGCGTGGTTGAAGGGCAGTCCAACAGCTGAATTCCTGAACATAAGAAATCCTTTGAAAACTAGTGTACAGTTTCGTACCACCAACCATGCCCATCTTCTTCAGGCACTGACACGAAGTCAGCAAACTTGTGCAGTAACAAAGCTGACACTTGACTTCACACCCTAGATTTCGTGGACTGAATTGAAGTGCCTTTTCCAAGTTCCAACTTGTCGTGGAGTGCTGTGCTCGTGCAGGCCGGCCGGCCGGAATGTGAAACCGGGACTGGAGAGGCCGCCCCTGCCTACTTGCATGACATGAGCGTATCTGCCGTTCAACCGTATTAGTGCCGTCGGCCGGCATCAAGCCTGGCTGGTTTGACGAAGTAGGGGCCGTGCTTCAACGCCACCGACGTACACGCTCGGATTCGCACGATCAGCGTGGTCTCGAAAAAAATTATTAGAAATTTAGAATTGGGCCTCCAAGAAAGAAATTTGGTCACACGGCGACAAAACATAAAAGCTGCTACTGTAGATTACCCAAGTCACGGATACCATGTTAAATTAGCATGGGGAACTAAGAATCGGAAAAGGAAAACACACGAGGCTTCAAGAGGCGGCTGCGGCGGCGTGGGCTCGCCGGAACTACCGGCCCGTCGTCAGAGATTTTAGGAGGCCACGGGCAGAGCACTGTCAACCGAGCTTGCCTGCTCGAGCCAGTCCGGCTCGACGACGACGCGACATGGAAGAGAAGTCCTGCCTCCTGCGCTGCCATAACTTGGACTGCACGATGCGAACGAGAAGATTCAGCACAAATCAAGATTCAGCATCAGGAACGCTTTCCTGTCCGAAACGGTGCCGGACCGAGCAGAGCGCTGAGTCCCGAGATCCCGACACGAGCGCACGACGCCGACCGGCGACTGGAGTTTCTGAACGTTGGTTGATGCCAGTAGCCAAGGGGCGCTCAGCTCGCGTAATTCTTCTTGGTAAGAGGTCGTTATTTGGAAACTGCGCTTGTACTGCACGCACGGCAGCAACAGACGAACAGCTTCCAGGTACGGGCAGCTGGTGTCAACGGCGGGCTCTCGTGCCTAAGCCTTACTCGTGCCTGCCGATCGCCGTAGTAACCTGATCGAAAAGGCGTTGATCGATCGCACGTGGTGTTTCTCGCCCTGATGAACTTCTGTCGCAGACAAGCACCTCTTCTGATTCTGAATCTCTCTCTCTCCGAGCACCAACGGAAGCAAAGGGTAGTTGCTGATTCTGCAGGTGCCGTACTTGACATGGCGCGGACAAACTAAACTACCTGCTGCCTAGTACTATTTTCTGCGCCAGACAAAGTTCAGCCGCCACCTTCCTGTGCCATGCCACGCGGCTCCTGCGCGGCACGGCGTGGCCTCGGCTTCGGCCGTGCAAACCATGACCGACCCGAGGCACGTCACGCGGCCGTCACGGTGGCGTCAGGGGTGCCCCCGCCGTCCGTCGCTGTCCGGCGGGGGACCAAAGGTACACGCACCGGCCGTCGTCCTTTTCCCGGGGCTCCGGCCGCACGGAATGGAATCGCCGCCACGCGCCAAAGCCCAGGCCCCTCGTCGTCGCCTGAGGCTGGCTACCGTCGCTTTCCCTCCTCCGACCCCCCTCTCGCAGTCTCGCGTCGTGGCCGCGGTGCGCAAACGGAGCAGCCTGCCGTCTCGTCGCCGGCCTGGGGGCGACACGGACGCGCCTGCTGCTGCGGACGAGCTCCAGCCGGCTCCCGGTCCACATCGACAAGAAGAAAAAAGGTTGGCGATGTGAACTGGCTTGGTTTGGTTCAGTCCGTGCCCGGGCGTGTGTACTGGCCTGAAGTCTGAACGAGCAGCCCGGGCGCCGGGGCGGCGACGCCCGTGCGGCTGCGGCAGCTACCAACCGCAACCAGCCAGACCCAGACAGACGCGACAGGTGCGTGCCGATCCTGTCGCCGCCCGGCGCCGGATCGACCAGTCTGGCTCTGCACGGCACGATGAGCTCAGCGCGAGACCGACGGGTGCTTCGCCGTGCCGGGGTTGTAGCCTTGGAGTTGGAGGTACGAATTCTGGTGGTGGTTGACATCCGAAATCCTAAATCCTCCTCCTCCTCCGTCGTGTCCATGCTCCGTGACGCCTGCTGGTGTTATAGCCTGGTAGGCGCACGCGCGAGCGGTTGACTCCATCTGGTTGGTTTCGTCTTCACAGGAGCACACACCCACACACTGCTGGCTGCTGCCGGTGCGTGCTGAACACTCATCGTCTCGACCGCACGCGTCATCTCCGTCCCCCTTCCTTCAATGCGAGCTCTGGTGTCCACGTACGAAACCTGCGCGAACTTGGGGCACGGGAAGTGAGAAGGATCGAAACCGCCGGCGGGTGGATCGGGCGGGTCACCACGCCGGTAACCTGCGCGCCCAACCGTTCCATGGTCCGCGCGCGCACCGCGGCGAAGGCGATCGGCTGGGCCGGGACGACAAGTCGACAGCCGCCTCGCCAAACCTCGCTCAGAGCCACGGCAGCAGCCGGTCGCCGGCGGCTAGTTCCACGCCCTGACATGCGCTCCGGGCCGTTGAGTTGAACGCCTGGCGCGTACGGCGCGCTCGCCGTCGCTCGCTCCAGAGCTCACAGGTGCGTAGCGTACGAACCCCCCGGAGTTCACAACGTGGCGCGCGTCACGGCTCGCGCGAGCACGTTTTTTTTTCTTTCCAAACCACGTTGCCTAAAAATGAAAATGGAGCTCAGCTCCGCTCAGGTCGCCGAATTCACCGCCGCGAACGTGGTTGGTGGCGTCATGGCGCCGCGGTGGGAGACTGTCAGGCCGGCCTGGGGACTGAGATTGCGGCGAGCCGCGGGCACGGTGGAGCGCGCCCGGTCCAAGAGCCACCAACCTCTCCATGCCGCGAGTCAACTCCCGCAGGTCGGTCGGTCAGTGGCCCGTTGCCCGGCGGGTCAGCGAAAACGCCTCCGGCCGATCGCCCAGAGCTTGCCGCGGCGACCGCATGCATTTTTCCGCGCGGCGGTTGTTGGCAGGAGGCGCTGCCAAGTTTTCTGGACCCGCTCGCTGGAACCGGGAGTACGGGTGGGCGCTGCCAAGTTTCCTTGCCACGGGTGGACTGGCCGCGGCCACACCGCCCAGCGCTCACCGCGTCTCCCAGTCACCAGTCTCCTATGGGACCAGGCGCGCCACGCGCTCCGCGGCATGTGCTCGGATTCCGCGGGATGGATGGATGAGTCTGCTCCGGCCACCTTCCATGGTTGCCACAAAGACGGGGCAGCGAAAGCACGCACTGACCTGGTCCAGGAAGCGTGGCGTTGTTCTGGAAGGATTTTTTCTTTTCTTTTCTTTTTGGGCTGCATGGCACCGATCGCGGCGCCGTGCGTGGGGCAGATCGAGAGCGCGACCGACCGACTGGCCTCGACATGGGCGGCAACGGCTGCTGCCTTGGGAGTTTAGCAAGATGGAGGCTGTGATTACGGGAGGGTGACGATGACAGTGACGCCCGCCTTGGGTTTGGATCGATGCTGTTGTTGTTGACTTTGTGGTTGCAATGGCAAGGCCACGTTGCTCGTGCGCTGCTGCAGATGGCCAAACACAAAAAACAACTTTCGAAACGGAACGGACTCTGGAGGTGGCAGCAGGGTGGCACACGCTCCCCGTTACATCTGGGGGCCGGGCTACCCTACCTGGTTGGAAGCTCTGACTACGGCCTTTGTGGGGTGGAACTGGAAGCACCAGTTCAGTCTACGTAGCTAACAACTCACCTCTTTGTGGGGTGTTTCTTCTATAAAAAAGATTATACTTTTCTTCTTTTTGTGTCCAGTATTGCAAAAACCATTACACATGCCAATTATTTTATTTTAAGTGTTTGGTTCTGGACCAAAAGTCTAAGTAGAGCACGACCTGATGCTGCCTCGACGATGGAGCTATGACGGCGAAGGTGTTGTGGTGCACCAAACATGCTCTTATGACAGTCGACCCGACGATGAAGCTATGAGGGCGAAGGTGTGGTGGTGCACCAAACATGCTCCTATGACAGCGTATACATCGGCGTGACTGATTGAGTAGCATTTTCCGTAACTAGATCGGTCTAAATGAAGGTCACAAGGTCGGTCGTCGTAGGTAGGGAAAGAAAAATATCCTCCATATCTAGAATAACGTTTAAATTGTGCATTTCCTGATCCTCTCTCCAAAATGTAAACGCTAATAGAATGAATCATCATTTTAGCACGCTGCATTCACTTCGGATCCTTCATGAGTTACTTTAGGAGGTAAATAGGAAGCCTGAAACGCTCGATGCATGCCAACGGCGTGCTTTGCTACAACCGTCCTAGGGTGCGTTTAAAATTTTTTGGACGAAATTTACTGTAGCAATTTTTAATCGAAGATCAGAAGGATTAAATATGATCTAATTATAAAACTAATTACACGAATGAACGGTAAATCGCGAGATAAATTTATTAAGTCTAATTAATCCATCATTAGAGGTTGTTTACTGTAGTACGATATTATCTAATCATGATCCAAATAGGTTTAAAAAATTCATCTCATAATTTTATCCAGAGATTATGGAATAGATTTTATCAGTCATCCATATTTAATACTACTAATTAATAGTCAAACGTTCGACGTTGAAATTTACTGTAGCCGGAAAAATTTTGGAAACTAACACGGGCAGACAACCGCTGTAAAAAAAAGGAACGCGTAAAACCTTTCCAAAGCGAGTCTCCAGCCAGCTGACTGCGTCAACCCGGGCCCAACCGCAGGCCCCCACGTGTCCGCCGTCCCCTCCGCCGCGCCCTTTATTAACCGCGCCCCTCCCCTCCCCCCTGCCGCCCCACCACCACCCGCTGCTGGCCGCATCCGAGCTCCAAGCCCGCACCCAAAATCCGCAGCCTTTCTGCGCTTCCCCACCAGAGATTCCCCTTCCTTGGAGCCTAGCGCGCGCGCGCCCCGCACGCAAGAACCCCCCGCCGCGGCTCGCCGCCATGTCCTTCCCGCGGCTCCTCGTCCTCTTCCTCCTTGCGGCGGCGGTGGCCGCGCCGCCGCGCCGCGCGGCCGCCGCCTGCGCGTCGGAGCGGTTCTCGGGCAACCGCGCGTTCGCGGCGTGCGCCGACCTGCCCCGCCTGGGCGCGTCCGTGCACTGGACCTACGACGCCGCGGCGGCGTCCCTCTCCGTCGCGTTCCTCGCGGCCCCGCCCTCCGGCGGCTGGGTCGCCTGGGGGCTCAACCCCACCGCCGACGGCATGAGCGGCACGCAGGCGCTCGTCGCCGTCCCCAAGGGCGGCGGCGCGTACGAGGTGCAGACGTACAGCATCTCCGGGTACTCGCTCAGCTCCCCGGGGCCACTCTCCTACCAGACGTCCGACCTCGCCGCCGAGCTCGGCGGCGACGGCCGCGTCCGGATTTTCGGGACCCTCAAGCTCCAGAACGGCACCGGGGAGGTGAACCAGGTCTGGCAGGTTGGCCCATTCTCCGGCGGGGCCATCGGTATCCACGCGACTAATGCCGACAACCTGAACTCCAAGGGGAAGCTGAACCTCCTCACCGGGGCCAGCACCGCCGCCAGCGGAGGGAACAGCCTCCTCAGGAAGAGAAATGTGAGTTACTCAATTTCAGGCTTTAAGGATTTGATTTTACATTTACCTGTTCGTATTGAGTGCCTTGCTTGTTTCTTGAATTCTTGTGCGTTTGCACCGGTTCAAATTCACTCGAAAAAACCATAGAACTCTACTATTGATATCCTGTCAAATTTTGCGTAAAAATTCACCTTCTTTCCCAACAAAAAGCTCTTCCATTTGGCCTTGTGCTACAAATGAGTTCATCTGTATGTGAAGCGTTACTGCTACGGGGAAGATGATTCCTCCCACTAAAAAAAAAGAAAAGGGATTAACCGCATAAATTAAGTTTGTTGCATGATGATGTAGTGGTAAGAACGTGGGGAATATATTAATTTTAATTTCAGGCTTAGAGTGTATATGTATGTTGGCGAAAAAACTCTTGGCAATTGCCCTGACTAATTTGTCCTGCTCCGTTGAATCGATTCAAACATACTAATCAACTGTACTTGTCCTGTACGGCGGACGGCATTTGTTGACTGTATGTTCATGGTGACATACCACCACCAAGTTCCTCTTTTATCCGTACACTTTGAATTTTGATGCATCGGGACCGCGATTTTCAAATGCAGTCAGTTTTTATCCTTCCTTGGTGGACTTCAGCAGTTCAGCTTGGATTAGTCTAACTGTTGGTGTCTTGATGCACATGTTCTTAAGCATTCAAAATAACAAAGACGTGTGCTGCTAACATGCGGCAATTCTATACACTCGAGATGATCGTTGACATACAGATTTCACAATAAAATTCTAGCTGTAACGGTAGTGCCTAGGTAGGTGCCTTGTGAGTTGCGACAACGGAAGTCTTCAATAAGAAAGTACTGTTTCCATTTCCATAAAAAAATATCATTATTGTCACTTAGCACTGAACAGCTGTTACGTTCTGAGTTTGCTTTGGGCATATCTAAGTACTGCTTGTTTTATTAAAACATTCTCATTTCTCCAATTCTTTGTGTAGACCCATGGAGTCCTGAATGCTGTGAGCTGGGGTCTTCTGCTGCCCATGGGAGCCATTTTTGCGAGATACCTCAAGACATTCAAATCGGCCGATCCCGCATGGTTCTACCTCCATGTCGCGTGCCAGCTGATCGGCTATGGTGTCGGAGTGTCTGGCTGGGCAACTGGGATTCATCTTGGAAACATGTCCAAGGGAATCACCTATTCAGTTCACAGGAACATTGGGATCACAGTATTTGCTCTTGGTACTCTGCAGGTACATACACTAAGTTGTTCTCATGACGCTTGCTTACCTGCTGAAATTTGAATCCAATGGTAACAGCTTTTATGTACACTTGCTTCTCCCGTTCAGATCTTTGCGCTCTTCTTGAGGCCGAAGAAGGATCACAAGTACCGATTCTACTGGAACATTTACCACCACTCCATCGGTTACACCATCATCATACTGGGCATCATCAACATCTTCAAGGGAATGTCCATCCTGAGCGTCGACCAGAAGTGGAAGACGGCCTACATCATCGCCATCTGCATCCTGGGCGCCATCGCTCTGATTCTGGAAGTCGTTACATGGGGCATCGTCTTGAAGCGGAGGAAAGAGGACAGCAAGACCTACAATGGCAACGGGAACGGCCACTTGCCGCTATCTATGTAATGACTCCATAGTCAGGTCCCTTCGGCCGGCCTGTATTTATCTTCAGTGTTGCGTTGGTGTGCAGATGTCGGCGGTAGCTCTTGTGATCATAGTGTCTAATCTCTCTTTTTGTATGATAGATGTGTGTATACTGCACAATTATACTGGAGATGAGTCATGAGTGATACTAGTGGCATTGGTCATTGCCTGCTTTTTGTTCTGTTGTGAATGCTGAGCTGATCATGCACTTGTGTTCTGGGGCCATGCTATTTGCACCTTTTGCAGAAAGGATGACAAGGTGTACCCAGTGGTTGGTGAAGCTGAGAAGAGATACACGTATAAACCCCACTAGCGGAAGCATGATTCTTCTAGAAAAAGCGAAACAGCTAGAAAACGTTGAGTGTACTGCTTGCTAAATTTTATCTATATTTCTCTGATCATCAATGGTGGTTAAAAGGTCAGGCAAGAGGGATCACTGTCATTCAGTGTGATGGTTGTTGGTTTTTTTACAGCGGCATCATCATGCTTCTAGAATGCAAAAACTGCAAGTGTCAACCTCCCCGTGCAATCTGCCGATCTTTTGTTGCTCCAGTTGCGATGTGCTTGGTTGCCTCATTTTCCCCGATCACCTTAGCTTTTACACGAATATTTTTTTTTGAGACAAACTTTTACACGAATATTTGGATGCGTGAGTGTGACTCTCCGGGAAGAACAGCAGCGTGTGTGTTCACTCCAGCAATGAGAACTGGAGAAGAGTTTGTGGCGCTCAATCTAGTGCGAGTCGGTCGCCAAACTTTTTCCTTGGTGGAGGAAAAAGGCGTGGCGATCCGCTGGAAAAACGGCCGGAAAGCAGCCTGTGTCCGACGATCGAGAAAAATCCACGAAGCGTGCGACCAGCGCAAAGGCGTCGCAGCAGCAGGCCATCAGCCCCACGCCTCGTGCAGATTCGCCAGCCGGCATCGCGCGTGGCCGCCGCGCGCAGAGGATGCGACGCCGACGCAGCAGCGCACGCCGCGGCGGCCGGCGGCCGGCGCGCCTGCGGCCGGGAGCCGCGGCTGTGGAGGACACGCGCTGCTCGCTCGCGTTGGCATCGGCACAAGCGTGCCGCGCCGCCGCACGCACCACCGGAAAAGGACTCCGTGTTGCTGGAAGGAGGAAAGATAGCATGGACCACGCCAGGACGAAGCAATCACGTCTCGGCTTCGGCGCCGGCCGGCTTGCCGGCCCGTCGCCGTCGGTTCGGTGTTGTGCGGCCGTACAAGCTAAGATATCTTGCCGGAGTTTGGATGTTCCAGCATAGCATACAGCTCGCAGAAATCATCTTTGCAGCTATCAACTACAACAATGATACCCTTTCCATGTTGATGGCGTGATGATGATAGATAGGATTAGGTGGTTCACGCACGGAGGCAGCACTTTGCCATCCAATGTCGGAGCCAGAAACGAAAATAGCACTGCCAATCTGGTACCCTGTCCTAAAAATTGCGAGCAGTTGCAACGGGTGCAATCAACACTAGTTGTACTTGTGCCTCCACTTGATCGTTCTGCTTGCATCATTATTCGCCAATTTTTTTTGTGAGCACCTTTTCATTAAACATGGCGAGGTAGCTCATATGTTTTGCAGTTATCTTTTGCAAAAAAAAGAGATGATGATATATTTTGCAGACATTACTCTTTTTTTTAGATTTAACTGAGCTTTTTTAGTTTAGAAATATACAAGATGATATACTTGTATATTTTCACGCGTCTGCAAACTAGTTGCATAAGCCTCACTTTCCAGATGGTAGGAGCCTCCCTTGACCCTTGTCATCACCTACCAACTCAAACCTTCTTCAAATTCCAAAAGTTTTCAGCGGTAGTGGATCTGCAACCTAAATGCCTAAGCATTGGAGCCGAGATCAGTGAGCTTTGGCCAAACCCAACTACTAGTACCTCAAATGAGAAGCAGCTGTACTGACTGGTGTACACCAAATTCTGACCAAACCATCACTGAGCATGGACTCATCAGTCTAAAGATTTGACCTAACCTAACTGCTCATCAGGATCCCTTCTATTCTATTTTAATTGATACCATCTGTCAATTTGTCAAGTTCAAGCTTCAAACAAAAGCTGTTCGGTTGTCAAGGCTGCTAAATAACTTGGTTATGAGAGTGTGACCCATCAATCCATCATTCAATAGGGAGTTGCAAAGTTTGTTTGGCTTGCACTTGGCTCAACTTCTATCTACCTCAAACATACAAAACATTCAAGTGGTCACCTTCAGTTAGCGTGTTGGTGGGTAGAAGGATTTGAGAACTAAGTTTTCAGACCATCTGTGAAGCAATTTGCAGGTCAAACGGGGAGGTGAGCTGTAATGCCTGGCAAGGTTCGGTTGAAGTGACTACCAAGCATCAAATGACTCGTGATGAGTGCGATGGAGAAAAGTCTGTGGCTTTGTTAGTAGCTCAGCAGCTGCAGTTCTCGTTGAGCTGTATCGCAACTGTGCGTGTGTGCAGTAGCAGCAAAGCATCAGCTCACTCGATGCAACTCGACAGCAACAACAGACAGCTTGGATGCTGCTTTCAGGTTCCCAACAATTCTGAACCGAAAGCCCAGTATCTGGTGAGATTGAGCTGTAACTGGGCTTTGTGGGATTGAGGGGGAAAAAATAACATTGTTGGTATAGGTTCTGCACAAAAAAATTAGAATCTCATTAACCAATGACAATGTCCTGTAAAAGTTACATGTATGGTTTTTGTGTAGAAACCATGCTACGGCGATGCAGTGAAGTATGTTTATACAAACTAATGATCAATCAGAGCTCACAATTTCCTTTTTGCAATTTTACTCACTCTCTAACAACATAATTTCAATTCCACATGTACTACTTCAAAATCAAAAAGGAAACTCAAATTTAACTACAAGTAATTGCTATTTGCTAGTAACTATGCATCTCTTCTTTCTTTTTTTTGTCCTTTTTTTGCTACACAAAGAATGGTGAGAGATCAGAGGGGCATATGTACACAACAGGACTACAAGCAGAGCCACTTCTGCCCCAACTTAGGCAAGAAAAATCTGAGACTCCACCGGGCACTTGGACAGAAGAACTACATCATCAAAAGAAACAAACTGGACTCAATTTTACATGTTCCGTTTTGGCACATCGCACAAGTCGTGCACCTCTGAGCTGCCAAAGTTTGCAAAGTCTGAACGTTGTAAGTGACTGGACTGGTTATTCTTGGAACCTGACACAGCATCACTGGGTGCGTTGGCAATGAAGCGTGGGTTAACGGGTGGGGGAGCTGAGGGCACTGGGCAGCAATGTCGGACATTAATCCTGTGTGTGATGGTCTCAGTCGAGGCGCTGCCTGTGACATTAACCAAAAGAACAGCCCCCATATCTCTCGTGGCTTCACACCACCAGTTTTGTTGTACTCCGTCGACAAATTCTTCTTCTGTGAAGAAGTCTTCGTGATGGACTGCAACTTCCATTGTTTCACCTGGTTCAATGAGACCGACTGACGGTTGAACCTATATAACATTACACGGTCAGAAAAGAATTTATTGTTATTCTAAATGCCGGAAAAGGTACAATAAGATGGTATAACATAGAAAGAAAAGAAATTTTTTCTTTTTAAATATACATTGCTGTATTTGCATAGTGGTTTGGTTCAATGGTATATCTTTCCAAACACAACTATTCAAATAAAATGGTACAGATGAACCAAACATGAGCATCTCAGTAACTGTTTTCGTACAAGTTGATATAATTTCTCTTTGATCAGATTTTGCTTCTCTTAGAACGAGAAAAATCATGAATTGTTCCCAAGAGAGCTTCAGTTAGCAAAATATGCCTCATATAAGAGTAAAACATGTTCCTTGTTCTACAATTTTTCTGTTTATAGAATTATAATACATCCCCTATAACTATGAATGGCCTTCAGAACTGAATGAGTAATGGGCACAATAATTCCTACAAGCAAAAGAATGATCAACAATCTGGGTGGAAACAGAACACATTCAATAGAGGTGGTACACTGTTCTTCTGTAAGAACTATGGACCTAACTTTGTATATATATTTTTTCCTAATGAATACAGGGTAAGTGTCACAGAAACCCTGCAGGCTAAATGTTGTGTGAATCTAACTTTATAATTTAAAAGGCCACGAGTAGGAAGTGTAGTGTGGCACAAGGATGTTTGTAGGACCAATCATTTCTTTAAAAAACAAACATTAATGTGCACACAGTAAATAGATCAGTTCTACCTCGAGCCAAAGTGGGAAGCCAAAGGAAGCCCTTGGAGGAAGCTCAGATTTAGTTCCATCATGCTTTGTGATCGATTGGCCTTCACACAAGATTTCAAAAGCAGCCTTACTTGTTTCACAATTATTACTTATTCGAAGTATAACATCTTCTTGATTTTCCAATATAATGCTGTTTGTGCTGACGATAGTATCTGGAACAATATGTGACCCCCGGAGCAAAGAGCGCACTTTTTCGTTAGATTCGACTATTTTCCCAAATTCTTGTCTTCTTATCAGCTCATCTACTCTTGCAATATCAACGCTAAATGTACACCGCACTGGCTTATGATCACTATCTGTGACATCCATGCAAGCTTCGTACCTACCAAAGGAGCAAAAACAGCATATCAAGTCTGGACTCTGGAGGAATATACTACAGAAGGATCAAATAAGCCCTGTAATTCTCTCTGTCAAAACATAAATTTAAAAAAAATCAAAGGCTAGGTTCTGCATAATCTTACGCTGTAACGGCAGCAACAATAGGACAGTCTAATGAGCATTCAGCTATTGATACAGGACGGCTATCTCGATACAGTATCCTATCACACCAAGCAGGTATTCTCTTCTTCTCGCCTGAATCATAACCTACATGGAGTTGGTGGAACAAGTTCAACTCAGAAATACTCTGTATGAATCAACTGCGACGCAAAAAAAAAGGAAAAAGTAAAGGATATCCCATGTAACAAAAATAGATTTTTCTAACTGGCAAGTACTGAAAGCATAAAAGAGAATACCTGAGAGACCCGGTTGGTTTCTTTGGAACTTGTAAGTAGGAGGAAATCTGATAGGACCTTCACGCATTCCTTGAAACACATTTCCCGCCTTCATTTCTGCTCGAAGTTGATCCCTTTCTCTAAGCCAGTCAAAGCTCCTCTGAGAGACCATATCCCTTGCTTCATCATAAGTGATGCCATCAAGTCGGTAGTTCAAATCACCAAGAAAGACAACCATATCAGCTTCTGCCAGCTCAGGTATCTCTTCATCAGCTTGATTTCCGTTTGCCTGCCATTATGACAATATGCACTCATAAATACACATAATTTCCATAAGAAAACCTAGTTGGTTCGGTAACACAGTTTGATGATTACATACACTCACTGCTTTATGCAACTGGACCGATGTCGCGGAAGCTGTAGTAGAACAATAGAGAAAATGTGTTATAAATGCCATATGTCGTAATGTAATAAACAACAATACTTTGAAGAGGGAATTTGACGACAAAATACCTGTAGAGCCATGAGGTTTGTTAAAAGACATTGTCCGATAAATGTGGTCGAAGTCAGCATTACGGCGGCTAACATTTTCTTGATGTGCAGCAAAATGATTGCTCACGAAACATATCCTGCGATCATAGACTCTTATTCTTAATCCCACACCACCCTGCAAGAAGTATCACCTGTTATTTATACATGCCAAATGCAGATGAAATTTGGAGCACAACTTAGTCAGATGTGAAAAATATAGCAAGCAACTACTAGTTTCCAATATATTATTAGCTTGTCAGGAAACTTTTTCTGCCGATTGCTGAGGTTCCAACCTTCCATACTAAGCGTTAGTTGAATTCTTTCGTCCTAACACATGCAGAAAAAATGCTCTCCACTGTATAAGTATAAAAGGAGGAGCACATTATTCTTTTAACTGAAAAAATATTCCATCACTCAAACAAATGTTTGTGGACAGTTGCTGCTTCCCCTTTTCCGGCCGAAACATTTGTTATTTGATATTACACAGAACGAAGAGCCTAGGGTTTGGCGAATGCTAATACACACATGAAAAAAAAATATGGTAACTGGTACCTTCAAAGACAAAAAAGTGAGGATGCCTCAACAATCACTTACCTTGTTGCCAATAGCTCGTCCAAAGCCACATGGCACTGCAGCAGCATCAACATCACTAACATGTGGCTTAAGGTCATTCCTAGCCCTTCAGATAGTCATAATGTAAAATTTTTAAAGATCATATGAGAACAGTATGAAAGTACAAATGTCTAATAATCATGTGAACAGAAATTTGTTATGCCTTATTGAGAAATGATTTCATAAATAGTAAGTACCATGCAGCAATAAGTAATCCAGCCAGCTGCCTTGAACCAACTCGGTGGAAGGATATCCCCTCATCAAGTGTCTTGCCAATATTGTCAATCCACCACTGCCCATTGGCACTGCCCTCAAGCCCTACCTAAGGCCACAAGCAAGATATTTTGAATCTAACATTCACCTTAGATAAGTTATACAAAAGAGCAATAAACAGTACTACAATAAATGGTGTTAGCTGATAATGTTCACACATCTGAATTGGACTGAAAGCAGCAGGAAAAACATAAACATATAGTAAAATAGTAATGCATAGGGAAATTGTACACCTAGTCATTTTCCCTTTCAGTTCTCGGAGGTAGCATCACACATCAACAATCCAAGTGCATAGTAAAAGACAAGTCTACGAACTAGAGTCTGGTGATGAAACCTCATGCTTAGAAAAGTGCAACATTCCTTCCTATTGGCAACATTAGAAATATAAACTCTATATAGAATAAACACTTGCAAGAAGAATGCGAAAAACAAATACAGATAAAATATTGGATGCTCAGGACCATGTACAAGAAAATAGACAAGTAAACAATACCCCTTCCTTCCATTTCATAATATGGTGCAAACAAAATAAATAGTTTAGTAAATTAATGGTATTAGGTGGAAAACATTCACCAAATAGTACCTCTATTTTTAAAGAGGCTATATATTTTTGGACAAGGCAAGAAGAAGTATCCTGTCTTAAGATATGAAACGAATGAAGTGCAGCAATTTAAAATTCTTAAATGCAGAACCCTTTTTTCAGTTTTTACTTGTAACCATTGCATACCTGAATAATATATTCCTGCTTGATTGAACTAAAATGTGTAACAAGAAATGAGATAACCAAGGTGAGGTAAAGTAATCTTACACTTTCTTTGGCTGCAGCCATGGCAAGAACTCCAGCACCCATCTCGACCTCTTGCAAGCCAACAACCACTAATCCAACATCAGACAAAGCACTACCCAACCATGACCTAAGTGATTCGAAAGAAGCTTTCTCCTGCGCCACATTCCAAGTTCCGACCAGTATTTTAATGTTCTCTATCCTTGTATATGATAGCTCGCTGTTAGCCAATTCAGTCCGTAGAATATCATCAAGAGGGCTTGGGGAAGTTAGAGGCCATCCTCGAATACCACCATGATGTGCCAGAGTAAAGATGTAAGAACCACCAATTGCCATCTCTATGACTGGGCAGCTATGTCCGGTCCATCCTGCCAGAAGGTTACCTTCAACATCCATGACTTGAATAGTGCCACTGGCATAGCCCACCCACACCCTTTCTCCAAGTGCCTTTATGGATTGAACAGAAGAACTATGGTAATGGATGTCTTGCAGTTTATTCCCGCTTCCATCCCACACAATAATAGATCCATTTGTGCAACCTGACCAAATTGTCCCATCCATTGCTTGAGCCACAGCTTCTGTTCGCCGGTTATCTTCCACAAATGTCCCTTTCGTTGCAACTCTGCGTACAGCATCGGCCGCCCCCATCAGGGCATTCCTAGATTTCTGGAAAAATGTGAAAGAACCTTGTGGTTTCTCCTTCTTTGTGGGTTTTACTTTGATCTCTTCCTCTATGAATTGTTCTGGCATCACTGGAACCTCTAGCCGAGCTAAGTTGACTTGGCCATCGATGCCAAATACTTTTAACAGCTCCCTAGTCCTAGCATCCCTGTAAAAAGAATATGAAAGTAACTATGGGCCAATGAACTTGAGACAACTGTTTTAATATAGCTATATCTATCAGAGCATACCAAAGAGCAAATGTCATGCTTGTTATACTCCAAACTTTCGCTCGGCAATGATCCGCAAGCATGTGCTTCACATCAGCAGCAGGCAACGAGCACATGTTACCGACTGTAGCGTTGTTCCTAAGGTCAATATAAGCTTTTTCAACCAGCAAGGAAGCCATATGTTTTTCGTCTGATGTCAGAGAGAGGGACTTAGCAATGGCATCCCAAGGCCATGCCTTTATCATACCCCCTTCAGATCCTGACCATATTTCACCTGTTTCCAAGAGATTAGTGAAGCAATTAATTTGGATAACTTTCAGCCCCCATATAGATCATGGAACACATCACTGGAAATCTTAGCAACAAAAAGGACTTATTTGGATTACGCAAATTAGTTCCCGACGAATGAGAGTTTGAGATTTCACAGGCTAATTCATTTTAGTGTGATAATACACCACAAAGGCTACTTCTACCTACCAAAACTGCTCCAGCCAAATGCGCCAAATCCAAGCATATTCACCTACAAAAGACAAGGGAATGACACCATTCGAGAATAACTTGCAGCGCTAGTATTCTATATGTAGATGTCCCCACCTCATACAAAGCAACAAAGCTTGGACATAAAGTACTCAACACAAGACAACAAGTATACCTAAGGTTTAACGGTGGCAACATGGCCGTCTAATTTGGGGTTCAAAATTCTCATGTGGCATCGAGTCAATAACTATTGACTAGGAGTCCCCAAACGTCTTCGCTAAGCTACCACCATTCAGTCACGTGAAACCAGCAAAAACTAAACATTTCCAATTACCGGCACACCTTTTGGCACCAAAAAGGTGGGATCGCCTAATTGCTAGAAGCAGTCAATAACAAGGCAAAATCAAACGAGATGATCGAGCAAAGCTTCTCACCGTACGACGTGACGACGATGGCGAGCACGGGCGTGCGGCTGAACGCCTGCCACGCGAGTGCCTCCTTGAACAAGGCCGCATCGCCGCCGCCGCCGTCGACCCCAGCGGCCGTGGCGAGGTCCATGCGCCACGCCCTGATCCTGCCGTCCTTGTGGCCCGTCCACACCAGCCGGTTGGCGCCGTCCACCGCGGCGCAGAGCGCGGGAGGCGCCGGCACGGACTCCCTGAACGGCGCGCTCTCCTCGTCCCCGCGGCGCCGCGCGGCGTCGCCGGGCCACTCGTCGAACACCTCGTCGAGGCCCCACACCCGGACCCCGGACTCGGCGCCCGCCCACAGCTGCCGCCGCCGCGGGTCGCACGCGAGCGTCCGCAGGAACGCGCCCACCTGCGTCTCCCGCAGCGGGTGGGGCCGCACCTCGAGCGGCGGCGGGCGGCCCGGGTGCATCGCGGCGCGGAGCGGCACGCGGAAGATGCCCTCGCCCCCGCCCGCGCCGACGAACTCCGGCAGCGCCGCGCCGCCGCCGTACTCGGACAGAACGCGCTCCAGGCCGCCGCCAACCCAGGCGGCGAAGGAGGCCGCGGGGGCGAGCGCCGTCTCGACTTGTCGGTGGGCGCCGTGGCGCTGGGGGAACGACGCGCAGCGCGCGGGGTCGTGGCGCTGCGCCGTGGCTGGGGAGGAGGCGGGCCCGTCGCCGAAGCTGTGCACGCGCGGCGCGGCGTGGCGGGCGCACGCGGGCGCGGACTCCGTGGCGCGCGGGAGCGGCTGGCCGTACGCGCCCCCGCCCTTCCGCTGCGCCCCCGCCGCGGGCGCGTCGTCGTCCGGTTCCATGCCGCGCGGGCGCGCTGCTGTCGGGGAGATCGAGGCTCGAATTCGGGGTTTGGGGTTTGGGAGCGAGCGCGGGACGGCGAAGGGGGCAGGAGCGTGAGGCGAGCGCCGGGGAGGGAGGGAGGAGGTGGGGGTCGCCGGGTCGGAACGGAGGCCACCCGTTGCGGGAGCGGAGGGGGCAAGCAGGGGCGGGGCCGTGCAGCGTGCAGGGGAGGGCACTGTGAGGGCGTGGACTGGACGCGCTGGTTTATATGGGTGGATGCCTCGTGGACCGGGACCACGGCCAATGGGCACCGGGCACGGCAGGGTCCCCGCCCGGCGCGGCGGCGGCGGCGGCGGCAAAGGTTTTGAGCACGCAATTGGCATGCTCTGTTGTTTCGCCGTGACGATGGAATGGAAGGTGCGGGAGTGCGGCCGCCGGCCGGCAATTGTTACTCTCTTAGCCGGAATAGTGTCCGAAATTTCGGCTTTTCCCTAATTACCGAAATTACTCATTGTCTGGAAAAAAATTACAAACGTTTATTTTTTATTCAAATTTGGTACAAATTTCATAGAATTTGGTGTATTTTTCCTTAAATATTTAAAGCAAAATCACAAACTTTGAGCTTGAAAGCTATGTTCCTTCATATAAGGTCCGACTATGCTACTCCGGTAAACTATTGATCCTAAATTATAACCTTATAAAATGTGTCTCATACATACGTTGGTAACTTTTTATGTGCAAATAATGGATACTTCTGTTTATCAATTGCATGGACAAGATGTTGGCACAGTTACTATTGTACATTATATTTTCTATCCAAGGTAGAATACGAGACGATAGATATTTAGATTGCTCCCTCCTATCTAAAATTTACTCTCACTTTTTCTAATACACAAGACGACATACTACTATTGTTGTAAATGAGATTTTATAAAAATAAATTCCTAATCCACACGACAGTAGTCTCTACACATTTCGATTGCTAAAACCCTATAGATTCTACCAATACTTTCATCATCACCTGCATTACGCAACTTTGTTTTCAGGATAACGATAAGTCGATAATCCCATCGCATCAAGATAGCCTGGTGACATAGGCTCGAAAGAAGAATCTCTGTACGCATTCGTTATCTACTAAAAACTGTTCCGCTGGTATAAAAATCGATAGGTTTCGGCTGGTTCAATAGTATTATGTGAGAGAGAATAAGCTGAAAAAAACCGGCTGGTACTGGTGGTGCCGCTGGCTAGCAGTACATACTGAGTCTCTCCGAATCTCCCCAAACCTAACCGCGCCGAGCTCTTTGTTCGCTACCCTGTTCCAAGCACCTGACGCTGGCTAGCTCCAAGCACCTGATCGCAATGGCTAGCCACCATCTACCGGGTCCGTCGTCCATGTCGCGGCTCTGGACCAGGTCCACCGGATTCCACGCCCCCACTTGCGTGGTTATTTCCACGTCGGCGACGCCGGCGATCGATCTCACCTTTCCGCCTCCCGGCCGGCCTCTCGCTTTCGGTAAGTCGGTTGCCCCCACGAATCCGGTTAAACGAACCGGATCCCGACAGTTGGCCTCCGCCGATCCATCCCCCTCGTCGTCGTCGTTCTCCTGGCGCTCTGAATTTATCTGAAACCCGGGTTACTGTCAGGTCAGCCTCGCCGGGAAAATGGAAACTAGTAAGCAGGCACCGACCACCATTAAGGCGGACGCAGCCACGACCTCTTCTCGTCGTCTCCTCTCAAGCGACCCCCGGCACCGGTAGTTGCCTCCCTCCACGACCGAGCAAGGCGGCCGGCCGGCCGGCCCGCGTGCGACGTGATCGGGCGGCGGCGGATCCTCCTCGCGCTGCGCACTGGCCGGCGGCTTTGGGGCGCCGAGGGCCGCTCGCTCGAAGTCTCCACTGGTGGCTGTCAGCCATCGATGGGTGGGGGTAAAAAGTATTCGGGAAGATCGTGGGGCTGTGGACCTGGAGGCGCTTTTGATCTTTTCCCTATCTGGCCGTGACGTTGCCTCGGCATAAGGATGATGCTGCAAGCGCAGCGATCTTTCAAAAAAAAAAAAAAGATGCTGCAAGCGCAGATGGCCGAGGGGCCCTGCTGATAATTGGGAGATGATTTGTGCGCACGGTCCATGTCTCCAGATCAATCATGCAGGAAATGCTAGTGTTATCTTACAGAATAATTGTTGCCTCGCTCGAACGATGACATAATTCTCTTGTTTATTGGTGCGTGTTCTGTGTTCAGATAACTAATTCTGGCCGTACACACGATGGCACGAGTGAGCCATGACATGACTGTACCGCGATTCCACGTGAGGAGCCACGACCTTTTTCAGCTGGAAGCAACCTTCTCCTATGCCTATGGCTGCCTGCGTGCCCAAAGAAGGCAAAAAGGACGAGCTAGCCAGCCGAGCTGTGCGTCTAGCTAGCTACTAGTCGGCTACCCGGCTTTGCATAGCGATGAACAGCCTTCACTCACACTCTACCGTCAGTAAAAAAAAAAATGAGATGAGGAGGAGGAGGAGGAGGAAGAAGCTTTGCTTATCTCGGCTAAACACTCCGAAAATGACACCAGCCTCCCTAGCTAGCGCACGCAACGGCATGCGGAGCGAGCGTGCGCGTCGCTGTCTGGTAGGTGGAGCGGCCCCCAACTACCAGCGCCACCTGGCGCGGCGCTGGCCAATCGCCTGCCCGGGACGCCCCGCGCCGGTGGGGACGGCTCGCCCGTGGGCATGGGCAGCGCCGCGACGACGGGGTAACGGCTCGGGCTGTCGCGTCGCGTGCGGCGCTGGCGCGCCTCGGGTCAGGTCAGCGGGTGTGGCGCGCGCGCGCGCGCGCGTCGCGCTTGTCCTTGTCCGCCGCCGCGGGACGAGCAGGGGGGGGCCATGGTGATCTCAGCGTGACGAGGCCGGAGCCGACGTGCCGCGCGCCGGGTGGTGGTGCTCCCCGCGCCTCCACGCCGTGGCGCCGACCGCCGGCCTTAGTTTTATCGAGCGCGCCGCCTCGTGCCCTGGCTGGCGGCAGGGCCTGTCCCCTCCCGTCCGTGACGTCCGCGGATCCAGGACGCTACCCGCGCCACGAATGCGCCGGCGCTGACGCTTGACCGTGTGCGTCCAGGTCCGGGGGCACGTGTTGCGTTTTGCCGTGTGCCACGCCATGGAGCGTGACTGAGCATCCGAGTTGGCACACGAGGCAGGTCTCTCCTGGTTTTCTACTAGCTCTTCTTTTGCAAAAGAAAAAAGAGAGGCAAATGCGAAAGGGAGCTCGAGGTAGAGGCGGCGAGAGTTGACCGGATCGCCGGTGTATCCAGCTGACGGGGAAGGAGAGACGATTCCGTGCACTACTCAACGTGATCCTGATTATTAGTAGTAGCTTCTGCGAATGGCATCTGCAGAGTCAATGCCAAGATTTGGTCTTGGGCTGAGCAACCCGCAAGAGGAAAGATTAGCTCCCGATCGAGCATATCATGACCGTTCAACGTCAAAGGAGATCACAAATAATATCCCGATCTGGGGAGTTTGCCTGCTGCACGTATCGCGTTGCCCGAATAAGCTAATGAGAAGGGCGGCGATCGACGACGTGACCACAGCAAGTGATCGAGATGTGCAGATAAACAAAGCCTTCTCTCAGACTGCTACCTAGCAGCAACCACCAATGCAAGGGCAGAGCCGTCAAGATTATTCAGGCCCTGAATTTCAGGCAGGCGCCGATCCAATATCACAACGCTTCGTGCTCGCTCATCCACGGCGGTGGTTGGAACTAGCTAGGAGTATTTGCATGCGGGCATTCGTGATGTCAACCGGCTTATCTCCGGCCACAGTGACATCATTTTGTTACGGAAAAAGTTCAATTTATGCTCTTGAACTATCATAAAAGTTCTATTTTCAATCTTAAACTACAAAATCGGATAAGAAATGGTATCCAACTGTCAAAACCGGACGAATTTGGTTCTTAGGCTGGTTTTGAAGATGGTTTTCCATTTTTGTGAACATTAAATATTCGAATTTAAACTAAAAAATTCATAAGTAATTCACTTTAAATCAAAAAATACGAAATAGGTATCAAATTTTCTCTAAAAATGTAATCTATCCATTGGCACTACCCTTGTTAGTTATTTGGATTTATTTTTTATAGTATTTGGTTGCTTGTAGTTATGCCTATTATTTTTAAATAAATAAGATTCAAATAGAGCAATAATGGATGGATGCAGCGACACGTGTTGCATTCATATTCATATGCGAAATGGCAGTGAACGACAGACACGGTCATACAGTAGACGTTCAGATCATACGGCTTCCTCTCCTGGTTAAGTTGAGCATAAATGCTGAGAAGTTAAAAGACTAACTAACAAATATATCTGCACGTTGCCACGATCACTGAGGAACTGAAAGACTCTTTTTTAGATTAAGGAAAATATCCAGTCTTGAACATTCACAAGCGAATGTCTACGACCATAAAGAACCAACTTTAACCACATAGCCAGAACTACACGAGTACTCAGACTCCAAACCTCCAACCGAGGAACACAAAAGATAAGAAAGAAAAAAAATAAAGAAGAAAGCTCGAAATACTACGCTTCTAACTTCTTCTACATCCTTCCTTCCATCTTGCTTTGATCCTCATGCAACAACAAATATCTTCCATCAGTTGTCTTCTTAGAAACTCTTGATGTAAGAATCGAGATCGTCTTGTGCTGCCACCTGCTAGGTCACCCTGTTATTTAGAAACCGCACTTAGTCGATCTCTACCACGCCTGCAGATCATACACCGTCATTGCTCCAAGCTATAATGTAATCGCCACCAAGGACTCCAAGACGACGCCTCAAGAGGAGAGCAATTAAGATTAAGATGCCGCTGCCCGAACCATTAAGTCGGTTTCTTGGTTTTCACCTGAATCTGTCCTTGTAGCTTGCCTGAATCTGTCCTGTAGCTTGCAGTTCTCACGGTCATCACCGGCACCAAACTAAGCTTTCGCTTGAGAACCTGCACATCAAGAAGCATTGCATGGCGCCCGTTGACCCCTGGCAGCTCCAGCATAACTAACAAATATGCTTGTTCGTTACCACGTTTGAAAATCCCGTACGTTGTAAATAATGTGTGACTATAACTCTGGCCAACCCTTGCTGCTGGCTATTGTTGTGTCGTCGATGCAATGGGCTCACGCCTTAGCCAGAGACTCAGGAGTGCGCGTGATGCGGTCAGCGCGAGCCGAAAAAGGATCGTATGGGGGCGCAGCGACGATACTGAAGGGTAGGCGCGTGGGTCGCGGCTGTTTTCTTTTCTAAGATTGATTTTTTTCAACATAAATTTTACGATAATGCTACATATCAGATGTCCGATGTCTATCCATTGGTCCGACTCCCAACACATGTTGCAATAGACATGCACCAATATTGCAATTATTGTTTGTTTATATTTTGTAGTGGACGTTGCACGAAATATGATGCCAATATTGCGGTGGGAAATTTTATTCTCGAATCGGATGTCAGAATTATTTGTACATATATTTTTTCTAATGTTGCAAGCGTTTATTTCTGATGTTGCAACTGTTATTTGTCAATGTTGTGACGGACCGTCCGATGAAAAAAATTCTGATCGGAAGTCCGGACGCTAGTATGTAGTGCCGTAAATTTTATTATGTTTCACGTTCTTATCGTCTTTGAGTCCGTTTAGGTTACATATAGTCTTTGGTTGATGACTAAAGAGTAGGTTACTTCTTCCACCCAACTGAACAACACGCAACGATCTCTTCTCCTTCCATATCTCTGAAGTCTGATCCTATACGAAGAGGCCTCTCAGATCCTAGATTTTCATGGCTCGTCTTTGTCCAAGACTTCAGTCCGGCGGGCCACAAGCACTAGCCTGGCCGCTATGTATATACAGAGGCGTCCAATTTTGATGGTGCACGCAGAATTTCACCAATTAACCCTACAAACGCACGCGCAAGTGCCCTGCTCGTGTCAAGATGCCGTCGGACTCTGGTTCCCTCGAGTTCAAACTCGACTACTCGGGACCCAAAAACCTCGCCATCGGCGAGGCTGTCTACTCCAAGAACATCTCCGCCGGAGGACACCTCTGGAGGATCAACTGCTACCCGCGTGGATTCAGGAAAGAGGACAATGGCGAGTACCTATCCATTTAATTTGAGCTCATGAGCCAACCGAAAAACGTCAAAGCTATCTTCGATGTCTTCATGATGCGAAGAGACGGCAAGCCATCTTCGTCCGACGCAATGAGGTTCGCGGGGGATTTCCCACCCAAGAGTTACAGCTCGTGGGGACACCACCAGTTCGTGAAGCGAAGCGACCTCGAGTCGCTCTACGTCACCAACGGCCGGGCGACGATCATGTGCGTGGTCATCGTCGTGCAAGACGACGAACCCCTGGACGTCCCGCCCCCCGACATCGGGATCCACCTCGGCGCCCTGCTGGATTCCGCGGACGGCTCCGACGTGTCGCTCGTCGTCGGCGGTGAGGAGTTCCCGGTTCCCGGCCCACCAGGCGGTGCTCGCCGCGCGCTCGCTGGTCTTCAAGGCGCAGCTCCTGGGATCCATGGCGGACGCCAAGATGACATTCATCACCTTGCACGACATTGCGCCCACGACGTTCAAGGCCATGCTTCGGTTCATCTACACGGACGGTCTTCTTGAAGATGAAGATGATGACGAGCTTGGAGGCCCTCCGGTAGAGATGGTTCGGGATCTGCTCGTGGCAGCCGACCGCTACGCGCTGGACCGCCTGAAGCTCCTGTGTGCCAGGAAGCTGTGGGATAGCATGTCGGTGGATACAGTTGCTAGTACCCTGGTCTTTGCCGAGACGTACAGTTGCCCGGAGCTGAAGAAGAAGTGCATCGACTTCTTTGCGGATGAGAAGAACTTCAAAAAGGCCGTGCTTACCGAGAGTTTTGCTCAGCTGGTGCACAAGTTCCCGTCCTGACAGGATTGTTCAGTTGATCCTTGATCGTCAGCGACGGAGGCGTGGAATCAGAGATGCATGCGGATCGTGATCAATATTCAGAGTTTCAGACGTGGTGGCGTCCCGGCGGCCGGCATGGCCGTCTCGGAGGTCGGACGTGCACGGGCACCAGCGGCCCGTCGCGGATTCTCGCCGTCTCTCCCCTCGGGCCCCAAACGAATGTTGTGTCTGGGAACGAGGAATCGCTCCGGATATAAGTTTCCTATATCTGGGCTCCTCGTCACGCACCGCGCCGGTGCGCGCGGCACACACCGTGTGGCGTGCTCCGGGCGCTCCTGGCCGCTCCTCAGGGAAGCGGATCGGATCAGAACGGATAATACCTATTCTATATCCTCATCCATATTTTTTTGTCGGATGCGGAGCGGAGCGGAGCGAATATTACACGAATACGATTACGGATACGAAGTTATGAGGATATCGGATGCGGTGCGGAGTCGGGTCGATGTCGGACCAAATACGGATTAATATGGTCGGATAATATATGTTTATGTGTAGTTTTTTACGTTGATTAATAATATGTATTAATTATTTGTAAATCAAAGCTATAAAACAGCAGAATGTCATGAGATAAAATACTCCTTTATAATTCACGATATAAAGTTGATGGTGACACTTCAAACTTGACGTCCAGCAAAAATCATTACAAGTTCTCAGTTTAGACTTAAGTGTATAGGGTGAACATGTAAAATAAAAGTGCTGAGCTCGCGAAAGTAGTCGGATATCCTATTATAAACCTCGGATTATCCACGTTCAATTATCGGATAATCCATATCCTCCGAATTTTGCTAATATCATATCCTACTCCGCATCTGCATACAATCGGATTCGAATTATCCATATCCGCGTGGATATCAAAAAGCCTTCTCCACGTCCACAAAATTCAAATTCGGATCAGATCGGACGTGCTCCGCTTTCATCCCTACTTGTACGTGTCTCTTCTTGTCGATCTCCACACGCTTTGCGCCAGGGCTTTGCTACGGTACCGGTTATCTCTTAGGAGGTAAGAGCTTGAATAAATCACAGCCGTTGATTTTTTGATAATTAATATAATCTGAGACATCTAAATAAGTAAAAAAAAATGCTGGAAATCTCACCACCCCGCATGCACCGTCAGTTCTTCTCTATCCGCTGGGAGGCACGTGGATGCAGGGACAGGCAAAATCAAACTCGTATCTGATTGAAGCTATGTCCGAGTTCGATTGCATCTTGTTCGTCCCCAATCCACAGTCCCAATCATGATTCAGTTCTTCCATAAATTTCTAAGATTTTTTGTTCCGCTAGTTTGGTTCCTGTAATCTTGGGAGATGGATTTGGTAGAATCATGATTTAGTTCTTCCATAAATTTCTAAGATTTTTGATTCCGCTAGCTTGGTTCCTGTAATCTCGGGAGATGGATTTGGTAGTTGCTAAAGGATTCTGTCGCTATATAGGCCGGCCACTTGCGTCCGAGTCGAGCGACTGAGCAACATGTTCGCCTCCGGGCCTCCCCCACTCGACGCTGTCGCGCGCCGCGTGGTGCACCCGGGTACGCCACAAGCATGGAGAGGAAAAAAATGTTTCTCGTATCAATTTAATATATCCAGCATATCATATGGTAAAATAAATAGAAATTTGAAATGTCACGTGGATGGCAAATAAAAAACGTTACACCCAATCTGCTGTTGGTATGTGACGTGCATGGAGGAGAGATAAAAAAAAAATTGTTGCCTCAATTTAATGGCCGGCTCATCATGTGCAAAAAAAATTAGAAATTTGAAATGTCACGTGATGGTAAAAAAAAGTTACACCCAATCTGCTATTGTACGTGACGTGCATGGAGGAGAGATAAAAAAGTTTGTTGCCTCAATTTAATGGCGGCACATCATGTGCAAAAGAAAAAAAATAGAAATCTGAGATCTCAACTAATCATGCATGCAAGTTAGATTTAATTCTCTATTTTCTAATTTAAAATAAATATTAAAATTATTACCTCTTACGAGGTAATATGATATTAAATCAAGCAACGATCCACAGTTATTTTCGTGTACCATAGCAAAACCATGCAAGCTTCCTATTAAATCAACGGTCCACAGTTATATCATGCATGCAGGATACATGTTTTTAGTGCAACCATTAATAATACGTGTTGAACCAGACTAAAATTTGTGATGGAAAATACTAAAGAGCGCAATATATAGTACCAATCACAACGTTACTTCTTCCACCCAACTGAACAACACGCAACGATCTCCTCCCATATCTCTGAAGTCTGATGAACCCACGTAGATCCTAGATTTCCATGTTTTTCGTCTTCGTCTAAGACTCGAGTCCGGCTGGCCACAAGCACTATAGCCTGCCCACTATATTTACAGAGGCGTCCTATTTTGATGGTGCAGGATTTCACCAATTAACCCTACAAACGCACGCGCAAGTTCCCTGCTCGTCTCAAGATGTCGCCGGACTCTGGTTCCCTCGAGCTCAAACTCGACTACTCGGGAACCAAGAACCTCCCCATCGGCGACTCTGTCTGCTCCGAGAACTTCTCCGCCGGAGGGCACCTCTGGAGGATCGTCTGCTACCCGCGTGGATACAGGAAATAGGAATGGCGAGTACTTATCCATTTATCTTCAGCTCATGAGCGAATCCAAAAACGTCAAAGCTATCTTCGATGCCTCCATGATGGGAAGAGACGGCGAGCCATCTTCGTCCAGCGCAAAGAGGTGCGTGAAGGTTTTCCCACCCGAGGGTTACAGCTCGTGGGGACAGCACCAGTTCGTGAAGCGAAGCGATCTCGAGTCGCTCTACGTCACCGACGGCGGCCGGGCGGCGATCATGTGTGTGGTCACCGTCGCGCGAGACGACGAACCCCTGGACGTCCCGCCCTCCGACATCGGGCGCCACCTCGGCGCCCTGCTGGATTCCGCGGACGGCTCCGACGTTTCATTCATCGTCGACGGTGAGGAGTTCCCCGCTCACCGGGTGGTGCTTGCAGCCCGCTCGCCGGTCTACAAGGCGCAGCTCCTGGGCAACATGGCGGACGCCAAGATTCCATCTATCAGCTTGCACGACATCACGCCCACGACGTTCAAGACCATGCTTCGGTTCATCTACACTGACGATCTTCTTGAAGATGAAGACGAAGACGAAGACGAAGACAAAGAAAAAGATAGAGACAGCCACAGAGACGAAGACGGAGACGAAGACAAAGACAAAGACAAAGATAACGATAACGATGAGGACGACGACGAGGACGAGGATGAGGACGACGAGTACGATTCAGGCTTAGATGATGATGAGTACGATCCAGGCTCAGAGGATTACGAGCGTGGACTTGGAGGCCCTGCAACAAAGAAGCTTCAAGATCTAATCGCAGACAAAGATGATGACGAGCTTGGAGGCTCTGCAACAAAGAAGCTTCAAGATCTGCTGGCCGCCGCCGACCGCTACGCATTGGATCGTCTGAAGCTTTTGTGTGCTAGGAAGCTGCTGGAAAACATTTCAGTGGATACAGTTGCTAGTACTTTGGCCTGTGCTGGAATGTATAACTGCCAGGAGCTGAAGAAGAGATGCATCGACTTCTTTGCAGACGAGAACAACTTCAAGAAGGCGGTGCTGACCGATGATTTTGCTCAGTTGGTGCTGAAGTTCCCGTCGATCCTTGCTGAGCTGAGGGTGAAGGTCAGGGTGTAGTAGGGACATGCATACGTACGTGGTGCATGTGATTCTATTTTGAGACTCATCAGTAGTGGTTCTATCTGTACCTGATGAAGTCTTCGTGTTTTCAGTTTCAGTCTACAGTGTATCGTCGTCCAATCATCTGAACTTTTTACTATCCATCCAGTTAACAATTCGATCAATGATGAAGTTGCCATGCATCATCTGATGATTCTCTTTGTGCCACTACCATGCTGACTCTGCAATCTGCATAGCCGTCGTATTATACTGCTATTTCTGTTTCCTCATGAATTTGCTTGCTTGCGATTATTTGTTTACATCAGTGAAGTCTGAACAAACATGCAAACTTTCTCAGATTTTTTTGGGCCTCTCGTGTGTCTCGGCAGAGAAGCTGGGCCGCAGCCCGTGCGCGTAGACAGCTAGTTTCCGCGGCCTGCGCGTACCTGAAAGGCCGGCCGCGCGCCCTTCGTGGCCCATGCAAGCGAGGCCGACCGCCGTGTCCTGCGGCACCTGCCTGGGCCCCCCACCCACCGCGGCTGCCGCGAACATCCTACTGATTCGGAACACGTCAAGGGGAAGGGCGCGCACCAGTGAACCTAGCGTGCAGGTGCAACGCCGGCGAACTGAACGCGACGGCGTTGGCGCATGCGCGTGTCCAGCGACGGTCCGTGGACGACGATGGTAACGTGCACTTGAGGTGACGATCCGTCCCGGTTAGTTCCTGCAAATGCGCATGGTCGTGGGCTCCCAACGATCCACAAAAGGAACGCGGTTAGCTCCTTTGCTCCGATGACTGCCAAGTGTGGCTCCGCGGATGATTTGATTAATTGGCAGGCATGGCGGTTCTTGGTGGCGGTTGGTCTTAAACTTCATGTCTCTCTTGTTCTTATCATTCTTCTTCATTCGGGTCTTTGCTTAATTAGGAGCTAACAATAATATTGCACAATATAATACATGCATGCATCAAGCTGCTAGCTGCTAGATTTTTTTATATAATATAATATATATAGTATATACGGTGCACTGCAATATACATGATCATCACATCAGTTCGTTCCTAGTGCATCGAGGTCATAACACATTATATTGCGCGCGCGCTCTCTCTCTATATATATACATACATATATATATACACATATATGTATGTATGTATGTATATATATGCACGTCCCGTTGACCAAATCTTTTCGCTACCGCAGAATTAAAGAAAGAAGACGCTGTATCTGTATCACACATACGTGTAACAAAACACGCCTTTAAAGTAGAATGAAAGACGTCGGCACTAACACGCATCAGCTATATATTCATCGCTTATCACAGATACGTCTAAAAAACGCGCCGCACAGACGTGTTTGTTCAATGCGCGTCTCCAGTGAGTCGGATATCGTAGACGCGCGCGTTTCTTTGAGAGATGACGCGTCTGAAGTATCCTGCGTGGATTTTTACTCAGCGCTGACGTGGAGCACAACACGAGAATTTTTATTACGCCGCCGGCATCCCTGCTTGCCGATTCCACTCCTCCTCGATCAGTCTCCATCACCACCGAGTCCGCTCCTTCTCGCTGTAGATCCAACGGACGCGGACCCTCAATCCATCCCTGCGGTTCCATCACCGTGTCTCCTTGATCTCGTCGATTATATTCCGCTCTTCTCTGCTGCCCTGCACCGCTACCAGGGAGGCGGCGGCCTTCCCTTCCTCGCTGCCGTCGTCGTTGGCCAGCCGGCGTCGACCCCAACGGTGCTGCACGGCACTACTAGTGTTGTGGCAGTCTCCCCTCCCTTTCACCGCCGTCGCCGGTCAACGAATTGAACGGACGGCGTTGGCGCATGCCGACATGCGCGTGTAGACTTATCTGTCCAGGGAGCCGGCCACGTACGTGTCGAGATTGTTACGTGCTGCTACGTCCAAACTGGTGCAGCCGGCGGGAAGGGATCGTGTTAATACCTCTGTTTTGCTTGGTTTTTATCGATTTTTTTTCTTTTTCTCTCTCACTGAATACTATTAAACCGGCCGAAATCTAGCCTCCGCAACATAGTGTCGACGAGCGAGCGAGGGGCCGCGCAGCCACCTGTATATAACTGCTATATATCTTCCAGCATGCATGTTTCTGCACGTGCAGGTCAAACAGCCGGAGCACTCCAACGATCTGCTGGTCGTGGGCTCTGAATGAATGGTCCACAAAAAGGGAAAGTCAAAGGAGACGATCATCGATCATCACGCTGTCGATCGACGAGCTGATTGGTCAATGACCTGCCCGAATAGGAAACTGGGAATCCCCCATGATTGACTATTGAGCGAAGGTCGGCGACCTGATGGCAGCGGCAAGCTAGGTGAGATATATGTGCAGAAATAATAAATTAAAAAAGCACTTCCTCCCCCTGCTGGCTGACTGATCATGATTCCAAGTGTGGCGCTGCGGATTTGATTAGTAATAATTGGCAGGCATGGCGCTTCTTGGTGGTGGTTGGTCTTGGACTCTCTGGCTCTTCTTGCCATTCTTCCTAGCGTTCTTATCGGAATACTCCCTCCGTTCTAAATTATTAGTCATTTTAATTTTTTAGGTGTATAATTTTTTTATACATCTAGATATATGTCATGCCTAGATGCATAATAAAATTAATATATTTAAAAAAATTAAAACAACTAATAAATCAAGGGGTACTAAACATATTGTATACTCCCTCTATGTAATGCAATATTTTTTGTTGAAATATGTGTAATCAATGCGATAATAATGTATACGATGGCATCGTTAGTTCACTGCCGCCGGATCATGGATGGACGTTTATTTACGTTTTTAATTTCCCCCGGCCTAGCTAGTGACGCCATACTATTCTTCCAATTTATTCTTTTCTATTTATTAATATATACGTGCAAGTTATATATGAAGAACCCTCTAAGTTGACAATTTATCTTTTTTCTTTTTTTTTCTTTTTTGAAGCGACTTGGCAGTAGCTCTGCCTTTCATCTATATTCTTTAATTTCTTCCCCGTCGGACGAAGATGGAGCGCATGCTGATTTGCTGCTCCCATATATGCATCGCAGATTCGCAGTAATAATGCATGCTGTATTATGAAATCATGCGTTCGACGAAGAGTGCATGTCTTTCTTAATGACCCCAGAACATTTCTCGTTTATTTGCTTTTTTTTTAAAAAAAATCTTTAGCAAAGCTGTGCATCGATTTGTTTTTATTCGCTAGAAACATGCAGTTGCATTGTTAGCATGCATGCATCCATGCATGTACTATGCATGCAGCCACTGAACGAAAACTAAGGAAAAGTTATTGGTTTTCCAGAACGGTCGCAACGCTCAAGAGTTACCGGTGAAGAACCTGGAGGATCACAGAGACCGGCACGGCATGCATCCAGACCGGACAGGAGATCTCTATGGAGGTACGGTTAGTTGGTGTGCTACGTCATTGATCTGATGATCGGTGACAAGGACAGGAAAGCTATGGCGGCGTTGATGAGACGATCAGAGAGATTAAAGAGACGATTATATTATTGTTAATCCACGATGAGATTGATGAACTACTACTCTCTAGTCTCTACACGATGAGATAGATTGTTAGTCCACGATGCTGAATCAAACCAGCCTCACTACCGGAAACAACAAATTCGCCGAGTGTAAAACCTTTGCCGAGTGCTTTATTTCGGGCACTCGGCAAACAGCCTATTTGCCGAGTGTATTCAACGTGGCACTCGGCAAAATTAATACACTCGGTAATAAGAACGTTTGCGCTCAAAAACACTCGGCAAAGGTCCGACACTCGGTAAATCAACGGCGCGTGCATCGCACGTGCACCGTCCGTCACCGGACTGGACCGGCCGTTAGTCCTTTGCCGAGTGTTGGCCTCCGACACTCGGCAAAGAGGCAGTTCGCCGAGTGCCACCCGTCCACACTCGGCAATTCAAGAAGGTCGCCGAGTGCCTCACCCTGGACACTCGGCAAACAAAAAAAAAATTCATCCCCTAGCCTCCACACTTTTTTTACTCCCCACGTAGGAGATTTTGTAATCCATAATAAAAGTTGGTATATTTTATAGTCTGTTTGCTATTTTTAATGAAATGATTGCATTAATAGGAATTTTTTTATTCATGTCAAATTTTACCTGCAGGTACATGAAATGGTGGATTATAATCAGTGGAAAAATTATATCCATATTATGGAGTCCGGATTGAGGTCTCAACCAGGAAATGAAAAGAAATTTTGAACATTGTTTTTAAAAAAAACGACCACGAACGTGTGGTTGAATGGTTGTTAAATTCTAAAAAAAGCAAACGAAATCTGAAAATCACAAGATTTGTCAAGATGTCATGATATTATGTGTGGAGGCTGTGGTAAAAAATTGAGAAGGTTTCACCCAATTTCTGATATATGATACTTAGAAACCGACTCATCTCCTGGAAGGATTCATAGAAGTTAGAGAGGACACAATAAGATTTGGAGTCCAAGTGACACTTGAGTTAAGGTTTGGCTTCAAATCTTTTTATATAGGCAACATACAACACAGATTGGTTCGTGTCAAAATTTGGAAATTTTTCGGATGCGTTCACTATTTTTTATTGATTAAATGCAATTATAGATTTTTAGTAGATATAAATGCAATTTGCGCTATAACTGCATGAAATAATAGAACATTATCAGTAGAAAAATAATTTATCCATTGTTGAGTGATGTTGACACGATTTTGCCCAAGTATATTAGAAAAAGTTAAGAAGATGCATGAAATATTAGTGTATTTTGCCGAGTGTATATAAAAAACACTCGGCAAAAGTACCTTTTGCCGAGTGTTTTCCACAGACACTCGGCAAATAAGGCACAGGGGCCCACTGGCAGTATTCTCCTACTCATTTAAAAAAATAAAAACGTGGCTTTGCCGAGTGCCTTGGATCTGGTACTCGGCAAAGAGTGAAGATTTGCCGAGTGCTAGATATCAGGCACTCGGCAATGTACCTGGCAGGTCGAATTTTGTGCGCCAACAGATTTAAAAAAATTGAATCTTTACTTTGCCGAGTGCCAGATCGCGGGCACTCGGCAAAGAACCGGCCCGGCCTCTATCCAAAACCCCGCCCCGCCGCCCCGGCCTCTATCCAAAACCCCACCACGCCGCCCCGCCCCGCCGCCCAGGCGCCCCGCCGCCCCGCCGCCGCGCCGCCCCGCCGCCCCGCCCCCGCGCCGCCCCGCCGCCCCGCCCCGCCGCCCCCCCCCCCCGCCGCGCCGCCCCGGCGCCCCGCCCCCGCGCCGCCCTGCCGCCCCGGCGCGCCGCCCCGCCCCGGCGCTTTGTGCTAAGGCGCCGCCACGCCGCCCGTCGCCCCGGGTCAGTTCGTTGCTTCAATTCCAATTTGTTGGCCACTTTTTCCTAATGTAATTTCGATATGAATGTAGCACATCTTTGTATACTTAAAGGTTTCACAATTTTTATTGCTGATTATAAAACTTGTGCATCATGCTCGTTGCACCTTCATTTGTCTTGGAAGTTCCAAAGCTTCAGCTATGTACAGGTCCATCATATGTACTGGTGCATCATGCTTGTTGCATGTTAGGGCTAATTTGTGCTGAGCAAAATTAATTGTGCATCCTTATGTACTTCACTTATTACTTGATTTGTGCATATTGATGTATTTCTTAACATATCCTAGTGTTCAATTGACAAAAGACCAATAGAAGCCTGAAACTGTTTTATGGAAACACATGAGTTTTTATTCTTTTTTTTTTGCAGCTAGCCGTTGCTTATTCCATATAACATTGAGCGATTCTCTACATCACAGATCTTGAGAACTTTTTTCTTAGTTAGGCATGATGGAATGATCACTTAGATTCTATTGTGATACACAAACATTTGTGCATGCCCTTAGTTGTACTCCTAAATGAAAATTAGAATACTACTACTATCAATGCTATGCCCTCCTAATTGGTGCGTCAATCACACATATGCAATTACGTGTTTCTGATGGCAGAATATTTCCCTTCCATATCTTGTTCTTATTAATTAGAGATTCCTTTTCGAGCCACCATGCCACTAGAAAGTAGATAAATCCTACAAATCATCATTAAAATTAGAAACATCTTGTCATACATTCAGACGGTAAACATACTATTTTCCATTTCATGGCAAACATACTATTTTGGTTTACTCTTGGCAAATGCAGGTGACTCAACAATGGTAGGCGGTACGAGGAAGATTGCAGCGGTTTACGAAAAATTAAAAGCTGCAGCTTCAGGGTCAGACGCATCGAGAGGTCGAGGGAGGCGTCGAGGGAGGGGTGGAGGCAGGGGTGATGCACAGGTCGAGGAAACGGAGGGGGCACAGGTCCTTGCTAGAGGCAGGGGTCGGGGCAGGGGTCGAGGAAAGGGTAAAGGGGTGAGGCCCCCCTCGCCTGCGCCTTCGTCGGAGGAGGAGGAGGAGGTACCTTCCGCGCATGCCTCTAGTGACGAGGCGGAGGTACAGGAGGACCAGGAGCAGGAGCAGGAGCAGGACCAGGAGCAGGAGCAGGAGCAGGAGCAGGAGAGGGAGGAAGGGGAGGAGGCAGGGGATTCGCAGTCCAAGATCTGGTTGCGAGGTCCCTCGTCCCTCCCGAGGCGACCGATCCCTCTTCATTTACGCCCACTGATTCAACCCACTGGGGGAAAGTAAGTTCCTTTACATATTCTCAGTACTTTTGATATGTTGAAATTTACAATAGAAACTAATAATCTATATTAATCACTTATACAGGAGTTGGACTAAGCTCAGTGGGGGTGCCCACAACCGCAAGGTCAACGGCATCATTGGTCTTTTGTGTAGGCTACACTTCCCCGGTCTAGTGGTCTTCGCCGGACAGGAGGAGCCGGCCTACACGTGGGACCACTACGTCGCCGCCGCCGACGTCGGTGATCGTGACCACAGGCAATTTGCGAACAAGGCGGAGCGGGTGAAGGCCGAGCTGTGGGTAAGTATTCGAAGCACTAGATTGCTTAATACACCAGCTTCGCTAGACATTCTTGAAAAAATATTTGTTTGCAATGTGTCTATACGCAGGACTTTTATAGATGCCAGGAGGGATTCGAGGCTAGGGCGGCCTCCGTCATTGAACAAGCCGCCAAGAAGCTCGTTAAGGACATGCACTACGAGGCGCGGGTTCAGGCCATCATCGACTTCTATGCTGAATACAGAAGGATGAGGGTCAAAAAAGAAGAGGCCAGGACAATGAACCTGACCAAGGAAGAATTCATGATGGTACGTACAGAAAGTTAATATTTACTATTTCTGAGATTAATTATGCTTCACTTCTTTTGTTACATGTCACACACTTGATGATGTAGGTGCCTCCGTGGTGGTGTCGATCCTTTACCCGGTGCTGGGAACAAATGGTGGACGTGTGGTTGCAGCCCGGGTGGTTGGAGAACCACGTTGCTTGCCGGGAGCGGCGTCTGCAGATGCCATATGCAGCACACCATCAAGGCAGCCTGAGCCTTGATGAATACAAGGAAAAATGGGTACGTGAATTCGTTTCTTTATTCTCACACATAATACACATAATACTGCATATTTTGTAATCCTTTTGTATTTTTGCCGCAGACGTCATCACATGAAGGCCAGGAGTGCTCCCGGTTCAAGGCATGGGTTATGTCCAAAAAGGGCAAGGCCACGACAGATATCGACTTCAACCTGGAGGACCCGCCCGAGGCATACAGCCATCCCAGCATCCACAGCCGCGTCACCGCGTACACAGCAATGGCGAGGGAGGTTCATGGGCCAGAGTTCGATCCGAGCTCTCAGGATATTGATCCTGAAATTGTGATGAGGGTGGGAGGAGGGAAGAAGCATGGCAGGTATTGGATTGGAGATAGCGTGATCGACACTGCCAGTACTCCCACCCTCTCCCAGATCCGAGCAAGGAGCACGGACTCGAGCCCCGCGATACGGGCACGGCCTACCGCTGCACAGTTACAGATGTAGACTCTGCAGGTTATTCCTGTTTCTTTAATTTTTCATTCATTTTGTACATATCTTTTGCTTGGCAATAAGACATTGGGATGAAATATTGTAGGCCCAGGTGGAGGTAGAACGGAAGCGCCGGGAGGAACTAGAGGCGAGGATCGAGGCGGAACGGCAGCTAGAAAGGTAGAGGACGGAGCAGATGTTGCAATACATGCAGAGTGTCTTTCACAGTTTAGGTCAGACTCCACCACCTATGCCACCGAACCTATTCCCGTCACCTCGACCACCTCCTGCAGCTACTCCTGTGAGTCACTCTCAACCTTACAATCAACCTAGAGTTAAACTAGAAACTACAGGCACTACAGACTTACACTAGAAAAGTGACTAATGCAATCTCTATAACTTTGTGCAGAATCAATCGGCGGCGTCCAATGCAGATTCTTCTTGGGGGCAGTGGCCACCTGCACATCCTCCTCAACCTCCTCATCCTCCTCAGTGACTTGTGAACTAGATATGTTTCTGATGCAAAACCTGTGAATTACTTGTTTGTGAATTACATGTTTCAACGAGAACTTGTGAATGTTATTTGTGTGCTTGTGATGCTTGTGGTGCAATTTATATGCCTGTGGTGTAATTTATATGCCTGTGCTTCTGTGGTTGTTTTTTGAGAGGGTCCTTACAGTAGGGGGAAAGATACTTTGCCGAGTGTTAACACTCGGCAAAGAGGTCATTTTCTGTTAGTTCGACGTCTTTGCCGAGTGCATTGCCAAAACACTCGGCAAAGATGTCATAAAAGTTTTGCGGGATTGGCCTCTTTGCCGAGTGCCACGTGGTAGGCACTCGGCAAACCGTGTACCTTCACCGAGTGTCGTGTATGGATACACTCGGCAAAGATTTTCTTTTTGCCGAGTGTCGGCCGTCTGACACTCGGCAAAACAACCGTTACCGTCACAGACCGTTATCGCCTTTGTGCCGAGTGTTATATTTTGCCGAGTGTTTTCTGGCACTCGGTAAAGGATTTGCCGAGTGCCCGACGATCGACACTCGGCAAACCCACTGTTTGCCGAGGGAAAGTTTGCCGAGTATGGTTCGCCGAGTGTTACACTCGGCAAACCCTTTACCGAGGGTATTTTGGCCTTCGCCGAGTGCCTGGGGCACTCGGTAAACTTTCTGATTCCGGTAGTGCCTCTTGTCCTTTGTTTTATTTGCTGCGTCGTGTATGCATGTCTGCATGGTGCATACTGACCTTCCAATCGCATTCCATGGTTCTAGATGGCCATGGTAGAAAAATTTGATCAGCAAGCATGCTGTGACCTACTACCAGCTGAGCTATCTCACACAACGACACGGAAACGAATGGGACTCGATCTCCAAGCACGTTAGCAGCGTGCCAACGTACCCAAGGTTAGTTCCTGTCGACGTTACACACCATTCAACGCAACTGCAAGCAATGATGTACGTACTCCTTTTTTTCCAGACTTTTATTTCACGCAGAGCTAAACGATTGGACAAATATAAAAGACAATATTTTCATAGAGATCGATCAAGCGAACAAATTAAGTGCACGTTACTTCATTGATCGAGTAGACAAATTTTTATTCCAACCCACACGAAATAATAAATGGGAAAGCGATACATGTAATAGTACGTACGTACTGTTAAGAACACACACGTATACACACACAGAGAGACGAGTTAATTAATTATTCTTCCTTGGCACGGACGATGGTCTCTACCCCTTGGCAGCAGGGAGAGGAGGGATGCTCTGCTCGTTCCTGAAGAAATCGTCAGGATCCACCATTCTCTTCACCGCCGCCAACCTCTTGAAGTTACCTTTGAAGTACTTCTCACCCCAAACCCTAGCCTTGGCGTAGCTGGTCACGTTGCCCTCCAGCTCGTTCGTCCCGAGGTCCAGGTCCCTGTAGTTCACGTACACAGCCCTGGGGTTCTTGGACACGAACGGCGTCAGGTCCTCGTACACGCCCCTCACCCAGCTCAGCCGCCGCTCCAGCGCCGCCGTCCCGTTCTCGAACCAGAACGAGAAGAACTGGAACTGGTAGAGGTAGTGCCGGTGCGGGAACGGCGTCGCCGACGCCGGGATGCTGCCCATCCGCCCGCCGTAGGGGTCGAGCATGATCAGCGCCGCCTCGGGCTGCTCCAGCCACTTGCTCCAGATGCTCTCCAGCGCCTGCCTCGGGATGGGCTCCGCCACGTGGTCGGACTTCACCTTGAGGTAGTAGTTGGCGTTGCGCCGGTCCAGGAGCACCTCGGCCGGCCGGTCGGCGGTGTTGTAGAAGAAGAAGACAGTGGACTTGACCCAGCTCATCTCCTGGCAGTCCCGCTCCGTCATCCCGAGGTCCGGGAAGTGGCCGCGCATGGTGTCGACGAGGCCGCCGCACCGGCCGAGGAACAGGGCCACGAAGTTCGCCTGCTGGTTCTGCACCAGCACGCGGAGGTACAGGTCCCTGGGGAGGGCCGGCGCGATCGCCTGCCACTTGGTGATGAGGTCGACGGCGGACTCGTTCCTCAGCCGGCGGATGCTGAACACGGTGACGGTCTCCGGCACGGCCACCAGACGCACCTTCCAGGACAGGACGACGCCGAAGCTCTCGCCGCCGCCGCCGCGGATGGCCCAGAAGAGGTCCTTCCCCATGGTGCTTCTGTTCAGCAGCCTCCCCTCGGCGTCCACCACGACCGCGTCGATGACGTTGTCGGCGGAAAGGCCGTACTTGCGCGACAGCGCGCCGAATCCACCGCCGCTCAGGTGGCCGCCGACGCCGACGGTGGGGCAGTTGCCCGCGGGGAACCCGAACGTTTGGTTGGCAGCGGCGGCGGCGTAGTAGAGCTCCCCGAGCGTGGCGCCTGACCCGACCCAAGCCTCGGATCTTGAGGCGTCGATGCTGATCGCGCGGAGCTCACCGAGGTCGAGCACGGCGAAGTGCTGGTCGGGGTCGACGGAGGCGTAGGAGAGGCCCTCGTAGTCGTGCCCGCCGCTGCGCGTGCGGATGCGGACGCTGTGGCGGCGGCCACAGACCACGGTGGCCTGCACATGGGCGGGCTCGGTGACCGCGATGATCAGGAGGGCCCTCGTGGTGCCCGGCAAGACGTAGCGGAGGTTCCGGACGGAGGCCATCAGGAGCGAAGAGTAGGAGTTGGTCGCTGGGGTGTGGATGAGGGAAGGCGGAATGGCCGAGGAGAGGCAGCCGATGAATCCATCGACATCGCTGGAAGCTGAAGAGGATGTTCTTGCGCTGGAGAGGATGCAAAGGGCTACGAGAAGGTGCAAGGCGAGTATGGGTGTTCTTGCCATGATTGATGCGTCGTAAGTGGCGACTGTGTTGAAGGATTGGAGCGCAGGAGAGGTACATATAGGCAGACAGCAGGCAGTTGTGTACGTGTTGAACTTTTTCATTTGTGGCTCTCTTCATTTCAAAATATAAAAAGTCTTTTTTTCCCTTCTTCCGCGAAGTTACATGGTACCCCCTATCCCTTCCAAATTAATGGTGATTTCAGTTTTATCCTAAGTTAAAATTCTCTAACTTTGACCAAGTTGGAAAAAAATATGTTAATTTATCCAATACCAAATAAATACACTACCAACACATATTTCATAGCGAATTTAATGTAATTAATTTGATGTTGCAGGTGTTGGTATCTTTATTTGCTACAAACTTGGCCAAAATTTGATAAGCATAACTTATGACAAAGCCACAGTGATCAGTAATTTGGAATGAAGGGAGTAATATGTATATTGAAAAGGAATTTGACAGCAAACACGAGTTCTGATGAAATCATCAAATCTTTTGATCTAGCTGGTCTCTATATTAAATTCAAGTTAATAGAGATGTAATTCTTCTGTGTTGGCAACCATATATATGCTATATATGGGGCTAGTAGTAGCTTTCTTTTCTATGGCAATACATATATGCTGATTTGCCTTCATGTATACATGTCTTCATATAATAACTAGATGTGTATATATTCATGTATGGTTGTTGTCAGATTGGCTCCTTAATTATGTCTAAATCTTGGATCCATCCCTACAGGCATGCAGTCGTATTGAATTTCATTTGTGTGGCTCTCTTCGTTTCAGAATATAAAATTATTTTTCTTCTTTTTTATACTGGAAATGATCTCTCAAATGATACACGAATACTCCCTCCATCTATAAACAGGGGCGAAGCCATAGTCAATTTGATCATGGTCACGGCTCAAGGAGCTAACGTACTTTTCCATGATTATATGGTGAAAAAAATGTTTAGTTAGTGGTAAAAAAATGTTTATCCTGAGGCATGGGCACCAGGGAAGCACAACGTGGCATCGCCCATGTCTATAAATACAAGGATTATTAGACTTTTAGGATGGTTCAAACCGGTTAGAAAAAGGTGCATGTACCCCTCATGAAAAGCATTGGTTTATATGTTACTCCATCTCGCAAAATATAGCTCGTTTAAGCATTCAAAATTTGTCGGTAATATAAGAGATGCTAAGGTGGTGCTCGCATCTACCTGCGTCATCATGTTACAATGCATGCTTAGTAATTGGTTTGCATGCACATACATGTGGTATGGTGCTTTCATGCAAATAAATTTGGATCTCTAATCACAAATGTAGGGGCACAGGATAAATGGAAGACAATATTTTAGACTTCTAACCGCTCTGTTTTAATCCGTCTTAGGAAGTCAAAAACTAGCTATATCCTGGGAAGAAGAAGGTCAGTACTTTATTTGAATCAGTTTTGTCCTAAAATTAACTTTGATGATTAGTTTCTCTTACCTTACATTATTGCCATCTTTGTAATTACTAGTCCTAAATTTTGTTACACCAGCAAAAAACAGAAATTCTTTAGATTCTAAGAAAGCATAGCATCTAACCCCGAATAAAGAAGCATCCTAATCTTTAGTTTAAATTGTTCGCACTACATGCAAGATGAGTACATATAATACTGACTTTTCTTAACTGTTTCTTTGCAAGTGCCAGATGATGATAACTAGCTAGAAGGTACCATAGCCAGGGTCTAGGGCCAATAGGTTTATTGGCTACTCCTATTTGGTAGAAATGATGGGAAATACGGTAATGCCAGAATTAGGACGTCCGGCGCGAAAAAAAATTTGGATGTTCCGACCTATATATGCATGTTGCAAGAGAGGAGTACCGATGTTGTAATTATTATTTTTATTTATGTTGCGTAGATGTTGCATGAAACATGATGTTAATGTTGCGGTGGGAATTTTCCATCCTCAAATCGAATATCGGAGTCATTTGCATATATATTTTTTCGTCGTTGCGAGCGTTGATTTCTGATGTTGCAACTGTTATTTATCAATATTGCAACGGAAGACGTCCGAGCGCTAGCAATGCCGAATAATATTAAAAACACTGCCGGCGACTTGATAAAAAAAATGCTAAAACCATCAAGGTTGTTGGCTATTCATTAAAAATTCAACAAGAACGACAACTTTGAAGTGTCGCTCGATCAAAGTCAACTTTTAATTTTCTATATGCAGAGCGACGTTTACGACGTCGATCTCTGTTAGGCAGGAGCAGCTAGAGTTTGAATTGGACACATCATCTCACCTGGAATCGCAGTCTCGCGAGCTTACGAGCCGTCTGGAGCCAAAAGTACTGCATGCTCGGTGCATGCATGCGTCTGCCTAATAAGCCTGAAACAGGACACAGCATGCATGACACTGAAAGAGCTAGCTGCAAGGCATCCGACAGGCGGCGGCGGCGGCCGAGAAGCTGACAAGTCACAAGTACTTGGCGAACGGACAACAACGCCATCCATAATTCATCCCCCCCATAGTATATATTACCGCCCTCAACTATATATCACGTAATAGTGAGGGTAGGAGAAAAATATTTGGACGTGAAATATATCGAGAATGTTTGATTTGATGGACTAAAATGGGATTTTGTACGTGACCATTCGGGCCCATAGGGTCTTCCACTATTATTGAAAGAAAAAAACTATATTGATTGAAGGCCTTGTTGGTCATGGACTCATGGATACCTTTAGCTTGCATCATGTGCTGTGTGCCCATGCCTTCTCCAAAGATTTATGCTTCTAACGTTGAAAAATATAGCATTGCAAGGAGGTATACGTAGACGATAAGCTAGCGTTTTATATAGTAGTAAAGTTGTACTATGCTATGCATGAAGATGCGAAATGATTATATTATATTGTTCTAACTTTCAGCACATGGAGGATAAATGTCAACCTGCCGTTTTGTACAAGAAAAATGAAAGGTCAAAAATCTTGATTGAGACGAATTTCGTGACTCTAGCAGCCGCGTGGACACATTTGGTCCCGGGGTTCCCCAATATAAAAAAAAAAAACTCTTCATGTTGAAAAAGCCATGTTTGTCACGTTTGTTCTTGTGCTATGGTCATGCTTTCCCATGCTGAGGCCATAAAGATCAAGCGAATTGAAGAGGAAACAACTGAAATCAATAACACAAAGGTCTCGTTTAAGACTTGTAAAGAGCCAGCTAGAGTGGCTTAAGAGGATTATATGATAGATACGTCTGTAGTAACACTAAATTCTTATATAGAACAAGAGTTTGATAGTCGTCCTAGAGAGTCATCGACTCGAGTTGCAAGATCACTCGTATCCTTTTAAAGTTGTTCTTAAATAATTTATGGTTAGATTGGCCAAAATGTTATCCTATTGTCAGTTGCTTTAATACCATCATCTACGATAGCTTTCTACAGATTCATCCATGCTACCCTTAATTATATGGTTCAAGTTTATTTGTGTCGTACTGGCAATATCTCATTTCTAGATCTGAAAGCTAGTACATTCTAGTATCTCCTAAGGTAAAGACTTCATACCAGCAGGCCGTATATTAGAGCGTCCGTACTGCCGCCTCCATCTAGCCAGTTCCCACCCACGCACCCGCACCGAGCCGGCCATCATTGTGCTTACCATTGGGCCGACAACCACAGGCGGCACCCAATCTTATCTTCTATGTGCGGCCAGGGACGGATCTGGGCCGGCCCAGCGCTTGGGGCCACTCCGTGGGCTGAATATACAAAGTCTTCTAGATCTCCCTTGTGCTACATTATTCACAGTGTAAAAATTCGATCCACATCTAGGATCATGGCCCTAGTGACCCTAGGCTTCTATCCACCACTGTGTGCGGTTGTCATTGTCTTCATCCCCCCAGCCCTCCTCTTCCTGGTCCTTCCTCACCTCACTCCCTCCCCCGTCCGTCCTCACCTCTCCTGCCTGCTCACACCCGCCGCCTCCCGCGCCGCCCCTCCCTCATCCCCCATCCCGTTGAGCTTGGGCCAGCGCCGGCGCAGTCATCATCCTCGCCTTTGTCGTCTGTTGCCTCCTGGTGGCCCCCACGCTGGCGCGCCGCCCCGTCGACCTTCAGCCACGAGTGCTCCATGCCATCGTCAAACCGTGAGGCGGTCGCGGAGCCGCTGCTGCCCAAGACAACGAAGGCAGTGGGCTACGCCGAGGTGGCTGAGTAGGGCACCGCGCTCACCATGCTTGAGGAGCGGGGAGGAGCCCGGCAGCGGTCCTACACCTGCTGTGCCGGCTCTCCTCCGCCACGGCCACGACCCCGGGCGCCAACGGCATGGACCGCATCAGCGCCCTCCCGGACGTCCTCCTTCGTGACGCCGTCTCAACGCCCTCCCGGACGTCCTCCTCCGTGATGCCGTCTCCCGCATCCCACTGGCGCGGCCTTTGACGTGCCGCCCCACTCGTCCTCCGCGACGATGACCTCAAGTTCTACTCTCGCTTCCCGTCTGTGACACCCCTGGTGTTTAAATGGCTAAAATTGAATCACTAGCATCACATCATGTCTAAATGACCAACAAAATTTAAGAGAAATCACTCACATATTTTACATTTGCAATATATGTAAACATGTATACATATATGTGTATATGCACATGTGTATATGTACTTTAAACAGAAATTTTACATAACTTTCAAACCATTGCAAATATGCTGATGAAATTGAATAGGAATATACTGATGTCATAATAAACAATGTCTAGTTTAACTCAAGGGGTAAAAGTGAAAAATCACACATAAAATGATGAGGTGTTTAATAAATAGTGGTTTTTGGAAATTTAAAATAACTCGAAAAACACAGCTCAAATGAAAATCTGGTCAACATGAAAGTTGTAGGAAATTTAATTTTGAACAATTCTCATATTCAAGAGTTTTTGTTAGAAGCTTGGAAGAGGGAGAAAATTATGTTTTTTAATCAGACCCCTGAGCTTTCTTCAATGCTTGCACTTCAGTCCCTCTCTCCTCTCTTCCCTCCCGAGCAGCTCACGCACAGCACCTGGCCGGCCAGCTGTCCATCACCCAGCACGCCTCGCCCTGCCCACAAAATCCCTGCCCTCTCCCTTGCAAACTGGCCACGCGGCGGCGGCATTCTGCCCGCGCGCCACCGCGCCCCCGCCGGCCGATCGAGCTGCTGACCGAGCTGTGCCACGCGCCCTCGCCGCGCTCCTGCTCGACCGGTCCCGTTCCTTAGCCCATAAGAGCAAGTATAATAAGCAGGTGAGAGCCGGCTGGGAGCTACGTGGAAGAGAGAGAAATGAAGAGAGAGAAGAAAGCGAGCGTCTTGCTCGGCGCATGCTCTCAGCCGGCGAACACGCAATGCGCGCTCGCTATTGGCTGAGCAGCCAGCGCTGCGTTAAATAGCAGCGGATCCTGCCATCATCGCACGGTGCGCTGGCAGTCTCGCAGCCGGCAGTCGGCTGAGACTATTAGCCATGCTCTAAGGCTCCCGAGCGCCCCCTCCCCTCGCTGCTGCCTATAAAAGGGCAAGCAGAGCCCTGTCGCGCGGCCAGAAACGCTCCACCGTCGCGCCCATTGCCGCCGCCCACAGCTCGCCGTGGAACCCACCCCTCCAGCCATCCACCGCCCATCCCGAGCCTCTGAATCGATTCCCCTCGGCCCCCGTCAAGCTCGCCGGCCTAGCCCCGCCGCCCCTAGCCTGCCGGATCACCGCCCGCCACGGGCACAACCGCCGCCGCGGCTCGGCCACCGTGGAGGGCCTCCTCCCGGCCACCTCTGACCCCAAAAAACCCACAATCAGGTGCGCCCCAGCCCCCTCTCCGTTTTCCCCCGCTTGCCCCTCGCAGCCGGCGTGGGAGCTCGCCGGAATTTGAGCCGGACCAAGCCCCCCACGGCCAGCCAAGGAGAAAGGACCCGATTGCTTTGATTCAATTAATTTATAAGGGGTTTTCTGCAAGAAACGTGGACTGTTTTGTAAAACCTGAACTGAAACCATGAAACTCAAACAGTGAAGTTTGAAATTGAATAACAAATCATAGAAAAATCATAAAAATGCAAAATCAACTGTTCTGTAATACATGAAACAAGATCTACAACCCTGAACTGTTTCTTTATATTTTTGGCTGTAGATTTAAATCAATTTTAAATAGCACTTAAATGTTCTAAGAGTCGTAGACTTGCACTGCTCATGATTTTTAGAATATATGCTATGAGCAGACTCCTACATAAAAATTTAATGAACATAAATCTACTACAACTACATGTTTAAAATATCTTTTGTTATATGCTAGATCTAGAAACTACATTTTGTTCTAGGTGTTGTACTAAAGAACTTGAACTGAAATTTTTAGCAGGACTTTATATTGATGTCTAGATGCTGTAGAAAAAGTTTGAAAAATTTTTCTTCAATAAATCATGTTCAAATGATTTCTCATGAATAAATACATTAAAATTTGAGATAGAGGTCCATAAATATACTTACTGTTCTAGGACATCCATGTATATAATTTTTGGAACTTGAGTTACACTTTGCATGTTGATCTTTGTGTAAAAGTTTTAAAGTCAAATCACACTCATAGCTAAAGTTATTGATAGATCTCATTCTAGATTTAGTAATGTAAATTTATTTGCTTCTGATGCTTAATGACTAAGTAATCAACCAAATCTTCACAGTAGCTTTGTTTTAGTCCATATATGCCATGAAAAAAGATTAGGACTTGTTACTTCTGTATAACATGCTCATATAATTTAGTCAAGAAAAATGACTTTAAATCAAAGTAAATAGTTCTGTTACATAGAAAATTATAACATTTTTACCAGTAAACACATTTGAGTTGGAGATGCTAAAGAAAAAGTTTGAGACTTAGAATCTTAGTAAAACTGTCTGTAAAAATAGATCTTTATAGATGTAGATTTGTTTTGAGTAATTTATTGTCTCTAGAACTTGCATAGGAAAAATCTGAAAACTTTACAGTATGTTTAATAGGAGATTAGGAACACTCAGTAAAAATTTGAAGTCTATTACTTGTTTACTTTGCTCTATATAAATAGTTCTTCTCTACTAGAGTAGCTATTTGGGGTAATTCGTATGCTTAATCTACATATTTTTACTTGCTGAAATTTTCACAGTAGCTCTGGAATAGCATGAAGAATGTTCAATAAAAATATGAGCACCAGCACTTGCACAGTGTGTTCTGTATAAATAGATCTTGTTTTTAGTAGTGGTTGTTTAATATATTTTTCATGAGTAATCTGCTGAATGAAATTGTCTAGAAACTTTACAGTAAATTTGTTTCTAGGTAAAACACTCTACATAAAAATTTCAACTACAGAAACTATCTTGAACAACACTTATGAATAATCCATGTTTGCTCTTGAAAAATAACACTTTTGAGATAATAAAACCCTACTCACTTAATAAAGTTAATTAACGTAAGTAGTATTCGATAAATGTTTGCCTAAGGAAACATAAGTGAGTTTGTTCATGACGAGACTTCTATTTTGTTTATCTGCAATTTTATCGTGAAGGAAAGAATAAATTGTTTCAAATAAGTAAATTGAAACTTTGCATTCCATATAGAACCGACAGCTCTCGCCGACGGAACGAACAAGTTGGTGCCGGAGCGTGAGAATGAGCAGCACGACGCCCAAGTTAATCTAACTGAAGTCATTGAGACCCGAACTGCCAAGACTAGTTTTGCGCAAGAAGGCAAGCCCCGGTGCATGATGCCACTATTTTCGACTTATGCAATTTATGTTCCTATTTACTCGTGCATTTAAGTTCATAGGTGTTGATTGAAACCATAGATGCATGATCCTAGGTACCTATGTGCTGAAAACTAGAATGGAGTTCGAATAGATGCTATGCTAATAGGTTCGGTAAAAGTCAAGGGATTGCTGGTCACTCGAGAGAATTTTAGGAGTTGATTGTTTACTACACGCTGCAACTATAAGGTTGACGGACGGGGCTGTGGTACAATACCCTTGAATGAGGCCCCGTCTGTAAGGCCGCAGTGTGTGGTAGTGGTGGTTAAGCGTTTGAACGTACAAGCCACATGCCGAAAATGTGGTACTCGGTAAGGTAATTAACTGATCGGCCCGGCAAGTGGACTTTACTTTGACCCTTGTATTTATTTGACACGCATCGGGTGCAGAGGCAGCCACGGCCCGGCGTCGTTCCGTGGTGCGTGGACCTCTGTAGTCGCGGGGGGTGACCCTCACTACTACAAAAAACTTAATCAAGGTAGGCAAAAAAGCTTAACCGGGGCGGTTTTTGCATCCGCCTCGGACACGAGGCCACAATTAATCATGGCCTTTACCAAGGCGGTTTCATGCCCGCCTCATTAAATCAAATTAAAAAAAGAAAAATCCAATGGAAAGGCCCAGCGAACCCATCCACGGGCCCGCCGAGCCCATCCACAGGCCGCACTGCCGTCGCCGTTGCGTCCCCTCGCCGGAGGAGGCTGCCCGCTCGCTGCTCGCCATATACGGCCACCACGGGCGTGGACCCGGCCTCCAGCGGCGGATCCAGCCACCACGGTCGCGGATCCGGTCCGTCGGCGTCGCATCCGGTGTAGCCCCTCCTGGCGTCGCAGCAGGAGGAGCTCCACGCCACCCGTCGGAGGAGCCCCGACCTGCGTCTTGAGGAGAGGGGAGGAGCTCCACGGGGGAGGGATGCGGCGGGACGCACCATGAGCGAGGCGGTAGTGCTCCTCCGCCGGGCCCCCGGGGACGAGCCCAGCCTCGCCCACGCAGCTGTACCTAACGGTCGCCGGCGTTGGGACCTCCGCATCGCCGGATCCGGCCTCCCCGGGCCTTCCCGACCGCGCCACCGCCAGATCCGGCCACCGGGGCCTGGCTACACCGCCCGTCGGGGGCCAAGCCCAGCCACTCCGCCTTGCGAGAGGGCACGCCGGAGGTAGAGAGGGGACGGGGAGAGGCGCACCACTGGGACAGGGAGGACAGGAGGGGGAGAGGCGCGCGGTGCCGCTGCTGTGAGAAGGAGAGGAGGGGAGAGAGGCGCGGCTGTGTGAAACCCTGGTTATATACTCCGAGCCCATATGGGCTGTCTGGGCTGCGAGATGGGCCGGCATTATCCGAGGCGGGCCTTATAGCGTGCCCGCCCCTGTTAATATATTTTGCGAGACGGTTTTTTTAACTGCCTCGGTTAATAAAACCGAGGCGGTTGGAAATTCTGCCCACCTCGGAGGGGTTTTCAAAAGGTCGCGGTTAATGCTTTTTTTAGTAGTGCCTGATCCACGACCCAGAATGAAAAGGGAACGATTGCTTGGGGTGACCCTTCGGTGCTCCAGGCGTGTGTGTTAGGTTTCCCTTGCAAGGTTTATAAACTCGATTCGAATCGTCCCTTTCTCGCGGTATATGAGACTGCTTAATACTTCTTCCACATAGAGTAACAAGTGGAATGATGATGATGATAATGATGATGATGATGATGATGATTAATCTTGTTGGATGAATAATTGTTCTACCATGCTTGAGTAGAAATAGATGCTCACTTAGAATGGTTAATTTGAACTAGAATCATCAAAGCTAAAATATGAAAATAAGGACTTACTCTCTATTGCTTTTCGGCAAAATGAAACCCAAAGATTTAGAGTCATGCATATTTAGGAGTCGGCTAAGTATATACCAATAGTCGGGTAAGTCTTGCTGAGTATTAGTATACTCAGCCTTACTTGTGGCTTTATTTTCTGGTATGACTTTTGTGGATATGATAGCCCGTTTGACTTGGCCTTGTACTTTGCCTCCGGGTTGGTCCGTGGAATGGGATACATCCTCGGCCAATGATAACACTGCCGTGTGATGCCATGTATGGGCCTCATCGTGGTATCCGCATCGACGCTAGTCGAACGTGTTTTATTTCCGCTGCTTATAAACTCTGAATGAATGTTTTATGTTGAACCCTATAGTACTAGTTTCATGAACCTGTTTTCAGAACTCAGTTTGTAATAATTAAGTATCAAACTCTATGTGTAAAATTTGCTGGATGTTGTAAACTCTGGACTTGCCTTCGTGCGAGTTATGTGTATGCTTTGTTTCGATCTAAATAATCAGTGGTCCCATCGGGATTTACTCGACAGACGGTCGGATTACTCCGTTTGAAGTGCATCGAAGCCGTTTTGTCTTTAAGGATGATGGTTAGTGCACTTGAGTTGGATTAATTCGGGCGGTTCTGCCACACCATTACCCTTCACGCACCGCCTATCGTCCGCCGATGAGCTCTTCTCCATTCTACAACAACCAGATCCGCGCACCGTCAGCCCCTCCGCCGTGTTGCTCCAGCCGCAGCAGCCCCACGGGGACGCAGCGGCGGCGCTCGGTCCGGCGCCACGGCAGCGGCATCAGCCTTGATATTGTGCCCGACGACGAGGAGCAGGTGGCCACGATGACCCCCGCGACATCATCCTCGTCCTCGTGCTCTGCCTCGTCTCCCAGTAAGCAGTAATGTTATTCTACCTATGCATAACAGTACAGATCATTAAGCAATTTTGTTGACTATCTCACAATTTTCCCAGTAAGCAATAATATTGTTCTATCTAGGCATAAAAATATAGCTCATTAAGCAATTTTAGTGAGTATCTCACAATTTTCCCAGTAAGCAATAATATTATTTGACTAGGCATAACAATACAATTCATTAAGCAATTTTGTTAAGTATTCTCATAATTTCATATGTGTGTTAAGCAGTTTTGGTGAATCAAGTAGGAGAAGGACATCATGGCGCGGAGCTTGAGTGGTACAGGAAAAGAAGGTGTAAAAGTCAAATTGACTAGAATAGGAAGGTGATCCTAGAGAAGTGAGCCACAAAACCTAATTATTTTTCTAATCAGGGGCGGGCGGCCGTAGCCGGCCTAAATTACGTCCGGCCGTACGTCAGTCGGGTCCATCTCCTAAAGTCCTTGTATTTGATGACCACGATCGTGTCGTCCTAGCTCTTAAAGTCCTTGGAGCTATCAAATTAACAATGCAAATCCGATAGATGAAGTCGTTATTGCATGTTATTCTTATTGTGCCAGCACCACATGCAACTCCATATAGTCTTTGGTGGACCTTTTTTTCTCATTATTTTTGAGCACACGACTTTAGTAGGCCACCACCTAGCTTGTCATGTGCCTGCCGGGCCGCATGTGCCCCGATAGAGATGCTGGGCCGCAGCCCGTGCACTGCACAGTTCTCTGGTGGACCCACACGCCCAACACGACGTCGCGTCTGGGAGAATTCTCTACAAAGCCGCTGGGCCGGTCAGGCGCGGCCGCCACTTTCATCCCTGAAGGTCGTCGGCCTAAACCGTAAACACGAGCCCTAGGCGACTCGGCGACGAGCGGCGGCGGCAGGAGTCGGAGGCTTGTCGCGCGAAGACCCACTTCCATCGCCGGCGAGGCGAGCGAGACCAGAGGCCGGAGCAGCCACTACGCCCATCCACCCACCAGTCCACCACAACACGGCTCGTTGGGACAGTGAGTCTTCTCACGTGCTTGCTCTTAGGTTTTCTCAGATTCGATGGTCTCTTTCTTTCTTTTATTGATGCTATGCTACATGATCTGTTTCTGTTAGTTTTGGCAATTGACGTTAGGTTGTCTGGATCGTATCTGAGACCATTAGATTGGGAGCCGTCAGAGCCGTACCTCAGATTTTGAGGCACCGACCGATGCAAAACACAAAATGAGACCCTCGATTTAAGAAATGGAAATAACCAAATTTATTAATATGTCTCAAATTGAAATTAGGCAATGTTGAACATAAGCATTGCATTGCTAGCTCTATGCACCATGATCCTCAACGTTAGCATCAAGAGAGTTCGCTCTCCAGAGTAATTTGAGTCTTTTACAACAAATCTATCAAGATGATCCTGTTGAGTCTGGGCTAGTTCTTCAAGTCCGTTTTTTTATTACACTTGAAATATCCAGAATAATACTGCTACTTTCTAATTCTAGAGGATAAGATAATGATGCTTCTCCCTGCTCACAAATAGAATAGAGAAATAAAAAGATTCAGATATCGGCATAACCGCATATGAACGTTCTTGTTCGAGAACATAAAATTTTGTTCGCTTAAACCTGGATACATTGCCAAGTTGTTGCTGATCATCCAAAGTACAAAACTCCCAAGTGGATAAGCTCACGGTATTGCACTGATGATTGGTCGCACACATCTCCCTCAGCAAGTTGGCAACCAATATATAATCGCACACAGACCTACCTAATCCGAGCTTAGGATCGAAGAAATGAAGAACAACTAGATCACTAATAATGCATGGTACATTTTTATTTTGGAAAATCGTGATTTAATTGCCTTCTTTTTTTATGTTCTCGATTGATGTAGTGCTGGCAAGATGATGGACGCTCGTTTCCTCGAGTTGAAGTTCGACTATACAAAGATCATCAAGGACCTCACCGTCAATCCATTAGTCAGCTCCAAAGATCTCTCTGCCGGGGGCCGAGTGTGGAGGTTTAACTGCTACCCTCGTGGGATCAGCAAAGAGCTCGCCCCTGAGCACTTGTCTCTCTACATCCAGCTGGTGAGCAAATCGGAGAAGGCAAAAGCTATCTTCGATGCTTTCATGATGGACAAGAACGGCAAGCCGTCGTTGCACCATGCCGGGAGGCGATCCCTGCTTGTTTACCCGGAAAAGGACTACAAAGTGTGGGGGTGGCATCAGTTCGTCAAGTGGAGCGACCTCGAGACGCTCCACGCGACGGATGGCCTGGTCACCATAGTGTGTGGGGTCATCATCGTCGCGGACGATGATGATCCCCTCGACGTGCCGGTGCCACCGTCCGACATGGGAAGCCACACCTTGGCCACCTTCTAGACTGCGCCACCGGCTACGACGTCTCCTTCGTCGTCAGGGGCGAGACGTTTCCTGCTCACCGCGCGGTGCTCGCCGCCCGCTCGCCGGTCTTCAAGGCGCAGCTCCTCGGCTCCATGGCGGACTCCAAGATGCCGTCCATCACCATGCATGACATATCGGCGGCGACGTTCAAAGCCATGCCCCGGTTCATGTACACGGACGCCTTGCCTGCGGATGACGAGCTCGGGGGTCCTCCGTTGATCGAGGTGTACCAGGATCTACTTGCCATGGCCGACAGGTACGCGCTGGACAGGTTGAAACTTGTGTGTGCGAGAAAGCTGTGGAAGAACATGGCGACAGATAATGTTGGTTCCACCTTATCCTGCGCCGAGACGTATAATTGCCCGGAGCTGAAAAGGAAGTGCATTGCCTTCGTGGCCAAGGACAAAAACTTGAAGAAGACCGTGCTAACCGATGGTTTTCTTCAGCTGGTGCAAAATTACCCATCGATTCTTGCAGAGATGAGGGAGAAGTTCGGAGCATAGAGGAAGGCATGTATACCATCATACTACTCTACTCCCTCCGTCCTAAAAAACAAAAAACAAATCATTCTAGAATTCAAAATTTATCCTAAAAAACAAATCATCTTACCCTATTTACCCTATTTAGAAAGTGCATGTAGAATCAATTACTACCAAATATGGATAATAAATAGAGGCAAACATGGTCATTTTACCTTCTTGTTAATTTATCCTAGAATTCTTAGGATGACTTATTTTTTAGGACGGAGGGAGTATACTGCTTTCAGGCATCCAAGCATAGGTTTTTACTATATTAATTATAATTATATTATTTGTTTGGGGCTTCATGAATGCTAGATGAGTCAATTCAAGTAGTACTGGTATATATTTTTCATACCACTGGTACAGAATATCAAATAGATTCACCCTTTTTAGTCCTGGATGGGTTGGACCTAGGACTAATGATAAGGCATTAGTCCCGGGTCAAACGGTGTGGGAGCGGCGAGGAGCTTTAGTTCCAGTTGGTCATTTTCGTTGTCTCATAGTAGCACCATATCCCTTTATTTGTGGAATTAAAAAGGAAATATTATGAGTAGTATAAGGGTAAGTACATTGCTACACGTCAGCGGTCTCATAGGTTGTCTCATGCAGATCCACGTAGGATTTTTGCTGATGTGGAGGAGAGAGAGGGAAGAGAGAGAGAACGAGGTGGTTGTTTCGCGAAACAACCGTCTTATGGGCTAAAATTAAGGATCATGAGACAACTTACTCACCATTATACGAGTTGTTACAACTTGTTGGTATGAGTATTCTATTAATCCTATTAAACCTTGAGTTGGGATGCGCCGTGCTCGCCGCAGGCTCGCCGGTCTTCAAGGCGCAGCTCCTCGGCTCCATGGCAGAGGCTGCGATGCCTTCCATCACCCTGCACGACATCGCCCTCGCGACGTTCGAAATCATGCTCCGGTTTATCTACACGGATGCCCTGCCTGGAGACGAGGAGCTGGGGGACTCTCCAACGGAGATGTTGGCATGTTGCAGGATCTGCTCGCCATGGCTGATCTGTACGCGCTGGAACGACTGAAGATCTTGTGTGCGAGAAAGCTGTGGGATGGTCTGGCGGTGGATAAAGTTGCTGCCACTTTAGCTTCTGCCGAGATGTTACCGGTGCCTAAAAGGAACGCTAAAGGAAATAGCGTACGCATTTACCGTTTATTTTCTGCACCAGGATCGCTATCCCAAACGCTATCGTAACGGATGGGGCTCCCGCACGCCAAATCTAGTGCGGTAGCGGGCGTCCGCTACGTGGTGACGTGGCGTGGGGCCCGCCTCCGGCCGTTGCTCCCCCGCCTCCCCCGCCGTAGCGCAGCGCTCCGCTCCGCCGCCGCCCGAGCCCGGCCGCGCGCTGTTTGGGGAGAGTAGAACGGACATTCTTAGACACCGGGATTAAGAGTGTCACCCGATAGAAAATATTAAGAACGGCCCGTGAACGACCCACGGATGACCGACGAACCATCGACGAACGACCCAGTAGTCCAGGAATAGAAGCCAGCCCGCGAGCGCGTCATGCCAAGAGAAGACCGCCTCGCCCGACCCTCCGCGGAGAGGGTCGGGGGACTCCGCCTCGCCCGACCCTCCGCCGAGGGGGTCGGAGGGCTCCGCCTCGCCCGACCCTCCGCCATGGGGGCCGAGACCTCGCCAGTCTCCCAGTCAAAGGGGATAGTACAAAAGGTCACATCAGGGCATAGTGCAAGGCGACGCGATTGGTCGGGATATGCCCCGAACGGCGCCGCTCCGGTAGCCACGGCACAAAGAGGGACCCCCCAACCACTCCTCCAGTGGGCGGCGTCAGAAAGTACAACAACCACAGCAGCCGAAGGACCGAGAACGGACATGTGCCAGGACCGGCGTACGCCCCCCCCCCCCCCAAATAATGACGTAACCCCACGCAAGACGGTATGGGGAGCGCACCATACCCCGCACAGGATAAAGAACAGGGAATGGACATCTCCCGTCAACATCGAGGGTCCCACACCATAACAACGAGGAGTCAGGGACGTTTAGCCTCCCGACTCGCTCTCTGTCTCGCTTTCTCTCTCGTAACTAATCTCGTCTTCTCCTTGAAGAATAAAAGGAGAGGACGGGGACCCGAGCAGAAGAGGATTCCTGGACATTCCAGCACGCGCACATGCATTCTCCTACGCACGAACACAGAGATCTAGGAGCCCGTTCTCTCTCTCGTTTGTTAACCTCTACTAGAAACTTGAGTGCAAGAATACAAATCGCTCCAACTGGATATAGGAATATTTTACCCGAACTAGTATAAACGTCGTGTCTTCCCTTGCATTTTCATCCGGTCAAGTGACGCGCATAAAAATTTACGCGCACCTCATCCGATACACCCACACGCGCGCGCGCCGCTGCTATCCCGCCGGTGCCATGGACCCGCCGCGCCGCCGCACCGCTGGAGCTCCCGCGCTGCACCCCTGCCCGCCGGAGCAGGGGAGGAGCCTAGGGTAAGGAGGAGGAAGGGCGCGGAGGAGGAGTCGCCGCCCGGGGAAGCTGTAGGAGCCACCGCCGCGGCTGGGGCCTGGATACGTCCGCCGCCGTCGGAGCTACCGCGCCGGGGATCTGCTCGGTGGTGTGCCGGCTCGCCTGCGCGCGCGCCCGCCGGGGCAGGGACGGGCCTCCGCCGCCGCTCCGTGCGAGGCCCTGCCGCCGGCGCACGCGGGCCTCTGCCGCCGCCTGCACCGACCGCCGGTGTTGCCCCTGGGGGCCGGGTCGCCGATGGAGATCATCGAGCCGCTCGACCCGCCGGGGGTGGTGGTTGGGGGGGGGGGGGGGGGGGGGGGGGGCGTGCTTTCTTCGTGGAGGAAGAAAACTTGAAGAAGGCGAAGTTAACTTATGATTTTGTTCGGTTGAGGCAGAAGTTCCCATCGATTCTTGATGAGGTGAAGGAGAAGATGGGGCCAGAGAGCATATACATGTCTGCACATATGACAACATATATGGTTATATACTCCTTTCGTTAAATTATAAGATATATGTAGCAAATTTAGATACATAGTTTTTGCGTTTATCTAGATGAGCAGCAAAAGCTATATACTTCTTTCGTTTTAAATTAATCTTGATGAGCTGAAGGAGAAGATGGGGCCATGGAGCAGGTTATCTATTTAATATTGCGTTTAGCAAAAATTATGTATCTAAATTTATCAAATCAATCTGAGAGAATACCTAAGTCCAACAATATCACTCGATATGGAATTAACCGTGGTTTTCAGCTCTATTGTTTTCAGCTTGTTGGTTGTGAATTGCACTTTAACATGCATGCTGTTATCACAATTTTGAAAGCTGAAATAAATAAGCACTAGATTATAATAATTCACAAGCAAGATTATTATGTATGCTTTTGAAGCTTACATATCGTAATAGTCATATCCTAATAATTCTGTCATAAACAATGAATATTGAAGCGATTGGGTTCGCAACAGCTAATTGTTGCTTGTAATGCAAATATTAAAACCATCACCTGAAGAATTCAAATATTCAAACTCGGTGTATACTAATTTTATTTTACCATTGCAGATTCACAATAATTATATTTTAACATTGTAGAGTTACTCTACCTTATCTTCTATTTATTTTATTATTTACTTATTTTCTTCTCATGAATGCAAGGGGTTGTTCTTTAGCTTCTCTATTTTGTTATTTATTTATTTTTTTCCACACGCATGCAAGGCGCTACATTACCTTCTCTTTATTTTATTATTTATTAATTTTCTTCCTACTTTTCTTTTCTTCTTATTTCTAATGCTCCAATAAATATTTTTCACTAGCATATAATCTATCTCCCTTTTTTTTACTATTTCTTACTTTGTTCTCTATTTTCTTTCTTTATTTTAGATGTACTAATATTTTCTAATATGATTTTTACAATATTTTTTATCTACTATTTTATTTTATTATATAATTTCTGATTCAACTCTTTTTACCTACTCGTTATATACTTATCTTTTTATATATTTTTTATATTTTTCTATTACTCCTTGTTATTCAATATATCCATTAATTATTTTTATAGATAGTAATATTTTATTTTTTATTTATAATATAATTATGCCAGATATAAAATTTATTTGTCCGCTTTGTAGATTAAATTGTTCAGCCATGTCGATTTATTTATTCGTAATATTTAGTTCTATTTTTTAGTCTATACAATCAAATGTCTAATATTTTATTCATTGTACATTATTATTTATTCGTAATGCTACATTTTTTGTTCTTGAAAATAATATTTTTTCGTATCAGTTAAAATATTTGTTCCGAGTAGCCGAAACTAATTAAAATATCGTGCAAATATAGGCAAATGTGGTCTTGTTTGAAGACCTTATTATAATAAAGATAATAGTGCAATTCAAATTTAATTTGGCTGCTTGGTTTAATAGTTATAAATTTTTTAGTTCGAATTTGCATGCATATAGATGATGTCAACTTCTTTATCTTTTTTATATGCATGCGCAAAACCTCTCTCTCCTATTTAGCTGATAACATGCATGCACCAAATTTTTGTTTGTAATGTTCTGCAGTGTACTATGTTCGAGCTTAATATTTTATTCGTAAAGAGATGTGCATTTGTTCGTAGTAGTCCCTATGTTCGAGCTGTATCAGAAAAAATATTTGAAAAATAAAATTCTTCTAATATAGTCGAGTGTGGTCTTGTTTCGAAAATCTTGACACAAGAAATATAGTAGTGCAATCGGAATTTAATTTGGATATTTTCCCTAAGATTTATGAATTTGTTTTTATTTCAAATTTGTTTGCATATGGGTGATGTCATTGTTTTGTCTTTTCTACATGCATACACATGTCTTTTCTCTCTCCATGCGCAAACAGTTAGGGATGAAAATGGCCGGAAACGATCGACGACAGGCTCCACCACTTTCACATTCATATTTTTCCATTGGAAATAAAAATGATACGATATTATCGGAAACAAAAACGGCATCGGTGTTACGGTAAAACAAAATTATACAATCGAGAACACATCAATAACAATCGGAATCCATCAAAATGATATTTTAAAAACGATAAACATGTCAAATCATAGCGCATAACGCGAACCATATGACACATGTCTTACAAGAACCCATCAAATAAAGAAAAATGAAATTGTCGTAGTTCAAGGTCTAACCAAACGGTAGCCGTAAATGACATAAGCAGTAGTGCCGCACATATCTAATTTAACAAAAGAAATTAATCTGCACAAGCAGTACTTCTTAATAGTTATCAACCACATCTGCCATTGCCATCGGTGGCTGCCTGGCTCGCCGTCGCCTAGCGACCGTCTGCAATCCGAGCCGAGCACGACGAGTCCCCATCCGCGCACTGGCCGGCCACGGTCGAGCCCCGAGGCGAGCGTCCGTCCGCACACCGTTGGGCTCGGGTCACCGCCGAGCCACGGGATGAGCGCCTGTTCACGGTTCGCCTGAGGCTTGAGCCGCGTCGCCGCAGGAGGGGGCAGTGGCGGATCATGGGAGAGCAGAAGGCCGGAGGGGGTGGATCACGGGAGGGCAGGACTGCGGGTGCTGGTCGGCCGAAGGGCGCGGCGGCGGATCACGGGAGCAGGAGGTCGGAGGGGCCAGCGGCGGGTCAAGAGAGTGTGGGATCTCGGAGGAGAGGAGCGGGGAGCGACGGCCGCGGCCTGGAGTGCAGGCGCGGTTGGAGGAACATAGGCAGTAGGGGGCAGCGACGGGCCGACAACTCCTCAAATTTGGTATTACCGACGGTAAATTACCAGATAAATATGGTATTTCTCGAAAATGATAGGAAGATATCCAAATTGTTTTCATTTCCTCAAAAAATTACCGCTTTCGTTTCCATATTTTCGGTAACCGTTTTTATTTTCATTTAGACCAAAATCTCCATAAAATTTTGAAAACGGTCTTAAAAAATCAAAATTTTTGAAGAGGATATGAGATGGAAGAGGATGAACCACCAGTCAATGGTGGGCAAGGGGGTAGTGAAGATCAACCCAAATCGATGGGTCAGGTGACCAGAAACCTATGTCAGCCACCAAATCTCAGCCGAAAAATGTTTCAGCAAGCAAAGCAACAAATATTCTTGCCGAGATCTTGCAAGCTGTAGGGAGTGAAGAGCTAACTGAGGAGTAGATCTACCAACTTCTAAGAGAGATGGAGGTACTGGATGAAGAGGGAAACTTTATATGGGAGGAAATCTTAGATGAAGAGGATCCAAGATAGATATACTGTGATTAAAACATGGAGGAGGAGGAAGTGACTGAAAATGATGAGAAGCTACATGAAGATATCATGCCTAGTTTTGGTGAGATCAAAATTCAACATAGTAGTCTAAATGGGTGTGCTAAAAATGATGAAATTGAGATGCTGGAAGATAAGGACAGCAAGATAGTGAAGCCAAATCCTGAATCTATGGAAACATCTGCACAAATAGAACGTGTGCAGTCAAAAGCAAGAAATGGGGGTCTGTTATTGCTGAGAAACAAAGTACAAGGCTAGCTCAGGATAAGAGGACAACACAGGAAAAAGCTAAGGACATAAAGAAGCTGAGGAACCTTGAGCACAACTACACCAATAAGCAAGGTAAAAAAGCTAAACCTGTTCTTATTGATGCAGAAAAAATGGCTGATGTTGTTTTTATTGCTGCTCATGTTGATATATGTGTGGGTGAGGATGAGTTGAGTGCTCTCAATGCTCAGAATAAAAGCATTGAACCTTTGAGAAAAATACAAAATAATAGTAGACCTGGTAATGCAAATCTTGAGGGAGCAGGTTCAGATCTTCTGTTGGAAGATATTGGTCTAGGAAAAAATGAATGTGTTGAGTTAGAAGCTTACATTAGTCGGGGCAAGCACCCTAGGAAAATGGTTGAAAATGAGTGGCATTTTTTGGAATGTGAGAGGCTCTGGTAAAGTAGGTAGACAGCAAAGTATAGCTGAGCTATGCAAACAACATAAAATCAATTTTATGGGTCTTTAAGAGACTAGGAGAAAAATATTCTAGTGATGGTTTTCTGGATAATCTTGCTGGGGGTAGAGACTTCTACTGGAAGCGGTTACTCTTAGTGGGTTCATGCTGGGGGATCCTTATGGGTGTTGATTTAGATGGTTTTGAGGTGAGTAGATGGGAGATTAGGAAGTTTTCTGTGAGCTGTTTTGTGAAGTGTAGGAAAGAGGGCTCTCTCTATAGAATTACCACAACTTATAGTCCCACTTATGATGAGCAGAAAGATAATTTCCTTAGGGAGTTGTTTGAAATCCATAACTCTTGGGCTGGCCCATCCATTATTTGAGGGGACTTCAATCTGGTGAGATGTCAGGAGGAAAAGAGTAATGGTGTAGTGGATTTTTACTGGTGTGGCAAATTCAATACCTAGATAGATGAGTGTAGTAGTTTAGTTGAAATGAGGTTGCATGGGAGGAAATTTACGTGGACCAATAATCAAGAGAATGGGGTCATGTCTTTGATTGATAGAGTGTTTTGTACGGTTGATTTTGATGAGCATTTCCCTCTAGCCACTTGCAATGCTTTGCTAAGAACTTCTAGTGACCACACACCTATTCTGTGGAAAACAGGTGTGGCGGCTGATATAAAAAACCGTAAATTTCATTTTCAAAAATGGTGGCTTCAGGTAGAAGGTTTTAAAGAGGTGGTCAAAATAGCCTGGAACACTCCTCAAGAAGGAGATATTTTAGATTTGTGGCAAGATAAGGTTAGGTTGCTTAGGAAGAAGATTAGAGGGTGGAGTATAAACATTGAAGCTGCTAATAGAAAAAAGAAAAATACTCTGATCAGGGAGTATGATGACCTGGACAAGCTTGATGAAACCCAGCAACTAACCCAGAATCAGATAGATTAGATGAATGAAGTGTTGATGGAGCTAAATAAAATTTGGGCCATTAAGGAATCTAAGGCTAGACAGCGGTCGAGAGATAGGCACGTGCAGGAAGGTGATAGAAACACCAGATATTTCCAGGCCGTGGCTAATCAACGTAGGAGAAAGAATTTGACTTTTGCTATGGAGGGTCCTAGAGGGACAGTTTATAGCACTGAAGATATTCAGAAAATTGCTATGGAGTATTATAAAGATCTTTTTAATTATGAAAATAGACCAAGTTTGGGTATGTCTGATAACTTTTTCCCCAATGAATTTATAAATAACTGAGGTGGAAAATAAACTTCTTGAAGGATTTTTTTTCTGAAAATGAGCTAAAATCTGCCATTTTTGGTTCATACTCTGATGGAGCTCCTGGACCAGATGGCTTATCTTTTATGTTTTACCAACATTTTTGAGAGGTAATAAAATAGGATCTTATGAGGCTTTTTACTGCTTTCCATAATGGGTCTTTGGATATATATAGGATCAATTTTGCTGATATTACTCTGATTCCTAAGGAGAGTGGTGCTTGCACAATGAACAAATTCCGACCTATTAGCTTCTTGAATTGTAGTTATATAATCTTTACTTAGGTGCTTACCAATAGGATCAAAGGTAGGTACATATTGGAGAGTGTGGTTTCAGCTCATGAAGTCATTCATAGTGTGCATCTTTCTGGGGAGTCTGGGATCATTCTTAACCTTGATTATGAAAAGGCGTATGATAAAGTTAATTGGGATTTCCTATTAGAAGTGCTAGAGAAAAGAGGTTTTGGTCATAGGTGGAATAGATGGATTAGACAAATTCTTCACAATGCCTTTGTTGGAGTCACTGTGAATAATGCTGAGGGACAACATTTCAACACAGGGAAGGGGCTTAGATAGGGCGATCCTTTATCCCCATCTTCTTCAACCTAGTTGTTGATGTCCTTACAAGGATGCTTCAGAAAGCTGTAAATGCTAATCTCGTACAAGGGCTGGGTTGTGACCTTGTTCCCAATGATGTGGTAAGTCTACAATATGCAGATGATACCATTTTTTATGGACAAAAATCTGGAAAAAGCAAAGAACTTGAAAAACATTCTCGCATGTTTTGAAATGATGTCGGGAATGAGAATTAACTATGCCAAGAGTGAAATAGTTCCTTTAAACCTGGAAGAAAATGAGATGAATGAGTTGAGGGAAGTGTTTGGGTGCCCTGCTAGAACCTTCCCAATAAAATACTTAGGTATCCCTTTGCATTACCAGAAATTGAGGAGAGAGGATTTACAACCCTTGCTAGATAGAATAGTGAAAAGAATAGCCGGTTGGAGAGGAAAACTTCTTTCCTATGCAGGGAGATTGGTGCTGATTAATGCTTGTCTGGCCAGTATACCTATTTATTTGATGCCCTTCTTCAAAGTTCCTAAATGGGTTCTTGATATCATTAACACTCATGTGGCAAACTGCTTATGGAATGATTCTGAAGGACACGAAAAAAATTCATTTGGCTAATTGGAATTTAGTGAATGTTCAGAAGAAGCATGGGGGAATGGGTGTGCCTAACATTAGAGATCTTAATTTGGTGCTGCTAGGCTCTTGGGTTAAAAGATTCATTAAGGATGAGGGCAAACTCTAGAGAGAGATCATTGCCCAGAAGTATGTGAGGAATGCCACCAACATTTTCTGTTTACCTCACTCCAACTCTCCATCTTTTGGAAAGGCATCCTTTAGGCAGCCAAAGCCTTGAAGTTTGGATATAGATGGGCAGTAGGGGATGGTTCTAAAATAAGATTTTGGGAAGATACTTGGTTTGGAACGGCCCCTCTAGCTACCCAGTTTTGGGATTTGTTTTGCATTTGCAATCAAGTGGGTATGGCTTTGAGTGAGGTCTGGGATGGTACTGAAATTAAGCTTACCTTTAGAAGGAAGTTTGATGAAGAAATGTCAGATAGGTGGTTTGAGTTGGTAGGCATTGTCTCTGAAGTTGTTTATAACAGTGATGATGATGCTTTAGTTTGACAATATGATAATAAGGGTATGTACACAACCCAATCTCTTTATGCCCTAATCAACTTTAGGGGGATGACCCCTGTGTATATTCCCTCTGTTTAGAAAATTAAGACCCCTCCAAAAGTGCAGGTGTTTCTTTGGCTCTTGTCAAACAACAAGCTTATGACAATTGACAACTTGGGTAGAAGAGGCATCTCCAAACCATTAGAGTGCCAATTCTGTCTTGAATATGAAAGTATTACCCACTTGTTCTTTGAATGTGTGATTGCAACATGTGGCAAACCTATCTAAATTTTTCTGCTATTAGAATTAATTCTTATTTTGATCTAGCTAGCAAATGGCCATGTGACAAAAGATATGCCTTGACAAATAGTATAACTGCAGGCATATTGTGGGGTATTTGGCTAATGATAAATGAGTTTGTCTTTCGTAACCAGGTCTGGAAAGATGTGAGGGTAGTCATAAGGAAGATCTGGATTTGTATGGTGGATTGGAAACAAATGTTTCAGGGGAGTTGGAGCAAGGTATGGACCAGTGGCGCAATTTCTTAGTGGCGGCCCTCAAGACTCCGCTGGCAATCGCATCCTACTGAAGAAACTCAAGAAGTGTGACTGGACTTGCTGATTAGGCAGGCTGCTGGCTCTTCCTACTTCTCTTCATTGTCGCGCCTTCGCAGTTATGTTGTTTTTGGATGTCGTTTAGCTATTGGCTATTTTCACCACTGTTGGTGGTTCTGAACTTTTGAACTGTTGTATGGCCTTTAAAACCCTGTGTTGTAAACTCTCTTTTGAGCTTCGTTTTCTCAATGAAAATGGGGCAGGGCTGTTTGGCCTGTCGTTCTAAAAAAAGTCAAAAATTTTCGCTTTCATTTTCATCTCTATATATTGGGCTAAAAAGTGGCTCACCACATGTAGAGCTGCTTCTTCATGCGATGGTACGATGTTTTGTCACCTTAAGTGATAGCGTCCGATTGACTAGTTGCACAAGCCAACTGGGCCGTGAAACTTTTTTGGGCCACCGGCCCATAAATTCCCATGACTGGAATAAAATATTCCGCGGGAACGAAATAGAATTGTTCCATTGGAAAAAAAATTCATCGGAATAAAAATAAAAATTATTCACTTGGATCCAATCTTATTTTTGAAAACGAAAAAATATTCCGCTGCAACAAATGCTCCGTTGGAAAAAAAATAAAAAATATCTCGTTGGAATTTCCAGGAGGGAAAAAAGAAAAAAAAACTGGGCCGGTCCGCCGGCCAGTGGGCCGCCGGCAGAGCTTCATGGGCCGCGCGGAACCACCAGGCAGCTTCGTGGACCGTTGCTGCCACAGGTTGGATCGACATCGCGCTCGCAACCTCAATTATTCCCGGCCCGATTGGGTTGACCACATGAAAGAGAGAGAAAAACACCACCCTGACCACGTGCCCGGCCCATGAGAGTATGAGACCACGATGGGCTTGCGTGGGCCGCAGCGGCCGAGAGACCAACGAAACTCCGCTGCAGCGCCGGCGAGGCGAGCCCAACTCCACCACATCGCCACCGTAGCTCTTGGGTCACCGGCGGCGTTGATGAAGGCCAACAGGAATCGATCGAATCGGGAAGAGGACGGCAGCAAAATGCTTGACTCCCGTTTCATCGAGCTCAAACTCGACCACGCGAAAACCAAGTACCTCGCCATCGGGGCCGTCGTAAGCTCCGAGGACATCTCCGCCGGGGGGCACCTCTGGAGGGTCAACTGCTACCCGCGCGGGCGCAAGGAAGACGACCGCGGCGAGTACCTGTCCATCTACCTCCAGCTCGTGAGCGACTCCGAGGACGTGCGGGCCATCTTCGACGCCTTCGCCATGGGCACGGACGGCACGCCGTCGTGGTGCGACGGCAACAGGCGCGCCCACCTCTACCCGGCGCGCGGCGCCACGCAGGGGTGGCACCGCTTCGTGGCGCGGCCCTACCTCGAGTCGCTCTACCTGGCGGCGGACGGGCTGGTCACCCTGATGTGCGGGGTGATCGTCGTGCGCGACGGCGACGATCCGCCCCCGCCGCCGCCGTCCGACGTGGGGGACCACCTCGCCCGCCTCCTGGACCGCCCGACGGCTCGGACGTCGCGTTCGTCGTCGGCGGCGAGGCGTTCCCCGCCCACCGGGCTGTGCTGGCGGCGCGCTCGCCGGTCTTCAGGGCGCAGCTCCTGGGCTCCATGGCCGAGGCCACAATGCCTTCCATCACCCTGCACGACATCGACCCCGAGACGTTCAGGATCATGCTCCGGTTCATCTACGCGGACACCTTGCCCGACGACGACGAGATCGGGGACGACGCCCTGGTCGAGACGATGCGTCATCTTCTTGCTTCGGCAGACTTGTACGCGCTGGACCGTCTGAAGGCTATCTGCGCCCACAAACTGTATCTCAACGTGTCGGCAGATACGGTCGCTGCTACCTTAGCTTGCGCCGAGACCTACAACTGCCAGCACCTGAAGAAGAAGTGCATCGCCTTCCTCGCCGATGAGAAGAACCTGGAAGCCGCCATGGTCACCGATGGCTTCGTGCAGCTGGTGCAGCAATACCCATCGACCGTTGCAACGTTCAGACCCATGCTTCAGGTCATGTACCGAGACGCCTTTGCCGGAGGAGACGACGAGGTCGGGGACTCCCCAACCGAGATCTTTGAGCGGTTGCTCGTCACGAGCGACCGCCATGGGCTGGACCGGCTGAAGCTTGTGTGTGCCCAGATACTGTGGGACAATGTGACGGTGGATACAGGCGCCGCTACCTTAGCTTGCGCTGAAATGCACAGCTGCCCGGAGCTGAAGCGGAGGTGCATCGACTTCTTTGCGTCGAAGAAAAATTTCAAGAAGGCAGTGTTATCCAAGGGTTTCGTGCAGTTGGTTCAGAAGTTCCCTTCGGTTATTGATGAGCTGCGAGAGAGGGTTGGGTTATAAGATTATTACGACATTGTGCGACACGTTTTACTAGTGTATAACTATAAAGTGTCCGGGAGTAGTCTCTGGGATTTCTCTCTTTTTTTTAATACAACAGGCAGCTCTCCTGCCGGTTCTGTTTTAAAAAAAATAAAATATCCGGGCAGCCATAAAGAAAATGTCCGGGCAGAATTTTGTTATGGTGTTAAGACATTTTGGTGACTAATATCGATGTAACGTACTCCCTCCTTTCAAAATTAAATTGTAGATCGTTTTAGTAAATTTTTAGATATATAATTTTTACTATGTATTTAGACAGAGCATATATCTAAATATTGTTAAACTAATTGTACCTCTAGGAGTAGATCAAGTGGGTACTAACATTAATAGAGAAATAAACATTGACTATTACATCATCCGAGAGAGAAATAGAGAGAGGGAGGGAGACATACCGGCAACGGATGAGGATGAGCTCTCGTGGTTGTTCGCCATGGAGCCGAAGTTGTGGACGAAGGTGGCGCGGTGCAGGGGCTCCGCCGTGGTGCAGAGGTGGCGGCCGAGGTCGTGGACGATGGCAGGTGGCGGTGCGGCGCAGGGGCAGCGGACTTCCCGTCGCTTTAGCGCCTCCCGTGGATCGGATTGGGCTAGAATTTTGTCGGTGGGTTTTGGAGAGCACAGCTAACCCTGGCGTGCATGTCCCTGTGGCCCCATCTCTCTTTTACAACGCTGCACGACGGGGCCCACCAACCATGAGTTGGTTGTGCGCCCCCGTTAGGGCGCGAGACCAAGTTCGGATCGGTCGTTGGACCGATCCGGATGAGGATCAATCTAACAGGTATAACAAAAATTATATATCTAAATTTGGTAAAACGACCTACGGAGTACTTTTGAAATACATTGGAACTTATCTCACCTTCTTTGAGTATTATCGAACAAATTGCTTTCAAGTGACAATGTAAAGGGTGCATGGTGGAGGACATTGTCACACTACAGCTGCAGTGCAAAAAGCAATAGATCATGCATAAATTAGTAGCCAAAATTGAGTTTCAAAATTATCTGTTCTCTTGGCAATCCTGTTCTGAGCTGGGTTATGATGCTCTTTGAGTTTTTTGCTTTTGCTATGCTACAATTAAATATTAATCATATGTACGCCGTCTTGTATTATATCTATGCATGAGTGCTATTTCATCTATTAAAAAATGCTGGTTATAGTACTTGACACAACTTGTATATATTGTCGTACAGCATGTTCGTCGCCATTTGCAAACCTCCCATGTCAAGCTTCAACTGTTTGATTCTATTGCCTGGGCCTGCTGTGCGGGCGGTGATGGCAGGCCGAACTGAGAGAGGCCCATCCACAACTGGGAGAGGCGGCCGCACACCACACCTGGCCTGTGATGGCAGGCCAAAAATCTGGGCCTTGGCATGCTCACAGAAATGGGCCTAATCCACAGCCCAGCCATCCCCGCACCCCACAGCAGGCCCAGGCAGTAGTAGGCAGCAGCAGCTTGCGCCGACCTCGAATACCGCCGCCGACCTCTGGCATTCATCACGCAACCGCTAGACGAGCCCGAGCCCCAGCAGGCGGCGGCGGAGGCGGGGCTTGCTGCGGGGGTCAAGGGCGGGCCGTCGCGGCGATCCCCGCGAATCTTCTCTCGGGTCGCCATCGCCACCACCGGCGGATAGGCGGCGAGTAAGTGCCTCTTCCTGAATGCCCTGCATCCTGAGGGTTTCCTCGAGTTGCGCTGAATTCAGCGAGTGTCTACTAATTCAGTTGCAGTATCAGATTAGAATCTGTTGATTTCGTGAGGCTTTCTGCTAACTTTGCTTCCCAATTGTTCAGTGGCGATGGAGGGGCGGGCCCTGGATTCCGCGTTCCGCGAGTTCAGAGTAGACTACGAGCAAGCCAAGCAACTCGCCGTCGGCGTCGCCGTCCACTCCGATGCCTTCTCCGCCGGTGGCCACATGTGGAGGGTAAACCTCTACCCGCGCGGGATCAGTGAGTCGGACAATGGAGAGTGTCTCTCCATCCACTTTGAGCTTCTCAACAGAACCATGACCAGAAGAGTCAATGCTATCTTCGAGGCCTTCTTGATGGACAAGGGCGGAGTGCCTCGTTCCATGGCTCATCCAATGAGGTCGGACATAGGCTATGGGTGGAGTCGGTTCATTTCAGTGGTTGATATGGAGCAAAATCATGTGAACGAGGGAATCATCTGGCTTGTATGCGCCATCGTGGTGGTAAATGACAGCTCTATTCCCGTGCCGCCTTCAGACGTCGGGAAACATCTGGGCACGCTGCTGGATAACACAGACAGGACAGATGTCTCATTCATCGTTCATGGCCAGAGTTTCCATGCACACCGCTCAGTGCTTGCTGCCCGCTCACCGGTCTTCAGGGCTGAGCTCCTTGGATCCATGGCTGAGGCTACAATGCCATCCATCACCCTGCAAGGGATAGCTCCAGAAACATTCAAATTCATGCTTCAATTCATCTACACAGATACCTTGCCTGAGGATGATGAGCTTGGCGACATGGCAATGAGAACGAAAACGCTTATGCGAATTCTTGCTGCGGCTGACCGGTATGCACTAGGCCGGTTGAAGCTTCTGTGTGCCAAGAGGTTGTGGGATAATGTGACAATTGGTATGGTTGCAACTACCTTATCTTTGGCTGATTTGCATAACTGCCCAGATTTGAAGAACAAGTGCTTTGACTTCATAGTGGCAGGCGAGCATCGCGGTCGTGTCTTCTTAACCAAAGGTTATATTGAATTAGCCGTGAAGTACCCACACCTTCTTGCTGAGCTGCGACAGAAGCTTGATGATGCAGTCCCATATGGACCATATATCTAGTTTAGCGACCAAGCCTAGCTTTAGTATGGTGTTCAGATATTTTGGTGACTGTAATCTGAAATATGCTTTAAGCTTTTGAAACTGTGAACTCACTTTCTTGTACTATTGAACTAAGTTCCTGTTCAGTGAATACTGGTAAGTGGAGCGAGGTGGATGATATTGTCATAAAACTCAGTCTCGAAGCTAGCCATGGTTATTGATGCAAATTTATATAGTCTAATTGGCTTTGATCCATTGTTCTCTTGGCCAAGTTCTATCCTGATGCTGCTTTATTCTTGAAGGTTTACTTCTTAGCTCAGTGAGTGCTTTCTGATCTATCCAACCATGTTGGATGCACTTGTGAATTGTATACCATTCTTTGCAAACTTCTGAGCTTAGTGACGTTCTGTGCGTGAGATTTTAGAAAACACTCTTCTGGATTTCCAGTAACTGGAATTGCACACTTTGCTTTGAGTTTTTTTTAGTGGAAATTTGCAGGCGTTCTGTTGATTCTATACAATAGAAGGATCAGAAAAGTAAGTGGCTGGCTAAGAACAGCATAACTTGCCAAGAACGGATGGCGACTGTGTTCTTAATTTCTTTCTTTCGGTTGCGTACCCTAGTCCCTATTATTTTGCTCAGCTTCGATGTTGAAAATATTGTAAAATTTATTTGTAGAGGCTGGAATTTATTCCTTTTTCTAAAACAAACAGTGTATAAGAAAAATAAAAAGTCAATCCAGGCCTCCAGAGTTTGTGTACTCCAGGGTGAAAGCTACTTCAGAATCTTGGCATGTTATATTGTTTCTCATTTTCTCCCTATTTTTACGACGTATTCACTGTCCAATTTGGGGACAACTCCCGAATCCTGATGTGAATCAGAGTTACACCGACTATTTGCGCTTACATGCACAGACTAGAAGCCGAACTCCTCTAGTAAATCTTCAGTTAAGTGTTTTTTTCCCAGTCATGGTGGTGCTAAAACTGCTAATACACCAAGAGCATATATGAACAAGTATGAGTGTTAGCAACTGTTTATTTTGTGATAGAACTTGAATTATTTTGTTATACAACTTGCATTGGTGTTAAATTTGCTTGCCAATTTTTCAGTGAGCAAAGCAAGCAATGCCGCCAGCCAGGTGCTAATACTAAAAAAATGAAAATCACTGCCTAAAAAGAGGACAAAAATCTTCAAAGTCTGAACTCTCAAGTCGTGGGCAGAGCCGTGTTCTTAACTCATCGAGTATCGACGGGAAACTCGTCACTAGCTGCACGTAACCCTCGCTCAAGGCTGCCTTGCAGAGGTTCCCCTCCTCCGCGAGAAAGTCCAGGCACCTGTTCCTCAGCTCCGGGCAGCCGTGCGTCTCGGCGAAGCCCAGTGTCGCCGCGACGGTCTCGGCCGACACGTGCTCCTACAGCTTCTGGGCGCAGGCGAGCTTCAGCCTCTCCACGCCGTACATGTCCGCCGCCGCGGCGAGGTTCCGGAGCATCTCGGTGGTCGTCAAAGCGCCCTCGATCTCGTCGTCCCCGGGCAGCGCGTAGGCGTACATGAACCGCAGGAGGACTCGGAAGGTCTCGAGCTCGACGCCGTGCACCGTGATGCCGTCGTCCGTGGAGGAAGCAGGTGCCGTGGTGGGGCTGAAGAGCAAGTCTTTGAACACCGACGAGCCGGCGGCGAGCACGGCCCGGTGCGCGTAGAACTTGTTGCCGCCGACCAAGAAGGAGACGTCCGCCGCGCCGTCACCAAGGCAGCACTGGCGGAGGAAATCGCCGGTGATGGACAGTTCCGCCGTGCTGCCGGCGGAGATGGCATTGTCGGCGGCGACAGGTTCGCCGGCGGCGTGTTTCTTGGCTTTTGAGCAGTCGATGCATCCGGATTCCGCCATGTTGGTGCCTTCGTGCTCGGCGATTGCCATACACAGCTTGGGTTAATTTATTGGAGAGAGATAATAGGTATAGTATCTAAATCGCACTGCGTATATACAGTATATATATTCAAGAACGATCATTGGAGTTTGGGAACGTCAAGTACAAGTATATATATACACGAGTAGAACTCGGTCATATTTTATCTTTCTCAAAACAAATAGAAAAAAAAGGAAGTGCACTGGATTTAAATAAGGCCGGGCTTATGATGGACCTCGGAGAGCCCAGCTGTGGCCTCTTTGCGCTGGACCGAAACTTGGCAGCCCGGTTAGCCCATTAAAGATCCAACCCGTGTATGACCTGGCTGAGCCCATCCGTCCACGAGGTCCGTGGGGTTTTACATTTTCCCCCACCTCTTGCGCCGGCCGGCCGCGCTGCCGTTACCAACCCTAGCAGGCGGCGAGGCAAGCGAGGTCCGGCGGAGGCTTGCTACGGGAGGCAAGGCGCTCGGGAGCCGGGGAGGAACCATCAGCCCGTCGCGGAATTCGCCGTGAGTCGCGGAGGGATCCCGCTCCGGCAGGGGGAGGGGGAGCGGGCCGGGGCGTGCGCGCGACCGGAGGACCCAAGACGGGAGCGGGGAACACGAGCGGCCGGCGCCGGCGGCGCGACTCTTTCTCCGATCGCCACCCACGAGCAGGCAGGCAACAGTCCCACGGACACCAACACGTCAGGCGGCTAGTCAGTGAGTGCCCCCCTCTTGTGCTCCTCTTCTGTTCCTGCAGGTTAACGTGTGTGTTTTTAGTCTGAATTTGTACAGCATTTACCTAATGTTTACTAGACGGTGGAATGATTAGAAATAGCTGATGTTGTGATGTTTGATTGATAGATTTTATGGCCATTGTTATGTTGAGACTTAATTTAGTTGCCAATTCTGCAGTGGGCAAGCAACATGGCTCGGCTGGGCTAGAGGGGCGCCCTATTGACTTCAGGTTCCACGAATTCAGATTAGATTACGAGCAAACCAAGCACCTTTCTTTTAAGCATGGCATCCGCTCAGACCCCTTCTCCGCTGGCAGCCACATGTGGCCTAGAACGCGTCAATGCTAAGATTTGCTAATGATGTTAACTCTATTTCTGTAAAAATTAATTATTTTAAATCACCTTAGCACCTATAAAGGGTATACTATAAAGTAGATATAGCTAAGTGAGATGATGATAGATACCCTTAGGACCTAAATCAATGGGTAACATACACACATTGCTTTTAGAAACTGACAACCATTAGAAACATGCATTGTTGATCCCAATAAGAACTGAATAGATATAGTTGAGTTCTAGGTACAATATGATAAGCAGCAAACCATGGAAATCAAAGGATGAAGACTAGAGGTTCATCAAAAAGGAAGCTAGAGGGGAAATTGAAGTCTAGAGGAAGAGGAATAATACTAGAGGAGAGGATGGATGGGAAAGAAGGATATCTGCTTCATAGTATTATGTTTGATGCCATTTGTGTTTACCAATCGCACGGCTCAGGACACAGGCCCACCTCCAATGCAAACAGACTCACCGACACTGATTTTGTGATATTTCATTTTTAAAAATGAATACCGTTGTTTTTGGTTGAGACTCAATATAGTTGCCAATTATGCAGTGAGTGAGCAACCCCTGTGGACCAGGCTGGAGGGGCAGACCATTGATTCAGCTTTCCATGAGTTCAGAGTAGACTACAAGCAAACCAAGCACCTTGGCATTGGCAAGGCCATCTACTCTGATGCCTTCTCCGCTGACAGGTATACGTGGAGGGTACACTACTATCCTCATGGGTGCACAAAGTCAGACAAGAGTTATGTGTCTATCTACATCGAGTTGGTGAGCAAATCCAGACCTGTCAATGCCATTTGTGAGGTCTTCATAATGGACAAGGTTGGTCAGCCATGTCCCTATTCTGCAGCTAGGACTGATGTTGTACCGTTCCTAGATCTAGGGGTCAGTGATAAATGTGGTGGTGGCTGGCCTCAGTTCGTTTTACGGGCTGATCTTGAGAAGTATTACCTGACAGGGGGATACATCACATTTGTATGCGCTATAATGGTTGTTCATGACAGATGCATACCTGTGCCGCCTTTAAACATCAAGAAACATTTCAGCAACCTGCTGGGTAGCACTGATGTTTCGTTCATCATCAAAGGTGAGACATTCCATGCACACAGAGCGGTGCTTGCTGCCCGTTCGCCAGTGCTCAAAGCGCTAATGCATGTCTTCCATTACTCTACATGACATCACCCCTGCAATGTTCAGAGTCATACTTCAGTTTATGTACACTGATGCCTTGCCTGGAGATGACGAACTTGGGGACTCTCCCTCTGAGATGTTGCAGCAGCTACTAGCTGCGGCTGACCGGTATGAATTGGACCAGCTGAAGCTTATATGTGCACAGAAATTAGGCGACAATGTGTCTGTTGATACAGTTGCTACTACCTTAACATGTGCTGAAATGTACAACTGCCCAGAGCTGAAGAACAAGTGCATTGACTTCTTTGTGATGGAGGGAAATTTCAAGAAGGCCATGCTAACCAAGGGTTTTGTGCAGTTGGCTCAGAAGTTTCCTTCCATCATTGACGAGCTGCGAGAGAGGGTTGGGTTATGACGCAGTGCGGTTCCAAACATGGCTGATATTTTGGTACTGGTATCTCAAATCAGTTGATATTTTGGTGTCCAATCATAGTGATACTTTGAGATTGCCTTGTAGTAGCATTGAACTAAGTTGCTGCCAGGTGATAGTCTTGGAGCCTTGGAGGATTAGCAGATGGTGATAAGTGAAGAAAGGCAGATGATGTTGTCATGCAGATCAGGTGCATAACTATGGAGGTGAGGTGGAGGATATTGTCGGTCTATCACACCGATCATGCACAATGCTATTGGTATTTTGCACACTTGGTAGCCTCGTTTCTCTGTTCTTTCTGGCCATGTCACTACGAACTGCCTAACTATGTAGTCTGAACCTCTGATGCTGGGCTACGCTCAACCTTTTCAGCTGTTTACTTTTTTCTATGCTACTGCAAACTGCCTAACTTTGTAATCTGAAGTCTGAACTCCGCCGGAGCTCTCTGACCTTCTTAAGCATGTTGGAACTGCTTGTACTATCGTACTACAATTCTGCACCATTTCTTAAATTTCATGTGGGCTTCCAACTGTTTGATTCGCTTGGTAACTAAAATCAACGGCAACTTAAGTACATGATGTGCTTCACAGATCAGGAGACCGGCGTCGTTTGGGGCTCCCTCGGTTCATAGTAGCATTATTCTTTCTTTTTTGGGGGGAAGGTATTATTCTTTCATTCAGTATCTAGCGTCGTCTATTTTCTTCAGTGTCTGCAGAAGCCGTCCTTGTCTTCATTATGCTCTATTTTTTAGACATCTGCAGTGTTTTTTGGGGACATTTGTCTTCTTTATGCATGACTTAAGATTCCGCGTTTATTATTTTTTGAGGGGAGATTCCGCGTTTATTATAAAAAAAAGATTCCGCGTTGAAAACAAAGGGCCCAGTAGGCCCATCGAAGTTCCAAATATTGGGCAAAACCACCTTTAAAAGATTATACTTGCAATTATCAAAAAAAATTCAAATGACGCACATCCATAATGCATACATTGATGTACTTTGTTAAAAAAGTTGGGATGCAAAATAAATTAGAAAAATTCAAACACAAATGATAAATTCAAAGTGCATGAGGCACTAGAAGACAAAATTCCTAGGAACTTGTCTTTTAGTGCACTTGCTTATGGGATCTGTTATTCTCATATGAATTTTTACAAAACAAGTTTGCATCTCAACAGTGGCGGACCCAGCGCCCGCCCACCCGGGGCGCTGGCATGGAGCGGCACCTGCACAAGCTCTGTGCAAAAGAATACCATGGACATAAGCTTAGGATAAATAGCTGCCTAGTGCATGCAACAAGCATAAATTAAACCAAGTATAGACAGGCACAGCTATTGTGGCCCGAGCTCTAAAAATTTTCTGGATCCGCCGCTGCATCTCAACTTTTACCACAAAGTACATCTAATGATGACTATGGATGTGCATGTTTGAAACTTTTTGAATACTCGCAATTATAATTTTTAAGGGATTTTCACGCTTCACCAAGAAAATAGTTTGCACCGAATATTTTTCAAGTTCCCAATCTTGGACAGTGATGTTTTAGTTGTAGCAGACACTTTGAGGTGGTAATACAACATTGCAGGAGGGAGTAAAATAGAGTAGCACATTTCTTAGCGCAGAGTGCATGTAAGGAGTTGTTATCCAAAGTCTGGATTAGGCATACTCTAGAGGCAGTGGCCCCTTGATTGTAACTTTCTTTTGAGTTAACGAAATCCATCTCAATCCGAAAAAAAAAATCCTGCCACCAAGCCGACGTCTTCGAGGCCCGTTGGATTCTTGAATTAAGCGTGTCGCTGACATGTAGGGGAACTTGTAGGGGAGGTTACGTTAACAAGCGTGGTCGCTGACATGTAGGCCCCTTTTATCAGGGGAAGTTACATTAATGAGCCTGGTCGCTGACATGCTGGCCCGCTTTGTCAGTGAAGGTTACATTAAACGGAACCGGTTCCAGGATTCTCTTCTACCTTTACCCCACTACTACCCCACTCGGCCACTCGGCCACTCTTGCGCCGGCAACCGCAGGTCCGCAGCGGCGAGACGAACCCTAGCGAGCGGCAAGCGACTCGTCTCCGATCTCCACCACCAGGGGGCAGGCGTCAGTTCCATCTCCGGCGTTAGGAAGCGAGTGTCCCTTTCGATTACTATTGCCCCACTGCTTAGGGATTGCCTTCGAATTGGTCTGAATTCTCGGATGCATCAAATGTGTATCGGCAAGTAGGAGGAGTATTATTAGATATTGCCGGGTTCTTTGTAATCTATTGTTCAATTCCACTGCCAATAATTTGTTTGGCTGAGACTCGATTTACTTGCCGATCATGCAGTGGTCAAGCGAAGTCGCACGCCACGGCTGGAGCGGCGCACCATCGATTCCGCTTTCCATGAGTTGAGGGTAGACCACGAGCAGACCAAGCACCTCGCCGCCGGCACGCCCGTCTCCTCCGACGCCTTCCCCGCCGGCGGCTACATGTGGAGGGTGAAGTACTTCCCGCAAGGGTTCACGGAGGCCGACAAGGGCTACGTCTCCATCTTCTTCGAGCTGCTGAGCAAAGCAAGCGTCAGCGCCATCTGCCAGGTCTTCGTGAAGGGCAAGGACGGCCATCTATGCTCGTCGGACCTTGCAGACATGTCGGGTGTTCAATTGTTCCCAGGGCCCGGCGTGTCCGGCTGGTCTCCGTTCCTTTCCCAGCCTGATCTGGAGGAGCACTGCCTGACGGAGGGGCACGTCACCTTCGTCTGCGCTATCATGGTCGTTCGTGGAAGCTCCATTCCCGTGCCGGCTCTGGACATCGGGAAGCATCTCGGGACCTTGCTGGAGACCACGGACGGGGCGGACGTCTCGTTCACCATCGGCACCGAGACGTTCCGTGCCCACCGAGCAGTTCTTGCTGCCCGCTCGCCGGTCTTGAGAGCTGAGCTCCTCGGTTCCATGGCCGAGACTACCATGCCAGACATCACCCTCCATGACATTGCCCCTGCCACATTCAGGGTCATGCTTCGGTTCATGTACACCGATGCCTTGCCGGCGGACAACGAGCTTGGGGACTCGCCGTCCGAGATGATGAAGGATCTGCTAGCTGCGGCTGACCGGTATGCACTGGAGCGGCTGAAGCTTCTCTGCGCGCAGAAGTTGTGGGAAGCTGTGTCTTCTGACACGGTTGCTTCTACCTTAGCCTTCGCTGAAACGTACAGCTGCCCGGAGTTGAAGAGCATGTGCATTGGCTTCTTCGCGACGGGGGAAAATTTCAAGAAAGCCGTGTTGACGAAGGGTTTCGTTCGGTTGGTGCAGCAGTTCCCTTCAATTGTTGATGAGCTGCGGGAGAGGATTGGGTCGTGAATCTCCATGTGTACGGTTAAGGCGTCCAAGCATGGCTGGGCATGGTGTTTAGATGTTTTTATGTATTTTCAGGCTTTAAAATCGTCTTCTTGTAGTGTAGTATTAAACTTTGTTATCGCCGAGTGCTACTGATGAGTGAGGCAAGTTGGAGGATATTGTGGCACAGATCAGATGCATAGCTGTGGAAGCGAGGTGGAGGATGTTGTCGCACGGATCAGGCACAAAGCCATGGATATTATGTACCCCTTAGTAGACTTGTTTAGTTTCTGTTTCTCTGTCATGTCGTGTCATGAAGCTGGGCTATACTTGAACCTCTTGTGGTGTTTACTAGTTCTAATTTTCTGTTATGGAGTTTACTAGTTCTAATTTTAAGCATGTTGGAGACATTGTACACCATTTCTAAAATTTCATCTGAGCTTCTACTGTTTAATATTGTAATGGCCTGAGGGCTTAAATGTAAATATTGTACTCTTCAGGGGTCCAGAGGAAAATTTTCACCTCCCCCATCCTATATATAGAGGACCCAAGAGGTCAAGAAGAGGGGCTCTTGCTTGAGCTCTCGTCACTTTGCTCATGTGTTTATGTCTCCATACCCTTCATACTTCTCTCGGCTGTCTTGGTGGTTGAATCCCCAACAGTTTGGCATCCACCGCGTGTATGGCACGAAACCAGCCCACGAGGACCACAGAAATCGAGCCTTCGTTTTTCACCCTTCGTCGGTGATGAAGGGTCAGGTTCGACCCCTTCGTTTTCACCCTTCGTCGGTGATAAAGGATCAATTTTTACCCCTTCGATTTTCACCCTTTGTCGGTGACTCCGGGTTAATTCTTAACCCCTCGGTTTTTCACCCATCGTCGATGACTCAGTTGATTTTCACCCTTCGTTGGTGACTTCGGGTCAATTTTTACCCCTTCATTTTTCACCCTTCGTCGGTGACTCCGGGTTAATTCTTACCCCTTCAGTTTTTCACCCTTCTTCGGTGAATCAGTTGATTTTCACCCTTTGTCGGTGACTCTGGGTTAATTCTTACCCCTTCATTTTTCACCCTTCGTCGGTGAATCAGTTGATTTTCACCATTCGTCGGTGTCCGGATTAATTGTTACCCCTTCATTTTTCACTCTTCGGTGGTGATTTAGTTGATTTTCACCTTTTATCGGTGACTCTAGGTTGACCTTTCGGTTTTCACCCTTCGTCGGTGACTCAGTTGATTTTCACCCTTCGGCAGTGACTTCGGGTTGATACCTTACTCTTCGTTTTTCTCCCTTGGCTTTGATCCATATATATAGCTACAATTGCTTGCTTGCAGGTCTTCACCCCTTCGGTTAAGTAATATAATAATTACTGATCTGTTTTTGGACTGACTTCGTTCATATAGCTGGCATATCGTGGACAGTGTTAGCTTAAGCATAAATTTATTTTGCACATTGTGTCATTTTCACGTTTGAAGGTTTTTGTCTCAGCAGGCCCTTCGGCTTGCAAGCAAAATATTGCTCGCATGCAGGAAAAAAGAAAAAAAACAACGGACTACTAATTATCACAGAGGACTGTTTCCCAATATTGGCCCACAACGGTGGGATGCCCCTTCGGTTGCATTCTTGGCTGGCTGGCCTTCGGAGAAGTCTCATGATTGGGTTTTGTCCATTGGACGCACCATCTAGATGCAATTTTATGAAGTTATGCTAGAGTTTGTATTAATTTCCTTATGCTCATGGATATATCCACTCCTGAAGTAGGGTGTGCCTTTACCTTTTTGCAGTGCTGGTATGTTTTGAAGTCAGTATGTACTGGCTCCATGAATGGTATCTGATATATTTGTTCACGTTGGCACATTAAGTAATTACGTCAGCTATTTGAGAAAAGTACTTGTATTGCCACGGTTTTGTACCATCTGGCATATTCACACTTCCATCATTCTATGTTAAGCATTACTGCTTAATTCATTCGAAACCGAATTTTCAAAATAGTGGAAATCTGCCTATTCTCTGTTTATTTATCTGAAACCTTAGTTACTAGGAAGATAGTGGATTCTTGCTTTCTCAAATTCAGATTTGACAACTGAAACACCAAGTTGGTGACAATTAGATGTAGAAGGATATTTTTCAGACAACCCAGATGCAAAGCTAAGGATACGATGCTAAATTAGTACCATAGTTGTGTTTTCTCCTTATTCTATTGGCCTTTGCTGCACTGAGTAGATTACTTGCATTCTGTTTTATTTTCTCTGCTATCTGGACCAGAACATGTCATGTCATGAAGCTGTAGGGATAAGCTGGGTTCGTGGTTGAAGTTGGACCTTTTGAGTTTGAGATGTCTACTTTTGATTCATTCCTGATTTGATCTTCTGCAATTTGGAAAAATATGATCTTCTGCATTTTGGGAAAATAAAACATTGATGGTAACAAGCATGACCTCAGACAGGGACGGACAAGAAGATCAGCGTTGTTCTGGAGCCCATCTTCAGTTCAGACCTGTTTGGGTTGTCAGCTAGGTGGGCAACAATTCTTCCATGAATGTCTGGTCCTTCGTCAAAAGTTCTTCCAAATCAAAGGTCCAAATCCTGCAAATCTTTCCGATCTGCTGCAATACAGACCATTTAGCATGACTTCCTTGAGGCTCGACAAAAGTGGAATTTCAGTAAACCAAGAGCAGCCAACAACCATCAGAATTCAGAAGCTTGAGCAGAGGCATTGCCGAGTTCTTAAACGTAGTTGTTTTGACGATATATAGGCACCCAATTCGAGCACTGTCAGACGCATCCATGGCATCGGCGTGCATTGATAAGAACAGTAAGTGTCTGTGATTGGAGTTGGCACACTCGAGTTCCTTGCAGTGAGTATTCCTGTTGGTGCCAGTAAGGCCTAGCTTGCGCCATTGGGTAAGCTTCTCGATCTCCTTCAGCATGGTCTTCCCTCGTGCAATATTGCCAAGGTTCAGTATGCAGGGCCCTTAGCCCCCCAGTCACTCTTGGCACTTTAACACCACATGTATCCAACCCTCAAAACCAATCAGTGCCCGGCCGTAAGACAGAAATGCAGCCAGCATCTTCAAATCCAACTCCTCTCTTTCTTTGTAAATAGTTCCTTTGCTTGAGCAGAGTTTGAAACCCATCAAAGTCAGGCATACTAAAACAGCTTCCATCCCCATCACATTCTGGGACACCAGCCTTGTTCTTGTGGTATGTCCAAACTGTTCGTGGATAATCATCCTGTACAGTACAGGATAGACCCAGCCTCTTTCTCTAACAGACATCGTTCAAAGATCATACAGTGAGCTACCACCAAAAACCACGCAGACTGCGGCACAACCCACAAATACAGGTCTTCCTACACTGCACTACTGCAGTGACACGAAATCCCTGCGAAGGGAAATTTGTCCTCACCAGTAACCATAGCCTTTTGTGGATTTGTCCTCAGTCCTCACGCAGTCACGCATCGAATGATCGAAACAAACATACCTGAAAGTGGAACAAGGAAAAATGAGAAAATGTCATGTCATGCTCTTGCTGCCTGCTGCGGGCCTGTACCTGGTGATGGGCCACATGTCGCGCCCGCTCTTTCCTGGGCTGCTCGCCCCCGGCCCGACGAATGATGGGCCACAGCACGCGCGACGGAGCGCGGCGAGCACTCGAAGGCGACGAAGCTTACGTCACTAGGCCGCGGCGGACGGCGGCCCACCACTCCCTCTTCAGAACCAAAACCGCGAACGCGAAACGAGCCCTAGGCGAGAACGCCGAGGCGGCGATCGGCGGCGGGGGCGGGCGGAATCAGAGGCTTGCCGCGCGGATTTCCGTTCCTGGGGACTTCACGAGGAGCCATCAGCTCACCCCGGCGACGGCCGGCGAAGGGAGACGGGAGGCTGAAGCAGCCACTGCTGAGCCCTGCCCTGCCCATCTTCGCACCACCACCGCCTCCTTTTGGATTGTGAGTATCCTCGTGTGCTTTTCCTCACGCATTTAGGGGTTTCTTAGCTTGTGAATCTTTTTAGATCGGTGTTTGCTTGCGAATCGGCGTTGATTCGTGGAAACTCGTACTAGGTGCAACTAGCGTGCCAAGATGTTGTGCTCTGGTTTTTTCGAGTTCAAGCTTGACTATTCGGAGACGAAGAACCTCGCCATCGGGCAACGCGTCAGCTCCGAGAGCTTCTCTGCCGGGGGCCACCTCTGGAAGATTAGTTGCTACCCGCGCGGGGACAGAAGGGAGCACAACGGCGAGTACGTCTCGATACTTGTCTCGCTCGTCTCCAAATCTCAGAATGTCAAGGCCATCTTCGATGCCTTCCTGCTAAACAGAGACGGCACCGCATGTTGGGCCCCAGCAAAGAGGATTGTGCATGTTTTCCAGCAGGAAATCCTATTTGGGTGGTCTCGCTTCATTAAGGGAAGCGATGTTGAGTTGAACTACTTGGCTAATGGTTTGGCCAGATTTATCTGCGGGGTCATAGTTATTCAAGAGAATCCCACGCCCATATCCATGCCACCACCTGACATAGGGAACCACCTCGGCCGCTTGCTGGATTGCGCCATTGGTTCGGATGTCTCGTTCACTGTGGATGGCGAACAGTTCCCTGCTCACCGTGCAGTGCTCGCTGCTCGCTCACCAGTCTTCGAAGCGGAGCTCTTTGGCTCAATGGCAGAGGCCACAATGCCGTCCATCACGGTGCAGGACATCGAGCCTGCAGCATTTAAAGTTATGCTTCGATTCATTTACACTGATTCCTTTCCTGCAGACAGTGAGCTCGGGGACTCTCCAGCTGAAATGCTGCAGCATCTACTTGCTGCGGCTGACCGGTTTGCTCTGGACCGGCTGAAGCTCATTTGTTCTCTGAAATTAGTCGAAAATATCTCGGTGGACACAGTTGGATCTATTCTAGTTTGTGCCGAGACATACAACTGTCCAGAGCTAAAGAACAGGTGCTTGGATTTCTTTGCTGAGGGGAAAAATTTCAAGGAGGTGGCGTTCACAGATGGTTTTGTGATTTTGCTACAGAAATTCCCATCCCTTGCTGCTGAGCTGAGGAAGAGGGTTGTGATATAACATGCAAAAAGTAAACATCAACCTTTAGAGTTCAAGTGTGCAACCATAGGTTTAGTGTGGTGTCCCTTTCGAGCATGCTAGACTAGTAGTTATTAGATTTTGAAGTACTTGGTGATGAACAGAGCACCAGTTCTTAAATCACACTGTTCTTGCAGTGCCTGATGAAGTTGCTGCCAAGTGCATCTGTCACACAACTCATGTAAATATAGGGGAGCTTTGAGGTTATGTTATATTAGTATTCTAAGTGTCTTTAGTTATGGTGTAACATAGTCTAACTATTATAAATATCTTTTGGTCATGGATATATCCAGTCCTGAAGTAGGGTGTCCGTGACCATGAAGGTAGTTTTCAAGTTTACCTTTTTGCAGTAATGATATGTTTTGAACTATATGCCAGTAAGTACTAGCTCCATGAACAGTATCTGATATAATTAGTGGCACCTAATGTAGATACAACTTCTTACCCATCTTATTCTTTGTGCAATGCTGCTCTCCATGTGCCTCTTGGACCCACACATTGTGGATTAAGTTTAGGACTGATGATAATCTATGCCTCTTCATGGTGGAAATTAACTTTAAAAGAGCAATATAATCTAGTGGGTTCTGGTAACCGTGCACAGTTTTTCCCCATTTGTTCTTAACGGATGTAGGAGAGCAGATTGGGTATTCATCGCGGTCGTAACTTTCTTGATACCATACGACCACGAGACTTGTATAATTAGAGATATTTATGTCATCAAACATGTTGGCGTGTTGGGATGGTCGGATTATTTACGGTGCATGAGTTAGCTAATTATGAGATTCACTTCAGAGATGTTCCTCGTTACTGCTTTTTCTGTCCTGAAATCAATTCCTGGAAAGTCTTCGATGGTCTTTGATTCATGCACATTACAAAAATGCAGATCCATGGCAACTGTGTATTTCCTTTGCAGCTCTGTAGTTAGAATCAGCAGTGCAAGATGTGCCATGCTAGAACAGAAGAGCAGTGTGTTTTGAAGTTATTGTGAACTCGTGATGGCTATCTTGACGAACTTCATTCCTGCCAAGTTAACTGATAGAGCAGTTCTGTATGTTCTTTGTGCTTTGCTCTTCGATCCATACATCATGTTGTGGCTGTGTGTTGAGTTTAGGACTTCTGTGATGCGATATCCAAGCATCCTCTCTGTTCTTCACGGTGGGAATGAAAAAGCATGTGCGACGCAGCACACACGACCTGAGCCTCACTGCACATGGTACATGCTCGCCAGCCTCGGCTTAACATCCCAGTATTGTGAAGCTTGGACACATGGCTACACATGAATACATGATCGTAAACATAACAAGAGGACCTGCTTGTTTCTTTTCAGCAGCTCGGTAGTCAGTCAGAACCGGCGAAATTATGGTATGCATATTGGCATACTATAGTACCGTATCATTTAGAATTTCTAGACTTGCACATTAAAATTTACTTCATGATTCATTCTAAAACAGAAATTCCAAATTTCTAAATCCTAGGGCTTCATGTGTTTTTTTTTTTTGAGAGAGAAGAGTTTTATGTGTAGCTGAAAGAAAATCGTTATTCTTCATGGGCCAGAAGCTACTCTGGGCTCCTTGTTTACGACCAGAGCACGTGGCCCAGGCCCACGAGTGGGGGATCTATCCCCGGTAGGCCTTTGCGAAGAGGCGACGAACGGCGGCCGGTGGTGAGGGTGAGCAGGGGGAGTCTCTGGTGCTCACAGCGGAGGTACGGGGCGAAGAGGCTCGTCCGCTGGGCCGCCGGGGGCTACCTCTGGAAGATTTACTGCTACCCGCGTGGAGACCGGGAGCAGGACAGGGTCCAGTACGTCTCTATGCACCTCGAGCTCATCAGCGTTTCCATAGCCGTCAAGACCATCTTCCAAGTTTTTCTCCAGGGGAGGGGTTGTGAACCATCCTTCTCCCATGAAAGGAAGTTCGTGAAGGTTTACTCTCAAGACTCCAACTACTTTGGGTGCAATCAGTTCCTGAAGCGAAGCGTTCTAGAGTGAACCTACCTCTCCAACGGATGGGTCACGTTTCTGTGTAGTATCATAGTTCTGGAAGCTAACACCATTACCGTGCCACCTCCCAGCATAGGGAGGGATCTCAGCCTCCTGCTTGACAGAAAAGTCGGCACAGATGTTTCGTTCATCGTGAAAGGGGAGACCATCCAAGCTCACCGTGCTATCCTCGCTGCTCGCTCGCAAGTGTTTCAGGTCGAGCTCTTTGGCTCCACGGCCGATTCCAAATCGCCATCCATCACGCTGCAAGACATTGAGCCTGCAACGTTTAAAGCTATGCTTGGGTTCATGTACACAGATGAGTTGCCTGAAGATGATGAGTTTGGGGATGCGTTCATCGAGATCATGCAGCATCTGCTTGCTGCGGCTGACCGATATGCAATTGATCGACTGAAGCTTATCTGTGCTCGTAAGCTGTGGGATAACATCTCTGAAGATACGTTTGCTCAAATTTTAGTTTATGCTGAGACTCACAACTGCCCAGTGTTGAAGAGCAGGTGTTTTGACTACTTTGCAATGGACAGCAACCTGAAGAATATAATTTTCACGGATGGTTTCCTGTGGTTGTTACAGGAATTTCGACCGCTTGCTGCTGAGCTGAAGGCGAGGGTTGGGATGTAACATTCTTAAACAATCATGTAGTGGCGTTGAACCACAATGCCAGTGTGTAATATAGGAAAGCTGGTGAGTGTTATCTAGTAGCCGTAATATGCTTGATTGTGGTTTAAGCTTCCAAGATGTTGACTTCTGCCATTATGAGACTGACTAATGCAGCCTTAGGTTCCTCAGTGTTGTAGGATATATATTAAGTATGTTGGAATATCAACTGCTTATGGTATCAAATTTCTGCATTTACATCTTTGTACCCCATATAACCTTCTCTAGTTTAGTTACTTTATTCTTTTGATGAAACCTGAGGCCGAACACTACTTCATCTGAAAATAAGGTTCCTTGGTCTGAATTCTGAAAAGATTCTTCAGACTCAAACTCGAAAAAGGACCTTGTTTGTTTCAGCATCTCTGAATGGGTGAAATTCGGCTGTGGTACGTTTGTTGTGCTCATTGGCAGAAGTTACTAGCTACTGTTATTGTGGTACTAGAATCGTGGATATGCAATGTGTTTTTTTTTGGGGAAAAAAGATGCAGATGAAGCTTGCTTGGAAACATGCCTATTCCTCCTGTTTTATGTGCCTCTTCCTTTCATACATCGTGACGCATGTGGGATTAAGCCTATTATAGGCCTATGTATGTTACTTTATTTTTACGCCTCTATATGTTACTTTTGGGTGTTGAAAATTACATCAAGACTAATTAAGAGGACGTGTTGGGCTAGATGGCAGGCCCGTTGTCCCTTCATACCATGGACTACACGTTATATGGACCTTTTTCCTGCGATCCGCGCAATGTAGGCCTTACAACACTTATAGTCCAGGCCCACGAGACGAGTGATATCACGATTTTTTTTATTTTTATATTTTTTTATCGAATTTTCAAAAATATAATTCAATTTTTTTTTTTCAGATTTGTCACCCAGCCGCCAGTTGAACCGGCGGTAGGCTCTTGCCGCCAAATGAAATGGCGGTAGGCAACCTGGGCCACGGCCCACGTAACAAACCGCAGTTGGTTAGGCGGTAAGTCCCTACCGCCAGTCCAACTGGCGGTGGTGCTATCGCCGGCTGTAGCGCGGATATAGCCGGACTGTAGCTGTGCTACAGCCAGCTACAGTATGCAAATGAGCATATCACCAGTTGAATCGGCGAAAAATGCTGAATATGCATATTTTTTACATATTTTAGTAAACAATCAATAATTGTTACTATATTTGACTGAAAAATATATTACCTGCCTGTTATTCCCTTATAGTAAGTTCAATAATTAGGGATAGAAATATAAAATATAGATAATATAGTTTAAATTACGCATATAAAAAAAGTAGCGTATGAGCCAAGTTGAACCTAGGCATGAACGAGGTTGTGACGTTTTGAAATATCAATTTTGAAGAGGCAAATAACGACTCACGTACTGGAATTGAAGAGTAACAAAGCACTGCAATACATAACTGAACACGCATAACATATGAAGTGACATTTGAGGATGATGCACGATTTTATTACAAAGGAGAACAATCTCTAGAACCGCTAAGAGTACACATACAAAATAGACATAAAATAGCATTACATAGAGAGCCAGAAGAGGCATCCAAAATAAACACACAACATACTGGTTCGAAGATATGTTGGGAACACAACGCATGTGGAAATAGCAATCTGGTGGCTCTACACCTTTCCTGATGCAGAGCCGCCCTTGATGATGAGCTCATTACTCCTTCTGCGAGCTAACTATGAAAATGTTCCTAGGTAAATGGCCTCTACCCTCTCGAATGACGACATCCTCACCTCTTATAGACGTCAGACTGGCTCTACAAAATGGTCATGAGATCAAAAGATGAGGTGCCATGGTACTATTTCAGCATCGTTTCGAACAGTGATGGACAGACAAGGGAATCAATTCGTTTCAACCAGGCCAATTCCATTGCGTCCCAAGTGAACCAATAAAGTTGTAGTCATCTCTTTTCACATCCCTTTATTTGCAAAACGCATCGGAATAAAGCCACAGTTGCAGTCACGTACTAGAATTGATGGCTAACGAAGTAGTGCAATACATAAAATAACACGCAGAACACATGAAGTGGCATGTGATGACCTGTACCAAACTAGGGTATTGTTGACGCCAGATTTTGACACGTGTTGAATCGGCGTCAGGAGGAGGAGATTGGCCGATGCGGCAGATCTGAAGGCTACAGTAAGGAATCGGCCGATTGAGGTAACAGTTGAAAATCGGCCGATTGGTGATACAGCTTGCGCCACCAGGATGGAATTATTTCGGAGGGTCCTAGTCAAAAGTTGGTCAACAGGGCAACGCTAAGTCGGTCAAGGAGCAACTGAATAGAATCCTGATTGGATTATGGGACGGCGGCGGAAGATTCTGCGGGAGTCCGTTTCCTTTAAAAGTTATTATAGATATGGTAAATTTTCCTATTTTTTAAATAAGATTGTAACAAGTCGTGATCGACCGGGAGTCCTAGTTTTAGGGTATAAATAGGAGTCGTCAAGGTCTTGCAGACATCAACACATCAATCAACAACAATACTTCTACTTTTTCAGCAATTTACTTTCAAGTCGGCAACTTCGCCAATATTTTTCTTCTTTCACGAGTTCGTACGGATTGGCAGGGCTGCATCAACTTGATCTCCGGCCAATTGGTAGGTTCCGCTTATCGAGTAATATCCGAGCTTTAACTACGGGCGCATCGCTGTGGTTTCGTTTGGATTTATTCACCAGTTATCGATATTTACTAGAATTGCAAGTTTTACCTGTTATTCTAGTATTATCACCAGTTATCCAGCTTGAAATCCGAGTAATCGGCTTCGTCATCGTTTTTCTTCAACTTATCATCATACAGCCGATTAGATCTATTTCAAGTGTTGCCTCTGTAGTAATCGTTTGGATCGCTCCAGCAGTTTTCTTTACAATTACTACGCGATTATCGGCTGATCTATAGCCGATCATCTCTACAGCGAATCGGCCGATTCGCCGCCGACGCGCTCCTCAGGACAGATCGGAACTCCAGCCGATCGAAGTGCCTGGAATTTAATACTTTATTTCCTTGTCAATCAACAGGTCAGATTGACTGGCACGCCGCGCGAACCGCACCAGGGCGATAACCCAAACAGGAGCTAAGCAGATTCTCCCGGGTCGTGTGTCCGACGCTGAAGACCATCAGCCGATTCCTGTCTGGCCGATTTTAGTGCCAACACACTTTTGGCACGCCTGGTGGGACAAATCCATGATCTGATATGTCGAAGAACGCAGAAATCTCCGACAACAACATCATTGAGGTCACAAAAGCGGATCTCAAGGACGACCAGAGGGAAGAATTGGCCAAACATCTAGAAGCTTACAAGAAGATGTACCTCCAGTCGTTCAGTCGTACCAGAAGCGGGGAGGCTGTCAAGAAGGCTCCTATTCTAGTTCCCCGCCACATCACCATTGCTGAGGACTCGGGCAAGATTTCAGAGATGATCCAACAATCCGTTTATCAGGCATTCATTGACCAATCCTCAGTGATGACCAACACGGTGTATAACGCCATCGTCAGTTCTCTGGCCGGCGGAGCAGTCCAAGGCTATCAGGGACTAGCATATGCCCCGCCAACCACTCTGCCAGCCAGAAGCTTACCATACACGTCCCAATCGGCTCCTCAGCTGATATTGACGCAACACGAGGGGTACAACTCTCCATTGCCCCCAGCGTCTCCAAGATACAGCGGTGCACCATGTCTCCCATCACAGACACCGCTTCAACCCGTCCAGATTGCTTCTGTGCAATCGCTGCCCACAAGCTCAGTACCTTGGGGAACATCGGCGACGACGTATTTTCCCGAGCCAACGAACGGATACGGGAGTTATTCGATCCAGGTGCCACACCAATCGGCCGTCCGGCCGACGGTCCCCTAGTATCAGCCGATCTCATCAGAAATCGGCAGGGGGGCAAGCACTGTAGAAGCATTCAGAGGCGCGGCACCAACGATGACATACGATGGGCGGGCGGATTCACTTCGCCATCAACTATCGGCCGCTCAGCAAAGTTCGCCGATTCATCACCCAGCCGTGCCAGCTCTTCAGCACATGCCCGCACCGCGAACAGCTGTTCATCAGCAGCAGGTGGACTGGACGGCAAGAATAGCAGAAGTAATCCAGGATCAGTTTGGATTGAAGCCAAAAGTGCAAACTTACACCTACAAGACGCCATATCCATCGGCCTATGACTTGCTGTCGTTCCCACACCGCTACAAAGTTCTGGATTTCACCAAGTTTTCAGGGACGGACGATACATCCACTGTGGAGCACATCAACCGATTCATCATCCAGTGCGGGGAGGCTGCCACGCAAGATGCTCTGAGGGTGCGTTTGTTTTCATCGTCTCTGTGCGGATCGGCCTTCCAGTGGTTCACCACCTTGCCGCCAAATTCTATTGTTACATGGGCCGATTTGGAGAGACAGTTCCACAAGTACTTCTACGCAGGAGTGCACGAGATGAAGCTCTCGGATTTGACCAGCCTCAGGCAGAGGAGCGATGAACCGGTGATGGGATATATACAGAGGTTTAGAGAAGTCAGGAACAAATGCTACAGTCTGGTCCTGACCGATGCACAGTTGGCCGATATCGCTTTCCAAGGCCTCCTGCCACAAATCAAAGAAAGATATGCTGCCCAAGAATTTGAAAGCCTGAGCCAAATCGTCCACCGATTGTCAGGACAAGAGGTCCGACCGTTTGAACAGCGGAGGAATTTCTAAAAAAAGGTGGCATACTTGGAAGGACCTGAATCCGATGGGGAAGAGGAAATCGGCCTGACAGAATGGGTCAAAGGGAAAAAACCGATGACAGGGTATCAGACGAGGATCCCCTAGGAAGGGAACCAGATTGGGAACACGCCAGATGATCGGCCAAACCAGCAAATCCCAGGTGGTGTCCCAATGGCCTATCCAGATCCCAGAAGCGAAGGATCCAACGCCTACGCTAGTGGGAGCATCAAGAAGAAGAACAGAGGCAGGTGCCAGAGAAAAGAAATGTTAAGTCTCGGGTGTGGCGCCTAAAGAAAAATGATCAAGAAGCAAACAACCTAGAATCGGCAGCCGAGATCGATATGGTGTTCATACTGCCGATGGAGTTCATGGCGCCCAACGATCGAGATAAAGTAGCAAGAACGGAGGAAGAACAAATGGCACAACTAGTGTTGGAGCCGATGACGGCTACGTTTGAGAAACCAGAAGAAGAAAAACGGCAACATCTTAAAGCGCTGTTTCTCAAAGGCTATGTTGACGGAAGACCCGTCACCAGATTACTAGTAGTTGGAGGCGCTGCAGTTAACATCATGCCGTATGCCATGTTCCGCAAGCTAGGCAAGGGCGATGAAGACCTCACCAAGACGGACATGATGCTGAAGGATTTCAAAGGCAACGTGTCTCCCGCCCGTGGAGCGCTCTGCGTCGACCTCACCATCGGCAGTAAGACCCTCCCTACCACTTTTTTCGTTATTAATGGCAAGGGGTCCTACAACATGCTGCTTGGTCGCGACTGGATACACGCAAACTGTTGTGTCCCATCTACAATGCATCAATGCCTTGTGCAATGGGTCGGCGACAGCACAAAAATAGTCATTGCCGATTCCGTCTACAGCGTTGCAGCGGCCGACACGCAACAGTGGAGCTGCGAGCACGTCAAATGTATATCTGGCAGGACTTGGGACACTGATTTCCTGAAAGTGTCCGATTTCAGTCTACAGCCGATCCAAGCAGTCGGCTCTGAAGATTCAGAATAAATGGATCAGCTCGTCCGAGAAGATGGGAAGCTTGGGCATGGTTTTACGTCGGCCGATTTATTGGAGATGGTAGATTTGGGAGATAGCAGCAAATCAAGGCCGACGTACATTAGTGCTAATTTGGATCCTGAGTACAAATGTAAATTGATAAGTTTATTAAAAAAGTTCAAAGATTGCTTTGCTTGGGAATATCATGAGATGCCAGGACTAGACCGGTCTATTGTTGAACACCGGTTATCTATAAAATCAGGATATCGGCCATATCAGCAACCTGCACGACGGTGTAACCCCAAGATTCTACCTGATATAAAGGTCGAATTTACAAAGTTGATTGAAGCAGGATTTATTCGGCAGTGCCGCTACGCCGAATGGATTTCTAATATTGTGCCCGTATACAAAAAGAATGGAAAGTTACGTGTGTGCATCGATTTCAGGAACTTAAATCAGGCTACGCCAATGGATGGATATCCGAAGCCAACGGCCGATATCTTGGTAGATGCTGCCGCAGGACACAAAGTCATAAGTTTCATGGATGGGAATGCAGGGTACAATCAGATATTAATGGCCGAAGAAGATATCTCGAAAATGGCTTTCAGGTGCCCAGGTCATCTTGGTTTATTTGAATGGGTTGTTATGACTTTTGGGTTGAAGAACGCCGGCGCTACGTATCAACGGGCCATGAATTACATCTTCCACAAGCTCATTGGTTCATCGGTGGAAATTTATATAGATGACATCGTGGTCAAGTCAAAAGGTCACCAAGATCATCTGGCCGATTTACAACAAGTACTGGAGTGCACAGGGAAGCATGGGTTCAAGATGAACCCAAACAAGTGTGCATTTGGTGTATCGGCTGGGCAATTCTTAGGATTCATGGTCCATGAGCGCGGGATAGAAGTCAACCGCAAGACCATAGACGCCATCAACAAAGTGGTGGCCCCACAAAATAAAACTGAGCTACAGTCCCTCACCGGCAAGGTCAATTTTATCAGAAGATTCATATCCAACCTGTCAGGACGTATTCAGGCTTTTACCCCTCTGTTGAAATTAAAGCCCGACCAGGAATTCATATGGGGAGAAGGACAGCGCAAGGCACTGGAGAGTATCAAGCAGTATCTGGTTTCACCTCCGGTATTGGTTCCACCACAGCCTGGTAAGCCGTTCAAGTTATATTTATCGGCTGATGAACAAGCTATTGGATCGGCGTTGGTACAGGAGTTTGAGGGGAAAGAACGAGTGGTATACTACGTCAGCAGAAGACTCTTAGACGCCGAAACAAGATATTCCTCGGTGGAGCGACTATGCTTGTGTTTATACTTCTCATGTACCAAGCTCAGACACTATTTGTTATTGGCAGAATGCATAGTCGTGTGCAAGGATGATGTGGTGAAGTATATGCTATCGTTGCCGATTTTGAAAGGACGGATTGGAAAATGGATCCTGGCTTTGTCAGAATTCAACTTAAGGTACGAATCGGCCAAAGCCGTCAAAGGTCAAGTGATGGCCGATTTCGTAGTTCAGCATTGTGGACCAGAAATCGCCACTGTTGAACCAGTTCCATGGACTCTATATTTTGATGGTTCTTCGTGTGGGGTCGGATCAGGAATCGGCATTGTTCTTGTGTCGCCTCGGGGGCAAGTTATAATTTCTCTCTGCCGATAGAAGTCTCCGCAACTAATAACCAGGCGGAATATCGAGCCGTTCTGAAAGGCATCCAATTATTAAGGGAAGTCAGAGCTGATGCAGTCGAAATTTTTGGAGATTCCATGCTCATTATGGATCAGTTGACGGGGCGATCTGAGTGCAAGGATGATATCTTGAGGATTTATTATGAGGATTGCCTTCAGCTTTTAAGAGAGTTCAAGTCTGCAATAATTGAGCATATCCCCAGGAATTATAATGAAGAGGCCAACAGATTGGCCCAACATGCTTCCGGGTATCGGCCGATTCAGGGAGCGGTGACGCTAGAGCTCGCGACCGATGACTGGCGAAAGGAAATCGCCGATTACTTGAGAAATCCATCCCAAAAAGTGGATCGGCGAACACGTTTTCAGGCTACAAAATATGTGTTGCTTGAGGATGATTTGTTTTATCGGACGATTGATGGAGTTCTTCTCAAATGCTTGGGAACGGAAGAGGCAAAGGTTCTGATGGGAGAAATCCATGAGGGCGTGTGCGGAGCCCATCAATCGGCTCACAAAATGAAATGGATGATCCGGAACAATGAGTATTATTGGCCGACCATTCTGGAGGATTGTTTCGAGTACTACAAAGGATGCCAAGACTGTCAGAAGTTTGGCAATGTACAGCGCGCGCCAACATCGGCTATGAATCCAATAATTAAGCAGTGGCCATTCAGGGGTTGGGGAATAGATCTCATCGGACAAATTCATCCTCCATCAAGCAAATGGCATAAGTTCATATTGGTGGCCACAGATTATTTTACTAAGTGGGTGGAGGCAGTTGCTTTAAGGAACGTGACATCGGCCGATATGATTGAATTTGTTAAAAGCCATATTATTTATCGATTTGGTATTCCTCAAACCATCACAACCGATCAAGGGACAATGTTTACTTCTGGAGAATTCGGAGAGTTCGCCGCCGATATGGGGATTAAATTATTAAACTCTTCTCCATACTATGCTCAAGCCAATGGCCAAGCAGAATCGTCTAATAAAGGGATAATCAAGCTAATCAAGAGGAAGATAGAAGAGCAACCCAAGAAGTGGCATATGTCTTTGGCTGAATCTTTATGGGCATATAGGATGGCTTGTCATGGAGCTACTAAAATATCCCCTTATCAGTTGGTTTATGGTCATGAGGCGGTCTCGCCATGGGAGATAAGGACAGAGTCAAGACGTATATCGTTACAAGATCAGTTAACGGCCGATGACTATTCCTTTCTCATGAAAGATGAACTTGACGATTCAGCAGGTTTACGGTTGAGAGCCCTGATTAGTATAGAAGAAAACAAGAAAAGGGTGGCCAGATGGTATGACAAAAAGGTCAAAGTTAAACAGTTCTCTCAGGGAGATTTGGTATGGAAATTGGTGCTGCCGATAGGATCCAAAGATCCCAAATTCGGTAAGTGGTCACCCACTTGGGAAGGGCCGTATAGAATCAGCCGATGTGCCCTTGGGAATGCATATATTCTGGAGACAGTCGAAGGGGAGGAATTCCCAAGAGCTTTAAACGGACGATATCTGAAGAGGTACTATCCAAGCATTTGGGTGGATACATGACTTGCAATAAAAATATATCAAGATAATATGGCCGATTTCTCATCGGTTTTTGTCTACGCATCTGACGAAGAAAACACTAGGATTCATTATTGGATGAAAATGACAGAGTACATGGCCGACATGGTACAAGTCGCCCTCAGGATAAAAATACCGATATGTCTACTGGTTACGCCTACGCTGGATTTCTCTCTCAATACGACCCAGTTCGATCATAAGGCTGAGCCTTTTCTCCTTCAGGCCCTCTGCAGTGGCTCCAGTTTCAGCTTGGTTGCAAAGTTCTACCAGTAGGCGGGTCTTCTTCTCTTCCAGATCCTCCATGGCAACTTCGGTCTTGGCTTTACAAGGAAGTGGAGGATTCTTTTCAGGAGATTGTCGCTTACGGACCAAAAAGTGAGCATCTATAAGGTCCTAGTACTGTTGGACATCAGCAGGAACATGATCCTTGAGTTCCCCAGCATGAGCTCTTATCAGACTTGTATCTGCCTGTGACAATGGTTCTTCTAAATGCATAATTTCAATCGCCCGTTCTAGACCAGGGCTGAGACGTTTTGGCTAAATAGAGACAAAAGGGGTTACCCAACATCAGAGCGATTGAGATGCTTGGGGGAATGCAGAAGAGAAGTTCATACCTGGTTGACGGAGGAAGAAGATGAAGAGGACAAGGAAGACATCTTGCCGTTCAGTTTGGGACAGTAAAGGGAGAAGAGAAGATAAGTGATGTGTATGCCTCTGGAGATGGTGAATAGTCTACTTATAAAGGAAGGAGAAGTAGATGGATGGTAAGACACGTCCTATCGGAGTAAATACATACATAAATACAAAGTTGACTGAAGAAACAGTTCGAAACCAAATCGGCGCAGTAACATTGAAGGAGCAATAAATGTTACAGTGTTCTTTACAACCCAAGAAAAGCATCTATGGCTACAATGGCTTGTCGTCTAATTTGATCGGCCGAGTCTAGTACTCTTTGGTCGTCATCGGCCGATCCTGGGACTTCTGACACACGGCGATGAAGCCTTATCATTTCACGGGCCAGATGCTGTCTCTCTTGCTTCAGCTCACTGATGATGGATGGGAGTTCTTGGAGTTTCTTTTCTTCAGCGGCTATCTCTTTGGTTATCTGTTCCATCTCCTTTGCCAGTTCTGCTCTTCTCCGTTTCAGCCGATCTATCGCGCCGACAATATCCGGACGGTAGCTTTCGAGAAAATTTATCTTGTGGTGTACCTCCTGAGTCCGGTGCTTGTATGAATCGACCTCCTCCTGAGTTTTTGCCATCTGAGCACGATCGGCCATATGGCGCAGCGCCCTAGAAACCGGAATGTGCATGTGCTCTATATAGGCAGCATGCGCTAAATTTTCTGATACTTCTTCCGGGATTCGACCTTTGATCTCGTTGAAAAGTCGTCGAATCGGCGACGCATCTTCTACCAATCGGCCGATGTCATCTTGAAGGAGAGTGCGCATGCTTTCGAGCTCGGCGCGGACATCGTCGGAGGTGGAGCTCGATGGAATTGGGTGTGAAGCAATTTCCTCGTCATCGGGCAGGGAGACGGCAAAGGAGAAGATGCTGTTATTAGGGGTGTCCTGCTCCTGTGAAGAAATAAAGTATTAAGGTAGGCAAGCAGTAAAGGGAAATCGGCCGATTCTAATGGTAAGTTTGTTACCTCCTTAAAGCGAATTTCTCTTGCCTGCGCCGGTGGAAGCGTTTCCCTTGTCTCAGGGGCTGGTGCAGTTGGCTCATCGGAAGAAGAGGATTCAACGATTATTAGTGCTCCGCTTGGACCAGCTTCCTGAAAAGGATATAAAAGAAGAACCTATGAGTATGCTATGGGAAATTGAGATAAGATGGCGTGAGAAATTTTCCATGCCTCTGTGGATCTCCCGGTCGATGCCTGTCGTGGGGTTGTAGTTAACATACCCAAATCGGCCTGCATCAAGATCGGTTAAAGTTTTCTGAAAGATAAGAGATCAAGGTAAGAGATCATTTACCTCGATGATAGGAACCGCTGGAGTTTCGGCTCCCACTTGGGACGTAGCCGATTGCTGCGGAGATTGTGGTGGGATAGCTTGTGCAGCCTGGCAGAGGAAGAGAGTTAAAGTTAGTGGAAGATTTGAAGAATATGTGAGATAAGTAAGATTACCTGAACAGCTTGTACTAATAGCGATGCTGCAGCTGCCCCGACTTCGGCAGTGACTTGGGGATCGGCCATCTCGACAACCGGCAAAGGTAAAGGGATTGGAGTCTCGGCCGGTGTCACCGCCACTTGGTCGGCCGATCCGATACGGGAAGTCCCGGCCGATGCCACTGCCATCTGGTCGGCCGATCCGATACGGGGAACCTCAGCCGATGCTATTGCCGTTTGATCGGCCGATCCAATATGAGCTCGCACTCGACGACTGGTTATCTTTAATGTTGGCCTTTTTGGTGCTCGCTTCGATCAGCCAGTAGAGATATCTTTGACGGTTGGAGCATGGAAGCCGATAAGTGGATATGGCGTGTATTGATGATGACTATCTATCGGCCTGCCGCTTCGGCTCTGCATCGGAGGGACATGGCTTTCAGACTGAGAAGATGAACGTGAGTTAATAACAAAATGACAATATGGAAAGAGATAGCATTGGAATCGGCTGAGGAAGAGGACATACCGCTGCGTTTGGATCAATGTTTTCTGGGTCCAGAATGTTGCAGTAAGACGATGGAGATTTGCAGAAAAGATGTTGTTTCCATTCTGCCCACCATAATTTGAATTGCTGGGTGGCAAAAGAGGCAACTGACCAATTATTTAGGTCAATAGTACTAGAATCGGGTACTAGATCGCACAACTGACTGTAATCAAGACTTGAGGTCAGACCATCTTTGAATTTCGCCTGACCGGCAAAGTAGACCCGAATCGGCAGTTGGCCAAAACCCAGTTGCCTTGCCGCAGCCGATGGATTGTAGAACTCGTAGGTGGGAGAATCCTTTCCTGAGAAGAAATTGGCTGGCAGAATCCCCGGTTTAATCAAGACATCCATAAGCTCTCTGTCAAAAGTATGGGTGGAAAAGTCGTAGCTTATGTGCAATTCAAAAATCGGCTCCATTGCTTGATATGGGTGCCAGCTGGTGGTCTCTTCACTAAGGCCATTATAAAAGCATCTGAAATACTCAGCTGTGCGGGCAGCAGTAAACTGGCAGCCGGGGAAGGCCGATGCCGCTTCTCCAAAAGAGCTGCAGCGACGTCGGACGGATGGATTCTCCTCTGACTCAATATTGGGGAAGGTTTTGGTCTCTATCCGTTGCTGAGAGACCTTGCTCATGTATAAATTGAGCCAGAGGGTTACGAACCACCAGGGACCACCAGGGTTCCCGATCGGCTCCCCCTTCGACAGCTTGGTGCCGATTTGGTGCATCAGGTAATAGGCCGATCCCAGCAAATGTTTTCCAAGGGGGATGACCGATCCTTGTGACAAAGCTTCTGCTAAAGCTTGGGTGTTTGAAGAGGGGCCAACTGCTCTGCGACAGAAGAAATGCTTTTCTAGCCACATCATCAAAAAGGCAGTATGCTCTCTCTGTGAGACTGTCCCGGTCTTCATATTTTTGCTAATATACCCTTTCCACCCGCCGATTCCTTTGGTTTCTAGCCGATGAGATGGTTTGAACAGATAATTGAAAGGGGTATCGACGGAGGAGACATCGAGGCCGGTCAACAGCAGAACATCGGCCAAGGTCGGGGTCATAGGTCCATGTCCAAAAAGGAATGCATTAAGTGCATCAGACCAAAAATAAGAGGCTGCCACGACGAGAGGTTCGTTTCTTTCCATCTGAGACAGAGATAAGTCTATGCACTGGCCGATTTTTTGTTCCTCCCACTGAACCTTCCAGGATCTGGCCACCCTCTAGTACCATTCTCTCCACCCGGGGGTTTCGTTTGGCCAGGATCTGAAAGTGCCTACCCAGTGATCTAAATCCATGGATGATTGCTTAAAAGGGATTCTATGAGTTTCTAGGCTGATTAGGTCCGTTGGATCGGGGTTCCCCATAGGGCCCAAACAGATGAGGTCAGAGGATTCTGAGAGTGGAATGGTAATTCGGTGCCTAAGTGCCTAAAAAGGGAAAAGGGGAAGAAACTGAGAAAGAATCCGGAAGGTGCTGAAGCAGTAGAAAAGCGAAAAGGAAAAAATTTCGAACATTTACCTCTGGGATGGAAATCATCGTCGCTGATGGGACTGCTGGGGAAGCCGCCGATTGGGCCGCCGCCGCCGAAGGAGTTGCCGATGGAGCCTCCGTGGATGGAGCGGTCGCCGTTGGTGATGCCATTGGAGGGTTGGAGCAGGCCGCGGATGAGATCGCCGGAAGGGGGAAGCGCTTGGAGGTCAAGAGAGCTTGGAGGAAGACGAACAGTGGTTCGTTGGAAGAGAATGCTAGATTTGTGGGGAAGAGTAGATGGAGAAGGCCAGTACTTAAGAAAAATCAGGAGAGCGAGGGAAAAGATGGCATTTTTACCGCGCCGTCTACACAGATTCCAGAGGAGCAGTCGTTTCGCGTGCTCGGTCCGAGGAAATAGCAATCATTGTGCCGCGGAACGGAAGGAGATTTTACTGCGCCCGTTTCGGAGGAAAGGATTAAAGAAAGAGTTTCGAAGAAAAAGTTATGTTTTACTCCGAAACTGGGGGGCATGTGTTGACGCCAGATTTTGACACGTGTTGAATCGGCGTCAGGAGGAGGAGATTGGCCGATGCGGCAGATCTGAAGGCTACAGTAAGGAATCGGTCGATTGAGGTAACAGTTGAAAATCAGCCGATTGGTGATACAGCTTGCGCCACCAGGATGGAATTATTTCGGAGGGTCCTGGTCAAAAGTTGGTCAACAGGGCAACGCTAAGTCGGTCAAGGAGCAACCTAAAAGAATCCTGATTGGATTATGGGACGGCGGCGGAAGATTCTGCGGGAGTCCGTTTCCTTTAAAAGTTATTATAGATATGGTAATTTTCCTATTTTTTAAATAAGATTGTAACAAGTCGTGATCGACCAGGAGTCCTAGTTTTAGGGTATAAATAGGAGTCGTCAGGGTCTTGCAGACATCAACACATCAATCAACAACAATACTTCTACTTTTTCAGCAATTTACTTTCAAGTCGGCGACTTCGCCAATATTTTTCTTCTTTCACGAGTTCGTACGGATTGGCAGGGCTGCATCAACTTGATCTCCGGCCAATTGGTAGGTTCCGCTTATCGAGTAATATCCGAGCTTTAACTACGGGCGCATCGCTGTGGTTTCATTTGGATTTATTCACCAGTTATCGATATTTACTAGAATTGCAAGTTTTACCTGTTATTCTAGTATTATCACCAGTTATCCAGCTTGAGATCGGGATAATCGGCTTCGCCATCGTTCTTCTTCAACTTATCATCATACAGCCGATTAGATCTATTTCAAGTGCTGCCTCTGTAGTAATTGTTTAGATCGCTCCAGCAGTCTTCTTTACAATTACTACACGATTATCGGCTGATCCATAGCCGATCATCTCTACAGCAAATCGGCCGATTCGCCGCCGACGCGCTCCTCAGGGCAGATTGGAACTCCAGCCGATCGAAGCGCCTGGAATTTAATACTTTATTTCCTTGTCAATCAACAGGTCAGATTGACTGCCACGCCGCGCGAACCGTACCAGGGCGATAACCCGAACAGGAGCTAAGCAGATTCTCCCGGGTCGTGTGTCCGACGCTGAAGACAATCGGCCGATTCCTATCCGGCCGATTTTAGCGCCAACAGGTATAGAGGTCGAGGACCCATCCTAACATGCCTTAGGTAATTAGACGACACAACAAACACATGCATGTAAGATAGTAATAACATAGTTGACTCCTAGTAATGTCCCCACATAGCAAATTGTGTTGCCCCTTCCCCATAGTATCCCCCATTGCAGGCGGCGGTGGGGGCGATGGTGGGGGCGATGGCGGAGGCACCTAGTTCTTGTGACAAGGGCAGCGGCAATATGGATCAGTGCACGACTCCTCCTGTGAACCAGCACCAATGCTGTTGTCATCCTCGTCGTCCTTCTTAGCGTTGCTCAGTTTATATTCTAGCTCAAAGATACGATTCTGCAGGTGCTCGATGTACTCATAATGTGGATCAAGTGGAGGAGGATCCACCCACCTAACGAACTTGCAGTTTTCGGGCGCATCGGATGACTGTAACAAGAATGCAATGTAAATTGTAGGAAATAAGAGAAAATATATAAGAAACGAATAGTAGTAACCAGTACCCATGCTCGCGGGCATTTGAAGAAACGACGGCCTCCATCTGTCCCATCGTTGCACATCTGCACTAAGCAGTCCTCGCCATGCATGCATTTAGGTCACTCTTCTTTGCAGTTATCGTATGGTCTTAGAGGTTTCTCTCTGGTGAAATCACTCTTGCTGAGAACTGGAAACTCAAACACCGCTTCCCCAAAGTACTTAGGACCAAGAGAACCCTCCCACACAAAGGGAGGTTCCTTCCGTCCCCCCTTTCCTCCCCCAGTTCCGAAACCCTTCTGGTTGGATGACCCTCCAGACATTACTACTACAATGAAAGTATCATTTTGAAGTTGGTAGCAATGCATCTAGCAATACGTTTATATAGGCGGACATTCACGTTGGCATGGACATCATTCTGTTGATGCACGCCGGATTGTATTCTTTAGCTTTTTCAGTGACGGTTCACATCAACAGTGCATTTGAAAAGATAAGGTTGCACAATTGGAGGCATTGAGTAGTCGTTTCAACACTGCATAGCGAATAGCACCCAATGAACGAGCCAGTAGGGGTGAATCCCATTAAATGAAGTAGGTAGTACGATGGGAAAAGATGACCAGTCACTTATTGCTCGCATGCAAAGCACAGACATGACCATTCACTGTCCTCCGCACTACTACGCTCGCACGCGAGGCATGGATGTGACCACTCACTGCTCCGCACTTATGCGCTCACAGAACGTTGGGACGGACATGACCACTCACTGCTTCTTACTTTTGACCGTGCACGGAAGGGTGAAAAGAGCTTTGCACTGCTGCGCTCGCACACCATGCACAGACATGGCCACTGAGTGCTCCGCTATTCTGCACATGCACGGTACCCATTTATATGACCACTCACCCACTCGTTGCCAGTGCTCCGTTCGCACGCTAGGGACGGACATGACCACTCGCGGGTACTTGCTGTTGCAATTGCACACTAGGAAACCGACATGACCCGTCACAGGTCCGCACTGCTGCGCTAGCACGTCAGCGACCGACATGAGCACTCATTACTCCGCACAGCAACGCTCGCGCACAGTAGGCACGAACAAGACCACTCAGGACGTCAAATAGTGTGGTGCAGATGGTAATCTCCAACCGTCGCTGAACTTTGTCTATACACCATCCCAAAGGCTCTATAACTATGACCACCACAAGGCCTTCACATCACACACGACACACCTCACCAATACTTCAGATGCACCACATCGGAGCAAGATGTCATCCTCAGGATCGACCTACATCCCATGGAACAAGGTCAGGGCACAAGTGCCTCAAGGAATCTAGGTGCCGATGTGCTTCTGCGGTTCCTTGTGCAAGCTCATGGAGTCCAAGGTTTTAGGCGACAATTTCGGCATGAGGTTTTTCATGTGCGAGAACTATGAATACGACCCGCCGAAACGTCATGGCAAGGATAGACCTAAGGTACCCCACGAAACATTATGATTTATACTTATAGATTTCACACCGACTTCTAACTAGCACTGGATATAGTCTGCACCACCTCTGTGTGATTTCATGCAGTGGTTGGACACGGAGGAGTCACAACAAGATAAAGACTGGGTTGAACGAGAAGCAAGGTGGGCTAGAGAAAGGTGGTAGTGAATGTTGGATGAGGAACATAAAGAGGAGAAGCGGAAGAAAGACCAAGAAGACATCCGGAGAAGCTTTGAGGAGGTTGAGTGTCAGGAGGCGCAGGAACGGGAAGCAGATAGGGAGAGGAAGTGAGAGATGGCACGCCGTGCGAAGGAAGCAGGGCCTGAAGCTATTGCGAAGAGAAAATATCCTTGGTGCACTCAGTAAAGCACCACCATGTAATCCCGGCATTTTAGATTCCCTAAGGCATGTTAGGTTTAGTTGCAACATGAGGATATCGGGTTGCAAATGCCACCGCACTTCGATTTTTACCTTTACCGTTTAGGGCAAAGGACTATTGTGTCATGTACCCTAGCCGTAGAGACGCAATGGGCCGATGCTACCTTAGATACCTCACCGCCATTTGTATTTTCCAATGGAAGCCGGGAATTTATGGACGCAATGTGCATTCGCATCGAGAATAAACATGTACGATAACTAAACACATCATAGTACACGCCGAGGTACATAACAAAGTGAAACGAAATATCATAAAACAGAGTCCATGCATCATAGCATATGGGTACGATGCACTCGCCTACTCCATGACAAGTGACATCCTATATACTAGATACGTGCGCGCTTGCCCTGTCTCCTGCCACGCCGGGCTGCAGCCTGGGCCACCCTGGTCTAGTGCTGGGAGTACGTCAGTGGCTCGGGTGGAATGGTGTCACGAGTGGACCGACGCCCCTGCACAAGAACCGGTGTCTGCTCCCCCTGAGTCGAGTCCTAAGTCGCCGGTGGGGCTTTCGCCATCTGTGAAGGGCCGACCTCGTCCTGCGGCTGTCCCTCGGCGAAGAAACTGTTCACCCACTCCGTCCGCGCCAACTCCGAGTCGTCGTCTGTTCCTCCGATCTGGCGATACTCTGATTCGCGTACTAAAAATGTTAGGGTCGAATTAAGTATGTACTTGAAATAGTTATTTGAACGTATGGCCTCAGGCGTATCGTAGTTGCGTATGGGCCGTCCACGCGAGGAAGATCCGGCGCCGTAAGGATCCATCGGAAAACAACGACGGGTCGGCCGCTGCACAAACAAGAGGTACAAGTTGCCGATTAAATTGTTTGATACCGCGGTATTGTAATTCACAGAAAGGTTTAAGTATGTGTTACCTCCCGAGAACAACTGTGCTGGTCGAGGCGTGTACGTTGGCGGAGCAGTGAGAGCCGACGGTGTCTGTTGTGGTGCACCCGACAACGGCGGGGGTCTAGGCGGGCATGAGGACGGACCTGCAGCCGGCACCGGACCTGGAGCGCGAGGCAGGAGGTGAGTGTCATCGCCACGACAAGTCACGGCTCGCCGAAAGCGACCGTAGAGCTCCACAATTCTCTGCAGGGTGCTCTGGTGCTGCGCGGGCGTCATGTCGTGGTAGTGGCCCATGCTCGTCGTAGCCTCTGACTTAATCGCGCGTATGACATCATACTAAATAGGAGAAAAATACTAACATCAGATGAGGTCGTTTATATACAATGTAAACTTAAATGAACATACGTACTGCAATTGTGAAGTTCTGGTCTCGCACGAGGGGGTACGTCTCGGACACTGGTGCCGCCACCATCCGTGGCTGCGGTGGAACATGCACCACACGCGTGCGCATCCTCGGTAGGTACCACCGCAGGTAGTCTGCGAACGCCTCGTCGCTGTGGGGCCGATCCTCGAAAACCACGTCATCCAGGGCCTCGGCCTAGGACTCGACAAAGTGACGGACCTTGTCGGCCCACAGCGACCCTGGAGGCTGACCCGGACGTGTCCACCTGCAACACAAATACGGGAGGCAGTGTTTCATACAACAGTGCAAATACAATTAGAGTACAAAAAGATATTCGTATTACATACTTGTGGACGTGGGCCGCAACTGAGTGCACAATCGGTATTGGGGTCTGCTGGTAGAGGCCGAACTGCCTCATGACTCGGTTGACGTGGTACTCCTCGACGTGGATGTCGTAAAGGATCAGCTTCCTCGTCATCCAGTACTACTGGTCCCGCTGGCACAAAGAAGAAAGTCCGCTTGGTGCCTGAGCCTCTACGTCCGCTGCAGTGTACGGTGTCCACCTGAGGTTGACGTCCACTAGAGCGTCAAACTGGCCCACGAAGTAAGGGTAAGACTTCCTGGTCTGCACGTCGACCCAAGATGGCAGCATAACGGAAAACATTAATTTGCATCATTCAATCTTTGTAATATTTTGGAATGTAGCAATAAGTGACCAAAACGATATAACATACCCTGCGGAGGCACCACAACGAGCCCATCGTCGGTGTGTCGACGTCGTCGTGGTCTGGGGACACCTCGGCATACGGCTCGAAGCTCATCTCCGGCCGACCCACGAGAAAGCGCTCGTAGGACCACAACTGTAAGAGCAGAGGGCACCCAACAAAGATGGGCTCCTCTGCTGAGACATTCGTGACGCTCGTGCAAAGCCCTCAGTACATCGCAGCCAAGATGGCAGAGCCCCAGCTGAACTGTGGGACGTCGTCAAGTGGGGCATCCGCTATCGCCCTCGCCAAGGGAATAAGCTGCTTCGGACACGAGTCGCCCTGGGAGCTGCAGAACATGATCCAGCTGAACAGCCACAATAGGTACGCCTCCAAGTGCCCGGCGACCGTAACGTTGTCCGCGTCTGCCCTCATGTAGTCCGCCTGCAAAACGGTACGAGTCCAAGTAGTTACCAACATAAATACCATAGGGTTGAGCGTACAAGTACTCACACTGAACTGTAGGAGCCACCTCTTCATCAGCCCGTGGTTCGAAGAGAAGGGTCGGTACGGGAACGCTCGGTCGTTCCGCTGAACCCCCGCAAACCGAGCCAAAAGGTCGTTACGCCACGAGAGTGGCACATCCTGTGCACCCACAGCTCGGCCAGCATAGGGCAATCCCAAAAGCATCGCCACGTCCTCAAGAGTAGGGGTCATCTCACCGATAGTTAGGTGGAACGTGTGCGTCTCTAGACGCCAACGGTCGAGAAGCGAGCAGGGACATGTTGAACTGAAAGCGTGCGGCCTTGTCCCTTGGTCGACGTGCAGGGTCAACCATGTCTCCCTCAACAAGTCGGGCAATCGGGAGAAGACCCGATGCGCGTAACCTGCAGCGCAAAATAAATATCAAATAACATTCAGTGAGTAACCAAACAATGAAAATATGTGGCAAATGTATCCCGTACCTAGGAACCCAATGCCGGTCTATCGGCATCGTCGACATGGGCACACGTACCCGAAACGTCCCCAAACTCCTCCACGGACCGCGGACATGTACGACCGGTGGCGCTTGTCGATGAGAGCATCAAGCAACTCAGGGGTCGTGCCTTCCTCGTGCTCCATAGCTGCAAAATTACATTGATTAGAAACCAATAACACTAAAAACTTAAGGATAATGAACATTAAGAATGAAGTTAAAAATAAAACGTAAGAGATTGAAATGAACAAATAAATAAAACTTAAGAACATTATGTAATAATTGAAAACGTACCGAAATAAAATAAAATAGTAAATGAATAATATCGAAGTAAGCTAGTAAATGATACCAACAAATTACATACTGAATAAGTTTGATGTCAAACGATAGTAACAAATTTGAAGATAACATTAATTCACTCATTACAACACACATTGGTACGACAACCCGAAATTAGTTCATCACTTAGTAGGTCCTAACATTACATAATTTAAAATAACAAACGCGACAATTGTCATCCATTATAAAAGGCCATCATTGTTGACATGACGACCACGATGGGCTGCTACCTGCGTCGATGAATTTGGACACCTCCTGATGGGCCCGCTTCCATTGTGCGTCCGCCATAAGTCAATGCTGTGCATTTCTTATAGCTATGACCCGTCTCATGGCACTTCGAGCAAATACGCACGTCTGGACCAGCCTCTGCTCGATCCATGTTGTTTCTAATGCGTTTCTTCTCGCGTCTTCCCACCCCTTGAAACATTTCTGGGTCTGGATCCGGAATGTAACTTGCATTGTCACCGGGGTCAGTTATTAAGTCTCCCAGCATACGGAACCCATAAATCTCGTGCCTCCAAGTCATCCAAATTGTTTCCTTCAGAAAGTAATGTGAGACATACATACGAGGTTGTAGTACCCCAGCCTCATAACATGCAGCAATGACATGTGTGCATGGCAGGTGTAGCAGCTTCGGCTTATGACATGAGCAAACACAACCATCAGTACGAAGAACACACTCCTGCACATGCTTCTCACGGCGCCCGCCCAATCAGCCTTTGTCCCTGCACATCACCTCATACCGAAGTTCCACTGCACCCACTGGAGTAACTCGGTGCAAATGGGCCTTTTTGAATGCATCCTCCATGTACTTTGTAACTTTATATCCATAAACTTTTTGATTATCGGCCATATCCTTATTAGCCACAGCGTACCGGTCCCTGAAGTACGTGCAGGTGCGATATAAGAAAAACTCCACGATCCCAACAAGTGGCAGCGCTGTGACTCCACGCAACACCCAGTTGTACACCTCAGCTAGGTTCGTAGTCATTATACCGTACCGAGCACCGCCTTCATCGTATAGTAAAGCCCACCTCTCCATAGGCTCATGCTCAATCCACTCCGAGAATGTCTTAATTGCCCTTCCTCGTTTCCGCCTGACAGTCGGGTCGTCCAAGCCCACGTCTTCAAGGGAGACCGGATCATCATCCTCGGTATTGACAGGCCTCTTTGCTAGCTCCGCTGTTTTCTTCTTTGTGAGCTCATCCAATTTTGTTCACAGGAACTTGAATTTCCTCTCTTGATTCTGGCTGCATAACCGCTTGAACAACTTCGTAAGGGTCTTGTTTTTGAGTTGGCTGTGAAAGTTTGCCCCCATATGCCTCATGCACCACCTGCACTTTAAGTCTGACCATTGTGGTGGCCTACAACGCTCTTTATTAGCATTCTACATATCGTCGATTGCTTGTAAGATACCCCTGTGGCGGTCATGAATCAAACACACGTTCGCAACATCTTTGACAATCATCTGCTTTACTCTCTCAAATACCAAGTATCTCCAGATTCTTTCTCGAAAAGGCCTGTTTCCATCAGCTGCAACGGCTGTGAGGATTGTGCCTTTGTACCTTCCGGTCAAAAATGTCCCATCTATGCAAATGACTGGTCGGCAGTGCGGAAACGCTGCAGTGCAAGCGCCCAAGGCCAAGAACGACCGTTGGAGTACCCGCTTCCCAGGTTTCTGGGCACATGGATCCATTTTCAAGTCGTAGTAGCTTCTAGGATTTCTATTGCATATGGTCTGCAACAGGGCCGGCATGTTATGATACGAAGCTTAATACGTTCCCCATCTCATCTCCAGCGCTTTCTGCTTCGCTCTATAAGCTCTGTTGTAGCTAATTTTATATTTGAACTCCTCCTCAACAACACAAATAATTGACTTTAGCTCATAACTAGGAATTTCCACGATCAAAGGGTACATGTAGATAGCAACAAAACCAGCTGTGAGGTTGCGGTGCTGTGGTTCTAATTGCTCAAGAGGCATGTGTGTTCCACAACTTGTCTGACCTCCCAGAAATTCTTCCATTTTCCGTTAGAAGCGTACACCCTGAAAGGGCATTCACTTCTCACACAACACACATCATATGTTCTCGAACTGCTCTTCACCACCTTGAACTGTCTTTGCAGAGATAGAGTGCAACATTTTATAGCATCCTTCATATTGTCACTATTGGCATACATCGAACCGATGCAAACCTCATTCTCCCTGTACTCCCAAGGGACCGCTTCACCTTCATTCACACTTAGTTTTGAAAAGTCATACCCGGACCAGGTCTGTGGGATATGATAATCATCGTCATCATCCGAGGACTCATCATCCATTGTATGGTTGTACTGTTCACCCTCCCTCTCAAACTCCTCGACTATCCTGGGAATGTCATCCCCCTCATCAGCCTCGCCTGTTGCTTCACGAGGTTTGTGTGAAGCATCTGTATGATCTTCTAACATCTCGAGTTCACCAGCTTCTTGACGAGGTTCATGCATTGTCTCTAGATCTTCAGATGCTATATCTTCTTAGCCTCCATCATCCTCATGTGGTTCATTACTACACATAATCTTTTCGAATGTTTGAACGAATAATACCAGTGGTAATCCTCGGCTTGTACTTATATTCACATAGTTCCTCCAGTTCTGGGTTCCTTGAAGCGGCAATAACTCCCAACACACTACATTCCTTCAATTCACAACTGCCATGACTGAAATCTCATGTTCATCTCGATTAAGCCCGAAAGCTTTAAATATCCAATTGGATATGGAACCCAAAGTCCTCTCTCTTGCTCTGGGTATTTTCTTTCCAATTGAGTTAAACTCGGACAAATCTACCCCTTCAGAACCGTATCTCACATTCATAGACCCATAGAACACTTGAAAATACAGATCATCTCATATGCCTGTCAACATGTACGACACTAATTAAAACTGACAATTATTTCTAAATTTTCCGCCTAATTAACTTCACTAATATTTTCAAGCATGAGTGAAGTTAATTTCTAATTAAAACCGACCCTAGAATTTAATATAATTTCTAATTTAGTATCCAAAATACTTCACTAATCTTAGTATCCAAAATACTTCAAGTATTTTTCAAGTATAACTTCACTATAATTAAATACTTCACTAATCTTAGTATCCAAAGTAAATTTTCTAATTTAATTAACTAACTAAAATTACCTAAAAATAACTAACTAAAATCTACCTAAAAATAACTAAAATCTACCAAAATTAACTAACTAAAATCTACCAAAAATAACTAACCAAATTCTTCCAAAAATAACTACAATCTATCAAAAATTACTAAAATCTACCAAAATTAACTAACAAAAATCTACCAATAATAACTAACTAAAATCTACCATAAATAACTAAAATTTCTAACTAAATGTATCAAAACTAATTTTTTTTTGAAAATTTACCTGAAATGACGTGCGGATCCGGTCGTCGGAGCTCCTCCCTGTCCCTCCTTCTCCTCCCTCTCCCTTCCTTCTTCCCCGGCTCCCTCCTTCCCCCTGGCCGGCTGGCGCACGAGCCCCGCCCGCCCGGCGCACGGCAGCCTCTCCTCCCCGCTCTCTCCTCTCCTCTCCTGGGTGTGGCGGCGCGGGCAACTGCGGCGGCGGCGAGTGCTTTGGTTGCCGGCCGCGGACCAACCAACACTTAAAGGTCGGGCGCCTTCCGCCAGACCATCTGGCGGAAGGTTGGTGGGCTCGTGGCGCCGACAGTCTTCAGCCAGATGAGCCGGCGGTAGGTCCGCGGCGGCCCGCTTGGCCCACCTGTTATCGCCTGCTGATCTGGCGGTAGGAGCCTTCCGCCGGATAAGCTGGTGGCTGGGTGACAAATCTGAAAAAAATAGTGAGTTATATTTTTAAAAATTCGAAAAAAATAATATAAAAATAAAAAATCCTGATATCACCCGCACTAGACCGTGGCGGCCCAAAACCGCGAACTAAGGCGAGGAGGCGACGACCGACGAGTTGGTGGGCGGCGGCGACTGCGCGAGTAGGCGGGGCGTGGGGGAGGCGGAAGCTTGTCGCGGCGGCGCGGCTTGCGGCGGAGTTCCAGAGGAGCAATCATTTCGCCGCGGCGTCGGCTTGGCTGCGACAACGGAGGCCGGAATGTGAGTATCCTCGTGTGCTGTACTGCTGTTCTTCAGTTAAATCCAGATTAAGCTCTCGCTAGCCTGCAAATCGTTGTTTAAGTTTGCTCAAATCGTACTAGGATGCAGTCGGAGTCGGATGCCAAGATGTCGGGCTCTGGTTTCTTCGAGTTCAGACTTGACAATTCGGAGACGAACAGCATCGCCATCGGGGACTCCGTCTGCTCCGATGACATCTCTGCCGGGGGCCACCTCTGGAGGGTGAAATGCTACCCTCGTGGATGCAGAGACGATGACAAGGGCGAGCATGCGGCCATCTACCTTGAGCTTATCAGCGATTCCAAAGCCGTCAAGACCATCTTCCAGGTTTTCTGTCAAGGAAGAGACGGCGAACCATCTTTCTGCAACAAGAGGAGGTTAGTGGAGGTTTACTCGAATGAATACCCTGACAGCGCTGAAAGCTGGGGCTGGTCTCAGTTCCTGAAGCGAAGCCTTCTCGAATCAGTCTATCTCACAGACGACTGGGTCACGTTTCTATGTAGTATCATAGTTCTGGGATCCGACACCATTGCCGTGCCACCTTCCAACATAGGGTGTGACCTTGGCTTCCTGCTTGACTCTGATGTCGGGACAGATGTTTCCTTCATCGTGAAAGGCAAGGCGATCCAAGCTCACCGTGCTATTCTGGCTGTCCGATCGCCGGTTTTCCAAGCGGAGCTCTTTGGCACCATGTCAGATGCCACATCCCATCCATCACGCTGCAGGACATTGAACCTGCGGTGTTTAAAGCTATGCTTGTTTTCATGTACACTGATGAGTTGCCTGAAGAGATGATTTTGGGGACTCTCTCACTGAGATGTGAGATGACGCAGCATCTACTTGCGGCAGCTGACCGCTACGCATTGGACCGGCTGAAGCTTATGTGTGCTCAGAAGCTATGGAACATTATCTCGGTGGATACATTTGCTTCTACTCTAGCTTGTGCCGAGACACACAACTGTCCAGAGTTGAAGAGCAAGTGCATCGACTTCTTTGCTGTTGAGAAAAATTTCAAGAAGATTGTGTTCACAGCTGGTTTCATGTGGTTAGTGCAGAAATTTCCAGATCTTGCAGCTAACCTGAAGGAGAGGGTTGGGATATAAGATGCTGAAAGCTCCATGTACATATGTTTATAGTCTAGGCAATATTGAGTCTAGGTGTTCAACCATAGATAGTGTAGCGTTTTGGAACAATGGTGAGCATCTCATATGTTTCTGAGCATATAAGACTCTATAGTACTTGTTCATGAACTGAATGCCTGTTCTTGGAACTATTCTTGCACTACTGGATGGAGCTTCTGCCAGGCGAGGCAAGGTGGATGTTGCGGCTACACAACTCAGATGCAAAGCTATGGAGGTTATGCTAAACACACAACTCAGATGCAAAGCTATGGAGGTTATGCTAAACTAGTACTCTGTAGACTAGTTTGATCTTTTGGGGTTCCTTTGTGCTCTTGGGCCTATCCTGTCCTGAAGCGAGGCAAGATGTATTCAGCACGTTTCAATATGAATATGAAGTGGCTCTTGTACCACAATTTGGTACAATTTGCATCTTTGTAGTCCAAATAACCTTGTGCTGCTTGATTCATTTGTGACTGGATTCAGTGTTACATCTATTATAACTTTCGGTTTAAAGGTATGAAAGTCTTAGCCTTACACTACATAGCAGTTAGCCCCCCTTCACTACATTTCTGGGTCCTCCAGTGAGGACACCAGATCTTTACATTCAACCACAAAATTGGGGTATTTTTGACCCCAAAACGCCTGACTGTGGGGCTTCATGCTCTGTTTCGCTGAGGAAAATGACCTTTTGTTTTTTAACATTGTGAGATTTCAATAGTATGATCAGACATCTAGAGGGCGGAATTATTTGATGGGAAAGGGACCCATGTCACAATATAAGTCAGGTATAACTTTTGGTAAAAAAGGAATAAAAAAATTTAGACATTGTACCCATAATCCGTGGAAACTTATCCCATGAGGGAAATTGATATTAACATCACCTACCTTAGTAGTATGCCACCCTATCCAATGTGGATGTTTAGGCAAATCTTGAGCGGCCAGGGCCACACGTTGAGATAGCAACTAAAATTTAGGAAGCTTAAATCTGATGATATTTCGCTGATTACTTTAGAACAGAATTTTTGGTGCGCACATCAAGAACAGTAATACAGTAGTATACTCCAGATAAAGAGAGAGAACTCCAGATAATAGGATATGGCCTAGTTTTTTTATCGTGACACTAAATAGCATGGCATCACGATTATATATAACGTAGATGCAGATTTCGGTGCTAAGTCTGAACCACCCTTGCTCTTATCTCGTCGATTACTGACGGGAAGCTCTGCATCAGCCGCAGGTACCCCTTGGTCAGCACCGCGCTTCTGAAGTTCTTCTCCACCACGAAGAAGTCGATGCACCTCTTCTTCAGCTGAATTGAAGGCAACCACCAGCAGCAGCTTCCATTTAAGTGACAAGTCAAATATGAGAGTTGAGACGCTCAGGAGGGACAAAATAGCTGAAAAACTCCTGGGAAAACAAAAGGTGTTAAAACTGATTTCACAAACTTATGTAAATAAGCAACAACAGTAATGTTCATTTCACATACCCGAAAGTAAGTCAACTCCTCATCTGTGTTACCCTCTGACGAAAAAAAGAAATTACAGAACTTGAGGCTTCCCTATGTGGCCTGAAATAGCTCAAGAATTTCTGCAGATGAAACACTGTTAGGCACCATATATTTGACAAAAACGTGAAGTTGCGCAAAGATTTCTACAAGTAAAGAGTTTACATACACGCACAACTTTAAGCATATTTGTAACCTCCTGATGTCGACGACGAAAAATTTCAACCTGACACTTCATCGACATTAGTTATCTTTCAGATCTCGAACCTCCTCTTCAAGCCTATTGATTCTTTCGTCTTGCTCATATTGTCTGTTGATCCACCTATCTGACAGACCACGATTGCTGGAGCATTCGTCCGGGAGTCTGAGCTTATCTAATGTGCCTCCTACCCAGTCGTCTGATTGTACCTGTCTGGTATACACAAGTAAGATCAGGATTCAGGAAAATGCCTTAAATCAAGAAAAATCAGAAAACTTTGGTATGGATACTTACTGCCTTCCAGGGATTGTCAATAACGAGAATAGAGAGAATAAATAGGCCTGGAATAATACAACCAGCTCCATAATCTTCTGTTGCACCATCTTCCAAGCACGCGGGAGAAATGGCGAGTCCCCTTCCACCACCTCGGCTGACCCTTCCCGCCCGCGCACCACTGCAGAAGAGAAGGGGGAGCCTGCGGGGGACTCGCGAGAGAAGGGATAAAGCCTCTACAGCCGCTCGAGAAGCACCCGCAGCCGCCGCAGCTCGCGAACGTCGCCGCCGCTCGGGGTGGGGGAGGGGCGGAATGAAACGGGGGCCGCAGATCTAGGGTTTAAGCCGCCGCCGCCGCGCGGCCGAGGCGCCAGGAGGAGAGCAGCGGGAGAGGCGGGGCAGAGGAGGACCGGTGAGGAGGAGCCGAGGAAGGGAGGTGCCGGCTGCAGCTGCGGCAGTTGCCGCGGCGAGGGGCGGACGCGACGGGGCAGAGGAGGACCGGGGAGTAGGAGCCGAGGAAGGGTGTCGGGTAGTTGGCTAGGGACGCCGACGGGGCAGATCTCGGTGGCAAGTAACCAAGGTTTTGGGATTCAATTTGGTAAAAAATTAGGCCCAACCGAAATGGGCGAATTTCGGTCCAACAGATAGATTTCTAGGAATATTCGAATTTTGAAGTACTAAATTCGTTTCGATCCCAACCAAAATGGGCGAATTTCGGTGAGATTCGGTCATTTCGGACCGAATCCCAAAATCCTGAACCACCCTTGCTCTTATTTCGTCGATTACTGACGGGAAGCTCTGCATCAGCCGCAGGTACCCCTCGGTCAGCACCGCGCTCCTGAAGTTCTCCACCACCACGAAGAAGTCGAGGAACCTCTTCTTCAGCTCCGGGCAGTTGTGCATCGTGCATCTCAGCGCAACCCAGTATCGCCGCCACGGTGTCCGCCGACACGCCCTCCCACAGCCTCTGAGCGCATGCGAGCTTCATCCTGTCTAGGGCGTACATGTCCGCTGCTGCGAGAAGTCCTGGAAGAACGCCGTTGTCGTCGAAGAGGCCGCGACGACCTCCCTGTTCGCGGGCAGCGCGTCGGTGTAGATGAACCGTAGCAGGTTTCTGAACGTCTCGGGCTGGACGCCGTGCAGCGTGATGGTGGGCATCGTGGCGTCCACCATGGAGCCGAGGAGTTGCACCTTGAAGACCGGCAAGCGGGCAGCGAGCACCGCCCGGTGCGCGCGGAACGTCTCGCCGCCGACGGAGAAGGAGATGTCCGAGCCGTCTGCGCCGTTCAGAAGGCGGCCGAGGTGGTCGCCTATGTCAGAGGATGGCACTGCTATAGGAGACCTCACGTCTGTTGCGCTGTCGTCGCGCAGCACGATGACTCCGAACATGATCGTGACATGGCCGTCCTTGAGGTAGTCGCCAGACTCTAGGTCGGCTCGTTTCACGAACTTGGCAAACCCCCACGCTTCGAAGCCCTCCGGTGGGTACATCTGCACGCAGCAATACGCGTGCGACGACGACGGCGCGCCGTCTATCAGGAAGGCTTCGAAGATAGCCCTGACGTTCCTGGATGTGCTGACCAGCTGGAGGTAGACAGAGAGGTGGAGGCCGTCATCGCCTCGCCCGTTGTTTCCATGCAGGTAGCAACGGACACTCTAGATGTGCCCTCCTGCCGAGAATTCATCGGAGAGGAGGATGTCGCTGCCGGCGGCGAGGTTCTTGGTCGCTGCGAAGTCGAGCTTGAATTCGGTGAAACCGGAGTGCAGCATGCTGGCCTAGATGCACGATATAATGTCGCCTCGCCGCTTCGTTTTAGGCGCGCCCTCCCGCAAATAATTAAGGTCTAAGAGTAGATTATATCAAGGAAGGTTTATTTGTAGCGTGGGAAGTACTTCTAGGTTTAGCTCTGGGAGTTTCCAAATTCATGAGTATATCTTCTTCGCTCCAAGTATTTTTACCAACTGGCAAATCCGGATTAGACAATGCAGAGATCCCGAAAATACTAAGATTATCTTAAAATACGAATAGAGAAATATTGACAATATGTTACTTGCGCATTTCATACTTGCAATCTTGTGTGCCTTTATTTTCATAGAGTAATATCTTGATAGAATTGGCTATAGGTTGTAAAATTCTTTCGAACGAGATTTTCACACTAGTTAAACTCTAGTTGCACATCTAGATAACATGATCTAGTTTATATTTATGCAAATTATCTTGAGCCATAGGTTAAGATTTAAGAGTTGCCTAATTCACCCCTCCCCGCCTTAGGCTATGTGTTTTAAAAAGCACAAGAAAAATGTCAGTGGAGGGTATGTAGATGTCTAGAAGTTACTTAAAAAAGAAAAGGTTATACAAGCAGAGTAAGTGATATTTTAATATAGTCAAACTGGACCAATTTTGGTGTATTTCTTAGCATAAACTATGGTGTCCACTACATCTTATAATAAATATAGTCAAACTGGACCAATTTTGATGTATTTCTTAGCATAAACTACGGTGTCCACTACATCTTATAATAAAAAAACAAATTTTATTAAGAGGTAAATTGGACTCTGGTATTGTTATGGGAGTAAAAAATATTTTAAGGATTTTCTAGATTTTTACAATAATTCAAGGAAGTAATCTAACTTTTTCCAATTAACATTGCCGTGCGCCTGGGCCCGGGACCCCGGGTACAGGACATGACCCTCATCATCGGTCCAGGCCAATTGTACGCATGATGCGGAAAGCATTGGCCCACTACCACGGACGTGGAACTGAAGAAAGAAAATGGAGCGGGAGACAATCATGTTGATAATAAACTGGTGTAGTCTCATTCACCGAGTGTCTATTCGCTGGTGTTCCTTCATGATACTTCTTCCCCATATATATATATATATATATATATATATATATATATATATATATATATATATATATATATATATATATATATATATATATATATATATATATATATATACAGACACTTAAAATCAATAATAAGGATTCCATTCCTCTCATTTTATGTCTCTCATTTTAGATTTGAGTATTCCTACTCGAAACACGTTATCAGTATATATATATATATATATATATATATACAGACACTTAAAATCAATAATAAGGATTCCATTCCTCTCATTTTATGTCTCTCATTTTAGATTTGAGTATTCCTACTCGAAACACGTTATCAGCACTTTATCTCTCTACTGAGAGAAAAGAGAAAGGTCAACGCCAGCGATGCGTTGTGATCTTCCACGGCCGGCACTTGCTGTAAAAGGAAGAGACGATCAGACGAAGTGGCAACAGGAAGCGAAATTACTTCTACACCGTGCGAGCAAAGGAATTCACGAGAAGATCGAGATGCCTCTCGCTGCACATCGTTGCAATGCTTTGGATTGAGGTGGTTGTGCATCAAATTCAAGAACAGGGGAATCGTTGTGGTCTTCAACCATGCACTGTATAGATGCAGTTAACAAGAAATCACTGTCTCTCACCGATTGAGAAGAAGAAACACAGAAGGAGAACTCTACATCGACGGGAAATCGACATCGACTCCACTAGAGGTACAATGTCGAATGATTCACCATCGCTTGATTCGATTGTGGAGTTCATTCTTCGTCTCCTTTGTCACCTCTGCCGCCATCTTCGTATGGGAACCATCACCTCCCGTTGTTCATGCCAGTCCGGCTGCTACGAGCCCTCCTCTGATGAGGAGGAGACTTGGGCGGCGGCGAGCGGCTTGCACACGGGGGGAGGAAGTGGTCCGGCCACTGGAACATGAGGTCCGGCCAGCGGAGCAGCGGATCCAGCCGGTGCGCAGGCGGATTTGAAAGGCGACGGCATGGAGCGGCGGGGTGAGGCGTCGGCGTGGGCTGCCAAGGAGGTGGCGGTTTCCTGCGGCTTGGGGAGAAAGAGGCATAACCGCCCAGCAGACCAGGCGTTTATGCAGCTATCGGGCTGGAGAGTGGCTCCGCCCCTTCCCCTCGTGGGCCGGCACGTACACGGTCCAGTCCAGCACGGCGAGTGGCCTGCGTGCCGGCGGCTGGCTGGCTTGTCCGCGAGCAGGCGTGTGCTAGCGGGCCAGTGCGACACAGGAGGCCAGCGCGCTTGCAGGCCGATGCGAGCCGGCGACTGGCAGGCCTGGCGCACACTTGCGAGCCTGGCGCGCTCGCGGGCCGGCACGGACACGGTCCAGTCCAGCACGGCGAGTGGTCTGCGGGCCGGCGGCTGGCTGGCATGTCCGCGAGCCGGCGTGTGCTAGCGGGCCAGTGCGACACAGGAGGCCAGCGCGCGTGCAGGCCGATGCGAGCCGGTGACTGGCAGGTCAGGCGAACACTTACGAGCATGGCGCGCTCGCGGGCTGGCGTTGCGCCTAAGGCCCATTGCGGCATGGCGCTGTTAGCTCCTCCGTGGGCTGGCTGTGCGACCGGTTGCGGGCTGGAATCGGAAAATTTCTGGCCCGCCGCTCAGTTATCTTTATCAATTTCAATTAATTTTGATTCAGCAGTACTATTTAAATTTTTGCTTATGTGCTTCATGTTATTTTGTACTGCCAAAGCATCATTTGTTTTTGAGTCGATGTATTCATACATCGTGACTCTTGATGCTATCTGCTATTGTACACATGTGCTAGTACCCAATTTGGTCATTACCATGTCATTTAAGTTATAATATTACCTTGGTAAATGCTCCATTCAATGCAATTCATTTATTCTCTATTTTGAAATAATTTGTTCCATATTCTTCGCTGTTGGTCATACGCGAGGAATATTTTCATACTCCTGGGGAATCTACGCTACGTTTTCACATAGTGATTATTTCTAAGTGAGATTCCAACTTAGAATTTGGACAAAGGTCTACACCATTTTCGGTGATTACCAAGAGTTTAATTTTTCAGATTGGTCATACACAAGGTGATATTCGTATATCACTTTGGGATTTTATCCTCAACGTGCGTATCCAATTTGAACTTTGAATTTGTATGAGCCTACATCATGTTAGAGGTTACCTTGATTCATTTTCAAATTGGTCAAATACAAGGTAGTATTTTTATACTACTATGAAATCTACACTATGTTATACATAGTGACTATCCTCAACGTGTGTATCCAATCTTGAATTTTGAATTATAAGGTCTGCTCTATTCTGATGGCTGCATTCATAATTATTCCAATTATGTTGAGAATTTATTGCTAGAATTCAAGTTTATTGAATTTGCATTGAGAATTATTATTGGAATTCAAGTTTATTGTATTCACATCGAGAACTACTGCGAGAATTCAAGTTTATTGATTTCACATTGAAAATTAATTGTTGAAATTCAAGTGTATTGAATTCGCATGCAAGACGCATTGTCTATTGCCAAATTGTTCCTATTTGGCATCCATGTTTGTGGATGAAATTATTGCCAAAGAGTTCGAGGTTCTCGCTCTTGATGGCCACAATTTTCCGCAAAGGGCTACAGACATAAAAGTGAGTCTATCAACCCATGGACTTTTTCGGTATTTAGCAACACCCGTTGCGGGTGATCCGCCTAATGAAGTTAAGTATGGAGCCTTATATATTTTAAGGAACCATAGCCACCCAGACTTCAAGTCTGAGTATATATTGGAGCAAGATCCACAAAAGTTGTGGAATTTTCTGAGGCAAGATTATGAACAGGAAAAGATAATCATCTTTTCTAGGGCTTCCTATGAGTGGAACCAGTTATGCGTCCAGAATTTTAAATCCGTTGATGCGTACAATCATGTTGTTCATAAAATCAGCTAGAAACTCAGGAGTCTATGAGACGGAGCCCTCTGATGTGGATAAAAAAAATAAGAAGGCATTGTTTACAATGCTTAGAATCAGAGTGTCTCAACACTCAACAGTACCGTGAGAAGAGTTTCATAGTCTATGAGAAATTGATTGATTCGGGCATTATGTCAGACAGAGAAAAACTATGAGGTCACTGTGTGGACCTCATAGCAGCGTCCACCGGGTACTGCCCCTCTATCTGAAATGCATGTCAGTCAAAAGAGTGGGAGGGATGGTTCTAGAAACCATCCTAGAAACTCATCTGGTTGTAAATGGAAGAAAAACTGCAAGCCTCAGAGAGACTTCAACAAGGGAAAGATATTTCAAAGCCCAAACATGATAACCACGAGACTTGTTTCAAGCGTGGTTATTGTAATCATGTGGCTAAGAAACATAAGATCTCTAAATATTTGGTGGAACTGTATATGATGTCTATGGGATATGGACAGAATGCTGAAGAAAGAAAGTATGGAGTATACTTCATCTCCAAAATGCATGAGGCTGGTATTTCGGACTCTGTTCCTGTTGGAGAGAGACCAAGTGACACCAAGACTCTGCAACAGTGGGAGAATCCTTCGAGGAATGACAATATGGTCATGGATTGCGAGTCCAACGACGTATTTGGAGACCTTAACTTGGCTCCTTATATTGTCATTTGCAAGGATATAATATAAGATATGATGTTGTCCTTACTAAGTTTGTACCTGAACACTATGTTTAGTATCAATGGTATGTGTTCTATGTAGTTGCATGAATTTTATGTTAAATTCTGCAATATCATAGATTCGTATAGGATTTGATGGAGGAGAAGATGTGCCTAGTGGATATTATACTTAGGGGAATAAAATATTTCCAGGCTCTTCGAGGAGAGAAGGAAATATTTTTAAAGATTGTTGAACGCTATGCTATGATATTTGGTTCTGAATGAGCCACTATCATACTCCCTATGGGAACGTAGTAACCATCGAGAGCATTATTGCATACTGATGAGACTCGTACCCTCCTAAGTTACAAAGATATCCGTTGAAATGGCATTCATGTTGATACACATGAGTTAAATAGGAAATGATTTCCTATTTTAACAAAGGCACCGAATTTGGCAATGAAACACTTGAAGAGTGTTTTCTCTCCCATCTGGATTGTACTACACATATATTCAACCTGTAATGCATGTTACGTATAGAATAATTCTCTCTTGATGGAATCAAGACTTAGCATGAAGGCCTGGTCATTCTACCCAGAATGACGAGAATTATTATAAATTTTGTTGGTCACAAAATAAATTCCTCAAATCTTCGGATTTGATGTGCATGATGTGCACAAGAGGGAATTAATTTAAGGGGTCTCTTACATTAAATTTTGAATATGAGCATACAAATTTCTTGATAACATTGAAGCATTTTTATGTTGCTCTATTCGACCGTCATGTGGATCAACTAGGTACTTGGAAGAGCATGTTAATGCATAATATAGTTTCATTTTGTATCCCTTCAGGTGATATAATTTTTTGCCAAACTTATTCCTCAAATTATTCATTTGGAGCAAATGATACTGGACGTGGGATCACATCCATGCATATGGAATTATTTGGCCTCTTGGGAAACTATATTGTTAAGTACCTTATTCATAATGGTTTATGATGATTTAGTTGAATCTCTGAGCAAGAGAGCACAACTATTTTATGTGATCAAGGTAGAATTGAGGATTGCCAACATCTATTGGTGCATGAGGATTGTGGATGTACACACCATATTCATTTCAAATTCATTAAACTGCAATCATATGGCTCCCTCCGCTTGCGGTGGATACATGGATATTTGATGATCAAATATTTACCATTTAAAAGGTCAGATATGTCTTGCACATATTGATATCACCACCTCAGCAAACACTTATGGGCATGAGAATCCTGGAGGTTGAAGTATCCGTCATTCATTACATACCTCGGATTATCCAAAGGGGATTTTATTCATGGACCGTATGCTGATTATTTATGAGGAGGATTCCAGGCATTAGGGGGAGATTTATACCGCACAGAATGCCAGAAATTAGGAGTGAATGTCATATGTTGATATTCTCTCCTTATTTTTATCCATGTATAAGAAGAATCTTAACTATTGGTTTAGAATCTTACAAATTTGCAATGTTTTGCAAATAATATGCCAAATGCATTTGCTCATGGTGTCATCTATTTATCATTGTGCCAGAAAGAGTGGAGGTACCATTTAAAATCCACTCAACTCCCAATAAGAGCGGGAGAAGTATGGTCGCAAGAGACATAACTTTTACAAACTTTCATGATAAATGGAGTGAATGCTAATCAATATCAAGTTGGATGACACCACATCGATATTTACTATCCAAGACCTATGGATGTGCGTCATCCTAAAGATCAGCATATATGTGCAAATATTCAGGCGCTGAGTCATTGGAACGGCCTAGCCCTGTCATTGTGGGAAGTGACATAGAGTTCAGAGGTTAAAATTTTCACAAGGAATATTGGTTATGTTGAACCAATTATACAAAGTCTACAATTTTAACATTTCTTGAGCTCAGATTGCCTTATAGCTATTGGATCCGGACCAAAAGTCCTAGGCAAGAGTGTTTTTTACACTGATTTTGGGTCAAATAAAAGGTGGCAATTGAGGAGAGTCGCTCTCGCAAAATGATATTTGAGTAATATGTTAATCTTTCATAATGCTTTCTTTGGAGAAGCATGGTGGTGAGATAGCAAGAGCTTGTAGCATATGGGTCGCAGAGAGACCTAGCTTGCATACAACCTTGGTATGTGTGAAAATTTTATTCCTACATTCAATCAATGGCAGATTATTGGAATTTGATGGATTCAGATACGCAAGTCAATGGATTTCGTGTTAGGAATCAAAATCGCAAAATATATTGTGTACAACTCAAGTCAATGCATGACTTGAAAACATCAGTGTTCGTGGTACACTGATTAGGTGAGTTCTTTTCTCGGAAAGTTTACTCCCAACAACGATGGTTGCATAGGTGTGTTCGTATTGAAATCCTAAATGGATTTGATATCATTCCCAACCACACAGTTGATCATGCAATCATTTTATGACGGATCATGAGATGAAGGTTCGGATAGAACCAAGTTATGCTTAAGTCTATAACTTAAGTATGCACATCAGTCAACCAATATATAATGATATCAGAAGATCATATCCATCAGCTCTTGTGGTCGTTTAATCCCTAAATATGGATTATTATCATTTTGACCCTGGGGTTGGATCTAGTACCAATAAAGCGCTCGTGTATTTTTCAAGTTGCCACAGGCCTGATATTGCATTTGCAGATATGTGCTAGCTTAAATAGCGCTACTCCAGTAAGGCCTTTTTGGCGGGAGTTAGAAGATATCAATGGATATCTGTATGGTAATAAAGACTTTTACCTTATCATTGGATGAGTTGAACATAACCATAGAGGGATATGAAGATACTGCTCAACTAATCCTCGTTAATGAGTATTAGAGACTGATATATTTGTGGTAGAATTCTCGTAGAGAGTTTTATACACTCTAATGATTATTCTCGCATTCCGAAATTTAACATGTGCATGTAAGATTTCGTTAAGTGATTATTGTGATTTGATCACATCAATGACCTTATTTATGGAAATAAGGTTACTTGTATTGCTTGGATGCAAATAGGTTATGTGAAAGCAACATTGCACTATTGCTCATAAAATAGTTTGTCCTCATGTATTACAATAGATTCGAGGAACAAATATCTTGCAAATTGAATATACGATTACTTCGCTAATTTATTCACAAAGTCTCTACCATATTTCACACTTGCAAAATGTTTATAGAATTGGTACGTGATAACTGAGGTTTGCAAGGTTCAGGGGGAGTCTCCTAAGGTTTAAGCAGTCTCCGCGTGATTATAACCCGTACGACATTATATTGCACTCTTTTCTTTTTATAAGTTTTTTCCCTTGAGGTTTCTCATATAAAAGTTTTTAATGAGGCAATATCAATACAAGAATATATGTCATATCTTCTATTTTTCCCCAGGGAGTTTTTAAAGGAAGATATCCAGGACATAATAAAGAGGTGCATTTTTCCCAAAATTCTTCCCAAATAACCGCTCAAAATAAATCACGCATTTTTTTAGGGAGAAAACTCTTCGAAAGGACGCTTAGGCCGCCGCTAGTTATCTAACCGCGCGGCAACCTAGGGTTAACTTTAGGCCTTCAGTCTTCATATAAGTTGTCTTCCGAGTAGTTTTGCGGCGTTCAGCCCCGAGCTTATGAGCCAAGTGAGCTGTAGGAGCAACGACGAGTAGTTATTGGCACCCAGCCCCCGAGCTTGGGAGCCAAAGGAGTCATGTCGAGTAGTAATCTGCCTAGCCCCCGAGCCGGGAGACGGGCTAAGCGGTTTGGTGAGTCGTTGAAGCTTGATCGAAAAAAGATAATACATACATTGTAGCATAATGCGAAGATACCGAGTTTTACTCAGTAATAATATGAAAATACCGAAATTTATTCGATATAAAATGAAGCTGCCGTGTCGAGCTCTTTTTTAAGCCATTTAAATCTCTCAAGTAGTCCACCCTTTACGTTCACCCGGTCCCAGTTTAAGCCTTCGTATCATCCATCAGATCTTTGTCTCGTGCATAGAGTCGCTTAGATCATGACTGAAGACTCGAGGTTTCACGGGTTATGGCATTTGCTACTCGAGTAGATTAGTGACCGTTAAGAGAATACAACGAGCAGAAAAAAGTAGTTGTCATGTGACAAAGAGAATGTGCGGTGTGCATAAAGTAGTCGGTGCTATGTAGCTCTGGAGGGTTTCGTGCCCATAGAGACGTACACAGATAAGTAGTCGGCGAGAGCGCGTGTTGTAGCGTGAAGATCTATACTTCCATAGGGTGTAGCCACTTGAAGCCTCCAGCACTCAGAACACAACTTTGTGGCGTAGTCTCCGCAGTCGGTGTGCTAAGACTGTGGCCAAGCCGCCAGCACTCGGTGTATTAAGTCTGTGGCAGAGCATCCAGTACTCGGTGCATCAAAGTTGTGGCTGTCGGTCTAACATCCCAGGAGTAGTTAATCACGGAGTAGCCTCCGAGGGTAATTCACGTCGCGAGGCATAAATAGAAAAGCAGTCGATCTTGTTTAGAACAAGTTAAAAAAAGTATAAGTGACTTAGCTTGATTCGTGGACGATTGTCGATGAAGCCGCAACGCTCGTCGATGGAGACGTGGTGATTTGTTGATGAAGCCGTCTAGTCGAAGTTGATTTCGACTAGTTATTGATGGTGTAAGATCCGTTTCGACTAGTTTTGTTGTCGAGACGAGTTGTTGAAGTAGTCGATGCAGTTATCAGTGGGTCGTTGAGCATTTTTATGAAGTTAAAGTAATGGTTGGCGGGTCGCCAAGTTGAAGTAGTCGCCGGTGGGTCGATGCAGCGCGGCGACGTTGCAGCGCGAGCGCTGAAGACGAGCTGGGTTGTCGAGGTTGACGGCAGCACGTCGGGAACGCTAGCTGAGATCGAGGCGAGCAGTGGAGGTGGTCGCTACGGCACGGCGATGTTGTGGCGCGAACCGCAGCTGCTGTAGGAACACATCTGCTAGCAGCCAGCGCGGGGCCCGCCAGCAGCCAGCAATTGCAGGCGTGCATGCGGCCGGCTACCAGCCGCACGCGGCTACCCTGGGATAGTAGCAGCACCCCCGCCGGCGTGCAGCACGAGGCTCCATGCGGGTTGCGGCTGCTGCACCAAGCTGAGCGGTGCGCGCGACACGCGACGGCAAGCGGCACGTGGGCCCACGGTACGGGGAAAGAGTAGCCGGAGCTCTGCCTTGATCCACGAGCCGCATGCAGTTTGGTCTTGGTCTCGATCTCGTTTTGAACTTGGTCAAGCGTGACGGTGCTGTCTTGAACTTGGATTCTTGTTGAACTTAGGTTTCCCATGCACGAAGACACGTATATCGGTGTTTTACCGATAAGTCTACCTAAAGATACTCTAAGATAGTAGATTTGTGGTCAAGGTATCGTCGAGATCAGGAATTCGATGGTGCAAGAAATATAAGAGTTTATATAGGTTCGGGCCGCAGTGTGCGTAATACCCGACATCCTGTATGGTTTGTATTGCTTTGGAGATTATGCGTATGCACGTTGTTATTTTGGAGGGGTCCCTGCCCGCCCTTATATAGTCTGGGGTGACAGGATTATATAGAAATCCTAGTCTGGTACAAGTTTAGGAGGTTACTCTCGGATAGTTTCCTTCTGTACCGACTAGTTGTACCCGTATAGGAGTACTTTACAATATGGATAAGGTATAGGACATGCATCATCCCTTATTCTGGAGTGTTCTACGCCACGCGTGCAGTTCTGCTGCCCCGGGTCTGATAAGAACCGAACAGAATGATATAGAATTCACCGTGAAGTGGGAAGTCAGATCGGACCACTCCAAACTATGCGGTTCTGGAACAGTCTTCATCAAAATGGGCATAACTCTCTCCATACAGCTTCAATGGATGTTCCGTTTGTTGCATATGAATGTAGACTTTAAGATGCTTCCAACATTATAAGATACTTATGGTGAAACTTTCTGAATTGGTACATTTTTTACCTTGAACTTCTATCACAAAATCTGGTGCCATCACAGGGATTGCAACTTGCCCTCTATCACTTGGACAAACTTCCTATGGCCTCATTTTAGAACCTAAGGATAAAAAATGCACTTCTATTAGGCAGTAAATAAGTATTAGTAGTAGCATGTTCATATTTATTAAGTACTAGATTCATTTTATGTTACAGTAGTTGTGCTGTTGCTTGAGTTATCAACCCCTTGTACACCTCGTTGTCTTGTACATAATGCGGGATGTCGTCATCACTCCATCTTCCTTTCTGTTCCGCTCCCATCTTCCTCTCGTTCCCATTCTCTATCTGACTAGTCCCTCCCAAAATCGGGCACAAGCCGGCGGGACACGCCATGGCCGGCAGCATGGAGGCCACAAAAGCCATCGAAGTCGGCGCCCGAGGCACCCAAGCGGACGGCGCGAGGCCTCAAGGGCGAACTGCGCGGAAGGCCCTCAGGCTGGATTGGTGAGGGAGGCATGGCCGGCGGCGGTAGGGCGGGCGGCCCATCCAGCGCCATGGACGGAAGCCCTTCTAGCGACGCAGGGCGGTGCGCGCTGGCCTCGGGCGCGTCGGCCAGGGGCGCGGCTGCCGGCGGTCCCTCGGGCGCCGCGGCCGGCGGCGTTGGGGGCGCGGCAGCCAAAGGCGGCCAGGGGCGCGGGCGTCGCGGCCTGCTGCCCTTCGGGCGACGCGGCAGGAGGCGTCGTGGCTGCCGTGGTATTCTGTAAAGTATGTTTGTGCAGCTCTCAAGGTTCTTGGTATTCTATAGTTCCAGCGACATTATGCCGCGCTGGCCTCGGGCGCGTCGGCCAGGGGCGCGGCTGCCGGCGATCCCTCGGGCGCCGCGGCCGGCAGCGTTGGGGGCGCGGCAGCCAAAGGCGGCCAGGGGCGCGGGCGTCGCGGCCTGCTGCCCTTCGGGCGACGCGGCAGGAGGCGTCGTGGCTGCCGTGGTATTCTGTAAAGTATGTTTGTGCAGCTCTCAAGGTTCTTGGTATTCTATAGTTCCCGCGACATTATGCGAGTTTGTTTCTGATTTAGTTCAGCAATTTGTTAGTAGCAGATCGGTTTTGCAGCATCTGTTATTGAAATTCTATTTTATGTATGGTTATATTGCAATTTGAAGGCATGTTTTATCCGTGACCCACATCTCTGTTCATCTTGTCTTATTTGCTAAATCTGCATGTTACTGAAATATTTTGTTCTGTACAGCTGAACCTGGACAGGCTACTGGCAAGAATGTGGGAGGAGATGAGTCTAATGAGGGTGTACACCAAGCCGCAGGGTCAGAAATAAAGACTTTTCTTTTTTTTTCTTATAGCTTTGGTGCTTGGTGGCCAGCAAGTTCATCGGATCATCAACGGCAGCAGTTTAGTTGCAGCTCAACCTCGATTTTATTCATGTGTAGCTTGGTATTAGTTGTAGTTGCTCCAATCTTTTTGTTTGGTCAGTACAACAGTTGAGGCAATCATGACTTGTATGCTCGTAGTTTTGAAACTTTGTGAATGTTTGGAATTTAGATACATTGTGAATGTTCTAATTGCTTACAGTTTTTCATAACTTTGCTTTATGAGGTTTCAAAAGTTGCTTTTGTCATTGCACATGTTGAAACATCTAGAAGCAAGCAAATTAGGAGGGTGCCACGGTGTTGCAGGTCTGATTTTTGGTGCAAAAATTGCTGTGACTGGTGCCAACCTTTTTTCTCCTTATCTGGCAGCTTTTTTTGCCATATAAGGAAAGCTACTAATCCGGCCGTACGTTAGCCGAGTTCTATTAATATTTCTCTATTTATATTCATATTTTAAGATAGGTAATAACTTTATTACGGCGGGCCATGCGTTTGCGTTAATGTACGGCTGCCTAAATTTCTATCTATCCCCATGCGGAGTGCCACATACAAGCGATTTCAAAATTTAAAAAGGTTGTAATTCTTAAACCATCAATCAAATTCAAATTCTGATTGCACAATTGTATCTCTTTCAAAGAGATCTTTTTAGATCTTCAGAAAAAGACCCCACTTGGATATGTTTTGATAATATTTTTTAAATACATATAAATTATTTTATGTATAATGAAGAAATATCAAAATAAATTAGTTAAAATGTTCAACCGATATACTAAAGTTGCCTCTTATTAATCATGCAATAAACATTCACCTACCCAACAAAGTTATTTACCCTCATCCACTAATAATACCAAACAATCTATCTTCAAAACATGAACACAAATAACCACTTAACTGAACTCAAGCATGCGAAACAACATTCTATAAAGCTATAAGCAATTTTTGCAAACATCATAAGCAAATTACACTAAAAAGTATTTTATCTCAAAAATAATGTATCACTGAAACATAGTGGTGTGAGATCTTATTTTGAAGCTTTTATTGAAATAAGCACAACTGTGTAATCGGATTTAAAACTATGGTCTTTTTAGTTTGAAATTATGTGCATGCATGTGCTTACGTCATTCGTATTTTTTTCCTTATCTCACTGCAGCGAAAGTGACAGGGTTAATTGTTAAAACACGAAGCTAATAATCTAGGCACTGTTTGGTTCCCACCGTCTAAAGTTTAACCCCATCATATTGAATGTTTGGATGCTTATTGAGAGTATTAAATGTAGATTAATAATAAAACTCATTCCATAACCCCTAAACTATTTCGTGAGATAAATCTATTAAGCCTATTTTTTTCACAATTAGCCTATGTGATGCTACAGTAAACATGTGCAAATTATGGATTAATTAGGCTTAATAGTTTCATCTCGTGAAATAGCCCGAGGGTTCTGAACTTAGTTTTATAAATAGCTTATATTTAATCCTTCTAAATAGTTTAGAAATATTCGATATGACAGGGCAAAACTTTAGCTCATTGAATCCAAACGAGTCACTAATTGCTTTCCTAAAATAGAACAGTGTGCGGTTAATCTAATTTACGGCCGGCCGTAAATTAGCCATGTCCTTTAAGATAATCTTAGTATTTTCGGGATCTCTGCATTGTCTAATCCGGATTTGCCAGTATTCATATCTGGGAAAAAGCGAAGAAGATATACTCATGAATTTGGAAACTCCCAGAGCTAAACCTAGAAGTTTGACTGGATTGGTTCATACTTCCCACGCTACAAATAAACCTTCCTTGATATAATCTACTCATAGACCTTAATTACTTGCGCCAGGGCGCGCCTAAAACGAAGCGGCGAGGCGACATTATATTTATTTATTTATTAGCAGTAAGGTCGGGTGAGATAGTCGCCGCCTGTGGCGATCCGAATTCATCACCCTCCTCGCGTCTCAATCTCTGCACGTTCTCGATCGGTCCTAGGCGATCTCGGCGGCGTCCATATTCCATCTTGTGACGCGAAAACAAGTTCAGTCGCGTTCACATTCTCGTGCACATCTAGGCCAGCATGCTGGACTCCGGTTTCACCGAATTCAAGCTCGACCTCGCAGCGACCAAGAACCTCGCCGCCAGCGACGCCCTCCACCTCTCCGATGAATTCTCGGCAGGAGGGCACATCTGGAGGGTCCGTTGCTACCCGCATGCAGATGGCAGTCTTAACCTCCCTTTCTACCTCCTGCTGGTCGGCGGCGGATCCAAGAAAGTCAGGGTTATCTTCGAAGCCTTCCTGATGGACAGAGACGGCGCGCCATCGTCGTCGCATGTGCGTCGCTGTCTGCAGATGTATCCACCGCCCGGTGGCTATGGCTTGTGGGGGCTTCCAAATTTCTTGAAACGGGCCGACCTAGAGTCCGGCGACTACCTCAAGGGCGGCCGCGTTACGATCATGTTCGGAGTCATCGTGTTGCGCGATGACAGCCCTACAGCCGTGGCATCCCCTATAGCAGTGCCACCCTCCGACATAGGCGACCACCTCGGCCGCCTCCTGGACGGCGCCGACAGCTCCGACGTGTCCTTCGCCGTCGGCGGCGAGACGTTCCGCGCGCACCGTGCGGTGCTCGCCGCCCGCTCGCCGGTCTTCAAGGCGCAGCTCCTCGGCGCCATGGCGGACGCCATGATGCCAACCATCACGCTGCACGACATCCAGCTCGAGACGTTCAGAAACCTGTTACGGTTCATCTACACCGACGCCCCCGCGGACAGGGAGGTCGTCGCGGCCTCTTCGACGACAGCGGCGTTCTTCCAGGACTTGCTCGCGGCGGCGGACATGTACGCCCTAGACAGGCTGAAGCTCGCGTGCGCCCAGAGGCTGTGGGAGGGCGTGTCCGGCGGACACCGTAGCGGCGGTGTTAGGTTGCGCTGAAATGCGCAGCTGCCCGGAGCTGAAGAAGAGATGCATCGACTTCTTCGTGGTGGAGAAGAACTTGAAGAGATGCATCGACGAGATAAGAGCCAGGGTTCAAACATAGGACCGAAATCTGCATCTAGTACGTTATAATTGTGATGCCATGTTATTTTCTGTCATGATACAAAAACTAGGAAGCCATGCCCTATTATTCGGTATATCTGGAGTTATCTCACTTTATCTGATACACTGCATTGCTGTTCTTGTCTCCTTGATGCCTGCGCCAACAATAAATTCAATTCTAAGGTAATCAGTGAATTATCATCAGATTTAAGCTTCCTAAATTTTATTTGCTCTCTTAACGTGTGCCCCGCTCAAGATTTACGTAAACATCCAAGATTAGGGTCTTGTTTGGATCCTTCCCAACTAATGATTAGCTAGCTAATTGATAATGGTTTATATTAGCTAGCTAAACATTAGTTTGTTAATCATTAGTTGAATGTGATTGAATCCATGAGCTAATTGTTAATTGTGGATGGACCATGCTGCCCTTCCTTTTTTTGGCGCCACTAGTGCGGGCAGAGAAATTTGATAGAAGGATTAAGGATAATAAGATTTTTTTATATTTTTAGCCGGAATTAGCTAGGTTTAACCAGCTAATAGGATTATATAGCTCCAATTAGCTGGAGGATCTAAACAGGACCTAGATTAGATAGGTTGGCATACTGCTGAGGTAGGTGTCAGTTAATATCAATCTCCCTCATGAGATTTTTCATGGATCATGGGTACAATGTCTAAAGTTTTCCATTCCTTTTTAACCAAAATATATACATGACCTATATTAAAAAAACAGAATAGACCATGATGGGAAAAAGAAAATTAGAATCAAATTCAATCAAGCCTTCATCTCCACAGCATCCATCGCAACCATAGCCACTCTACATTGTTCTCAATCCCCTGCGAAATCCGACCCTGCAGCGGCGCCCCGATCCCTACGTCGATTCAACTGCCGCTGGGCCCTTTGCCGCCATTGCTTCTGGGCCCAGTCATGAGCTATGCCACCACCACACACTGTCGGGCTTGGTGGGTTGTGAGCTTGGTTGGCATTTTTGCATAAAATTTTACAGAACTTCAGGGGCATTTTGCTACACTTCAATGTGAGGATGGGGGAGAAAATTTAGGAGCTATTTTTCCAGGATCCTGCCATGTAGTTCATTTTGGCAACCGGCTCCACAGGTGCTTCAACCTTGACACCGTTTTGAATTAGACGTTTGCTAGAGGTTCTGGTGAAGCAGGTGGGAAGTTATTGTTGGAGCCCTGACAAAGAACAAAGATGCCCTTACCTTCCATACTTAAAGAGAAGAACTTTGGGCTTTCACTTTTAGAAAAAGAAAGGTTGGACAGCCTTATGTGATTGAAATTTGATATTATCATAAAAAGTTTGGTCCATAACTATCTGAAGATTTTCAGAAATCCGATCTAACTGAAAATTTTGAATTGTTTGACTTGGAATAAATCTAAATGTTGTTATATTCTAGGATAGCGGTGGTACGGAGTACCTTGTATGAAGAGGTAGTAAAAGGATTATGTTTGTGAGCTTAAAATAATTATGCACCGAGTCAGATGAAGAGTACGAGGGTTATGTGCACCCAGGAGCCGTGGAGAAGGTCACGGCGGACACGTTCGCCTCCGCGCTGGCGTTCGCCGAGACGTACAGCTGCCAGGAGCTGAAGAGCAAGTGCATGGGCTTCTTCGCCATGGACAGGAATCTGAAGCAGATCATCTTCACCGGTGGTTTCCGGTGGTTGATGCAGGAGTTCCCACCGCTTGCTGCTGAGCTGAAAACATGGTTGGGATGTAATGTTGTGTTTAAATTTGTTAAGCCTTAGGCACACCCAGGGGGCGAGTGCAGGGATGAGTCGTGTGATGTGTGCAGCGTGCGTCCGTTTTTCAGCTTTTTTTAAAAAATATGACTCATCGCTCAATAATATGTTTAGATTAAATCTTACTATGGTGATTTCAAATGTACAACAATAGTTGAACCATCTCCCCCCTAAAAGAATAGTTTAATGGATGAGAACTTTCTCACACTTGTCACTTCTAATCAATGCTTGTGCGGGACAAATCATGGTATAGCGACCGACCAGCCACATACGTCGTCGTGTGTGGTGTGGCGCTACGGCAGCTCAAAAGAAGCGGCTGCGTCAGCGATAAGGGGGATTCTTTTTGAAATGGCAATAACGGGGAATTCCGAAATTGAATGAACAGATTGAGTCGAGCCTTAGAGAAAGTATTATCAGTGGCTGAAAGCGGGCGAAATCCTACATGGAAGAGAGAGAAAGCAGGAGAGAGAAGAGAGCAGCCGGTTCGCGCGCCGCTTTTTGCTGGCGAGATGCATTGTTTCGTGTTGTTTATTAGCTTCCCCGGTTAAAATCCTTCCATGTTGCACAAAGCATTCAATTATGGGCGGGGTCCACCGTTTTGCCTGGTGACCTGGCGCTGCTTGCCGCCAGCGGCCGGCGTAACCATTAGCCTGCTCTCGTGTATAAGACCAGTCTTAGTGTATAGTTTTATGGTACAGTTATCGAGATAGAGAACTAGATAATTGTGCCAGATGAGTTTCATGGTCATGAAACTCCTCTCACATACTATGAAACTCTCTCATTCTCTCTCCTCGTCATGTCAGCAAAATTGATGATGTGACATATATTTAATATCATAAAACTCTCCATAAAACTTCACTAAAATTGGCATAACTAGAATTACCATCGTCGTTTCGACTTCCGAGTCCCGTTCGCAAAATCAAGGCGTTCCGCCGCCGCGCTCGTGTTTCCAAACAACCACGCTGGAATTCCAACCGGCCGTGGCCGCCCTTGTATTTATACTAGTACAACGCACTGACGACGACTCGGAACACATACTACTAGTAGCTCTTTGCCATCAACATGCTGGCCTCCGGCTTCACCGAGTTCAAGCTCGATTACGCAGGAACCAAGAGCCTTGCCATCGGCGACGTTGTCCACTGTGATGAATTCTCCTGTGGGGGGCACATCTGGAGGGTAGTCTGCTAGACTGCTACCCACACGGGGACCTGTTCGGCAATGGCGTCTACCTCTCTCTGTTCCTGCAGCTCGTCAGTGAGTCCAAGAAGGTCGTCGAGGCCATTTTCGACGCCTTTCTGATCGGCAGGGACGGCGCGCCGTAGTCGTCGCACGCGCAGCGGTTTGTGAATAATGTGTACCCACCCGAGGGCTTCGGAGCATGGGGGTATGTGCAGTTCGTGAAACGGGCCGATATGGAGTTCACCCTGCTAACGGGTCTAAATTCACCTTTTATCCATCCCACTCTAATATTTGTGAAAATTAAATATCAACCCACTCCAATCCAAACCCTCAACTAAACAACCCAACCCAACCCACCTCATTTGATGCTTAAACCTATGAGTATGGCTAAACCTATGAGTATGGCTAGATCTACTAATTAAACCCACACCAACCAATATTTAACTATATATATAAATTTAGTGGCTCCGCTATTGACATGGGACTCACGTTAAGTCTAGCCACACCGCTTTGCACAGAGTAGCTGCCGGTCATACTGAATCGTCTCCAACAAATTTCAATCGATTTCGATAAAATTTTATAGTGTGAATGCGAGATTTTATTTTCAAGGTCCAGCTCTTGACATGGGGCCCACATGTAGATCTAGCCACACCACTTTGCACAGAGTAGCTGTCAGTCATACTCAGTCATCTCCAACACATTTCAGTCAATTTCGATAAAATTTTATAGTGTGAACGTGAGGTTTTATTTCTAGGATCCGGCTCTTGACGTGAGGTCCACGTGTAGATCTAGCCACACCGCTTTGCACGTAGTAGCTGCGAGTCATACTGAGTCATCTCCAGTAAATTTCAATCAATTTTGATAAAATTTTATAGTGTGAATGTGAGATTTTATTTCTAAGTTCCGACTCTTGATGTGGGAACTATACGTAGATCTAGCCACACTGTTTTGCAGAGAGTAGCTGACAGTCATACTAAGTCATCACAAATAAATTTCAATCAATTTCTATAAACCCATTTCAACCCACTCCAATCCACCCCAACCTATATTTACATAGAACCCGCCCCACCCCACCTTATTAACTAATGCAACTTATTTTGATCTATCCAAACACACACCATATCAAAACCCAACCCATTAAATCCATTTTAACCCAACCCATTAGCAGGGTGACCTAGAGTCGGACTACGTCAAAGACGGCCGCATCACGTTCATGTGCGGCGTCATCGTCCTGCGCGACGGCCCTATAGCCGTGCCACCCTCCGACCTAGGCCACCACCTCGGCCGCATCCTGGACGGCGCCGACCCCGACGGCTCCGACGTGTCCTTCGCCGTCGCCGGCAAGACGTTTCGCACGCACCGGGCGGTGCTCGCCGCCCGCCCGCCGGTCTTCAAGGCGCAGCTCCTCGGCGCCATGGCGGACGCCACGATGCCCACCATCATGCTGCACGGCATCTAGCCCGAGACGTTCCGGACCATGCTGCGGTTCGTGTACACCGACGCGCTGCTGCCCGCGGACAGGGAGGTCGCGGCCTCATCGACGACGGTGGCGGCGGCGTTCTTCAGGAGCGCGTGCGCTTAGAGATTGTAGGAGGGCGTGTCGGCGGACACCGTGGCGGAGATACTGGGTTGTGCTGAGATGCACAACTGCCCGGAGCTGAAGAAGAGGTGCCTCGACTTCTTCGTGGTGGAGAAGAACTTGAGGAGCACGGTGCTGATCGAGGGGTACCTGCGGCTGATGCAGAGCCTCCTGTCAGTAATCAACGAGATAAGAGCAAGGGTGGTTCAGACTTAGCACCGAAATCTGCATCTAGTACTATGATCATGATGCCATGCATGCTATTTTGTGTCATGATACAAAAACTAGGAAGCCATGCCTGTTAGTACTGTATTACTGTTCTTGTCTTCTTGATGTGTGCGACAACAAATTCTATTCTAACTTTCTAAGGTAATCTGTGAACTATCATCAGATTTAAGCTTCCTGAATTTTGGTTGCTCTCTTAACGTGTGCATCGCTCAAGATTTGCCTTAACATCAACATTAGATAGGTTGGAATACTACTAACATAGGTGTCAGTTAATATCAATCTCACTCATAAGATAATTTTTCATGGATCGTGGGTACAATGTCTAAAATTTTTCATTCCTTTTTTTTACCAAAACTTATGCCTGACTAGTAGGGTGCACGTGTGGCATGCACGTGTTTAAAAAATTACGTTGTGATAAAAAATTATGTGGAAACAAAGTAGCACACATAACATTCATACGTGATCAACTCAATCAGCAATAGAAAATAAGATAGCCCGATATAATGGTACGTGGATTATAGTTTAAAATATAATATACTACAATAACATATCAAGTAAATAGATTGCATTATAGTAGTATAAAATCTGATGGTAGTACTCACACGATCTTGCACGCCTTTTTTCTTTTTCTGAAAAACACAAAAAAAATTGGAGGATTAATTTCTAGATTGCGTATTATTATCAGAGATTAATGTGGATGAATCATGCTGACCAAGTTGCTTTATTCTGTATGGGAGGTATGAGTTATCACGGTGAAGCATAAACTGTTCATCATTTGTGACCTCTGACAGAGGCATTTCAACTAATAAAAATAAATTGAAATAATTAACTTGTGTATCAATAAAGTAAGATGAAAGGAATCTATAATATCCCTATCATTGCCATCAACTGAGGCCTCACAATCGATGGTAATCCTAGTATTTTGTGATAATCCAAGTTCTATCGATCTTGACATAGCCTTCATCGGGTGATAATTTTCTCTTGATTTCATTCGTCTTCTATCCTTCTCATCGGCTGTCAAGCTTGCATATTTCTCTCTTCTCTTTAGACGCAAAAGTTTAGGTGGATCAATATTTTCATCCCAATGTAAAACTGCGAATTGATCCATAAGAGGGGGTTTGGAAGATCATCAATGCATGCCCTACGCCAATCAAGCATAATCTTCTCATCATCTGCGAATAAAGTAATAAAAAAGAAATGTCAATATCCGTACCATTGGCATCAAGCGTACCCTCGCCATCGATTGTAATCCCAGAAGTTGGTGATAATCCGAGTTGTATCAATTTTGACGTGATCTTTTTCCGGTGATAATTTTTCCGTGATTTCAATTGTCTGATATCTTTCTCATCGGCTGACAAGTTTGCATATTTCTCTCTCCTCTTCATACGCAAAAGCTCCGCTGGATCGATATTCTCAATCCCTTCTAAAACTGCGACTGCGAATTGCATTGATCTGGTTTGGAAGAACATCAACGCGTGCACTGAAAGAACATTAATGAAAACAGAATAAGAATTAAGATGATTGCTTGCGTACCGTCTCTGGACCGCTTTACCCCACGAGAGCTCGAGATGTTCGTCACATCAGTTAGAGGGGTAGACATCGAAATTCTGATGTTTGCGCCATCTGATTGAGGAGTCGAAAACTGATCCATACTGAACCATGCGGGCGGCGCTCGCGACGGTGGCCGGTCGGCGCTGCAGACGGTAACAACGGTGGCCGAGCCGCGCTCGCGACGGGGGCTGGCCGGGTGGCGCTTGCGATGGTGGCCGGGCAGCGCTGCAGACGTTGGCGACGGTGGCTGGGCGACGCTCGTGACGGGGGCTGGCCGGGCAGCGCTCGCGACGGCAGCCAGGTAGATGGCGGTCGCGACATTGACCGCGGAGGACGAGCGCGATGGCGGCCGGGTGGTGCTCCCGACGGCGGCCGGGTGGTGCTCGCGATGGTGGTCGGGCGGCGCTGGCGCGCTGCAAACGGTGGCGATGGTGGCCGGCCAGGCAGCGCTCGCGACGGTGGCCCGGCGGACGCCGCTCGCGACGGTGGGCGTGGAGGACGAGCGCAACGGTGGCCGGGCGGACGCCGCTCGCGACGGTGGCCCGTCGTTACTTGCGACGGTGTCCGGCAAATCGGCGCTCGCAATGGGTAATCAGACGATTTGCCGATCAGCGCTCGCGATGGTGGCTGTCTGGCTGGTCGTGAATGGAAAGGGCCGTCAGCACATGGAAAGAGAATTTGATTTTCGAGAGCACGCTATGCATGGTACCGTGGGCGGGTAGATCTTAGGAAATAAAATTTGATTTTTCAGTGGGCGGCATGCACGGATACGGTGGGCGGGTATGTAAATTTTTGGGTGAAAAAGGAAGAGAAAAACAGCAGAAAGTTTTTAGAAAGCTCACGTTTTTCAGCGGTATCAAAATTTTCGCCGTACCAAAACCTGACAGGTGGAGCTGTTGTGAGGGTAAAAGGTGTTTTTCTATGGTGGAAAGTATTTTCAATTGTTTTGGTTCTTTATAGTGTAGATTTATATTAAAAAACAGAATAGACCATGATACGGAAAAGAAAATTACAATAATTCAATGGAGCCTTCATCTCCACCACAACCATAGCCACTCTACATTGTTCTCAATCCCCTACAAAATCTGACCCTGCCGCGGCGCCCCAATCCCTAGTACAGCCCAACTGCCGCTACCCTTTGCCGCCATTTCTTCTACTCATTTGCAGCTGCTGGTGCCCAGTCATGAGCTATGCCACTGCCGCGCGCTGTCGGCCTTGGTGGGTCGTGAGCCTGGGTGTTATTTTTGTGTGAAACTTTCAAGAACTAAAGGGGTATTTTGCTACACTTCAATATGGAGGTGGGGAGATGAAATGTAGGAGCAATTTTTCAGGCTCCCTTCACGTAATTCATTTTGGCGACTGGCCACACGGGTGCTTCAACCTGGATGCCATTTTGAAATTAGATGTTTGGTAGAGGTTGTGATGATGCAGGTGGAGAAGCTATAGTTGGAGCCCTAGCAAAGATGCCCTTAGCTTCCCGACTTAAAAGAGAAGATCATTGGGGGTCAACAAGCTCGACCTGAAAATATTCAAAACATGAACTCACTTTTCACTTTAGAAAAAGAAAGTCCGGACCACTTTATGTGATTGAAATTCGATATTATCTTAAAAAGTTTCGTCCATGACTATTTGAAGGTTTTGAGAAATCCGGTCTTACTAAAGATTTTGAATGGATTGACTAGGAACAAACTTAAACGTCGTTATATTTCGGGACGGAGGTGGTAGCACGGAGTACCTTGTAAAGATGTGGTAAAAGGGTAGTAAATTTAGCTTAGAAATTTTAAGAGACGGAGTTTAAAAGGGGTATGTTTGTGAGATTAAAATAATAATTATGCACTGAGTAAAATTGCGAAGAGTACGAGGACCAAGACTCATTCTAAAACTTAAAAGAAATTGAATAATCCTCATGGAAGTTAATGTGCCTTGCTAGTACACTGATCTCTCTCTCACGCGCGCGCGGGCGCACACACAAATCCGTCATCTTTGGGGATCGTCCTTTTGTGGGCACTGCCGCACTGGTGCGTGCAGTGTGCCGGCGGGCAAAGGCCGGGCACCGGCTGAGCGCGGGGTGTGGCCGTGCGCGCGCGGTGCACCGGCAGCTCAAATAAGCGGCACAAAGTAATAAGTGTGTTCGCACTCTCGTACTCTATTTTTATTTTTTAAAAATAATATTTTTATCTAGTCATTAAAATTCTCTACTCTACATCCGATTTTTTCTACACTCATCATCAACTGTATCTTCTACTCTGTATCAACTGACAGCAGCGGACCCACAAGTCAATCTCCACCTCCTCCTCTCTCCTCTCTTTTTCTTTTTCCTTTCCGGCCGGCCCCTTCTCTCCTCTCCTCTTCTTCCCCACACGGACACTGGCGCCACAGGCCCTCTGCCCCTCCCTCCCTCTCCGCTCCTCCCCTGCTCCCCATCCTCCTCCGGCTCCCCTGCTCCCTCCGTCGGCCGCTCCCCTGCTCCCTCCGGCGGCACGGAGGCCAGCGGGCCGGCGAGCGGCCCTCGGGCGAATCGCCCGCGGCCTCCTCCGGCGGCCCTCCCGGCGGCGCGGTGCCTGCTCCTCGGCGGCGGCCAGCGCGGCGCGAAGGCTAGCGCGGGCGCGGCGCCTGCTCCTCGACGGCGGCCAGCGCGGCGCGGAGGCCAGCGCGGGCGGAGCTCCTCCTCGGCCTCCTCTCCCACTCCTCTGCTCCGCCCCCCTCTCGTCTCTGCTCCATGGGGCTGCGGCGGCCTCGGCGCGGTGGAGCGGCGCTGGCCGCGGGCGAGCGAGCTCGGCGCCGGTCGCGGGCGAGCTACGGCGGCGAGGACGCGGCGGCGGTGCCCAGCACCAACACGGCGCGGGGCAGCAACGGCCACGCCCCCTGGAGCTAACCCGCGGCGGAGCTGGTCGGGTGGAGGGCGCGGCGAGGCGTCGCGACTAGGCGGGGCGGAGCGGCTCCTCGGCGCGGCGGAGCTCGCGGCGTCGGACGGCGGACCTGTTGCGGGCGGACCTTCCGTTCCGAGCCACGGCACGAAGGTGGGACCAGGCGACGATAGCGTTCGGTCCGTACCACGCTGGGAGTAGCGGACGGGAGGAGGAACTCTAACATAGAGGACGGGGATAGCGTACTCAAGAATGCCGTAGCGGATGCTATAGAGGTCCCGATGCGGACAGCCTAAAGAGGGCTCCACCGCTCCAGCTCCGAATAGGCAGCAATTGGAATTACCATGTTCGTTTCGATTCCGGAACTCCGTTCTCAGAACCGAGGCGCTGCAGTTTATCATTTATTATATACGAAATTAATTAAAACACGTTCACGGGAACGGTTGGCATTCCCATCCGTTGTTCATACTGTAGCTCCTTTCGATCTCAGTGTGTGTATATATATAGCTTTTTCATATATATATATATATACACACACACACACATCGATCAGTTGCCTAGATCATCTCATCTGAGACGCCCGGAGCTGAACAACTGGTGCCTTGAGTTCGTCGTCGTGTAGGAAAACTTCAAGGTCGCCGTGCTAACCGAGGGGTACTTCCAGCTGAAGCAGAGCTTTCCAGCTATTATCGATGAGATTAGAAAGAGGGTTGAAACCTAAGGCATGGTGGGCGGTGCATGCTAAAATGGGTTGGGATTTCTTCAACGCGGTGCTGCAAGAATATCGCGATCTATCTGTATGCCAGGCAGCACTACTTATCTATATCTTCAGGGAAACTTATTCTGAAGGTGCATGAAATGATGAAATACGTATATATAAATTAAATTGTCGAGTAAGTTAAAACATCATGCCTCAGTTATTTGATATCTTCTGCTGTTACGTGCAAATATATCAATATATATATATATATATGTATGTATTATGTATTATGTTTGGTAATAAATTTGTAAAATGAATTCAAGTGCATTCGCCCTTTTAACTGCTCCGAAGAAGTGTTTTATTTTCAATTGATGAGCTACTATCATGCAACCAAAAGAGATGACATAGTGCATTAATTTAATGAACAAAGATAGCAAATTAAGTAGTTTCATCGTCTGATGGAAAAATCACCTGGACGGGCAGTATTCTTTCAATTTTTGAAAATCCCACCATCCTCTATTGTAGCTATGGTGTTTGATTCGTATGATCAATTGGCCAATCATATATACTGTGACAGTTAAGTATCACCATGTGCCAACTCCCTCAATCCACAAACATTAGCATTTCTGATTTGTCCGATGTCAAGCATTTAAAACTTTAACTATCAATAGCAAAAGATACATAAAGATTGATAGCATAAAAATAATGTAATAATTATATACATCATGGAACTAACAATAATAATGTGTAACTCCTTTTATTTTAAATTTTTATAGATAATATAGGTCATAGTAACATATTAGAGCTCCGCCGATGTTCTAAAAGTGCTTATATTTATGGATGAGGAGAGCATCACAAAATCATGCATTGAGGATGCTTTGCTTATGTGAGAATCTAGCCACGACTAAAAGCACCCGAAATTTGAAAATGTTCTTGATGTGCCTTAAACCACCACTCAATTGAAGTCCATAGCAACTTTTTTTTTTTGAGGAAGAAGTCCATAGCAACGTGTGCGGTCCAACACATTCATTAGTGAAAAAGGCCAAAAGGCCCAGCCCAATCCATCCCTGAACATGTCTAGTAATACTTCGTAAACACTTCCTTTCACAGGCCCAAGACTTTCCTATTCTGTTTCCCGTTTCTAATTTCGAAACGCCCCGAGATCTTTTACAATGGATGGACTCCAAATCCAAAACGAAAACGAGGAAATGATCCTATCAGTACATCTACCAAATTTTCCGATGTTGGATTCTGGATTTGTCGAGTTCAAGCTCGACTACTCGAAATCCAAGGACCGCGCCATCGGCGACGCCATCTACTCCGGCAACTTCTCCGCCGGCGGCCACGTCTGGCGGGTAAAATGCTACCCACGCGGGCACTGCGCTGACATGGACGACAGCGGCGACTGCCTGTCCCTCTACCTGGAGCTCGTCACCCACCCCACGAACGTGACGGTCGTCTTCGACGCCTTCCTGCCTGCTGCGCCGCGACCTGCTGCGCCGCGAACCGGAGCGGGCACGCGTACCCGCCCGCGGGCCTCGCCGCGTGGGGGTGGAGCCACTTCGTGCACCGGAGGCACCTGGGCTCGCCAGACCACCTGGCGGGCGACGGCCGCGCGACGTTCGTGTGCGATGTCATCGTCCTGCGTGGTGGCGCTGGAGCCGGCGTCAGCGCCGCGCCCGCCCCGCCGCCGCCGCTGTACGACGTGGAGAGCCACCTCGGCCGCCTGCTGGACAGCGCCGACGGCTCGGACGTCGCGTTCTGCGTCGGCGGCGAGACCTTCCGCGCGCACCGCGCCGTGCTCGCGGCCCGCTCGCCCGTGCTCAGGGCGGAGCTCCTCGGCCCCATGGCGGAGGCCACGATGGCCACCATAAACGCTGCGCGACATCGAGTCGGAGACGTTCGGGGCCATGCTGCGGTTCATTACACGGACGCGCTGCCGGAGGACCTCAATCGACGGGTACTCGCCGTCGGGCGACCTCCTGCACGGGCTGCTCGCGGCGGCGGACCGGTACGCGCTGGACGCGCTCAAGATCGCGGCCGCGCAGAGGCTCGGCGAGGCCTACGGAGTGGTGGTTTGCCGCGGCGACATCAGATCGGAAGATTGCTTAGATTGCGGCAGCCGGGTCATCTAGAACGTGTCGGCGTCCTGCAATCGAATCCTGGATGCAGAAGTCCTCTACAGCCGATGCTACGCAAAAGATTTCCTTGCCTCTTCGAACAACAGCGGCTTGGTGCGTGTCATCCTCAACGCCGGTATCGACAGTGCTTCCACCATCAGCGCCACCGCAGAGCTAGGCGGCCGCTCCGTTGCGGAGGGTGTACTTCGATGAAGGGCGCCAGCACCGAGCACTGCAGGTAAGTGAATATTTATTCTTTAGTTATTAGTCGTAAACATGGATATGCGTTCGGTAACTTACACCTTTTACAACTACTATATTCTTGTTTAGATCGTCAGGCGCACCGCCGCCATAAAGAATGCAAATTAGAGAGGTTTATCTCTTCTTCCTCCTCCCTCCTCTCTTTTTCTTCTTCCTCCTTTTATTTTTCCTCTTCTTCGTCCATGGCTGAAAAATGTTAGGAGGACTTTTGGAGGGCTCTATGGGATTCATGGGTGTACGGGGGCTGAAGCCTCCCTGCCCCTACACTGGATCCGCCTCTGTTAGCTGGGACATTAAAGATTTTGAGAGTGAGATAACCCTTGTGGCGACATTAAAGAATTTGAGGGGGAGATAACCCTTGTGGCGGACCAGTACCATGACAACATACTAAAGCTATTTGAGCATTGCTTTGAAGGTGAACGTAGATTTTTAATCTTCAAGTATGCTGCTAATAATAGCCTTGAAAAAGTTCTCTGCAAAGGTATTGTTTTTTAAACTGCGGGTAGCAGATTATCAAGGTTAAAAATCTAATAGAATTTGCTTTCAAATGTAGCATCTTCACGAGGACAAAAGCATCATTCCCACTCTAGCGGATAGCTCGAGGGCTTTGCTATCTCCATAGCAAAAACATGCTTCACAGAGACCTAAAGTCCGAGAATGTCCTTCTTGACAAGGTGTTTATTTTCGAAGATAGCGGATTTCGACCTGACGAGGATTTGTGATAGTCGAAATACCCACCAGACCACCAAAAAGATGGCCAGGACAGCCTAAGTACAAAAGCAACCAACAGTTTCACCATTATTATTAAGAATGGTAATTGTTAACCGTTTTTATGAAATCAAATTGGGCATTTTTTGACACCTATGCTTTTGTGCAGTGGGTACATCGCACCATAGCAGGGGCGAAGGTACATAGTGTGGCAGAACCACCTGAATTAATTCGGCTTAAGTGTGCTAACTATCACCACAAGGGCAATCAGGACTAACTCGCACTTCAAATAGAGTAATCCATAGGTGTGTCGGGTAACCTCCCGATACAACCACGAGTTTGCCGATCGAAACAACACATACAAAGTACTCACACGAAGGCGAGCCCAGAGAATATAACATTCCACAAATTTTACATCACAGGGTTCAACATAAATTTATTATTACAGACCAAGTTCGAATTCGTAAAACAAAGTACTTCAGAATTTAAAAGTAAATGAGTTCTTCAGAGTTCATTGCAGCGGAAAACGAACGATAAACTACTCGACGATACATGATGTCTTGATGAAGCCCGTACAAGGCATCACTCGGCATTATCACCATTAGCTGGGGACGCATCCCATTCCACCGACCAACCAGGAGGAAGAGTACATGGCCAAGTCAAACTAGCAATCATGTCCTCAAAAGTATCACCTGAAAACAAAGCCACAAGCAAGGTTGAGTATACTAATACTCAGCAAGGCTAACCCGACTAGTGGAATATACTTAGCCGACTCCTAGACATGCAAGGCTTTTGGCTTGAATGGTTTGTTTCACCGAAAAGCATCTACAAGTAGGTCCTTACTTTCAAATTTTAGCTCTAAGCAACTATCCCATATCATACATGGTGAAAGAACTAATTTGCATCCAACAAGATTAATCATCATCATTGTTACTCTTCTTACTCTATGTGGTAAAAGGGTCAAGCAGTCTCAATACCGCGAGAAACGAACGATTCGAATCGAATTTCTTAACCTTGCAAGGCAGACCTAAACACACGCACGTGAGTACTCCCAAAGTCCACACGCACAGCTTTTCTTCTTTCTTTCTGGGTTGTGGATCGGGGCCACCTTCCGAGAGTACAATAGCTCCACGCCACGGTACGGCGCCGGGTCGTGACCACTCATGCACTCGCCATATGCACATGGGACCGAAGTTCGAGGGGTGAGGGTGCCGTCCACTTGCCGGGCCAATCAGAGCTTACCGATTACCATATTCTCAGCATGTGGTTAGTACGTTCAAAGACTTAACCACCACTACCACACACTACGGCCTTAGCATGTTTCACTAAAGAGACGGGGCCTCAATCATCAACATGAACATCGCACCATAGCCCCGTCCATCGACCTTATGATTGCAGCATGTAGTAAATATTCAACTCTTATATTCTCGCGAGTGACAGGAAATCACTCGACTTCTACCGGATCCTATTAGCATAGCATTCTATTGAACCTTACATCTAGTGTTCAGAGTATGGGTACCCAGGATTATGCAACTAAGTTTTCATTCAACTCCTATAAACTTAATGCACGAGTAAAAATAGAGTAATAAGTTGCATAATTTGAAAAATAGGGTTCATGCTCCGGGGCTTGCCTTCTTGAGCAAAGCTAGCCTTGGGCTCCTCCGAACTTTGGTTCGGGTCTTCGACAACTTCAGTTAGATTAACTTGTGCTTCTCACTGCTCACTCTCGGACCCGGGCACCAGCTCGTACGTTCTGTCAGCGAGAGTAGTCCATTCTATATGAATGCACAAGTATGAGTTCACAAGTATGAGTTGTAGATATAGTATATGACATAGATTTTGTTGTAAAGTTACTTATTTAAGATTTATTGGGCAATCGTTAATAGAGTTCATCTTAAACTACTCAACTTCATTCAACAAGAAGGGGTTGTGTTATATTGGAAATTTTATTTTCCAAGCACAAGTATGGATTAAACACAACTACTAATTAACTTCTAGTGATGAAACTTTTATGAAGAGTACAACATGCAGAGACAAAAGCACTGTAAAAATTTCAGATATTTTTATGCAGCAGATTAAACATGAAAAAATAAAATAAACAGCTACTATTAGAATCTAGTTATTTTGTATAGAACAAACCATGCAAGTATTAATGCTAAAAATTTTACAGGGTGCTAATATATCCATATAGGTGTTACTGTAAATTTTTCAGATTTTATTGTGCATGATACAGAGCATAAGAAATAAAACGATATACACCTACTTTAATAAAGATCTATTTCTACAGAACGTTCTATAGGGTTTCTGTGCATAAAACATTTTCTACAGTTTCACTCAGCTAAGTAGGCCTTCTAGTGAAAAGATCATTATTTTTCTAGTACAAGAACTACTGGTTGTGATTTTATTTTGTTAAACAGGGAATAAAAATTTGGCAAGTTTCAGTGGAGTAAACAAGTCCAAAATTTGTGTACAGCTTCTATTCAGTGACAACAAGGCCTCAGCACACTCTTGACTTAAAACTATTACTACAACTACATGAATAAAATAGATAATTCAGTTCTAGCAAATAATAAAGGTGTTTCAAATATATTGTTGTAGTAGGTTTCTGTGCATGACATTTTTATGTGAGACTCTATTCCTAATACGGAAGTTACCATACAAATTTCAAGTTCAGCACTGGTCTATATCAGTGTGTTCATTTAAATGATATTTAAACTTCCATTTAATCTTGAACAAAATATAGTGAGAAACTGAAGAAATGCATGTAACAAAAGTTATATCTTCTTCTAAAGATTCCAGAACAGTTGAATTTACATTTGTCTGATTTTCTACGATTTTATATGTATTTTACAAGTTCACTATTTTTCGATGTAGATTGGAAAACGTGGTTTACAACCAGGTCCTTCAGTTTTTCAGAAAACCCCCTAAAACTAATCCAATCCACGCAATTGGGTCCTGTCACCATGGCTGACCCTTGGGAGCTCGGTTTGGCCCAAAATCCGGCGATCTCGGACCACAGCGGCGAGGGGGAAGGTGGAGGAAATGGAGAGGGGGCCATGGCGCACCTGTAGAGGGTTTCGGTGTGGTCTGGGGTGGACAGTGGCGAGCTCGCCACGGTGGAGCAGGGGCGGCGGCGCTTGGAGCCCGGAGCCCGGCTCCGGCGAGCTCCAGCGAGGAGGAGCGAAAGGGGCTGGGCTGGGAGGCTTCAAGGTGAGGTAGGAGAGCGATTCTGGGGTCTGGCTCGGGTCGAGGAGGGGCGGAGGAGGGGGTGCCACGGCTAGCTCGAGCTCGCGACAATAGCGGGTGGTGGTGGAGCTGTTCGGGCGCGTGAGCAGGAGCTCGGCTTGGCTCTTAAAGGGGCACAGCGAGGGAGAGGAGGGGGTGGGCAGGTTGGGCAGGCTCGGGCAGCGGCCGGGCATGGCTGGGGCGCCATTGGTCGAGAGGGGCGGTGGCCGGGCGTCGGCGTGGCGTACGGTTTCGTCGTGCTGTCGCGACCCTGCGTCAGGCATCGCCGCACGCGTGGCTGTGCGGGGCTGGGCGAGCTGGGCGGTGCAGCAGAGGTGCGCGGGTTGGCTTGGCTTGCCTCGGGCGGCAGGCATGGCCAGCCACATGGCCGGTGGCCTCTGCCATGGCCGTGAGCAGGGAAGGGGAGCTGAGGGAAAAAAATAAAAAATAAAAGAAACGCGAGGGCTGGAACGAAAATTCTTATTTTTCTCCAAAAATTATGTGGCAACTTAAAAAGTTTTGAATACAAAAGTTGTGTAAAATTTCAAAATATCCAACTTTTGTTTCAGGCAAACATTTGTTCGAGTTATGGTTCAAAAGTTATTTCAAAAACTTAAAATGCTTCATTCGGATGGCATGTCATTTCATGAGCAAAACTTCATATTCTCCCCTAAACTTCAACTAGAATTTTGTTTATTATATCACTGATGATGTGCCTATTCAATTTCGGAGTTATATTTGCATCGATGTGGAAGTTACTTAATTTATTTGATTAAAGTACATGTACTCATGCACATATACACATACTTTCAATATAAATGCAAAACCACTTTATGATACATTTCTTTTAAACTTTTCTTAATTCTTTATGCATATTGTTATGCTAATGACATACACCCTCGCTAATTTGCTCCAGCTTCGTCACTACACTAGAGTGCTGGAGTGACCCTAAGGTTTTGCTGTTAAAGGAAGCAGATGTATACAGCTACACTGGGGCGGCTTTGGGCCTAGGGCCACTAGGGCTGTGGCCCTAGGCGTAGCCCAAATCCCCCTTGTACACAACTTACAATTTCATGGACGAGCCACTATTCGTGTCGTGTGCGAAAGCCGCATTTCCCGCCCAGGAATCGCCTGTCCGCGCCGGATCAAGTAAACGAGGAAATCAACGTCTGTGTAATGTGTATCCCCATCTCGCCTCGCGTGCGTGTCTGCCCGAGCTCAATTGCACTGCTCGATTTAAGGATGAGGCGACCAGGTCCATGTCTGAACCAGCTGTGTGCGACGAGCCAGCTTCCGGCCCCTACGTGCGTGATACCCGTGCCTAGTGCCCAGGTAGTGCGTATTGCAGATTTTGGCTCCGTGCAGCTGCAGCAGGTCGGTGTTTGCCTCCCCTGAGGCTGCTGTTTGGGCAAGGGGAACAAGCAACTGTGCAAATTAGTTGAGTATAAAGCTATCGGCTGAAAAATTCTTGACTAGTGCATCACATCAGGCCTCTGATTGGAGCTCAAAACTGATCAAATTTCATATAACAGCTCAAACCAGATCGTGCGATTTCAGCTCCGAGCACCAAAATGCAGACGAGGGCATCACATTGAACCTCGAAAGCAAAGAAATTTAGATGAGAACTAAACTTATAGTGGCTGTGGATCAATGCTACCACAAGGAGCGGAACTGGCCCTTGGCGTGTGGTTTCACCAGCTCCGCCACTGCAGCTACGGCGTGATGTTGCTGGAGATCATCAGCAGACGTTGGCGCAATCACTTACCATTTACCAACCTAACCCGACCAAGGAGAAGGTCCCGTGGCAGCGCCAAATCTTTCCTGCAGACTAGCACTTTCATCATCTCGGGATCAGTCAGGCCCGTCATCACAGCTGCAGAAGCCCCCAGGAAACACCCCCGCCCCTGCATCACGAGCCACAGCTGCAGCAGACGCTTTCTTTGAAAATGTTATTGACGTGCCTTAAACCACCAGTCGATGAAAGTCCATAGCAACATTGTGCGGCCCAACACACATTCACTAGTGAAGAAGGCCGAAAGCCCCAGCCCAATCCAAACCCAAACTCCAGTCTCTGGTAAACACTTCCTTTTCCTTTCGAAAAAAAAAAGGGTAAACACTTCCTTTCGCAGGCCCAAGACTTTGCCTACTCTGCTTCCAGTTTCTAATTTCGAAACGCGTCGAATTCCTTTACATGCATGGACGGACGGAGTCCAAATCCAAAACGATAACGAGGAATTTGATCATACTAATATATATCCCATCAAATTCCTGACGGCACTCCCACGTTTGGTGTGCCAGTGACAAATGAAACATGTCATCGTCGGAATCCTAGAAACGAAACATGTGTCCTGTCACCACCGATCAAGATCCTGCCTGTACCTTTACACGCAAGCAAGCAACGATCTCGATCATGTCATGTCTATCAAGCCTGAACTTTGTGACTTTTGTGTTGTACCATGAGGTGTCGGCACTACCAACCGTTGGCTGCAGTGGCAGAGTGGCTTGCCGAAGCCTGCAGGTTTCCACTATCGGCGTTTGCATTTCTGACTTCCGACGGATGCAGCATTGTCTTGATTCGTTTCAGATTCAAATTCGATTGCTAATTTGAACGGTGAGACTCGCACTCGCTCGTACAAATTTTGTCGAGGTTTGTGGCACGTCGAGCGGCGAGACTCGCGCGTAGAAAATTGGTCAGGTCCCGTACGTGCTCGCGTCGCGTCGAACTTCGAACGGGAGACTCGTGCAGCCGTGCGTAGAAAGTTGGGCAGGTTCGTGTCACGTCCAATTTTCTACTCAGTATCTGACTAGTACACCGCATGGACAATGACGTCATTTCGGATGAACTGCGTGGTTGTTTTCCTCTGGGCTCTGGCTGTGTGTCTCTGGTTTCTGAAGTCTGCATGTTTGGTCGGGCTGTCTTGGCTGCTTCGCCTGGAATGATCACAGCTGCACTTGATGCCGACTCGCTCAGGCTCTGCAGTCCTCATCAGCTCGTTGACCTGTGATTTTCCGGATTATGTTGGGAGCAGAGCCTCTCAGGGTTGCTCAAAAGTCTAGCAGGCCGGTATACCTATATCCTAACTAACTTTTTACATCGTAGAGAAAATTGAGTGGCACGATGATTTGTCTTTTGGATGTAGCAGCTTGAGAGCTGCCTGCCATTCGCCAAAGGTCAACCCCTACAGCCCACAGCTGCACTGCATTTTGTTCCTGGTAAAAGAACAAAAAGACTAAAGAAGTAGTAGTAGTGTTGGTTACTGAATAGCATACCTATTTTTCCATGCGCAAAATGATAGAACGGCCACTTTCGGTCACCAGCGTAGCCTGGACTTTCAGCTCTGAAAGAGGAGCAGCTATGTTCCGTCGTGTCACCGGATGAGGAAACGGAGCAAGGAGCCAAACGGATAGCCGCGCCGCGCGCAGTAGGCGCTCGCCCGCTACGAATGTGCTGTGCTCAGCCTGCGGCGACGCTCGCACGACGCCGAGCGGACGCGGCCGGAAACAGTAGCGGGCACGACCTGACGAGTGATGACCAACCCCTAAAAAAAAGAGAGAGAGCGGCGTGTCATCATGCCCCCCGGCGATCCTGACCCCCAAATCGATCAACCCGGATAAAAAGTAGGGGAACGCACGACGCCCCAGCGGTCGCGCCGGCGCCGGCGCTCGATCCGATCGGTCACGTCGGGCAGGCCGGCAGGGCAGCATGGGCGGCACGCCGCGGTCGCGGACAGGCACGGGCGCTGAGCACACGGGAATAATAATCACCGGTCGCCGAGGCCTCCGCGCGCGATCAGCGTCAAAGCCCAGAGCAGGCGACACGCCGCGCGCGGCGCGACACCCCCGTGCGTGCGTCGTCCAACGGCCCGTGACGACGGCGAGGGAGTGAGTGAGGCACCTGACGGCGAAGTGGGTCGTGCGTGCGCAGGTGCACGGGTGGCGCCGATCGATCCGGCGCCCCCGGCACGGCGGAGGAAGACGACGGGCGCCAACTCGTGCCGGCGTCGTGACGCGCGGGTCAGCCAGCCGGTGGCCGTACGGGTTCGTCTGCCGTGCCGGTTCCTGCAGACATTTTGTTTTGCTGGCTGCAGGAGGGAGAGGATCCGATCAGGTGGGTTTACGAAGCTTGTTCCGACGGCAGCGCCAGAGGAGGTCATCAGAGCCCGTACCGTGCAGATTGTCTTCTACTGTCGGTGGATCCACCCAGAGAAAGAAAGCACTGCAGATCACTGATCCCCGGACGCCGTAACTACCGGCCTCCCACGAACGCTCGAATTCGGATCGCCGTGGGGGCGAGATACGCAGTAACGGCCAGACCGTAATCCTCCTCGCCGCCGTAACATTATATTGAACAGAGATCCCCGTAACCGTAGTAGCATCCAATGCCATCTCTCTCTCTCTCCACATGCATAGGGGGCCCGTCTCAATGGGGAGTTTCAGTTTTCAAGACTGCCACATCAGCTTGACACTCACATAAAATCAGTTTTATGGCACAGTTTCATAGATAGATTGCAGTATTAAATAGTGCAATAGTTGTGTGATCAAATGTACCATGTGAACTATGTAACTATTTGTAAAACAACGTACTAGAATATGATTCATTTAACTCCAATATTTATACGATAATAAGATAAAGTCGGATATATGGAAATGATTACATATAATATATTTCAAATCGTAGATATGTTTCGACGAAACCCGTTCTTGTTCCAAATGTGCTCCACCAAATCCTTTTTAAGTTGTAAATGAGTTGAACGATCTCGAATTTCATCATCTTTCTCTAGAACTCTCTGAAATGGAACCTAATCTTCCGGGGAGAATTCCGGTTCTTGGACGATCATTGTACTTGGAGTCTCATTCAGATCAAGGTTTTCTTCAATATCATCTTCTTTTTCATCTTCCACTAGCATATTGTGAAGTACGATGCAAGCTAGCACAACCTTCTCAAGTTGACCGCGGTCGTACAAGCGAGTTGGTCGTTTCAAAATACACCATCGACGGCATAGTACTCCGAATGCCCGTTCAATATCTTTTCTCTTGGCTTCTTATTCCTGTGCAAACAACTTGTCCTTGTCGGAAATAGGCATCGATATCGACTTCACAAATACAGCCCAATCCGGATATATCCCATCCGCTAGATGGTAACCTAGGTTGTATTGCTTCCCGTTGACCATATATTGGACTCTAGGAGCTTGCCCCTGTAGTTCTTCAAGGAATACAGTAGATTGGTTCAGAACATTGATATCAGAGCCTACAACTCCAAAAAATGCATGTCATATCCATAGATCATGAGATGCCACGGCCTCAAGAATGATCGTCGGGACTTTTTGATCACCCCGAGTAAATTGGCCTTTCCATGCAATAGGACACCTTTCCCATTGCCAATGCATGCAGTCAATAGTACCAAACATACCAGGGAAACCGCATTTCTCGCCAATTTTCAGCAAACGCTCAGCATCCTGTACAGTCGGGCGCCACAAATATTGTCCACCAAAAATAGATATAACACCTTCCGCAAAATTCTTCATTGCCTCCATTGAAGTTGTCTCACCAATTTTTAGAGACTCATCTAAATGATCCGCCGTACTGCTATTGGCCAACTGACGAATAGCCATCCGCCGTACTGCTATTGGCCAACTGACGAATAGCCGCGGTACACTTTTGAAGTGGTGAAAGGCCCTGTCGATTCAGAGCATCCACTCTTGTGGTGAAGTACTCAGACTACTGGCCTAAGGCATCGACGATGCGTAAAAATAGTGGTCTAGACATACGAAATCTTCGACAAAATATCTTAAACGAATAGAGAGGATTGTCCGAGAAATAATCATCGACTAGCAGCTGATGATACTCCTCTCGTGGCCTTTTGATATAATTTCTCGGGCGCAATCGATGGTCAGATGCCTCCTCTTGAAGAGCTTCGACACTAGACTTCAAGACTATCGCTGCTTCACTGATCAAGTCATCTAGGATATCCTCCTCATCGATGAAGTCATCCAACGAGTACAGATCTTTGGGGTCAACAGAATTCCCTCCTGAGTTTTCTTCCTTGAACATTTCCTGGACATTGCCAATATCTTCATTGTGTCAGGAAACAAGCCATATCATTGTCGAGATCAGAAATACAACATGAAGGTGCAGACGTACCTGGACAACAGTGTGGATGTGCAGATGTGAGAGAGAGAGAGAGAGAGAGAGAGAGAGTATTGAGGAAAGCATATGCGTCACATATATAGATTACTGGACACGGAGAAATAGAGAGAGGAAAAGGCATTGCTGCCATAGCATTCACACAGATATCAGTTTCACATGCCACCATGGGTCAGTTTTACATGCCACCATGGATCAGTTTCACATCGCATGTCATAGCATTCACACAGATATGATACGAATCAGTTTCACACGCCACCATGGGTCAGTTTCACATGCCACCATGGATCAGTTGACACTAAAATGAAAAATGACCAAAATAACAGGCCACCAGCAAAGCCTTCACCCTCTTCCTCTCTGTAGCTTTATTCTGCACCATCCATCAGGCAACCAAGAAAGCACCATCCATCCATCCATCAGGCAATCAGCACCATCCATGCATCTTCCTCTCTATAGCTTCATTATGCCTGACAAAACAAATCAGAAATTATTTGATGTTCAAAAGAAAACAGCACGCATAGAGTTATCTGCCTGACACTAGCCTCATGCTTCCTCATTAGTGGCAAATAACTTCTTCTCCATCATCTCCGATGTTTTCTCTCGTCTAGCCTTGCTTCTTCGGACATATGACTAGTGTCTTGACGTAGCAAAGAAGTATAAGCTTCTAGAAACTTTGCTTCCTTTTGATCCTTTGCAGCCTGCATGTTAAGTCTTGAGATCTCAAGCTGCGCCTTTGTCACTTTTTCACGCTCCTTCTTACGCTCTTGCGTAACTTCAATTATTTTGCATCAGTAATATCTCCCACTTCTTTCTTGTTTTTCTCTTTTTCAGACTGAGCAACATATGCGCGCCATTTTGGTTCATTTTTTAGTACCTTCCACCAGTGAACCAATGTGAAAGGCTTTCCATTCTTCTTTTCAAACCGCTGTTGTGCTTCATCCATTAGTTGGTCATCAGAGTATCCACTCTTATTCATATTAGACACTGTAGTCCAAAAGCCATTGAATTCATTTATTGTTTTGCTAAGGCGTGACCAGTGTATCTTCAGTTGGTTAGTATCCCTCATACGCTCTGGTAGGCAGTTCTTGTTAAATTCTTCTGTGACTTGACCCCAAAATGAATCACCTTTCTTGTCATTACCATGTATAGGGTCCTTAGAAATGTTCAGCCAAGCACTTGCCTGCAAAAGAGAATTTATGAAATGAACATCTGCCTGCAAAATCATATGGAAACCATGGCACTTTTGTATTTACCAATCTCACTTCCTCATCATGTGTCCAATATCTTTTCTTGACTGACTTACTTGCTGGAACATCATCATCGTCATCAATTTCAATGTTGTTCTTTTATGCCTGAGTCCTTGTGGCGTGTACTGACATTTGAAACAAAAGAACTGCACATACTGATTGAAACAAGAGAACTGCACACACTATTTGGTCATAAAAATTGACAGGTTTGGTTTCACTGCAATTCTCATGGAAAGAAATCAAGACTGAACTACTACCAACTTACAAAACTGAACTGCACATACTGGTTTCACTACAATTCTCATGAAAAAAAACTGAACTAAGTCAAAGGTCAAGGATCTGCTCACAGGTAAAAATAGTAACAACACATGCTATTAAAGTTATATACACATTTGGCCATTACAAAATTTGAATGAATCAGGACCAGCAACAGTTAAGATTTTCATGAGCTCACAAGCACTGATGCAACCCTCAATCAAAAGATAGGAACATGCCCCACCCAGATGATTCTATTGGCATACTCGATATCATTGCATCAAACAATAACACTGCATCCATTCAAATCAACAAGAGCTGGCTACGAATTCAGGGCTTACAATGGATTTGAAGCTTGGTTTCCATGTGGGGAAGAACTCGGGCCACTGCTTCCTCCAAATCCAGGCCAGCATGGAGCAGATGATGGTGGGGGTGTCGAATCAGACAGGATGGAGACGGGCTGCGATGGCGCTGCTCGATCTGGTGGAGAAGCAGAGGTGCCGCCTTTGCACTTTGCCGGACCACCACCCATCGCTTTCTCTCGGCGGGACATCTCCCACATTGAGATAGAGGGGGAAAACGAGTGCCTTGCCTCGCCACCGGCTTCCTCGTCGCCGAGCACCAGAAGGCAATGGGAGGGAGGGGCACCGGAAGGCAACGTAAGGGAAGGGGCAGGTGGGAGCGCCGTTTTGGCGTGCTGCGGGGGAGGGAAGGTGGTGGCAGCGCCGCGAATTTGGCGCGCTCTCGCGGGAGGGGAGGGGGGTAGCGGCGGCGGCGGCGCGATTTGGCGCGCTCTCGCGGTAGGGGAGGGGGTAGCGGCGGCGGCGGCGCGATTTGGCGCGCAAGTGCGGGAGGGGAGGGCGTGGCAGCGGCGGCGGCGTGATTTGGCGCGCGAGCGCGGGAGGGGAGGGCGTGGCAGCGGCGGCGGCGTGATTTGGCGCGCGAGCGCGGGAGGGGAGGGCGTGGCGGCGGCGGCGGCTCGATTTGGGAGGGGAGCACGAGCGCGGGAGCGGGCAGCGGGATGCGGCACGAGTGCAGGCGCGGGGAGGGGCCGGCTGCGGGGAGCGGGGAGGTCGGGAGGGGAGAGCGGAGCTCAGCGGATCCGCCGATGAAACGAATCGGCCTCAATGCAAGTTTCATGCCGTGTCGTCGGACTAGGAAACCGTGCTGGTACCGTGTCGTGGTGATGAAACCCTATTCCCTTCTCTCCTCTTTAGTTACCCTGCCATGTCACCAAATCTGCTGATGTGTCATAGATTTAATGCCTATGAAACTCTGATGAAACTACATGCGTAATGATGATGTGTCTCTCCCCTGAATTAAACACGTATTTGTACGTATGCCGCGCGTATAGGATGATCTTTCTGGACCCTGGGGCGGTGCTTGGGCTTTCTTGCCACTCCGAGATAGGCACGGACGTGTACGGTGTACCCCCGTATCCTGCGCCGTACGGCTTTGCTCGCCAGCTTCTTCCTTCCTTTGAGCATCCAATACAGGTGCAGCCGGCCTCCTACTCTTCTTGTCGAGCGCTAGCTGTACGGCGCAGATCCAAGTAGCTGTCCAGGCAAGGCTTGTGCTAACTGCTAACCGTTTTACCCGCCACACACACACAGCTAGTAGCAGCTCATTGGCGGCTTAAGCGGTTAAGCTTGATGCTTTGGCGCGGATTCCGAGGCGGGGCGCCTTTTCCTCATGCAACGTAGAAGGTATCCTTTATTCTTGTTTTCCCATCCCAGCAGAGATAGATGAACATGGATGGATGGGGATTTGCACTGCTCTGCTCCACATGGTGATGATGATGCCGGAGCATACGCACCCCCAGCTCTGGAGGGACAGAAACAATGCCAAACACCGGGTGGTGGGAGATGGATCGGAGGAGAAGCATCACCTGACCAGTTCACCTCGCCGTGCGCCTTTCCAGCTGCAGGCTTTTGGCTCAGCTTCTTTCGCCTCACTTCAGCACCGGCCGGCAGGCACACACTACAGAGAGTGAGTGGGAGTGAGGGAGATCATCCTAGAAGGGAGTGACCTGACCTGATGGCATTGGATCCCATGCAGCAGTGTTCTGTGTGCCCCCCAGCCTGCCTATCCATCAAAAGGCTTGGGGTGGTCAAAAGGCTAAAAAGATATGGGGATGCCGAGGGCAGAGGGAACATGGCCTTTGCTTGAGAATCAAGATTTGGACTTGTGCCACTCTCACCTGCCTGTCTGCCAGGCTAACTGGGGCCAGGCCAGCCACTCACTCTCACTCTCGCTCATTGGCCCTCATCAGTGTTGCTTCAGTTGCAAGATGTGAGGAAAGGAAAGCGTTTGCTGAAAGCATGCCTGAAGGAGGACGCGGTAGAGGCAGGTGCTTTGGCCTTTGGGGGTGTAAAACACATTTCTTTTACAAAAAAAAAGAAATAGTAATCCTCTTTCCCACGGTCTTCCATCTTTCTTTTTTGTTGTTAGAATGCATTGGTAGTAAGAAGGGGTAATTCACCTAACAATGTAGCAGCATGCATTGTGCTTTTGCTGCTGGTACTACAGGCTACTAGTAGAGTGATGTGACGGCCTCACTTTCTAAACAAACTGTCCTCCTGCAGGGCTCAAAAGCACCATCACAGTCGGTCAGTCACCAAGACAGAAAAGAGTAGCGAGTACCAACCACAGTCCTGGAACAGTAGTGATGCTCTCTCTTTGTCCGTTCTGTTCTGAACTTCTGATTTTCTATCCAAAGAAATGCAGCTATAAAACAGGGGTGGGTGGGTCCCTTTGAGCAGCGGCGGCCAAGCTGCTGCCGTTACAGAGAGACGGAGAGAGGCCTCGAGTGCCTGTTCCTTTCCTTCTAGATCTGCCACACCACACTTTGGTGTGTGCCATGCATGATGATCCGTCCATACGCAGGGCAACTCGCCCCTGATCCTGATGCGGATCTCATCCATCTACTCATGTCAGCTCGTTGCGCCCTGACAAAGGCAGATGCAGGATCCGATGGCCGTCTGATCTCCCTCCCTCATCTGGATCTCTGTTCTGCTGCCACTTTGCATCCAGCACGAATATAGAACGTAAAAAGAAAAGCATGAACATGCAGTAGCCACATTATTCCACCATACACCACTTTGTTCACAACAAAAGAAATCACCTGGTACTCGCTCACAATAAATGAATTTCCCGTGAAATTCTGCGCGCACCGCGTTCGCCTCGGCGCGAACATTTATCGCCGAATTCGTAGAATTGTTGCCAGTACTTGTAGTACACTTGAGCAAGCAATTCATGTTGTCCTAGCGGTATTTCACGGCGTATCTTCCATCCAGCAATGAAAATGGCCATAGGATTCCCGGCCGGCGCGAGGAGGAATGGACGCGCGCCGCGTGCATAGAAGAACACACAGGATCTTGCAGGTAGCATGCATGCTACGTCGCACACATGGCTCCGTACCTCTCCTCGCTACATACCTTTGCCGGACGCGTTCAGGGGGGAACGTGCAAAGATACCTTGTCCGGCCACCACACCAGCCATGTCCATGCCCGGCGCCGTCTTGCAAAGGAAGCTGGTTGGAAAAGAGATCGGGGGTGGCTGGTAGTGGTTGGGTAAAGTGGCCACAACTGGATCTACAGTGTCAGTCTGAGTTTTCTTTTTTTTTTTGGTTTCCTAAGATTTTTTACTGGGGAAGGAACCATCTGGATGGGGGGTGTTGATCCCTTTGCTATTACTATATGCATGTAATGCTGATCCATTGGATGCAAAGCAAGGATAAAGGTGAAAGGTGTGTACCCACATGCCACCTCAGCTCACCTTCTCTCCCTCTCTATTAGATTAGGTGACTATGATTCTTTACTCCAAAGAAACTGCAAGTAGAAAGAATTAGTGGCAGCTTGTCAGGGGGAAATATTAATGACCTCCTAATGACCATCAGAACGACGATCATGGAGGTCTGGGCCCACCTGCGGCAACGACGACCGCCGTCGGCCCAACGTAGGAGAGAAACGCTCCGCCTCGCCCGACCAAGTCCCTCGGGATCAGACGCTCCCGACCCCTCGACGGCCGGACTCCGCCTCGGGCGCAGACTGGAAGACGCGAGCGCGGATCTCATGGGCCCCCCGCCGGTCTTGCCATAAATGCGCCGCGGCTCTGGCACGCAGAAAGGCGCCCGCGCCCCCGACATGACCCGTCACAACTACCCAAGCGCGACCGCACAGTGCAGGCCGCAGTGGCGCAGTTCTCCCCGATTCGCCGCCATGCACTCATGACCTGCGCCGCCTGGCATGGGAGGAAGCCCGCCCGTCCTCGCGCCCCGCGAATCCGGCGACAGGGACGGGACGTCCGCGTCCCACAGGCCATCAGCAGGGTAACAGGGGCATCCACCTTCCTCGACGGGCACGGATGCCGTGACCAAACGCCATCATCACGCATGCCCGGCGGCACCGGCCCCCGAGGGGATCGTCAACAGGATCCAGAGGACGCCGTCCTCCTCTGGCGGACGCGCTGACAGGCCCCGAAAGCCGGAGCCGGGCACAGCGACCCGGGGGCTCGAATCTTATCCCCTCGTACTCTACTTTTTCTCTCTCCCCTCCCCCGGCTCACATGTAACCCCGAGCCCTCCTTACGCTATAAAGGGAAGGCCGGAGGCCCTGAGACGGGGGACGGAAAAACAGAGGACTCAGACTCTCTCTCACTCTCGCACGGACTCCTTCTCCGGCGAGAAGAACACACTTTCACCATTAGAGCTTCAGTGCACACCCAAGAGACTTGGGACCAGTTTCCTCTCTCGCCCTCCTGTAACCCCTACTACAGACCCCGCGTGGGTAACACGAGCAGCTCCCCATACTGAACGTAGGGCTTCTTCTTACCTGAACCAGTCTAAACCCCGTGTAACCCGCGCAACCATCTGAGGCCGTACGCGCATAAAAGAAATTTACTAATCTTAGTCTTGATTCGCTAATCTTGACGACGACACAGCTGGTTAATTCTCCGGTGCATTCATGTAATGCAAAGCCAGATAAAAAAAAACAAATAAAGATGTGGCTCCAATGTGCAAGCCAAGGCAGGGAATAAACCGATGGCCGGATCTGCCAGTAAGTGCAAATTCAGATCCAGAAGCAACATACCAGTATACAAGTGTGCTACACACACCACTTTAGTATATACTACGTGTCTACGTGTAGTATGCGCTAAAGCGTGTCGGTGGTGGTGACTTGCAAGCAACGTACCGTACCTTTTTTTCTGGCTGGGTTCTTTATCATGGCGACAAGTGCTCCACCTGCTGCTGACCTGGCCGGTTAGAGCGGTTGATGAGGCAGTTTACTGGTGTAGTAACAGCTGGGTACTACTGGCGTTCTGGCATGGCGACACGCCACGCCGCTGCCTTTACGCCGGGGCCGACGCCGACAGGTCCGGCTACGGCGAGCTGCTGGTAACGTGCCCTGTCTGTCAGGGACGCACGGACGCCATGCCAACGAGCGCGGCAGGGGGAGATCAGATCGCCCCTGTCAGACTCCGACGGCAGCACGGCGCACGCGTAGAGAATGTGAGGGACGCGACGCGACAGCGGCGACCGCAGCCGAAGCATCGTGGTCTGGTGGGGAAATTCGTCGCCGGAATTACTGGCCTCGCCCGGTACGTACGCCGTGTCGTTTTTACTGCCTGATGTCGTGCTGTTCTGTGTCTGCCTGATCAAGATCGACGGATGGAGCGGTTAAAACTTTTTTACTGCTGCTGCCGCGGTAACGTTTGCGCGGGGGTGAAGGGTCAATGCGGCATTATCTCGCGGCCAAGGATCCGAGGTTGCTGGCTGGCTGCTACTTGCCGGGGTTGACTTGGGAGCCTGACATTGATCGCCTCCTTTTCATGGCGGCCAGTGGAGAGGCCGAGCCAATCAGCCAACCGAATCGTCCCGGACATACCCTCTCTGCTGCTGGTTCGTTAATACTCGTAGCAGGAGGTTAGTAGGGCAGGTTGTTAATAAGGAAGGTTGGTGAAAAAGGTACGGTGGTTTTATTATTTTATTTATTTTACTATCTTACTTTGAGAAGGAGGAGTTCTCTTCTCCTCCCATGTTCTGCTCACCTACTCTTGAATCTCGGTGTGGACCCGGCGGCTTCAGTTCACCTTCGGATCCCCGTCTCTGCTATTTTTTCTTCGGCTCTTGCACGTTGCAGGATCCCAATGCTGATTTGGCAACGCTTTTGCCAACCGAAAGGGAGAGCAAGAAACCAAGTGCCTCTACTAAAAGAAAATCGAATGGCTGCCCTCAAAAAAAAAACAAAATCGAATGGCGAATGCGTTTAGATAAAAAAATGTACTTTTTTTAGTGCGAACTGCATAGGAAAAGCAGGGCTCAGCCTTCTTCACTTGGCCCTGCCGATACTGCGCGTCACCGGCCAAATTTAGCGTCTCAAGAGTTCAGCGGAATGTGTGCTAGAGTCTCATGATTGCACGAGCCAGGCGGCGTCCATGGCCGTCCCCTTTTGCGCCTCGCCCCGTCTCCAACCTCTCACCGCCGCTACGCGTGTCCTCCGTCGCGCAACTACCTCCATGCCCCTGCACATGCCCACTGCCCCTGCAGGAATCTAGCCACCACCGCGCCACCCCCTGCCCATCTCACCCTTGGCCTTGGCCACGACACAACAGCGCCGCACCGCCACCGCCACCGCCACCGCTCGGCTCTGCATCGAAGGCAACAAGATGCTCTCCCCCTCTCTTCTTCCCTCATGATGGCTTTCCTAAAACAACTAGGGGCCGAGACCTATTCCTGAGGCCAAGGGCAGGGGTCATCCTCCTCTAACTGTAGACGCAACAGCCCATGTGAAGCGAGGGGATGGATCAGGGGAGGAAGAGAGGAGAAAGTTTCTGCAGCTCCTTCCCCTTGTTCCTCTCCCTCCTCCCACTTGACCAGGGAGAGCGAACCGGTCGCCCTCACCCAGCCTGCACAAGCACAGCTCCCGGGCTCCCAGTCCCAGCCTTCCACTCCAACCAACCAACCCAACCAAATCACCAGTCACCATGGATCCACCCAGCCGCTTCCACATGGCCGCATGTGGCGGCCGCGAGAGCTGTTCCTCCGGAGGGACAAGAGGCTTCTCCTCGTGTCCATCTCACCCCTGAGGCGGCCCTGCCTGCCATCGTGCAGTGATCTGAAGAGCAAACACCTGTTACAAAATTGCAACTTGGGACTTTTTTTTTTACCGTGCCTGCAAGCAGGAGGAGGAATGTGCCATGATCACAAGGCAGGCGGGCATGTAGGCGGCACAGGAAATTTACAGAGATAAATAAGGACCTGGCCTGGCCTGGAGGGGGGAGCGAAGGGACAAAAGAGCAGAAAAGTACACCCACAGCCTGCCCACGTTTCTTCGCCTTCCTTCCACCTCACTCCATGTCTCCATCCATGATCCATGGATCCATCCACAACAAGCTCAACCAACCAAGTCTGAAGATCAGGCAGAACAGCAGAATGGCTTCTCTCCACATCCGGGCCACGGAACTTGGCCTGCCAGATCAAGTTAGAACACGAAAGATCCTTGCTTGCCTCGTCACGTGCAGAACAGCAGAAATGCAGAATGGCTTCTTTCATCTAGTACTGTCAGACGCAAGCCCACAATTCTCGTTGAGCTTTTGTTCAAGTTAGGCCTCCTCCAGCGTAGAAATTCACCGTTTAGAAAACTAATTTAGCCGACGACGTTGCTCGCCGGTGGAGGAGGCCTTACCGGACCTTTCCCCTGCAATCGACACAAGAACCGAACCCATGCTAAAGCAACACAAGTACACAGCAACAGAGCTGAGCCCCATGATCTCTTTTCGAGGCAAAAGTTCGCAATTTTGATAAGGTTTGAGCTATATTTTGATAAATAATGAACAGATCTCTGGGAATTCTCTTACAAGCTCTTCACTTTCCCGTTCACCGTCCCTATAAATATCCCAATTCTACAGTTTCTACTCCACACAACCCCCTAAAAAACAGAGGAAAAAATAATAAACCAACGCATTATTTGTACGAGAGCTTTGTACCATGCCATGGCCGTGCAAACCAAGAACGGAAGAAGAGGAGGGCGAGGATAAAAGCCAGCCACGGCGTGCAGGAACTCCGAGGACACACGGGTACATCGACGACCGCGGTACCGTGGAGCCCTTAATCGGCGGCCCAATTGAGCTGCGGCGGCGCGGATCGCCGGTCCCCGGCATGCCGGCCGGCCGGGCGTCAGCCCGCCCGGATCCGCTTCTTGGGCGGCAGGGCGCGGAATATGGTGGTGAGGTCGCGCGCGACGGGGAAGAAGGCCCGGCGCGCCGACGGCGCCGCGGACGACGGGAACTTGCGCTTGGCGGCGGCCGGCGTCGCCGGCGGCGCCCACGCGGGCTTCCGCGGCGCCGGCGGGCACTCGGCCGGCGCCCGCAGCCTGCTCCCCTCCGACGTCGGCGTCGTGGGCTCCGCCGCCGCCTGATCCTGGCCTCCCGCCGCGGGCGAGGCCGCCGGCTCCGCGCCCGGCGCCCGCAGCCTGCTGGCCTCCGAAGTCGGCGTCGAGGGCTCCGCCGCCTGGTCCTGGCCCCCCGCCTCCACCTTCCGCGGCGCGGGCAAGGCCGCCGACTCGGCATCCGGCGCCGGCGCCGTGGACGATGAGGCCGCCGAGGAGCAGGCGGGCTGCGCCGGCGCCTGCGACGCCGCGGTCCTGATTGGCGCCAGCGCCGGGAGGACGTCCCCCGCGGCTGTGGAGCTCATCTGGCCGGCGCGCGTAATTCTGGCCGTCGTGGGGGAGCAAGGGCGGGCGCAGGCGTCGGGTGCGGCCGCGCGAGGGAGGAGGTGAAACGAGGGAGGGGAGAAGTAAGCCAGGCGGTAGCGCCAAGCCGCCGAGGCTGTTAAATAGTCCGCCGTCGAGAGAGAGAGAGAGAGAGAGAGAGAGAGAGAGAGAGGAAAGAAGATAAACCGCTTTGATCGGCTTGTGTGGGCCCCGCTTTATTACTCCCATCGACTTTGGCCTTGCAGTAATGCACGATGGAAAATAAAAGCAACGGAACCGGTCCAACAGTAATCCTGGATTTAATGCATTACGATCCCAAAAATATCATGGACCAAACAATCCTGAAAGCACGATAAGAAGTTGATCGCTGGGCCTTAATAGAGGTAGGGTAATAAAAACATACCGTTTTTTTATTGGATGCCTAAAGGGATACAGAGGAGAATAATTGCCAACCATTGCTATCGTGATTTATAACACGCCTTTTAAGTTGTTCTGTCCCAAGGTGAAATTGCCTTGTCTCAACGGACTTTTTTAATAAAAGAACCAGTATGTGGATGTGGATACGGGATCTCGCAACCTTCTCGTGCAAGCCGGGCAGCGCGCGGTGCGAACAACGCCGACCCTCACGACGCATGCGGGGTGCGGCGCGCGCGCATGAGCGTCGCCGCGCCGACGCGGCGCCCCTCGCACGCCCCGCGCGTGCCGGCGGGCGGCCGGCCGCGGCTGTAGCGAAACGGCGGGGCAGCCCCAGCCCCCGGCCGCGTGATCGTGTGAGCGAGGTGTCGCCGCCGGCACAAAAGCGCCGCGCGCCGGTAGAGTGGCTTGGAAGTAGCCGCGCGCGGCGCCCGCCGCCGGCCGGGCCGGCCGTGTCAATCCGCACAGGCACAGCTCAGCCGGTTGGTTGCCGCGGGCGCCCGGCACCGCTCGTCGGGCAGGCAGGTAGGCCGGTAGAGTAGCTTGGGCGTCAGTAAAGCAGAACAACTGACAGAAAAAGAAGCACCCACCAATGCCCAGTGCAATGCAAGCGGGGTAGCACACGAGAGGCTCGAGAGCACCTCCACGGGAGATGATGCGCACGTGTTACGAGACTGCCCCTGGGCCCGCTTCCTCTCTCAGCTGGGCACAGATCGACCGGCGATTTATTCGTCGCTATCTAGTCCTCTCTCTCCTCCTTTTTCCTTGTCGCCGGGTCAAATCGACCCGCTGCGGACGCCCTGAGCTGAGGTGACGCTGCACTCGTGCAGGCAGGAGATAGAATGAATTTCTTTTCCTTTTTTCTCTCTGTTTCTAAAAAAGGGGGGAAGAAATTGGGTGGTCTGAAATTTATTTTGCGCAGTCAGCTTCGCAATATCTGTAGAGATGGACTCCTCCTATCTCCTTTCCGGCCGATCTTTCTCTATCCCGGCACCCATTTTTTCTTCTTCAATTTCCGTGGGATACAGCTGACGGATGGACGGACTACGACTGCGAGTAGTAGGATTGCGTAGACGGAAACGCCACTTGGAAACGGACACGCCGGTCAGTGACACAAGGCGCCAACCGATCCACTCAGCGACAAAACTATACGTGGCCTGCGTTTGAAAAACCCGGCGCGGGAAAAAAAAACTGCTGTTCTTACTTAGAAGGGGGTCTCGCAGATGCTTTCTTTTTTCGGGCGAAGTTCGGATATAAATAAGCACTGGTTTTCGAATTCCGAAATTTCGGTCAGAAGTGGTAGTACAGCCGGATGTAGGTATGCTTTGGCTGCGATGAACTGCATGATGGGCCTGTTTCTAGCTCACCCGCTGCCTCCTGCTCTTCTGAAGAAAGCGACGGGGGGTCTGGCTGAGAAGGGATAGAAACGCCCTCCAATTGTGGGGAGAATTGCGAGGACTGCCACTGGCTTGGATTAGAATGGGGGAGGGGGGGAGGGACCATCGCGATCAGTTCAAGAAGGGGCCGCAGGTGGGCCAGATCTCGGTTCCCCACCCGGCCGGGGCCGGCCCACCCTGCGGGCCGAGTTAGTTGGTCGCAACAAAAAAGGATGAAGATGATGGGGCCTGCTGGCCCCGCCCGGATGGGTTTTGTTTGCTAATCCAGCATTTCTTTCCTCCAAGCGAGGAAAAAGAATTCGGTCTACCTTTTCTATTGCGGGGCCATTCAAACGCGAATGCTAGGGGTCGCGCGCGCGGGTGCGAGCCCCCGCGTCGCAGAAGCCCCGCGCGCATGAGCGTTTCCGGCTCCCGCGCGGCCCACCGATGGTCCGTGGGGCGGCCCATTGGCGTCCGTCGGTCCAATTGTGTGTTTTTTCTTTTTTTCTGGAAGTTCCAACAAAATATTATTTTTTATTTTTTTCAACGGAATATTTTTTATTTTAAAACGTAAGATTGGATCCAACCGAACAAATTTTATTTTTTATTAGATGTAACTTTTTTTTTCTTCCAACAGAATATTTTGTTCCGGCAGAATAATTTATTGAAACTTTTTTGTTCTAGTGAAACAATTTATTTTAATAATGGAGGACGCTGCGGGCCGGCGGCCCAAGAAGTATTTTGACAGCCCAGCTAGCTCCCCACGCAGTCCAGCTCCCCCGCTTCTGCGACAGCCCGGCTCGGGGTCACACGGGTGACCCCCGGGTAGCCCCCCATTCAATCGCCGTTGCTCTCGACACCGCACATTTTTTCATTTATTCTTCATAATTATTAGCTCATATTTATTCAGATTTATAAATTATTACACGCTCATGATCATAAAAATACGGGTCATATTTCCCTGCACAGATGGCTACTGTTCGTAGCACGCCACTTGCCTCTGTCGGTCGAAATTAATCTGCCAACAAAAGTTCGTTGCTTCATACTATTCTATCGAAGAAAAATCCTCTTTAATTACTTCTCACCCAGTTGCTGTCTTTCCTTTCGTGCTACTAGCTGTCTTTCCTTACGATTACTTTTAGTTTTCCACACGGTTTAATTTCGAAATTAAAAACCGACGTATGTGATGAACTTTTATTTATTGGAAACCCGATCTGGATCGGCGCTCTTTTAATTTGGGGCAAATTAAAGGCCCAATACATAATTATTATTCTACACGCTACGTGCAATGCAATAATGGTAGGCCTTTTTTGGTTTGTCCTGTAATAAAGCCCTCACATGTAACATAGTAGTAACATGCATGGGTAATGATGGACTGGTGATCAACACGTACGGATCTATACATATGTATATCCACTTTGAGAACATGCATGCTCATGTCCATAACATCCAGATTAGCATGCTCTACTTGTTTTATCAGCTGCTGCTGATTAGAATGATATAAGAGGGATGTTCAGAGGTTGAGAAGAAGGAAGCTAGGCGCGCGCGCGGTGGGATATGTATTGGATTGGACACGCTGCCATACCATACATGGGTGGGAGGGGTCCCACGCGCATGTGGGGGCCATGTGCAGATAGACATCATGTCGACGTCTTTGTCATGGTTGATGATCGCGGCCGGAAGACGGCTCATTGATTTGTCTTTTCATGCAAGCTATACTAGATATAAGATAAGAGCAACGGAGGATCCAATGCTTGCGGCGCGTAATGATGCTTTCTTTTACAAAATCTGAATGGATTAGGTTGACTGCTCGAAAGCTTAGTCACGCGCATACGTAATCTAAGTACAAGCACCTAATTAGGATGCAGGTTATATTTATTTTGAGTCACCGACCGATCCAAAAATTTGATAAAATAAATTATATACGTAATTAATTTAGAATGAGAAATAAACTAGGATGACAAGTTATTATAATTATTTAGTTGAACTATAAAATACACCATTAGATACCCACTTACATTTTTACCTACACGCATATATTTTTCCTCGTTTGTATCTTTTTATCCCCAAAAATCTATGTTGTGACGATGATATCTATACATGCACCATAGATGGTCAAATGGACCGGACCCAATAGACGGTACGAGGTCAGACACTAAAAAACACGACACTAACACGGCCTGATCCGATCGCTATAGTGTCGTGTTGACCTGATACGATGAGTTGGGCCGTGCCTGGGCCGCAACCTCGACACATAGTGTTAGTCCGTACACCACACGATTTTAAGCCTGGCACCATCAAGCTTATTAACAGCCCATAAACTTTTCTGCCCTCAAGAGATAACCCTTATCCAGATGACCACATCCCTCTCCCGCAGGAGGCCCGGACCGCCACCTTTCCTCTCTCTCTTCTCTCTCACGCGCGGCTCGGCCCCTCTCTTCCGCCCGCCCCTTCGCTTCCCCCACCGATGGAGCAGGAGCGGCGCACGCGGGGGCGGGAGACAGCCAGCCGGCGAGCGCGGGCGGAGGGCAACGGGCGAGCTGTAGCGGTGCGGGCAGATGTCGAAGACGGCAGGCCGGCGAGCAGCAGTGGCGCGTGCGGAGCCCCGAGATGGCCGATCGACGAGCAGAGGTGGCACGAACGAGCAGCGGGCAACGGGCAAGCGGCACTGAGGCGGGCGAGCGGCGGCGGCGCGTGCAGGCGAAGAGCAGCAAGCGAGCAGCGGCGACGCGCGCGGAGGCCAGAGACGGTCGGCCGACGAGCAGCAGCGGCGCCACCCGATCGGAGATGGGCTCGGCAGGCTGGTGGGCTGGCCGTGATCGACGGGCCGATCGGGTCGGCCCGGCACAGTTAAACCACCGTCGACGTGCCGTGCGTGGGTCGCCTCTCAGCCCGTGGGCGGACACGGCACGGCACGGTTACAATTGGACCCGTGCCGTGTTGGGCCGTGTGGCCAGTTTAGCCATCTATAGAAAGGACGACGTGGAGCGCGCATTCTGCACATCTACAGTTGCGATCGGAGCAAGAACGAACTGAAAGCTATCCACTGTACACGATGGCAGGCATTCGTGAATCTCGCAGCATCTATATACGTGCGTGCGATCGGAGGGAGCAGACCAGCTTCCGATCGACCCCGTTCAATGCCTACCCACCTTGCGAGATCGCAACCAATGCCGTGTACCACGCGCGGCGTTGCAACCAATGCTGCGCACATGCATGCACGAGCATGAACTCTTGTAGCGTGCGTTCTGGTGGTGCTGACGATGCTGCTGCCTGCTGGGTTAGTACTTTGGAGGTTGTAGACGAGGCTTGCGTGGCATGCATACGTGGGGACGGGCATATATGCATGTGCGCTAGCTGTGCAGGTACAGCCATGCCTGCATGCATCTCTTTCCAGTAGGGCAGACGACAATGCAAGAAGGTGTGGACACCATGGCTATGCGTACTGGATTGTGATGGATATGGTCTCCTCCTCTCGCTTCCCTGACGGCTGGGCTGACCATGGATGCGATGCCGCTGGGACGACGACGGTGGCCCGATTGATCTGCGCTGCACCGTACCAATCATTCGCCCGACGAAGAGGAAAACAAGATCTAGGCACCAGAGATCGAGCGCTGGCCGATCGCGTGCATATGAGCATATCCATCCAGTGAACACGCCACGCTGGCTATGCCTATCTTCTTCTCTCGCCTCTCTCTCTCTCTCTCTCATGCTATGTGCAGGATGCATGGTAGTCCGTGACTGACGCCCTGGCCCACGGCTGAAGCGCGCGCAGGCAGGCTTGGCTTCCGCTGAGAAGCAGCAGCGGGCCCGTGACGACGGACACGGCATTCGGCCCGGTAAACCTCGGGCTCCAGCGGGCCGGTCGGGGCCACATTAACGTACGATTGCCACTCGGCCCGGCAGTGTGATTTTAGTCTCGCGCCGTTTCCTTTTCTGGCGGCGCGTCCGCTCAGGGTTTTTTTTTCATTTTCAACGAGCGGCTCAAGAGGGGAAAAAAGGCCGGGGCAGCGAAAGCAAAAACCCCGTTCGAACTGCAGCGACGCATCTGGCTGGAATTCTGGATGGACTAGAACCGGCTGCCGAAACAGGACTCTCACACGCAGCACAGACCACAGACAGCCGCAGCCACGGGCAGGCAGACACCTGGTTCTGAACCTCCGCCGGATCCATTCCAGTCTGAACCAGGCGAAGCGATGGAGCACCACCATCGTCCATCGGCAAGCAACAGCTTGCCAGCAGGGTCACCACCGCCAAGCACGCGGATAACCAACTGATCAGCTGCACATCCTCGTCGCAGGCCGGCCGGCCGGCCAGCAGCCAAGTCAAACCTCGATCGAAAGGGAAGGAAGCAGTGGCGGCTGTCGTACGTGCTGCCCCGGTGGCGACCGGCGACTGGATCATTGAGGTGCTGTACTGGGCCGCGCGTCTCGTCTCTCGTGTCATGTCCACTCACTCGATCGATCGCTCTATCTGTCTCCCTCACCCTCTCACCGGTCGCAGGCGGCCTTCGGATCGTGCCCCAGATCTTCCAGGCAAATTCAGCTCGCTCTCCTCGACCCGTGCCGTGCCGTGCCTTCGTTTCGCTCCCGCCAAATATCGCGACCAACCAACCAACCAAACCGCCAAAAGAGAGCAACCGCAGGAAGGCGGCTTTTCGTTCGTGGATCAATGGCGATGAGCTGATGATGTGGTTGGAGGCGAGAGGCCGGCCGAGAATATCCGGCGAGATCCCCATCTGCTGGACGGCGACGGGGCCCCGGCCGCGGCATGTGACAGCAACAGCAAGGGGACAAGGGCAATATCGGCAGCCTTAAGGCCCTCCACAACGTTGCAGTGAAGCCAGTAAAAAAAGAGTGCCCGCGACTGAAACTGGGCATCACTTCTTATATGTCACAGTGGTGAAGCATTACTATGAGGCTACCGGATGAATAGAAAAACAAAAAACAAGGATATAAGCTGCAGCCGTTGCTCACTTGCTGAGGACAGCAGCAACTAAAAAAATGCTTGAACAGTGGATGGGCACCGGCGCCTGTTGATTCACCGCTCCGGAATCTTTTGGAATTGGTATCGGTGGGCACAGTGTTGATAGTGATGCTTCAAATAGAAAGAGAGTGTTTGGGCATTACTTTAGCCATACGTTGTGGAGGGCCTTACCCCCTCGCGAGCGAAGGGACAGACGGCATCAGGCCCCGTCGTCCCGTTTCGCCACGATTCTTCTTCAGGCCACTTCCATGTCTTAGCTTCCATGCCATGCTGCCACCTCTCCTTTTCTTCCTCATCCTCCTCCTCCAGATTTGCAGCTCCGTTTTGGAGGAGGGGTCTTCTTTTCTGGTGGGTAAGATTGGTGGTGCAGGATTCTTTGACCATCCAACAAATGCGAACTACGGATTTTATTTCTAGGGTTGGGATATTTTGGACCAAAAGTGGAGGGCAAGAAAGGTCGACCAGTGACTGATCTCGGCACGTCCGCTCAGTCGCAGCCGCACGTTCAATTCCGGCGAGATATTTCGTCGTCGGGCACCAATGCAGGAACCCGCATTGTTTCCGGTGTGTTCGTTCCACCATATTTTACGAAGCGCACCAAAGGATGTCATGTCACCTGGATATTTCTTGCTCGTTGTACACATCAGTTCACTAGGCATTGTTGCTGTGTCACAACGTGCCTGCAGAATATCCGGATCTTCGTCAGACCAGACGATAGGCAAAGTCGACGAATCGGACAAGCATGATGCTGTTATTCTAGATCACGGATCACTAGGTGCGGGATCGACTCGAGTAGTCTCTCTGTTTCTAATTCTAGCATCAATATAGTCGTGCGCGTGTGCGTGCGTGTGTATAAGATCAAACCGAGAGAGGATTAGGGTAGATTACCTTGCTCTGAGGAAGACGACGCCATCATGCTTGTTGGTGGCGTCTGCGCACGGGCAGCATCGCGCTGTGCAGGGGTCGGGACAGATCCGCTCTGTGGCGGCGGTGGTCGGTGCAGTGTAGACGGTGGAGCTTCCCGCCGCCGCAGCGCCACCCCTCGAGATCGGGTTAGGGTTTAGATGTCGGTGGGGAGTCGGGGCACGACGATCTTTGGCGTGCGTGCCTCCCGGCCCCCACCTCTCTATTTATGTGGCGCTGGCGACGGGGGCCCACCAACGCGAGTTGGGTTGGGCGCCCCCGATCAGGGCGCGGATCAAGGCTAAGGCCTTTGGGCCTTAGGTTAGAGATCAATCCAACAATCTCCCCCTTGATCTCACATTATCTTTCTCTTTCACTTTTCTGTTTTCCTTATCTCATCACAGATTTATGTATAGGGCATATCTCATCGTCACGCGCAACTGCCGATAGAATCAATAGCCACAATACACGCCTCTGTTCAGAAATAGATTCTGTATTCCTTTTGGGCCTCTATTATCCAGAGATCATAGGCTGTACCTCATTCCCATGCCGGCTACGTGTTCCATGAACACGCTGGGTGGTAGGCCTTTCGTTAGCGGATCCGCAAGCATATCTTTTATTCTTATATGCTCGAGACTTATGGTATGATCCTGGATTCTATCTTTTATCGAATAAAATCTTATCTGTATCGACTTTGTAGCCGTGCTCTTCTTGTTATTATGAGCATAAAACACTGCTGGCTGGTTATCGCAGTACATCTTTAGTGGTCTTTCTATATTGTCCACCACTCTTAAGCCAGGTATAAACTTCTTTAACTATTCTACCTGCCCGGAGGCCTCGTAGCATGCTATAAACTCAGCATACATCGTCGATGTTGCTGTGACCGATTGTTTAGAGCTTCTCCATGAAATAGCTCCCCCTGCGAGAGTGAAGATGTAACCCGTCGTGGATTTTCTATCATCTTCATCTCCCGCAAAGTCTGAATCTGCGTATCCTTTAATCTCTAAAGAATCGATTCTTCTGTATGTTAGCATGAGCCCTTTTGTGCCTTTCACATATCGCAAGGCTTTCTTTACAAGTTTTCAGTGTTCTAGACCTGGATCTTTCTGAAATCTGCCAAGCACATTAGTGACAAAGGCTAAGTCAGGGCGTGTGCACACTTGAGCATACTGTAAACTTCCAACTGCCGAGGCATGCGGAACAGTTTTCATCTGTTCTTTTTCATACTTATTTCTGGGACTCTGAAAATCTCCATATCTGTCACCCTTGACTATCGGAGCAGGAGTAGGTTTACTCGCATGCATACTGTATTTTTCTAGAATCTTTTGTAGGTATGTCTCTTCTGACAGACCTAGCACCCCATTTCTTTTATTTCGGTGAATCTCAATCCCTAGCACAAAAGAGGCTTCACCAAGGTCTTTCATGTCAAAATTTGATGATAAGAATTCTTTCGTTTCTAACAGTAGACTGACATCACTGCTTGCTAGTAGAATGTCATCCACATACAGTACCAGGAAAATATATTTCCCTTTCTTGAATTTTGTATAAATACAATTATCTTCAACATTCTCTATAAACCCAAACTTCTTTATAGTCTCGTTAAACTTCAAGTACCACTGTCTTGAAGCTTGCTTTAATCCATAAATGGATTTCTTTAAATGACATCCCATATCTTCTTTTCCTTTTACGACAAAACCTTTAGGTTGTGCCATGTAAACTTTTTCTTCGAGATCCCCATTTAGGAATGTCGTCTTTACATCCATTTGGTGCAATTCCATATCGAAATGTGCAACCAAAGCCATAATTATTTTGAAAGAATCTTTACATGAGACCGGAGAAAAGGTTTCATTGTAATCTATTCCTTCCTTCTGTGTAAATCCTTTTGCCACAAGACGAGCCTTGTATCTTTCTATATTCCCTTTGGAGTCACATTTTATCTTGTAGACCCATTTACAGCCTACTGTTTTGGCTCCTTCAGGAATTTATTCTAAGTCCCAAACTCGGTTGGTCCTCATCGATTTCATTTCATCTTCCATGGCTTCAAACCATTTAGATGAATGTCTGCTTCTCATGGCTTCTTCGAATGAGATGGGATCATCTTACATTCGAAACTCTTCTGTGTTATACACTTCATAATCAACAGGAATAGCTGATCTTCTTTCTCTTTGAGATCTCCTAGGAGCCTCTTCTGTTCGAATGTTATCTGCTGGAACCTGTGACGGCTCCCCCTGATCTGTGGCAACGTTATTATCTATAGGATCCTGAAGGACAAGTTCCACATTTTCATTCTGTGTCGCCACAGAAGGGATCAATTCGGGAACTGGCATCGCAGTAACTCGTACCGCTGGTGCAGTCTCAGCAGGCAGCGAGAAAAACGGTTCCTGAATCATTGGAGTGGGCGCGTATACCCGCTTCTCCTCAAGAACAATCTTTCGAACTGTTGTGTTTTCCCGAATCATCTCTTCTTCTAGGAAGGTAGCATGTCTCGTTTCTACAAACTTTGTAAATCTGTCTGGACAGTAGAAACGATATCCTTTTGATCTATCTGGATAACCAATAAAATGGCAACTCACTGTCTTGGGATCCAATTTCCCAATGTTCAGGTTGAATATCTTTGCCTCAGCAGGACTCCCCCACACCCGTAGGTGATTCAGTGAGGGTATCTTTCCTGTCCACAGTTCATACGGTGTTTTAGGCACCGCTTTACTAGGTACTCTGTTGAGAATATAGACAGCGGTTTTCAACGCCTCCATCCATAAACTCACAGGCAGCGTAGAATAGCCGATCATGCTTCGTACCATGTCCATCAAGGTACGATTCCGTCTTTCAGCCACTCTATTCTGCTGAGGATCGCCTGGCATAGAGTACTGGGCTACTATTCCTTGTTTTGTTAGGAACCTCACAAAAGGTCCTGGAACCTGTCCGTATGGGGTATGCCGACCGTAGTACTCCCCGCCACGGTCAGAACGGACAACTTTTATCTTTAAATTGTGCTGATTTTCAACTTCAGCCTTGAATTCTTTAAATTTATCTAATGCCTCTGATTTCTCTTTTATTGGATAGATATATCCATAACGGGAATAATCGTCTGTGAACGTTATGAAAGAGTCATAACCGTCTATGCTTTTAACTGAGAACGGTCCGCAGATATCTGTGTGAATTAATTCTAAAATACCTGCACTGTGCTCAGCATTTTTCTTTGTTATCTTTACATATTTTCCTTTAATGCAATCAATGTATTTGTCTGAATCTGAGAACTCAAGAGGAGGTAGAATTTCATTCTTAACCAGCCTCTCTATTCTCCCCCTCGAAATATGGCCTAGCCATAATTTCGACGACGTGTCTTGAGTTCTCTTTCGTTTTCTGTTGTTATCTGTGGTTTCAGACACAATCGCATTCACATCACATACGGAATTCACACTTTCACATAGCGATAATAAATAAAGATCGTTTCTTCTAAATGCAATCGAAGCAACTGTATCATCAAATTCTATTACACACATGCCGTCTCCAAAACGACATGCAAATCCATTGTCATCAAGACGAGATACACTAATCAAGTTTCTCTGAATTATGGGAACATAAAATACATCTTTAAGCAATAAATTAAAGCCTGTGTCGAGCTCTAAGAGGAGGTCTCCAACCGCCTCAACATCTGCCTCGACTCCATTTGCGACTTTAATTCTATTTTCTCCCCTTCCCGTAGTTCTCGTTGAACGGAATCCCTGTAAGGAGTTTGCAACATGAATAGTTGCTCCTGAATCAATCCACCAAGTAGATTTCGAATAATCTTGATACAAGGATTCATTTATAAATGAGATAATGTTCTCACCTCGTTTCTCCATAATCATCTTTAGATAGTCGGGACAGTTTGTCTTGTAGTGTCCCTTCTGTTTACAGTGAAGGCACTGATCCTTCTCCACTAGAGGTTGCCCAAACTTGGGCATGTGCTGTGGCTGAGCCATCTGGGGTCCCTTTCCTTTGGATGAAGAGGAAATATCTTTATTATATCTTTTTTCTTGTTCACATAGTTTATGGATCCACCATGTGCATTCTTTATTCTCTCTTCTTCTTGTACACACTCGCTATGGTCTTTTCAATATCCCATTTTTCAGGGTTCATGTTGTAATTGACAACAAAGTTGTCAAACTCTTTTGGCAACGAAGCAAAAATCAAATGAACTATGTGTTCTAGTTTGAACTCCATATCCATTGGCTTAAGCTTGTTGTTAATGTTCACCAAGCGATGGATGTGCTCTCTTATCCCACCTCCCAAGTACCTCTCTGTAACCAGTTGTTTGATCAACTGGGTAGCATAAGTATTTGAGGAGCCAGTGTACTGACTCCTTATCTTATCGAGGTACTCAACGACAGTAGGAAGATCTGTGATTGCCCCCAGAATGGCGGGCTCTATGGTGTTCTTGACCACTGCCAAACATTTCTTGTTGGCAGGTAGCCACTTGGCATGATCAGCGTCATACCTCTGTTTGCTCGCCTTGTAGGCGAGCTTTGTTTGCTTCCAAGAAGCATCTGTAACATCTTCCCCCCTGACCGGTCTCTCAGGTTCAACTGGAACCAGCACAGTGAGGACCCAATCTAGCTCAGCCATGGTAAAGAAGAGATCCAACTTCTTGTACCATTCATTATAATTGTCGCCTTTCAGAATCGGAATATCTTTGATGGAAACCATCATAGGAAAACCGGCTGAAACAGGTTAGCTCAAGTGAGAACAATATAACAATAATTACAAATGCATAGAAATCATAATGTTGTCATTATCAACTTTGGTCAGAAAATAACAACATTATAATTTAATCTGGAAAAATATTCTGTAAAATCATAATATTGTTATCATCAACTTTGGTCAGAAAATAACAATACTACAATTTAATCTGAAATGATCTGTGACTCAAAATTTAAATTATCCCTTTGGTTCAAATTTAAATTCAAGTCAAAAACAATTATCTATGCAGCGGAAACATGAATAAAATAATTCTATTTCAAAGCAATATCTGTGAAATTCTGTATTTCTATTCTCTAAACATTTATCCCTTTGGTTCAAAATGAAAAGAGATCAAATTCTGTGCAAAATATTCAAATTTGCTTCAAAACAGAATTAAAATTATCAAAAGTTACTGTTCATCTGTGAAAACGGGCCGGAAATCTATTACTGTGCAGCCCGTTACTGTTCAGCCCGTTACTGTGCAGCCCGTTACTGTGCAGCCCAAAACCACGTCCGCGGCCCGGCCCACTTCACGAAAACGGCCTGCTACTGTGCGGCCCGCGGCTAACGGGCCGCAACCTGGGCCTGGGCCGCGAAAGCAGCCAATCCCCGCGCGCGCCAGCCGCCGCCCCCCCCCCCCCCCCCGCATCGAACTCAGCCGTCCATCCCGATCGGACGGCTGAGCGTGCGTTTCGGGACGTATAAAAGCCCCGTGGCCGGCGTCGCGATCGGAAACCCTAGCTCATTTCATTTCACTCTCTCTCGCCCGCTCGCCTGCTCTCGCCCTCTTCCTCCTCGCCTCTGGCTGCCGCCTCCGTCGCCGGCTTGAACTCCGGCGCGGCGGACAGCATGGCGGCCGGCCAACTGCCGGCGTGCTAGATCTGGCTTGCTTTCTCTCCTTCTCCCTCTCTCTCTGGTTACCTCTCCCTCTCCCTCATAACTCTGTTCCGGCCAGAGGCTGCGCCGCCACGTTCGTCCTCGACGCCGGCGGCCGTGCCATGGCCGGATCTACTTCTCCAGTACCCATACTCTTGTTTTACTTGGCTCGGTGTGCGTCCACACGAAGCAGTACTGTGCCCTATGGGCCTCCTCGCCGGAGTCGCGTGCGTCTCGCGCGCGGCTCCGTCGAGGGGATCTCTGGGGTACGGGAAAAGAGGGAGAAAGCGGAGGGAAGAGAAGGAAAGGTGAAGAACAGCAAGAAGGAGCAGAGGAGAAGGGCCAGGTAAGTCGGGTGTTCTCAGATCTAGGGTTAGGGTTAGGGTTTTTTCGAGCTCTGTTTGATTTCTTCGTTCGATTTGCATCTTCTTGATCTGTTTTCTCGATCCCTTCCCCTTTTCCTTCTTCTACCGAGTCAAAAACGCAAACTAGATAGGCTCTGGTACCATTGTTATTCTAGATCACGGATCACTAGGTGCGGGATCGACTCGAGTAGTCTCTCTATTTCTAATTCTAGCATCAACACAGTCGTGCGCGTGTGCGTGCGTGTGTATAAGATCAAACCGAGAGGGGATTAGGGTAGATTACCTTGCTCTGACGAAGACAATGCCATCATGCTTGTTGGTGGCGTCTGCGCACGGGCAGCGTCGCGCTGTGCAGGGGTCGGGGCAGATCCGCTCTGTGGCGGCGGTGGTCGGTGAAGTGTAGACGGTGGAGCTTCCCGCCGCCGCAGCGCCACCCCTCGAGATCGGGTTAGGGTTTAGGTGTCGGTGGGGAGTCGGGGCACGACGATCTTTGGCATGCGTGCCCCCCGGCCCCCACCTCTCTATTTATGTGGCGCTGGCGACGGGGGCCCACCAACGCGAGTTGGGTTGGGCGCCCCCGATCAGGGCGCGGATCAAGGCTAAGGCCTTTGGACCTTAGGTTAGAGATCAATCCAACAGATGCTCCTAGAGGTTTGCTTAGCAAGCTACTCATCCATCCAAAAAGAATGTAACTCTCACCTTACGAGGAGTCAAAGAAGTTTAAGTTGAACTAAATTTGTAAAAATACTAATATTTATATCTTTAAATAGATTTAGTATGAAAATATATTATATAATTAATCTAATGATACTTATTTTGTAATATAAATATTATATTAATACTATTTTGTATAAATTTGACTAAATTTGAAATTGTTTGACACTCTGTTCTGCTGGCCTGCAGATCAGCACCAGTCGGCTTCTTTTGGCTTATTCTCTCTCACAGAATACTATTAAACCAGCCGAAATCAGCCGGCTTTTAGACCATCCGAACAGAGTGAGAGAAGACTGCAGCAGTCAACAGAGACTAGCAACTGACGTGCATTTTTGTTGGCTGTGTGTATATGCACTGAACCGCAGCCCAATCGCAGGTAGGTCTGCTAATGGGTCTAAACCCGCCCCTTATCCACCCCGTCCCATTGCTTATGGAAATCAAATGGCAACCCGCTCCAACCCAAAAGCTCAACTAAATAACCCATCCCACCCCGCTTCATTTTGTGCTTAAACTCATGGGTATGGCTAGATCTACTAATCAAACTCACCCCAACCCAATAACCTATATTTAACTACATATATTTATATTTAGTGGCTCCGCTCTTGATGTGGGCCCACGTACAGGTCTAGCCACACCGCTTTGCATAGAGTAGCTGCCAGTCATACTAAGTCATCTCCAACAAATTTCAGTCCATTTCGATAAAATTTTATAGTGTGAACGCGAGGTTTTATTTCCAGGTCCGGCTCTTGACGTGGGGTCCATGTGCAGGTCTAGCCACACTGCTTTGTAGAGAGTTATTGCCAATCATACCGAGTCATCTCCAGCGAAATTCAGTCAATTTCGATAAAATTTTATAACGTGAACGCGAAGTTTTATTTCCAGGGTACGGCTCTTGACGTGGGATCCACGTGCAGGTCTAGCCACACTGCTTTGTAGAGAGTAGCTGCCAGGTAATACTGAGTCATCTCCAATGAATTTCAGTCAATTTCGATAAAATTTTATAGTGTGAACGCGAGATTTTATTTTCAGGGTCCGACTCTTGACGTGGGGCTCAGGTGTAGTTCTAGCCACACTGCTTTGTAGAGAGTAGCTGCCAGTTATACTGAGTCATCTCCAGCAAAATTCAGTTAATTTCGATAAAATTTTATAACATGAACGCGAAGTTTTATTAGGATCCGGCTCTTGACGTGGGGTCCACGTGCAGATGTAGCCATACTGCATTGTAGCGAGTAGCTGCCAGTTATACTAAATTAAATTTGATTAAAATATACCCATTCGAACCCGCTCCAACCCGTCCCAACCCGTATTTACATAGAATCCGCTTCGCCCCATCCTATTACCTTATATGTAATAGGACTCGTTTTAACCCGTCCAAATACACTCCATATCAAAATTCACCCCATAAAACCTATTTTAATCCGACCCACTGGCAGGCCTAATCGCATGGCAGGGTCGCCCAAGACCTCACATGTTGGCGCGTCCGGCCGGCGCAACTAGAGTATGTAACGGTGTGCCGATGGTTGTGTTGGAGGTAAGTGGTTGGGAAATTAAGCAAAACCATGGGACGCGTGTAGGGGCCATCACTACCTCTCAAAACAGCTGCTTCTCGACAAAACCTCAAGCTGGAGACGAAAAGAGTACCACAAGTTGGAAACCTGGCCTAGTCGACAGAAAATGTCGCACACCGCGAGTTGCACGCACCCGGCACCCATGTCCAACATAGCAATGTCTACGTGGTACAGGAAGTACTAATAAATTAAGCATGTGATTAAATTACGAGGCATTTATTTGGAGGCCGGCCGGCCGATCGCAGCATGCATTTACTGCAACAACCACAGGATGGCGATGATTGGTGATCGGATAACAACCCATCTCAGTTTGTGTCCTTTTCTGTCCAAGTGTGCTGCGTTGGCACCGCTCTCTCACTCCCAATTGAAGCACAACAGACACCACGCACGCACATGATATTGGTTCCAGTCCAGCTTATGGCATCTTCCTCTCACTTGTTACATGCTGGCACAACGGCATATGCATGCTAGGTAAATTAAATCCGCGTACGTGTCACAATTTTATTTAGCAGAAACTAGTGGAGAGTGGAATTTGTATTTCGTAGTGGCAGAGATCGTGAAAGCTAAGGGGGGAAAAAAGGATCGATCTCGCAGCTAGTGTGGCGTTCTGCCAGCCAGCCAGCCAGCCGCCCCTAATTATCAGCAACCAACTGGCGAAGATGCCCTTGTTAATTAGAGTAACTGTGTGCGGTTGTTCGCGAATCATGATCTATCCATCCTTGACCAAAACCTACGAGCCCCACGCAGGGAAATTAAAGGGATTCCTTTCTCTCTCCCTCTCTCGACAGCTCCACTGGGGCTCAGGATTATTATTATTATTATTCGAACACGAGATGCCCAGAATATCTCTTTGGCCAATACAGGCAGGCAGGCAGGATAAGTTTACGACCACGTACGCTTAACTTTGCTTTGCCCATCTTTGTAGATTTTGACTTTTTATAATATGCGCCGCACCTTGCGTACCGACCTCGACCTTGCAGTCCAAAGCCTACCGATGAGAACACACCTGTATTCTGCAATCTGTATGGCCAGCAATGCCACGGTGGCTGCCGCCGGCCGCCGACGTGCCTTTAATTTGTCGGTCGCCACCCTTCACCCGTGCAGGTGTTTAGTAGCAAACGAAATCGGATTTTCTATTATGTGTTTATTAAATAACCTGATGTTTAAAAGACGGATAAGATGCACGATTAGTTTGTACTGCGACTTAGTGTACGTTAACAAAATGGTTGACTTTCCTGATTTGTAGTATTGCATGAACTAAATTTTATACTGATGCCTTTTGATGTGACGACATTAATTACGTCTTTGAAGCACTAGTGTCTAAACTTATTGCACTGTTCATGTACAATATATAACAACTCCCTTCGTTCTAAACTGTTGGTCACTTTGCATTTGTTCTAAGTTAGACCCTCTCTAATTTTAACCAAATTTATATTAAAAAATATCAACATCTGCAACATAAAATAAGTTTTATTATTTATATTAAATTTATAATAGAATATGTATCGATGCTGCATCTTTTTAGTATTACGAAAATTAATATTTTTTACAAACTTGATCAAGATTCAAAAAAATTAACTTAGTATAAATTTGAATTGACCAATACTAGTTCGGAACGGATGAGTGAATAATAATATATATGGAGTCGGTGTGCATATGAAACCCAGCTCGATCTGCTGCACCGATGAAGATCATGAGTCTCGATCTAGCTAGTGCCAAGAACAGAAAAGGACAACAAGGAACCAACGACGATCACATAGTTATAACCTCCGATACATACATACATACATACATACATACATACATACATACATACATACATACATACATACTAGGCGCAGCACGTAACACGCACGCATCACTCCCCCGGCCCACTGCATTTTACCAGCTGCTACTCACTAGCTATCCAAATAAAAGGGCTACGTTGATTTTGATTGGGAGCTTAATTAGACGACCAAGACCTAAGCACTCTCGCTCGCAGATAATGCTACCACCAGCTCGATCGATCTGGTCAAGGCCAACATCCATCCACAAAGTAACATCACATGGTGCGTGCGTGCACATGAGGATCAACTGTCATTATCTTTGAGCCTCGCGCGGTCCATTGGAGAGGAAAGGAAAAAGGAACCCAAATTGATGATCCGCGTCGTTCACCGTTACCGGTAGTACCGTGTTTACCATTTGTCCGTACAAAGCCACCTGCTCCCTGCTCACATGTTGCAATGCATACGAGGTGGTACGAGTATCAAGTACATAAAGGGCTATTTGGCATATTTTTAAAAATTTAAAGGTCTAAAAATATATTTTGTTATTTTTTTCGAAGCACAATTTTATAAATACACTCACGCAATAATTCTATATCTCTGTACTATCTCCGAGAGATTGAGCTGGTAAATTCTCATTAACACTAACGAAGTCATCACAGAGATCTTGGACTAGCTCAGATGGTTCCATGTACCATATGGATCCATGCGATATCATATCAAGAAATTAACACAGCCACAGCCACAAGAGGACCAGCCACGTCACGCGTGCGCGGCCACTACTGTACACCATATTCCTACGTGTCGTACGCGGCCCGGTGGGCCATGCCATACCATACGGAGCATGTGCCACAAGTAGAAATTTCCGAATTTAATGCTGGCTCGGGCTCCACCTGGCGGACCGGTCCATCTCGCCTTTCCCCTGGACCGAGCCCACGGGGCCGTGCCGGGCCGGCTCGCCCCGCCCACCACCGGGGCGGGCCCCGCGCGGCAGCGGCGGCGGGGCCGACTGGGACGCGCCACCTCATCCCCCACCGCACGCGGCCGCGTCAGGATCGCGCGCCCGCCTGGACCAGGTGCATTGCACCTCGCCTCCGGTCTCTCTCTCTCATCCGGCGAGTATACAATTCACCTCGGTGGTCAGGTCCAACTCCTTATCCTGTCCCCTTTCCCTTCCCTCCCCATCTCTCTCCCTCTCCCTCTCCCTCTTGCTCGCTCGCGCACCGAGATTTCTTGTCCTGTGCTACCAGCCTGGTTCCGCGCGGCGTCGCTTCCTCCTGCCGCCGATCGATCCGGGGCGCCGGAGTCCGAGATTCGCCGGAGCGTTGGCGGGCGGGCTGGGTGGTTGATTGATTGTGTCGGTTTGGTTGGTTGGTTGCGGTTATGTCCACGGCGGTGGCGGCGGGGATCCCGCCGGCGCACGGCGGCGGCTTCCGGCGGTCGGAGAAGGGAAAGCCGGATCCGGAGGATGCGGACAGCAGCAGCAGGAGGAATACTAATGGATTCTTTGCGGAGGAGGATGATGATGAGGAGGAGGAGGTGGTTGGTGAGGCGGCGGTGAGGAGGGACGAAGAAGACGAGGAGGAGGAGGCGCTGTCGGAGAGCTCGTCGATCGGGGCGGCGTCGTCGGACAGCTCGTCCATCGGGGAGAACTCGGCGTCGGACAAGGAGGAGGACGACGGGGACGAGGAGGTGGAGAGCAAGGTGGAGGGGCTCGGCATGATGGGGCTCGGGACGCTCGAGTCCTTGGAGGACGCCCTGCCCATCAAGTAAGCTGCTAATCCCCTTCCTATTTCCTCTTGATCTACTCGGTGATTTTGTCCCCTTCAGTAGTAGAAAGCTAGAAATGGCTCCTGCAGTTGCTGCCGTATACAATCGATTTTTCTGAGCGGTTAGTGTTCTTCTTTTGGAATTAATCAAGGTTTAGATCCCAGTAACTTATGATTAGAGTTTAGCCTGAAAAAAGGTATTTTTTCCCCATCCTAGGTTGTACCATCCGTGGTCAAACTTAGCATCCTATTGCTATGTTCATACTGATAAAGCTTATGGATTTGGTGTGTCAGCTACAAATCCAACACTCCTTTTGTATTAGCAAGCAATGCACCGCTCCGGATTTCTCATGCCGTGCCGAGCTCTCTCGATCGACCGAATTCCTTTTGCTCCAACTCTGAACTGACCAGACTGAATCTGCGTGTGATGGGTGAACCCGCAGGCGCGGCCTCTCCAACTTCTACGCGGGCAAGTCCAAGTCGTTCACGAGCCTGGCGGAGGCCGCGGCGACGGCGGCGGCCAAGGAGATCGCCAAGCCGGAGAACCCGTTCAACAAGCGCCGCCGCGTGCTGGCGGCGTGGAACCGGCGGCGCGCGTCCTGCAGCGCGCTGGCCACCGCGTACCTCCCGCCGCTCCTCGCCCCCGACCACGCCGTGGTGGAGGAGGACGACGAGGAGGGCGCGGACGACGACGACGACGACGAGGATCAGCGGCCGGGCGGCCCCGGCGGCGGGCTGAGGAGCAGGAGGCCGCCGACGTTCCCGTCCCCGCGGCTGAGCGTGCACACCACCGGCGGCCAGATGGGGAGGAACCCGCACGCGAGCTCGTTCAGGTCCCCGAGGTCCTTCTCCATGACCGACCTCCAGAACGCGGGCTACAACTAGCAGCTAAGATTGGAGCAGCTTCCTCCTCTTCTCTTGGTCTTTAGGCGTGAGAGATGTTTTTACTGCTACTGGTGCCACTGCCACTACTACTATATAATCAAAGATATATATAAGAAGAAACTCCATTCCTTGTGCTTGTTGTTGCCAGCCCGGCTGTTGAATGCCGATGAGTCCTCGTTGCTGATCGAATCTAGCATGAGCACTGCTCTGAACCAGTACCAAGATTCTGCAGAACAAGCGGCTTGATGTATGCTTGCTCACCTTGTCGTTAGGAGTGAGCAATCAAGCATTGCTTGCTGAGAAAGAGGCAATATTTCAAGAGATGATGGCTATGAGCGGTTTGTTCCTCTCCTGCAGCTGATGCTGCTGCTGGTGTTTGGCCTTGTGGGAGCAGACAGAAACGGTGGGTGAAGAGTCTGTCCTAGGCCTAATCTGATGATCTGATCAGTAGCACCATCCATCCAGTTGTTGGGAGGGGAAAAAAAACTTCCTTTTGGTTCCCTTTACAGTTTACACCATAATTTAGCTAAGATCAGCTCGATTTAAACAAATAGAATGCACGAGGCAGGGCAGCGACAAATCTAAGCATGGAGCACAAGGAAAGGGTTCTTTTCTCAGGAGGTAGCTTTCGCTCGAAAAGAAGCTCAAGCTGCCAAGCATGTAGTACAGGTACCAATCAAACAAGCAAGCTTCATAAATGGAACATGGAAGGTAGCTTCATTTCCACAAAAACAGAAGGTTAAAAAAAAGGCAAACAAACATATCGACCTTGCAACAACGAGTTGCCACGTAAAAGAGTTGTTCTCCACGCGATGCGTGAGCGAAGGAAAGCCAGGAGGATCCCCAGATCGCGGCCGCCGGCCTCTCCTCCTCCCCGGGGGCCGGCCTCGCTTCGTGTCCCGCGGCGTCGGTTCCGTCCCCGGAAGAGCGGCGGCGGCGAGGTGTCGCGTGAGCGCCTCCGTTTTTAATTGGAAGGATACGATGAGGAGGATGCTAATGACGGTGCTGTTTGAGGTTACCAAGGGACGGGACGGGCTGGGCGATGCTGCTGGGACCGTGATGGGGGAATGGAGCATCCTATGACTGTACACCAAGCCCTTTCTTTTTTGCTAATGGCGAGTGCTAATCTGGTGTGAGTTGTATTAGGGTTTGGTGTGTGTGGATTAGATAAGAAATTTCTGTACAGCAGTACGTAGTACAATGCATTTATTAGGAGAGAGAGCTGGGGATAAGATGTGGGCCAGGGGAGAGAGGGGGGAATAGAGTAATCTTATCTTATCCTGTTTCGCCAAAATATTCGGCATCCGTACGGCGGGCGAGGAGGACTGTGGTGAGGACTCGCAGCCTGGCTCGGGGGCCCACCTGCCAGCCTATCTTTCCAGACACGGCAAGGCAAAAAGGAAAAAAACAATCTGCACGCAAGGTGGGATTAGTATAAAAACAATCTGCAAGCAACCGTGCCCTCCCTCTTGTTTTGTTTTCGGCACCGAATTTCCGTGCTTGCTACGTCTTTGTATTTGCATGCTCGTGACGTCATTTCTGGTCCGTCCATACGATTTTCGAGTGAGAAAAAAGTTCTACGAAATTTTGGCCGTCGGATCAAATTTCAACGGACCTCCTTCATCTTCCACATCTGCGCCAAGCGCCAGCCCAAGAGAAGCAACCAGGCCAAGGCCCAACCAAGCTTTCCGGCCTATGTGATGTAGAGTCGTTTCGGTTGAAATTTGATCCTGAATTCGAGGCCCTCCTGAATTGGCAGCAGGCGTAGCCGTTGAGCTTCCCATTCCCGGCCACGAACCGGCCGGCGGCGTGCGTATATAAGCGGCGGCGTATCTCCTCCAAATCTTGCAAAGATCCGCGGAAATCTTAGCAACACCTCGCGGCGATCTCCGCTAGATCCTCATGTCGTCCTCCGCCGGCGGCAATATGGAAGAAGTAGTGGACCACCAACAGCAGCTGGACTACGGCGGTGGCGGTGGCGGGAGCAGCAACCCGCGGAGGTGCGCCGCGTGCAAATACCTGCGGCGGCGGTGCGCCCCGGACTGCGTGCTCGCGCCCTACTTCCCGGCATCGAAGCCCCGGCGGTACGTCGACGTGCACGCCGTCTTCGGCACCAGCAACGTCACCAGAGTGCTCCAGGTAGTAGTTAGCTAGCTACTAGTTGATCATCGCCATGCCATGAGACTGTGAGAGAGAGCTAGCTTAACGGGATGCGACGGCTGACCGATGTGCGGGCGTCATTTCGTTTCTGTGCGCTGCTCCTGTGGTTGTATGCAGGGCCTGCCGGTGCAGGAGCGGGGGCGGGCGGCGGACACAATGGCGACGGAGGCGCGGTGGCGCGTGCAGGACCCGGTGTACGGCTGCACGGGGATCATCGACCGCCTGCAGCAGGAGATCCGCGCCGTGCAGCACGAGCTCGCCAGGACGCGGGCGCAGCTCGCCGTGCACGCGCGCGGCGCGCCGCCGCAGGGAACGCAGCAGCCGATGCTGCCTCTTCCTCCTCCTACGCAGCCTCTTGCTGCCGCTGCTGCGGTGGCGGTGCACTCCGGCGCTCATGGCGTCGCCGTGCACGACGGCGACGACGAGGCGCCGTCGATGGACGCCGACGAGTTCCTCGACCTCGACGGCCGGTTCTGAGCTGTGGACGATCGATCAGGAGTGCCCTAGCTTGTAGCTTCCATCGGGTCGTAGCTTTTTAAAATCAAATCGAAATACGTGACAACAATTGTCTGGTGCGTCATGCATGCATGTCGGTTTATGGCATGACACTCTCTTTGTCTCTGAATTTGAATGGCTTGACATATATAAATAGTAGTTGGAATGACTACAGCTGCTGCCTACAGCCTACAAGGAAATTAGACTACAAACTGTTTGCCGCTTAGTATTTCAACTGTACCCTTCAAATAATCGTTGCTTTTTAATTAGTTTATTAATCCAACAGAAGTCCGAGGCTGTGGCCTAGTCAAGCATTTTGTGCAGGGGACAAAAGTGTGGTCGTCCACAGTTTCTACTTGATCAGCTAAAATTTCGGAAAAAAATGACAGCAGGCATCTCTTTCAGTATATAATATAACTTCAATGTTTTTATTATTATTCTTTCTAATATATCCCGGTAATGCTCTTTCCGTTTTTTTACCTAAATGCCAATCACAAAACTGCAAGAACACATGTCATATGATCTAAGAATCCATGTTGCCAAAAAAGGAAAAAGAAAACTTTGTTCAAGCCACGATCAAACTAATTATTGTCATCTACAAATGTATGGTTAATGAGCTAGTGACTATATCGACACAGTCGAGTGACCTTAGTGACCGCAATTTACACTTCCCTAAGGATGGCCTTACTAAAAACATGCACGAATAATTTCTTCTAATCCACACTTCTTGTGATGGATTTTGATTATTCACTTCAATCCACATGGACTAGAGAGGGAATATGTTTATCCAAACAAGCCCTAGCTACGTTGAGTATATGTAGCTGACCTTTTTTTTAGTCACAAGTAGGTCAGTCCACAAAGCTCATCAAAGGATGACCCAAATGGACCTATTAGCCAAATAAGGTGTATATTTTTTATGAGCACAAGAAATGTTTTTGGAACAAATAAAAATGTTCCAAGATAAAATGATTCCAAGAAATAGGAACGCACCATAAAAAATAGAACTGAGAACAAAACAAAATATTCGGTTCAAAAAATAGAAATTATTATAGAAGAAATAATTTTTTTTGAGAAAATGGTTTGGATCAAATATAGAAACCATTCTCGCAATCAAAGAAAAAAATCGGACAAAAAAAATCCAATGCTCCCTTTCTAAATTAAAAAGTGTTGATCTTTTTTTTCAAAAATAAACAAATATGCATTCTTGTTTAATCTTATTTTGTTGCATTAATTGCAAATAATATCACGGTGAAAATGGTCTTAATAAAGCACTAGCGGAAGACATCTCAATTCAGTCTGTCTTTTTTTTTGAGTAAACTCAATTCAGTCTGTCAGGGTGTGTGTTTCCTCCCAATCTTTCGAGTTCAGACTTTTCAATGTCGTATTTCCGAAGTTTTTCTGGTGAGAGAATCACGCGAGTCTTCAGAATTCAGTCTGTCAGGGGGTCGGAGATCCGATTCAGAGCCCTCCCAGAGCTCAGGGTTCAGAGTTCTTTGGTGCCATCGCGTTCGGCGTTGGCGCCTGTGCCACACTGGCTTGCACCAACACCAGCATGCTGGCTCTACCACTATCAGATTGTCATCTCCGATCGCTGTCACAGTAGTAATTTCTCTCTTTGTTTCCACATCCAGCACGAATGGGCATGCAATTTCAACTGGCTCGCAGGATATCATGAGATGATGTCAGTCATGGCGTCTGTCGACGCCAAACCAAACACTAAAGTACAAGCAGGCCACATGCGGATTAGCTCCTTTTAAACCTGTTCTTTTGACTTTATTTTTGTAGTATGCATAATAACAGATAGATGGATGGAAAACGATAGCATCCAGTAGCAGATAAGCATTTACAAATTTACAGTCAGGTTGCCAGAAAAAATGGTTAGATCGCAAGCTAGAGCTGTTTTAGGTTATACCGTCGCAAGTCCATTGAAAACTAGTAGCTCCGATTCTGCTCGCGCTTTCGCTGCCGCATAGCATAGCACATCACCTGGTAGGCTAGTAGCCTAGAACAGGAGTTTGGCTGCTCTACAGTTTCCCACTGCATTTCCTGTTGAAGAAACAAGGAAAACTACCAGGCCGGCTTGTTGGCAGCTTATACATTCTCCAAGTGGCAGTTCCCGTGGAACCAGTAGAATTTATCTTCTCTTCTTATGACATGGCTATTTACACCGGCTACTCGTTTGCGCCCTACGTCTGTCCGCCTTCCTCCTCATCTGCATTAACCATCAATTGAATTCCTGAGCTTTTTGGATCATAATAAACGCAGAGAAAGGTCAGAAGCTCGTTCATGGAGACTCACCACGGCGTGTTTTCCGGCAACAACGGGGTTTGAAATAGTCCTGGAGTGGTCTTACGGGCACCGGAATGAATTTTCCAAGATATGCTAGGGGCCAACTGGAAGCATCACATAGAAAGAATCACACCAAAATTATTCGTCGAGGAATTAGCTCAACATTTAATTTCACAACAAAACTGTAGGCAATATGGAAACAGTGGATTTGATGTCATGCTTCTCAATGTTTATAAATGCATTTCAGGGTCATAGGTTCAAACTACTATGTGGTGCATTACACATTTAAAGGCTTGATAAACTTTGCAAAACCAAGTTGTTATGTTTTTAAAGCGCATACCTTACAATGCCAATAGCAACTGAAACCAGCCATAATCTCCAATCAAGTCTCACCGTTTTGAAGAACTTCCCCAGGAATTGAATTATCAGTATCTGCCAAAGGAGGGCAACTTCATAACTACCTCATGGACAAGGGTGTTTGGGGATACACAGAATAGGTTCTACATCGCCTGTACCTGAAATACTGTCGTTATACCGATTATTCCCATGAATAGGTGGTTCTTTGTTACACCTTTGAAGACATTCTTCTCCTCGGGCTTGCGTGCATTGAACTCATTGAAAATCTAGAGTCGAAAGCACATCCAAGTTAGCAAAAACATTTTTTTTCAGATGTACATAGAGTCAATTCCAAAACTAAATTATCAAACTGATGTAAAATATTCATGGTAACTTGGCTCGGGTTAGTCTGACTATACAGGCAAAAGCATTGTCAGTCAAGGGCCTAAAGTCCAGGAGTTTCTAATTGGTCTCGTTAAATTACTGGCACAGATAGAAATGCAAAGAAATATAGCAACCCGTTGAAAATTGATAAAAGAAAAACATTCCAGACTTCTCAGATCCTGATCCATTTTTGTCCGGGTATCAGGTCAAGATACATAGCTTAGAAACAATTTCCTTATGCCATACATGAAACTTGACTATGATCAAGCATAAATAGCCTATTAGAAGAGCTAATATGAAGTACAACATCCATGGAAATATCTACTAGTTCCTTTTGTGGTTTATCTATTGACTAATAAACTTAGTCAAGTTCAAATTGATTTCTTTTTTTCTTTTGAAAATAGTCCACCATTAGTAAACATTTGTCTAAGAGGCAAAACAAGACCTGTCTCCAGCTATTCTTCTGCTATGATTCTTAAATGAACAATGAAACTTATAATAACCCACCTGGCAAAAGACAAATGTATTAAAGATGAAGGTGTTCGTTATCTTCTCAGCATTATATCGGCTTTCATTCTGCAGCCGCAGAATTCTTACTCCAGCAAAATCGAAGATGAGAAGAACTGCTACTTGGTAAAGGGCCTGCGCAAAATTCCAAACGTATTAGAAAAAAAGAATATTAAGCAGAATCCAATTGTATAACACAGGAATACTAACCTGGACAAACAAGTTTCTCCACATGATATTTGTAACAAGAGGTTCCCTGCAGTAGAATATTTTAAATTCAAAATGCATAGTAATATGCACTGGAACACATTACACATGATGTTGTCAACAATAAATTATGATACTTTTACTTGCCTTCGACCAACAGGATTTCTCTTCATAAGGTTGTCAGTTGGTGGTTCGGTGGCTAATGCAAGAGCTCCCAATGTGTCCATGATAAGGTTCACCCAGAGAAGCTGAAAAGTGATAGAAAGAAAGAAAGAATGAAGTACAAAGTACATGAGAGGCACAGCCTGGATGCACAAGGGTCTCAGAGAAACCGGTGCATCACTGTTAAGCTATATGTCTTGAGCTGTATATTAAGGGCCAGTTTGGCAGAGCTCCACTACCTGATTCTTCAACTCTAGCTCCCGAATTCTCTGATAGAGTGATTCTAGTGGGGAGCAGATGAAAAGTGATTCTGAGTGATTCTAGTGTAAATGGGGAGCAGGGGGAGCGGGGCTTTTTAGCTCCCAGCTCGTAGTGCAAATGGAGAAGTGATTCTTGTTAGCTCCCCACTAGAATCAAGTTGTGTCTTAACCGTTTGGTACAGCTTCATAGAATCTGCTCCGAAGAAGCTGGAAGCGGAGCTCTACCAAAGAGGCCCTAATTGTTTACCAGGAAGGTTCAAATTTCTAAAATGGGGGGCATAAATTTTCTGCACATCTTTCATGCAACATGACAAGTAAGTAATTTAATAGAAGCAGCAATGGCTGTAGTAGAGCAAATTGCACAAAACAAGGAAAACTGTCCCAACCTCAACAGCATTTAGGGGCACATCACCAGAGGACACAGCAGCAACCACATTAATCACAAGTGCAGCAACATTAACAGTAAGCTGGAACTGAATGAATTTCTGTATATTTGCATAGACAGACCGTCCCCAACGAACAACCTGAAAGTGAAAGAACGAGGTTGAAATTCACAAATTCTAACATAAATCTCACCAAAAACAGTGGTTATGCAACCAGAATTATTGCCTAGAAAATGCACTTTTGACCAAGGACTATACATGTGTCCATACTGCCATGTTCAAGACTTGATTGTCAACTGTGATAATTTAGTAAGAAGCACAACATAACATACTTAAAGGTACATTTATCAACGCAGCTGGCTAGCTGTAAGTAAAATTGTTTACAATGAAAAAATCACTGTTGATAGCAGTAAGCCAGTTAAATTCTCTCTTCTATAATTCTATCTACTAAACAAACCTTGACAACTGATGTGAAGTCATCATCCAGGATTATAATGTCAGAGCTTTCTTTAGCAACTTCTGTCCCCGAAATGCCCATTGAAAGACCTATATCGGCCTAGACGATAAATCAAGCAGCAGTTAGGAACAATGAACTCATCAATGTCAAAAGAAGTGGAAATATGTAATGACTCCTCAATGTCTTGAGATAAACATGTCACCTCGTGCAATGCAGGGGCGTCATTGGTGCCATCACCAGTAACAGCTACAACATGTCCCTTTCTTTTTAAAGCTTGGACAAGCAAAAGTTTATCATTTGGAGATGATCTTCCCATCACCTGAAACAAGGTAATTAGATCTACAACATTAAAAAATTTGACAGAACTTAAAAACCGCTCCTGAGGACAAAAAGTCTATAATAATGACATTAAAACTGCTCCTGAGGACAAAAGTCTATAATGACAATGCATTGGAGGGAGGGAGGGAGAGAGTTACAATTATCTTGTCAGCGGCATCTGCTCTCGCACTTTCAGACATCTCACGGAACACTTTTCCCTCAATTACAGCTGGCTCCGAAATAAGACCATTTGCATTTAGTATTCCACACTCCAAAGCTATAGCCTTAGCAGTTTCGATATTATCTCCTGTAACCATGCGCACCTAAATTGCAAGCACAGCGGCTTATCTATCAGATAATAAGAGCGATATCATTTCCCAGGGGAAAAACAGAAAGACTATCCACCTAGTAATAAAACAAGATGGATGGATGACTAGAAAGCTGAGTGTAATCTAGTGCACAATATTTCGTTAATGAGCAGTTACAGCGTTTAATAAGGTGCAAGTCATGTAGGAGAGGACAAGACTTTAGGAAGGGATTGCCATAACTAACCACAGGGCAAAGGCTAGTATTTTTTTTCTTCATGCTCAAACATGGGTAGACATTATTATAAAAAAAACATGGGTAGACAACATTTGTAATCCTTCTTTTTTTTTCTTTTGTCAATTTCTATATTATTATTATATAATTACAGTATGATCATTTCCTCCTGTTAATATTAGTTCCAATTCATTCCATTTTATTTGTTCTTTGAGTACTAAAAACAAACAAAAAGCCTTAAGTGGTCCTAATGATGAAAGGTGAGTGATACAGGAAGAATAAAAAAACAATATAAGTAAAACAAACCTTTACACCAGCAGTAGTGCATAGTCGTACAGCATCCCTTACTCCTGGGCGACAGGGATCCTACAGAACAATTAACTTTTTAAAAACAAGTTACTGTTGAATGCTACCACCAATTAGGAATTTATGCTTAAAAACAGTTGCATGGAGTAACTGAAGAGGAGGTATTATTATGCAAGCTTATGGATACAGGAAGAAAATCATTTGAGTATGCCCTGGTGAATAATAATATCATATTGAAGTATGGGATTGTGCTGAGTTGGCGAATCATGCATATTGTTTTTCTCTCTTTGTTAAAACAAGACTAAGCCACGTTCATGATATAAGCAAGTACAAAACAGAAGAACTCGGACTGTACTGTCATATACTCTTTTTTTAGAGTACAGTCTTGTACTCAAGTATTTGAACATAGGGCTTGACTCCCTCATATCTGTCAAACACAGACACAGTTGAACTTAAAATGAGTCAACATAATAGCAGTAACCAACCTTTATTCCTACTATGCCAAGCAGAGTCAGGTCATCCTCAGGCAACTTCCAGTTTGCTATGTCTTCCTTTGGAATCGTTTCAATGTCAGAAGCACAATATGCAAAAGCAACACAGCGTAATGAATTCGCTGCCATGCGTTCAATCGATTTCTTGTATTCATCATTCTGCAAATGCTTAAAAGTCCAAGTGAGTCTCACAGAAACCAGTACTTCAAAATCTAGGTGGGTTTTAGAGTAACCAACAAACAAGTTAGGAGATGATATTACCTTCTCAGCACTCATTGGCTGAACTGAACCGTCGACAGAAAGCCAGCTTTTGCAAGAAGATAACACTATTTCAGCTGCACCTTTCCAGTGCACGTGAACACCTTCATCTGACTGTAATTCAAGGAATCAGACAGCACCACGATAACACAAATAATATCAGAAATAGGAAACAATATGGCATACAAGATGTCATCAATGCAAGTCATGAACAAACATGTTATAGATCTTTGCACAAAGATGAGATAAGAAAAAACTATCCTGATGCAAGGATGACAAGGAAATGGGCAATGAAACCTAATGATTAAAACCCTGGAGGCAATTGACTGGTAAGCAGGCACCAACGTAAGGAGAGTGGTGTCTCCAGAACTGGCTGATTTATAAATATATTAAAAACTCGACATGCGGAGGGTAAGACAGCCCCCGGGCATTTTGCTAAGAAGAAGACCTTCTCACACAGGTCAAAAAACCCCCCGAACCCCTGCCCCACCCTTACACAGCAGCACCGTAGCCCGTGTGAGACGACCAACGACCTAGGCCAGGCCTTAGACCTATGCTTTGGTGTGGGACAGACGAGGGTATTTTTTTAACCCCAGCCTGAAATTCGCTCCCACGGGGAGTCGAACTCAGGATCTGAGGAGTGCTACTAGAGCCACCTAACCAATTCAGCCAGAGGCCCATTCGCTAGAAATATATTACAATCCAATTTATACTCGAGACACATCCTGAGGCAGTTCACAACTAGTAACAAGGTGGATGGCAGTAACAATTTGGCAATTTTTTGCTAGTTTCAGCAGCAATCCACCGGGAAAACAATATCAGCCCGCTGACAAATATGAAATGTTACCTACAAATGCTAAAATTTGCTGATCAACTGTAACTAGCAATGGTATTAAGCATTAATTAAAGATTACCTGAAACATAAAAATATTGCAAAAAAAATGTAAAATCAATAGGAAAACTCAGGTGTACAATGTCAAATTATTTGATGTCCCCGTGAACAAGTGTTACATGTACTAAGATAAAGCAGTGGAAAAGGTGAGTCAAAGATTTAACACAGATATTCATAGGCACATTTTTTTTTCCTGGAACAACGCAGGAGAAACTGCATGCCATTTCATTAAGAGACATAGGCACATTCTTCACGTTAAGGTCTGATATACACAACTTGCATAATACCTGTACTGCAACAGCACCACGTTTCTTCTCCGAGTTGAATGGGAAAACATGAATAACTGCAGATTTTGACCTCATGTCATGGAAATCCATCCCTATCTGTGCAAGGTGGAAGGTCAAGTCAACAAAAAAGGGGATGAAGAAATACTGAAGAGTGAAGCAGACTTTAGTAACAATACCTTAAGGCCCCAAGAAAGAATGGCCTTTTCAGTTGGCGAACCCGTAATTTCTGCCTCTCCCCCATCCTGTACAAAGGAAAAGCATGGATGTAATTGTGTCAAACATGGCCGATTGGTAATTGCTATAGACAAGTGCTATGGATGATACTTCAACAGTATCCCTAGACTGCCTCCAGGAGGCTGCCCAGTTCAAGTTTCCAACATTTTAAGGGCAAGAACCAGTAACATTAGACAACCTGATTGTTTCAGATCTTAAACTAGTGATGAACTTGTTGCCTCCCAGTTTCACACTTTAAAAACCAGTGCTTGAAACTCATGCAATTTACATTTAATTTGTCTAATTTACAAACCGTTAACCGCTGATAGTTCTGAACCTGTTATTTTCTGAACTATCAAGAACACAGACAGCCAGGCATGAGTTCCATAAATTCTCTCGATAACAAGGACAGTTTTCTATACCTCTGGCAAAAATACAGTTCCTGTTGTGTTCTGTGCAATTCCTTCAATAATAAGTGCCACTGAATCCTCTGATATCTGGCTAATATCATCACAGGGATCCAACTTTGTTCCAGCAAAATATGCTTCCACAACTGTCATCTGCATGATCAATTTCATACAAGTTACCAAACAAATTGTGGTGCCATCGATTATGAAATTTCACAACTAAACACATCAGAGCATATGCGCATTGTTATAGATGACAGTGAACATATGCATGTTCTAGAATTTTAATTAAATGGAAAGTCTTAACAAGCATTATGTCAGCACAGCATTTTGGGAAAATATCATGACAGAATTTTGAATGGACAATGGACTGGTAAATGACTTCACAGACCTTATTCAGGGTAAGAGTTCCTGTCTTATCACTGCATATTGTAGTAGCTGATCCCATCGTTTCACATGATGAGAGCCGCCTCACCTATTTAGACAAAAGTAAAAAAATCATGATCATCCTCTTGTCAAACTTTTTCATGAATATAGGCATAAAAGTGTTTTTTATCTACCAGCGCTTTGTCTCGCATCATCTTTTTCATTGAATATGCAAGCCTGAAAAAATTGCAGATAGTCAAAGCTCTGAAAAATCAATGTAATTCACACAAGGGATTCATACGTCAGAGTTACTGCCAATGGGAGTCCCTCAGGCACAGCAACAACTACAATAGTCACCTGTGGGAAAAAAAAAGAGAAAAGAATCAGTGAAGTCTTTAAAAACTGTTCATGGTACTAGGTTTTTCTCTTCTTAATACGAAGATACGCAGCTCTCCTGCGTGTTCGAGGAAAAATGGTACTAGGTTTACACTAATGAGATTAAGAATTTGAGATCACATACAGCAATGGTCAAAATTCTAATTGCCCCCATAAATCCTTGTTTCACACCAGTAGTCCCAGCAACAAATTGAGTAGTCCCATCAGGATTCTCGGTATGGCCAGTAAAATATCTGTAGTTCAATTTAAAGTCAGTAAGAGCAAGAGACATTTGTGATAGTTGCAGTATGAAGTAATAATAAAAAATACCTTATCCAAAGCACAACTAGTACTGCACCAGCTACAGACAAGCCTACCAAACCAATAAAAGTTGCAACGCCATTCAAGCGAACCTAATAAGTATGAAAGAGTGAATCAGAAAAGGTTGTCAGTATTAGTCCATTCAAGAATATGGACTATCATTAAAGACAATAACCTGTAATGGTGTTTCTTCACCATTATCTTCTGAAAGGTTAGCCATCAACTGACCCCATTCAGTATTGATGCCCACACCTGTTACCTTTTTATTGATAAGCAAAGTTACAGTTAGTTTAGCCATGACGAATTGGCAATATTAAAATGAACAATAAATAAGAAAAATTCCAGTGCACAGTGACATGGAAAATAGGCGTGCTCAATTCCAGATGTTGGCAAAATCCTTGATATTGGTGGACTCACCAGCATAGAACCATAGCCATCTGCAACCTTGCAACCAGACATCAAGAATGGTGCCTTTTGATCCTTGTGAACCTAAAATAACACTGCATCATGAAAATCCAACAGAGGCAGATTTGAAAAAAAAGGCACTGGCTCTTCCAATAGACTTACAATTTTTGACTCTCCAGTCATACTTGATTCATCTATTGCAAGAGAATGGCCAGATATCATGACACCATCAGCAGGTACCTGGAGGTGACAAAACTGATAAGCAGATTCTACACAAAAAATAAAAAAGCAGATGAAAAATAAATATACCATCTTACTTGGTCACCGATTTTGAGTGGAACCACATCACCAACAACAAGGTCAAATATTGAAGTTGTAGATCTTTTACCGCCTCTAACAACCTAACCAAAAAGGATAGCAAATTGAATACAGTCAATGAATTGTTCACACTTGGTACCTAGAGCTACAAACAAAAATGGTCAGATGTGGTGTGGCCGTATTCACCTCCACTTGTATGTTCTGTTTCTCCTCATTAAGATGCCGAAACTGAAGAGATTGTCTATAATCACTGATTGCTGGAGAAATGACAATGATAAACATTAGAAAATAATTCACAGCTATGCTACTAAAAAAGATTAACTTGCAACCTAAATCCATTACCAGTAACAAGTATCACAAGGAAGACAGCTAAAAAGATACTTCCACCATCATACCATCCTTCATCAACACCCTAAATGAATAATGTTAAAGAAAAGCAAGTAAGGTAATATGTACAATAAAGGACATCAGTTTTTTTTAGTTCAAAACTGCCAGGAGAGCGAGGAAAAATGAAAATGTGGTCTTATAGATGGTATAACATAATACCTCTGTGGTCATACCCAATGTCAGTGATATGGCAGCAGCTACCATTAGAATGACAAGAGTTAAATCTTGGCATGCTTCAAATACAAAACGCTGTGAAGGAACATGATAGGATTAAAATTTGAAACTGCAAATAGAGATTCATGCAGTGTTACAAAAATAGCAAATTTTGGTAGGACCCATGTATAGTTTAATTTTACCATTAAAAAATGTCAACCTTGATTTAAGGATCAAGTTCCCCTCTACCATTGCTTTCAAAATGTATCTATTTTCCAAACAAAAAAAGCCTCCTTTTTGCCACTGAGCGTCCCACGAAGTGTGGTCCCAAGCCCCCTCCAGTGGCAAATAGGAGACATGTTTTCAATCAAACTAGATCAAAGTTTAAGCAGAGAAACTATACTAAATATATGTAGGATAAAAGGCTAAAAAAGAAAATGAAAGAACAAAGGCAACATTGTAACTGTATATGATTATTTAAAATGCTTGAAATAATATATGAATCTTATGTGATTTACTTATAGCATACCAGTATGTTTTTCCTTTTCTTGCGTGGATATGTATTTGCTCCATAGATATTCCTCCTCTGTAACAATTCATCCTCGTTTGGACTAGCTCCCTTGTCTAAATTACTCTTCAATAAATCCGACAGGCCCTTGACCTGAACAGATTTTAGTGACACAAACGGAGTTTAAAATGAGAAGATGTTAACCAAAAAAATTGATAATCTAGCTCAGTATTAACTTACTCCTCCAACTTCTTGAAGAAGAACACTATCATGATCCCTGTTTAATGTGGCAAGCTTTTCCAGTTCAATTGGAAAACTGCGAGAGGCCGTTGCAAGATTTATACCACTATAAGCTTCTGCTTCGTGCAAGGACATTAAAAATAACACAAGAATATAAATAAATTGTATGTAAAACAAGCATATAAAGGAGCATACAAGCATTAAGCACAAGTATAAACAAACAGAGGAGCAATAAACTTTAGATAGTGTGAGTGGACTATCTAGTGTCCAAGCAGATATATCATGAGGAAAATACTATACAGCTGGAGGGAGGGAGGTAGGAAACCTGAATTTTATGAACAAATTGGATGGATTTTAATGAACTAATGGATAGATTAAATAACAAAATGATTTGAAGAAAAAATATTGAAATGGTAAAATTAGTGAAATGAATTTCTATGGCTGTTATTGCAATACGAGGGCATTATTACATCTTAATTGATTAAATAGAATTGCACCTTTGCTACAGTGCCACCAGAAAACTGCTATGGTATTTAAGCAGGAAGCAGGAAAACGTAGATCATCCCTTTTTATCACTAACGTTCAGTACAAGGATGGAATGATGACATGGTAACATGAAACATCCGTCATGAATTTCACCAACAAAGTCCGACATATTAAAAGAATTAAAGTTACTCAACTTTAGACTGATGTAATCACCCAGTTGGGTAAATATGAGCAGTAAAACAACTCAACTTTAGACTGATGTAATCATCCAGTTGGGTAAATATGAGCAGTAAAACATAGCAATATGAAGTAGTAGCCATACCTCTAATATCTTTTTGGCCAGCTTCTTTGAAAAGAAATGCTGCCTGGAGAATACAAATTTAGAATACAAAAAATGAAACAGCAAAAAGAGAGCATAGAATATCTCAGCAGGCAAACGACACTGTACCCGTATAACTTGTGCATGGGACCGGATCTTCCTTCTTATAATCTCCTTCTCTTCCTCCTTTTTAAGGTCTAGAGTATATCGAAAGCGGCGTGAAGCATTGAGCACAAGAGCAGCTTGCTGAAATGTAGAGAATAACCATGTTTGTTAGAACTCAATGCTAGGAGCTTGTGTTGATCCACAATACATGATTTACTTCTCTATCCCAAAGGCCTCATCACCCATCTTCACCTTTACCATGACTAGTTCCCACATGAGCAACTTACCCTATTAAGTAAAACTAGTGTAGTCCCATTGTTGTAAAACAAATTGATGTTTGTTTTCATAATTTCCCAAGTGTATTGACAGGGAAAACCAGTCAAACTACAGACAATACCCTTGCTTGAATATGGGCATCAATAAATGGACGAATACAAGGCAAACCTCTAGTATCAGTACTCCACTTTCAGTAAGACTTGTGGCTACACGAATATCCACAGCAACAGAGGGGACCAGGTACTGTGTTTGTCGTTAAACAGACTACAATGCCTTTGTAGGAATCCAGAGAGAAAAAATATACAATATGCAAAACCCTTTCAGAATCAGCAATGCATGAAGGCATTTCACTGAAGTATAATTCTTCAATGAAATGCTAGAGAACAAAAAATCTTCCATGGCAAACTTGTTCATCACAAACGGCATTCCCCTTGTCTCCATGTAGGGCAGAGATTCAGGTAAAATGCCCACGCCTGGAACCTCGGAATGACAACTCCACACTCCACTCCACACTCCAGTCACGAGCATCCAGGCATTGCTTGTTCCATCCTCCGTGCATACGCAGACAATCAGAGAACGGCACGCACGCGAACCATTTCCAAATCTAAGGAGAACGCACGCATCACGCAATCCAGATCCGCCGAAGATCCAAATTCGAAGGGGACACAATCGGAGAAGGGCGAGTCGATCACGCACGTACCCTCCACCGGCGCAGCCGGTCGTGCGGCGCGTTCTTATGCGGTATGTCGAAGGCGTCGTCGAAGACCTCCTCCTCCGCCTCGGCCTCCGCGCCGTCCTCCGCGGCGTCCGGCGAGCGGATCTCCGGCGGCGGCGACCTCCCCAGCGCCATCCCGCCCGATCACAGCAGCAGCCGCAGGCAGCCCACCTCCGCCGCGTCCTTCGCAGGAGAGACGACACCGGCGCTCGCAGTCGCAGCCCCTGCGCACCACACAGACGAGACGAGAGCGCGCCCGTGTCATCACGAGATCGCCGCGGAGGCGGGAGAAGGGGGCGGGGAGGGCAACCAATCGGCTCACCTTGGCTCCGCGAAGCTTCTAGAACCTCCGGCGGGCCTGCTCAACCCCAGCTGCCTCGCCGCTTCGGCTTCGCCCCTCTCTCTCCCCCTCCCGTGCTCTCTGCGAAAGCGCTTTGTTCTCTTCCTCCTCTGCCAGGTTCTGCGGTCGGGAATGGGGACTCGTTCTCGAGGCGGTTGCGGGGGCGGCATGAAGCTTCCACGAAGCTTCTTGCGTGGCGTTACGCTGCCACGCGGGCCCGTGGGCTGGACCGGGAGCTCGCTCCGCGTGACGTGGGAGATGGCCCACACGTCAGGGGGCGGCGCCGTATCTGGCGGGAAGCAACGACCGGATCGGGTGGACTACGCAGTTGAGCTTGGCGCGGCGGGTTTGGCCTGCCGGGTTTGAAATGGAGGTGGGAAAAAAGTTCAGGTAGGAGTGTGGATAACTGGATATTTAGTCAGAGTGTCAGTGGGGGGAATTTGGTCGGCGCCTCGCAAAGTTTTATAAATTGGGAAGAAGTACACAGAGCAATGGGAATCTGACGTGGGATCGTCGTGTGGTAAATATAGTATTCCTCTTGGGGGCAAAAAGTAATTTTTACCTGATATTAATCCTCTTTTTGCTATGGCACCGAGCAACATAATGGCAGTCCTTTTGTTGTGAGGTCAGTGGACTGTGTTTGCCAGGTACATGTCACGCTTTCTCATTCATTAGTGACGTCGACATGCCAACGTGAAAAAGGTTTCTTCGAAAGTTAACAATTGGTCTACAGGTTTTTAGGTTGGCCTAAATACCTAGGATTATTTTAGACCTGAATTCGTACTCTTCGGAGAGCATCAGAGCCGGAGTGAATTCGTGTAAACACAGTTAAATCCACACCTCATCTTCAATCAAGCACACAGACCAAATACAGTACGGTCCATATCAACACCGGCTTCTTCACCAAGCAGCACCAAGAAAAATGTGACCATCATTGGACTAAGACCGTGCCGTTTAAGAATATTGTTAATCAACATCATGGATGGAGCTAGTAATGTACCACTAGTAATGTGTTTTCACTTTTTATTTTTTTTAAAAAAAAGGCATGGGCTACGTATCATCAGGCTATCACCATCACGAAGAAGGCAAGAAACCGGTCGCACCGGCAGCAACCACACATCTACACGGTTGCCCAGGCGCGGCGACAGAAAGAATGCTGACGGCGCAGCATCGCAACGTTGGCAACATTATTCGGTCCAATTTGATCCGTCCAGGATATCCCCCGCTGCAGCCAGTCCACGTTGCGTGCCTCCCACTTCGCCGCGAACCCGGGCTCAGCTCACACGTGCTCCCACTGTAGTCCCACAGCTCCCCGCCACCCTCTCTCCCACCTCCCTTCGGGCCGGTCCACCTCACCGCTTGCTTGCACGCCGGGCGGGAGAGCGAGAGCTCCGGCAGGTGGCCGACAGCGACCGCCGGCGGCGGCCGGGGCTCCTGCGTCCTGCCCTGCCGCCGCTAGCCGGCAAGGAAGCGTGCCGCGCCCCGTCCCTTCGCCGAATCACAGTATCACACACACACACACACACACACACACACACACACACACTCAGCTGCGTGGTTGGTTTTACAAGACGAGATCCCAGGATGTCGCCCGAGCCATGCGATCACAGTCAGCACTGCTGAGTCAGCAGTGCAACTAGTTCCACATGGTTTCCAGATCCGGTCAGCAGATACAAACAGACTGGACGGGATCGGGGTCCAGCAGGGGGCTAGGCTTTCCAAACAGTTTCCGACTTTCCGTCCACGAGCTGGACCAGCACCAGCATCGGTATCTGCCCACTAGCTAAGACCAAAACATGCCCGCCAGCTCCGGCTGATCAAAGAGAAAAGAATTCTGGAAACAGCTTCAGGCACTGGTAAGCTGCA